>CM060926.1:960921229-963321229 GCA_030737875.1 Allium sativum | reverse complement strand
GAAAGAAACACATGTCCTCCCAAAGGTCCTCTCCCATTTCTGGTTCACAACTAGGGTGTGAGGCTCGCGAATCCACGCTACATAAAGCTATGCCACACAGGCCGTGCTTTGCTCATCAACCACAAGACTTTGCTTTTAAACAGAAGCCTTGATCAATTGCCACTTGGGCATGCCACACAGGCAATTCACGCCATGCGATTGATATCCATCAATATATAACCCCTTAGCTCGTACGTCTCAGAGAGGGGCGTTAACCAAGAGAATAAATTCTCCGCCGAAAAACAGATATATATTTAATAGAAATCAATCACACAGAATAAAATCCAATGTCAGACACACAGTCCATTTACAAGTTCGTTCTGCGTCTGAACGAAACCGAAGGCACCTTGCACCTCGCATATCCATTGATCTCCAAGTACGTTTGGACGATCACCAACTGATTCCCTCCTCTTGGGTGTACAGCCCAATCAAGATCCTCAGTAATCATCCAAACGATGTGAAGACCTCCGGTCTTCAACCACCGTCTTCATCTTCGACACCACGTCGAATCAGTTATTCAAAATGGGATAAACCCGGTCATTATGAATAACTCGCGTACATAATAAACAAGTGTTACACAAACACAACATACGCCTCATTCCAATTCATCAGTCACTAACCGTAAATTAGTAAGAGAACAATTCCCCAAATATTAACCTCGAAGGCCGAAACCAACATCAGATCAATACCCAGGAAACCATTCATCTTAGCCAACCTACAGTTAGTTTCTAAATTTCACATTCTTAGGGAAAGGTTCCCATTAATTTTATCAAAGATAAATTCTTTTAAATTTATTCTTTAATCTTCCTTTGAATATCACTTCAAACTAGTCGGGATTAGCGAACCACACCGAAGTAATTATTTGTTTTATTTCCCAATCCCAACCTATTTAGCCCATGAAGTAAAACTGGTCATACTTCATATCAAATAGCACGGTGTTATCGGTAAATTCAATTACCATTTTACGTTCAAATCTAATTAATGATTTAACTATCGCCTGGAGCAAAACTGGTGATACTCCATTCTCGATTATTTCAATCTAATTAAAGATTAATTAAAACACCACTTGGTTTTAATCTTCCCAAAATCAATACCCTGCCTTTAACTGGGTTAAAGAACCAATGTCATCTAAAACACGATTCACGATAAACCCAAAATCTCACTCCATTAATTATCGGGTTAAAGAACAAGTGTTATTTAAAATACCGTTCACGATAAACCCAAAAATCAATTCCAATTCAGTTTCAACTAAGTACCATTTAATTGGTACAATTCATTAAATCTAAATAAAAAGATTTAACCTTTTTCTCAACTGGGTTTAAGAACAGTGTTAATGAAGACACCATTCATGACAAACCCAAATCACGTTTGATATTAAATATAAGGCTCTGAATAGAAAATATATCGGCTTATATTCAATATCAAATTCTACGAACAACAAATATCATATTGGAAATAACGATATAAATATATCTTTCAAATTCCCATAACAATATCTGTTTCATCACGAAATCCAACATCAAAATATTCCGAAGACAATTTCGATTCAAATCCATTCCAATTCAATTATTGGAAATTCTGGTTACTTTTAAAACCATTTCAAATCCAGTTTATTTATTTTTAAAAATAAATAGAATTATAATTCTAGTTCAAAACTAGTTCATTTCGATTAAATTCTACTTTCTTCCTTTCAAATATGGAGTTTTTCATCCCAATTCTTCACAAATCATTTCTTATGATTTTACTCAAATTATTACTATTTTTAATAATTTTATCAAGGCCCGTACAGTCGATTTCCATCAACGGACATCGAACTGCACTTACAGCGACCTTTTCCAAATTTGATTTGGAATAATTCCAAATCCAACCGTTAGATTTCTAATTTCTAATATTCTTTAGAAAGCTCTTTTCGATACGAACCCAACGGTTCCGGTTTTAGTAGAATCCGACAGTCGGATCTCCCGTAACCTCAATTCGAAGTCAATGGTCAAAATTCGCGAACTACCGCGGCGCGACGCGTTTTATTCAGGCCATTCTATATATATAATATTTATATTTCGTCGATTTCCTTTTAAAACGTATTTTATAAATCGTTTTAAATTCATTTTCACTACGATTTCAACTTCATATTCAATTTCGAATCAAAATTGAATATTCCACATCATCGATATACAAATGATAATATTTTCAAAACGTTATATTTTGAAATCACTTACTTTTCTACATTCATTTTAAAAATGAATATAATCGATATAAATATTGTTCACGTCTAAATGGCGCATATCTAATCAACACGGCTTTATATATTACATTAACTTTGTTATTCTATTCAACAAATGAATATATATTTTCTATTCAACACATGAATTTATATTTCAATTCAACACATGAATTTATATTTTCTATATTGGATTGAGGCCCAATCAATTACCATATAATGTTAGTTATATGGATTTTCTACAACACATGTATATAATAACAATGATAAATAATCAACCATCATCCAGAGTGCAGCACACAACTGCATAAGCATTAATTATGAATAATTAATGCTTACACAGTCTGTCAACACATCGATTGACATACAACTAAACAATTGAGATTAGTGTACGTCAAATATCATCCCAATACCCGTGTGGGGTTTCAAATCAACAAAGACATATTTTATTGGTGTATTTGGGTGATGTGTAAAATTTATCGTCCCAATCAATATCAGTCAAATCAGTGTATATAAACAAATCGTCCGATTTGTTTATAAATATTTATTTAATACAAACGTTAAAATTATATTTTTAACTATAAAATATTTTCCACTATAAAATATTTTATTTCATTCCACATCACACAATCATATTTCGCAACATAGCAAACAAGTCATCCATGGTCTATGGACGACGGGTTTCGGGTGCTACTAAATAACGTCTGCATCCTAGTATATATTACAACTAGAAATAAATTAAAGGTGAGGAGTTCTCACCGACTAGCTAAACCAAACGTCACGACTCTTCTTATGTAGAAATCTTCGCCGTTCGCCTTTTGTCACTTTCGTTGCCCGTAGCCACTACATATATAAATATCATATTTTTATATTGTTGCCATATATATAAAAATCTATTTTTAAAACTACGCTATATGGATAAAAATTCTATTTTTACACCGCTACTAAATAGATAAAAATTCTATTTTTACACCGCTACTTATATAATAAAGAACATATTTTTATCACGCTAACTTCATAATAAAAATTATATTTTTATCACTTCATTTCAATAAATAAAAATCATATTTATATTTCTACTTCACATATATTAAAATCCAATTTTTATCGCTACTTCCTATATGATAATCATATTTTGATTCTTCGCACATAATAAAAATGATATTTTTAATTCACTACATAAACAAAATCATATTTTTATAAATAAAACTCATACCCTTTTATAGATAAAATTCTCTTCTTTTATACGTGTATAAAAATATAATCTTTCACCTCTTTTCCTAAACAAAAATCACTTCTTCATAGCTTTCAAAATCATATACTTAACTAAGGAAAAATCCTGTATTTGTCGAAGTGAAAATCATTTTTTTACTGAAGTAAAAATCCTATTTTTAATTAGTTTAAACTAATTATTTTAAAATAACTTGAATAAACACTTACAGTCGAAGTTAGCAGAGGGGAGAAGCAAGGGGGAGGGCGCAGGGGGTCTGGCGCACGTCGGGGGTGGGGGGGGCTCGACGAGAGGAGGACGGAAAAGGAGAAGGGGGCGGAGCAGAGGGCAGTTTCGCGGGTTTCGAGGAGGGAGAGGTTGGAGGAAGAGCAAGAGGGGAGGAAGAAGAAGCGGCGGCAGCGCCAGAGGAGGGCGACGCGATGAACGGAGGTGAGGGGCGACGCCATTTTCTCTTTTTTTTCGTTGACCGGTTTTGAAGAAGAAGGGGGGCTGAGAGTATAAGGGGAGAGGGTTTTTAATTAATTAATTATTTATTTATTTCAAAAAGCAACCTTTTATTTTGACCTCAGAACGAGACCCACCGCCTGTTGCCCCTAGCTAATTACCCCCATTCCGAACACAATGGGATATGTATCGTAGGCTGGTTCGATCGTTTCGATCAGTTTTCGTCGAAATCAAAATATAACTCTATATATTGAATTTGAACGCCCATTTCAATTTACCGGGGCCACATACGAACTCTAAAAATTCCCAAAAAATATTTTCTAGCTTCGTATTGACGATACGGTCCTAACAAAAATAATTTCATCGAATTATGAGACCGTTTGATAAATGGTCATTTTCTGGTCGATCGAAATTGACTGAAACTGTCAAAACACGTTTTACTTCGCCACGCTCACTTATTAATTCAGAAAATTAAGAATTTTGAAACCTAGCGATAATTTGACATCCCGGATCCAACAAAAGCGGTTTCATCAAAAACCGAGGTCGTTTGCAAAATTTCCATTTATAAGGGCTTTTATATATATAAATTCCACAGCGACTATTCTGAATTTTCAACTGGGTATATCTTTTGATTCCCGCTATGAAATTTCAATTTTTCGGATTCGTTGGAAAGATATTCTCAATTTGATTCAAATATTTTTGGTTTCACTAAAATCCGGTTTATTTTGAATCCTGTACATTCATTTGAACTTTAAAATCGAATTTTCGAACTACCGCACCATTTTCGATTTCTTTTATAATTAAAATAAAATATTTATATTCTATCGACGATTTGAATAAATATATACGTTCTGATCTATTCAAAATAAATTTCTCGTCGCTATTATTTAAAATAATTCATTTGAAATATTCAAAATTAATTAAAATTGCCAAAATGAAAATTTTAAATTGGCCCAGATTTCCGGGTTATTAAAATCTCCCCAACTTAAAACTTTTTGTCCCCGAGAAGGAATGAAGCCGAAAATTGTTTTACAAACCAACTCAACTTTCATTATTTCTTTACGGCTTAAGTTCTTCAACTTTTCAGTTTCTAAGAACTTTTCAAATTTTTCAAAAATTTGGCTAACACCCTAAATTTTCGAAAAATTTCGCCATAACCTCCCCTGCACCGGGGACTTCGGGATATTTCATATAGCCTCCCATGGCCTTCTTCAATCCAAAAGAAAAATAAAAGGCCAAGCGGTTATCCAATCGGCTCATAAAATCATCCAAACCAAAGAACCCTATCGACACATACTATATCTACATGTATGCGAAAGAACCCTATCGACACATACTATATCTACATGAGTGCACAATCATTCACCAAAATGCATCATCCATATGATAACACAATCATTATACATCCATAAATATAGCTACCTACACACAATTATATGCAAAATGCAATATGAAGTGATTGAGCCGACCTATTTGTTGGGCAAACAATTTTATTCCTCTTCTCTAGCCTCCTTGCTATGACCTGTTCAATGTAAGTACATGTATATGCATGAAAATGCGATAAGTTTTCAATACAATTCAATATTTGATTCAATTTGGCTAAAGGTTCAACATTTAATTAATCAAACAATAATCAAAAAACACAACCAGCAATCAATTAGTTGATTAACTCTTCAAATTCATAATCTGGATACGTAGTCAAAAATCAGATTTTTGATGCCAAATCACAACAATATATTCTAACTATATTTTGGTTCTCACACCAGTCTAATGGAAATATATAAATATCACACCTTCGAAACACGAACCCAAACGACTGATGCTGTACAGTCATCAATAGTTTCATCTTCGGGCGACTAGAGTGTGATTCTATATCTACCCAATATATTAAGACTCCGAATACACGCGTATACGCAAATTCTTTATATACTGGATAGTCCAAATCAACATAAATAAATATTCAAATACGAATAATTCGTTTAAATTTTAAAACGAAATTTGTTTTCATTTTCAAAAATATACTCTTCACACTCGTTCTAGGATACTACTGATCCCATCTCTAACGAGTCATTCCCATTGGATATTACTAATCCAATATCTGATGAATTCTTTCGTATGGTTCTAATATGTCTTGTTCTCCAAGCTCTATAGAAGCGACCCGAACTTCCCTGGTGAGGAAAGCCCGGATTGAATTGAGGACAAGGCGAATCAGAACGCAAACAGAAGAACATTTCATTGTTGATTACAACAATTCATCAGATTACAAGAATATACAGAGTATGAATGAATAAAATACATTCGATAAATATCAGAGATTACAATAAATTACATAGCAGCGGAAAAATAATACAATACACAACTGAAAGTAATACACGGATACAGAGCTTTCCGAGTATCGTTCCAGCTGTAAACCAGGTTCATGTGAATATAAATCTGCAAAACCAAAACTACTAGCTGCCCGTGTCGAAAATAAGGGCACCCAAAGTTTAGGTTAAAACATTGAACTCCAGGTCAGTCATGTGACTGGTGTGAGAACTAAAACAGTTATTAATCTTTATTGTAAAGTTAGGTAAATCACGGGACCACGCCGTATAACACGGAATGGGTTTCCTCCCGAGAATACCAGTGCATAAAACAAACAGCGCAATGCTAAATAAAGAACAATGAAGCTATTATAAGACCCAGGTCCCATCACACAATGCAACGCAAGCCGGAGGATAGGATTTTTACCTTATAATAGCCAAAGAATGATTGGTACGTTTAAAATAAATCATTTGATACTATTATAAGTGTATAGTGTCAAAATAATTTCAATCATAATTATCAATCGTAGACGGCATGGGTACCATATATCATGTCGCCATACTAGGCTCTACAATCAAAACCCCAAAGTCACGTATTTGGAAATTGGATTTCCATCCATGAATCGAGGACAGGGATCGTCCTCTACCGATTCGAGACACTCTAGCCCGTGTCTCAGGCAAGTACCCAGTCAAACCTTTGGAGCGACAGGGCCAGTCCATCGATGTGGATTAAAATGTCTAAACACTGCGTTTCCCCGCCCTTTGGGGGCATAAATGAGCCAACGAATGACTCCATCGGTCCCGGATCGACCGATATAACCGAGGCGCCTCGCAACAGCAACAACCACACAAGTGAAAATAATATAAATGTCAGCCAGTTTAAGAACTGACAGCACCTCTAGCTAGAAAGAAACGCATGTCCTCCCTGAGGTCCTTTCCCGTTTCTGGTTCACAACCGGGGTGTGAGGCTCGCGAATCCACGCTACACCAAGCTATGCCACACAGGGCATTCTTTGATCATCAACCACAAGACTTTTCTTTTCAACAGAAGCCTTAATCAATTGCCACTTAGGCATGCCACACCGACAATTCACGCCATGCGATTGATATCCATCAATATATAACCCCTGAGCTCGTACGTCTCAGAGAAAGGCGTTAAGCAAGAGAATAAATTCTCTACCGCCAAACTGATATATATTTAATAAAAATCAATCACACAGAGTAAAATCCAATGTCAGACACACAGTCCATTTACAAGTTCGTTCTGGGTCTGAACGAAACCGGAGGCACCTTGTACCTCACATATCCATCGGTCTCCAAGTACGTCTGGACGATCACCAACTGATTCCCTCCTCTTAGGTGTACAGCCCAATCAAGATCATCAGTAATCAACCAAACGATGTGAAGACCTCCAGTCTTCAACCACCGTCTTCATCCTCGACACCACGTCGAATCAGTTATTCAGAATGGGATAAACCTGGCCTTTCTGAATAACTCGCGCATATAATAAACACGTGTTACACAAACACAACATACGCCTCATTCCAATTCATCAGTCACTAACCGTAAATTGGTAAGAGAACAATTCCCCAAATATTAACCCCGAAGGCTGAAACCAACATCAGATCAATACCCAGGATACCATTCATCTTAGCCAACCTATAGTTAGTTTCTAAATTTCACATTCTTAGGGAAAGGTTCCCATTAATTTTATCAAAGATAAATTCTTTTAAATTTATTCTTTAATCCTCCTTTGAATATCACTTCAAACTAGTCGAGATTAGCGAACCACACCGAAGTAATTATTTATTTTATTTCCCAACCCCCACCTATTTATCCAATGAAGTAAAACTGGTCATACTTCATATCTAACACCACGGTGTTATCGGTAAATTCAATTACCATTTTACGTTCAAATCTAATTAATGATTTAACTATCGCCTGGAGCAAAACTGGTGATACTCCATTCTCGATTATTTCAATCTAATTAAAGATGCATTAAAACACCACTTGGTTTTAATCTTCCCAAAATCAATACCCTGCCTTTAACTGGGTTAAAGAACCAATGTCATTTAAAACACGATTCACGATAAACCCAAAATCACATTCCATTAATTATCGGGTTAGAGAACAAGTGTTATTTAAAATACCGTTCACGATAAACCCAAAAATCAATTCCAATTCAATTTCAATTAAGTACCATTTAATTGGTACACTTCATTAAATCTAAATAAAAAGATTCAATCTTTTTCTCAACTGGGTTTAAGAACAGTGTTAATGAAGACACCATTCACGACAAACCCAAATCACATTTGATATTAAATACAAGGCTCTGAATAGAAAATATATCGGCTTATATTCAATATCAAATTCTACGACCAACAAATATCGTATTGGAAATAACGATATAAATTTATCTTTCAAATTCCCACAACAATATCTGTTTCATCACGAAACCCAACATTGAAATATTCCGAAGACAATTTCGATTCAAATCCATTCCAATTCAATTATTGGAAATTCTGGTTACTTTTAAAACCATTTCAAATCCACTTTATTTATTTTTAAAAATAAATAGAATTATAATTCTAGTTCAAAACTAGTTCATTTCGATTAAATTCTACTTTTTTTCCTTTCAAATATGGAGTTTTTCATCCCAATTCTTCACAAATCATTTCTTATGATTTTACACAAATTATTACTATTTTTAATAATTTTATCAAGGCCCGTACAGTCGATTTCTATCAACGGACATCGAACTGCACTTACAGCGACCTTTTCCAAATTTGATTTGGAATAATTCCAAATCCAACCGTTAGATTTCTAATTTCTAATATTTGTTCGAAAGATCTTTTCGATACGAACCCAACGGTTCCGGTTTTAGGAGAATCCGACGGTCGGATCTCCCGTAACGTCAATTCGAAGTCAATGGTCGAAATTCTCGAACTACCGCGGCGCGACGCGTTCTATTCAGGCCATTCTATATATATAATATATATACATATATATATATATATATATATATATATACATATATATATATTTCGTCGATTTCCTTTTAAACCGTATTTTATAAATCGTTTTAAATTCCTTTTCACTACGATTTCAACTTCATATTCAATTTCGAATCAAAATTGAATATTCAACATCATCGATATACAAATGATAATATTTTTAAAACGTTATATTTTGAAATCACTTACTTTTCTACATTTATTTTAAAAACGAATATAATCGATATAAATATCGTTCACGTCTAAATGGCGCATATCTAATCAACACGGCTTTATATATTACAATAACTTTGTTATTCTATTCAACAAATGAATATATATTTTCTATTCAATACATGAATTTATATTTCTATTCAACACATGAATTTATATTTTCTATATTGGAATGAGGCCCATCAATTACCATATAATGTTAGTTATATGGATTTTCCACAATACATGTATATAATAACAACGATAAATAATCAACCATCATCCAGAGTGCAGCACACAACTGCATAAGCATTAATTATGAATAATTAACGCTTACACAGTCCGTCAACACATCGATTGACATACAACTAAACAATCGGGATTAGTGTACGTTAAATATCATCCCAATACCCGTGTGGGGTTTCAAATCAACAAAGACATATTTTATTGGTGCAGTTGGGTGATGTGTAAAATTTATCGTCCCAATCAATATCAGTCAAATCAGTGTATATAAACAAATCGTCCGATTTGTTTACAAATATTTATTTTATACAAACGTTAAAATTATATTTTTAACTATAAAATATTTTCCACTATAAAATATTTTATTTCATTCCACATCACACAATCAAATTTCGCAACATAGCAACCAAGCAAACAAGTCATCCATGGTCTATGGACGACGGGTCGGGTGCTACTAAATACCGTCTGCATCCTAGTATATATTTCAACTAGAAATAAATTAAATGTGAGGAGTTCTCACCGACTAGCTAAACCAAACGTCACGACTCTTCTTATGTAGAAATCTTCGTCGTTCGCCTTTTGTCACTTTCGTTGCCCGTAGTCACTACATATATTAAAATCTTATTTTTATATTGTTGCCATATATATAAAAATGTATTTTTAAAACTACGCTATATGGATAAAAATTCTATTTTTACACTACTATTAAATACATAAAAATTCTATTTTTACACCGCCACTCATATAATAAAGAACATATTTTTATCACGCTAACTTCGTAATAAAAATTATATTTTTATCACTTCATTTCAATAAATATACATCATATTTATATTTCTACTTCACATATATAAAAATCCAATTTTTATCGCTACTTCCTATATGATAATCATATTTTGATTCTTCGCAAATAATAAAAATGATATTTTTAATTCACTACATAAACAAAATCATATTTTTATAAATAAAACTCATACCCTGTTATAAATAAAATTCTCTTCTTTTATATGTGTATAAAAATATAATCTTTCACCTCTTTTCCTAAACAAAAACCACTTCTTCATAGCTTTAAAAATCATATACTTAACTAAGGAAAAATCCTATATTTGTCGAAGTGAAAATCATTTTTTTACTGAAGTAAAAATCCTATTTTTAATTAGTTTAAACTAATTATTTTAAAATAACTTGAATAAACACTTACAGTCGAAGTTAGGAGAGGGGAGAAGCAAGGGGGAGGGCGCAGGGGGTCTGGCGCCCGTCGGGGGGGGGGGGGTCTCGACGAGAGGAGGACGGAAAAGGAGAAGGGGGCGGAGCAGAGGGCAGTTTCGCGGGTTTCGAGGATGGAGAGGTTGGAGGAAGAGCAAGAGGGGAGGAAGAAGAAGCGGCGGCAGCGCCAGAGGAGGGCGACGCGATGAACGGAGGTGAGGGGCGGCGCCATTTTCTCTTTTTTTTCGTTGACCAGTTTTGAAGAAGAAGGGGGCTGAGAGTATAAGGGGAGAGGGTTTTTAATTAATTAATTAATTATTTCAAAAAGCAACTTTTTATTTCGACCTCAGAACGAGACCCACTGCCTGTTGTCCCTAGCTAATTACCCCCATTCCGAACACAATGGGATATATATCGTAGGCTGGTTCGATCGTTTCGATCAGTTTTCATCAAAATCAAAATATAACTCTATATATTGAATTTGAATGCCCATTTCAATTTACCGGGGCCACATACGAACTCTAAAAATTCCCAAAAAATATTTTCTAGCTTCGTATTGACGATACGGTCCTAACAAAACTAATTTCATCGAATTATGAGACCGTTTGAAAAATGGTCATTTTCTGATCGATCGAAATTGACTGAAACTGTCAAAACACGTTTTACTTCGCCACGCTCACTTATTAATTCAAAAAATTAAGAATTTTGAAACCTAGCGATAATTTGACATCCCGGATCCAACAAAAGCGGTTTCATCGAAAACCGAGGTCGTTTGCAAAATTTTCATTTCTAAGGGCTTTTACATATATACTAAAATATATATAAATTCCACAGCGACTATTCTGAATTTTCAACTGGGTATATCTTTTAATTCCCGCTATGAAATTTCAATTTTTCGGATTCGTTGGAAAGATATTCTCAATTAGATTCAAATATTTTTGGTTTCACTAAAATCCGGTTTATTTTGAATCCTGTACATTCATTTGAACTTTAAAATCGAATTTTCGAACTACCGCGCCATTTTCGATTTCTTTTATAATTAAAATAAAATATTTATATTCTATCGACGATTTGAATAAATATATACGTTCTGATCTATTCAAAATAAATTTCTCGTCGCTATTATTTAAAATAATTCATTTGAAATATTCAAAATTCATTAAAATTGCCAAAATGAAAATTTTAAATTGGCCCAGATTTCCGGGTTATTACAATCACCCCAACTTAAAACTTTTCGTCCCCGAAAAGGAATGAAGCCGAAAATTGTTGTACAAACCAACTCAACTTTCATTATTTCTTTACGTCTTAAGTTCTTCAACTTTTCAGTTTCTAAGAACTTTTCAAATTTTTCAAAAATTTGGCTAATACCCTAAATTTTCGAAAAATTTCGCCATAACCTCCCCTGCACCGGGGACTTGGGGATATTTCATATAGCCTCCCATGGCCTTCTTCAATCCAAAAGAAAAAGAAAAAGCCAAGCGGCTATCCAATCGGCTCATAAAATCATCCAAACCCAAAGAAATACACTACGCCATAGATGACATATCGCAACGAAAATCCATGGTGTTGCTAGCTACAGTGTTGCCATTGCTACGCTGTTTTTTGTCTATTGCAACGCATGCTTCAATGTGTTAGCACAGATATAACCATGTGTTGCTGTAGCTAAAAATATTTTCACATTAAAAAATTTAAAAAAATAATTACACCTCATCGATCCACGCCATTAGTTAAAACAAAATCTGAACCGTCCATCCATTATTCCATTGTATGCTCCGCTTCATCCATTTCCCGCTCCGCTTCATCCATTTCCCGCTAACATTTTCATTTACGCGCTTCCTTTTGGTTTTGTTTTTCCCCAAATCGCCAATTCTAGATCTGAACTTAGGGTTCTTCGAAGAATAAAAAATGGAGCGGATTGCTTCAAATTTCCATCGAAACTTTCTTAATGGTGAAACAAACTTTCTGCCAGTCTGAAATCAGAAACAAAGTTTGGAACGAAAAGTCTGTGCTGAATCCAATTGCGAAAGCTTTGCTTGGCTTCAATTTTTAATAGTGTGATCTAAAGTTTAAAATAGATTTCAACAGGCTGCTCAGGTATTATTTGTTGCCGATTTCAATTTGTGCTTAGTTCGTACTGTTCCAATTTGCTCTTGGTGAGTTACTCGGATATTGATCCAAGTTCCTTTTCTTTTCCTCAAATGAAATCATTCAAGGATTCGGTGCTGAATTTCAGAGAATCTTCTCTTCGCTCCTACTTCTCAGACCCTAATATATTCCAAATAAGCACTTTGACCAATCCTCAGATCCACAGACGGGAACTTCAGATTATAGGAGTTTTGATCTGTTCAGACTAAAACCCTAGAAATTATAGAAGATGAGTAGTAAGAGAGAGGAGGAGATTGGAGGATTTACGGTTGTTGAAGGACAACTAAAATTCGATGTGAGTAGTTTGTTTTGTTTATTATAATGCATGTTTGTGATAAAAAAAAAGTCTTGGTGAGTTAACGAGGTCATCAGCATAATAGTCACACGTTTCATCTCTTTCAAAGGATATGTCTGCCATGCAAAATATATAACTTACCTTATGGACTCTACTCTTTGAATTGCTTATCTAATTATGTTTGAATTATCATGTTAGGATGGAGTCTGGAGGGGGTTTTAACAGTTACTTGGAGACATACGTAGTTGATTTTATCCATGGTGAAGCTGTGGAAGCAACAGTAACCCAAGGAATCGTAATAAGTGAAGAACATCAGGTCACAATATAGTACTGAATATCGTATCAATTCTTTGATTAATAATAGCTAAGATGGTTTGCGCACCTCCGACGGAAACAATTGCAGAATGTGTTGAATCACTAATAGGATCATAGTATGTTGGAGGTGGTCTTAACGCAGCAATCTCAGTAATGAAATGGTTAGATTTTGAATTCACCAATCGGTTGATACCTGTTTTCTACTATCTCAGGTATGTCGGCTATACACCAATGGATTGCAGAACAAATGTTGTCTTCTCACTTAGTACCTTGGCATGAACATCAGTACATCAAATAATACAAATTAAGACTTGATAATTCAAAAATAAGGCCTGTGAGTACTCTTTTTATTTATTTTCAGGCTGATAAGCCCGTATTCTTGTAAGTTTTTGCCCGTATTCTTATAAGTTTGTCTGACGCCTTGTTGAATTCAGAACAGCAAATAGTGCCTACCTTTCTATGTCCTGTCAAGTAGTATGTTCGCTGAAATTGTTGTAGTGATCTGCTAATTGTTACTTTATGTTTTTATTGCGCCAACATCACCCTTAAACCCGTAGTTTGGTTGCTATACAGATGGAGTCACTGACTGGAGTTAAAGATCCCATTTAGGCAGGGCTTGAATTAATCAAGAAAGGAAACAGAATGAAATGGGTTGTCATCAAAATGGGCTCCGAAGGCTCAGTTCTGGTTACGCAATCAAGTATTCACTGTCCACCTACATTCAAGGTAAACTTGTCTATTTTGTAGTCAAATTTTGTTGTGAAACAATGTAGTGAGTCTGTATATGAGTGGATCGAGTGACAATGTAGTGAGTAATGTATGTAAATATGAATGTGTAATATACGAGTGAATGTACAATAGTGGAGTCAAAAAAATTGTACTATTTGAAATGTTGAAATAAAATATTTATTTGAATAAAATACTATATTTGAATACTGTGCTATAATAATATTTATTATAGTATTATGAAAATTTTGATTAATAGCAGTTGAGGTGTAATTACTTTTAACAGTTATAAAAGAAATTTTAACAACTGCTAGAAACAGTTGTAAAAAAGGTTGACTTTATTATGATGCAGATGTAATTAGTGTTGCATGCCAGCTGGAAGACATATTACAACTGTTTTTGGCAGTTGTGAAAAGATTTTTTTTGTTTTAATGATACCTGTGGCAACACCTGTACTGATGTTACCATACGGTCGCAAAGGTGTTGCCTTTGACTCTAAGGCAATGCGGCAAAAGGCAACCCCGAAAAAGTGTTGCCACATATCATTTTTTGCCTGTAGAAACACTTTTTGGCACCTACTACGTCACTTCTTTGGGGTTGCCGTAGGCCATCTATGGCGTAGTGATACAATAAACATGTACCTATTTGTTGGGCAAACAATTTTACTCCTCTTCTCTAGCCTCCTTGCTATGACCTGTTCAATGTAAGTACATGTATATGCATGCAAACGCGATAAATTTTCAATACAATTCAATATTTGATTCAATTTGGCTAAAGGTTCAATATTTAATTAATCAAACAATAATCAAACAACACAACCAACAATCAATTAGTTGATTAACTCTTCAAATTCATAATCTGGATACATAGTCAAAAATCAGATTTTTGATGCCAAATCACAACAATATATTCTAACTATATTTTGGTTCTCACACCAGTCTAATGGAAATATATAAATATCACACCTTCGAAACTCGAACCCAAACGAGTGATGCTGTACAGTCATCAATAGTTTCATCTTCGGGCGACTAGAGTGTGATTCTATATCTACCCAATATATTAAGACTCCGAATACACGCGTATACGCAAAATCTTTATATACTGGATAGTCCAAATCAACATAAATAAATATTCAAATACGAATAATTCGTTTAAATTTTAAAACAAAATTTGTTATCATTTTCAAAAATATACTCTTCACACTCGTTCTAGGATACTACTGATCCCATCTCTAATGAGTCATTCCCATTGGTTATTACTAATCCAATATCTGATGAATTCTTTCGTATGGTTCTAATATGTCTTGTTCTCCGAGCTCTATAAACCAAAGCTCTGATACCAAATGAAGCGACCCGAACTTCCCTGGTAAGGAAAGCCCGGATTGAATTGAGGACAAGGCGAATCAGAATGCAAACAGAAGAACATTTCATTGTTGATTACAACAATTCATCAGATTACAAGAATATACAGAGTATGAATGAATAAAATACATTCGATAAATATCATAGATTACAATAAATTACATAGCAGCGGAAAAATAATACAATACACAACTGAAAGTAATACACGGATACAGAGCTTTCCGAGTATCGTTCCAGCTGTAAACCAGGTTCATGTGAATATAAATCTGCAAAACAAAAACTACTAGCTGCCCGTGTCGAAAATAAGGGCACCCAGAGTTTAGGTTAAAACATTGAACTCCAGGTCAGTCATGTGACTGGTGTGAGAACTAAAACAGTTATTAATCTTTATTTTAAAGTTAGGTAAATCACGGGACCACGCCGTATAACACGGAACGGGTTTCCTCCCAAGAATACCAGTGCATAAAACAAACAGCGCAATGCTAACTAAAGAACAATGAAGCTATTATAAGACCCAGGTCCCATCACACAATGCAACGCAAGCCGGAGGATAGGGTTTTTACCTTATAATAGCCAAAGAATGCTTGGTACGTTTAAAACAAATCATTTGATACTATTATAAGTGTATAGTGTCAAAACAATTTCAATCATAATTATCAATCATAGACGGCATGGGTACCATATATCATGTCGCCATACTAGGCTCTACAATCAAAACCGCAAAGTCACGTATTTGGAAATTGGATTTCCACCCATGAATCGAGGACAGGGATCGTCCTCTACCGATTCGAGACGCTCTAGCCCGTGTCTCAAGAAAGTACTCAGTCAAGCCTTTGGAGCGACAGGGCCAGTCCATCGATGTGGATTAAAATGCCTGAACACTGCGTTTCCCCGCCCTTTGGGGGCGTAAATGAGCCAACGAATGACTCCATCGGTCACGGATCGACCGATATAACCGAGGCGCCTCGCAACAGCAACAACCACACAGGTGAAAATAATATAAATGTCAGCCAGTTTAAGCACTGACACCACCTCTAGCTAGAAAGAAACGCATGTCCTCCCTGAGGTCCTCTCCCGTTTCTGGTTCACAACCGGGGTGTGAGGCTCGCGAATCCACGCTACACAAAGCTATGCCACACAGGCCGTGCTTTGATCATCAACCACAAGACTTTGCTTTTTAACAGAAGCCTTAATCAATTGCCACTTAGGCATGCCACACAGGCAATTCATGCCATGCGATTGATATCCATCAATATATAACCCCTGAGCTCGTACGTCTCAGAGAAGGGCGTTAAGCAAGAGAATAAATTCTCTGCCGCCAAACAGATATATATTTAATAAAAATCAATCACACAGAGTAAAATCCAATGTCAGACAAACAGTCCATTTACAAGTTCGTTCTGGGTCTGAACGAAACCGGAGGCACCTTGTACCTCGCATATCCATCGATCTCCAAGTACGTCTGGACGATCACCAACTGATTCCCTCCTCTTAGGTGTACAACCCAATCAAGATCATCAGTAATCACCCAAACGATGTGGAGACCTCCAGTCTTCAACCACCGTCTTCATCCTCGACACCACGTCGAATCAGTTATTCAGAATGGGATAAACCTGGTCTTTCTGATTAACTCGCGCATATATTAAACATGTGTTACACAAACACAACATACGCCTCATTCCAATTCATCAGTCACTGACCGTAAAATTGTAAGAGAACAATTCCCCAAATATTAACCTCGAAGGCCGAAACCAACATCAGATCAATACCCAGGATACCATTCATCTTAGCCAACCTACAGTTAGTTTCTAAATTTCACATTCTTAGGGAAAAGTTCCCATTAATTTTATCAAAGATAAATTCTTTTAAATTTATTCTTTAATCTTCCTTTGAATATCACTTCAAACTAGTCGGGATTAGCGAACCACACCGAAGTAATTATTTATTTTATTTCCCAATCCCAACCTATTTATCCCATGAAGTAAAACTGGTCATACTTCATATCTAACACCACGGTGTTATCGGTAAATTCAATTAACATTTTACATTCAAATCTAATTAATGATTTAACTATCGCCTGGAGCAAAACTGGTGATACTCCATTCTCGATTATTTCAATCTAATTAAAGATTCATTAAAACATCACTTGGTTTTAATCTTCCCAAAATCAATAACCTGCCTTTAACTGGGCTAAAGTACCAATGTCATCTAAAACACGGTTCACGATAAACCCAAAATCACATTCCATTAATTATCGGGTTAAAGAACAAGTGTTATTTAAAATACCGTTCACGATAAACCCAAAAATCAATTCCAATTCAATTTCAATTAAGTACCATTTAATTGGTACACTTCATTAAATCTAAATAAAAAGATTTAATCTTTTTCTCAACTGGGTTTAAGAACAGTGTTAATGAAGACACCATTCACGACAAACCCAAATCACATTTGATATTAAATACAAGGCTCTGAATAGAAAATATATCGGCTTATATTCAATATCAAATTCTACGACCAACAAATATCGTATTGGAAATAACGATATAAATATATCTTTCAAATTCCCATAACAATATCTATTTCATCACGAAAGCCAACATCGGAATATTCCGAAGACAATTTCGATTCAAATCCATTCCAATTCAATTATTGGAAATTCTGGTTACTTTTAAAACCATTTCAAATCCACTTTTATTTTTAAAATAAAATAAAATTATAATTCTAGTTCAAAACTAGTTCATTTCGATTAAAATCTACTTTTTTCCTTTCCAATATGGAGTTTTTCATCCCAATTCTTCACCAATCATTTCTTATGATTTTACACAAATTATTACTATTTTTAATAATTTTATCAAGGCCCGTACAGTCGATTTCCATCAACGGCCATCGAACTGCACTTACAGCGACCTTTTCCAAATTTTATTTGGACATAATTCCAAATCCAACCGTTAGATTTCTAATTTCTAATATTCTTAGAAAGCTCTTTTCGATATGAACCCAACGTCAATTCGAAGTCAATGGTCGAAATTAGCGAACTGCCGAGGCGCTGCGCTTTCTATTCAGGCCATTCTATATATATAATATATATATTTCATCGATTTCCTTTTAAAAGGTAATTAATAAATCATTTTAAATTCGTTTTCAAAACGATTTCAACTTCATATTCAATTTCGAATCAAAATTGAATATTCCACATCATCGATATACAAATGATAATATTTTCAAAACGTTATATTTTGAAATCACTTACTTTTCTACATTCATTTTAAAAACGAATATAATCGATATAAATATCGTTCACGTCTAAATGGCGCATATCTAACCAACACGGCTTTATATATTATAATAACTTCGTTATTCTATTAAACAAATGAATATATATTTTCTATTCAACACATGAATTTATATTTCTATTCAACACATGAATTTATACTTTCTATATTGGAATGAGGCCCAATCAATTACCATATAATGTTAGTTATATGGATTTTCTACAACACATGTATATAATAATAACGATAAATAATCAACCATCATCTAGAGTGCACAAGTGCATAAGCATTAATTATAAATAATTAATGCTTACACAGTCTGTCAACCCATCGATTGACATACAACTAAACAATCGGGATTAGTGTATGTCAAATATCATCCCAATACCCGTGTGGGGTTTCAAATCAACAAACACATATTTTATTTGTGCAGTTGGGCGATGTGTAAAATTTATCGTCCCAATCAATATCAGTCAAATCAATGTATATAAACAAATCGTCCGATTTGTTTATAAATATTTATTTTATACAAACGTTAAAATTATATTTTTAATTATAAAATATTTTCCACTATAAAATATTTTATTTTATTCCACATCACACAATCAAATTTCGCAACATAGCAACCAAGCAAACAAGTCATCCATGGTCTGTAGACGACGGGTGTCGGGTGCTACTAAACACCGTCTGCATCCTAGTATATATTTCAACTAGAAATAAATTAAAGGTGAGGAGTTCTCACTGACTAGCTAAACCAAATGTCATGACTCTTCTTATGTAGAAATCTTCGCCGTTCGCCTTTTGTCACTTTCGTTGCCCGTAGCCACTACATATATGAAAATCACATTTTTATACTATTGCCATATATATATAAAAATCTATTTTTATAACTACACTATATGGATAAAAATTCTATTTTTACACCGTTACTATGTAGATAAAAATTCTATTTTTACACCGCTACTCATATAATAAAGAACATATTTTTATCACGCTAACTTCATAATAAAATTTATATTTTTATCACTTCATTTCAATAAATAAAAATCATATTTTTATTTCTACTTCATATATATATATATAAATCCAATTTTTATCGCTACTTCCTATATGATAATCATATTTTGATTCTTCGCACATAATAAAAATGATATTTTTAATTCACTACATAAACGAAATCATATTTTTATAAATAAAACTCATACCCTCATATAGATAAAAATCTCTTCTTTTATACGTATATAAAAATATAATCTTTCACCTCTTTTCCTAAACAAAAACCACTTCTTCATAACTTTAAAAATCATATACTTAACTAAGGAAAAATCCTATATTCTTCGAAGTGAAAATCATGTTTTTATTGAAGTAAAAATCCTATTTTTAATTAGTTTAAACTAATTATTTTAAAACAAACTTGAATAAACACTTACAGTCGAAGTTAGGAGAGGAGAGAAGCAAGGGGGAGGGCGCAGGGGGTCTGGCGCATGTCCGGGAGGGGGAGGGCTCGACGAGAGGAGGACGGAAAAGGAGAAGGGGGCGGAGCTGAGGGGGTTTCGTGGGTTTCGAGGAGGGAGAGGTTGGAGGAAGAGCGAGAGGGGAGGAAGAAGAAGCGGCGGCGGCGGCAGCGCCAGAGGAGGGCGGCGCGATGAACGGAGGTGAGGGGCGGCGCGATTTTCTCTTCTTTTTTTTTAATTTCGTTGACCAGTTTTGAAGAAGAAGGGGGGCTGAGAGTATAAGGGGAGAGGGTTTTTAATTTTTTATTTACTTATTTCAAAAAGCAACTTTTTATTTCGACCTCAGAACGAGACCCACTGCCTATCGCCCCTTGCTAATTACCCCCATTCCGAACACAATGGGATATGTATCGTAGGCTGATTCGATCGTTTCAATCAGTTTTCGTCTAAATCAGAATATAACTCTATATATTGAATTTGAACGCCCATTTCAATTTTGCGGGGCCACATACGAACTCTAACCCAAAAAATATTTTCTAGCTTCGTATTGACGATACGGTCCTAACAAAACTAATTTAATCGAATTCTGAGACCGTTTGAAAAATGGTCATTTCCTGGTCGATTGAAATTGACTGAAACTGTCAAAACACGTTTTACTTCGCCACTCTCACATATTAATTCTGAAAATTATGAATTTTGAAGCCTAGCGATTATTTGACATCCCGGATCCAACAAAAGTGGTTTCGTCAAAAACCGAGGTCGTTTGCAAAATTTCCATTTCTAAGGGCTTTTATATATATATTAAAATATATATAAATTCCACAGCGACTATTCTGAATTTTCAACTGGGTATATCTTTTGATTCCCGCTATGAAATTTCAATTTTTCGGATTCGTTCGAAAGATATTCTCAATTAGATTCAAATATTTTTGGTTTCACTAAAATCCGGTTTATTTTGAATCCTATACATTCATTTGAACTTTAAAATCGAATTTTCGAACTATCGCGCCATTTTCAATTTCTTTTATAATTAAAATAAAATATTTATATTCTAACGACGATTCGAATAAATATATATGTTCTGATCTATTCAAAATAAATTTCTCGTCGCTATTATTTAAAATAGTTTATTTTAAATATTCAAAATTCATTAAAATTGCCAAAATGAAAATTTTAAATTAGCCCGGATTTCCAGGTTATTACAATGCGCTATCCAACCAATCTTGAACATCCATAGCCGACTCCGTTCCGTGGAACGGCTTCCCGCCAAGACTAGTATAATCCTTGTTAAGCTTAGCGAAATCGGCCCTAGGCGCCTGCACTACTGCACCACCACCGTTAGCATCATTAGGAACTGCTCCCCGAGCATCCCTAAGCATCTCTCACATGAAGGTAGCAAACATCGTCCTCATATCAGGAACACCCCTATTGTTTGCTCCTGAACCAGTACTCCTCGTATATCGGCTCATCGTTCAGTCTGTAAAGAGAAAACGATTAACCATCTCAATGTAGTGCCAGTGTAGTGCGACTTCCTCCTTAGATATACTAATAGTATATATACATATATATAGCTTTTGGAAACCAAAATATCACAAGTACGCTCTCTCATATACATATACTATCTCTCCCTGATGTATTCCCCTAAGTTAATTACGCAACCTAGAGCTCTGATACCAAATGTGACGGCCCGCCCCGAACCAGCCGACATTTCCTTCGAAATGCGTTGTACCGATGTCCAACTAGCACAGGACAGTCATCGAAAGAAAAGAAAAGAAAAGAAAAGAATTTGAAACTATGAACTAACAAGGAACCTATAGTATCTCTCACAATGCATGGAATAAAATATAATAATAACATAACTTTGACATAAAACAGGCGAGACAGTGCATAAGCTGAAAACTAAATCATCATAGCAGCGGAATCCACAACACAGCTTATGATCCAACATCATTACTACAACATCAAATTTTTATCTCTAAAGCAAAAGAAAGAAAAGGTACACTACTAATGCCCAAGCAGTGACCAACTACAACACAGGGAGTTATGTGTAAATAATATGTAGAAGCCTCCTGCTCGTCTCCGGGCAGCTACTCATCCATACCACCTAACTTGTCTCTAGTATGCTCATTTAGGAGCGCCCAGAGTAATAAGAAGAGACATAAAACTCTGGGTCAGACAAAAGTCTGGTATGAGCGATAAGCAACAAAACAGAACAATAACAGATATAATCCAATCATACCTGAACCTGGACCTACAACCAAAGAGTTAGCACAACAAGATGTACAGTACTCTAAGGTAATACTAACATAAAGTGTAAAAGTAACATGGGGTATGCATGTCATGGTGATAGCAAACATCAAACATAGCAATCATCCTCACATCTCTCACTCAGTGCGTAAAGCATACGATATCCACCACCCGATCACCCAATCCTTTGCTACGATCACTTTACTCCATGGAGTCACAATGACTCCATTGCACTGATCCATAGCCACTAATCCATCTCCCAGTGGTGAACTAAAGTTATGGATATCGATAACCCCCTTGCACACGTCCCGCAGCAAAGTCCAACTCATGAAGTTAACTCGTTGGTCCCCTTTAGGATCCTAAGTAATAACCTCTCATTTGAACTACCATTGCATCTCGGGTTTTGGTCATCATACCCGTTCGTCCTTCAGTTCAGTTCATGATCCTCCATATCGACTCGTGGTGCTTCGAAGCTCTGGTTTGTGATCAGCTTCCTCGGCTCCTGGTTCTCCCCAAGTACAGCTCGTGGTTCCTCCTTCCGCTCGTGATTCAGGACATCAAGGCTCAGTTCGTGGTCTGCTCCAGTTCGTGACACGTGGTCGGATCGTGGACCACCTTAGGGTCGTGGGACCCACTCGTGATCCCTATCTTGGTCATGGTCTTCTGGCTCGCCATCCTAGGGGTCGCCCTCCTAGGGTTAGCCCCATTCCATACGGTCGGGGTGTGAGGGTTCGCCATCTTCCTCACGGTCGGGGTGTGAGGGTGCTTCACGATCCTAGGGGTTGGGTCGTGAGGGTGCTTCACGTTCCTAGGGGTCGAGTCGTGAGGATACTTCACCATCCTAGGAGTCGGGTCGTGAGGTGCGGCACGATCCTAGGGGTCGGGTCGTGAGGGACAGGTGCTTCCCGAATGGGAATGACCAATTTCCTATAACTTTTTCCAGCAAGCAATCTACGCCCTACGACGGCGTTTCCGACCAAACTAACTTTCCTATGCAATCAAAAATCATTCCAAACAGTAATAGCAACATATATAATCAACCATAAACACCAAAACAACAATTTAACATGCAAATATAGATCAAACATGCCCTAAACTATGATTTTCCCCTTCATCCCCTTAATCAAGATTTAACCTTACGATTAGCAAAACATGTCCAAATTAACCTAAATTTCTAACAGTGGCATAAAATAATATTTCGGAATTTCTAAATATTTTTTCAAATTTTTCTGAGTTATAATTTAGCTAATTAACACTAATCACCCCTAATTAGCCGTAATTAGTGAAAAACAATGCAAATCACTCACCTTAGCCACAAATTAAACTTAGATCTGAAAATATCTCTGATTTGAGTCGAATCTCTATGAAACACAGCAGTTCCAACTCTGATTTGATGTTGATTAGCTTAATCCTTGATTAGAAGGCGATTAAATGTGTTTTTAGAAGGTAGAAGCCATTACTAGGGTTGAAGGAATGAAAGTGTTGGCTGCAAAAATGACAAAGAAAGGTTTTTCTAGTCCCTTTCAATCCTTAAATACCCCTAATCCTGAAATCCTCCAATGCGCCTAGTTGCTAATCACTCTATTTGGCTCGGTTAAGATGTTTTTCACCTTCTAAACCTTAATTCAGCCATATCTCCCAAACGGTTAGTCCGTTTGATTAATGTGACAGCTCTATGGAAAGGTAAACCATCATCCAAATCTAATGGATGTGGTTTCAGGTCAAAACTCCTTACCTATCAAAAGTTATAGGCGAAACAAGATTTGCCAGGGGCAAAACGGTCATTTAACAATCGGCAAAAATAGTGAATATGGGAAATGACCCTAATAGTCGTTCCCCAAAGTTACACGACCAATTGACTTCGTATGAAAATGAAATAAATATTCTACGATCCTCTGATGCGTAGAGTGCGGGTCGTTACAAAGACAATCCAAGACACCACAACGAAATAACAACCTAAAACGGAACTCTTCAACAAAATGCCTCCAACAAGACGAATACATAACTAAACGTTGAAAACCCATTATCAAAATAGAACCATTACAAACAAACAAACCGTATTGTAATGCTGCAACGCGAATCGGCCTCAACGTTAGTGATGAATTTCCTAAGCTTCGCAAGAGGGGACTACTAGTTGAATAACCATCTCGCAAAAGAAGCAGGCTAGTAGTTACCTGAAGCATCCACCTAGCAGAGCGAAGAAAGGTTAACAGAAGCGGTTTCGAGGAGTAAAAACAGTTGTGGCATGGATTGAAGAAATTAGGCTTAAAAGGAGATCAGAAGCGATCACACGGGCAAAGCTCATATATGAAGGAGACACAGTTGGTTTCAGAGAGAAATCACGTATAGCGAAAGCAAGGTAGTGAGGGAAGAGTAGATATGGAAGCAGAGTAGATAGTGAGGGAAGAGTAGATATGGAAGCGGAGTAGAGGAGAAAAGGTATTGTAGAGGAAGTGAAGCGCGAGAGAGAAAGAGTCAGAAGAGAAGGCACCTTGTCTCCATTTACAATCTCTCTCAAAAAACAAAGTTTTTTGTTTGTTAGTTATTTGATCGCTTACTAGTGTCTGACTCAAGGTTTTATGTTTCTCTCTTGTTACCTTGGGTTGTTCACCAATTTGATGGTAGGCAGAGTAAGTAGCAGGTAGCAAGTTTGGTGCCGGTTTGTTGTGTGGTGACGAGCAAGAGGTTGACGTACTATTGTTACCTTATATAATAATGATTTCTATTATTTTCGCTATTTATTGATGTTATTGAGACTTTGAGGGATGTAGTGAGACATATTGTATTCAGAGATGCTTGTATTGAGAAGTATTGTACCCAAGATTCTATGGTTTTCTAAAAATTTGATTCTCTGTTCAGTTGTGCTCCATTACTATATCCTATTGTATATTTTGTTATTATATATTATCCATGTGCTGTGAGTTATACGACAACTTTTGTTTTGAATTATTCTACCTTGATGATCGTTCCGTATCAGCCTGGTATGTTAAACATTGCACTTCTCCTCGGTTTGTCCGGGAGGTACGAGGCGGTTGTCACGGATGGTTTCGACAACGCTTCTAAGTTGTTAAACCACGCGATGAACCAATTCGTGTGGGCTTGAACTGCTTTTGGTAGCTGGGCCAAAAGGTCGGTTAAAATCTATTTGAATTGATATAGCATAACTCCTACCTCGAGCCTACTTTCTAAGCTTCGACTCAAAGCATCTACTGAACTTATTAAGGACAATAACTAATTTGTCTGATTGAAGCATCTTGTTTTTGCTTCGAGTTTAGCTCTTCGAACTCATATTTGTGTCCAATCTTTCTCGAAGTTTATATCTTACTTCGAGCTTATTTCCAGGTACATTCAGACCACTTAGTTGACCTTAAACAGTTGACTATGGCTTTAAGCATTCTTTGGATGGAGAGCATGGCGTGGCTTTTAGCCAAGTTATAAACTTCACGCATCAAAACCTCTAAAAAAATCATTTAAAAAGTCAGATCAATTTTTTGGCTATCATAAAAAATTTATTTTTTAGTTTAAATAATTAAACTTTAAAATTTCAAACTACTCGACTTCAGACAAACAAATTCTTATTAGAAGTTTTTCTTGAAATTATCTAAAATGATTTGAGTACAAGAGGGTCCAACTGGGTGGCAGGCCCCCCATAGTTGGGACGTGGAGGGCAACTTCCGTGCTAACTGTAGTCGACCTGACCATTCATGTTGCAGGTTCTACAGGACAGCGTCCCTTCGTTGGTGTAGCGTTTAAAAATTAGTATATCGCACTTGTTGTCTGAATTCGAATTTAACTTCAAAAGAAAATAGATGTGGCAGTTCAAATCAAAAGGTGTCGGTTTATTTTAAATAATCGTCGTCAACTGATTTATAAAGTACTCCCTAGTGCAGGGCACTTTGTTTCGGCTACAACGTACATAATGCATCTCAAACAGATTTCATTTACACAATGATTGGTTATCAGCTTTAGAATACTATAAAATTAAAATTTAATTTGTTCTAAAATTAATAAATCATAGCTCCATTTTCCCAACAAACCGTATATGCCGAATTGTGAACCAGTTAATAATGGTCCAAAATGAACAATTGCGGACTCAATTTTTACTCCAAAGGCATCTTTTCCGGCACATTTTAACACTATTTTTCCCTTAAATTATTTTCTGCTGCAAAGTGCGAATAGTTAAATAAGCGTAAAACAACAGAATGCGGGGTCGGATGAAGCTGAAAACAGAAAACTGTCTAGTCAAGCATGTAGAGGTGTCACATCACTGCTCCGACCACAACCCTACTTTGACCATTCCCCAGTATCCGCTTTCCATCCCCATTCCCTTATTCCTACCCTAGGTGACCCTATCTACTTATACCCTCAACGCTATTTCTGAAAGACTTCTCATGGAAAGGTAACCCTATCCTTCCTTATTATGCTCCTAACTAGCTACGTACCTAGCCTAGTAGCCTTATTCATGCAGTTTTGTCCTCTTCCTTCCATTGCCGCAATTCCATTCAAGTGGTGCATTAAAAAAAAATCAACGATTCAGGAGTTCCATTTATGAGGTTACAACACATCATTGTGTAGCATGTCCAAATGGTTTTGGATCACCTGTACCAGAATTTCTCTGGTCTCGTCCAATGAAATCACCTTATTTTGGGGTGATTTGCACTTTAACTCGCTGAAATACACCCAAATTTCAGAAGGCAAAGTGCAAAATTATCAAATAGGGGATTTTTATTGGACGGGACCAGGAGATCAGAGGAATTATGGTTCAGAGGATCCGCGCCCTATCAAAATGGGGTACGAAACTACAAATCATTTAGATCAGGGGCTTTCTGTTCCCCTGATCCGCACTAATCAAATTGCTCCATTACGAACAGTCTGCAGTTTGCCTTCTGTACTCCGATTTATACAGGGGATACTGTGTAGCACGTCCTAATGCAATATGTACAGCCAGCAAAACGCTCGAGATGCTCAAAGTTGTGGGGATTTAGAATACTAATGTACTGAAGCAGTTCACCCACTTCAAGGACAGTGCCAAGCTTTATTTTCCATTTCTGTAGCTAAAGATATAAAGGCAGAGCACGGCTCAGAAACGACAAGTAAGGGCATCAATTGCAGTAGCCAGAAAAGGATCTTAAATAGTCTACTGTGCAGGAAGTATAATATAATCATCAAGTCCTTTCTTGTCAATGTGCATTCATGAGGAATCGGATAGGATCTGTCTATAGCATCCATCTGTTGTTTTACCTATTTATGAACTTTTTTTCCCTATTTTCTCTTACACGTGATTTTGGTTATGCGTCCTTGCGTTTTACTTTACTTGCAATGGAAAGCATCAAGGAGAGTGTCCAAATTTTCTGAAAAGTTTTTGAGTTACATATGTTAAGGGCGTAGGCATGCTTATGTTACATGAATATATCACATAAGCATGCTGTTTGAAAACTAATTACAAAGCATGATTGTTTGTCACATTAATTGAATAGACAGTTGTGGGTGTTGCGGAAAAAACGGATAGGAACAGATTGATGGTGAGGCAAAACTAACAACATATAGTCACCAGCAAAGCAATCACATATCTAGCAATAAAAGAAATAATACAAGAGGTTTATAGTGGTTCCACTAACGTCTTGTTAGTGTACGTCCACTTGAGGAGAGGAGATTTTATTATTTTTCTCAATAAAAAATATTACAAGATTGATAGTAGGAAAGAAAAAGAACTTTTAGAGATGACACACCTCACATTTTTGAGATGATGATACATTCAACTATCCTTATATAAGGATTAATGCTTGGGGTTGAACTAATTGATTTATGATAATGCCAAATTAATTCTCCAATTCTCCTGATAGGCTTTCTTGTTTAACCCACCAATTAGGGAATTGACTCCTTACTTCACTATCCCAAAAAAACCTTCTTCAAAAGAAACCTTCTATTGTCATAATCAATAATATCTTTCAATCTTCAGCAAATGAAAATATTGTATCACAAATTTGAGGGATGATCAAAGATCGCGTTCATAACAGTTTCTTCTTCTGCCCTTCTAAAAATTTATAAAATGCGATCCAGATGTTCAAAAATAGGTAAATCGACACAAAAGACAAATTTAAAGAAGAATTTATTGAAAACAAACGAACAAAAGTGAGAAGAAAGCGTTGAAATCAAAAGTTTGCTTCAGTACTGACTATTCCAAAGGTACTATAGAACAAAATGCTTGGTAAATGAAACTTCATAACGTCCCACAGTATATGATGGATGTAGCATAAATGAAACATGTCCAAGCAGTGTGCAAAGCACCATGCTACCCTAGTTAATTTCAGCTAATCAACATTGGTGGGTACTGCAAGGTAGCGCGAACAAATCATATGCCTTTATTTTGTGAAGAATCTTGAATCGACGTAGGAGCGTAGAAAGCATGAAAACAATGTCGACTAAAGGGAGAGTTATCCTAACAAGTAACAATGCACTGTTGCAAAAATTTCAAAGCAAGAAGTCCGCTGATAGCATGTAACAACTCCTTTAATCAACAAATGAATGTTTTGGTTTTTATATAAAGGTCTCAATATAAAATATTATTTTTCTTTCCTTGCCCAGGGCTGTACCAGCCCGAAAGCTTATATATATAGTGAAGAGTTCCGCTACGTGAACTCTCATCATAAATCTCAGTCACTCATTCCTCCACTCGTTCTCTCTCCTTTCATTAAAAAAGAATATTCAAATAGGAATGGATAGCATATATATATATATATATATATATATATATATATATATATATATATATATATATATAAAGGAGGGTTCCGCTACACCTTTTATATTGCACGTGAACTCTCCCCCTTAATCTCTACCACCGATTTCCTCACTCATTCTCTCTCTTCCCATTTCAATATTATTTCTTAGTGGGAAGAGAGAGAATGAGTGGTAGAAATTAAGGGGGAGAGTTCACGTGCAATATAAGAGGTGTAGCGGAACTCTCCTCATATATATATATATATATATATATATATATATATATATATATATATATATATATATATATATATATATATATGTTTTCAAGATGGGGAAGCTTTTGTTCGTTTCCACAAATAACCAATACCCTTCCATTATCAAACGTTATAAAGTATTAGGGTTTCAGGGCAGTTTGGTCCTATCTCTTCTCTCTTTTGTTTTACTTTGAACCACGAAAGCCGGTTAGTAAACCGCTTCTACCCACAACTTCTGCTTTCTTCCATTTCTATCCGTCTTTAGTGCCTTTGTGCTCTTTTTTCCATCCATGTCTTCTTCGTTCCTAAACTCCATGCGATTAAATCTTCAACTTTTACTCCAATATCTCCTTCCATCTCTTGCCCTTTACACAGTTATCGTCTCCAGCGACAACGACGGCTCTTCTAACTACAACTTTCCGATTTTTCTTCGACCTTCACCTTACTTTCAGATCCGATACTCCACCAACCCTCCTTTCATCCAATCCATGTAAAAACAGGTATATTTCTTTACTTTTAACTGCTTCTACCCATTTCTTACCACTTAGTTGCAAATTTCCAAATTCCTCGTACTGCCGTTCAGATTTGCCACTGAAAAAACTCTACTACCATTTGTTCCCCTCAGATCTACGCACGTATATATTTTTTATCTTTTTAAAAGTAAATCCACTGTCTTCCAGTCTTACACGAATTATTTCCTTCCAAATTTCCAAATTCCAACTACTGACGTCCAGATCTTCCTGTGAACACAATGTACTACCGCTAGTTTCCTTCACATCTAATAAGAGAAACGATAGGTTACAGATATGTCTTCATTTCTATTATCGCCGCATGGATAAATAATGGGCTCAACCCAAATGTTCATATGTAATAAATATTACAAGCCTATGTAATTTAATTTTAGCTTGTTACATTATATAAGGGAAAGCGGATGTATCAATACAACTATTCCAGGAATAATAAATAATTGCATACTTTCCACTCAGTTACAATCTCCTGTATGGTATCGGAGCCTTCCAAAGCTTAACAGCTATATTTCATCAACGTTGATCATCTTCATCCGCACAGCCATTCTGAACCAATCATGACAGAGGAAGATTAAATTCTTTTCTCCTTAGTTTTTTCATCATCATCGGAGATTTACCCTTCCATTCTTCCCTCCAGCATCGATCTGAGTAGTATTAGTTCATCACATCCTCGCCAGGGGTCGAATAAGATAACTCTCATCATTTTCTTCCTTCGCTGCTGTGATTTGCCATCAGACACTGTGTCATCACCTGGCTGTGGGTATGGTTGCAAAGACCACAAAATTTAGCAACTTTGCCATCCAAGAATCATAGATCTGGTTGTAGAAGTTACTAAATTTAGAGAAATTGTCGTCCGAGAACCCTGTTTTTCCTTGTTCCCTCGTTCTTGCTTCAAGAAATTATTTTTTCTTCACTTCTTGATCAGAAATGGCCGGCGATAAAGATAATAACGACACTGTAAGTTCAGCAAACTCTGTTGTTCGCTCAGCCGCACCCAATGCAACATCAAGTTTCAATCTCATCAAACCGAAAAGCCATATTATCTCGATCCCTTTAGATGAGGACAACTACATGATACGGAAATAGCAGGTTGAAACTGCGCTAAAGGGATATGGCCTATTAGACTACATCAGAGGCACAATGGTTGTACCACCTGCACAGATTCAAGATAAAGATGGACATCTTGTTAGTAATGAAGAATATGTTTTACACCAAAAGCAGGATAGTTTACTTGCACCATGGCTAATGTTGACACATTTTTTGGCAAAAGCTGTCACACATGGAATTCCTGAATGATAACATGCTCAAGCGATGGAAACAACGTCAGAAGACATTGAGAGATTTGGTCAAAATCACATCCTCAACATAAACAGGCTCGAAACTCCTATCAGACGACCTCTTTTGGGCCCGAAAACAGCGATTACGGAGCAAAGCTCTGTAACATTTGTAGATCTCTGAGTTAGCTTCAGTTTGAGCTTCGGTTTGGCTCAATCGGACTTACGGTTTGAAAGTTATGCCCGTTTCCGTGAACAGGTATAATCTGGCAATTTCCTGACGAAGCATCATGGGCTCGGATCGCCCCCTCTGGTTCGTGAGCACCAATTCGGATCGCTCCCATCAGCTCGCCCTCGATTCGGATCGCTCCCCTCATGCACCACGATCCGACCCGTCATCACCCTGCTCGCTACCTCCAACCACGTCCCGTTCGTGGTGCGCACCCTTGATCCGCGATCCGATCCTATCACCACGATCCAACCACCGAGCCTGCAGATACGCTCCCTGTTTTGACCTATTCTCGTGCCACATCTTGCTCCTATTATCCCGGATCGTGTGCCACATACTCCACCACGATCCGATCCCCGCACCTGCTCCTGCGCAGCTTGTTCTGACCTATTCTCAAGGCTATTTTCACTCCAACTTGCATGGATCTGATTACACATGTCATATGACGATTTGAAGATGATGTCTGGACGTTTTCCACCACATTTCGAGATTTTTGGGATGCGTGCCATGTGTCCCACGAACCGCCTTCAGGAAACAGCTATAAATACACCATTTGAAGGCATTTTCAAGGATCTTTTGGCCATTCCTCTTCACTGCTTCCACCATTACTAAAGTGCAGGGACTTTGCACCTCCATACACTCAAATTCTTCTCTCTTCAATACAATTAACACACGGATTGTGTGTCTACATATAACTGATTCTTGTAATCTGTCAGTATAACACTAAGATTATAATGTGGACGTAGGCTACATCTACAGCCGAACCACTATAAAAACCTTGTGTGTCTCCTCTTTATTTACTCTTTTCTGCATTTTGTGATCTACGATCTGCATTTGGGTGTTAGGCCCAATTTTTGGTCTAACATTTTGGCGCGCCAGGAAGGGGGGCACACAAAAACTTCAACTTCTAGCTTGAAAGGAAACTCAATGGCGAACAAAAGGAAGAAGACTAGAACTTCTTCTCATGCCGATGACGTTGAAGGCACAAGGAACGAGGCAAGCCAGGAAGCTTCCTCTCATGAAGACCCATCAGCATACCTGACTAGAGACGAGATGGATGGAGTTCTCGCTGAATTGAAGACCCAGATGGCAAGGCAGGACGATCTCCTCCAAAAACAACAGGAAATGATCAACCAATTCTTCGCTCGGATGGATGGAAGGCCGGGCAACATTCAGCTCGCTGGAAACAATGCAGAAGTTGCTCCAGCAATTGACCAGAATCAGGTCGGATCGCCCTCTTTGCGAAACCCTCAGATCGGGCTCACCACGACTCGCGTCACAGATGGACTCGGGGGCAACCCCCCCATTCAACAGCAGAACTCGTCTCGTGATACACCTCTGCACCGCGACTCGGATCGTGGAACACTACTAGGCTCACGAATCGATCCCAACAACTCGCTCCCGCCTGCTCAACAACAACCAGTTCGTGACCTACCTCCTGGACCTAGTCGGATCGCCCCCCTACTCCACGATCCGGCCTCACGAGCTGGACTTCACGAACCTACCTCACGAACCGTCCCCCTCGAACCGGGTCGGGTCGCTCCCCTCGATCCACGATCCGCGAGCCGCGATCCCCAGGCGATAGCTCATCAACTTCCATCTTCTCCTGCATTCAACGCTGGGGGCACCAGCTCTGATTTTGGTAGTTTACAACAGCTTTTTGAGGGCAATCGACTCGCTGATCTCATTCAACGCCTCTCGAGAGGCCGCACCTATCAGAATGACGTGGACGACGTCAATCACAATCCATTCACTCAGGAAATCAGGAATTCACGCAATCCCCCAGATTTCAAACTTCCACAACTGGATCCCTACAACGGCAGGACAGATCCTACCGTGCATCTGATGCGTTACAAACGGCATATGGAAGTTCAATCGGCATCAGAAAACGTCATGGCTAAATGTTTTCCCCTCTTTCTGACTGACATAGCCGCCATGTGGATTCGGCAGGTGGAAACAGAATCGATCAGCAGTTGGAACATGTTGGTCGCACGCTTCATTGAACAATTTCGTGTCCACATCGCACGACCCAAGAACGTCATGTCACTCACCACAATCAAGCAGAGGCCCAGAGAAACTCTGCGTTCATTCCTGGAAAGATTTAACGTTGCAGCAGCATCAGTTGATCGTCCTGAACCATCGATGGTACTGATGGCAGCAGTATCCGGCGTTCTAGATAACTCGGAGTTCAAAAAATCTTTGTACAGAGATCCACCACGAAATCTCGGCGAATTCTACCTTGAAGCAGATAGATTTCTGCGGGAAGAAGATGCAACTTCCGAGAAGAAAACCCTCGAAGTCAACATGCTCGGAGATGGAGAACCGCCCAATCCTGGAAAAGGCAATGACAAGGGTAAAGGAAAGACCCCTGCTACAAATGATCGTAATACTCCACCCCGGAGAGGGTCCAGATACGACAAATACACTGAACTGAATGATACTCTGAGCAACATATACATGGATACAGGAGGTGCTGCCTCCTATCCAAGGCCTCCCAAGAGGGAGCCAACGCTAGCACAACGCAATTCTGGCAGACACTGCATATTTCATGACATAGACGGTCACAACACTGATGACTGCAGACATCTGCGAGATCTTATTGAGGATCGGGTCAGACGAGGAGAGCTACCCGAATATGTCACTCGACCAACAACGCCTACACCTGCGTTGCCACCACCTATTCCCCAGAGAGGGAACGATCCTGGATCGAGCAATCGCGGGATTATCATTCGCTGATCCCACTCGGCGGATCTCTTCAGTTTGCTGAACTCCGGTTCATAGTTCATGTTTTTAGGTTTTTAGGCGACTTCTCGCCCTCCTTTGTTTTCCCTGCATGTAATAAGAGCTGTCACATCAGCCCACACGCACGGAACCTACTTGTGGTCTCCAGTCGTGTCCGGCAAACGACCGTTGCGTTTTCATGAATTAGCAATAAGCCTTGAGCTCCGGCTCCAAACTGGATCCGTCCAGTATGAACATGAGCTCCGGCTCCCAACTGGATCCGTCCAGTATAAACAAATCTTCATGTGCTTTTCCTTGGTCGTCTTACTCCGGTAAGGCCATCTTGGAGCATTCATGTGCATTTCCTTGGTCGTCTTACTCCGGTAAGGCCGTCTTGGAACTTTCATGGCATTTCCTTGGTCGTCTTACTCCGGTAAGGCCATCTTGGAACCTTCATGTGCTTTTCCTTGGTCGTCTTACTCCAGTAAGGCCGTCTTGGAACTTTCATGGCACTTCCTTGTTCGTCTTACTCCGGTAAGGCCGTCTTGGAACCTTCGTTGCTTTTCCTTGGTCGTCTTACTCCGGTAAGGCCGTCTTGGAACCCCTCTAACATCTCCCCGAATGGTTTACTCCGGTAAGGCCATCTAGGAAATATTCTTGCAATATTTGTTTTATCTTCTTGCAGGTACAAACTCCTGGTCTTCTTGGATTTCTCTGGCCTTAATACGATCCCGTGCGATCGTCGGTTTTCTGGCCTTAATACGATCCAGCGTGATCGTCGCATTCTGAATTTGGATTTTTCAGATTATCCAAAACACATCTTCCTTCAACCAGCAAGATATGTTCTGGGGGGCAAACGTGTTGACACATTTTTTGGCAAAAGCTGTCACACATGGAATTCCTGAATGATAACATGCTCAAGCGATGGAAACAACGTCAGAAGACATTGAGAGATTTGGTCAAAATCACATCCTCAACATAAACAGGCTCGAAACTCCTATCAGACGACCTCTTTTGGGCCCGAAAACATCGATTACGGAGCTAAGCTCTGTAACATTTGTAGATCTCTGAGTTAGCTTCAGTTTGAGCTTCGGTTTGGCTCAATCGGACTTACAGTTTGAAAGTTATGCCCGTTTCCGTGAACAGGTATAATCTGGCAATTTCCTGACGAAGCATCATGGGCTCGGATCGCCCCCTCTGGTTCGTGAGCACCAATTCGGATCTCTCCCATCAGCTCGCCCTCGATTCGGATCGCTCCCCTCATGCACCACGATCCGACCCGTCATCACCCTGCTCGCTACCTCCAACCACGTCCCGTTCGTGGTGCGCACCCTTGATCCGCGATCCGATCCTATCACCACGATCCAACCACCGAGCCTGCAGATACGCTCCCTGTTTTGACCTATTCTCATGCCACATCTTGCTCCTATTATCCCGGATCGTGTGCCACATACTCCACCACGATCCGATCCCCGCACCTGCTCCTGCGCAGCTTGTTCTGACCTATTCTCAAGGCTATTTTCACTCCAACTTGCATGGATCTGATTACACATGTCATATGACGATTTGAAGATGATGTCTGGACGTTTTCCACCACATTTCGAGATTTTTGGGATGCGTGCCATGTGTCCCACGAACCGCCTTCAGGAAACAGCTATAAATACACCATTTGAAGGCATTTTCAAGGATCTTTTGGCCATTCCTATTCACTGCTTCCACCATTACTAAAGTGCAGGGACTTTGCACCTCCATACACTCAAATTCTTCTCTCTTCAATACAATTAACACACGGATTGTGTGTCTACATATAACTGATTCTTGTAATCTGTCAGTATAACACTAAGATTATAATGTGGACGTAGGCTACATCTACAGCCGAACCACTGTAAAAACCTTGTGTGTCTCCTCTTTATTTACTCTTTTCTGCATTTTGTGATCTACGATCTGCATTTGGGTGTTAGTCCCAATTTTTGGTCTAACAGCTAATATCCTCTATCAATTACTTTCACAAATCATTGGATGCAATACCGCTTTTGAAGTTTGGAATGCTATTGAGCAGATTTTTAGTTCACAATCTGCCGCGCGTGTTATGTTATACTTTAAGCAGTTACGGTGTATCAAGAAAGATGATCAACCTATGAGTGAATATTTGAAAAAGGTCAAATTGCTATGTGATAAACTAAATGCTACTGGACATAGAGTTAGTGAAGAAGAACATGTTCTCTACATTACAGCGGGACTCGATGATGATTACGAGTCCATTGTGACATACATAGCATCGCAAAGAGTCATACCTGACATGCAGTTCATACATTCCACTTTGCTCTCCTACGAAGCCAGAATTGAGCAAAAGAAATTATCATAAGTGGACCTCTCTGTGAATTTTGCATCGACAGGAAGAGGTAAAGGCCAACAGAGAGGCAACTTTACTCGAACTGCCAATCAAACCCAAAGAGGCAATGCCAACCAACGAGGGAGGGGCAGAAGTGGAAGAAACAACAACTACAATAACAGAGTTAAATGTCAGATATGTGAAAAGTTCGAGCACATTGCAAGCATGTGTTATTTTAGGTTCAATACTGAGTTTAATGTGAACCAACAGAATAATCGTGGGCCAAATGTCAATGCAACTCAATTGCAACATCAAGGAAATTTTGAGAATTCAAGAATGCAGATGCAAATATCTAATGCAGCAAACTCAAATAATAAAAGTGAGGACATAAATCTCGACGAATGGTATCTTGATTCCAGAGCAACGAATCAAGTGACAAATAATCTACAAAATCTGAATCTTAGCAACAAGAATTACTCAGGTATGAAATCTGTCTCAATGGGTAATGGTGAAACTATAAGTATATCTCATATAGGTTGTGGTTACATTAGAGGAAAGGGGGAACTCTATCTCAATAATCTACTTAGAGTCCCTAAAATTAAGAAAAATCTAATGAGCGTATCGCAATTTGCGAATGATAATCGTGTATACTTTGAGATTCACCCTAAATATTGCCTCGTTAGAGATTTACTAAATAAAGACATATTACTACCGGGTAATTTGGATAATGGCCTGTACAAGTTCAGAAATTTGCTGCCAAGACCTAGTAATGATAATCTATTTCTTTGTAACTCTGTTGAAACTACTTCTGAAAGCAAAAATATTACTAGTGTGTTTAATGAGTGGCATTGTAAATTGGGACACCCTAGTGTCAAAGCTGTGAAACATATTCTGAATGATAATAAAATTGATTTTAAATGCGTACCTGAACTGTATGTTTGCACACATTGCCAAAGTGGCAAAAGTCACAAATTGCCCTTTACTAAATCTGAAACCCAATATAGTACACCACTTGAATTAGTAGCTGCAGATTTGTGGGGGCCTTCACCAATGAAGACAGATCAAGGGTACAGGTACTACCTTTCTTTCGTTGATGCTTTTACAAGACATACATGGATATACTTTCTTAAAAATAAGTCAGAAACATATGATATAACAGTACAGTTCATCACACTAGCAGAAAAACAAACGAACTGCACTGTTAAGGTCATGCGAACTGATGCAGGTGGTGAGTTTAAATCACTAAAAAATTATTTCAGTAAAAGAGGAATTATTCATAGAATGACCTGTCCACATACATCTGAGCAAAACGGCCTAGTGGAAAGAAAGCATAGACATAGCGTAGAAACTGGGCTTACATTAATGTCACGAGCATCTCTACCGTTAAAATTTTGGGCAGAGGTGTTTATGACATCAGTTTATTTAATAAACCGAATTCCTACAAAGTTTCTAAAGGATAAGTGCCCTTACGAAGTCATGTTTGGTATAAAACCGAACTATCATGAATTGAAAACATTCGGATGTCTATGTTTTCTTTGTCTCAGACCCTACAATAAACATAAGCTAAGTCTGAGATCCGCACTGTGTACTTTTCTTGGTTATGCTAGGGATCGTAAAGGGTACAAATGCTTAAGTGATAGTGGCAGGTTATATATATCGAGACATGTGGTGTTTAATGAGCACACATTTCCTTTGGCAGAAAAAGGAATTAAAACAACTATGAAGATCACTGGACAAGAAAGAATGTTGGCACCACCACTTGAGTTAAGCAAATGCATGACAAATCAAAATGCACCAGGTCTACAACACAACAATGATGACATTGAAAGTCTACCCATCACCAAAACCGACTACAGTTCAACAGACCATTCAAATGACTCTAGTGATGCAGACGACAATGTCGGTAACACTGAAAACACACAAGAATAGCAACATCATATGGAAAGATCTAACAACAACATTCAACATCAACTAGAACACCAAAGCAAAAATCAACATCACATGATGACTAGAGCTAAGCATGGAATTTTTAATCCTAAACTATATGTTGTTACTATCAATGAAAGAGAACTAGCCAACTTTAGTGAAGCTATGAAATGTGAGAAGTGGAAAAGTGCAATGAATGAGGAATACGAAGCGCTAATGAGAAACAAGACATGGAATCTTGTTCATGCTCCCCCTCACAAAAACGTCATAGGATGCAAATGGACGTATAAGCTAAAAAGGAACGTTGATGGCAGTATTGTTAAACACAATGCCAGACTCGTAGCGAAAGGCTACACACATGAATTCGGGTTTGATTTCAACGAGACCTATCACCCGTGGTTAAACCTACCACTATCCTAATTATTATTAGTATTTCTCTACACCGACAGTGGAGCATAAGACAATTAGACGTCTACAATGCGTTTTTAAATGGTGACTTACAGGAGGATGTTTATATGCAATAGCCCGAAGGCTACGAAAGTACCAGTAAAGAGCATCTAGTTTGCAAATTAAACAAAGCAATATACAGGCTGAAACAAGCCTCAAGGGTATGGTATGATAAGCTTAAGGCCACTTTTGTCAAATTGGGTTACGATACTTCTAAGGTGGACAGTTCACTACATATTAAAAGGAATGACAAAGGCGTGACTTACATACTGGTCTACGTTGATGACATTCTTATTACTGATAGAAATCAAACAGAAATTGACAATGTAATAAGTTATTTAAATCAAGCCTTCTCTATCAAAGATCTAGGAAGGATGAACTATTTTTTAGGTATTCAAATTGTGCGAAAGTCTGACACAGAAATTATTTTATCCCAAAAGAAATACATCATGGATCTGCTTATTAAAGCAAAAATGGACAAAGCAAAGCCTATGCCTACACCCATGACAAGCAGCTTAAAACTATCAAAACACAGAGGTGAAGCCATTAAAAATGTAAAGGAATACAAAAGTATAGTGGATGCCTTGCAATACGTAACAATAACTAGACCAGATCTGTGTTATAGTGTCAATAAGGTGTGCCAGTTTATGCAATCGTCGCTAACTGATCATTGGTGTGCAATGAAACGTATACTTAGATACTTAAAAGGAACGCTAGACTATGGCATAACATTAAAAGGATGTAAGGAGTTACATTTACAAGCTTACAGCGATGCGGATTGGGCTTCAGACCCCGATAATCGAAGATCGACCATCAGATATTGCATTTACATGGTTCAGAATCCCATATCATGGTGCACGAAGAAGCAACAGACTGTCTCACGTTCTGGCACTGAGGCAGAGTACAGATCAGTGGCAAGTACCACGGGGGAGCTTATGTGGATAAATTAGCTCATGATCGAATTAGGGTTTCATCACAGGAAGAAGCCAGTGATTTGGTGCGATAACTTGAGTACGGTATCACTCTCCGCCAACCCAATTCAGCACGCACACACCAAACACATCAAAATCGACTTTTTCGTACAAGAACAAACCACGGCAGGGAAACTCGAGGTCAACCATGTTCCAGCTTTCTACCAAAGGGCAGACATCCTGACAAAGCTGCTATCATCGAAGAACTTTTTGAGGTTAAGAGGAGATCTGAAAATAGTTGATGGTGGCGGCGCTGTTGAATTTGAGGAGGACAAAGCCACTATCATCGAAGAACATTTTGAGGTTAAGAGGAGATCTGAAAATCGTTGATGGTGGCGGCGCTGAAGAAAAGGGAAATAAAACCTTAGTTGATTTTGAGGAGGACCAATAAGAGAAACGATGGGTTACATATATGTCTTCATTTCTATTATCACCGCATGGATAAATAATGGGCTCAACCCAAATGTTCATATGTATTAAATATTACAAGCCTATGTAATTTAACTGTAGCCTGTTACATTATATAAGGGAAAGTGGATGTATCAATACAACTATTCCAGGAATAATAAATAATAGCATACTTTCCACTCAGTTACAATCTCCTTTGTTACAATCTCCTTTAGGTATATATTTTTAACGTTAGAAGAATCAATTTATTGCTTATATGGAATGAATCGTTTACACACACATAACTAAAAATTTGTGGTCTTCTCTGTTACAAAATTAATTGGTGTAAAATAATTTAGGTATGCATTGTTATGACTTACACCATTTTATTTGATTACTTTACACAGCTACAATCAAATTATAATCAGGAAAGTATTGAGATTGGCATTGTCATGATTGACGATTAATCGTTTAGACACAATCAAATTATAATTTAATTGGCATTTCTAATTGAATTAACATTATGTTAATTTAATTAACAATGTTAGTAGTGTTTTTAGTGCTTTTGTGTATCGTATTTTCTGTAATTAATATTATTTTTTGTATATATTTCCATTACTGTTTCAGGTTCCAAGCTTTCAAAAAGCATCATCTTAAAATTATAGAAATGAGTGAAGAACCATTCTGTTTTGGTGGGATGAAGACTTCGATGAATTTCCTAATATATAAGATATGTTTGCTAATATGTAAGATATGCAATATTTTATATAAGAGATTGTTATAGGGATCCACTTTTGGTTAAAGGGGGGAGGGTCAATTTTTAATTTTTTCTATGAATTGTTAAGGTGAGTACAAAATAAATTAACCTTCCCTTGAACATAAAATAAAAATTCCAAAACTAACCCTAATCTCCTCCCAGTATCCCAAAACAATATCGTTGCAGCCATTTTTTCCTGTCCTTGATTCGTAACATTCCTAACAATTATATTAATGAAACAAGAACAAAATAATGAAAATAATCTCTCTGCACATTTCATGCTTCCTCAGCTAAATTCTTTGCACATCTTTAGCGTTATCATCAATCTTGGTCTTTGCAATAGCAGTACTCAAGCCAGCAATTTCAAGCAAGAATTTGTTCAATAACTGTGGTTTGGAGAAAAACGAACACTGGTCGCTACCCTTTATTTTGTACACGCCATGATGGGTGTTCACTTTCACCATTTTCTCTGCTACATCTGCTGATAGCATGCGATCATCTGAAGTCTGGATATAATAATTGCGTGCAGTTCCATAGTTTTCTTGTGTCAGCGATAGTTTTCTATGAATGGAGCGAGCAGAATTGGTCTATCATTGATACCCCAGTTAAAGCAATATCCTGTTTCATAGTCTGCTTAAAATAAAGACTCTTAATTTGTTGTTTGTCAAACATGAGTTCAGTAGGCAGCTTGTCTTTAGCATTCCCATACAGTAAAATCTGAGAATTTTGCAGAAATAATTCTACAGATCCAAGTAGCTCCGAAAATGCATCAAAAGATCTCTAGCCATCCAACATCATCGTTGCACACATAAACAGCCTTTCAAATCTTTTTAGGGAAACACTCAAGTGCATATGATATGCATGCACCTCCACAACCGTGACCAACTAAAATCACCTTTTCGTGTTTAAGAAGTCCATTTAAAAAATCAGTGAGAGGCTTCATCACCCTCCAGCAGAACTTCATTTGGTGCCAAATTACACAAGACATGAAAACACAATAGCCTAAGATTTAAAAGGCCATGCATCCAATATAATGATCACTTATTTAAAACCAAACAGATCCACTTTTCTAAATAAAAACGCGACCTTTAGAAAGAAAGTGAAAAAAAATCGCGATTTTCGGATGCGGTCAAAGCAGGCGAATTGGCAAATTTTCGGTGATAGGATCTCGAGATCACTACAAGAAAATACCTTATTGCAACTAGCTATTTGCAACTGGCGACATATGACAGTTGCAGTAAATGATATTTAGCAACAGACCTTTCATGGCAATTGCAATAGATGAGATTTTGCAACAGGCTTTTACTTTCTGTTGCAAAAACATGTTTTTAGCAACTGCGCTTCCCTTCCAGTTGCAGAAACATACCTTTAGCAACTGTGCTTGCAGGCATGTTGCAAAAAAAGATATCTTTAGCAACTTTTTTTGCCACTTGCAAAAACTTTATCTTTTTACAACTGGTAAAGCCAGTTGCGAAAAACATATTACTAAAAATAAGTAGTGGTGGTTTTCAATTAAGAAGTCATAAAGGACTACTTATAATTAAACGTCAATAAATAAGTAGTAGTTTTTAATGATTAACTTTTAGCAATTAATTTTAAATAATTAACTATTAGTAATTATATAATAATTAAGATTAATATTTAGTAATTATTAACTAACAATAAAATTTAATTATTATAAAATGATACTTATTATTGTTAATTAAATAATAATTAATAGTTAAAAATAATAAAATAAATAAATAAATATTAAATAATAATAATTAATAAGGACAAACTAATGGATAAAAATTAATAATTAATTTGAAATACGAATATGTATAAATAATAAATAATAAATTCATAATCAATAAATAAATGATAATTGATTAATATTACTATTGAGGAGTAATTAATAATTTATAATAATCTTTTGTATGAATTAATTTATAATTTGTGTTTGAAATATGTATTTTTATGAATTAATTAATTAATTGTTATTAATAATTATTGATATTGCTGCTTTTATTTTTTTAAGTATTTTTAATTGATATTAAATTATTTAAATGAAGTAGAATTTCTAAAAAATGATGCTTTTATATATGTTTGAAAATAACAATTGATACTCTTTAAGTTTAGCCGCTATATACAACTGCAATCATATAACACTTGCAGTAAATAATAATCAATAATTTGCAAATAACTAATAATGAAATAAATAATGAAATAAATAATGAAATAATAATATAATTCATAATTAAACAATAATCAAATAAATAATTAATATTCTGCACATCCATTCGACCGCCCACACACGTGTCGTGTGCTGTTTTGTTCGATGGTTGGGGTCGTTTGTACATCATTGATCTCTAATTCAGCATGGATGAGTTTTCAGATGTGTTAAAATACTGTTCACTTATTTGAATTGATCACTGACTATTGTATACATTACTATTTTATTATGTAATATAAAGTACAAATTTTCTGAAAAAACAATAACCATGTGAATTGGTTTAGAATTAGGTTTTAACTTTCGTTAACCCGCCCACGCCCTATAATAATTTACTCTTGCCACCTTCAATTTTCATCTCCCGCTTCACATCATCCCCAAAATTAGTAAATTAGTTGTACCGCATATTTTTAGATCCAGAAAATTGATATTAAACTCAATTTCGCAGGACCACTCGGTGGCGAATGTCATGGCGACCGATCTCTAGATCGGTGGCGACAGACCACGTTCCTTTCTTCCTTTCATCTCCTCCCAACCCGGCCTCCTCCTCTGTTCCTCCGTTCAACTGGCCTCCTCCTCCTTTCCCGGGAAGTCCGCCGCCAGCTTCTACACCGCTTGCTGCTCAATGTTCACCTCCATTTGAACCACCATCTCAGAAGCAGGTTCCATATTCTGAGGTCAATCCCTTTTCTCTTCTCTCGAGTTTCAATTTTCATCTTTTTCCTTCGGTTAACAAGTGGTAAAACACGCTGATATGTATTGTTTATGGAGCCAACTTCTTATCAATTTAGAAATTACATACAGTGGGTCAGAGAATAAAAAAAGCTAAAAATTACAAATTCACAACTTTGTTATGCTTTTACTACATTTGCATTTGCCAAAAGGGGATCTGAATACTATGAATAACGTTCCATGAACTTTTGAGTCAGGTTTTATAAATGTAAGGAAGTGGAAACCGGGGATGGATTTGGTGAAGAAGAAGCTTAAGCAGATGTCAGTTTAGATCAAACTGAGTAACTTGTTATTGGTGCACTCGGATTTTGAAGCGCTGCGTAAGATTTGCAGTGTGGGTGGTATCACCATTAGACCATATAGCATAATTGTAAGGATGGAAAGAACAAACAATGCTTGAATTCTGGTAACTTCTCTACAATTCCACAATTTCCTTCATCTGTCACTATAAGATATAATACTGGAGATTGTTGTGAAGTTAATGTTGATTATGATTTTAAACCATATGTCTGCACAATTTGTAATACTGGAGATCTTTTCCATGGCTGATTGAATAATAGGAAATGCAAAAACTAAAATGCACTAAGTGGCATTATCCATGAGTATAGCACAGATCCTGCTTTTTGTTTATGGCAGGATTTCAATTCAAAATTAACATATCAAATGTTAATAATTAACTTGAACGTATTGTAAAAAAATAGTAGAAAACTTTTATTGTGTTCATCCTGTAAGGACATTGTTACTAAGCCATAGAAGTATTAAGTAACAAATAAATAAATGCTTTCAAATCCTGATAAACATAAACAAAAAGTTATTTTGAGTAGGACGGATGTGTAGCGCGAGACAACGCAGCCGATTAAACATAATATTAATATATATAAATAGCCCAGTTGACAAGCCCAGCTGGTGGCCCATAGTTCTATAGAAAAAGAGTAATAGAAATACAACCGTTCAAGCGAAAACAAACATAACATCAGTGTCTACACCATCCAAAACACAGCTAAGGATATACATAGATCATCTGAAAGCCAAAAAGGAACCAGAGAAATATAGCATGCTGACACAAACAACCTTATGCAAATCAGTGCAAGTCCGGACTTGAATCGCCATGGTTAGAGTCCACTGACTCCGCTGGGCTGTTGGTTGCCGGCAGAGCGAGCATGAAATTGGCTAAGGGAGGAGCTTGACCTGACCATGAGTTAAAACAGAAAATTATGAGTTTGCATAACCCTCTAAATTGCTTCAGTGGTTTGTTAAATATCACTGCGTTCCTTTCCTTCCAAATACACCAGCAATATATTGCTAAAAAGGAGTCCAAAGCTGCATTCGCATCATTAAATTCCCAATGATCAAACACTGAATTAATTTCAGGCACAAAGCCAAGCAAGAAGGACCCAGTGGCTGCAAGGACAGGGAAAGAATATTCGCATTCAAAGAAAAAATGATCAATAGTCTCAACATGATCAGAGCAAAGAGCACAATGAGGATCCTTAATCAAATTAAGTCTATGCAACTTAGCTCTTGTATTGATTTTACCATGAATCAAACACCAATTGAAGAAAAGAACCTTTGGAGGAAGATGGATTTTCCAGATTCTGGAAAATGAAAATAATCTTCCAGAAAAGTTGGTATAATTATATACTGAAGCAACAGAAAAACCTCTATTTGGTGATAAAGCCCAAAAATAGCAATCAGGAGATAAGGAAGGTTGGGTATGCATGATCAGGTTGGAAGCTAGTTGGAAATTATCCAGGGCTTGGGCATTAAAAATGGTGGAAGGGCAAAGCGCTGAGGGACCAATATACAACAGATTTGCAACAGAGGAAAATTCATTAGCAATGAAAGGAAATAGAGAAGGAAAAGCTTGACAAAGAGGCGTGTGACCATGCCAGATGTCATGCCAGAATAAACAAGATTCTCCATCACCCAATTTAACATGAAACAGATTTTTAATGCTGGGAATAAAAGATAAAACCCCAAACCAGAAGGGAGAAGGCTTAACAGAGGGAAGAGAGTGCAAAATTAAATGAGGATTGCTGGAATAGTGAAGAGAAAGGATCCGATCTTTCCATAAGAAAGAGCCAGGAGATACTGCATGCCATAACCATATTGATAGAAGGGCCAAATTAAAATTGGAAAGATTAATTATGCCCAAACCCCCCCCGATTAATATGTAAACAAACAGTTTGCCAATTGACCAATTTTTTGACCTTGTTACCATTCCATAAGAAAGAGCTTCGGATTGAATCAATTCTTGAAATTACCCATTTAGGGAATTTGTGAATAGTCATCCAATATGTCGGTAAAGCAGATAAAACAGCTTTAACTAGCACCAAACGACCAGCAGAGGATTAGGTATTAGCTTTCCAGGAAGATAACCTCTGCTCAATTTTATGAATTAGAGGCAACCAATTAGATTTGTGAAGTTTAGTGGGTCTGAGGGGAATTCCCAAATACTGAATAGGAAACTTGTGAATGGCACAATTTAAAATAGATGAAATTGAAGGGCCAAGATGTTCAGCATTTCCTAACATTATAATTGAGCTTTTGGAAAAATTAATAGACAAACCAGAAATAAGCTCAAAAATATACAGCACCACTTTGAGACAATGAATATGGTTCAAATCAGGAGAGGAAAAGATGATTATGTCATCTGCAAATTGAAGATTGGAAATAGCTAAGGTGGAATTTGGATGGTGAATCCCCTCAAATAAATTGTTAGCTGTTACTCTTTTGATCATTTGGTTGAAGACATCTGCGACCAACACAAATATTAGAGGAGATAAGGGATCACCTTGCCTCAATCCCCTACTGGATTTAAATAAACCCCCAATATTACCATTGATCAAAATCGATGAATGACTTGTCCTAAGAATATAATCAATCCAATCACACCAACGTTGTGAGAATCCCCTGTGCTTGAACAATTGCAAAATAAATTCCCAATTAACAGAATCAAATGCTTTTGAGAAATCTAACTTGAGGAGAACACCTGGTGTTTTAGTATTGTAACAATAAGAGATTACCTCTTGAGTGGCTTCAATGCAATCGGAAATTTTACGTCCAAGAATAAAAGCTGATTGCTCAGCTCCAACGAGTTCAGAGATGATAGATTGAAGACGATTGGCAAGAGTTTTGGTGATAATTTTAAAAGTGGTGTTGAGCAAACTGATGGGACGGAAGTCAGAAAGGGAAATGGCACCAGAGAATTTGGGAAGAAGAACAATATTAGCATAATTGAGACGAGAAATGAGGCTAGGGTTATCATAGAATTCATTGCATATGGCCATGATATCATTTTTCACAACGGCCCAAAATGATTTAAAGAAAGAAGGCCCAAATCCATCAGGCCCAGGGGCTTTATCATCATCCATATCACTTAAAGCAGCCCAAACTTCATTTTCAGAGAAAGGTTGGTCAATAGAAATGGTGGCTGGAGCAGGGTAGAGAGAACACCAATCAATGAAAGGGATTTCTGAGGACGAACTACTAAGAATGGATCGATAATAGTTAGAAAAAAGACGAAGAATATCATCTGGATTCGAATAGATTTGGTTTTCATGAGATATTTCAAGAATGCAGGAAGCACGTTTTCTTCCATTTGCAATTCTATGAAAGTAAGCTGAATTTCTATCTCCTTCTTTTAACCATTTAGCCTTAGATCTTTGTTTCCAACCAATTTCTTCTTATTTAAGCAGTCTATCCAGTTCAGACTCTAGATTTTTCAGAGAGCTTGATTCCTCATCATTAAGAGGGCGAGATTCTTCCAAGATATTGAGATCTAAAATAGCATCTTGAATATTAGAAATGCAGTTACGTATTGAGGCCCAAACTGTTTTAGCCCATGGTTTTATCAGTTTTCTCAAAGATCTCAATTTAAGGACAACTTTATGGGTAGCTGATTGTGATCGAACAGGATAATCCCAGGCCTTATGAACGAACTCTTTAAAAGATGGTTCAAGAAGTCATAATCTTTCAAATCTAAATGAGTGTTTGGGGTTAGAGAGGAAACCCGAATCAAGAAGAATAGGGCAATGATCAGAGATAATTGAAGCAAGGACAGACACAAAGGATAAAGGGTGAATTTCTTCCCAAGCAGCATTAAAGAGGAATCTGTCAAGTTTAGCAAGAGAAGGATTCGATCTGCGATTAGACCAAGTAAAGGCTCGATTACAAATAGGGGGGGTCTAAGAGGCAACAATCAAAAATAAAAGAATTGAAAGCATCTGAATCTGATGAAATGGAGCAAGATTTTCTCTCATTATAGTATCTGACAGTGTTGAAATCACCCCCCATAACCCAAGGACCCAGGAAGTTATTAGCCATATTTTCACAATGTTTCCAAAGAGATAATCTTTCGTTAGCATCCTGAGAACCATAAATATTGGAAAAGAAGAAGATAGTATTAGAGTCAATGTCTTTAAGAGCTACATGTAAAGCAGATTGAGAGGGGAAAGTTTGGTATAATGACCACACAGAATCGTTCCATGCAGTAATAAGGCCACCTCTAGTTTCTATGGCATTAACATAAGTCCATCCTCTCAGGAAGGAACCACCAATCAAGCTGAAATGATAATTAGAAGGTTCAAAGAGTTTGGTTTCTTGGAGGAAAAGAATATCTAATTTAAGTGGGGACAAAACTAGATTAATGGCATGACATTTTGAATGGTCCGCCAATCCCTGTACATTCCATGTGACCACTTTCATTGATGTTTATTAATATGCTCTTGTTCTAGTGCCTGCATGGCTTTATAATGTGTATCACGTAAATTCACTCCCATGCAGGCTGATATCTTTTTGTTCAAACGTTTATTAGCAGATGAAAAAACAACAGGAGTAATAAAACTACCTGATACTTCAGGATTATTGCGTCTCCCACTGCGACGAACAAAGATGGGAGAGAGAAATTGGGGCCAATCATTGTCATCAGTCCATGGTTGTTGTGGAGGAGATTGCGGTGGCAGGATAGAACTAGAGGCAAAGGGGATGGTTTGAATGGGTAGCATAGAGGAATCATTTCCAAAAGGAATGATCTGGTTAAGAGGTAGGACACGATCATCTTGCAAGTTCTGATTCTGATCATCAAATACTTCTTGATTCACTTCATCAAATTCATTGTTGTCCATCTCTTGATCCTTGAAGTCTGGAAAGTTAGGGTTCATGTTTATCTCCCTATAAATAGAGGGTAATGGTGGTAACATATCTGCCTCTTCTCTCATGGCATCAACTCGAATCTCCAAGCTTAAATCATGATAATTATGCATACATGGAACCACTTGATCCTCATCATTACCAATAGAAACAAGTTCTGGCCTTGAGTTTGGATGCTCATGATTACAGCATTGAACTTTGATAATATGCACTTTGTTGTTAAATCTGGCAGCAAATTCATTCTTTGAGCCAATACCTTCGAAAAATTGTATCTTTACCAAGAAATCTCTTTGATCAAAGTAACACCAGTCACAATCATCAACTCCTAAAACTCTACCCATAGGTTTAAGGATTTCCTTCACAGCATCAACATTATACTTTAGAAATTCCGGTAATCCTTCCACCTTAGCCCATGATTCAGTTTCCAAAGCAGGTTCTGGCTCATATACCTCTTCTTCCCATGCTTCTAGACTAATCGCGGCTCCTGGCTCGGTTAGGATTTTTAGGAGTAATGCATGCTCTCTTGAACTATAAGTAGGACAGTGAACCAAAAAGGAGTTATTTGTAATGATCGACATCGACCACATATCATGATTTAGGTTGATTTCTAGAGCTTGATGCAAAGTTTCTATGCTCCATTTTCCAGATAGAGTTTTGGCAACAATGCATTTTGAAGAATCTATCTTTCTAAAAAAAATTTGAAGATAGAGACTGTGGAGGTTGAGATGGAGAATGAAGTGAATTAGGCTTAGGTGAAATCTTAATGTTAGATTTTCCATGGTAATTCTCTTGACGGCTGGCATCACGAAAAGATGGGTGACAAGCAGTATTTGCAGAGTTAATAATTTGTTTCGGGACCCAACGTTAATTACTTTTATTACTAATGGCTGTATAAGCAGAAGACGAGGAGCTTCCAATGTAATAATTTTTCTTTAGGCAACGTTGCACTGAGTGGCCGAACGAACCACATTTAAAACAAATTTTTAGGTCTCTGCACGCGCTTGCCACGTGACCTTTGCATGCACATTGTAAACATCTCTTTTCATTCTTCAACTGAACCACTGTTTGATGAACCGATACAAACTCCGGCAGGGGTGGTTTGAATTTCTTTTTAGGCGGAGGATTGGGTGGCCATGACGGTGGCGATGCCGCTACTTGAGCGTAGGACTTTGATGGTATTTCCGCTTGGTGATCAGAAAGAACAGCAAAACGATTATGAGACGATAACAGAGAAGGGCAAGATTGATGAGGACGAGGACGAACAGAAACAGGAGCATTTTCGAAAACAACACGAGAAGAATTGCACTTAGGGGATGAAGGGACACGATTAGAGGGAGGACAAAAAGGTGCAACACTAGAGGACGAACGAGGAATATTAAAGAGAACTGAGCGAGGATTAGATGACCAAGCCTGATTTGACGAAGTGTTAATGGAGGAAGGAGCAAAAGAAGATAACGAAGAGACGAAGACGAAGAGGAAGCAGAGCGAGGGAGGAGAAAAGGCCTATATCTAGAAGGGTATTTCGAAAGAAGAGGAGGAGAAGAAGGAAGGGAGGACGCCATTAACGATTGCAGCAGGTTGTTCTTACTAGGATATTCCTAATGAAAAGTTATTGTAACCAAAATGAAACAAGCTGTCCTTTTTGTAATCCGGTTGAGAAGTATTCAGCTAAAATCTGGAAATTTAACATAGTCCTTATTATTCCTATCATCTTCCACATGATCATCTTCTCTATTTTCTTCCATCATTGTCAAACCATTTTGCAAAGCAATAAAAAAACAAATATATACTACTAAAGGAAATATATTAATATCTTGTATTGCAGATTTATAGAGATAATAAAAAATTACATTTACTTTAGGAATTCTACTCAAATTATGCTAAATACCAATTTTCCCTCTCAAATCACAATAGAATATATGGAAAAAAAATCATTGAAATACAAAAATAAGTCAACTTCATGTTATCTTTCGATAAACCATCCGGTAACACTAGTTAGTAAGCTATGATAATGCAGCTTTGGCCTGGTTTTGGTGACGTTGTCTGATATAATTATAACTTCACAGTTCAATGGTATGAATTAGTAAAGTCTATTATTATTTTATGATAGCAAAATTCGATACTAGCAAAGCACTTCTTTCAAACTTGTGCACTATGTTTAGCTTGGTCGATGGGGTTTTCAAGCACCTTGTTGGGTTATCCCTTTACTCTTAGTTTGTCTATGTGTGCACAAGTTGTGTTTCTTTGTAAAGGCACAACTTCTAGGCTGGTACTATGTTATTTAATTTTATTGGGCTAGTGTAGTTTAGTCATATCTAGCCGTATTTGAGGAATACCAGAACATTGTTTTGTGGTCATAGTGTGTTGAAGTTGCATGTTCTTATTTGAAAATTTGATGGGAACATGTGACTTAATTTATTTTATGATACAAAAGTTATTTGATGAATACCAGTCCATTATTTTTCTTGTTATAAGTTCTGCTAGCTGCAACTATTTTATTACGCACCACTTGCTAATGTATGCACTAAATTTTATTATGCAACCAATTGAATATTATTTGAAACAATTATTTTATTTGTTGTGTATTCATATTTCATGTATTTTAGCTTTATTTCTTTTACTTCTACTAATCTTTTCTTTAATCTGCATAAAATGAGTAGAAGGAGGAAGATTGTTGTGAAGTTAAGTCAGTTTTCATCTTATTATACTACTATACCATGTTAGTTAAAATTTATATAGTACCGTTACATAATTTTTTATACCATTAAAGATAACTTGAACTTTTACACTTATAACTTTGTCCTGTAGGAATATGGACTTGAAAAACTATAGAATTGGATGTCGTTTACATCGATAAATGACTGTTATATAGTTTTAAAGCAATTAAAAGATAAAGTCAAGTGCAAGGGCTTGCATTTTTAACTTATCCCCCAGTTGTTTTCTTTCTCTCACATTTATGAGGTTCAAATTTGTTTATTTAGGTATCACTACATCCTGAATAATTTAATGTTTACCTCTTTAAATGTAAGTGTGAAACAGGTAAGCAAATATTTGGGATCTAACATGGTAGTTCCTGCTATAGCAAATGGATATCACTTTACAAAAGCTTATGCAAATAATTTGAATAACACTGTAACCCGCATGTTGCAGGAGAGGATACATATCTAAAAATTACTGTAGAAATTAAGAAACTGCATTAATTCATTTCAAATAAATGACGCTATTTATGCTTCACATGTTGCAGGGAAAAAATGTCAGGAGATTACTCAAAGAGCAGCTTAAACACTAGTATGGACCTAGCCAGTACGGTAAAGCAAGCTAAGAGCCTTTTGTTGATGTCCTAGATATATACTAGATGATAGAGTAGAAATATGATTAGAAAATATTCTATTTGAAAAAAAAATGTGTTGTGTGAAAGAAATTGTTATGCATGAGTGATGTGTGAAAATTGTAGAAATTTTTGTTGTAATTGTTTGTAGTATTAAAACTTTGTTAAAATAAAAGTTTTATTTGTTTATTTTATTTTGTGATATACACTATGAATAAAATGAACATTATAAGCTGTAATATTTTTTTTTATAGATTTGCAACTGGCATATACTGTTGCAAAATGATCTGTTTCAACAGCAAAAGCCTATTGCAAAAAAGGATATCGCAACATCTTATTGCAACAGGTGGAAAATGTTGCGGACTTTTTGCAACTTAGGCTATACCAACAGGTGCAAGCCTGCTATAATAGGTCTACTGCAACAGATATCGCTTGTTGCGAAAAGTGTTTTTTGTTGTAGTGGATTGAGTAGATGGAGGCGGTTTTTATGTTGGTGTGGGTGGTTGTGTTGATTTTGGGGGTTTCCAGTTGAGGTTGTGATTTGTTATTATGGCGATTAGGTGTTTGGGGGACTTATGACTGGTGAAGTGAAGGCGAGTTGAGTGGGACCGGTTTTCGGTGGTGATCATTTGTAGGTTGATAAGGTAGCGAAATGAACTTAGGGATATTTAGGGAGTTTGCATATGTGGCTTTTGTTCGCGTATGTGTACGGACATTGGGTTTAAGAGCTGAGGTGGTGGTGGATTGGGTAAATATGTAAATGAAGGTTAATGGGGGTAGCGGCGGCTTTGTAGGAGGAGTGGTGGTTTTTTAGTTTAATGGTCTTCGTTGGAACATGATAATTTGTAGGAGGAGGAAACGAACTACACATGACAAGGCAGAGGGTATTTTGGTCTATATTATTTTATTTTATTTTAAATGTTGATCCTTCCCTTAACAAATATATATTAAGTCGGAGTCCCCTTAAAATTGACCTCCCCTTAACCAAAAGTGGAGTCCCTTTAACAATCCCCTTTATATAAGGTATGTTATATTTGTTTTATTTTACAGCGAAGGAAAATAACCTTAGCTCAATTATGGGAAAGACTGAAGTGGGCATACTGAAAATGAAAAACATTTCAGATGGAAATGCCTGTCTTTGTAAGTTGGATATTTTTGTCGCTGCTTTTCTGATTTCTTTTTGTATATTCATGATAGATATTTTCTATTGTTGTTATTTGGATCCTTCCACCTTAATTTGCATTTGGATTTGCTTAATCCGTAGAAACCATGACATATATCCATCGAAAACATTTCATTATTGACATCAAATGCATATATTTTAACGTATATATTCGTTGATCCTTTATTTGGATATCATTCAAAAAAAATATGTAAGTCAAGCTTTTGAAGTTTCCTGAAAGGATTAAGTGGCTATGAATTAGCTAACATGAATTCTTATGTTTACTTGGGCATTACTACTTTAATGCTAATACCTTTGGTTCGTGTCTTAGAACTTTATATATCGAAACATAATCAATTAAGTACTTGACTTTCAGTTCATAAATGGAATTTGCAGGCATCGTAGTATCTTTTGCTCAATGGGTTATAATAATTCTCAAAATTTTATTTTCTTTAAATGCTAATAATTTACGTTTTGTTTTTGATGTTGTAATTGAAGCTTTTGGATTTTTTTTTAATTTTTTTTTTCTTTCTCTATTGCATCACTATTCTTTTCTATTGTGAAATTATATCTTTAATAAAGAATTTCCAGTTTGTAATTTTGATAATTTTCATTCACTAATTTATTGTTTTTTAATTTCAGAGAAATCAATTATGTGGGAAATTGAGGCCTACGTCGGTTTACTATTTGGTTAAAATGGACATGTATTACTGATTTGTATTTCCCTTCATTTACAACCAGTTTTTGATTTAGTTCTTTGGATGATCGTTTGTAGTTTACTACAGATTTAAGTTGGTAAACGTATTGAGTTGCGTACTCTGTATGTGGTAAATGGAAGGATGTGCAACTTCTATTTTGCTATTTCTTGATCAAACTGAAATAGGCAGCCACTTCAAAACTAATATTCGGTCTTATAACAATGCTTTTGCCTTTACGCCAATGAGTGCAAATATTGACCAAGATTTGGCGAATGCAATAAGTGGAGTTTATTTCTATCATGCTCAGGGGTCTATATACCACCGTATAGGCAGTGTGCTGCCTGTTGATGGTAACCGACCTCGATATTTACAGCTATGCATTTATGATACAGAGCATGAGACCGAAAATCGACAGTTGGGTACTCAGATTTTGAGACCCGGATACACTTCTGATTATAAAGGAAGTATTGGATACAATTAACCCATTTGTGTCCGTCCTACGTCATTTGGGATAGCGTGCTGATCTGCACAATTGCAGAATAAAAAATAAAGAGATCACCATTGGCAGTCATCTTCTTGAACTGCCAACGGCATCACAAGTTGCCAGCATAATCTTCGGTGATGAATCAGATGATTTCCAGGGTAGAAACATAATTGTTCAGACAAGTAGTGGAAATTTCCAGCGCGTTCCTCATACGGCTGGATTTTATGGCCCACTTCAGCGTCCACTCTTGCTTCGTACGGAGAATATGGATGGAATTTGAACTTGCATGATAATGGGGACAACCAAATTAGCTGTGCATCGTACTACTCGAACTTTATACAGGTACAGTTATGTTAGCTACACTATACGACATCTCTTTTCTTTACTGCATTAGTAACATTGAATCTACCTTAATCCTTTTTATAGATTCGACTAGGAAAGACATCACTTCTCATGCTTAGTGGATGCCTTTTTCAGTAGTATGTTGTTGATATGTTTGTCAAAATTGAAATGATGAGACTTAGATTTCTTCATAACAATCAAGAAACAATCAGGGAAGAGTTATACCAGGGTATGCAAGATGCCTTGAATGCAGGAGAAACTTCAACGGATATGTTACTTACTGTCCGATTTCAAATTTCAGCTTTCTTACACTTCACCTTTAATGCTTACTTTTTTTAAAATTAAACATTTCACTATTTCAGCCAACGTTGGTGTAAAAAAAGTCCTACCAGCATCTCATATGGGCCGTCCACGAGATATGCACCACCGGTACCAAGATGCAATAGCAATAGTATAAAGGTATGGAAAACCTGATTTTTTTTTATTAATGTTACATGTAACACAAAATGGCCTGAGATTACTAGCGAATGTCTTCCTAGCCAGCAACCGCAAGATAGACCAGACTTAACAAGTAGAATTTTTCATGCAAAATTAACCCAATTAAAAAATGATTTGTTTGACAATGGCATTTTAGGAAAAGCTATTGCACATGTACATGTTATCGAATTTCAAAAAAGAGGTTTGTTCCACTCCCGTATTTTACTTATTCTAGCTGAAAATGATAAAATTGCTTCTCCCGATTAGTATGATGCTGTGGTTAGTGCCGAATTTCCATATAATAATTTAGAACCTGATTTATGTAAGACTATTGTCAAATACATGATTCATCATCCGCATGGTCGTTTTAATCCAAATGCCACGTGCACGAAAAATGGTGAAAGTAAGAAAGAGTTCCCCAAACCGTTTGCTCCCGTTAATTTACAAGGAAACGACTCATATCCAGTATATAGACGACGTGATAACATTACACTTAATCAAACGATCGGAACCACAATTGACAATCATTGGGTAGTGTCGTATAATCCTTATTTATTACTTAAAGATGACTGCCATATAAATGTTGAAATCTGTTCAAGTATAAAATCAATAAAATACCTTTACAGGTACGTTTGATCCGACCGCGTTTCAGTTGTTGTTTCTACATTAAACAATAACGACTAAATTTCTAATTATGCTAATGCTAGATGGATTTGTGTACCAGAGGCTTTGTGGAGGATATTTAAATTTCCACTTAATAACGTTACACCGTCTGTTTTAGGCCTACAAATCCATCTTCCAAACCAACAACAACTACATTTTTCTTCTTCCGAAATAATTGCATGACGTGTTGAATGATGATAGTAGAACCAAAGCTATGCTTACTGAATATTTCACTACAAATGTAAACGATGAAGAGGCAAGTCAATACTTTTATCATTAGTTTCCTAAGAAGTACTAGTGGGAGAAAAAACACAAGTTATGAATTCGTAGACAAAATAACCGTAGGGCGTTAGGTAGAATTTACATGGTATCACCTATTGAAGGTGATCGTTATTTTTTGAGGTTGTTACTAACTCATGTTAGAGGACCCTTATCATTTAATGACTTGCTTACCGTCGATGGTTAACAATATGACACAATTAAACAAGCAGCTGAACATAGGTTTATTGGAAAATGATGACGCTATTTTGATTGCTTACATGCTGCTTTAAACACACATGTGTCTGCTGCCCTACGAAGGTTGTTCATTATAATTTCAATATATTGCGAACCAATTAATGTACGCCAATTGTGGGAACACTTTTTTGCAGACATGATAGAAGATTATCGGCACACAGTTTCTGTTACCGACAATACATTTTTCATTGAACTTTGTCTTTCAGACCTTGACAATTTACTCCGACAATACAACAAAACACTTTCTGATTTTGACTTCCCTCTTAATACCGTTACACTACATAATAATCGCAATAAGTCAAGTTTTATTTTGTCTGAAAAGTCTATACACATACCTCGAGAAGACATTGAATCAACTGATTCCTTAAATTTAGAACAAGGGACAACATTTGATGCTGTCAGTCAATTTACGAAAATAAAAATTCTGTTTTTTCATCGTTGGTCTAGGGGAACAAGAAAAACATATGTATGCCGAACTATTTTAGCGCACTCACGTAGTAAAGGCCTTATTTCACTTGCAGTTGCCACATCGATAATTGTTGCAATAGCATTACCTGGCCATAGATCTGCCCATTCTCGATTTAAAATTCCTATTACACTTGATACCTTATCCACCTGCCACATTCCCAAACAATATGTTCTTGCAAAACTACTAGTTGAAACAACGGTAATTTTATGGGATGAAGCAACAATGGCCCATCGTCACGCCTTTGAGGCTTTAGATAAAACACTACGAGATTTAACTAATATCGACAAACAATTTGGGGGTAAATTAGTCATTTTAGGCAGCTATTTCCGTCAAGTTCTGCCTATCGTCTCGAATGGTACTAGGGCTCAAACTGTTGACGCTTGTATCATTAGATCGTAGTTGTGGTCAGATGTTACTGTTTTTCGCTTAACCCAAAATATGCATGCTATAAATGACCCTTCATATGTTGCCTTTCTTCTACATATTGGAAATGGCGGCGAATCTTTATATGCTGCTGATTATATTACAAATAGAGCGATACTTGCCCCAACTAATGTTACTGTTGAGGAAATCAATAATTCTGTTAAAACATGTTTCCGGGTGCTGAATATACTTATTTTTCTTTCGATTCTGTTGAGGATGATACATTCGTATCAACATGAATTCCTCAACTCACTTTCACCCAGCGGTTTACCTCCGCATAAAGTAACTCTTAAAATTGGATCTCCCATAATGATACCTAGGAATATTGACCCTTGGTTTATGTAATGGCATTAGGTTAATCTGTCATGTTTTTCACAGAAATCTTACTGACGTAGAAATTGCTATCGGTCATTTCCGTGGTACACGATTTTTTATTCCTCACATACCATTGAATCCATCAGAAAATGTTTCTATTCCTTTCGTTTTAATTAGAAAACGATTTCCTGTAAAACTAGCTTTTTCTTTAACAATTAACAAATCACAAGGACAAACCATTCCAAACATCGGCATCTATCTGCCACAACATGTTCTCAGTCATGGTCAATTATACGTTGCTTTATCTAGAGGAGTTGGACGTCAAACAGCAAGGATTTTAGTACGAAACGGAACAATCCAGCTGAAAACGGTACATATACTAGAAATGTGGTTTACAATGATGTTTTACTAGCATGTACTACAGACATGAATTAACCTCTGTTTCTAACCTACTATATCAACACCTGACACGTGCTTTCCAATTTAATTTCATTTTTTATTCACACAGTAATACCTATCACACTGTTTAATTTGCTACAAACCTTTTCCACACAATCTACTTAAAGTTAATATTTCAAAATTAAAATATTTTTCCTGTAAAAAAAACATTTTTAACTCTGCCATCAACTATCTCATTATTTGATGCCGGTCTCAAGCGCGGAAAAGGAGGAAAGAAAATGTTTTATTTCGTTCAGTGCAGGTGATTTTTTAAGTTTTTCAACTTTCACCTGCACATATTCATTAATCACTTATAACTTTTACTTCCCTTACTCAATTTTTGATTTTTTCCCCTTGAGGTTAAATATTGGAAATGCATGATCCTGTTAGATTCTAGCTACAAACTGGAGCGCATGTCTATACACCACTGTAGTGTGTTGGGAATCAGATTAGTTATTCAATTTTACTAAACTAACAATTTTACTACCATATTTTGTAAAAAAAAATCCTGATTGCATTTTAGCTGTTGTTACACGTCTTCTGGATCTGGAGCCTAATTTGGGAGTTAGGTAATATGATTTACAGTATGTTATTTGAGAACATAATATTTATCACTCACTACTACATCCTTCAAATAGAAAAGATTATCATACACTGTTAAGATTTATCAGTCATTAAGTTGTGCCTATTGTTTGATCATTATCATACACTGTTAAGATTTACAGTACGTCATAAGATATGAAGAATAATGCAGGTATTACATCTGTTCCAGTTTAAACTATCCATTGTTTTTTCCTTTTCTGCATTTAATTTTGTTTTATATTTATGTGTTACTATCTCAAATTTACTTATTCTATTGTTTAATTTTTCTTCAATCTATTTTCTTCCCACTTGTTTGAAATGTTCATTACGTATTCTGTGCATATACATATTTTGCATCTTTCAAAAATTGGTGGTTAATAATGTAACATGTTTATACTTAATTTTTAACTTGCTACGGGTGATACGTAACAAACACCAAGAAGCTTACCAATCATTCGACTGCACTCCCTCACATTTTCCTTTTCAGCAATGCATTTCATGAGGTAAGTGTTGGTTAGATGTTTAGTTGATTTTGCTATCAAATATTGAATGTACGTAACATTTTAACAATCTGAACCTCAGATTCTTCGTTTGTTCTGTTTTGATTTGCATACCCATAATAACTAGCTTTACAAATGGCAAATCCATATTTGCAAATTGCTAATTCAATTGTCGACTTGAATTTACTATTATGTACATTTATTAACTCCTATAGTACTTAGGCATTAAGAGGATCTCAAAAGGGGAGGATGAAAAGAAAATGGTGAACTCAAAGAATGCTGGAATAGCTTCGCCGTTGTCGTTGCCTCTGACTTCACTGAACCACATTTCTATAGTTCATATAAACCTCGTTGCATCTCTTTGTTTCTTCAAAAATGTCATTGGTTTTGTCCCTGTTCTAAGGCTGGATTCTTTCAATTTTGATGGTGCCTAGTATGTTACATGTAAGATTTCACTTCAACACATTATTGACAGCTTACATCATACTGTTTACTAAACGTGGTAATTGTTCCTCAGACTGTTCAACTATGGTGCCGGAATACATTTGCTACAATATGAAAATCCGGAGAGCATGAAAAAGAAAACTGAAATCAACCCTAAGGATGAACATATTTCTTTCCAGGTATGTATTTTTTCTTTCTTAATCATATAAATATATTCTTAATTTAGTTTATTTTCTTAAGGTTAGGTGGATAATATTAGAATGCGCCTGTTGGACCACTTCTAGAAAAAATGTTTTGCTCATTTAATAATTTTTATATCTAAAAAACTGTACAAAACAACCTTATACACTGAAGCATCTTTTTCATTATTGGATTCAGTCTTAGTAACATATGAAATATTTTCATAGTGCAATAGCATGGCCGCAGTAGAAAACAAGCTGAAAGAAATGGAGACAACATATGTGCATAGAAGAGTAGAAGAAGGAGGGGTGCACGTTTCTTTTTACATTATGCACTTATGGCTGGCTATGATAATATACTCATATTATGCAGTAATGCAAATAAGAAAGGTAATCAGAAGGTAATGAAAAGGAATACGGAAGAGAGGTAGAAGCAAAAGAACCAAGTAAGATTAAAGCATACACCTTTGAGGCCCGAGGGAGACGAGCAGTAAGAATAAACCGAGGATGAGGAAAGTATTTGGATTTTCTTTCATATTTTCCACCATTCTAGCCAAGTATATTTATACGTTGTTATGCCCTATATCTATCACAGACGGTAAAATGATATACATAAACATATTTTTCACTTTTACTTTATTGTATGCATAAGGAGAATTTTTTGTTGTACCTTTTGTTTATTTGTACTGTTTTGACAAGATCATAAAAATGAAAATAGTGGGTAAGCATTACTTACTCAAATCTCAATTATGTGCACAATATATCCTCCGGTTCTATTTCAATCTTTGATGACTAAAAAATGGCATGATGTATATTTTTTGCCTTTACAGTATGATGCTTCTTGCATGCAAATTCTTAAGGCTGCTTGAATTTCTAGAAACAATGTGTACGAGACTCTGAATAGAAAAATATTACCATATCGTATTGTAATGTGGATTAGAGTCATGCAATCCCTTAGCAGTTGGCACACACCTGATATTTATTTGTTTAGTAATGGTGACAACATTATTTTATTCATGACTGACTCCATTTTAAAAAGTAATGACCATATGTTAAAGTGGTGCATCATATATTGCCTATTTCTATTAGACGAATTCACCGGAAAAGCTTTTGATAGTTGAATGGAATTATGCGGGGAAAAGAATTGAAAGTTACTGTGCTTCTTCTCGGAACAGAGATCTGGATCACTTCATGCTTATTGATATACATGTTTCTTGTGTTTCAAATCTTTTGTCCAGGTGATAATATTGTGAAATGTAATCAAACATTTAACGAATGTTGTAAATATCATTTATACATATGTTTTACTCACACAAATTCCAATATTTAACTGACCAGTATAACAATATCACATGCACTCATTTTTGTAAATGACAACCATTGTATATTTGGTAGGATCATTTTCATTTCTTTTTAAAATTGACATCATTTGCTATGTATACACAACAACTTAACTCTTCCAACGTTAAGTCTTTAATTTAATGTAGTTCTTTGGCCTGAAAAAGAGAAAATGTTTTATTTAATTTATACATTATACACATACAGCAAATGATGCTGATTTTCTACTCTAGATTTTGCATTTACTTATTTGGACGCTGCCATCGGACTGCAGTACAGCTGGATTCAGCACATTACAAATCCAAAATTTTAAATTTGTACTCAAGGTATTCTTTTGTTACACAATTGTTCCTTATTATAAACACGGGGCACAGATACACACAAAAACCACACAATTTTTCATTAATTTGGTTTATTGTAACAACCCGGAAATTCTGAACCAATTTTAAATTTTTATTTTAGAAATTTTAATGGAATTTTAATAGCTAAAATAATTTATTTTAAATAATAATTACTGAAAATTTACTTAAATTGAAGTTAAAATGAATATATTTATTTTAATTATAAAAGGAGTTAGAAATAGCGCGGTAGTTTGAAAATTTGAATTTGAACTTTGACGGACTGTACAGGATGCAAAATAAATCGGATTTTAGTGAAATAAGAAATATTTAAATCTGTTTAACCATATCTTTCTAAGAATGTAAGAAATTGAAATTTTACTCTAAAAATCATAAGTTATGTCCAATTTAAATTTTAGAAAAGTCGCTCTAGAATTTATATATATTTTTTAATATTAAAAATAGCCATTTTTCAAACGACCTCTGTTTTTGACGAAACCACTTTTGTTGGATTCGGATTATCAAACTATTGCTAGGTTTCAATTTTCATAATTTTTCGAATTTATATGTGAGCGTGCAAAAGAAAATGTGTTTTGTCAATTTCAGTCAAATTTAATCGACTTGAAAATGGCCATATTTCAAACAGTCTCAGAATTCGACGAAATTTGTTTTGTTAGGACCGTATCGTTAAAACAAAGCCAGAAATAATTTTTCTAGATTTTTCTGAGTTCGTATGTGACCCCAGAGAATTTAAATATACGATCGAATTAATTTAATAAGGGATCTAAATATTAAATTAAAGATTTCAGGCCATAGACCGTCGTTTGGGCTGACGAGACCGAGCCCATTGGATCCAGAACATGGGCTATTGGGTGGGGTCAACTCCTGCTGGACCGAAATTGGAATTATTAAAGACTTATGGATTTATTTGTAAAATTTACAATAAAATATTATAAAAACACATTTATTTTCAAAACCCTAGTTCATCGTATATGAGCCGCCGCCTTCTATTTTCATGGCCTACATTGCTCGATCCTTTCTCCATTGATTTCCCCCAATCCACTGAATAAAATCCTACAGTCCTTTGGAAGATTTCGTAAAGCTTCCCTTCCTCTTCGATTTCATACCGGATTTGAGATATTTAGTGGGGTATTGGACGAGAACCATGCCCCCAAACATCACGCGTTTCGACCGCCAGGGAGCCGTCGTGCCACCACCGAGCAAGGCCCTACCTGCGGTGCACGTGCGCCTCATCCCTTTCTCTGACGTGCCACCACCCGACCGTCCACCAGTCGCTCCAATCGATTGAAAAATCAGACCCTAGAATTGAACTGGAAACTAAAACTTGTGGCCTTGGTTTTGAAAAGAGGAAGAAGGGTATAAAGTTATATTTTGCTTTAATATTTTATTCTAAAATGTTAATTACACAAATTAAACCATAACTTGTTCATACTAACTTAGAATAACTCGATTTTCGAAGCGTTGCAATCGTAGAGACGAGATCTACAATTCTAGATTGAAAAGAAGCGATTCTGAGCTGGTTGAATTTTGGACAAATTCGCAAATCCAAACAATTCAGATTCATGACTGTGAAATTTCTGATTTTAATTAATTAATCACTATTAATTATTTTTCTCGCCGTTAAATAATCGTGCATATGTTAATGAAGTTGTTATGCGATGTGATGAAATTTTGGGATGATTGATCTATGTATTTTGTATGTATGTATGCTAGACCGGTTTGTTAAATTATAGATTTGTATATGTCAGATAAATTAAAATAAATCATTTTTCTTTACCAATATTTTGTGAATCATGTATATTAAACAAAAATGAAATATCTTTTGCATATTTATAGAATTGAATTAAATTGTCAATTCAATATCATTTGGGTCATATTTGTTGAATTGAATTAGTTTGTCAACTCAAAATATCATTTTTGGTCATATTTATTGAATTGAATTTGTTGGTCAATTCAATTGAATAATATCATTTTTGTTTATATCATTGAATTGAAATAGAATCATCAATTCAACAAAAATATCAATTTGTTTATATTATTGAATTGAATTAGAATGGTCAATTCAATAAAAACATCATATAAAAAGTTACATTTTTATTTGCAAATTTAGATGCAAATAAACCATCGTATTAAAGGTTGAATTTTTATTTGCATTCTTTGATGCAAATAAACTATGAAATTAAAAGTTGAATTTTTATTTGCATTCCCTGATGCAAACAAAACCTTGAATTGGAAGTTGTATTTTTATTTGCATTCTTTGATGCAAATAAAACATGAAATTAGAAGTTACATTTTTATTTGCAAATTTAGTTGCAAATAAAACAAAAATGTTAAAGTTGCATTTTTATTTGCATTCTTTGATACAAATAAAACATGAATTAAAAAGTTACATTTTTATTAGTGTTTTGGGTATGAACAAAAACATAGTTTAAAAAGTTACATTTTTATTTGCATTTTAGATGCAAATAAAAGCATAGTTTAAGAAGTTACATTTTTATTTACATTTTAGATGTAAATAGAATATGATTAAAAGTATCATTTTTACTTTTAAATTAGAGAAAATGAAAAGATTAGGATAAAAAGAATTCATCTTTGTTGTAACTTTGTTAAATTAAATAAAATGTTTTTATTGTCATCGTAGGCCATAATAAAAGATTATAATTAAAGATATATTTTCAATGTCATCTTAGTTTCAATAAAAAGTGTAAATAGAAAGATAAGTTTTATTTGTCATTTTGTTACAATACAAAAAGATGCATTTTTGGTTAAACAAGAATGAGGCATTTTTAGTTCATTAAAATGATTAAACAAAAAAAAAGATACATTTTTATCATTTAATAGAATGAGACAAAACTATTTAATTTTGTCATTTTAAAAGATTAAGACAAACGTATTCATTTTTGTTATTTTAAAGGAATGAATTAATAACATTCATTTTTGGCATTTTAAAAGAATGAAACAAAATATTTATTTTGTCTATTTTATAGGAATGTAAATAAAACATTCATTTTTGTCATTCAATAAGAATGTAAATAAAACATTCATTTTTGTCATTTAAATAGAATGAGACCAAAACACTCAGTTTTATCATTTAAGAAGAATGAAGCAAAAATGTTCATTTTGTCATTTAAAAAGAATTAAGTAAAAATATTCACTTTTGTCTTTTAAAAGAATGAAGCAAAAAGATTACCTTTTTGTGTAATATGTTTTCATTAGAAAGAATGGATTTAAAATAGCAATTTCATTGTCAAGTTAGTCACAATAAAAAGAATTTATACAAAAGAAACATTTTTATTGTCATTTTAGTTGTAATGAAAAGGATAGATTTTAAAATATCATTTTTGTTGCCATTTTATATGAAATAAAAATAGTCATTTTTGTCACCATATTAATTAAACATTCATTTTGTTAAACATGATATTTTGTTAAACTCATATAATGTGAATAAGATTATCATGTTTGTTAAATTCATGTTATGTAAATAAAACATGATTATTGAAATAATAATATAGACTTTATTAAAAACATGATCATTGGAATAAAAATATATTTTTGCCAAAACATGATTATTGAAAGAAAATAATCCTTTTTGTCAAAACTGGTTAGCGAAACAAAAATTAACACTTGTGTCATAATAAATTAGTCAAAGCAAACCATATATTTTTGTCAAAATATATACGTTTGTCAAGATAGGTTAGTTGAAGCAAAATACACCTTTTTGGTCAAAATGAACATTCTTGGCCAAATAGCTTAGTTGAACCAAAATATTTATTTTTGTCAAAAATATAATAGTTGCAACAAAATTACAATTTGTTGAATATGATGGTTGAAAACAAAAATTACATTTTTATTAATTGAGATTTGAAATAAAATAAAAATCACACTTTTGTTAAATAAAAGAATTAAACACAAATAGCAACTTTATTAACTAGATTTGTGAGACAACAAAATATTAATTTTAATAAAATGGAAATGTCAACAAAATGAATGTATCACTTTTACACACTTTGGTGAAATATAATTTAGATGCAAACATAAGAATCCCCTTCATTTGCATAGCATACATTAGAATTTATTTGTAAATATAAGAATCAACTTTATTTGCAAAACATACATTAAAATTTGTAAGTGAAATAAAGAATCATTTACATTTTCACAACACCCCTTAGGATTGTATGTAAGCAAAAGTGACATTTTAATGTGTCAATGTATACATTAAAGTTTGCATGCCATTTAAAATAAAACATTTTATGTGTTAAGTTATACATTGGAAATATGAACAAATAAAATTATCTCTTTTATTTGTTAAAATTAAAGATAGAAATTTGCATACAAATAAGGATAATGAGAATTATCTTTTATTTGTCATCCGAGATAATGTCATATAAATAAATTACATTCTATTAGATATTAGAAATGTATAAGGGAATTGTACGAGTCAAATACATTTTTATTTGGCATTAGGAATAAAATATCATGTTTTGTTCATTATCTTCAACATGTTAGCAGTATTAAAATTGGTTAAATTTATTAACCAATTATTTATTTGTATGAACTGTTGTTGGCTGAAAACTCCACACGGGTATTGGGATGATAACTGATATACACTAGTCCTAATATTTATTTATATGTCAATCAATAGATTGACAGGCTGCGATGAGCGTTATTATTTCATTTTAATGCTCACACAGTGGTGAACTTCACTCTGAATGTTGAATGGATGGTTTGATGATTATTTATCTTTTGTTGTCATTTACATACGATGTATGAAATCCATATAACCGAAGTTATATGGTAAATGATTGAGTCGCTTTCCGATTCAAAATATCTTTTATATAAAGAATATTTTACAACAAAGAATTTCTTTTAAATAAAGAATATTTTTAAAAGATATTGTAACAAAAGAATTGGATTTTGGGTTGTCATGGATGGTGTCTTAAATAACACTGTTCTTAAACCCTGTATGAAAGAATAAATCTTTTAACTAAGATTATTAGAGTTTCAAATTATATTTAGTTTTGAAATAACTTGATATGTGAATTAGGGTTTACCGTGAACTATGTTTTAAACGACATTTGTTCTTTAACCCAATTAACATTAAGATTTAATTCTTAAATTTGGATAATCATAAAGTTATGATTTTTGATATTAAAACCGAATTGGAGTTTTAATGAATCTTTAGAAGAAGATTAAAGATTATATTTAAAAAAAATTATCTTTGAAATTTAATAGGAACCTTCCCCTAATAATATGAATATTTTATTTAAAAGAATATTCTAAATTGGAAAGAGGCATTGGATATGTCTTTATAGCACTTGATTTTTAATTATAAAAATATATGAGTTATTCGGAAAGACCGGGTTTAACCCATTCTGAATAATTACTACGACGATTAAAAGTCAAAGATATTGAAGACTGCGATTGAAGACCGGCGATCTTCACATCGAATGGATGACTACTGATGCCTGGCATTGGGTCGCTCCTAGTAAAGGGTTAATAGTTGTAGTTTGTCCGGACGTACTTGTTGATCGCCCGGATACGCGAGCACCTAGGTGACTCCGGATTCATTCAGACCCAGAACGGACTTGTAAATGGATGTGTGTCCGACGTTGAATTTCATGCCATGTAATTAAATTGATATATATTAATATATTTTTGAGGTGGCGGAGGATTTATTCTCTTGCTAAACACCCTTCTTTGAGACGCACAAGCTTGAAGGTTACATATTGGTAGTTATCGACCGCACGGTGTGAAATGTCAATGTGATATGCCAAGATGCAAATGATTAAGGCTTTTGTTGAAAAGCAGAGCCTTGTGGATGATGATCAAAGCATAGCTATTTAGGCATAGCTTTGTGTATTACGTTACCTCGCGAGCCTCACACCCCGGTAGAGTCAAAAACAGGACAAGGGAACGCAGGGAGTGCACACATTTCTTTCTAGCTAGAAGTGGTGTTTGGGTTTTTACAAGGCCCGACATTTTTACTTATGTGGTTGATGGAATGAGGCGCCTCGGATATTTTTATTGGTCGCCAATGGCCAATTTATAGGTCCAATAGGATCGGGAAGTGCGTGTTCAGGAATTGCCAATTCACTAAAGTATTTGTGGACCGACCCTGCTGTATCTAAGGGTTCACCAGCGTCCGAATCCTGAGACATTGCTAGAGGCTCTCGAATCGGTTAGGAGATCGTCCCTAGCCTTGACTCATGATGGAAACCAACCTCCAGTACAACATTACAGTCTTGATTGTATACCTATATATGGCGACATAGTAGGATGGGTTACTATGCCGTCTAGGATTGATACATTCACTTTGAAGTGTTTTTGAAACATATATACACTAATAATAATAATATCAAATCCGCTTTTATCGTATCAAGCATTTTTGACCATTATAAGGTAAAACTCTATCCTCCGGCTTGCGTTGCATTGTGTGATGAGACCTGAGTCTTATAATGGTTTCATTTTTCTAAAAAGCATTGCGTTGTTTTAACGATTTACTTTATTTATGCACTAGCAATCCAATGTAATAAACCCGTTCCGCGTTAGCGGCGTGGTCCTGTGATTAACCTTATTACCAATTAAGTTAAGTAAAGATTTCTCATACCAATCTCATGTTGCTGACCCGTAGTTTGTTTCACTTTGCAAACTCAGGTGCCCTCTTTTCCACACAGGCAGTCGAGTAGCTTATTTTGCAGATATATTGAGCAGAATTCTGGATCGAAGCTTAGAGCTGTGTCCAAAGCATTGGTAGTCTTCCGCTGTGTTAATTTAATTGTTCCGCTATAGTGTATTACATCTATTGTAATTTAATCTTCCGCTGTATTATTATGTTCGATGTACTCTGATATATTCTATACTCTGATGTAACATTATTATAATGTTTTATAAAAGTTTGTTATTGTTGTGATGTTGTTGTATGCCTAGAGTTAATGCATTCAAGAATTTCCAACTTTTGGATCAGACCTGTGTGGTTTATGGTCGATTCGAACTGCGGGGATTTTCAGGTCGTCACATTTACCATGTTTTCATGCTACCTTCTCTCCACAAATTACCAATTCATAACCTCTTCCCTTGCTGATTTCATTTTTTTCTCCTTTATAATTCTAATTTTTCCTACACTTATTCATTAACTTTACCACTACACAGTTTTCTGCTATTTATATCTCCCCACCTGCACTACTTTCTTCCTATCTTCCTTACTCTTCTTCACTTTCCGTCCAGAAGATTACACTTTGGTAATCAAAAAATGACAAAGGTACTACAACCCTATCACTTCCACTTTTACCATTTGCATTTTTTTTCCTACAATTGTTTTTGTTGCTCTCAAGTTCTATATTGTCAACTAATATTCTTAAACACACCGCCCAAAGGTTCATCTAAAGGAAAGGAGTCCGCAATGCCTCCTGTTGAAAAGCTGACACGTTAGGGCTTCCATACCACAAAACGACATGCTTCTGCGGGCTATGAAACACCTATAGCAATACCGGACGACTTGGACCACAACATCAATCAATTTGACACACATAATGATAACAAAATTACCCACCATGCTGGAACTTCAGACAATGATCTTTACGTTGATAATGTTGAGCGCGACAATGATGCTTACTGGAACAACCCGGCAGTGGTCAGTTCTTTTTTTATATTCTTAAATTGTTCTTATTTCCGTCACATTAATAGTTCGTACACCCAGCTTCTAACTATGTTTTTTCATTCCTGCAGCTTGTAGAAATCGATAGAGTTTTTGCTGAGCTTGAAAGCTGTTCACGATCACGTTAATGCTTATAATGCTATTGTTTTTGCTACGCTGTTTTCCTTTCCCATTTGTTTTTATTTTTTCCAACTGTTGTCCATTTCTCAATTTCTACTCCCAATAACTATTACTATCTGATGCGAACTACATTGTAAACATTTGGTGCATATCTTTTTATGCAATAATTTTTTTCTTCATGACCACCAGTTGTTCATGTATGTAGTGACGCAACAATACTGTTTTGCCTTATAAACTGTATACGTTTTTTTACTGCACATGCTGCTTTCTGTTTTTTTTACTTCACTTTGCGAACTCCAAAGTTTCTATATTTAAACAGCTGTAAAGACTTCTTATTCTGCACTTCATTACCTTCTTTTGTCAAATACATCTACGCACACGTCTATCGGACGTGCCTATGTACTGTATATAGGTATGTGTGTGCGCGGGCGCATGCACGCGCGCGTGTCACTGTTTCTAGGTATATGTATCTGTATTTTCGGTTAATGGCTAATCGATATATGTTATATGATTAACCTTAATTTGGTCAGTTAATGTCGATTGGTCAATCGAATTTGACGGTTAATGCGATTAAGTTAAGGTCGATTCGATCGGTTAACCGTAATAAATGTCCACTCCTATTAACGTCGGTAAACACCGGAATATAATTTTTTTTTTACAAAACATTCACTGATATAAATTTTCGTTCATTGTTTCCATAAAAAATAGTCCAAACACCATGAAATTCTAGTGAACAGAATAAAATGAAGATAACAAAAAACGGAAATGAGTAACACAACAATTTAAAATGGTTTAACTTGAATCGTCTACATACACTTTATAACTTCTCTTAGTTCTTACTTAGAATGGAAATTACAAGAGTTGGGAATGAAGAATTCCCAAGTACAACAAAATTATAGAAAACAAACGACATAAGAAGATCATAAGTCCATTTCTAGAAGCCTTTGGGGGCAATTTGTAGCTGAGGCATGAATCCAGTTCGGCATGGGATGCACACGAGATTATAGGAGTAGATGGAGTGAGAGCAATTAGTGGGCCACATCATATTTAGTTGTCAATCCAATTTGACATGGTCGAACCAGATGTTGGTTGAATCAGTGCTTCCTTCATTCTTCTTTGTAGGTACACAGCTCTGGCCGATCCTGGTCTCTGCTCTTATATTTGGTTGATCCAGAGTTAAGTCGAACTGGATTTCGTCTTCAAGTTGTTTGGTCAATCCGGAGTTAAATGGAACCGAATTTTGGGTTGAGTTAAAGTTGACTACAAGTGAGGATTGCCTTATCTATGAATCTTCATGAACTTGATTGCCTTGCCGAAAGGCAATTCAATATTTCCCCCCCAAAGCATGTCATGTTGAGAACAGAACGTGCTTTGAATCGGTGGAACTGCGTCTCCTTGGGATATCTTCTGTTCCCATAAGAGTAACAGCGAATAGTCGTGTCCTTTTGAGTATTCATGATACTTGAAATCCTTTTTCCTACATAAATAAATGGATATACTTCGAACTGTGTTCGATAGCACTTGTCAAGCCAAAGTCATTGACTGAAGTTACCAAGAGTCATAGGTAGCTACTCAAACCCCATTGAGTCAAAGGGTTGAATGTATTTATCATATGCTCATGTTGCGTCGAGTCGTTGGCTCCCGCATATGATTGCATACATGTATGTCTCTATCATAAAACGTCAGTTTTGGCACATGTCGAGCGCATTGTCAACTCAAGTCAATGGTTGCACATGAATCGACATGTGAAGTTATAGACCAAGTCAGGTAAACGCTGGAACTTTTCTTCCTAATCCTCTCCTTCTCTATTTTTTAATCTCGGATTGGTGATGGTACTAGATTCTGGGTCTGTATGGTCAATCCGGAAGGTTAGCAATGGGAGAAGTGGAAGAGTCTCAGCTTTTCTTTATATATAATGGGTCCCTGCTTTTCCGACTTTCTCTTTTTACTATTAGTTCATGGCCGAATCGATAGAAAAAAAACTCTTGTAAACTTTAATTCAGTTCGAACGAACTTCGATCCATTACACTTCGATACCTTGAAATCTCAACATCGAATCAAAATAGGGGTATTTAATAAGCATCATATATATTTTTCATTGAGTTTGGGTTTCGATTGCATTGGTTTCATTCGAGTTTGGGGTCTCCCACATTGGAGGCGATGGAGGAGACGAGCTTGAGTCATGGTGGTGCTATGGGTTGAGGCGAAGCCGAGGAGACTAGAGATTTGGGGTTTGGATGGAAGAGATAATGTAGAAGGCTTGAGATGATGGTAGGGAAGGTGAAGTGGGGTGGAGAGGAGATGGGCTTTGTCATTGGACCTCAAATAGTCTAAGTCAGAGATTGATCGTCCCAGAAATGTCAGACTGGATATGATCGACCCAAAATTGAATGATCTAGAAAAGTCGATAAGGATTAGGTTGATCTAGATTAATTGATCCAGACATGATCGAACTGGCCCTTCATACAATCTAGACTTGAAAATACTGATTATGGACTTTCATCGTTGATCTTGAACGACTTTCATACTATACGATTCATGAAGGACAAAAAATGACTTAAAACTATGATCATGTACTTGGACTTCTAGAGATTTAGGATAGAGCATATCTGGACTTTCACATACGCATATGAACTTTATAGGACTTGCATATAACATAGAACAGCTTGAACAATAGGAACTCATTCCTCGCGAAGTCCATTGTATGGATGTGCTTACGATGATGTTCGATGAGACAGTTGGGAACAACAGTCCAACGGATAGTCAGTTTTTATCACAATTTAATGCATTGCTCTGCTGATGTTACTACATATTCTTTACACCACATTACTCACACTTCACTAGCTCATGCACCGGGGAGTGCAGGTTTATCACTCTAACCGGCGATATTTCTTGGGTAGCACAACAATCATGTCAAGAAGATACTCCATAAGGGCTTCCTAGGTTGGAAAATAAGGCGTAGACTACCAAGAGCCTGGCACAAAGTATAATTCTCAAACTACATAAGGACTAAAGATTCGTAATTTGAGGTCCAACCTCACTGTGAGTAGTCAACTTCAACGTCTTGGGATTCTATCTCTTCAGAGGTAGAAGAGGATGAGGTTAGTGGTGCCCTAAAAATCTGGCCGGAACAGTCTTTCTAGATAAGTCGATCGACTCTTGGCCTTCTTCAAAGGATCAGGCAAAGCTGTAGAGAGTATGTGAAAAGCATAGGATTCCTTTTGAACAAACATGGGTGTTGGCCCAGGCAAGACTCCTCATAACCCTCCATGGGCTTTATTGCGTGCAGTCGACAGATGTACATTATAGGGGTAAATTCCTCTATTCAACCCATTTATTTAAAACTTTACCTATCGCATGAGACTTGTGTCCACGCTGTTGCATCATATAGCATATGTGTATCTCTTTACTGTTTGGGAATGCAGATTACAGATCTTAAGGCAAAACTAACACTAGAGGGGGGTGAATAGTGTTTTCGAGGAATTTAAGAAAATCTAAACCTTATATGATCTATTATATGAATCGCACACCACAGATATGATCACAGACATGGAATCAAACAGAAACACAGAAATAAAAAATAAAATGTAGAAAAGGAAAGAACACACCAAATTTTATACTGGTTCGGATTGCTCCTACGTCTAGTCCTACGCAACTTTGGATTGCGTAGAGTTTTATTACTAGATCAAAATCTAAGTACAATCCCCTTGATTCACGGCTATAAGGTTAGTACCAATTCCACCACCTTAGATTTCACGGCTACAAGGTTCACACCATTTCCTTTCCTTGATTTCACAGCTACAAGGAACACACTGTTTCCCAAACAATCCCAAATGATTACAACATCCCTATAACTCTTCAATAGCACTTCAATTCAGAGAGTAATGAGTAAAGAGTGCGATGAGAAGAAGTTTTATGTATTTAGAATAGAAATCGGTAGAGTAGAAGTGTAGAAATCATAAAAATATGAAATAATAATGGAGGAATGAAAGAGATGAAGATGGAGAAGAAGAATGGTTAAAAAATCAACCTCTATTTATAAGATTTGAAAGATTGCAACGCTTATAAAACGTTACAAATATTGAAAAGACATTCCTTTCAAAACTGAAAATACGACAGTTGTATGTTTGACATATACTTATAGGTATTGAAAATTTGAATTTTTAAATATTTTCAGTTGTTTAACTATATATATAATTCTGTAAATTCTTAAATTGAAACATAGTGATATAAATGAGTATTATAAGTATAAAATCATATGAAAACATAAATATAAATTATATAAACATATTTATAAAATTATATAGTTTGAAGTTATATAAATATAAAATTATACAAGTGTATAACTATACAAATCTATATAGACTTATAAACTTTAAAACTTAAGTTTGAAATCAAAAGTAAGATAGAAAAATTAATTTAAATTTGAATTTGAATTTCGAAAACTAGAATTTGAAATTTGAAAATTAGAATTAGAAAAACAGAATTTGAATGTGAACATGGAGTGCTATTCAGAGTCTACATATAAACTAGACTCTATTACTATATTTGTCTTGAACTCTTCAACTCTTGAATTCTTGATTACTCATGAGTCTTGAATCTTCTCTGAATTCTTGATCTCTTGAATCTCAAAAACTCTAAAACTGTGCAGTCTTCAGTATTAATTCATATACAAAAATCTTGCGTATATGTGTGTGTGTGTGTATATATATATATATATATTCTAGATATGTTATTATATATTTTATAATCAATTAATATTGAAATAAGGTTGTTGTCATCAAAACTCCATTCTCCAACAGTCTCTCCCTTTTTGATGATGACAACCTTAGTTTATAAAATGTTCATACATGTCGATAACTATTAATGCTGATTATTCTGGTACTCCCCCTGTCATTATAAATCCTATATATTCTACTTAAACTAAGTCTATTTTTTATAATTTCTCTCCCTTTGGCATTATCAAAAAGAAATTCTAATAATACTCCCCCTAAATCCTATATCTACATATCCTATAATTGATTCTATACAACTCCCCCTAAATCCTATATCTACATATCCTATAATTGATTCTATATAACTCCCCCTAAATTTATGCTTATGTTATATTAAGTATATAAACAAATCAATCCAAATATCATAATTACATATGTTTTAAGTCATATAAAAACAAGCAAACCAATCCAAGTAATATTTACACATGTTTTAATATATACATGTTTCAAGTCAAGCAAATCAAACCAATCAATACATAAGTTCAAACAAATCAAATCATACCAAAAAAATCAAACGCTCCTTAAGAGTTCTACCCATTCATCTTGTCCAGTGATTGGGTTCTTTTTGATGTCCTTCCAATCTTCTTCGTTGGTGAGTAGTGCTTTGTTGTTTTCATCTCTGAAATGAATTACATCAAAATGTTTCTCTTGATATTCAACCATTCGCATCTGAATTAATTCCAGATGACATTGATTACGTAGTACTATAGATAGAATATTCTTGAAGGAATTCAATGTCTGTTCAAGATTTTTACTTAAGTTATGAATTAGATTTGCCATAGTTTTGATAAGAATTGAATAGAGAAGAAGGAGGAATGATATAATGAATTTTGCTGGAAGAAGTAGGCTTAAATATGGTCTGGAATTCGTTGGATTTGAATGGACATGAGTTAGTTATTTAAATTTAAAATTTGAATAATTTTGAAACACTGGCAGTTATATGTCGACATAAGCAATTGAATGTAACAACCAGAATTTCAACAGACCAATTTTTTTTCAAAATTCCAATCTATCGAAACCCAAGTTGTTGTGCTCTGGTATCCTGCAGAAAAGGCAGAGACATAAAACATGTCAGAGCTCAGAAAATATCCCACACTGGAGTGGAAAAAATATAATATAATCAAAATATAGCCTTACCATATTAATAATAATGCCTAACCATTACCCAAGGCTATCATGTCTCTGCCACAAATCTAACCTGTGAGTACGTTATGAGGAGAGGGTCATAACACAAGTTCTGGTGACTAGATTTAAATTATACACTTTGGATAACACTACATATACTGTTCTATCATATTCTTTTATTTATTAGGTTACTTGGGTTAACAGCACTCAAGGCTTACACACACGTCATACCCATTTACTTCCCAGTGGATTAACCTAATATAGCATATATGTAGCTACCCCCAATATTAAGGTACACCCCGTGGTTCCCTACCCGAACGGTCACCACCGCAACACCATCGAGACATACACAGTCCCTCATCCTCCCTAGTAGCGATGTACGGATCTCTATATAACAATGTTACGTTCCGCATATATCTATCATTATTACGCTACGTAAGCGTACAGACTGCCACCTGTAATCAAATCAGATTCCATACTAGAGTAATAATCTCAAGTCTACGATATACCACCCAGAGCCGACATGCATGTATCTAGACTGTCCACATATGTATCGTTAATTGCAGCTCGATGCCATAACTACACGCCCTCTAATGTGCACCGAGTTTTATAGCAGGGCGATACAAGAAACACGGAACTCGGTCAGGAGCTTTTCTATATCTGTACAGGCCCGTCTATAAGGGCCTCCATATACATATATTACTAGGGTCTGTTTTCACGGTGGCTATCGCCCCACCTCGGCCCCTCCCTCAACTAGTAAAGACTACAAGAGCTAAATGACTGCCCCTAAAGAAAACAATCTAAACATCCATTTGCCGTCTTCCCTCAACCACCATACCCCAATAGTGAAAGGTGAATGGTCTATTTGTTTTAGCTCTAGCCTTTTCGCATCCTACTTGTTGCCAATGACGGGTATTCAATGATCTGCTATCCTTATTGGTCGTGATCCTTCACCTCCCCGTTGAGGCAACTGCCGAATCACCCTACTGTCACCGTGTCACAGCATTCAGACCGCATAGCTACTTTTGCAGTCAAGGCCCACCCACCTAGTAGTTACGCGCAGACCTAACCTCTACGAGCAAAGCCTAAACATCTGCCACCACACAGAGGACTACTAGGAGCACCTTACGTATCCCATAAAGTCGCGTGCTTCCCTTTCCAGTCCTTCGAAGCCGACAGAATAATCAGATGAATGTGAGGTCCCCTCGTGCATTTTAACACCACGATGATCTACCCCGTTGGGTTATTCACCCTCAAACGTGCGGACCGGTCCAAGCGCCTCGCTTTAATATGTTGTTAGACCCAATGTCTAAACATTCTTTTACGCGCTTGCCTTTCTTCACCAGGTTTCCATTTAACTTGGTTATTCCCATTCACATTGAATTCTTAATCAAGTTACCAAGTTCCTCTTGCTTATTAATTTCAGCTATAAAACTTAACCCGTTTAAGTTTACTAATACGCCCACAACATGTTATTCTCTAGATTGTGGCCAAAGGTCTGTGATCCACAACCTTTTATATTCTTGTTTGATTTCAAGGTTACAATAACATGTTCTACTTAATAAGTTATAAAGTATATCTCAATTCACATGTTTTCTAATTAACATGTCACTTACCATTTTTGATTAAATATAACTTATTTTGTAAGTTTTTCTCATTCTTTCTCATTTAATCATAATCCCATTTTACACCGTTACTAAAACTTATCGTTGTTTACTTATTAACTTAGTTCTCTTAGCTAAGGCCCTTTAATAAGTTTCTCTACCCATTTATTATAACCTACATTATAAATTCCTCTTGTCCTCAGGACAAGTCCAAACATGTTATTCTTATCAACGGGTCTCAGACTTTCAAGTTTATAGATTACTTAATTTATAATTAAGTACAACTTCTCATATTCCAAATATTTTCCCCCCTTTTCTCAACTGGTTTCTGGTTTTCCCTATTTACTTGTTACTTAATTTTACAATTAAGTGTCCCTTATCCCATTTCACTAGTTATCTCATTTCCTTGCTAGTTTATTATAACCTAACTTATAATCTTCGCTTGTCCCTAGGACAAGTCTATCTATTATACAATGTTTTCATTAATGTTATTTATTTATAATAGGAGATTACCATTCCCCATTTAAACCATTTTCTTTTACTTTTGTATTCCAGTATTCTTCATTCACTGTAATATATGTCCCTTGTTTTAATTAAGGAAAACACTTCATGCACCTTATCAGTTTGATGTACAGAAAGAATCAGTGATTTATTGTCATAATGTATTCCCATCAAAATCTGTGGTGGCAAGTAATTTCTTTCCTTTTTCTTACTTTATGGACTGTGGCTTAGTTGCAACCACGTTCTCAGAAATAGGTCATTTAGGGAAATACATCACTTTTCCTTCGCATCACCCTAACTCAGTCCACTACGTCCCTTCCTTTCTTATTTTCTGAATTAGACATTTAATTACCATCATTGCCATTTATTCATATCTGATTAGATACATATATCTTTATATATATATGCTCTAAACCTCTCACATTAAGTCTATACTTGTGGATGCTAGATTTGCCGGGCGGGTCCGGGCAGACTTCTACCACAAGTTGACTTAACCTCGTGTCTTAGTACCATTGCATGTTTGAATTATGCACTAAGACCCCTCACATTAGATTTACCACTTGTGAATGTTGGATATGTCGGGTGGTTCCGGGCAGACTTCTATCACAAGTACAATTTAACCTCGTGTCCAAGAGCATTACAGTGTCAACTGTAAATCTTGGTATGTTCGTTCTTTAACAGTTATTGCTATTCATGTGAATTTTAGGCATATTATCCTTTTTACCGTAATCTAGTTTACAACAATCTTACTTTTTATGTCGTCGAATTGTGCCTATATTTTGCCGCATGTCCTTTTGAACATATGTTTGAGTCTATTTTGACATGTAAAAATTCAATCGGGTAATTATTCAAATCCAACAAGTTTAACATGTCGTTTACTCAATAATATGCCACAAGTGAATCATATAAATATAATAGCAGTAGTCATTGCCCATAATCTAACAAGTTTATTCAATATGTAATCATTCCATCACTTTAACTGATTCAACGTATGAAGTATTATATTAACATCCCAACTTGTTATAACCATAATTTATAATTAATCTGGCAATTTCACAATTGATAAAAAGGGGAATGCTAAACGATAACATATTATTATCTAAAGGCTATTGCTTAAACCTACTCACCTCGTAAGCTTTCCAAATCCTGGATCTGGTCCAGATCTATCATTCCATGGTTTTTCCCCCTAATTTGATTCAGAAACTAACAACCATGGATTCATAACTTTTTACTAAAAGAAAGAAAGAAAAAGAGAAGAGAATTGAAATAGACCAGATCTAGAAAATTACTTCACTTCGATAATAGATCCGAACATCTATTTAGAAACACACGTTCCTTTCCTCCAGATCTGGATTCAGATTTTTTCCTAAACTAAAAATCTTATTTTTCTGGATAGATTTGAGGAGAGGGAAAGGAATGGCGGAGCTTCAGCGTAGCCTCAGAAATATGAGGTTTAGGGTTTGCTCTTGGGTCTTATTTATAGGTGTATTAAAGGAACCAGGACCCTCAGATTTAATTTAAAAACATCAGAATCGGCTACGTCAGAAAAGAACTTTCCAGATCCGTGGATGGATCGACCCCTAGGTCGACCCCCATGTTGGTGGGTCGACCCCTAGGTCGGACCCCCAACAGTCTAATTTCCCTTTAAATTTTCCCGCTCGTGAATTTTGATTTTTGAACTGATTTTCAAATTTTCTGGATATATTTATTTAATATGTATACATATAAGCTCCTTATATGTATAGAAACTTCTAACGCTCATAACTTTTTCATACGGTGTACGATTTACGCAAACCAGATGTCTATTTTAACCAGAATTTCGAGACGGACGCAATGGCGCAGTCCATTTTACTTAATTCTTAATATTAATTAAGTTATTATTATTTTATTATCTTAATTTAAAAATGCGGGGTGTTACATTCTCCCACCCTTAGGAAATTTCGTCCCGAAATTTGATAAGGGTAAAATCAATTAACCCCTCGCGTAATATACATTCATCATGTGTGCATCTAATTTTGCAAGCATTGTGCGCTTGTGCAAAGTGAAATACAACATAATAATGCATTTATGCCTAAGTGATACCTCCTATGTGTATATCAATCTTTCAAAAACCCTTTTACAATATGATGCTCACATCTTAAATATACTGGCAGTTCTACATGAATGCAATATTTGGAAAATCAAAATACTTTTTCATCCAAATTTTCCTACACTCTTATTGAATAAGTGCATAGTTCATCCAATTGTTGCATCCATAATCCTACCAACCAACTTTATTTTTTGAATTTTAGAAAAATCTAATTTTCTAAATTCAATTTCTTATGCTATAAAAAGGTGGAAAATGTAAAATTTCACATCTTCCATTTTTCTTTTATATACCTTTTTCCAACTGTACTTGGATTTTATGTAACTACTAAGGGCCAAGAATCTCGGGACTATATCCCCATCAGACAAAAAAGTCCAAACTATGGAATCACGACAGGTGTAGGTGTTACCCTAACTGCCCAACAAGAACAAAATAACGAAACGATCCCAACGGAAATGTAGCAACATGATCTAAACACTTACTTACCCTTTTACTATCTAGTGGTCACTACTAACTCTAGCTGTGTATCGACAATTATTTCAAGCAACATCCTAGGCTTTTCAATGCTTACACATTCTATAGGAACCTACAATTTTTCCAAGATAATTCTTGCTATTTACTTCATAGCATCAAAACTCTTCCCGTCTTCCCTAGGCTCTAATCCTCACCTACTCTATATTTTTAAAACTTGGTTTGGCCTTTTCATTTAAATTTTCTTCCAAAAATTTACAAGTGTCAAAACTTTATTTTTCCCTTGCCAAGCCATAAAAACAAGTCATCCTAAAAAAATGTAAATCTTTTTTTTTTAAATCACAAAAACTGGAGTAGATAAGGACAATCAATCAGGTTCAGTCTCTTACTAAAGGTGCAACCATCTACTCTATTCTTAATTTCTACAACTTATTTTGTCCACTTGACAAAATTATCTTGTCAAAATAATTTATCCAAAAAGGATTGTCATAAGAATCGAGACTTCAAATCTTTCTTTATTAAAAACCCTTATATGAAATATAATAAGAAAATGAGCTATACATGCTCTATAATATGCACCTTTTACTGAGAGAATTTTACTTTAGATAAAGTTTTCGAAAGAAGTCACCATTTACAAAATATACGCCTTTTTACTTCAAAACCTAATATGTATACTTTATATATTTAAAACTATAACTTTTAAGATTAAAACTTGAAAACACCATAAACCATTTTCCCAAAACTTTTATAATTTCAAGTTCTTAAATGGGGTTAGACTCAAAGCCGGTTTCCAATTTTCTAGGCTTTCCTAGACGCTCCCCAAGGTCAATTCTCTCAGCTATATATATATTCCTAATCCATTTTTATCTCTTCAACCTTTTCCAATGTATAAGGTCTTACCGCCAAACCCACTAATCCGAAATACCAACATATGGGATTTATCTTTCTTTCCTACAATGTATATTGTACACTTCCCACCCAAACTTCCTAAGGGTCTCAGATTTCCATACTTATTTCTTTAGTGTACAAAACAAACATCCCATTTCTTACCATATAATACCCTTTCTATTTAGTGGGTTCCTCTACGGATCTAGATATATATATAATATATTTATATTTTTAAAAAATAAATACGTTCACTCACTATCTATACAGGTATCTTAAACCTAAGCTCTGATACCAGATGTAAAAACCCGAATTTCGACAGATCGAATTTTTTTCAAAATTCCAATCTATCGAAACTCAAGTTGTTGTGCTCTGATATCCTGCAGAAAAGATAGAGACACAAAAAAATGTTAGATCTTAGTAAATATCCCACATAAGAATGGAGAAAATATAATGTAATCAAAATGTAGCCTTACCGTATTAATAATACTGCCTAACCAGTACCCAAGACTATCATGTCTCTGCCACAAATCTAACCTGCGAGTGTGTTATAAGGAGGGGGTCAGAACACAAGTTCTGGTGACTGGATTTAAATTATACACTTTGGATAAAACTACATATACCGTTCAGTCATATTCTCTTATTTATTAGGTTACTTGGGTCAACAACACTCAAGGCTTACACACATGTTGTACCCATTTACTTCCCAGTAGATTAACCTATTATAGTATATATGTAGCTACCCCCAATATTAAGGTACACCCCATGATACCCCACTCGCACGGTCTCCTCCGTAACACCATCGAGATATACACAATCCCTCATCCTACGCCGTAGTGACGTACTGATCTCTATATAACAATTTTACGTTCCACATATATCTATCATTATAACGCTACGGAAGCGTACGGACTGCCACCTTCGATCAAATTAGATTCCATAATAGAGTAATGCCCTCAAGTCTACGATACACCACCCAGAGCCGACATGCATGTATCTAGATTTTCCACATACGCATTGTTAATTGTAGCTCGATGCCATAACCTCATGTCTTCTAATGTGCACCAAGTTCCGTGGTAGGGCAATACAAGAAACACGGAACTCGGTCTAGAGATTTTCCATATCTGTACAGGCCCGTCTTTAAGAGCCTCTATATATAAATATTCCTAGGGTCTGTTTTCATGGTGGCTATGGCCCCACCGCATCCCCTCCCTCAACTAGTAAAGACTACAAGAGCTAAATGACTTCCCCTAAAGAAAACAATCTAAACATCCATTTGGCGTCTTCCCTCAACCACTGTACCCTGATAGTGAAAGATGAATGGCCTTTTGGTTTTAGCTCTAGCCTTTTCGCATCCCACTGGCTGCCGATGATGGGTATTCGATGATCTACTATCCTAGTTGGTCATGACCCTTCGCCCTCTCGTTGAGGCAACTGCCGAATCACCCTAGTGTCACCACATCACAGCATTCTGACTGCATAGCTACTTTTGCAGTTAAAGCCCACCCACCAAGTAGTTATGCACAGACCCAAACTCTGCGAGCACAACCTAAACATCTGCCATCGCATAGAGGACTACTAGGAGTACCTTACGTATCTCAGGAAGTTGCGTGCTTCCCCTTCCAGTCCTTCGAAGGCGACAAAATAATCAGATGAATGTGCGCTCCCCTCGTTCCTTTTAACACCGCGATGGTCTACCCCGTTGGGTTATTCACCCTCAAACGCGCGGACTGGTCCAAGCACCTCACTTTAATATGTTGTTAGACCCTATGTCTAAACATTCTTTTACGCGCTTTCCTTACCTCATCAGGTTTCCATTTAACTTGGTTATTCCCATTCACATTGAATTCTTGATCAAGTTACCAAGTTCCTCTTGCTTATTAATTTCAGCTATATAACTTAACCAGTTTAAGTTTACTAAAACCCCACAACATGTTACTCTCTAGATTGTGGCCCAAGGTCTGTGATCCACAACCCTTTATATTCTTGTTTGATTTCAAGGTTACAATAACATGTTCTACTTAATATGTTATTAAGTATATCTCAATTCACATGTTTTCTAATTACCATTTATGATTAAATATAAATTATTTCTTAAGTTTTCCTCATTCTTTCTCATTTAATCATAATCCCATTTTACACCGTTACTTTGACTTATCGTTGTTTACTTATTAACGTAGTTCTCTTAACTAAGGCCCATTAATAAGTTTCTCTGCCCATTTATTATATAAATTCCTCTTGTCCCTAGGACAAGTCCAAACATGTTATTCTTATCAGCGGGTCTCAAACTTCCAAGTTTACAGATTACTTAATTTATAATTAAGTACAACTTCTCATATTCCAAATTTGTTCCCCCCTTTTCTAAACTGGTTTCCGGTTTGCCCGATTTACTGATTAGTTAATTTTACAATTAAGTGTCCCCTATCTCATTTCACCAGTTATCTCATTTCCTTACTAGTTTATTATAACCTAAGTTATAATCTTCGCTTGTCCCTAGGACAAGTTTACCTATTATACAACGTTTTCATTAATGTTATTTATTTATAATAGGTGATTATCATTCCCCATGTAAACCATTTTCTTTTATTGTTGTATTCCAGTATTCTGCGCTCACTGTAATACATGTCCCTTATTTTAATTAAGGAAAACACTTCATGTACATTATCAATTTGATGTATAGAAGGAATCAGTGATTAATTCCTTAACGTATTCCCATCTAAATCCATGGTGGCAAGTAATTTCTTTCGTTTTTCTTACTTTATTGACTGTGGCTTACTTGCAACCACATTCTCAAAAATAGATCATTTAGGGAAACACATCACTTTTCCTTCGCATCACCCAAACTTAGTCCACTACAACCCTTCCTTCCTTATTTTCTGAGTTAGACATTTAATTACCATCATTTCCATTTATTCATATCTGGTTATATACATATATCTTTATATATATATATATATATATATATATATATATATATATATATATATGTACCAGACCTCTCACGTTAAGTCTATACTTGTAGATGCTGGATTTGCCGAGCGGGTCTGGGCAAACTTCTACCATGAGTTGACTTAACCTCATGTCTTAGTAACATTGCATGCTTTAATTATGCACTTAGAACCCTCACATTAGATTTACCACTTGTGAATGCTGGATATGCCGGGCGGTTCCGAGCAAACTCTTTCACATGTGCTATCTAACCTCGTGTCTACGAGCGTTACAGTGTCAAATTACTGTAAATCTGGGCATGTTCGTTCTTTAACAATTATTCCTCTTCATGTGAATTTTAGGCATATTATCCTTTTTACTGTAATCTAGTTTACAGTAATCTAATTTACATATCGTCCAATTGTGCCTATATTTTGCTGCATGTCCTTTTTAGCATATGTTTAATTCTATTTTGACATGTAAACATTCAGTCGGGTAATTATTCAAATCCAACAATTTAAACATGTCGTTTACTCAATAATATGCCATAAGTGAATCATATAATTATAACAACAGTAGTCATTGCCCATATTCTAACAAGTTTATTCAACATGTAATCATTCCAACACTTTAACTGATTCAACGTATGAATTATTCATATTAACATCTCAACTTGTTATAACCATAATTTATAAGTAATCTGGAAATTTCATAATTAATAAAAAAGGGAATGCTAAACGATAACATATTATTATCTAAAGGCAATAGCTTAAACCCACTCACCTCGTAAGCTTTCCAAATCCTGGATCTGGTCCAAATCTATCATTCCATAGTTTTTCCCCCTAATTTGATTCAGAACCTAACAACCATGGATTCATAACTTTTTACTAAAAGAAAGAAAGAAAAAGAAGAAAGAGAAGAAAGAGAATTGAAATAGACCAGATCTAGAAAATTACCTCACTTCGATAAGAAATCTGAACACCGATTTAAAAACATACGTTCCTTTCCTTCAGATCTGGATTCAGAATTTTTCCTAAACTAAAAATCTTAATTTTCTAAATAGATTTGAGGAGGGGGAAGGGAATGACAGAGCTTCAGCGTAGCCTAAGAAATATGAGGTTTAGGGTTAGCTCTCGGGTCTTATTTACAGGTGTATCAGAGGAACCAGGACCCTCAATTTTAACTTAAAAACATCAGAATCATCCACAATAGAAAAGAAATTTCCAGATCTGCTGTTGGTTCGACCTAGTTGGGTCGACCCCCCTGTGGTGGTCGACCCCCAACGGTCTAATTTACCTCCAAATTTTCGCACTCATGAATTTTGATTTTTGAACTGATTTTCGAATTTTCTGGATATATTTATTTAATATATATATACATATACATATGACCTCCTTATATGTATACAAACTTCTAATGCTCATAACTTCTTTATGCGGTGTTCGATTTACGTAAACCAGTTGTCTATTTTGACCAAATTTCGAGACGGACGCAATGGCATAACCCGTTTTACTTAATTTTGAATATATAGTTAAGTTATTCTTATTTTATTGTCTTAAGTTAAAAATGCGGGGTGTTACATTATGTAAGTCGACATACTTAGTTAAAAACTTTGAAAATTTTCAAATTTTGAATCTTTTATTATCATATTATATTATATTTAGTTCTAAAGTTTTCACAGTAACTTAAAGACGATTCTAACATAAATAAAATTCCATTCATTACTTCTTAAAAAGCAGATACGTCCAACTAATAACAAGACACTAAATATGAGATTCAAAAATAAAATACAAGCAAGTACTAAAGATAACTTAAGCTAGATAGCCTAAATATCAGAGGATGATGAGGAGGAAGATGAAATTTCAAGTTTTCTAGGATTGATTAGGCACTCAACACTTTCCAAAGAAGTTTCTTCTTTTTTTTCGATTTCCATAGGCTCTTGTTCTTGTTGTATTCGAGCTTGTTTGTCTTCGAATGTCTCATAAGGTTTGAAAGTGAGTGGGATTTGCATAAGGTGTATATTTGTGGAGTCAAACACCTTTCTTGATATGGATTCTTCTCCCTTGAAATCAACTCCGAAGTGTTTGAAGATACGAGTGAGATAAACTCCTTAATATTGAGTGTTTTCATAGGTTAACATTTCTTTGGGCTTGAGTTCTTTTAAGATCATATCGGCCCAGTTGATGTCATATCCACCAGTAATTGCAAAAAGTGCTTTTTGGACTTTGAGAGTTGGGTTATTGAAGTTTCCGGAATGAGGAGTGATGGTGTTGAAGGAGAAGGTTTACAATTCTTTTTTTGGGTGGAAAAACGATTTTTGAATTCCATGTGAGCAACACTTTCAAAAATGTGGTGATAGGTTTCTAAATCTGTTTCTACGATTTCGAATTCCGAAAAATCCGAGCATGTAATCTTGCAATTTAGAATATTGCCCAAAATTTCACAGTCTAGAACGATTTGTGTGCCTTTTACGCTACTCCAAATTTGGTTTTCACCTCCTTCGTAAAAGCCACAGTTGAGATTTGCATAGAACATTTTGACGAGTTTCGGGTAACATAATTCATCGTTATCCCGTGCATCAATCAAGCTCAACAATTCATTGTGATTGAAAAGAGAAGTAAGGTCATATGATGGAAAGTCTCCGAAGTTGGCGAAAGCACCCGTGTCAACTTTTGCATTTGCTACATAGTTAACATAGGTTTTGATTGCCTCTTTATCATTGTGGAGATATCCTTTGATGGTTTTGGATAATCTCACAGTTTGAGTATTGCTAGAGGAAGCTATTAGAGAGTTCTGAAGAGTATAAATATGAAGAATAGTTTGTATTTTGAATGAAAGATAGAGAGAATAAGATGGAATAGATATAAATAGAGATTGAATAGATATGCATTGAACGAGCACAACCTTTTAGAAATCAATGACACCATTTTAGACCTTGGGAGTTGGTGAAAAGTTGGAGGGATGTTTGAAAGTTCAAACCTTTAAAATTCAAATTTTGAATCTCATTTTACAGACTGATATGTCAACAAATGGACATATGTATATTGACATACATGCTCAATTTCAAAGGATATATGGTCTTTGTGACTTTTGGTTTAAATTATCGATTAATATTTCAGGTTTAACTATTTGCTAAAATAATACTAATCCGAGCAAACATCCAAAATTTATTTTATTTTTTTATTAATTATTATTATTATTTTATTATTTTGAATTCAAATTCAAAATTCAAATTTGAAGTTTAAATTTCAAGTTTGAATTTTTAAATTTAAAATTCAAAACAAAGCAAACAATCAAAGCATCCATTCAACCAAGAATTTAAGAATTAATTAAGGCGTATCTGGTTTTAGATCCATTTCTTCGATATTTTCTGAATTCTGAATTGTTGTGAAGCACATGTTTGAAATTCTGGTTTTTTGCTCTTCCTTGCTTGATGATGAATCTAAGTCATCTGGATAAGGACGCATCCTTTTTATATGGCCTGTTCTGTTGCAATTATAACATCTATCTTCATTTTTGGCATCAAAATTTTGAATTTGAATTTGAAGAATGGACACCTCAACTACTATAAGCCTGAAAGTCATATCCCTTTATAAGCTATTCTTTTCTTGATTGATGAATGATCATCTTGATGTCTTTTGGCCAACAGTCATCAGAAATAACTACTTTTCCTGCAAAACAACAATTCTTTTCAAAGAATCAAGTGACTTTTCAAAATAACTAATTGTAATTTTAGATAATAACATCATGATGATTTTGTGATATATCCATTCAATCTTTTCAAGAAATCATATCATGATAACTTAATTTTTTTTCAACAAAATTGAATGCATACTTATCTAATATTGATCTAATGCATGAATTTAAACTAGCGTTCAAAATTTGCCATTTAATATTTTCAAAAATTAGCTTATGAACTTTTTGAATAACCTTGCTCTGATACCAACTGTTAGGGAATGCGCATTACAGATATTAAGAAAAAACTAATGCTAGAGGGGGGTGAATAGTATTTTCAAGGAATTTAAGTAAATCTAAAACTTATATGATCTATTATATGAATCACACATCACAGAGATGATCACAGACACAGAATCAAACACAAACACAGAAAAAAATGCAGAAAAGGAAAGAACACACCAAATTTTATACTGGTTCGGTTTGCTCCTCAGTCCCCTACAACGTTGGATTGCGCATAGTTTTATTACTATATCAAAATCTGAATACAATCCGCTTGATTTCACGGCTACAAGGTCAACACCGATTCCACCACCCTTGATTTCACGGCTACAAGGTTCACATTGTTTCCTTTCCTTGATTTCACGGCTACAAGGAACACGTCTTTTCCCAAAAAATTCCAAATGATTACGACAACTTTATAACTCTTCAATAACACTTCAATTTAGAGAGTAATAAGTAGAGAGTGAGAAGAGAAGAAATTTTACGTATTTAGAATAGAAATTGCTAGAGTAAAAGTGTAAAAAACATAAAAATATGAAAATAATAAAAATGGAGGAATGAAAGGGATGAAGATGGAGAAGAAGAATGGTTAAAAAAATTGAAATCAACCCCTATTTATAAAATTTGAAAGGTTGCAATGCTTCTGGAACGTTACAAATAGTAAAAAGACACTTCTTTTCAAAACTGAAAATCTGACAGTTGTATGTCGACTATTATGTATGTTGACATATAGGTATTGAAAATTTGAATTTTAAATGTTTTCAAGTGTTTAACTATATATATAATTCTAGAAATTCTTAAATTAAAACATAATGATATAAATGAGTATTATAAAGTATAAAATCATATGAAATCATAAATATAAATTATATAAACATATTTATAAAATTATAAAGTTTAAAACTATATAAATATAAAATTATACAAGTATATAACTATATATAAACTTATAAACATTAAAACTTAAGTTTGGAACCAAAAGTAAGATAGAAAAACTAATTAAAATTAGAATTAGAATTTTGAAAAACAGAATTTGAAATTTGAAAATCGGAATTTGAAAAACAGAATTTAAATTTTAACCTAGGGTGCTATTCGGAGTCTTACATATAAACTAGCCTCTATTATTATATTTGTCTTGAATTCTTGAATTCTTGGTTACTTATGAGCCTTGAATCTTCTCTGAATTATGAATCTCTTGAATCTCTAAAACTGTACAATCTTCTATATTAATTCATGTATACAAATCCTGCATATATATGTGTATGTGTGTATATATATTCTAGAGATGTTAAAATATATTGTATAATCAATTAATATTGAAATAAGGTTGTTGTCATCAAAACTCCATTCTCCAACATTTACAATGCTCTTACTATACTAAGAGCATTTTCATCGAGAATCCGCTTGGAAGACATTACCTTCTTCTTCAATTTCAAGCACCGCAAAGATACCCCTGTCCCTCACTTATTTCGAAGCAACTTCAGGCAACCGGGTCATCACAGATGGGTACAACAAGCTAAGGAACGTTAAGCTACAATGGTTTTACGTTCCACAACAAGATGTCTCCTCTAAAAGGTGGATTCAAGTAAGTGTTATAAATTCATTTATTCCTTCTAAATTCATAGGAATGTGTCTAACACTTTATGCCTTCATGAAGTCGAGAGCCCAGCCATGCCACTGGCAATGTCTATCACATGCATTTGGCTACTCTCAGGAATATTCCGGTAGATGAAGGAAGCATCAAGAGATGCATAACTGACGAATTCCTACATGAGTTTCTTTTACTTGATATTAACCAAAGTTTAGGCACAGGCGGTGCCCTAACTGTAGGAGTGGGAAGAGGAGGCACCCAGACTCCAGCAGGCATACCCCTAGTTTGGGTTTCTTTAGCAATCGAACCACGAGTCCGAATCTATGTCGAGGGTGCTATTAAAGAAGTGGTTGCCCTCGTGCCCAGTTGGGACCCTACGGGGGAAGCGGGCAAGTGGAGATTAAGATAAGTCCCCAGAGAAAGAGGTCGAGGAAGGGATTAGGAATCCCCCTATAAAGAATCTTCCCACCGAAGAGTTGCCTACCAAAAATCCATCTTCGGCTAAATATTCGGTTCGTGGAAGCAGACAAGAAAACACAAAATCTCCATATAAAGGTCTAAGTTATCTCCCATAACCAGATGTGCAATATTTTTCCTAAAACTTAGATTCTGCGACATTCTTCCCAACATCTGAAGAAGATACCACACCAAACAAAGTTAGGAAGACCACTCCAACTGGTCAAATTCTCTAATTGATATGGCTGGTGGAAAGGAAAAAGATGATGGTGTTGTGCAAGAAAGTGAAAAGGAGAGTGATGAAATTGAAGCTAGCAGTAATGAGGTCACATAAGCAACAGTTGAAGCTGAAAAATTGAAATTCATACCTAACCATCCTCTAGAATTGGTCATTGGAAGTCCAATGGCGGGTGTTCGCACTCGTTCCTCTCAAAATAAGATTGTTTGTGATTTCTATATGCACAATGCTTTTATTTTTGAAACTGAACCAATTTCTTCTGATGTTTCTCTTAACGATGAATTCTGATTTTAGTAATGCAAGATGAACTTAACCAGTTTGAGAGAAATAAGGTCTGGAAATTGATTCCTATGCCGAATGACTATCCAATTGTTGCGACAAAATGGGTGTTTAAAAACAAACTTGATGAATCTGGAAATGTAATTAGAAACAAAGCTAGGTTGGTCGCAAAAGGATATGATTAAATTGAAGGCATTGATTTTGATGAAACATTTGCTCCAGTTGCTAGGTTAGAAGCAATTAGAATTTTGCTACATTTTGCATGTTTTAAGGGCTTCAAACTTAAGCAAATGGATATAAAAAGTGCCTTTCTGATTGAAGAGATAAAAGAAGAATTTTTTGTTGAATATCCCCCTGGTTCTGAAAGTCACGAGTTCCAAATCATGTGTACAAACTTGAAAAAGAATTATATGGTCTCAAGCAAGCACTTAGAGCTTGGTATGACTGTCTCTGTATATATCTTTTGGAAAATGGTTTTAAGAAGGGATGTGCTGACACAACTCTATTTCTGTTACATGATGGTGATGATTTTTTTTATTGTTCAGATTTATGTTGATGATACCATTATAGTGCTACTAATGAAGTTTCGTGTGAGAAATTTGAAAATTTCATGTAGGATAATTTGAAATGAGCTTGGTAGTTGAACTGAAATACTTCCTTTTCCAAATCAAGAAAATTAGCAAAGAGGTTTTCATCTCGCAAAAAAAGTACGTAATGGAGTTGCTGAAAAGATTTTGAATTGAAAATGCAAAGCCAATGAAAACACGATTGAGCCCGACAACCAAAGCTTGAAAAAGATTAGAAAGGACTTGTTGTTAATCAGAAAAAATATCGTGGGATAATTGGTTCACTTCTTTATCTCTCTGCTTCTAGACCCGATATTATTTTTTCTATCTGCTTGTGTGCTCATTTTCAATCTAACCCAAAATAATCTCGTTTAAAAGCCACAAAACAAATCATGATATGCTTGTTGCATACACAAAAACTTGGTTTATGGTACCTCTCTTGTGATGACTTTGATTTAGTTGGATTTTATGATGCTGATTATGCCAATTCAGTCACTGATAGGAAAAACACTAGTTGAACTTGTTTCGTGTTGGGACATTCTCTGGTTTCATGGTCAAGTCGAAAAAAAATTATGTTGTATTGTCCACTACTGAAGCTGAATATATTGCCTTAGGAAGTTGTTGTGCGCAGATTTTATGGATGATGCAAACTCTCTCTAATTTTGGCCTGATTTATAAACAAGTACCATTGAAATGTGACAGTAAGAGTACAATAAATTAATGAAATAACCCTGTTCATCATTCACGCACAAAACACATTGACGTGAGATACCATTTCATTAGAGATCATATTGCGAGTGAGGACATTGCATTGAGATTATTCCAACTGAATCTCAACTTGCTGACATTTTTACAAAATCCCTTCCTGAAGATACATTTTCCATATTACGTTCGGATTTGGGGATTACAAAAATTGATTTACCCCTCTGCATTTTGTTTAGAATATTCTTGGATGTTTTTTTCTCTAACTCTTTTTCTAACAATTCAAACGATTTTTTGGAAACCATTAAGGAAAGTACAGTTATTTTAAAAATTTGTGATGAAAAGATGACTATATTATTTTTTAGAATAATATGTAGTTGAAAATTTTCAAAAATCCTAGTATGATTGAGTATATTTCATAATATGATTAATTTAGAAATTTGTTTCACGATCATCTCTATCTCTCCCATATTTCTATCATCCATTATGGTTTTACATAATAAAGGGGTGTTTATATTATAGGTGTTACTCTAATCTCATTTAAAAAACCTAGTTATTGTCATGCATGGTTAGAGAACACTTATAACTTAAGTCGCAACTGACCCCACTTAACAGTCCTTATGTTTATGCGCGGTTAGTTCGCCCTTAAAAAAAGGAGAACGGGAAAAGAAAAAAAGGAAAAAAGGAATAAAAATAAATTATATATATATACATATATGAAATCCTCCTTGTATGTTATAATCGACCCTTCGATCCATCCTCTGAAATTTGAAATGTGTTTATATCTTATGAATTATTATGATTTTTTGTTTGATTACTTTGGGATTTGCGGTATTTGATTTTGTCACTTACTTTGAATTTATAATTATAGTCCAAATATCTAGCTCTATCAATCTTTTGACGATACCAAAAGGGGGAGAAGCATTAGGATTTTGATAAGAGTGCAAGCATCTATAGATTTTTTTAGATTTTCTAGGTGTTTAATAGTTTTTTATATTTCCCAAATTTCATACAAATATGTTAGGTGTGTTCTCGGTTGTAAGGGAAGTCCAGGTGTAAGGGAGCATACATATAGTGGGAGTTCTCATGTTTCACAGTCAAACACATTTATTATATTCAAAATCTTAAGTGTATGTTTTTCATCATCAAAAGGGGGATTGTTGAATACATGATTATTATTTTTGTTTGATGATAACAAACATATATTACTTTATAAATGTGTTTAAATTTGTTCTATTCTATATTTCATCTCATATAGGAATAAATACTAATATTGTATGATAATACTGCTGCATAGAATTTAAATATTCAAATAGTATTAATTATTCAATAAAATGTTTTATTTCACTTATTCAGAATATTACATCTTTCCAGAACACATTTCTATACATTTCAGTTATCAAATTCATTTACATTTGTTCCACTCTACAGTTCGCTCATTTCACTCAGTCATATGCATACACTCTTTCATATACATTCACTCACATTCATCGAATCTTCATGTACTTCAGATCCCGCCCAATCACCTGTATACCTGTCATAGAAACACACACAGTAAACTGGAACAAAATTGAATTATCTGTAGACAAGTATAAATTTATTTTAAATTTTATTTGCCTCATAATTTGGGTGTATTTCTCTTCGTATTTCTAGACTTAATTTGATATATATATATATACACACATATACGTATATATATGAGTATATACTGCTTATGATATTTATAGTGATTCGCTGTAAATACCACAACGTAGACTATTTTTCTAGTGCTCGCAAACCAGCCTTAACTCAATTACAGTGGTTTGCTGATCTAGATCGGCCTCAACTCACACACGTGGTCTAGTGATCTTTACCAGCCTTAGCACAACCATAACTGGTATGCTGGATTGGAAATAATATGCATAAAAACAGTTTTTCATGTGAACAGGGGCAACATGATCAAATAAATTAGGCAGCAAGTTTGTGGCTTGCTCATATGAAATGAAAAATATACAATGTGCAAGCCAGATGGTCCAAGAACAGAATTGTACAAGTGCACTTGTGCTAAGGATGGTAAAAATGTATGGCTCATCAACTCAGGTACAAGTGCAAGGCAACTAAAGACTGCATGGACATGATGGTATAAAACACAAAATCAGGTGCAACAATATAGCAGTAGTGTGTACGAGTACATTTCAAATGCCAACACAAGACAGAACCAAAGCATGGGTATGGCAACAACAAGAATAGAGAAACCAAATGACATGGCATTAAGAAGTTGTGGAGTGCATTATGCAAACACATAACATGGCAGTGCAAAGAGGGTATAAGAGCACAGCTATAAGGGAGATGAATGCACGTATACAAAGCTATATGAATGCATAAGGAATCAAATGGAGCATGACAAGGCATCAACATAAACAAATGCCCAAAATGGTCATAGCAACATAGTATACACTAGGGCTAACGACAGATGGAAGTGCAATGTGCACATAAGTTTAAACACTAGTGCAAATAAAACCAAACATAGCAGAGTACACAATACAACAAGATGAACGCTCGTGTGCATGACAAGTGATAACAACATGGCATGGTGAAGCATTATGGCTCAAAGAAATTTAGACAACCTAGTAGTGTGCACAAGCATCTTTAAGCAGCAAAACTATATATATACACGCATAATTGTGTGTGTGTGTGTGAGTGTGTGTGTGTATATATATATATTAATGTATGCAGTCATGAAGTTTATAGAGGCAGAGTGAAATTTAAGCACAAATGCAATGCTCAAGAGAACAGGAATATTTTCTTAAAAATTCACTGTTTCAGAAAGAGGAAAGAAATCATTAAGCATTTCTGGAAAGTAATGTTTTTTTTTTTTGATCAAAGAAACTCAATTGTGCATGTTTTCAATCACTATCAAACAAGAGTTACAAATTAATTCTCCAAATTCACAATCGTTCAGTAACACGACCAAATAAATCAAGATAATTTGCAAGAGTTTATCAATGTGATCGAAGGAACTGTCTTGGGAAAGAATGATTTTTCTATTTCAAAAACATTCCAAATTTTCACGAATACATGGTTTTTGGGCAAGTTTTTCAATCTGGGTTTCCAAAAATCACAAAATCAAACATTGCAAGTCCTAAATGAAATCAGAGCAAATCAGGGTACGAAAACCCTATATAAATTACCCATTCCTCATCGGCAATATCATCCAAGAAAAATCAAAGAAAACAATTCAAGTATTCGAACAAAAATCAGAGAGCTTATAGTTTCTTTTTCAATAGAGAGTTTGGTTCGATTTCAAATCGTGGAAGAGGAGCAGCGCAAGATCAATCAAGGAACATTAAATCAATCGAAGAACTCCACGATTTGAACCGGAGTACAAAACCCTAGTCTCGGATTTTTAGGTCACCATTGATAAAGAAAGAGGAGCCGTGAAACTTTATAAACAAAGCAAAAAAAGGGGACATTCTTTACTTATTTTTGTTGTTTTGTTATTTAGGGTTTTTTATGTTTGTTTTTATTTAAAAACTTGTTTTAGTTGCATAATACTACATGATTTTGTAGTTATGGAAATCACTACTTAGGATTTAAGTCGTGTCAAGATTTCGAGCTTAGGTTTAGAGAAATAGCAAGGTTTGTGAGTTTATAGGGTTTTATAAGCAGGATTCTATTTTAAAACATAGTAGAAACCTTGGGAATGCAGCAGTAGGCGGGGTTTGCCGAAGCTGGGTAATTCTTGTTTGTGATTTATCTTTTATGTAGCTTCTTTATTATTCTGTGTTAGCTTTTATTTTTAATTTCCTATAAACCTTATTCACCCCATCTCGCTCTAGGGTTAATATAGATCCAATAATTTCCAGATTTAGGGTGTTTACAATAACCACAAAAAAAACCAAGAATAATTCTAGGAGATATAGGAAAATTAAACTAAGAGGCCTACAAATCCATATTCAAATTTCATACATATTATTTCAGATTTGACAATGTTAGACCAAAAAATAGCACTAACACTCAATTAATTAGAATTCGTGGAGAATAATAGAGAAGAATAATATAAAAACATATATAAAACAATCAACACACAAAATTTATAGTGGCTCGGCGTTAACAACCCTACGTCCACTTTACAGTTCTTTAATTGAGTAACAGATTACAAATACAATGTTGATAATCACTCAATCTCTCAAATACAATCAATAATCTCTTGGAATTTGTAGAATTATACTCAATAATCTAGAGTACAATTTGAATAAATAGGAGAAATGTTGATAATTGTGGAGTTCAGGTGCGTAGAGTGCCCAAAATTTACCTCAAAATGTCAAGTTCTGTTGTATATATAGGCATGAAGGGTAGGCGGGTCAGGTGCCATGTGTCATCTCACGAGGAGATCAAGGAACCGAAGAGGGAGGAGTGGAGAAAGTGCCTTCGGATCGGGTCCCTCCATGTGTCAACCAATCTACGTTCATCATCTTGAGAATAGGTCGTGCTTGACTAAGTAATCACTTCAGCTATGTGGAGCGGGGATCGGGTCGTTAACCATCCGATCCGAAGAAAACAATATTAACGTGCCTCCATGTGATCGACTGGTCGGATAGACGCTTCCCCGACCTGAACTGGTGATGATATTCTGGACCTGACTCCTTCTTGCGTGTGAATGGGTCGGACTCGACCCTCTTTCCACGATCCGATCCGACCTTGACTCGAAACATCATTATTGATCTGAACCGACTCCTTTACTCATAAGCAATCATATGGACTTCGTGTGGCCTAGTCACAAAGTAGGCCAACATTTTTTTCCCCTCGATGTACATTTTATCGAAGATGACGTGTGCTTCGACATTGTAAACCTGTCCATTTCTAAATCGATGAATGTCAATAATCATGTCTATCCGTAAAGTCGTGACGCTTTATGAAATCGTGTCCCTTGATTTATGGGTTCAGTATAAATACGGGATCTGATCTCCTATCACTTTTTTTGTGTTCAACTGGAATATACATAAGTCTCTAGGTAAACTCTTCAGTCATTCCCATGTTAAATCAAAGGAGTTTGAATTATTTGATACGTTGCTTTGGCAACTTTTCTTCATACATGTATGCACAATCCTTAACGATTTCCTTTAAATTTTCTCAGTCTTGTTTGACATGATTTTACGATTGAATCTTGGGTCTGGAGGTTACCCGTCGGGTCAGACCGGGGGCCTTCGAACCGTCACCATGCTCGACCCGTTGGGGTCTGCTTCCTTCTCTCTATGCACAATACATATCGAGTCAGATCGGGCTATGAAAACGTGAGAATACGAATGACCTCTTAACCCCTGTATATAATACCCCTCTTTCATCATCTTTCATTCATTTTTACTACAGTCAAATCATCCCAAATCACTTAAAACCCTAATTTCTTTTTCCGTTAATGATCTGTTTAAAATTCATCCATCGAGCATTTAGGTAGAAATTACATAATCTCTTTCTTGTTTTAATGCGAACTGCGATTGAATTGGATGCATATATTACATCAATATTCGTTATCCTCCTTCAACAATCTCAACATCGCTCATCTCGAGGCCATCACCAATGTTGGAGACGTCGTTCACCTTCAGGCGGCGGCCAAGAGGTTAAACATCACCCCTTAGGGAGTTGGGATACAACCCTAGATTCAAGATTAAGGGTTCGGAAGAGTTGAGGTAGCAATGATTTGAAGTGTGAAGAGGAGGAAATTAGGGACCAAGAATTGTTCCTGTACTCACAATTTGGGTATAGGGCTGAGAGAGAAAAAATAGAAGAGGGTACTTCCTTTTTAGCCAGTTAGGATCGGGGGAGTAATGGGAATTAGGGGTGGCCAATCGTAGAGAGTCTGGATAGGGAGCATCGGATCTGGTTGAGATTCTCCAACCCGATCCTGATATGTGAGTCGGTGTTGCTCTGATCCGGTGGTGCCCTTCTCCTTAATCTCGATACGAACCTGTTCCTTCAACATGTCGTTTTTGTTCTCCTACGTACCATTAAACTTTACAAGATGAGAACTTTGAAAATGTGAACCCATAGCACACGCTTGCATATAGCTCGATCGAAGCTGATGACAACTTATGAATCCACAAACAGTTAGGATAGTGTTAGGGAATGCGGAATGTGGATCTTAAGGCAAGACTAACACTAGGGGGTGAATAGTATTTTCAAGGAATTTAAGAAAATCTAAAACTTATATGATCTACTATATGAATCACACACCACAGAGATGATCACAGACGTAGAATCAAACACAAACATATAAACAAACAAAAATAAAATGCAGAAAAGGAAAGAACACACCGTATTTTATACTGGTTCGGGTTATTCCTACGTCCAGTCCCATGCAACGCTGGATTGCACAAAGTTTTATTATCACTATATCAATATCCAGGTACAATCCCCTTGATTTCCCGACTACAAGGTTAACACCTCTCCAAACACCCTTGATTTCACGGCTACAAGGCTACCACCGCTCAGTTTCCTTGATTTCAGGGCTACAAGGAACACGCCCTTTCCCAAAGAATCCCAAATGATTACAACAACCCTATAACTCTTCATAGCACTTCAATTCAGAGAGTAATGAGTAGAGAGTAAGAAGAGAAGAAGTTTTATGTAATTAGAATAGAAATCGGCAGAGTAGAAGTGTAGAAATTGATAAAATAAGAAATAATAACAGGGATGTGAAAAGGGGTGAAGCTGGAGAAGAAGAATGGTTAAAAAATTCGAATTCAACCCCTATTTATAAGATTCGAAAGGTTGCAATGCTTATGGAATGTTACAAATAGTGAAAAGACACTTCCTTTGAAAATTGAAAAAATGACAGTTGTATGTCGACATATACATATATGTATGTAGGGCTGTAAATCGGTCGGACCGAACGGAGGTATGTTCAGTTTCTGTCCTTAAAAAAACGGACTGAACACGGACCAGAAATTTTTTCTCGGACAAATTTTGTTGTCCTAATTCGTGTCCTAAATAAAATCGGTCGGACACGGACTAGGTCGGACTCAGTCGGACATGCCTATTTATATCACATTTTGTACATTTTACAAGATTTTCTCTCATCTATATGCCAAATTTCAAGTAATTCGGACGAGGCCAGACCAGACATGATTTTTTCTTGTACAAATCATGTTGTCCTAACTCGTGTCCTAAATGAAAATCGAACGGACACGGATGGACGTATTTCGGTCACGGACACGAACGAACGTCGGACATTCGAACAAAATTTACAGCCCTATATGTATGTCAACATATATACTTTAAATTTTGAATTTTGAATATTTTCGAGTGTTCAACTATATATATATAATTCTGGAAATTCTTGAATTAAAACTTAGAGATATAAATGAGTATTATAAAGTAAAAAATCATATGAAAACATAAATATATATTACATAAACATATTTATAAATTATAAGGTTTAAAACTATACAATATAAAATTATAAAAGTATATAACTATATAAATATAAAAAAACTTATAAACTTTAAAAACTTATATTTGAAATCAATAGTAACATAGAAAAACTACTTGAAATTAGAATTAGAATTTTAGAATTTGAAAATTGAAAAATATAATTTGAAAAACAAGATTTGAAAAAAACAAAATTTGAATTTGAACCTGAAGTGCTATTCAGAGTCTTACATATAAACTAGACTCTACTACTATATTTGTCTTGGACTCTTGAATTTTTGATTACTCATGAGTCGTGAATCTTCTCTGAATTCTGAATCTCATGAAACTCTAAAACTGTACAATCTTCAATATTAGTTCCTCTATACAAATCCTGCGTATACATGTACATATTCTGGACAAAAATGTTAGTATATATTTTATAATCAATGATAATTGAAATAAGTTGTTGCCATCAAAACTCTATTCTCTAATATTCTCTCCCTTTTTGATGATGATAACCTTGATTTATAAAATATTCATACCAGTTCATACTTGTTGATTTTGATCCTTCTAATACTCCCTTTGTCATTATGAATACTCTCCCTTAAACTAATCCTTATTTTATAATTTCTCCCCCTTTGTCATTATCAAAAGGAAATTCTAAATATACTCCCCCTAAATCTATGTTATAAAAGTTTTTAATATAACTAACCCTGATTATATAATATCCTTATATCCATATATCTCCCTCTAATAAACTAAATAGAAGGATAATAAACTAAGCAATCCAATCAATATTTACAATCAATCCAAACAAACAATCCAAACAAGCAATTCAAACAAGTAATTCGAACAATCAATCTAATAAATATAAATCAAATCAACCAAACCAAAAATGTATGTCAATTTGAACCTTCAACTAATTCTAGAAACTAAAAAACTCCCCCTTAATCTAATACAAGACTAAACCTAGCTTAAGCACTAATTCCCTTAAAACTACAATAAGACTTTAATCTAGACTAAGAAATAATTCTGATAAGATATCCTTAAAACTATGATACAACTTAAATTAAAATTTAAGTCAAGTAATGACAAGTCAATATTTAAGCAATTTAATCCAAACAATCAACTAATTTAAGTTTTGTTGTCACAAAACATCAATTCAAATAAAGCCAAATATTTCTTGTAACTTCTATTTATCCTAAAAACCAATAAACTCCTATCAACCACAAATGCATAAGTATATTTTAACACACCTATTAATCACTAATGAAATTCAACCATGTCAAACATGCCAATGAAGTTATTCACGTCAAACAAATCAGACAAGTCAATTAAGTTAAACAATTCAAACAAGCCAAACAAGTCAATTAATTTAAAAATATATGTTATGTATTGAATTTATAATCTTATTTATTTCTAATTAGATAAAAACTCCACATGCAGTATACTTGTTATGTGTACAGTAAAAAGTTAGTCTTGTAATGCAGTGTGTGCAGTATGTTGGTTATAATGCAGTATGAGATGATATATTGAATGAAATTCAACTTGTGACATGAATGATTTTAATTTGAGATGCACTATAATTTATAATAATGATGTATGTAATGATAATATAAAGAATGATTTGGTGATGATATTTATTTTGGAAAAAGATATTTTTATATAGTCTAATTTATTTCAATTAAACAAAGGTAATATATATTAATATATGGACTTAGGTTATGATACTAATAAAAGAGATTGAAAGAATATTTAAAGATAAGCGTTTAATTAAAAATATTCATGCGCGGTAGTAAAATATTCAGAATAATTTTGAAGTTAAATAGTATTAGTGGGGTAAATGTAGTAAGAATTGAAGACCTTTTTAAAGAGAATATAAAATTATATAAAGTAAACTATAAACATATACTCATAATAGCATATATATAAAATTATTTAAAAAAGAACTTAAAATTCAATTTATTATGTGATATACACTAATATTCCTAATACAAATCAATTTTAAATTTAAACTTTAGAAATCCAAACATATTAATTTGCTAAAGAACAATTTATATGTTAAAACTTTAAAAGAAACCTATAGTTATAACAAACTTATTAAATCTGTATATAAATTAAACTATAAAACTGTAACTCCTATATTTAAATTACATATTTAAGACACAAAATCATATATATATATATATATTATTCTTATACTAAAATATTAGGTTAAATATTCAAGCTTTATAAATTTTAATAAGAAACTAAAATAAGTATTAAGTTACAAATAGTATTTGTGATAATTTAACCCAAAATTGTTATGAAATCATTTGAATAGTATATAAGTTAAACTATGCATGTTTAAACTATATATAAAAGATAAATAACAATATCAAAAAATTATATTAACTATGTATATCATATTAACATGTCTATATAATTTTACTAATTTACACACTTTTAATATATATTTTGAAACAAGATATAAGAAAATAAATAGACAGACAAAGTTAATAACTAGAGTTTTAACGGGCCTTTATTTATTGAAAAGATGGAGGGAAGTTTGAAAGTTCAAAATTTGAGTTTATTGGTACATATGTCGACATGTCAATTTCTGTATGTCGATATATATATATATATATATATATATATACATATACATATAGGCAAGCGTTCGGTTGCACCCCAAAAATGGAGCACCCCAAATGCCCCCTGATTTCCACCACCCGTTTATATTAAAGAATGTGAGTGGGAAGTGAGAGAGTGAGTGGAAGGAGAGAGAAGGGGAAATACATGGTGGAGATTGATGGGCATTTGGGGTGCTGCACTGTTTAGGGTGCTCTCGAACCTACCTCGTATATATATATATATATATATATATATATATATATATATATATATATATATATGTTTTCAAAAGACAAGTTTCTTTTTTATTTTGTTTTACTATTTATAAACTTTCATATTTTCTATTTAATTTGTTTCCTAAAATAATATTAATCTTAATCAAATATTCAAAATTAATTATATAATTATTTGTCATTATTTTGAATTTCAAATTTGAATTTTAGAATTTTAAATTCAAATATGGCAAATAAAGCATCTGTTCATCCAAATCAACTAAAAATTTGAAAATTCATTAAGGTAGATCCATTTCTTCATTATTCTCGAAATTCTAAATTGCTATAAAACACATATTTGAATTTCCAGTTTCTGGCTCGTCATTGCTTAATTATGAATCTTAATCATATGGATAAGGACACATCCATTTTATATGTCCTGGTCAGCTTGGCGTCAAAATTTTTAATTTGAATTTGAATTTTGAATGAATTGACACTTCAACTACTATAAGCCCAAAAGTTGTATCCCTTCATAAACTCTTCTTTTCTTAATTGATGAATGATCATCTTGGTGTCTTTTGGCCAACAATCATCAAATATAACTTCTTTTCCTGCAAAACAACATACCTTTTCAAATAATCAAGTGACTTTTCAAAATAACTAATTGTAATTTGAAACAATAACATCACGATGATTCTGTGATATAGCCATTTAAACTTTTCAAGAAATCATATCATTATAACTTGATTTTTCAATAGACTTGAATGTAGACTGATCAAATACTAATGCAAAGCATGAATTTAAACTAGTGTTATAAATCAATTCAAAATTTGCCATTTGATATTTTCAAAAATTAGATTATGAACTTTTAGAAAAACCTTGCTCCGATACCAATTGTTAGGGAATGCGGATCTTAAGGAAAGACTAAAACTAGAGGGGGGTGAATAGTGTTTTCAAGAAATTTAAGAAAATCTAAAACTTATATGATCTACTCTATGAATCACATAACAAAGAGATGATCACAGACACAGAATCAAACACAAACATAGAAATAAACAAAAACAAAATGTAGAAAAGAAAGAACCCACAGGATTTTATACTATTTCGGGTTACTGCAACGTCCAGTCACATGCAATGCTGGATTGTGCAGAGTTTTATTACTATATCAATATCCAATAAAATCCCCTTGATTTCCCGGCCAAAAGGTTAACACCGCTCCAAACACCCTTGATTTGATGGCTATAAGGTTACCACCGCTGCCTTTCCTTGATTTCAGGGAAACAAGGAACACACCTTTTCCCAAACAATCCCAAATGAATACAACAACCCTATAACTTTTTGGTAGCACCTCAATTCAGAGAGTAATGAGTAGAGAGTGAGAAGTGAAGAAGGATTATGTAATTAGAATAGAAATCGGCAGAGTAGAAGTATAGAAATAAATAACATAAGAAATTATAATGGGGGGATGAAAAGGGGTGAAAATGGTGGAGAGGAATGGTTAAAAAATTCGAATTCAACCCCTACTTATAAGATTTGAAAGGTTGCAACGCTTCTGGAACGTTACGAATAGTGAAAAGACACTTCCTTTGAAAACTGAAAAAATTACAGTTGTATGTCGACCTATACGTATATGTATGTCGACATATATACTTTAAAATTTTGAAGTTTGAATATTTTCAAGTGTTTAACTATATATATAATTCTAGAAATTTTTGAATTAAAACTTAGAGGTTTAAATGAGTATTATAAAGTATAAAATCATATAAAAACATAAATATATATTATATAAAGATATTTATAAAATTATAAGTTTAAAACTATATAAATATAAAATTATAAAAGTGTACAATATATAAATATATATAAATGTATATACTTTAAAATCTTATGAAATCAAAAGTAAGATAGAAAAACTATTTCAAATTAGAATTAGAAATTTGAAAATCAGAATTTGAAAAACAGAATTTGAAAAAAAAAAGAATCTGAATTTGAACCTGGAGTGTTATTCAGAGACTTACATATAAAATAGACTCTATTACTTTATTTGTCTTAAATTCTTAAACTCTTGAATTCTTGATTACACATGAGTCTTGAATCTTCTCCGAATTCTGAATCTCTTGAAACTCTAAAACTGTACAATCTTTGGTACTAATTCCTGTATACAAATCCTGCATATATATGTATATATATTTTAGACAAAAATGTTAGTATATATTTTATAATCAGTGGTAATTGAAATAAGGTTATTGTCATCAAAACTCCATTCTCCAACAGATAGAGCCTACAAGATGAAACACTATGGACTTGACGAACATAAAATTACTCAACAAACCATTTCATGCCTATCAATTACGCACTTGCTTTATATGCTTCCCTTATATCTTTATTATACACATTGGTATATGTTATCGCGCGCGCACGCACACACACAGAGGAGGGCACATGCAACTATACTCTATCGTTGATTTTTCTTCAGTAGTATAACTAACATGTCGATCAAACAAGATATTTAGAATTAGATTAGAGTAAAGCTCCAGAGTGTTCCAGTAACCTCAATGTCGATGATATTTCGTCAACATCAGATTCAAGATGGGACAACAAAGGTTCCAACTTCGAGATTAAGCTTCATGAGAATATGGAATCATTTGGAGGAGAGGTTTCGCTAGACGAAGAAGAAGAAGAAGAAGAAGGGGGAGTAGGCGACAACCGGTGTAACACCCCGTATTTTTATAACAAGTTAAAACCATAAATCAATGAAGAATTAAATTTTAAAATTAGAATCAAGGGAAACGGGTTGCGCCATTGCGTTCATCTCGAAATTCTGCTTGGAAACAAGTCCGAATTTTCGAAAAACGAAGTCCGTATGAGGGAGATATGACCCTCCGAAGTTTCAGAGATTTTCAGAATTGAAAACAGCTCGAAATTCAATTTGAAAATCGAATTCAAACGCCAGCGCAGACTGTGCGGGAATTTTCCCACCCAGGACCAGGTCGACCTGGGGGTCGACACTATGGTCGACCTCCCAGGGACCAGGTCGACCCTATGGTCAACCTGGTGCCCGAACCCAGTTTTGAGCCTGGGTTCATTCTGATGTATCTGGTCACGTTTTCAGTCTAGATTCGTTCGCCTAACCCTATATAAACAGCCTCCTAGCCTCATTCTCTTTACACCATTTCATTCTCTCCTTATGCTTCCTCTGGAATAATTGAAATAAATAATTTAAAATAAAATACGAAGACTATTTCTTGAAGACTACGGCTAGGAATTTCAAATTGGAGATTCAAATCAAGTTAGAGCTTCAAGAAGGGAAAGAATGGCTAATTCAACGGCTTCGAGCAACGTCGCGCGAATCATAGCAAATCACCTCAACATTATCTTATTATCCTTTTCTAAAACCGATCAATGTAAGTCAGTTACTTTTTAGATTTGAACGTCTAGACTATTTGTGGCATGTAATTAAATGGATATAAGAATATGTCTTATCCTCTCATTTGAATCTGTGCTTGTATATGCCTTTGGATCTAATCAAGAACTATTGAGATTAATTACCGAGGAGACTGTGCCTATGCCTATGACGTTGCAACTATTATTAATGGCCTAAGACTATGATTGTGAACATAAGACGACTATGCCTATGACGGTGGACATAAGACTATTGCCTATAACTATGACAAGGACAATTGTGGCCAATCACCTATGACTCATGACTATGAGATTATTGCCTATGATTATGAACATAAGACTATTGTCCATGACCATGACTTTGAAATTATTACAGTTATTTGCCTATGACTATCTAGGGTAATTGCCTAGGACTATTTTGTGGTTAATTGCCTAAGACTATTGTGGTTAATTTGCCTATGACTAGTATGGTTAGTTGCTTATGCCCATAACACTATAGTTACAAATCATGTTGTACACCAAACTGGCATTATGTCAGACCAAATCACCTATGCCTATTCCCTAAATTATGTTGATCTTATATTTATGATGTAGCTTGTCTAGTGTGTTCCTATTCACTGTTATGCACATCAAACCTATCGGAACCATTATCCTTGTATTTGGTTCGCTTTCACATGCCTATCCTTTTGTTAAGTTTCATTTCATAAATACCTAGAAACTTGTGAAATCATGTTATATGTACGACTACGGCGGGGTAATTTGGGCGTAACTTAATTTTCATAATTTGTCATAATAAATATGTTGATATAAATCTGAATTGGCTATAAATATTACATGCATATTAGACTTGGGCGTATGAGGGTAAATTGTTAATTGGTCGTAAAGTATGTAATTGGCATGTAAGCCAAGTTTTGGGCATAAACTGTGAACTAGAGTATCAAGTTTAGTTTTGACATGAACTGTAAATGAGAATACTAGATCTAAATTGGCATAAAACTGCAAGTTGGGTTAGATGATCGATAAATCAAGATTTGGGCCTAGAATATAGGTATGTTTGTGGCCATGACAAATGGGTATAACATAGGCCAAATTTGTTTAAAAGAGTTGTTAGCAATTTACATATAGATAAACAGGATATATATGTAAATCTAGGGAAAGACGAATATGCCTAACCCGAGGTTAGATTGAGTTACGGTATAAGACTGCCCGGAACCGCCCGGCAAATCCGGCAACCGTAACAATACCTATCTAATGTGGGTGGTTAGAGCATTGAGCCCAAAAGGACCCGAGGTTAGACTGAGTTGCGGTGTAAACCTGCCCGGAACCGACCGGCACATCCAGTAACAGCAACGATATCTGTCTAATGTGAGTGGTTGGTACTTTAAAGAATAATTTAAAGCTAAGAAACGGTTAAGCTAGAGTGGAAGGGTTAAGTCCATAGGAACACTTAATCAACTTAACATATTAACAAGACTTGTAGGGGTTAAATAATCGTTATAACATTTTAACTAGACGAGAAGGCAGGGTTAAGTAAAATACACTTAGCCAATTTAACACGTTAACTAGAAGGTGGAGTTAAGTAGGCTTAGAACACTTAGCCATCATAGTGTGACAAAACGAACAAGGTTAAGATTAGAAGATGAAGGGGCAATACTTAACCATTAGAATATGTAAATCAAACAGATCTTAGGGTTAAGTTAACTAAGGGAACACTTAACCAATACAAGATAAAGGGGTGGGGTTAAGTAATAAGAAAATACTTAACCAATATAACTTGATTTGTGGTAGGGTTAAGTCAACTACTGATAACATTTAACCAGTTTAGCATGACAAATGAATGGGTTAAGTTAACTTGAATTGACTAATGGCACTTAGCTAATCCAATTTGACGAGAAAAGAACTAAGTAGTAAACCTTAGTTAAAAGGACTAAGTTGTAAACCTTAGTTAAGACAACGATGATTCATGAACTAAATAGTAAACCTTAGTTAAGGGAACTAAGTAGTAAACCTTAGTAGAACACAAGAAGGAGCGAACGTCCATCTGATCTTAAAGAAGGCTCCAACAAACTGGGTTACGAAGCACGCGGCTTCGAGGGGGACGTGAGGGTACTCTTGGTATCCCTCTGTGAGGCTGCAGATGATCCGCCTGGGCTCACAGAGGTTAAGGTCTGCGTTAGAAGAGCCAAGGGTATGCCTTGGTTGCAATATAAGGCAACCTAAAGACTAGGATGGACCAGCGTGATTCGGCGAGACCAGTAGCCCTGTGATAGCAACTCGTCGTCTACCTACCATCTTGAGTCAATCGAGATACGTGAAGCGGAAAGGCGGAGAACTCCAACAGACCATATACTTGTTATCTAGTTATGGTTGCGGATGGCCATAGGTTAGTGAGGCATAGGGGGGCCTGCGTATAGTTCTCATTTTTCAAGGTGTACCTTTCATTAGTTGAAGGAGGGGTCAGGTGGGACCATAGCCACTGGAAAAACAGACCTTAGCATCTGCATCGGCAGATATCTGAAAGCTCCCGACCGAGTCCCGTGTTTCTTAATTTGCCCTTCCACGAGACTCAGGTCGCACATATAGAGGACACGTGCATCTAGATAGCGATAACGATCCACGACACATACGTGGGGAAAGCCTAGGAACATATACCGTTATGGGTATTGTGTCCTAGAGTAGGGGCGTCGTTTGATAGGTAGCATAATCCCTAGTTGGACCTAGGTCACGTAAACCCTAAAATTCGAGAAGTATTAGATAAGTCGCGTAAACCCTAGTTGAATCTAGGAAGCACTCGATAGAAAAATCCTAGATTAGATCTAGGTAATAAATAATAAATGTACGCCTGAAGGCAACCACATTTACAGGGATTGGGAGCGCGTTATCATAACTAGTTGGGTCCTAGTTAGGTGGTGCAGAGATATAAACCAGAATGACAGGGTAATCGTGAAATAGAAAAAGTATGAAAGCATATTCAGTTTACTAGTGTATTCAGCTTATCGGTAGATCCAGTTTATTAGTACATTCAATTCTATCTTGCCTTAGCATATCTTGCGTTATCTTGTTAGCCCTATCATCATGGCATTGTCTTGTATTAAGTTAAATTCATGTCATGTTGTTTTTACCTGTTCACATGCTGAAAGTTACTGAACTTACCAGACTTTATGTCTGACTCTGTTTTCTTTCGCTTTCTTGTCTTCCGTTCCCCCCCCTCCAGGTTCGTAGGGAGGAAATGTTACTACTTAGCTCAGTTTTCTTTCCAAGCTTGAAGATTAGTCGAAGTTTTCCTTGGACTCACTTTTCCATTGCTATGGCTGGCTCATACTAAATTGGGGAATATAAAAGTTATTTTATGCTTCTTTATTTTGTAAGACAGATACTCTGTTATTGGAAAACAATTGTTGTACAAACTATTTTATCAATAAAGTAAAGTTTTATTTTCCACTGTTTTAAATTTTGTCTGTCTTGTAATTTATCTGCATCTTTTGCCTATAATGCTTCACAGAAATTAGTGCATTCCCTTCGTGAGTGACACTAACGGATGTGGGGTGTTACAACCGGGATCCCGACAAATTTGGCACTACAACCATTCTAGGTGCACCCAATGACTCGGTGGTTTCGACGATCGATGAAGTTAAACTTAGGCGGATATGTGTAAGGCATGGGATTCGTTGGTAGGAAATTTTAGTCGCGATTGTCACGGACAGACCCCATAACCCTCCGGAGGGGTATATAGCCGTCAGTCGGTTTATGTGTGCGATGGGATCCATTCCTCCATTCGTCATCGAGTTTCTATGACAAATGTGGATTTCTCCCATGCAACTCCATCCTAATGCTTACTCTTATTTGTACACCTATACATAGCATATATGGAAATCTTAGGCACAGAGCCTACTTTTGAGGATTTGAACTTCTTTTACCATTTCGTGCATCGTTCAAAGGGAACTCCTTCTTTTGTTTTCTTCCAATCCGTGCCAAATTAAAAAAAAAAATCTTAATGAAGGATACAACAACGCTGGGGACGTAAAACCTGAATGGTTCTATATCAAACACCAGACTGGATGTGCTAGGAGATAGCTATGGAAGCCGGATAAACCACAACATTGCAACATATTCGAGGTATATTGGAAAAGGTTTGCACTTCAGGCATCGGGGGCCGCTGCGGCATTCATATACCAGGAGTATCTCATCAATTGTTGCCTTGGATTAGTTCTTCCTCCATAACGGTTCATGGTAGACAGGTTGAATCACCTTGAGAACTGGACATCCAATATGTCATCAGTGAAAAGTGTATGGCTGCGATCAATACCCCAATCTTGGTTGGTGTAGCCTCTGCTATCAGCCATAATTTGATGTACCATAACTTCCACTTCGGCATTGGTCAAAGTAGGCTCAGGTTCATCAATTCTCGCTCTTCTAGCACTTCCAACTCCAACATCAGGCGGCGTCCTTCGTTTTCTTACGGGAGTAGAGTTCCCTTACCCCCTGCGATCTCGGTCATTCACAGGATGAGTGGGATGAAGGAATTGGCCGTGAATAGGATTGGTAATGTTTGGGTCTCTTCTTAGGACATCAGATCCGCGCATATGAAGGAGCATCAGTTTTGCTAAGCTAGGATCATCCCGACTAATACGGAGCGCTGCCTATTCTTGAGAAGGTAGTGAGCCAAACCGGATTTGCTCAAGGTTCTAAGATCTCTTGAGAGGTCTACATTGACGTGGGTGCCTTTTGATTTCCTCCAGAGAAGATGAGTAGTCTGCTACAAGGCAGTGAGTTGGAGAAGGCGTTCTCTTCTTGCAAAGTTCATCCATCTACCTTTTCATTGCATTCTGCTCTCTTGGATTGCGACATTATCACGTCTTGGGCTTCTAAAGCCTCGTTAGTCTTCTCCATCATGGCGAGCAAACATGCGAAATCAATCTGTGAAACAAGTGTAGAGGAAGGAGGTTGATTGTTGGTCATTGCTACCGGAGCTAGAGCATTTGGATTGAATCGAACAGGGACATCAATATCAGTAGGGAAGTTCAAGTCGCCCCCTGAGGGTCAGGTCGCTTCCAAATCATCATTTGGGTTCAATGCACCAACTCCTGGTCGGGTCGTGGTGACCCCTTCGGGTTGGGTCGGACCCGACCCGATCCCTTACGAGCCAGTGGTGACTAGTACTTGCGCCGCAATTCCTTGGCCTTCACTTGTTTCATTTGTTCGAGGATCTTGTTGTTCCTTACTTTTCCTTGGCGCCATGGAGTTCAAATTCGTTGAAACTGACAAAAATGTCGAAGGTGATTAAAATGTGGATTATCTCTTCGGACTTGGTGATCCAAACATCAGAATGATAATCCAGAAAGCTGAGAATTCAGAGTTCTCAGTGAAAGCACCAAAATATTAGACTAAAGAATGCCACTAACACCCAACTGATTAGAATTTGGAGAATAACGGAGAAGAATAATTTAAAAACAAATAAAAAACAATCAGCACACAGAATTTACAGTGATTCGATGTTAGCGAGCCTACGTCCACTTCATAGTTCTTTGATTGAGTGACAAATTACAAATACAATGTTAATAATCACTCAATCTCTCAAATACAATCAATAATCTCTTGGAATTTGTAGAATTATACTCAATAATCTAGAGTACAATTTGAATAAATAGGAAAAATATTGATAATGGTGGAATTCAGGTGCATAGAGTGTAAAAAGATCTCTCAGAATGTCAAGTTCTGATGTATATATAAGCATGAAGAGCAGGCGGGTCTGGTGCCACGAGTCAGCTCACAAGGAGATCAAGGAACCAAAGTGGGAGGAATGGAGAAAGTGCATTCGGGTCGGGTCCCGCCATGTGTCAACCGATCCACATTCATCGGCTTGAGAACAGGTCATGGCTTGACTAAGTTATCACTTCAGCTATGTAGAGAGGGGTCGGGTCGTTACCCATGGGCGAGTCAGATCGCCACTTCCCCGACCCGAACCAGGGACGATATTTTGGACTTAACTCCTCACATGTGAACGGGTCGGGCTTGACTCTCTTTCCTCGATCCGATCCAGCCTTGACTCAAAACATCTTTATCGATCCGAACTGACTCCTTTACTCATAATCAATCGTCTGGACTTTGTGTGGCCTAGTCACAAAGTAGGCCAACAGACAATAACAAAAAAAATCTGATAAATTTTAGGCATACAACCCAGATTTAACACAAATGAATTATACAAGATATTATAAACAATTAATATATTTCTTGCTCACGTGAATGCAATCCAAATCTGAATCTGAACACAACTTTTAGGCTTACAGTTTCCAATTCTCTTAGATCTATAATTTGTATACAAAGGGGATATATACATATATATATATATATCTGTGTGTGTGTGTGTGTGTGTGTGTGTGTATGTATGTATATATATATATACACACTTATTTAGATTTATAGATCTGAAAGAGAAATTGGAAAAGAAGAAGAAAATTTAAACAAAAAGAATTACCTATTTGAAGAACCAACCCTTTTTCCTAAATCCGAACCTAATCTCTCCAATTCTTGTTAATTAGATTTGTACATGTTTATATTTTGAACTTTAGAAGAGGTTGAAGGATTGAGAATGGCAAAGCATCGCTGCTGCCTCTAGAAAATATAATAAAAGAATGGAGGTCCAATCTTTTAGTTATAGGCGTAGAAATGAACTTGACCCGTTAGATTGAATTTTAGAAAAATCTGTCCATCGATATAAAATCTATATAATATAAACCCTAGCCGCCACTGCCAAAATCGACCATGGGACGATTTAGCAGTCGACCGTCCTAGGCCGACCTGGCAGTGGAGGGGGTCAGGGATATTTATTACATATATATATATATATATATATATATATATATATATATATATATATATATATATATTATATTTTAGTTATTTTTGGTCTGTTTTTGTATTCGTCTGTAACATTGTCAAACAAACTCCATTTGCGAAGTTCCAAATATGAAAGTAGACTAGAATTCCATCACAAACTTAATTGTGCAAATTTCATGGTCAAACCTGTTTGCAAAAGAATATTTTTAAAATTTAAAACCAGGCGACGTATCACTTGAAAAAACAGAGTCGAAAATCATATGATGAACACTTCACAAATTTACATGGGTAAGTTCCAAGAACCAGAACACAAAGAAAATGAACTAAACATCAAATCATCGGCTAGTACGCAACATACAAGACCAATTTCCAATACTACCAACAAGACGAAATCCAAGTTTACATTGAAGACTCCATTGACTAAAGAGAACCATCACAAACGAAATACGAAACGCGAATTTGTTCAACCAAAAGGGAGTTGCTGCATACCTAGAGCCTTAACGTTAGTGTCAGATTTCCAACATCACCATAGCTACCAGTTGAAGGCCATGTTGTCCACAAACCCGCAAGCAGTGCAGCAGAAAGCAAAAGGTTACCTGAAGTAGTACTGCAAAGTGAAAGGGAGAGAAAGAAGTAGCATTGCCAAGTAGTAACATTTGAAGTGGTGAGGCCGTAGCAGATTAGGGGTGAAGGTGCTTGGAACATATTTCCTGGAGAAAAGCTTAAATTGGAGATGAAAAGTGGTAGTGGTTGCGGACATCACGCATCGCGAAAGCAGGGAAGAGGGATGAAGAAATTTGTGGAGACAGAAGTGAAGATAGAAGTGATTTGAAAAGCGAGAAGAAAGAAATAGAAGAAATGTTTCCCGGACGCCATTTACGATTCTCCAAACAAAAACGTAGCTTTTTGTAATGGGAGTTATTATTTATATAATTTTATTATTTATTTATTTCCCTACTTGAAGTTACAACTTCTCTTGCGAATCACAATTTAAATTGTAACCATTATGGCATTTATTTGCTATTCAATTCATCCCCCAAAAACGTACATGGTTACAATATTTATTACCTTATTCATGACCTTTTATTAAAGCAATCAATTCCATGTTTATTTCTGCAACGGTCACAAACATTTATTTTCATTTATTATGAGAGTTATTACCATATATTTATTCCTATAAAATAGAAACCATTCAATTTCAAACGCAGAACAACAACCGTTTATTTAATATAATATCCTTATTTATGTATATTTGGACGGATAAGATAATAATAGTTATATATTTATATTTTAAGTGTGATGTTAACGTAGTTACTAATTATATTTTATTAACGTTATTATTCTTTTATATTCCAGTCTAAACTAACAAATAGAATACTTCTTTTTCTGTTTAATCTTATTAAGATTCAAAATCTCAAGAAAAGTTCATTTATAGTAATTACTGTAAATTTTGCCGAAACTATTTCAAAGAGGGGAATTGACATATTTTAAATCAAAAGGAAATAGGTTAATATTTTGTTTAGAATAGATATTGCAAATTACATACAAAAATATATGAATTTGCGCATCTCTTCCTATTTGGTTTGTTTACGTTCCTTGTAGATTTCAAATAACTGTTTTCATGAAAAGAGAAAAAAGGGTTAATTCACAACAACCAAGTAAAAACCTCAAACAATATCAAATAAAAACAAGTTTATAATTCAAAAATCAATACTACACAAATCCTATATTTACACACAAATCCTAAGAATATGGAATACATATCTAACAATATTTTGGGACAGATTTACAGATTCAGGGTGTTTACAATAACCACAAACAATCCAAGAGTAATATTCTAGGCAATATAAGAATATTAAACTAAGCGGCCTACAAATCCATATTCAAATTTCATACATATTATTTCAGATTTGACAATAACAAAACAAATCAGATAAATTTTAGGTATACGATCCAGATTTAACACAAATGAATTATACAATATGACATTATAAATAATGAATATATTTCTCGCCCACTTGAAAGCTGTTCAAATTTGAATCTGAACACAACTTTTAGGCTTACAATTTCCAAATCTCATAGATCTATAATTTGTATACAAAGGAAATACACGCGCGCGCGCACGCACATACACACACACACACTCTCTTATTTAGACTTGTAGAACTGAAAGAGAAATTGGAAAAGAAGAAGGAAATTTAAATAAAAAGAATTACCTGTTCTAAGAACCAATCCTTTTTCATAAATCTAAATCCAGTCTCTCCAATTCTAGTTAATTAGATTTGTATAGATTTATATTTTGAATTTTAGAAGAGGTTGGAGGATTGGAAATGACAGAGCTTCGCTGCTGCTTCAGAAATTAAAATATGATAAAAGAATGACAGTCCATCCTTTTATTTATAGGTGTAAAAATGACCTTGAACCATTAGACCGAATTTCAAAAAAATCCGTTCATCAATATTAAATTTATATAATATAAAACCTTAGAGAACCCAATGCTAAAATCGACCATGGGTCGATCTAACGGTTGACCGTCCAGGTCAACCTAGCGGTAGAAGGGAGAAAGAGATATTTATTACTATATATATATATACTGTTATTTATTTTCTATCTGTTTTTGTATTTCGTCCGTAACTTTGTCGGACTTCGTTCGTGAAATTCCAAACATGAAAGTTGACTAGAATTCCATCACAAACTCAATGGTGTAAGTTTCGTGATCAAATTCCAAACATGAAAGTTGACTAGAATTCCATCACAAACTCAATGGTGCAAGTTTCGTGATCAAACTCCAAAAAAAAAAAAAAAAAAATTAATTATTGCCAAAATTCGGGGTTGTTACAGCTCCCTCCTTTGAATCTGAAAATAACTTATAATGGAGAAGATTTTCGTCATGACAGTTTATCATTTTGCCAATTCAAACCACAGAAATATTTTCCAGCAATGCAGGGTGAAATGGTCCACATTTCACATTCTTGACGTATGGATTAAATTCTAGATGTTGGGCACAAGTTTTAGAACCAGTGCCAAATGAGTCCAGACATCTGGTTCTGGTCTCAGGAAACTGCAGACTAGAAATTCAGGTACTTGGATTTAGAAATCCATACATTTGGATTCATATCCAGACGTCTGGATTCATAATCGGACGTCTGTGATGCAGATATCTGGATTTGCTCTCAGCCTAATCTAGCCTGCACCAAGCACCTTCCAGCTTCATGATGCGATAGCCTGGACTTCCAAGCTTCTATTGGCACGTCGTTTTCACCGATTCCAAGCTACTCTCGACCACTTCAATCTAGAATATAGTGTAGCCATAAAATTAAATGCCCCTTGTTTGGCTTTCACTGTCTTGCTCAAGAGTGTGCAGCCTGTTTGTATCTAGTTCGTACTTATTCCCTATATTTGTCTTTAGCGTTCCTGTTGGTCCTACATTAGAGTCTATTTTCACCTTCAAGTTGTGGCATGAGTAATTAATATATTCTATTATATGTCACCTGACAAGAACAAAATATATTGTTTGTCAAAGTGAGTGTATGAGAAAACTAGAAATGTTATCAAATATCTGAGGAATTAAACTGGAAAAATAAAAAGAAACTAAGAAAGTGAAGGAGTTTGATCATTAACGCCATGTAGTTCAATTTAACATTTCAGACTTGTGTGGGGAATTCAGTGTGGGATGATAGGTGGAACAGCAGCACAAATTATTACACTTATCTTCATCAGTATAAACTGTGATTGGGACAAAGGGATATGGAAATTTCCACCGTTACTTGGACTGTTCATATATGCAGTTTTTTTTCTAACTAAATGCTTTGAAGCAACAATTTCTGTCTAATATACAGCATATTAATTAATCAGCATAGCTTCATTTAGTTAAATGCCCACTGTATTCCAAGTTAGCATGCCAGTTTATTCATGCTTTTGGTTTTGAGATATGAATATTTCCATCTTGGTTGTTGATCATAGGCAAACCCATGCACACATCCAAGTGAAGAAGAGGATAAAAGGCTGACAAACCCATGCACATCTATTTGTTTGCCGTTGCTTTATCTAATGCACAACAGATAACAAGGATCATGACAGTAGTCTGTGTCCAGTATTTGATGCATTCCACTTCTTCATGAAGATTCAACATAAATTCGGATTAGACTGTTCTATTGCCCACATAGAGTCTCCATTTCGCTTGCCATGCCAAGCTGAAAAAAAAAAAAAAAAAAATCATGCTAAATCGAACCAACATGACATTTGAGTTTAACTAAACATATAGATCTGTTTACCACTAATCCGAAGCTCAAAAGCAAGATGACATTAAATGATATGGAGATGGAAGCAAGTTCAAGATTACAAAGTCATATACTTCAGTTTTAATCTGATTTGCTATATTACAAAAACATAGGGGAGTGGAGCAGCTCTACACAAGAGCAACTTGATAGGCAGAACTTAATTTAATATATATATATATATATATATATATATATATATATATATATATATATACACACACACACACACACACATACATACACATAGAGAGAGAGATATATGATACATTTGTATAACGGGAGAGTGCATGTAACTACATGGATATGATACTTATGTTTTCTGAATCTGAGATCATCATTCAGAGTATTTATAATCATTTCTATAGGTTTTGATTGTTTTATGGGATCGACTGCATATTAATATTTTGAGGGTTTTTTTATTATTGTTGTAGTTTTGTTACAAATATCATGAGTATTTTGATTAATAAAAGAGAGGTGCGAGATAGGTTGGATTCTCTCTTTTTGAATCACACATCATCCAAATTGTTATCTTCAGGCTTCCCCTTTACAATGTTTCTCCTAGCGAGCCAACGACGGCCTTTGATCAATTCAGTGGGTTATAGAAACGGTTCATTTTAATTTGTCTTGATTTCAATTAAACTTCGGTTCATTTTAATTTGATCAATTCAGTGGTTGAGTCGCGGACAAGGTCGCTTTATTGAAAACGATTCGGCGATCTGGTTGGTGGTGCAAACCAGTTCGTAATTGTCGCCGCCGCCTCTGGGATAAAACAGACTTTTGAGAAAAATAATTGATTTGCTTGCACAACAAACCAATTCAGATTTGCACTTTCAATTTAATTTTAACTGCTCGTTCTGATTTTGTTTTTGAAGAACTTTTAATGGTGGAGAAAGAAGAAGAGAGAGAGATAAGAATAAAAAGTAAATTTTTTTGAGTAGTTCGGCAATAGATAAACATGGTAATACATGTAAAGAAAGTCGGTTCAGATCTGAAAAAATGGATCTCAATTTTTTTATCAAGTCAAATAAAAAAACTGGTTTTTTCCTCTTTATATAGTCTCATGATGTGAGACTATTCATATACGAGTCACTTCACATTTACCCATTTTTTTTAAATAATTCATCTTCATAAAAAATGAATCATTTTTCAAATAATCCCCCACTTGAATTTAAAAAAAAAAAAAATCGAGCAGTTTCTAGAAATATAAGATTGTGCATAAACAAAGGTGTCATCCGACTTGAACCTTTGCATAGTGAATAAGATTCAGTTTTTATTAGAGTGACACGTAGTCTTGAACTCTATTCCTGACATCAGACCACACATAACTTTTTCTATAGTGCAATTAAATAAGTCCGTGCATTAATGATCATGCATGTCTATCCCAGTTTAGTGAACGCTCTAGGAATCTTGCTCAAAACTCCATAGGAAACAGCCACATTTCCACATTCACATAGGTGAATCTATCAAGCGTACTCCTGAAGGTAGGTACTCCACTCCAACTAGAGTATAGATCTCATTAAGAGTTTATATCAACTCATCCTCTAATCACTTTAGGAGTACATGCTTCTTAATACAAAAATTTAGCATGTTCATCTACTATCACTACACAACTTGCTTTTACCCATTGAACCTAGTTCTTGGGATCTCCAGTCATTTAGGTCGGGTTACCGTCGTGCGTGATTCCACATTCTCTGGGCAATAGTCACATTCTTTTAGAATCATTAAGGACTTTCTTTCAGGTCAGTCCTTTCGTCAAAGGATCTGCCAAATTGTCATCACTTCATATGTGATGTTTTCTAACAATACTGTGCATACGACTATCATTTCTTACCGTTGTAATATCGGTTTTGTCCTTCTTTCAATAGTCGTCAAATTTTCATCACTATGTATGTGATGTTCTCTTACAATATTGTACTTACGACATCGTCTTTTACCGTTGTAATAACGGTTCTATACTTTTTGCAATAGCCGCGGTACTTTCGCAATCGATTACACCACTGGTGTCGGTTTTTCCCTTATGGGGATCTCAAATAGCAGATTTCTTTAGTTTTCTGCTTCTTAACTAGGTGTGGCTAGTGCTATTATCCCAGTCTCTATAGTAGACTGAGTCAAAATAGTCTGTTTCTTGGGTTTCCAAGAGACAGCTTCTTCAGCGATGCTAAATATATAACCACTGATCCTTTAGAATCATCAGATTTATATTTTAGCCTGTATCAGAATATCCTTCAAGTACAATTTAAAACTTTTCATAATATAATCCAAGGTTCATAGTTTATTATTGGTATCTCATAACCCTCTCATTAGCATGTTAATGCTCTCTACTAGGTCTACTGAAAAACATGCCTAATAATCCCGCGACATAGGTAATGTCGGGTCTAGTACAATCAATGGCATTCGAAGGCTGCCAATGATGCTCGCTTAAACAGACCATCTTATACATTCACCAGTGTTCTTAAATAACTTTACACTGTGATCATATGGTGTACATGCAAGTTTACAGTCAAAGTGATCGTATTTCTTTAGAGTCTTCTCAATTTAATGAGATAGATCCAAAGAAAATCCTACTTTTTACATAGTATTCTTAATATCAGGGATTACACCCGCCTTACCTAGATCTTTCATATCAAAATTGGCATTTAATAAGGATTTGACTGAGTTTATGACATGAATATTTGACCCAATGATGAGAAGGTCATCTACATAAAGACATATAATAGTGCAAATGTCATTCTTAGATTTGTAATAAATACATTTGTCACTTTCACTAACTTTAAAACCATAAGAAATGATTAAGTTATCAAATTTTTTCATGTCATTGTTTAGGTGCTTGTTTTAAACCATATAATGATTTATCTAATTTGCATACTTTATGTTCTTGACCATGTACTACAAATCCTTCAGGCTGGTCCATATAAATTTCTTCTTCTAATTCACCGTTTAAAGAACGTGGTTTTAACATCTATTCGGTGTATTAATAAATAACAAATAGAAGCAAATGAGATTAATACCCGAATGAATGTAATTCTAGTTACAGGTAGAAAAAATGTCAAAAAAATCTATATTTTCTCTTTACTTAAAACCTTTAGCTACTAATTGTGTTTTATATTTATCAATAGTGCCATCAAGTTTTAATTTCTTTTTAAGCACCCATTTACAACCTATAGATTTTCAACTAGAGAATAAATCTACTAAATCTCAAGTCTTATTGGATTCCAGAGAATCTATCTCATCATTTATAGCCTCTTGCCAAAAATCGGCATCTAAAGAAGATAAGGCCTCTTGAAGGTTTAAGGGATCCTCCTCTTTAGTAAAGGCACAAAAATCCAAACCAAAATCTTTTATGGTTCTTGCTCTTTTACATCTTCTAGGTTCGGTTTCAGAACTTTTATTAAGTTCTGTTCTAATAAGCATACTTAATGTGCCCCCACTATTCTTTAATTTAAAAGGAAATTTTGTTTCATAAAAATCGACATCATTTGATTCAATTATATTATGTGCATTTAGGTCATAAAATCGGTATGCTTTGCTATCAATAGCATAGCCCATAAATACACATTCATATGCTCTACTTACGGATTTTATTCTCATAGGGTCTGAAATGCGAACATATGCTAAATAACCCCAAGTTCTAAAATATGACACATTGGATTAACAATTCTTTAAAATTTCACAAAGTGAAATTTTATTCTTAGATTAGGGGATTATATTCAGAACATAGCATGCAGTCAATTAAAATAACCCCCCCCCCCCCCCCCAATGTTTTGTTGCACCAAAATTTAATAAAAATGACAATTATTAATTCGGTAAAGGTCCTATTTTTTTCAGCTTTACCGTTCATTTCAAGTGAATATGGTGCAGTTCTCTCATATACTATACCATGTAAAAAAAAATATCTGAACAAACTAGATTCGTATTCTGTTTCTCTATCACTATGAATTCTCTTAATTTTCTTATTACTCAATTTCAGTTTTTAATGTTTCAAACATGTCAAATCATCACAACTTTAAGAAACACTGTCTTTCTAATTGTAAGCTTTATTTTCACATTACCAATCTCTATAGTTTTAGTGGTGTGAGGATCTCCCAACAACACTTTCTGATCATCAGCAGCCGTGTATATTGTGAATATATCATGATCATAGCAGGCATGGCGAGAAACACCCGTGCCTACCCACCAACTCTCTGATCCACCATCAAAGTGAATCTCAGTAGTCGTAGCCATTAAAGGCTTCTCAGTCAGGTTTGCCTGCGGTGCAGGGCTTAGCCTGTTCCGACATTGTCGTGCCATATGACCTGGTTTTCCACAGTTGTAATATAGAAGCAACTGTCCAGAATCATTCTTTTTGGTTGGTTGCTGCTGTCCTTAATGGTTTCCTTGTGGATTCCCATTCTATTCTCAATCGATCGGCTGTGGAGGCTTACTATAGCTTGAGATGTTAATGTGTTTGAAAATATAAATTTTTCCTATAGAAAAATATACGTAAAATCATATACTAACATAAGTTATTCACATAAAATATTATTTTTCTGCAATTGTACCATTCCACCACACTTGTGGACTATATTAATGGTAAACAACTTACATGGTAAATTTAATCATCACATATAGAGACTACATAAACCAAGGTATCAAAACATTTAGGTTCAAAAAATATTTAGGTTCAGTCAGCTAACATTGTTCCAATCGAATAATGCACATTCGTAGGACTCAAGCAAAGTGATTAGTGTGACCCAAAACTACAGTACAATATAATGAGCATGGTTCATGATTAGTTATCAAATTTCGAAGTTTTATAAACCAATTTCCACCATGCTGCCATTTTACAACTACAAAGATGACATGCTTACAGTTCTTTAAGGCTATTGGATCAATGACAACCAACAGTAACTTATAGTTTGTATCATTCTATGTCCAATGAAATTCATACATATAAGCTTCCTTTTTTGCTTCTATTTTTCTTTTTCTAAAGGATTCTGATTAAAATGCAACTCAGAAGGTGACTTAAGCTCGTTGGAAAAAGAAGGCATAGCTAAGAAACCTCTATGTTAGTACTTAACAAGCCAAAATAGAATCTGTTAATTACCTAATACCTGATACCTTTCTAGTGAATTTTCCATAATACCAGGCATAATCAGCTATTAATTTAAGCATGCATTCGAAAGGGTTTAAAAAATAATAGTATCTTTCTCTGATGCACATCCTGGTGGGGGCCACAACAATAAAGAATACTGAAGCCCATCGATCCAATTCTCACAAACTTGGATTTCATGATGCTACTACGTAACTGCAGCGCGAAGCCACCTTCCATTCCTACCAAATTGTCCATCTTTTGACTTTGATTTCATGTAGATGACGGCAAATCCGGATTTCACATCAAATCTTTCTACTTTTTCTTTCGATGTCTCGTTGCCAGAGAAGATAGCAGAAGGAGTCGCAGTTACAAATTGAGTAAGATTTCAAGGCGTTGAGTATTTCAAAGCGTTGAGTAGATAGAGGAAGATGGCGGCACCTTCAAGCAAGTTAGGGTTGCAGCCATTGTTTCGAGATCGTCTTCAAATTGTAGGGAAACAATGGCTGAGTCGCGGACTAGGTCGCTTTCTTGAAGACGATTCGGCGATTTGGTCGGTGGTGCAAACCAATTCATACTTATCGCCGCCGCCTCTGGGATAAAACAGCCTTCTGAGAAAATAATTGATTTGCTTGCACAACAAACCAATTCAGATTTGCGCTTTCAATTTAAATTTAACTACTCGTTCTAGTTTTGTTTTTGAAGAACTTTTAATAGTGGAGGAAGAAGAAGAGAGAGAGATAAGAATAAAAAGTTATTTTTATCCTGAGTAGTTCGGTAATAAATAAACATGGTAATACATGTAGAGGAAGTCAGTTCAGATCTAATAAAATGGATCTCAATTTTTTTTACCAAGTCAAATAAAAAAACTGTTTTTTTTTTCTCTTCATATAGTCTCATGATGTGGGACTATTCATATATGAGTCACCTCACACTTATCCAAATTTTTTAAATAATTCATCTTTATAAAAAATGAATCATTTTTCCAACAGTGCCAAATCTTTGTACTCCATGATTCTTAAGTACAAAAGAAAAATGCACACATGTTGCAACTACAGTTCGACTGAAGCCACTCAAATAATAAATAAAAGCACAGGTATTTCTTTAAACACCAATGAGATTAATGTCAATATTTTAGCCAACATAGCAGCCATTGTTTAGAAGAAGAAAACTAAAAAACGATAAGCAATTTTGAAACATTAAATTAAACTTCAAAAAAATACTATATTTTAAAGAAATGGAGGGGGAAAACATAGAAACCAAAAAAGAAATGTTAAATTTTTGATCAAGTTGTCAATTAAACTAAAAGATTACGTATGTTGTTATTATGTGAATTTCCAATGTTTTCTATGGTGTTTTCCAAAGTAGTTAGCAATTAAAATAAACATACTAAATAGCTAATAGTAATAGAAAACTTAGGCATCGCTCGTGTTAATTTTTTCCTATTTTACCGTTGCAGTCGCGTTCTATGCGTCTGACACGTCCGACGTGTCTGACACGTCCGACGCAAATGCAACGCAATCGTTTGTTTCACCCGTTCATATCAACGCATCAAAATATCGCATTCGCATCTGAATCGTCTGACACCAATATAATTAATTATATTTTATCATTTTATTTACATTTTTAACGTTTATTTTAATTACTTCTATCAATTTATTATTAATTATTACTCTTCTTTAACAATACTCTTTTCACATCCACTGTTCAATATTTCACTTAGTTCTCTAGTCAAATACATAAAAAATGCATTTTTCGTTCAATTCATTCTATCAATTCAATACCCCGCTCAAATCAATCGTTTATATCGACCATTCATCACCGCCAGGTACACACCTTTGAAAATGTTTTCATATAGACTTGCCATAAACAAAGGATATTGTAATGGTAAATGGCAATATACGTAATATTTAATCTTTATAATTTTCTGTATGGTTTTTATAATTTCCAGCGGGCTCAGGCACAAGCTAACACGTTAGAATTATTTTATTAACAAAGGAACTTTATATACAGAGCTTTAATAAAAAGCTTACAGAAAAATAGTTTTATAATAATATTATTTTTACTAAGTGAAAGAAAATATAATATTTTTGTTATTCTATAAGAACAGAAGAAATAAACTAAACTGAATGGACCTAAATACATCAAATTTCTTTCTCACGATACCTATTGGCTCATGACATAGAAAAATCAGTCAATTCAATGAGTTTTAATTAGCTTTCTATTAGTCGATTAAGCTTAATCAATTTAAAATAAGTTAAACTTTTTTAGCCTGCTAAAATCGAAAAGTCTTTAATCGATTTTCTTTTAACCGATGAAAAAAGGTAGGTTAAGTCATAACCATGGAGGTTGTTTTGACAACATTCAAAGTTCTCAAAGCAACCTTGAAAAAGGCCACCCACCCTTTGCGGTCGGTCGCTTTTTAACTCAACCTCGTGTTGGGAATGCTCACATATAATGTTGTTGGATAACATGTGACGACTTAAAAGTACAATACATCAAACTATCTGATTAGAGCAGTGTATTGGGCTGAGTAACAACTCAGAAAATCTTTTGTTTTAAACTGTTAATATATCTTTATTGATAGTTGTCTTGAAAGTGGAAACTTTTGATCCGACCACAAACTTCCCAAATTACCTCTATATATAAATCCATGAATATTAAATAGTTATTTTGCGCGCTCTTCTATATAAATTGCAAGATAAAATATTCTTACAGTTGCTTTAGACACATTCAAAAATGCCTTGTAATATCCCTTAAAAATTTGAACTAATAACTATGTTTTCTTTACGAATTCAAACTTCCTTCCACCAAATAAAAAAATTTACCTGCAAATATGATCATTAAACTTTATTACAAAATTGTTCTTCACTAATTAACAATACAAATAAAATTTAAAATTAATTAAAACGACAATTTAGAAACAAACATTCAAACTAAGAGCACGTACTTTCAACGTAAAAATACAACTAAATATTTATGCAAATGATTTTTTTTAATATATTAAACATATAAAGCTTTTTAAAAAACAATTCATATGCAAAACATATGATATACAATTTTTTAATTAATTATCATCGTAGAAAATATGGTCTAAATAGAAAAGTTTTTTTTTTTGAATAAATGTCAACATCGCTTAAAATTAGAATCTAACAGATATTCTCTTTTACAAATTCAAAATGCTCTCTTTTTTATTTTACTAAACTTGATATAATATCTAACAAATAAATTTAACATACATTTCCACATTAATTAATAATAAAAATGATTTTGTACACTAATAAATAAATAACTGTATTCTATATATAAACATCTAAACCACGTAAGATGAAAAACATTGGTAAATATTTATGAAAATCATTTCTTTTAAATATGTTAAATATATAGTTTTTTTTTTTTTGAAAAAAGCTAATTACATGCAAAGCACGTGCCAACATCACGTGTGAAGCGCGTGCCGTAACGCTCGCTAACTGTAAGCTGTGTTTTATCTGCTAAGGCGTAGCTGAGTTACAAGTGACCAGTAGTGTATAAGTATATTGATCCAGGTTAAAAGTTGGCATACGATTTAGAGTTCAATTTTTTATTTTAGTTTTCGTCATGAACGGTTATCCAGGCTTGGGCAGCTGACATTTTGGTCCGGCACTGTTGGACAATGGTGCTTGATTCTTTTCTGCGATGCAGACCGCACTGCAAAAGTCCTTGCCCTGAATATTAGACTTGTCAAATGGGTGGGGTCGGGTCGTATTGGGTCGGGTCAAAATTGACCCGACCTATTTAATATATTTATTAAGAGGGTCAATTGACCCGACCCTCTTCATGTACGGATCAACCCATTTAACTATCTAAAACAAAAAAAATTGAGAAATGAAAAAAAAAAAAAAAAAAACCACTGCATATGCAAATGTCATGAAACTAGGTATACAATAATACAATATATAAGATGGATAAAATATCATTAAACACAATAAAAACTGCATAGAGTAATTGTTTTCACTAAAACAACTCTCAACTCCTTGCTATTCATAGACATCTGCACTCTTACGTGGATAAACCCAACATAGACATACAAACCTGACTATAAGCAAGTTGGCCGCTCAGCTCCTTGCCATTCATAAACATATAAACCTGCATTATCAAATAAAAACAGATAAATAGAAGCATCAAATAATCCCATCATTTCAGTATTAAATCATGGCATCAAATTACTTAAATTTCATGACATCAGTATTAAAAAATTTAGAATTTCATTCACATCAAATATTCCAAATTAGCTTTGTAAGTGCCATGCTAATAATCTGCACATAATGTTGACAAGAAATGTATGTAACAGTTAGATTGTCTAAGCTTTGGACGATATTGTTGCTAACGTTGCTATGATACCGAGATTAGTTTTGATTTTGTCCCAAAGAGTAGTGAAGGATTGACTACTGAAGAATATATAGTTCCTATCTTCATCTTGATTGTTACGTGGCCTACAAGTATGATCAATAAGATTATTCCACCTACTGATTCTATCTTTCATACGAAGTTTATTAAACCAACAAAAACAATGGCAGTGTTTGAGTCTTGAGCACTGTAAAAACAAAATTGTCGCATGATGCGTTGGTTAATTACCAGCAGCAAATTAACCCCCACCATTTCAAAGTTTGAAGCAAAAGACAGACAAAAAGCATTTTTTGCATCAAAGGTGGATACCACCAAAGAAGAGCTACCTGCAAAAGATGTTGAATGGGCAAAAGATCAAGGCCAGCCACTCAACAATGAAGATGATTTCTACACAAATGATCTTGTTGGAAATGAATGAGTAGGTTTGGCAAAATTCATTTAGTCCCACATCGGGAAAAATTAACACATTTGCCACTACTTATACTAAAGCTTGAGATGTTATTACAAAAGAAAGAGGAGATGGAAGAAAGAGGCTATGTAGGCATGAACACATATTTCATGATTAATATTAAGGGTCAAAGATAGGGCCTTGGGCCTTGGAACTCTTGGGGTCCAGTGATAGACCGGGCCTTCGTTCGAATGCTGATGGGCTTGCCACGCCGCTAAACTGTCATATTTTTAAATTCGGCGCGCAAATACCAACGGATATGTCTGTTGGTAAAGGGTCGCAACCTTTCCAACAGTCACAGCCGTGGCAATTCAAACAGGCGCGCCTGTTCCTAAAGGATGCCTCTTCGCTGCCTATATAAAGGCTTGCGAAAATCAAAACAATATACGAATTTTTCATCCTCTTCTTCTCCATCCTCCACTGCTTTATTCTGCAAATAAATACCTATCTTGCGTTCGTCGTCGCTCCGCGGTTGTAACGCAACATCGCAGAGCAAGGTCCGTTTAACCTTGGGAGGCAAATTGCTGATCATCTCCTCTGCGTCAGTGGGAGAGCAATATTGCTTTAAGGGAACAGTTTTCACTACTGGACTCGGACATACTGCAAGCAGGCGGACTGTAATCAAATGGTACTGCCTACCTTCTTCTCCTCCTGTCATATACTACTGTATACTACACTGAAATGTAATTACTCGAATAGTAATTGATGTTTGTCTTGCTTTTGCATTGCTGGTTCTGAATTACTTGGAATAACAATCTTAAAGCAATATTCCTGTTTTTCTAAGTAAATTCTTTTGCTTTCAGACAATGGCGAACGAAAGCAATGTTTCGGCAAGTAAAACTGTTGTGACCGCACCACCAACAAGACCATTGGTTGCTCCGACTGTCACTTTCTCGCATGGAGAACGGCCGGAAAAATTCACCGGTGTTGACTTCAAACGATGGCAGCAAAAAATGTTGTTCTACCTGACCACTTTGGGATTGGCTAATTTCCTTACAGAGGACCCTCCCAAAGTCAATGAATTGGAGCCTGACGCTACAAAAGTCGAGGCACTCACTGCTTGGAAAAGTTCTGACTTCATATGCAAAAATACATACTGAACGGACTCGATAACAGTCTGTACAATGTGTATTGTACAGTGAAGACATCGAAGGAACTTTGGATGTCTCTGGACAAAAAGTACAAGAGGGAATATGCTGGCATGAAGAAATTCATCGTTGGTAAATTTCTGGACTTTAAAATGATAGACTCCAAGACAGTGATTAGCCAAATTCAAGAGTTGCAGGTTATTATACATGAAATACATGATGAAGGAATGTCTCTAAGCGAATCATCTCAAGTGGCTGCCGCAATAGAGAAATTGCCTCCATTATGGAAAGACTTCAAGAATTATCTGAAGCACAAACGAAAGGAGATGACAATGGAAGATTTGATTGTTCGACTCAGAATTGAAGAGGACAACCGAAAATCTGAAAAGAAAGCAACTAATACTATTGTGGCAAAGGCAAATGTGGTCAAGTCTGAAAAGAACAACAAAAGAAAGAGGGAAAACAACCCAAACGCAAAGAAGGCAAAGAAGTTCAAGGGAAACTGCCATAATTGCGGGAAGAAAGGACATAAGGCAAGCGAGTGTCGAGGTCCAAAGAATCAGAACAAGAAGAAAGACGAAGCCAATGTTACTGAATGTGATAGGCTCTCGGATGATGTTTCAGAAATGAACTTATCTGCTGTAATCTCCGTATGCAACTTGATTGGCAACACGAAGGAATGGTTTGTGGACACTGGTGCCACAAAACATATTTGCGCCAACAAGTGGATGTTCTCCAACTACAAGCCTGCGACACAAGAAGAGCAACTCTTTATGGGAAACTCTTCCACGTCAAAGGTTGAAGGTAAGGGAAAAATGGTTCTCAAAATGACTTCTGGAAAAGAACTCACTTTGAATGACGTGCTCCACGTTCCAGACATTCGGAAGAACTTGGTCTCGGGATCACTACTGAGCAAGAATGGATTCAAGTTGGTCTTTGTTTCTGATAATTTTGTATTGTCTAAAAATGGAGTGTATGTGGGGAAAGGGTATGTGAGTGATGGTCTGTTCAAAATGAATGTAATGACTATTGTACCAAAAGATATGAATAAAGTGGAACCTTCTATTTATATCGCTGAGTCATTTAATATATGGCATAATCGATTAGGACATGTTAACTTTGATATTTTGCGAAAAATGATAAACTTAGAATTTATACCTAAGTTTACCATAGACTCAAATTACAAATGTGAAACATGTGCCGAATCAAAACTAACTAGAACTTCCTTTCATCAAGTTGAAAGGAATACGGAACCTCTAGAGTTAATTCACACAGATGTGTGCGATTTAAAAATGTGTCAAACTAGAGGAGGAAAACGGTATTTCATTACCTTTATTGACGACTGTACGAGATACTGTTATGTATATCTCCTTAGAAGCAAGGACGAGGCATTCGACGTATTTAAACAATACAAAGCAGAAGTTGAAAATCAGCTTAATAAAAAGATAAAATCACTAAGAAGTGATAGAGGAGGAGAGTACGAATTTCCTTTTGAGGAGTTCTGCGCTGAACATGGTATTATACATCAGACAACGGCACCATATTCCCCTCAATCAAATGGGATAGCAGAACGTAAAAACCGTACACTAAAAGAAATGATGAATGCTCTACTCATTAGTTCTGGTTTACCTGATAACTTCTGGGGAGAAGCTATACTTTCTGCTAATCACATTCTTAATAAAGTGCCTCGAAAGAAGACTTCTAAATCACCACATGAATTGTGGAAAGGCAGACCACCATCCTACAAATACTTGAGAGTGTGGGGGTGTCTTGCCAAAGTAGAAATACCGAAACCAAAGAAGGTCAAAATTGGACCAAAGACTATAGATTGCATATTTATAGGATATGCTCATAATAGTGCTGCTTATCGATTTTTGGTGTACAAATCTGAAATTGATGACATTCATGAAAACACCATTATCGAATCTCGAAATGCAAGATTCTTTGAACACATTTATCCTCTAAAAACCTCTATTGAAACAAGTGTTCAAAAGAGGCCAAGAGATCCAAATACTCCCAAAGATAATGCTGATCAAAGAAAAATGAATGATGAAACTGAGATAGAGGAACCGAGAAGGAGCAAGCGACAAAGGACATCTAAATCCTTTGGACCTGATTTCTATGCATATATGATAGAAAATGAACCTCTAACTTACCAACAAGCAATGTCATCTCCCGATGCTCCTTATTGAAAAGAAGCAGTCAATAGTGAAATAGAATCCATTCTACAAAACCATACGTGGGAACTAGTGGATCTCCCCAAAGGATCGAAACCATTAGGATATAAATGGATATTTAAGAAGAAACTAAAGGATGACGGCTCAATAGACAAGTATAAAGCAAGACTTGTAATAAAAGGATTCAGACAGAAGCAAGATCTGGATTACTTTGATACATACTCTCCAGTTACCAGAATAACATCAATTAGGATGCTTATTGCAATCGCATCTATATTAAATTTGGAAATACACCAAATGGAAGTGAAAACTGCGTTTTTGAATGGTGAACTGGAAGAAGAAATATATATGCAGCAACCAGAAGGGTTTCTAAGCCCAGGAAATGAAAACAAGGTGTGCAAATTAGTAAAATCTCTTTATGGCCTTAAACAAGCTCCAAAACAATGGCACGAGAAATTTGATGAAACTATGTTATCAAATGGATTCAAAATAAATGAATCAGATAAATGCGTATATATAAGATATACGGATAATGGATATGTCATTGTTTGTCTTTATGTTGATGATTTACTAACCCTAGGAAATAATAATGCCATAATAAAATCTACGAAGGATATGTTATCCTCTAGATTTGATATGAAGGACCTAGGAGTGGCCGATGTAATTTTGGGTGTAAAAATTATAAAGACACCATAGGGATATGCGTTATCTCAGTCACATTACATTGCTAAAATTCTTGAAAAATTCAAGCAGCATAATATAACTACTGCAAAATCACCAGTAGATATGAACCAAAATTGGGTAAAGAACACTGGTGATGGTATATATCAGCTGGAATACTCTCGTATACTGGGAAGTGTTATGTATGTCATGAATTGCACTAGACCTGATATTGCGTACGCTGTAAGCAAGCTAAGTAGATATACCAGCAATCCTGGTAAAAATCATTGGAAAGCAATAATCAGAGTCCTAGGATATCTAAAGTATACACAAAACTATGTGTTGCAATATGATAAGTATCCTTCAGTAGTAGAAGGATATAGTGATGCCAATTGGATAACGGGCTCAAATGACACAAAATCCATAAGTGGATATGTGTTTACATTAGGAAATGGAGCAATTTCGTGGAAATCATCCAAACAGACTTGCATAGCAAGGTCAACAATGGAATCTGAGTTCATTGCTCTGGATAAAGCCACGGAAGAAGCAGATTGGCTTAAGGGGTTTTTAGATGACATTCCAAATTGGGAAAAACCAGTACCTCCAATATGTATACATTGTGATAGTCAATCTGCTATAGGAAGGGCTAACAGTACATTGTATAATGGTAAATCTCGACATATTCGTCGTAGACATAAAACCATAAGACAACTTCTCTCTAATGGAGTTATCACTATAGACTATGTAAGGTCAAAGGATAACATAGCGGATCCACTAACAAAAGGCTTGCCAAGAGAGAAAGTTCAAACCTTATCGATGGGAATGGGCTTAAGACCTATGAACTAAAAGTTTTCTAAAACGGAAACCCCACCTAGTTGGCTGGAGATCCCAAGATCTAGGTTCAAAGGGACAACTAAGTTTAAGATAAACTTGACGGCACTGTAAATTAAAAACCATTCCTATGATAAGTCAGTGCACAACCCGTTGGAGAATAGGATAAGCTTGGCTTTTAATGATGTCTATACTGTGGTGTTACAAAGAACCAAGTGGGGTATTACGGGATACTCTCTATAGAATCACCTATGTGAGTGCGAAGGCGCCGCTTCAAGAAGAATTGTAAGGTCGAATTCTTCAAGCACTCATGAAACCAAGGCGGTGTTCATGGCAAAAACGAACACAAACAGAGAACCAAGGGGTTAAAGAGCATTTATCATATGTTATCTTTATAGACTTACATAAACAGCTCACAGTTCAAAGACAGTCCAGTCCACTGATTCGCCAGTTAGTTATAATGATAAAACACTAGGAAAAGTTCAAGGCCTCTGTGCTACTTTTAACCGATATGATAAATGTTACACAAAATTGCAGAATAGATCAAATAATACTCATTCATGTGGGGGATTGTTGGAAATGAATGAGTAGGTTTGGCAAAATTCATTTAGTCCCACATCGGGAAAAATTAACACATTTGCCACTACTTATACTAAAGCTTGAGATGTTATTACAAAAGAAAGAGGAGATGGAAGAAAGAGGCTATGTAGACATGAACACATATTTCATGATTAATATTAAGGGTCAAAGATAGGGCCTTGGGCCTTGGAACTCTTGGGGTCCCGTGATAGACTGGGCCTTCGTTCGAATGCTGATGGGCTTGCCGCGCCGCTAAACTGTCATATTTTTAAATTCGGCGCGCAAATACCAACGGATATGTCTGTTGGTAAAGGGTCGCAACCTTTCCAACAGTCACAGCCGTGGCAATTCAAACAGGCGCGCCTGTTCCTAAAGGATGCCTCTTCGCTGCCTATATAAAGGCTTGCGAAAATCAAAACAATATACGAATTTTTCATCCTCTTCTTCTCCATCCTCCACTGCTTTATTCTGCAAATAAATACCTATCTTGCGTTCGTCGTCGCTCCGCGGTTGTAACGCAACATCGCAGAGCAAGGTCCGTTTAACCTTGGGAGGCAAATTGCTGATCATCTCCTCTGCGTCAGTGGGAGAGCAATATTGCTTTAAGGGAACAGTTTTCACTACTGGACTCGGACATACTGCAAGCAGGCGGACTGTAATCAAACGGTACTGCCTACCTTCTTCTCCTCCTGTCATATACTACTGTATACTACACTGAATTGTAATTACTCGAATAGTAATTGCTGTTTGTCTTGCTTTTGCATTGCTGGTTCTGAATTACTTGGAATAACAGATCTCACCAAGCAATTCTACAAAAACCATGTCAATGTAACATAAATATCCCTATGCAGTCATTCGCTATACACAAATGTGATCAAAAGAATTATGTACACTTATGATCACGAGACTAAAAGATCACGGCCATTCTCACAAGAGTCAACTCGATAACTGGAATTGCATACAAAGATGATCCTACAATCTTTGCGTGGGAGCTAATTAACGAACCCCGCTGCTTAACTGACACAACTGGTGCTACACTTCAGGTCGGGTTGCTTATGATCACTAAACGTTGGTGCACGATATTCAGCTTATTTAATAATTAAGAATATATATTTGTCTGTGTGGAGTGCAGAAGTGGGTTTCAGAAATGTTAGCTTATGCAAAATCTATAGATAGCAACCATATGCTAGAAGCAGGCCTAGAAGGCTTTTATGGAGAATCAAACCCAGATAGAAAACAGTTTAATCCAGGCTACGAAGTTGGTTCAGACTTCATTGAAAATAATCAGGTTCCAGAAAACAGTTTAATCCAGGCTACGAAGTTGGTTCAGACTTCATAGCAAATAATCAGGTTCCAGAAATCGATTTTGCTACCATTCACATTTACCCCGACCAGTGGTAATTACATCCATTAAAACTACATACACCAACTTAATTATAACTGAAACGGTTAAATCTTATGTGTGTGTGTATGTATACACAAATGAAACAGGATAATAGATGCAGATGATGAAGCACAAACAACATTTCTACAAAGTTGGATAACTTCACACACTCAAGATGCTAGTTTGGAAATAAGGAAGCCACTTCTTGTTGCTGAGTTTGGAAAAAAAAACATCAATTCTATGCAATTTTAGTAGAATTAAGACCCTACTAACAAATTATTGGAAAAAAAAATAGTGATTGAACTTATTATCAAATATTATCTCCAACCGCTGGAGTATATAATGAGTTCGAATAACTGATTTGAAGTGTTTATTAAAAAAAAATTAAATAGATTTTTATCAATATTAGTCATTCATCCAGAACAAAATTCAAGCTGATCATAATTTGGGTCATCTGGTTAATTTAAAAGAATTTTTTTTATCAATCAATAGTCAGGTGGCGAAGTAACACAGTGAAATAGGCAATCAAAAAAAATCGAGGAAGCACTAAGAAGATAAAGGAAAATCCTACATTGATATAACTTTGAAAAATCTTGCAGCTGAATAGCTGATTAATGACTGCTACTTACTCTGTGATTGCTAATGTGTCATCACAAGTAACCAGGTACATTGATGGATATGATCCAATTAATGCCATTAAAAATCTCAATTTGTTATGATAAAACTTAAACAAACAATAGATATAACTATCAAAAGCAGCAGTCAACATTTTGTAAATGAACTTACTCCTTTTAGGTAAGCAATTACGATCATACAGCTCAATACCTATATCAACTGAATGTGTTATTAAATTAAAGTTAAACAGTGGTGAATGCACGAGGATATGACACAAATCAACATTTTTGTTTACTTCCAATTGAAGTGTATGACAAGTTAAACTAAGATAACGATTTGTGACTATTATGATAAGCGTATGATAAGTGTATGATAACTTCATCTTGCATTGATAGTGGAAATTTCCACCGTTAGTTCGACTGTTCATATATGCAGTTTTTTTTCTAATTAAATGCTTTGAAGCAACAATTTCTGTCTAATATACAGCATATTAATTAATTAGCATAGCTTCATTTAGTTAAATGCACACTGTATTCCAAGTTAGCATGCCAGTTTATTCATGCTTTTGGTTTTGAGATATGAATATTTTCATCTTGGTTGTTGGTCATAGGCAAACCCATGCACACATCCAAGAGAAGAAGAGGATAAAACGCTGACAAACTGATACGCAAGACACCACTGCTGTGATACATGGGGATAACATGGACGTTGTTGCACGACCTAAACGTCTCATACAAAGGCCTAGGAGATATCTGGACTAAAGAGTGCGTTGCTAAGGATCAAGCCAGGCTGGTTAAAATGGCTAAAGTTGTTATGAATCACACAGCACTCACGAGAATCTTCTAATTGTATTTCTTTTTATTTTTCTGCTTTCTGTTATTACTTTTATGGTTACAAAAGTGTACGTAGGCTGTAGGCATCCTAAATGCCACCTCAGCAAAGTTGGTTACAAATGATACTATATATGTACATCCTGGGTAATGAAAGAATCAATCAGTTATTGCAAAACTCTCTCGTTCTCCTTCTTTCTCTGCTACATTTTCCTCCTCCTAATTCTGCTCTCCCAACTCTGCATCATCTGGTGCTTTCACTTCTTACTCTTCCCTCTTCCTCTCCTTCCCCTCCTTCCTAAAATATCCAACACCACTCCATCACCATGACCCGAGTAGACGACGCCCTCCAACAAATAGCCGAACACCACACTGCCATCACCACCATCCAGGCCACCCAAACCACTATCCAAAACAATCAATCCACACAAAATGATATGTTAGAAACACTCACTGCAGCCAACATTGACATAAAAACAGCACTCCATGACCTCACTCAACAAATGGCCGATATCCGTCACAAACTAGACAACCCCCCAGCGCCACTTACACCTAACCAATCTTCAACCACACACCTGCCATCACCTACCAATCGACAACCACCGTTATTACCAACGCCAACACCTACCCGAACACCCAAATGTTCTCTAACCACCTTTGACGGATCCAATCCACATGATTGGATATTTCAAGCGGATCGGTTTTTCGCATATTACTCCACGCCGGAAGACCAACGAGTTGATCTCGCAAGCTTCCACATGCAAGGCCAAGCACTATCATGGTTCCAATGGATGCACCGCAATAATCAAATTTCTAATTGGGAGGCACTAACCAAAGCGATCGAGAAACGTTTCGGACCACCTACTTTCCTTCATCCCGAGGCCACACTATTTAAACTCAAACAAATCAGCTCCGTGGATCATTATCAGTCCACATTCGAGACCATTTGCAACCGCATAACTACACTATCCCCCGAATCAATTCTACAATGTTTCATATCCGGCCTCAAAAACCACATACAAAATGAATTACACCTCCTCAAACCCACAACAATATCCGTCGCCATCGACGCCGCCAAGTTAATCGAACGTAAGCATACTGATCTGCTCAAATCTCCATTCCAAAAAAACCAGTTCAGTACCCAAAAACCAAATTACCAGTCACAACCTTCTCAGCCATTCAATCAAACACCTACCGTGCCTCCCTCCAAACCATCCATACCCATTAAAAAACTTACCCAAGAAGAAATGATCATCCGCAAACAACAGGGGCTTTGCTTCAACTGTGACCAAAAATACCAATTCGGTCATCGATGCAAACCAACCCATATCCTCATGATTCTTCCCGACTTCAATCCAGACGACACACCACCACCTTCCCATGACGAAACTGCAAACCTGCCACCTTCGGACCATGACAACACCGACCAACTACATCCAGACACCCCTCAAGAAATATCGTTCCATGCCCTAACAGGTGCTGCTCATCCCCGTGCAATACGCCTCCCTGCTTCTATCAATACCCACTCGATTTCCATTCTAGTAGACACCGGCTCAACCCATAATTATTTGCATCCCAAAACAGCGAAATTTTTGGGCTTGGAAGTAATCAGTACGAATACCTTCGTTGTCACCGTAGGCAACGGCGAGAAATTGCACAGCTCCGGCACATGTTCTGATGTTAACGTGCTAATCCAAGGTCATGAATTCCTCATCGATTTTCATCTCCTGGATATAGTGGGTTCCGATGCCGTAATCGGTATTCAGTGGCTTCAGAAATTGGGACCGATTACAATGGATTATAAAAAGTTAACCATGTCTTTTATTCATAAAAGTAAGCCCATTTGCTTGGCTGGGCTGGGCCCGAATTATAACCCATCACCTATCTCACTTCAGCAACTTAAGCGGTTAGAGGCGACATCATCGGTTGCAAGCTTCCTGTACTTGCATATTCAACAACCTGAAACGCCTACTGCCGCACAACCAAAAACAAATATCACCCCACAATTAACTGAGTTGCTAACAACCTTCAAACACGTATTTTCAACGACCACCACTCTACCACCCAATCGCACCCTCAATCACCATATAAAACTGCTTCCAAATGCTGAACCTATCAATACCAAGCCATATCGATATCCTTATTTCCAAAAAAATGAAATTGAGAGACAAATTCAAGAGATGCTTCACTCCAAAATCATCCAACCATCCACTAGCCCATTCTCCTCCCCCGTTCTTTTAGTAAAAAAAAGGATGGATCGTGGAGATTTTGCGTCGACTATAGGGCACTTAATGCCATCACCATTAAAGACCGCTTTCCCATCCCAACAGTCGACGAACTTTTAGATGAACTCTATGGTGCAATTTTCTTTTCGAAACTCGACCTCCGAAGTGGTTATTTCCAAATTCGTGTCCATCCACCCGATATCCCAAAAACCGCATTTCGCACTCATGAAGGTAACTATGAATTCTTAGTCATGCCCTTTGGCCTCACGAATGCCCCTTCCACTTTCCAAGCCACAATGAACAATATATTTCGGCCACACCTACGAAAATTTATCCTTGTTTTTTTTGATGATATTCTCGTCTACAGTCCATCATGGGACGCACACATTACTCATCTCCACACCACTCTTGACATCCTAAGCCACCATCAGTTGTTTGCAAACATGGCGAAATGTAAATTTGGCTTAACTGAACTGGAATATCTCGGCCATTTAATTTCTTCTGCAGGTGTCCGTGTGGACCCATCCAAATCATAGCCATGGTTAATTGGCCAAAGCCCATGTCACTTACCGAAATCCGAGGCTTCTTAGGCCTTACAGGCTACTATCGACGCTTTATAAAACATTATGCAACGATAGCTAGCCCATTAACCGACCTCTTACGAAATAACACCTTCAGCTGGCCCATGGAAGCCCAAACCGCCTTTGATACCCTAAAGCAAGCCGTCACCTACACTCCAACATTAGCCGTTCCCAACTTCAATAAACCCTTTACCCTAACGACCGACGCATCCGCCACTGCCGTAGGAGCCGTACTCGCCCAATCCGACCACCCCATCGCCTATTTTAGCTTGAAATTACCCCGCAGCCTTCTCAAAGCTTCCACTTACTCACGGGAGATGTTTGCAATAACTTCATCAGTAAAGAAATGGCGTCATTACTTGCTTGGACGGCCCTTTCAAATATTCACCGATCATCAAAGCTTGCGCGAGCTCACATCGCAGGTCATTCAAACTCCAGAACAACAGAAATGGTTGACCAAACTTCTCGGGTTCGACTTCACAATTCACTACCGCCCAGGAAAACAAAATGTAGTTGCTGACGGGTTGTCTCGCTTCGCCAGCAGTGCCGAAATGAACGCGGTATCCGGTCCAACATTTCCCTTACTTGACGAGATCCAGCAAGCACTTCAAGAGAACGCAACAGCTCGCAACATCATAGAACAGCTGCGTTCAGGTACCTGTACAAACCATAAATACTCATTTCGAAATAATTTATTGTTTTGGGGAGACAGGATATATGTTCCTGCCAGTATCGAACTACAAACCAAGATAATTGATGAGTTGCACAATTCAAAAATTGGGTGGCATTCCGGAATGAATGCTACCATTGCAAGGGTTGCTGGCAATTTCTTTTGGCCTAAATTAGCACAAACAGTACAACACTTCATCAGACAGTGCCCTACATGCCTGCAAACCAAGCCCGACAACACACCATATAAAGGCCTGCTTCAACCGTTGCCGATTCCCGCTCAAATTTGGGAAGACATCGCAATGGACTTCATCACGCATCTCCCACCTTCAGCAGGGAAAACAGCCATTTGGGTGATCGCCGACCGTCTATCAAAGTACGCACACTTCTGCCCATTACCCACGTCGGTATCCGCTTCACAATTGGCCTCCTACTTCGTTCATGAGTACGTCCGTCTACATGGTTTTCCGCGTTCTATAGTATCCTTCCGAGACCGACTATTCACTAGCCACTTTTGGAGAGAATTATTCCGACTACATGGTACAAAGCTCCGGATGAGTAGTGCCTATCATCCCGAAACTGACGGGCAATCCGAGGTGCTAAATCGTTGTCTCGAGACGTATTTACGAGCCATGGTAGGCGATGTGCCAACAAAATGGGTAAAGTGCCTCCCATGGGCCGAATGGTGGTATAACACGTCTAAACATACATCGCTGAATATGTCGCCATACCAAGCAGTCTACGGCCGCACCCCTCCTATCATATCCAATTACATAACCACTGCTTCCAATTTGCCACAGCTTCATGAATGGGCAGATTCCCGTGATAAACTCCTTCAAGTTATTAAGCTGAACTTACAAAAAGCTCAAGCAAGGATGAAATCACATGCAGATCAGAAAAGAAGTGACAAACAATTCCAGGAAGGATCATGGGTATTTGTTAAACTACAACCATACCGTCAAACCTCACTGCGAAGCTCCCACCACAAGCTTTCAAAAAAATTCTTCGGACCATTCCAGATAGTTGAACGTATCGGACCCGTAGCATATAAACTTCTACTGCCAGCAGATTCGCGAATTCATCCGGTTTTTCACGTCTCGCTACTCAAACTTTGCCCCAACCCAACCTTAACCGCAACTCAGCCACTTCCACCAGATATGACACCAACCGACCGTGAGGACAAGGTCGATCTTGAAGGGATAGGCAATGATACGCAAGACACCACTGCTGTGATACATGGGGATAACATGGACGTTGTTGCACGACCTAAACGTCTCATACAAAGGCCTAGGAGATATCTGGACTAAAGAGTGCGTTGCTAAGGATCAAGCCAGGCTGGTTAAAATGGCTATAGTTGTTATGAATCACACAGCACTCACGAGAATCTTCTAATTGTATTTCTTTTTATTTTTCTGCTTTCTGTTATTACTTTTATGGTTACAAAAGTGTACGTAGGCTGTAGGCATCCTAAATGCCACCTCAGCAAAGTTGGTTACAAATGGTACTATATATGTACATCCTGGGTAATGAAAGAATCAATCAGTTATTGCAAAACTCTCTCGTTCTCCTTCTTTCTCTGCTACATTTTCCTCCTCCTAATTCTGCTCTCCCAACTCTGCATCACAAACCCATGCACATCTATTTGTTTGCCATTGCTTTATCTAATGCACAACAGATAACAAGGATCATGACAGTAGTCTGTGTCTAGTATTTGATGCATTCCACTTCTTCATAAAGATTCAACATAAATTCGGATTAGACTGTTCTATTGCCCACATAGAGTCTCCATTTCGCTTGCCATGCCAAGCTGGAAAAATATATAACCAACATGACATTTGAGTTTAACTAAGCATATAGATCTGTTTACCAGTAATCCGAAGCTCAAAAGCAAGATGACATTAAATGCAATGGGGATGGAAGCAAGTTCAAGATTACAAAGTCATATACTTCAGTTTTAATCTGATTTGCTATATTACAAAAACATAAGGGAGTGGAGCATCTCTACACAAGAGCAACTTGATAGGCAGAACGTAATTTAAAATATATATATATATATATATATATGTATAGGACATGATACATTTGTATAACGGGAGAGTGTATGTAACTACATGGATATGATACTTATGTTTTCAGAATCTGAGATCATCATTCAGAGTATTTATAATCATTTCTATAGATTTTGATTGTTTTATGTGATCGACTTCATATTAATATTTTGAGGGTTTTTTATTATTGTTGTAGTTTTGTTACAAATATCACGAGTATTTTGATTAATAAAAGAGAGGTGCGAGATAGGTTGGATTCTCTCTTTTTGAATCACACATCATCCAAATTGTTATCTTCAGGCTTCCCCTTTACAATGTTTCTCCTAGCGAGCCAACGACGGCCTTTGATCAATTCAGTGGGTTATAGAAACGGTTCATTTTAATTTGTCTTGATTTCAATTAAACTTCGGTTCATTTTAATTTGATCAATTAAGTGGTTGAGTCGTGGAATAGGCCGCTTTCTTGAAGACGATTCGGCGATCTGGTTGGTGGTGCAAACCAGTTCGTACTTGTCGCCGCTGCCTCTGGGATAAAACAGCCTTTTGAGAAAAATAATTGATTTGCTTGCACAATAAACCAATTCAGATTTGCACTTTCAATTTAAATTTAACTGTTCGTTCTGATTTTGTTTTTGAAGAACTTTTAATGGTGGAGGAAGAAGAAGAGAGAGATAAGAATAAAAAGTAATTTTTTTGAGTAGTTCGACAATAAATAAACATAGTAATACATGTAAAGGAAGTCGGTTCAGATCTAAAAAAAGGATCTCAATTTTTTTATAAAGTCAAATAAAAAAACTGTTTTTTTTCCTCTTCATATAGTCTCATGATATGAGACTATTCATATATGAGCCACCTCACACTTACCCAATTTTTTTAAATAATTCATTTTCATAAAAAATGAATCATTTTTCAAATAATCCCCCACTTGAATTTAAAAATAATAATATTTCGAGCAGTTTCTAGAAATATAAGATTATGCATAAACAAAGGTGTCATCCGACTTGAACCTTTGCATAGTGAATAAGATTCAGTTTTTACTAGAGTGGCACGTAGTCTTGAACTCTACTCCTGACATCAGACCACACACAACTTTTTCTATAGTGCAATCAAATAAGCCCGTGCATTAATGGTCATGCATGTCTATCACAGTTTAGTGAACGCTCTAGGAATCTTGCTCAAAACTCCATAGGAAACGGCCACATTTCCACATTCACATAGGTGAATCTATCAAGCGTACTCCTGAAGGTAGGTACTCCACTCCAACTAGAGTATAGATCTCATTAAGAGTTTATATCAACTCATCCTCTAATCACTTTAGGAATACATGCTTCTTAATACAAAAATTTAGCATGTTCATCTGCTATCACTACACAACTTGCTTTTACCCATTGAACCTAGTTCTTGGGATCTCCAGTCATTTTGATCGGGTTACCATCGTGCGTGATTCCACAATCTCTGGGCAATAGTCACATTCTTTTAGAATCATTAAGGACTTTCTTTCAGGTCAGTCCTTTCGTCAAAGGATTTGCCGAATTGTCATCACTTCATATGTGATGTTTTCTAACAATACTGTGCATACGACTATCATTTCTTACCGTTGTAATATCGATTTTGTCCTTCTTTCAACAGTCGTCAAATTTTCATCACTATGTATGTGATGTTCTCTTACAGTATTGTACTTATGACATCGTTTTTTACCATTGTAATAACGGTTCTATACTTTTTGCAATAGCTGCGGTACTATAGCAATCGATTACACCACTAGTGTCGGTTTTTCCCTTCTGTGGATCTCAAATAGCAGATTTCTTTAGTTCTCTGCTTCTTAACTAGGTGTGGCTAGTGCTATTATCCCCGTCTCTATAGTAAACTGAGCCAAAATAGTCTGTTTTTTGGGTTTCCAAGAGACAGCTTCTTCAGCGATGCTAAATATATAACCACTGGTCCTTTAGAATCATCAAATTTGTATTTCAGCCTGTATCAGAATATCCTTCAAGTACAATTTAAATCTTTTCATAATGTAATCCAAGGTTCATAGTTTATTATTGGTATCTCATAACCCTCCCATTAGCATGTTAATGCTCTATACTAGGTCTACTGAAAAACATGCATAATAATCCCACGACATAGGTAATGTCGGGTCTAGTACAATCAATGGCATTCGAAGGCTGCCAATGATGCTCGCTTAAACAGACCATCTTATACATTCACCAGTGTTCTTAAATAACTTTACACTGCGATCATATGGTGTACATGCAAGTTTACAGTCAAAATAATCGTATTTCTTTAGAGTCTTCTAAATTTAATGAGATTGATCCAAAGAAAATCCCACATTTTACATAGTAATCTTAATATCAGGGATTACACTTGCCTTACCTAGATCTTTCATATCAAAATTGGCATTTAATAAGGATTTGACTGAGTTTATGGCATGAATATTTGACCCAATGATGAGAAAGTCATCTACATAAAGACATATAATAGTGCAAATGTCATTCTCAGATTTGTAATAAATACATTTGTCACTTTCACTAACTTTAAAACCATAAGAAATGATTAAGTTATCAAATTTTTTCATGCCATTGTTTAGGTGCTTGTTTTAGACTATATAATGATTTATCTAATTTGCATACTTTATGTTCTTGACCATGTACTACAAATCCTTCAGGCTGATCCATATAAATTTCTTCTTCTAGTTCATCGTTTAAAGAACGTGGTTTTAACATCTATTCGGTGTATTAAGAAATAACAAACAGAAGTAAGTGAGATTAATACCCGAATGAATGTAATTCTAGTTACATGTAGAAAAAATGTCCAAAAAATCTATATTTTCTCTTTGCTTAAAACCTTTAGCTACTAATTGTGTTTTATATTTATCAATAGTGCCATCAAGTTTTAATTTCTTTTTAAGCACCCATTTACAACCTATAGATTTACAACCAGAGAATAAATCTACTAAATGTCAAGTCTTATTGGACTCCAGAGATTCCATCTCATCATTTATAGTCTCTTGCCAAAAATCGGCATCTAAAGAAGATAAGGCCTCTTGGAGGTTTAAGGGATCCTCCTCTTTAGTAAAGGCACAAAAATCCGAACCAAAATCTTTTACGGTTCTTGCTCTTTTACTTCTTCTAGGTTCAGTTTCAGAACTTTTATTAAGTTCTGTTCCAATAGGCATACTTAATGTGCCCCCACTATTCTTTAATTTAAAAGGAAATTTTGTTTCATAAAAATCGGCATCATTTGATTCAATTATATTATGTGCATTTAGGTCATAAAATCGGTATGCTTTGCTATAAATAGCATAGCCCATAAATACACATTCATATGCTCTACTTGCCGATTTTATTTTTATAGGGTCTGGAATGCGAACATATGCTAAATAACCCCAAGTTCTAAAATGTGACACATTGGATTTATAATTCTTTAAAATTTCATAAAGTGAAATTTTATTCTTAGATTAGGGGATTATATTCAGAACATAGCATGCAGTCAATTAAAATACCCCCCCCCCCCTCCCCCAATATTTTGCTGCACCAAAATTTAATAAAATGGCAATTATTAATTCGGTTAAGGTCCTATTTTTTTCAGCTTTACCGTTCATTTCAAGTGAATATGGTGCAGTTCTCTCATGTACTATACCATGTAAAAAAAAATCAGAATAAACTAGATTTATATTCTGTTTCTCTATCACTATGAATTCTCTTAATTTTCTTATTACTCAATTTCAGTTTTTAATGTTTCAAACATGTCAAATAATCACAACTTTAAGAAACACTGTCTTTCTAATTGTAAGCTTTATTTTCACATTACCAATCTCTACAGTTTCAGTGGTGTGAGGATCTACAAACAACACTTTCTGATCATCAGCAGTCGTGTATATTGTGAATATATCACGATCATAGCAGGCATGGCGAGAAACACCCGTGCCTACCCACCAACTCTCTGATTCACCATCAAAGTGAATCTCAGTAGTCGTAGCCATTAAAGGCTTCTCAGTCAGGTTTGCCTGCGGTGCAAGGCTTAGCCTTTTCCGACATTGTCGTGCCATATGACCTGGTTTTCCATAGTTGTAATACAGAAGCAGCTATCTAGATTCATTCTTTTTGGTTGGTTGCTGCTGTCCTTAATGGTTTCCTTGTGGATTCCCATTCTATTCTCAATTGACCGGCTGTGGAGGCTTACTATAGCTTGAGATGTTAATGTGTTTGAAAATATATATTTTTCTTATAGAAAAATATACGTAAAATCATAGACTAACATAAGTTATTCACATAAAATATTATTTTCTGCAATTGTACCACTCCACCACACTTGTGGACTATATTAACGGTAAACAACTTACATGGTAAATTTAGTCATCATATATAGAGACTACATAAACCAAGGTATTAAAACACTTAGATTCAGAAAATATTTAGGTTCAGTCAGCTAACATTGTTCCAATCGAATAATGCACACTCTTAGGACTCAAGCAAAGTGATTAGTGTGACCCAAAACTACAGTACAATATAATGAGCATGGTTCATGATTAGTTATCAAATTTCGAAGTTTTATAAACCAATTTCCACCATGCTACCATTTTACAACTACAAAGATGACATGCTTACAGTTCTTTAAGGCTATTGGATCAATGACAACCAACAGTAACTTATAGTTTGTATCATTCTATGTCCAATGAAATTCATACATATAAGCTCCCTTTTTGGCTTCTATTTTTCTTTTTCTAAAGGATTCTGATTAAAATGCAACCCAGAAGGTGACTTAAGCTCATTGAAAAAAGAAGGCATAGCCAAGAAACCTCTATGTTAGTACTTAACAAGCCAAAATAGAATCTATTAATTACCTAATACCTGATACCGTTCTAGTGAATTTTCCATAATACCAGGCATAATCAGCTATCAATTTAAGCATGCATTCGAAAGGGTTTAAAAAATTATATTATCTTTCTCTGATGCTCATCCTGGTGGGGCCACAACAATAAAGAATACTGAAGCCCATCGATCCATTTATCACAAACTTGGATTTCATGATGCTACTACGTAACTACAGCGCGAAGCCACCTTCCATTCCTACCAAACTGTCCATCTTTTAACCCTAATTTCATGTAGATGACGGCAAATCCGGATTTCACATCAAATCTTTCTACTTTTTCTTTCGATGTCTCGTTGCCAGAGAAGATAGTAGAAGGAGTCGCAGTTACAAATTGAGTAAGATTTCAAGGCGTTGAATATTTCAAAGCGTTGAGTAGATAGAGGAAGATGGCGGCACCTACAAGCAAGTTAGTGTTGCAGCCATTGTTTCGAGATCGTCTTCAAATTGTAGGCAAACAATGGCTGAGTCGCGGATTAGGTCGCTTTCTTGAAGACGATTCGGCGATCTGGTCGGTGGTGCAAACCAATTCGTACTTGTCGCCGCCGCCTCTGGGATAAAACAGCCTTCTGAGAAAATAGTTGATTTGCTTGCACAACAAACCAATTCATATTTGCGCTTTCAACTTAAATTTAACTACTCGTTCTGATTTTGTTTTTGAAGAACTTTTAATAGTGGAGGAAGAAGAAGAGAGAGAGATAAGAATAAAAAGTTATTTTTTTCCTGAGTAGTTCGGCAATAAATAAACATGGTAATACATGTAGAGGAAGTCGGTTCAAATCTAATAAAATGGATCTCGATTTTTTTTACCAAGTCAAATAAAAAAACTGGTTTTTTTTCTCTTCATATAGTCTCATGATGTGGGACTATTTATATATGAGTCACCTCACACTTATCCAATTTTTTTAAATAATTCATCTTTATAAAAAATGAATCATTTTTCCAACAGTGCCAAATCTTTGTACTCCATGATTCTTAAGTACAAAAGAAAAATGCACACATGTTGCAACTATAATTCGACTGAAGACACTCAAGTAATAAATAAAAGCACAGGTATTTCTGGCAAGTACATTGCAATGGTCAGTGCTTAGTGCCTTTCTTTAAACACCAATGAGATTAATGTCAATATTTTAGCCAACATAGCAGCCATTGTTTAGAAGAAGAAAACTAAAAAACGATAAGCAATTTTGAAACATTATATTAAACTTCAAAAAAATACTATATTTTAAATAAATGGAGGGGGAAAACATACGAAACCAAAAAAGAAATGTTAAATTTTTGATCAAGTTGTCAATTAAACTAAAAGATTACGTATGTTGTTATTATGTGAATTTTCAATGTTTTCTATGGTGTTTCCAAAATTGTTAGCAGTTAAAATAAACATACTAAATAGCTAATAGCAATAGAAAACTCAGGCATCGCTCGTGTTAATTTTTTCATCTTTTACCGTTGCATTCGCGTTCGAAGCGTCTGACACGTCCGACGTGTCTGACACGTCCAACACAAATGCAACGCAATCGTTCATTTCACCCGTTCATATCAACGCATCAAAATATCGCATTCGCATATGAATCGTCTGACACCAATATAATTAATTGTATTTTATCATTTTAATTAGATTTTTAACGTTTATTTTAATTACTTCTATCAATTAATTATTAATTATTACTCTTCTTTAACAGTACTCTTTTCACATCCACCGTTCAATATTTCACTCAGTTCTCTGTTCAAATACATAAAAATGCATTTTTCGTTCAATTCATTTTATCAATTCAATACCCCGCTCAAATCAATCGTTTATATCAACCATTCATCACCGCTAGGAACGCACCTTTGAAAATGTTTTCATTTAGACTCGCCATAAACAAAGGATATTGTAATGGTAAATGGCAATATACGTAATATTAAATCTTTATAATTTTCTATATGGTTTTTATAATTTCCAGTGGGCTCATGCACAAGCTAACACGTTAGAATTATTTTATTAACAAAGGAACTTTATATACAGAGCTTTAATAAAAAGCTTACAGAAAAATAGTTTTATAATAATATTATGTTTACTAAGTGAAAGAAAATACAATATTTTTGTTACTCTATAAGAACAGAAGAAATAAACTATACCGAATGGACCTAAATATAGGGCTATCAATAGGTCGTGTCGGATCGGGTTCGAGTCGGGTCAAGTCGCGTTCGGGTTGATTTATAAATGGGTCGGGTCAACCCGTTTATTAATTGGGTCATATTTTCCCAACCCTAACCCGAACCGTTTATAAACGGGTTGACCCGACCCAACCCGCGTAACCCATTCAACTAAATGGGTCGTGTCGGGTCGTGTTGGGTCGGGTTTAACCGTTGACCCATTGATAAATATTACCTACTAATATAAGCAACAAAAAAGCCAAATTACCAACGTGCACACTGTTATATAATCACCGACATACAACAAGTTGCAAAGTCACCAACAGGCAACACATATATAAAGCATGAAATCATCATATCCATAAATCATTTTTTATACATAAGTATATATTCCCATGTTGCATAAATTAAAGACTACCAGTATGGAAGAGATACAGTTGTTATAAGTAAAATATAACTAACATACAATAACAAATTAGTAAAATATAACACCTTACATTTACGAGCATACTGATTACTGCATACATAAAAGGTTAACACTAATAGTATACAAAAAAGACTAACAGTATGAAAGAGATACAACATATAATCAGGTTTGGTGGGTTAAAATCGGGTTAGCGGGTCAACCCTAAACCCACCCGTTTATAAACGAGTCAAATTCGGGTTGACCCGAAAATGACCCGCTAACTAATCGGTTCGGGTTAACCTGCTAATTTCCGTACGGGTTTCGGGTCGTGTAGGAAATTGACAGCTCTGCCTAAATACATCAAATTTCTTTCTCATGATACCTATTGGCTCATGACATAGAAAAATCTGTCAATTCAATGAGTTTTAATTAGCTTTCTATTAGTCGATTAAGCTTAATCAATTTAAAATAAGTCGGCTAAACTTTTTTTAGCCTGCTAAAATCGAAAAGTCTTTAATCGATTTTCTTTTAACCGATGAAAAAAGGTAGGTTAAGTCAAAACCTTGGAGGTTGTCTTGACAACATTCAAAGTTCTCAAAGCAACCTTGAAAAAGGCCACCCACCCTTTGCGGTCGGTCGCTTTTTAACTCAACCTCGTGTTGGGAATGCTCACATATAATGTTGTTGGATAACATGTGACGACTTAAAAGGACAATACATCAAACTATCTGATTAGAGCAGTGTATTGGGCTGAGTAACAACTCAGAAAATCTTTTGTTTTAAACTGTTAATATATCTTTATTGATAGTTGTCTTGAAAGTGGAAACTTTTGATCCGACCATAAACTTCCCAAATTACCTCTATATATAAATCCATGAATATTAAATAGTTATTTTGCGCGCTCTTCTATATAAATTGCAAGATAAAATATTCTTACAATTGCTTTAGACACATTCAAAAATGCCTTGTAATATCCCTTAAAAATTTGATCTAATAACTATGTTTTCTTTACAAATTCAAACTTCCTTCCACCAAATAAAAAAATTTACCTGCAAATATGATCATTAAACTTTATTACAAAATTGTTCTTCACTAATTAACAATACAAATAAAATTTAAAATTAATTAAAACGACAATTTAGAAACAAACATTCAAACTAAGAGCATGTACTTTCAACGTAAAAATACAAGTATATATTCATGCAAATGATTTTTTTTAATATATTAAACATATAAAGCTTTTTAAAAAACAATTCATATGCAAAACATATGATATACAATTTTTTAATTAATCATCATCGTGGAAAATATGATCTAATTAGAAAAGCTTTTTTTTGAATAAATGTCAACATCGCTTAAAATTAGAATCTAACAGATATTCTCTTTTACAAATTCAAAATGCTCTCTTTTTTATTTTACTAAGCATGATATAATATCTAACAAATAAATTTAACATACATTTCCACATTAATTAATAACAAAAATGATTTTGTACACTAATAAATAAATAACTGTATTCTATATATAAACATCTAAACCACGTACTCATCGGTAAATATTTATGAAAATCATTTCTTTTAAATATGTTAAATACATAGTTTTTAGGGTGCGTTTTTTACAGGTCCCTATTAAGTTTCAAAATATAAAAAAAACCCGGTGATAAAAATAATATAAAATACATCCCTATTTTTGAATTTCCACTAAAAAAATTCCTGATCTACCCTTATGCACCTAAAAAAATATCCAACAACTGTTCATCTTCATTTACTCAGTCTATCGCTCCTATTATCTCGCTCAAAAACATAATCCTACAATTATGGAAAACCGTCGATCTCTCCAACAGCGTTTTTTATTACTTTTTTTTATTTTTACGAAAAACTAGACAATTAAATACAAATATTACGTAAAATTGCATACATTTATGCAACTAAGTGAAATAATTGCATACATATATTAATATTATACAGAAAATAAATTATTAATTGAATGTAGTGACTACAATTTTTTAATTAAGTTTTTTTATTTTTACGAAAAACCAGATAATTAGATACAAAAATTACATAATATTGCATACATTTATGCAACTAGGTGAAATAATTGCGTACATATACATAACTGTACTGCATAATTGCTGAAACAAAAGAAATGACCAAAAAAGTAAATACATATAATTATAACAAGATGCATATATATATATATATATATATATATATACATGCAAATAACAGAAATATTTGTATAATTACATGAAAAAATTCATAACATTTACATGTACTACATCAAAAAAAAAGTACAGACCACATTTACATGTACTACATCAAAAATTTCAGAACATTTACAAAGCAGAGCTAACTGTCTTTTGAAGAACAAATAATTTTGTAAAAACCCAGCTTATTGCACAAACCACATCTAGTAGTCTCTGTAGAAACAACTGCAGATTTCAATCATGTGGAAAAAGATGAACGACCAAGCTTCAATAAAACCACTACACCAATATTCGCCGGAAGCCTGTTATCAAAAAAAGAAAATCAACATTAATAAGCTTAATATGCAGTAACCTAAATCACAAAAACAACTTCATATTAATATAAATACATGCGTACAATTCAGCAGAATAAAAATAAATTCTGAATATTTATATGCAAGTTTTCTACATATATGCATAGAAATATGAATATATTTGTAAAATAATATGTTTTTCTCATTGTTTGAAAAAAAAATGCATACAGATATGCATATATTTAGAATAGATGCATATTTTTCCGCAACTTCTTATCAGAATTTCAGCAAAAACCCACAAGTTGTAACAATAGTTTCATGAATTCATGTTTTTTTTAAGGTCCTTATCATATGAAAAATCGTATTTTTAAGATAATAAAAACCTTATATGTATCCTATAAATAAAATCAGAAAGAAAAGGAAAAAAAACAGCTTCAGATTCATATAAATACATGCGTACAATTCAGCAAAATAACAATAATTTCTGAATATTCATATGCAAGTATTCTACATATATGCATAGAAATATGAATATATTTGAAAAATAATATGTTTTTATGATTGTTTGATAAAAAATTGCATACAGATATGCATATACTTAGAATAGATGCATATTTGTCCGCAACTTTTTATCAGAATTTCAGCATAAACCCACAAGTTCTAACAATAGCTTCATGAATTTATGTTTTTTTAGGTCCTTACCATATGAAAAATCGTATTTTTAATCTAATAAAAACCTTATATGTATCCTACAAGTAAAATCAGAGAGAAAAGGGAAAAAACAGCTTCAGATTCATATAAATACATGCGTACAATTCAGCAAAATAACAATAATTTCTGAATATTCATATGCAAGTATTCTACATATATGCATAGAAATATGAATATATTTGAAAAATAATATGTTTTTATGATTGTTTGATAAAAAATTGCATACAGATATGCATATATTTAGAATAGATGCATATTTGTCCGCAACTTTTTATCAGATTTTCAGCACAAACCCACAAGTTCTAACAATAGCTTCATGAATTTATGTTTTTTCCAGGTCCTTATCATATGAAAAATCGTATTTTTATGCTAATAAAAAAGTTATATGTATCCAAATAAAATCAAAAAGAAAAGGAAAGAAAACTCACACAATTTTGGGTTTTGGATCGCCGGATCCGTAAAGGGTGGAGTGTTTGTTGTGGACGGTTTGTTGCCTTCGACTGAAGGGGGTCTGGTCGATGGTGGTCGTCGCTGGTTACTGAAGGAGGGGGTGCGCCAGTGGGTAGCGGCGCGTTGGCGGATCCTGGTGCTGGAGCGACGGTCGAGGTTTTGGGGTCTGGTGATTTGGGGCTGACGCGTCTCGTGATTTAGGTTTAGGTGCTGGAGCCGCCGCCGCCATGTTTTTTATTTAGGTTTCGATGCTGGAGCCGCCGCCATGCCTTTGGTGCTGGAGCCGCCGCCACGAATTTAGGTTGAGCCACCGCCATGGATTTAGGTTTACAGAAAATTGTGTTTCTGTAAAAAATTGGGAGCGATGGAGGCGCCGCCATGCCAAAGAACAATATGATACTGGAAAAAATAAAACCTAATACTTGTTTCGAAATACATAAATGACGGCTAGAATTATGTGAAAAAGGGCAGTTCTGTAAAAAAACAAGCGGCTATTTGAAAATAGGGATGAAATTTAAATGTTTCTAAAGTGGATGATGTGAGCCTAATTAAGTTTGCTTTTAAGGATGTGTGCCTAATTTTCACTAGCTTTTTTTTTTTTTTTTTTTTTTTTTTTTTTTTTTTTTGGAAAAAGCTAATTACATGCAAAACACGTGCCAACATCACGTGTGAAGTGCGTATCGTAACGCTCGCTAACTATAAGTTGTGTTTTATCTGCTAAGGCGTAGCTGAGTTACAAGTGACCAGTAGTGTATAAGTATAATGATACAGGTTAAAAGTTGGCAAACGATTTAGAGTTCAATTTTTTATTTTAGTTTTCGTCATGAACGGTTATCCAGGCTTGGGCAGCTAACATTTTGGTCCGGCACTGTTGGACAGTGGTGCTTGATTCCTTTCTGCGATGCAGACCGCACTGCAAAAGTCCTTGCCCTGATCAACGCATTGGGCTAAGGAAACAAGCCATTTGAATTGGGCCTAAACTTCAATTGGACTATATCTCACTGGTGCCAATATCAATTGACTCCTGGTAATAAAATGGTATGATGGTATCCACGTATGTTGCAACTACATTTTGATTTATGCCTGACGTAAAAGAAGGAAAAGCAGAGTATATTTTTATGTAACAACGGGTAGTTTCAAATGTGTATAATATCATATTTAAATTTATTTTTAAATGTCCAGTATCCACATACGTAGATAGTGACAACCAGTAGTTTAAAAGCAAACAGACCCGGCCCAAGCTATTTTTGTACACTGGGCAAAGGTAAGTTAATTCAAGAGCTGGACTGTCATACGCAAAGAAAAGCAGAGTGTAGAAGGAAAAAACAAAATTGAAAGGACATGAACACTGCCCATTCAAATAACCATGCCCCTTCCAACCAAACAGTTCAAAAGTTAACTTTCACGTCTAACGCGGCGCCGCGTCCGATGCAAGGCATCAGCTGTTTTTTCACCCCTTTTATATATACCAATACAAATGAAATACATATAAATAATTAATAAAATAATAATTTTACCACTTTCAATTTATCTTTTTCGTAAAAAAAAACACATTCCCAATTCGTAACAATCCCCTTCAAAATTCCCTTTCAAATTCTCCTTCCCGTTTAAAATCAAACACACCCCAAGGACTTAACCACTTAACCCAACTTGATTACTGAAGTAAAATGACTATTATTAGGGATAGTTTGGGACCAGTTTAAGTTTCAAGATACAAAAAAACTCTCTATCCTAAAATTTTATAAATTAGGTCTTTTTTTTCGAAAATCATTAATTAAAAAAAGAAAACAACCTAAAAATTTGTTAAACTTCAAAATCTAATTCAAAATATAATCATTCTCAAATTCATGCAAAAACCTACAAAAAATGAATTAAAAAAAAAAAAAAAATTATGTTTCTGCAAATTTTTGAAAATTTGTAGACATCGTAGCGGTTATTTCAAAGAATGCAGCTTTTCACGTAGTTTTTGTTGATCTGCTTCAAAATTTTAATTCGAAAACTACACTTATTTAAAGATCGAAGTATTGCAAAATAATCATCACAAAAATGATAAAAATTGCATACAAATGATAAATGTTTCATCACCAGTAAAGTGCGGCAAAAGATGCAACTATTTGCTGACATGTCTGCAACTTTTTCACATAGTAACACATTTTTACACTCAACTGTTAAAACGGTGCAGATATATCTGCAATTACTTGTAATAATTACAGACATTGCTGCAACTATTCTTTTGTCTTTCAATATATGCAGTGCACTATGTGAATAATTACAGAAATGTCTGCAATTATTCACAAAATGTTGATATTTCAGCTTTTTTTTTTTTTTGCAGAATCATTCCGTGAATATTTACAAATTTTTTGAATTTTTTTTATACAACAATTCAAAAAGAACTCCAAAGTATGTTGCTATAGTAAAACAAGGACCCGACTTAAATGTAAGGATGCATATAGCCGCTTTGAATATCTTTGAAGCCAAGGACGTCTTCCTAGTTTCCACATGTTATTAATTTATAACGTAAACTAACTGACATGGGCCCATCTTCCCGATCAGGCCCTGAGCGATCGCCCAGCCCAAAGGCCAGCGCTAAAAGAAAACATAGACCTAATGTTTGAAATTTTGCATGCTCCATCTCATGAAAAGGTAAGAGATAACCGTAGCTCGTAAACTGCCTTGTTCCTGCATCTCCACAATAAACACAAGAGTAGTTGAAGTTCAATACGGTACATGCATGACATGGTTCACAATAACTCTGCGTGTGTGGATGTTTTGGAGCAAGTAACTATAACACAAAATAAAACAAATTAGTCGTTGATCATCGGATCTTTTTGGGACCATAATTCAGAGGAGAATAGTTGTGTATGTGCGCACTTGTGCACGTATGTATATATTTAGCACACACTTATGCACATATGTGTATTTGTGTGTGTGTGTGTGTGTATATATATATATATATATATATATATATATATATATATATATATATATATATATATATATATATATATATGTACACACACACACACTAGGTGGAGGCCCGTGCTTCGCACACGGGTACATGGTACTTTGTTGATGGTTTAACATAGTGCTTCGTGGATGTCACGAACACATTTAGTGTCATTTAACTATACAATGCACACAAGATGTTTTTTAATTTTAATTTGATTCAACATTTAGTTATTATACCCATGCTAACACAACCAGTGGTAGTATAAATTTACTAATAACTTCAATGAGTTTGAAATTTGGACCTAGTTTTTGTAACTAAATATATGAATGGAAGACAATAAGTTAAAAATAACTAATATTTTGTCAACATCTATAACGCATAAGTTATCCTCATAAGCAGGAAAAGCATAATAGTGAGTAATATTTCATTCATGAGTGGAGTTGTAAGCCGAAAAGTATAAAAACTGGTATATTTGACATCCATTTATATTTTTTACTTGAGCCATATGAATGAACGCATAATACAACCATGGCAGATATAGGTACATAGAAAATAATAGCTTTACAAATAACATCAAGCACAGTTTCATACAACAATAACAAAATGATAGACAGAATGATCACAGAGGTTGTGTATATCTACAATACATCATTAAAAAAAACAAAAAAAAAAAAAACAAACCCACCAAGATTAGCTTCTGTTTCGCCTCTCACAAAGTTCGATCGTGCTTCAGCCCGGGTTTAGTATGGTCTTATCTATATCCTGTGATGATAAATATAATTTTAAGTTAATAATCACGCTTTGTTGAAAGTTTATATGTCGAAAAACAACGAAGAAGCAACACAAGAAAGCAATCGCGAATAATTGACGCTGATCTAAGTTATATTTGAATGGCATATTATTACACATTTGGCCTACTACAAATTGGTTAAATAATTTTAAAAACTGATATAAAGCCTACGCTAAATAGTGGTATCAAAGATAAAAGATTAGAAGTCTCTTGGCAGTGGATATACTGTCGAGGTTTGAGTTAAACCATAAAAAATAGGGGGAATGATCTAAAATTTCTGTTGCGCAAATTTGATGTTACGAAAGTGAAGATTGTATGACTTGAGAAAAATTATAGTAAATATTATGTGAATGATAGTCATGTGCGCAAGCAGGAATGAAGAGTAGTAGTGAATTGTTGGAAATGAATGAGCAAATAAAGGGGAAAGTAGGAAGAAGAAGAGATAAGGAAGAAGAAGAGATAGTAACATTTAAAGTCCCACATCATAGAAATATTAGCACAATCTCCCCCAATATATTAGAAGCCAAATAGGCTTACGTAAAATAAAAAGGAGAGGGATGATATGAGGATGTGGGCATGGCCATGACATAATAATACATTAAAATGTCAAAGATAAGGGCAACCATTTGAATTCTCAAAAGACGCATATTAATAACCGGGCGGTTAAAGGGTCGCAACCTTTCCTATTCTGACGATTACTAATGCATGCGAACAGACACTCCTCCTTGCCTATACATACACTGCCCAAAACAAGACAGAATTCACCTTTTTTTTTTGCTTGCATTTCTTCTTCTTCTTCAAAGTAATCCTCTGATCTGGTTTCTATAATCAACTTCAGTTCGTCAGAGCTCCGTTTGTTGGCATTACGCAACGAAGTTGGTCCGTTTTATCATGGGAAACAAATTGCGACAACGTCGATTGGTGCATACGACGGCAATATTGTTTCAAGGAAACAGAAAACTTCTGGACTCGGACATTACTGAAACAGAATATTTTCTGTTTATCTTCAGTCTTGTGCACAAATCGGTTACGCTTTTTGTGATTATTGTACACACAGTTTGACGTAACAATTGTGGCATAATTGATTAACGTTGATTGTTGTTGTTGTCTGTTTGTAATACAATTGTGTAATTACAAAAGTACTAACAATCTTGAAACAATATTTTTGTTGCAGATGACGAAAAACAGCAGCACTGATTCTGCATCGATTCAGACGGTGAAAACTGCTCAGCCAGCGCCTGTGCTACCAACAATGGCTCTGTCTCATGGCGAAAGACCAGAGAAGTTCAATGAAATCAATTTCAAGCGTTGGCAATAGAAAATGTTGTTTTATTTAACAACATTAAGCCTTGCCAAGTTTCTGACTGAAGAGGCTCCTGTGGTAGACGAACTCGAACCCGACGCTACTAAAGTAGAGGCACTCAATATCTGGACAAACTCAGATTTCATGTGCAAAAATTATATTCTGAATGGCCTGGATGATGGCCTCTACAATGTCTACTGTACTTTTGCAACGTCCAGACAACTCTGCTTGGCTTTGGAGAAAAGTACAAAACTGAAGATGCAGGCATGAAGAAATTCATTGCTGGAAAATTTCTAGACTTCAAAATGGTTGACTCAAAGACGGTGATAAGTCAAGCTCAAGAACTGCAACTTATCATCCGTCAATTAGAAGATGAAAAGATGACTCTTAGCGAGACTTTTCAAGTTGCTGCAACTATTGAGAAATTGCCTCCTTCTTGGAAGGACTTCAAAAATTACCTTAAGCATAAACGTAAGGAAATGACAATGGAAGATCTCATAGTTCGGCTATGCATTGAGGAAGATAACAGAAATTCTGAGAAAAAATTTCTCAGAATATTTCTGCCAAAGCAAATGTTGTTGAGTCAGAAAAAACTAACAAAAGAAAAAGGGAGAATGCCCCTAAGAAGTCAAAGAAATTTCTGGGTTCTTGCCACAACTGTGGAAAGAAGGGGCACAAAGCAGCCGAATGTCGTGCACCTAAAAAGAAGAAGTTAGAAGCAAATACGGCTGATGTTTCGAAAGGCATTTCTGATCTTGATTTATGTGCAGTAATATTAGAATGCAACCTTGTTGGTAACTCAAATGAATGGTTTGTAGACACTGGAGCCACTCGACACATATGTGCTAATAAATGGATGTTTGCAACCTATAAAACTGCAATTGATGCTGAACAACTTTTTATGGGCAATTCTTTTACTTCAAAGGTCGAAGGCAAAGAAAAAGTTGTGTTGAAACTGACTTTTGAAAAGGAACTAACTTTAAATGATGTTCTTCTCCATGTTCCAGAAATTCGCAAGAACCTGATTTCAGGATCATTACTGAGCAAGCATGACTTCAAATTGACCTTTGAAGCTGATAAATTTGTGCTTTCCAAGAATGGAGTGTATGTTGGAAGAGGATATGTGTGTGATGGTTTGTTTAAAGCAAATGTAACAACTATTATACCATGCACTGAAATGAATGAAAGTGAATCTTCTGTTTATATTGTTGAATCTTCTAACATATGGAATTCTAGATTAGGGCATGTAAATTTTGATACATTGCAAAAATTGATTAATCTAGAATTTATACCAAAATGCAATACAGATTCAAACTATAAATGTCAAGTTTGTGCAGAAGCAAAATTGATAAGAACCTCGTTTCATCATGTTGAACGAGATACTGAACCTCTAGACTTAATACATACCGATGTATGCGATTTGAAAATGTGTCAAACTAGTGGTGGAAAAGGGTACTTTATTACATTCATTGATGATTGTACCAGATACTGTCATATATATCTCCTCAGAAGTAAGGACGAAGCATTTGATATGTTTAAACAGTATAAGGCAGAAGTTGAGAATCAACTCAACAAGAAAATCAAATCTTTAAGAAGTGATAGAGGAGGAGAATACGAGTCTCCATTTGAGGAATTCTGTGCTGAGCATGGAATTATACATCAAACTACGGCTCCGTATTTACCTCAATCCAACGGTATAGCCGAACGGAAAAATAGAACTCTTAAAGAAATGATGAATGCATTACTGATTAGCTCTGGCTTGCCAGATAATTTTTGGGGAGAAGCTATTCTTTCAGCAAATCATATTTTAAATAAAATACCCCGAAAGAAAATATCTAAAACTCCTCATGAACTTTGGAAAAACAGACCACCATCCTATAAATACCTAAAAGTGTGGGGGTGTCTTGCCAAAGTATAGGTACCAAAACCAAAGAAGGTCAAAATTGGACCAAAAACTATTGATTGTGTATTCATTGGATATGCACAAAACAGTGCTCCATATCGATTTTTGGTACACAAATCTGAAATTGATGATATTCATGAAAATACCATCATTGAGTCCAGAAATGCTAGATTTTTCGAACATGTATTTCCCTTGAAACATGGTACTGAAAATCATGCACCTAAGAGACCAAGGGAAGATGAAGTTCCTTATTCTATTGAGGATGTTGAACAAAATAACACTCAGCAAAGTAGTGTTGAGCAGCAAATGGAGGAACCAAGAAAAAGTAAAAGGTCAAGGACTTTAAAAACCTTTGGAACGGACTTCTATACATTTATGTTAGAAGATGATCCATTGACATATAAACAAGTTATGTCTTCCAGCGATGCCCCTTATTGGAAGGAGGCAATTAACAATGAGATTGAATCCATTATGTCCAATCATACATGGGAGTTGGTTGATTTACCTCAAGGATGTAAGGCCTTAGGTAATAAATGGATATTTAAAAGGAAATTGAAACCTGATGGTTCAATAGACAAGTACAAAACTCGTCTGGTAGTCCAAGGATTTAGACAAAAAGAAGACCTGGACTATTTCGATACATATTCACCTGTAATGAGGATCACGTCAATTAGAATGCTCATTGCAATTGCATCCATACATGACTTGGAAATACATCAAATGGATGTTAAAACTGCATCTTGAATGGTGAACTAGAGGAGGAAATCTATATGAAACAACCTGAAGGATTTCTAAGCTCAAAAAATGAGCATAAAGTCTGCAAACTGGTAAAATCACTTTATGGCCTTAAGCAAGCTCCAAAACAGTGGCATGAGAAGTTTGATAATACTATGTTATCAAATGGAGTCACGATAAATGAATCAGATAAAAGTGTGTACATAAAACATACACATATTGGATATGTCATTGTTTGTCTTTATGTTGATGACCTATTGATCCTAGGCAATAACAAGGCCATAATAACATCTATAAAGGATATGATATCCTCTAGATTTGATATGAAAGACCTAGGACTGGCTGATGTGATATTGGGTGTAAAAATTCTGAGAACACCACAGGGATATGCATTATCCCAATCGCACTACATCACCAAAATACTTGAGAAATTCAAGCAATATAATGTAACTATTGCAAAATCACCAGTAGATATGAACCAAAATTGAGTAAAGAACACTGATGATGGTATTTACCAATTGGAGTACTCTCGTATACTAGGAAGGTATCATGTATGTTATGAAGTGTACTAGGCCTGATATCGCTTATGTTGTAAGAAAACTAAGTAGATTTACCAGCAATCATGGTAAACATCATTGGAAAGCGATAATCAGAGTTCTAGGGTATCTAAAGTATACACAGAGTTATGGTCTATACTATACAAACTATCCTTCAATAGTGGAAGGATACAGTGATGCAAATTGGATCACTGGATCAAATGATACAAAGTCTACAAGTGGATACGTGTTCACATTAGGAAATGGAGCAATTTCATGGAAATCATCCAAGCAGACTTGTATCGCTAGATCTACGATGGAATCATAGTTTATTGCACTAGATAAGACTGCAGAAGAAGCAGAATGGATTCGAAGCTTCTTGGAAGACATTCCTAATTGGAGCAAACCTATGCCTCCAATATGTATACATTGTGATAGTCAATCAGCTATTGGAAGGGCTAATAGTACACTATACAATGGTAAATCTAGGCATATTCGTCGTAGACATAAAACGATAAGACAACTTCTCTCTAATAGTGTTATCACAATAGATTACATTCGATCTAAAGATAACTTAGCGGATCCACTTACAAAAGGCTTGCCAAGAGAGAAAGTTCAAACCTTATCGAAGGGAATGGGGCTAAGGCCTACAGATTAAAGGTTTTTCTAAAATGGAAACCCCACCTAGTTGACTGGAGATCCCAAGAACTAGGTTCAAAGGGACAACCAAGTTTAAGAGAAACTTGATGGCACTGTTACACACAAACCATTCCTATGATAAGTCAGTGCATTATATGTTGAATAAGGATAAGTATGAGTATTTTTAATGATGTCTGTATTTGAGGAATTAGAGAATGCCCTTTACAGAATCACCTACGTAAGTGCGAAGGAGCCGCTTCAAAGAAAATTATGAGGCCAAATTCTCTAAGCACTTATGATATCAGGCAGGTGTTCAAGGCAAAAACGAACACATACAGAGAACGAAGGGTTATAAGAAACATTTATCGCGTGTTATCTACTTTGGAATTACACAAAAGGCTTACAGTTCAAGGACAGTCTATGTCTACTGATTCGCCTGTGATTCAAATAGGTAATCAGTAGGAAAGTTCAAGGCCCATGTGCTACTTTAACCGATGCGATAAATGATTCGTGAAACTAAGATTAACTGCTCATTCATGTGGTGGATTGTTGGAAATGAATGAGCAAAGAAAGGGGAAAGTAGGAAGAAGAAGAGATAAGGAAGAAGAAGAGATAACAACATTTGAAGTCCCACATCATAGAAATATTAGCACAATCTCCCCTAATATATTAGAAGCCAAATAGGCTTATGTAAAATAGAAAGGAGAGGGATGATATGAGGATGTGGGCTTGGCCATGACATAGTAATACATTAAAATGTCAAAGATAAGGGACTTGGGCCTTGGGTCTCTTGATTGGATATGGCCGACGGTTGCTGGTTGGGCTAGTGCACTGACATGAGAATATTTTTTCCCAGAATTTTAAAAGTGTGTCCATTCAGTACAGAATTCGAAAGGAATGTCTGTTATCTGAATAAAGACAACCATTTGAATTCTCAACAGACGCATATTAATAACCGGGCGGTTAAAGGGTCGCAACCTTTCCTATTCTGACGGTTACTACTGCATGCGAACAGGCACTACTCCTTGCCTATATATACACTGCCCAAAACAAGACAGAATTCACCTTTTTTTTGCTTGCATTCCTTCTTCTTCTTCAAAGTAATCCTCTGATCTGGTTTCTATAATCAACTTCAGTTCGTCAGAGCTCCATTTGCAAGCACTACGCAATGGAGTTGGTCCGTTTTATCCTGGAAAACAAATTGCAACAACGTCGATTGGTGCATACGGTGGCAATATTGTTTCAAGGAAACATAAAACTTCTGGACTCGGACATTACTGAAACAGAATATTTTCTGTTTATCTTCAGTCTTGTGCACAAATCGGTTACGCTTTCTGTGATTATTGTACACACAGTTTGACGTGACAATTGTGGCATAATTGATTAACGTTGATTGTTGTTGTTGTCTGTTTGTAATACAGTTGTGTAATTACAAAAGTACTAACATGAATGAAGTCAGAGAAACTACTGCCTGCCAATATAATTGAAAATAGTGGAACACATGCAATGCATGTGAAATTATTTATATTCTCACAATAATACCAATTGTCCTAAAATTTAACATTTTCGGTCAATTTTTTTTGATAAAATCACCTCATATAGTGTACTATGTGATGAAGAAGTAAAAAAAGTAAACAGCAAAAACATAAATATCTACACAATATAACTTGAATAATCCTAATAATTTAATTTTTGTTTAAAGAAACATGATTAGTAAATAAATCTAGCATATGACATGTAAATTACAGAGGAAAGCAAACCCATTATTAAAAAGGTTAGGGACAATTAATCTACTATTTTCAAGTAGCACCAATGCAAGCAAGATAATAAAGACAGTGTAATATAAATTTGAACCTTAAATTTGGAAGCACAAGCCATAATGACTTAGGGTTGAATGGAAAAAACAGTTAGTTATGGCTGTTCCAAATGCATAATATGGTAAATATGAGTATTATATCAAAATGTAACAAATAAATATAGCAATGTTAGATTATGGCAGTTAGTCAAGTTCAGTCAAGCAACATAGTCAAAGGTAAGATAACAGGGAGCTTAAGCTTAGCGATGTCAAACTAACCAAACATCAAACCAACCGTTCACCGCATTTAATACATGATTAACCTAATGCTTGCAGCAGATAAGATCAACTGCCAACGATAGTTTGTCCGGGTTATGAAAGATCTAGTATGAGTTAGGTTGGGGAGGAAGAGGGGGGGAGGGGGTGTCGTACAACCTAGGAATGCACAGGAAAAAAGATTCAATGATACTAATTCGTTCAATCACTAACAAACAAAAAGATTTAGGATTTTATTAGCATGAAACACAGTAAAAACTACGAAATAATTAGTCGAATAAACTGTAGTTTATAAATTTTACTGAGAATATCAGCTTATCTCACATGCCTTTCAAAACAACTGGGTAGGAAAATAATCTTCATGTTGACATATTTCTGTTTTGTGAAACATATACTTTTTCTACTGAAAAGAAATAACCCTGTAGAAAACTTACATATTGAAGAAAAATCCTTCCGCTCATAGCTCAACCCAAGCTTAGGTATTCCAAGTGTTCATTAACGTCATCATCCATGCTTTTCAAACTATTTGAATTGGATGTTATGAATCCTTTGCATGGTCAGATTATGTTTGTCCATATTTTCTCATCCGCATAAAAATGCTCGTAAATCACATCATTATTTTTCTTTGTTTATTTGATGCAAGTTCCAATTAGAAGTATGAGGTTGGAAAAGTAGCAAATGCGGTTAATATGCTACTTATGTTTCATTTCGATAGGTTCAGCTATGCAAGAAATATTCACATAAGGAACCTTTTTTTTTTTAATGAAATATGAATATGTCAACTTTCCACTACTTGTGATTGTCCAAATTGGAAAAGAAGAGTAATACAAACTAAACTATTAAATATTTATTGTTTTAATAATTATTATTCCTAAAAAAATAGACAAATAGCAACAGTCAACCTAATAAACCTTTTCTTCAGTGGATCTTCAAGGAAATGAATAGCTTGAGTTTGCTTACATTTTTGAAATTCCTTTTAACTCATGAAGGCCTATCTTGTTTCATTTAGTGCAGGTTCGGTATCTGTTAACTGTCTGAAAAAAGCCCCCAATTCCATATAACTATTGTTTGCAATCAGAATATGAACAATAAAGATAGTTACCAAAATATCATTTTATAGAAATTCGATTGACATCATAAATTCTTAGTCAAAGATAATAAAGCATCATATAAGGTTATTTTTTTATATTTTGAATATTTTATTGGGATCATGATAAAATATTTCACAATAATAGCTACATAATATATATATGTGTGTGTGTATATATGTATATAGGGAGGTTCTATAGCACCCCAAATTTATAGCCCCCCAGATGCCCCTCATCCTAGACCATCCATTTATATTTAAATAAGTTAGTGGAGTGAGAGAGAGTTAGTGGGAAGAGAGAGAAACGGGAATATATGGTGGAAATCAGGGGGCTAAAGGAGTGTTACACTATTTGGGGTGCTCCTGATCTTATCTCATATATATATATATATATATATATATATATATATATATAGTGTCTATTTAGACACAAAATTTCAATAGAAATTGTCAGCCATTAGATTGTCCTTTGAATTTCACCCCTCATATAAGGACAAACAAATATAGTGACTGAGATTTTGTGTCTTTTATTTTGTATTAAATTTTTGTGTTTAGATAGCCTCTCTTTCTATACACACGCACATACATACACATGCTTACATACCTACATACACACACTTCAAAGCTTCGTATTTTGAACATGTTCAATGATTTCTTCAACTCCAATGGTATCGGATGTCTTGTTTCACATATGGAATCAAACAATCGTTCATAACATATCCCCTAATCGATTACCAAAAGACGTTTTAATATTATCATTGTTTATTAGAGAATATGGATTATTTCGACCATAGCAGTTGCAACAAGATATAATAACGCTAACTAAAAAAAAATACTAAATGATATAAACGACACGAGAAAACGAGAAAATTACAAATGTTCACTTCAAGAGAAAATTTACTTCAATCAATATTTAAACGTTCTATTTAATTATCTAAGTTAAATAAAGAAATATTAAACATAAATAATCATACCTTATAAGAGAGACAATATGAGAAAACGAGAAAACAAGCAATTGCAGTCCGCTTGAAAGTCTGAGTTTCTATTCAAAAGATGTTTAACTTAGGGGAGAGATTTAGGAAAATGTTTGAATTAAAGAGAAGGAGAATGGAAGAAAAAGTAAGAAGCTGAGTGGAAGAAAACAAGCACCCACTAGCTTTCTGCCTCAAATACGTATGCCTTTTTTTCTTTTTTTCTGAAAGTCGTGGGGTCAGCCATACCACTGTGCTTGTCTCTTCCACGTATAGCCTTCAAATTGAAGCTGAATATGGCATATATGCCACATACATCTTGATTTTATGCCACGTATGGCCTCACTACATCCTAAATTTGCATCTAAATATTTTTACTTTCTATCTTTGCCACGTGTAGCTGTAAAATGGAACCAAAATATAGTATGTATGCCTCCAACAGCTGAAAGTTATTATGTTACGATTAGGTCCACACGAGAAGTATTCAACACAGCAATTTCCACTTGGAAAGTATTCAATATATACATATTATACAAAAATCTAAATTATTCCTATAAATATCACTCACTCTACCTATTTATATTCACATCTTTTGCTATTATATTGTTATCTAATATTTCTTTTTAACATCTCTAATATTCGCTCTTATTTATCACACTTGCGTCTGTTGACCACCATTCATTTCTAACATCTTCACTTCAGGTTAGATTTTCCACGTGGTACTATCGAAGTCTTGCCATATAAATATATATCATGCTTAAACAATCTAATGTTATTTTTATTTTATTTTAAAGATCAGAGAGCGATAGCTATTGAATATAATCGTAATAGGTACTTTACTTTGATCATAACCAATAATTCGTTATTTTTTTAATTGAACAATGTTTTCGTGTTGTTCATTAATATATTAAAATACATATGAACCAATTAAAAAACCGGAAAACATACTCAGTCCATGCTTTTGAAGGATACGAAAATACGTTGGCCAACCATAATTTAACTCGTAAACCATAGTGTATGCTCTGAATGGAACAGCCAGAACATATCTTGATAAACAATGTGAGACGCTTTACTTAAGTCTTAAGATTTCAGGTGTAAAATTAACCAAGCTTAGCCCTATAAACTACTGATTTGAATGTATATTTTGCCTCTGCAATCGTTATTATTTAAAAAAAAAAAAAAACTTTGAAAATCATTTTTCGAAACTATGAAATTCAATTCCTAGTTCAAAATCATTTCTAATTATAAACTCTTTTTATGTATTTGTTATTCATAATTTTAAATTCTAATCCAATGTTGATATCAAACACCTTTAGTCAAATAGTGAAACTAAATTCATAAGAAGTTTGTTTCAATGTTTTCCAAAATTCACTATCCATCCAACCCATGCAAACTAAGAGAAACATTTGCTCGTAAACTAGCCAAGAAAAAATTATCAACAAAATAATGATAATAATTGAATATTATCATTCCTAACAGTAAACGATTTCAAAATCTGGTCTATAGTATTGGAAGATGATAGTTGGAATAGGAAGTTCATCTATGACAAAGACTATGCTTGTCATATTCCAACCTAGTATCTTACTTTTCAGGCTTTCTACAGGTTACTGGTCCAGTGTCTACTGGATCTCATAGACAATCCTCTTCTGACGGTGAGGATGGACTGTTAGTCATTTAGTGGACGGTCCACTTTAAAAACCTTTTTGTAGTAGTTAGACAATCTGTCTATATCCTATACTTAATGTCTTTTATTATTTGTTATAATAAAAAAGTTGTAACAGATCACTATAAAAATCAGTTGGCCTTGCTAAAAAAACACTTTCTAAATCTATATAATTTTTTTGAAAATATATTTTTACATATATAATATAACTTTTGATAAAATTATTTCATTTACGAAATTTAAAACAATATTGTGTTGGTTTTCCTTGCTCAATTGTTTAGAAGCCCCTATTGATTACGTTGGCCAAACGCGTCAATTAGAATTTATACACCACAAAAAACATGGTATTAAACTTTTTATAACACTAACTAGTACGCACTCTCATATATATATGTATATATATATATATGTGTGTGTTCAACCATATAATATTCCATTACCTTATCTTTTACTAAGTTTGTCCAATAGAGTCAAGGTTCTGCTCGACCTTTAGCTCTGATACCACTTTGTAATGGCTTGATTTTTCGATCTTCGAATTTGGCACTAATACATCCAAGTATTCACGTTACGAACATCCAAATACTGGAAAAACAAATCATTGAGGGTTTGAGAAGAAGAAAAAAGAACAAAATCTCATAGTCGTGGGAGATAACATATAATATATAACAAGTCTTTACAAAAGAAACTGAATTCTTTAACGCATATATAAAACATCAGAGCAACCAACAAATACTAAACTGGACAACTATAATAGCTAACCAGGACCAACTTAGATAACAATAAAGAAAACTAGCATAACGGAAAATAAGAATCTATGAAAGTACATCCTATGGTCAGGCTCCTCTCATAAGCTCTAAGCTCTAATCTTACCTATGAAGTATGCTCAGTCTGAACCTTGAATTATCGTGAAATAACGCCCATATCAGTCTCGAAAACCAGCATCGGAAAACTCATGTAGAAGGAAACTTTATTTCTTATAATTTACAAAACCTTTTGAAATAAAAGATATCTCGTAAGACCACGACGCACATGAACATGAACATGAACAGGGTTTTACCTTACGATAACCAAAACACTTAGTAGAAAATATCATTATGTTATAATAATATGTAGATACAAATACTTATGAATCTTAGACAAAATTATCGTACTGAGTAAATTCCAACATAAAAGATATATAACTAAAGCTGTAAAATGCGTGTATTGGAGATTGGATTTCATACCATGATAAGGTAAGTGTGACGCCCCACACCGAGACCCACCCTAATAAAAAGCGTTACTAAATAACATTATGTATTAGAGTGGAGAATAGGGCTAGTCAAGGGCAAACATTTGTAATCTTGTATTAGACGAATGTCGAATACGTCGATTGGGTGTATAAAATTTTCTTTATTACCTCAAGTGGATCATCATACTTAATTCATCTAATATAAAACTACGATGGCTAAGCATCATATTCAGGAAAAAACCACAATACATCATTGATAACATATCATAGAATAGAATACTTGTAGGTACAATCATAGAATACAACATACACAAGTGCTCCAAACTCGAATGATTACATATGAATGATAACATATACAACAATCTCCAAATGAAAGAATGTACAAATGACACGAATAGAAGAATACACAACTTCCCACTAAGATAATAATTTCAATGAGATAGGCCAAGATAGATCAACCGACCCTGAGTCTACAGCTGCTATGACCTAAAACAACTCGGCTTGACCCGAGTATTATATACACGGATCAGCCTAGTTTACATATATCAGTTATAATGATAGATGAAATAAAATATAAAGTAATCATAAATTCCTTTTTATAATAAAAGGCACCTCAAGATCACATGTTCAAATGAAACACATATGTGGTAATTCCACCCTATCAGAAAGGAATACCGAACACATATGATACAGAATTCTATATATATAAGTCCACATAATCAATATGGGACGACTTGGGAGAACACAACACAGACTCAGGTATTTCCCTCGGTATAAATTACGTGAGCTCTACGAATAAGGTAACTAACACTTAGAATCACATATCAGAAGAAAGAAAACTTAGAAATCGCTGTAATCACCCAAAATTTAAGCACCAAAAGGGTTAGAGGATGGAAGTTTTGATCAAGATATACAACAGATGATAGGACACTACACAAGGGGTACTACATAATGAAATATATTCCTAGACGTATTCCCGAAGCTAAGATTTACATACAAATTGACTGATGAGCATCACAGGATAAGGATAATAATGAAAGCGATAAAGTAAAAACAAGTGTTATCCTTTCGTGTTGTAACACATGTACAATTCCAGTTATATTCTGTGTTTATTGTATTTTGTTCTAAAATTTTCTCTGATACCAAAAGTGACGCCCTACCCCGAGACGTACCCTAATAAAGAGCATTACTGAGTAAAACTGCCCATTAGAGCAGAGAATAAGGTTGGTTAAGGGTGACCATTCTTAATCTTGTATTAGACAAATGTCGAATACTTCGATTGAGTGTATAAACTTTTCTATTTTTACCTCAGGTGGTTCGACATACTTAATTCATCTAATAAAAAACTATGATGACTAAGGATCATTTTACCAAACAAATTACAATACATCACGGATAACTAAGCACAAAACAGAATACATATAGGTACAATCACAATATAAAACATATACATGTGCTACAAACTCGAATGGCTACATATGGACCATAACATACATAACAATCCCCAAATGAAAAAAAATGTACAAACGACTCAAGTAAAAGAGTACACAACTTCCCTCTAAAATAATAACTTCAATGAGATAGACCGAGACAGATCAATCGACCATGAATCTACAGTTGCTATAACAAAAAACAACTCAGTCTGACCTGAGTATTACATATATGGATCGGTCTAGTTTACACATATAAGTTATAATGATAGATAAAATAATATTTTGAGTAGGCATAACTCCCTTTTTATAAGAAAAGGAACGACGTGATCACAGGTCCACACGAAACACAGATGTGGTAATTCCTTCCTATCTAAAAGGAATACTATATATATAGGATACATAATTCTCTATGTATAAGTCCACATAATCAATATGCAATAGCTTACAAGAACACAACACAGACTCAGGTATTTCTCTCAGCATAAATTACCCGAGCTCCACGACTAGTGTAACAAACACTTAGAATAACATGACATGAGTGGGAAAACTCAGAAATTACACGAATCATTGAAATTGCAAGATTCACTAAAATCACTGGAGTCACTGAAACTAGGTACTCATATAAGAGTTCAAACCCGTACAAATGAAATCAACATTTACACACAAAATCTACAAATGCTCGAAGCTATATAAGAATATATAAGAATTTCAACAAAACGTGCGGGTGTCATGAATATATAAGAATTTCAACATGATAATAAAACTCAAAATCATCACAAAACCATAAATTCAGAACATGGATCGAAAGTAATTAGGCTTATATCAGTGTGATTGAAGACATGGATAATTACCATCAAACACATTAGAACTTCACCGAAAACAACACATAGATATCACCAGGTTAAGGCTATATTTAAGCCTTGAGATAGCATCATATTTACCTCAAAAATGCACTAGGATATGGTCTAAAGATTGAAGCAAACTAATGTATCAAGACAAGGGAATACACCAAGGAGGGCTCAACCCACCACTGGACATCTCTTTTACCCATCAACACTAGGTCCACCTGGCGATCGAACCACCTGGACGCAATGTCTGATCGGTGTTAGTCACCACCGACCCTTACTTTAGGCAGTGTTTTTCCTTAGCAAAGCTGCTCGGAATAGGGTAAATTTATGGATGTATACCATAAAACTCAGGCCATGGATTGGAAAAAGAAAACAAGCTTATTCGATAAGAATTGGCAAAGCTATGGCTTCACAAACATGAGCGAAGACCATGTTTACAATACCCCCAACAATTCATCATTTACCAATTGCACATAAGATTTCAACAAATTTATAGATTCAACACACAGAAAAGATTCAAAATATGGTAAACTAGAATGCATGAGTTTTATAAACTCACCTTGGGTGTATCATAGCAAGTTCCCATTGATTTGAGGTTGTCAAGATGAAGATTTAGAACATGCAAGGGTGGTAGAAGTGAAAAAACTAACATACATAGCCCCAAGCAATTACTGTATCCTCCTTCTCTTGATTTTCAGAAATTGATTGATTGGATAGCTGATTGAAACTTGATTCTTGTTGCTTGGATAAATATTTACATTGTAACACCTCCTCTATGGTACACTTATCCAGAAGCGGTAATGCTACATATAAGCTATGATATTAATAGAATAGTATCGCAACTTAACAAAAGTGCATCAGAATATAAAATCATTCAAAGTACATGATTGTAAATGGAAGAGCTATTATACATGTTAACCCGGATATGAACCCATGAGATATTCACATAAAATTTGAGTAAGAAGCAAAAACATCCAACCTCATATTCAAGTAAAAACTTACATGAAGGGCCAGGAAACCGAGGAAGGTAAGCTCGGGAAGTTTGAGCAAAAGATTACACCATCTTTATGGACCAATATTGGCCCATCATGGACCTATACCGATCCATATCATTGTGTTATTCGGGCCCTTGGCCAGCGCAACCGTATCCATCTCCTAAGCTTACCGGTTAAGTCTCAAGTCGATCTAACCGGCCTAGATATGATTCTGAAGGAAGAAACGGGATGGCAAGGCACCAAGGATTGAAACATCAGCATATCGAGTCTAGCTAAAGCCAAGTTCAGTCTAAAAATTAAAGAGGACATAGGAAAGTTGTTCGTCAAGTCCAAACTGCAAAATAAGCAATTTTATGGATTGGTATTGGTCCATCATGGACCGGTACCGATCCATATAGAGTGATTATTTTGGGTCGTGACTTCTAGAAGGTAACCTACATATGATTCTGAGTCATCCTGCAAGTGGATCAAACCCATCTTCATCCTAAACACCTATAAATACCCTTTATGCTCCGACATGAAACATGATTGATTTCCTTGCAATGTCAAAGCTCTTGAAAACAGATCTGCTCTTCCAGCATTCGTACTCACCTTCAATAGCAAGACTTCATCTCTGGAGATAACAAAACCTAGGTCATCTATATTGGTTATTGTGATTCTCTGATAACCACTAGTACTTGTGATTTTTTGTTAATCTCTACTATGGACAATGTTGTAGTCAGCCATGATTCATTGTATTTGGATTAGCAAGGTTAATAATAAAGATATTCAAAGTGAATGTAGGCCTTGTCAATGGTGGACCACTATAAAAATTGTATTTTTTTTCTTTATTTCTGTTTCTTACCCTTTCCATTTATTTTTATACGTTTTATACTCTTTTCCCCATAGAGGGGTGGTGCTTTCACTAAAATCCAGGGTTAGTGCCATTTTTGGCATTGACAATACAATCATCTCATCATATAACATGGTTACAAGGATCCAAAAGTTTAAACCCTCAAAACAATTATACATATGAGTGCATAAAGAGATAATATACATAATATAAGTCTTCGCTTCAAAGTAGCCAACTAACCATCTAAACCTGAAATGTTTTAAGTTTAGCTTCATGAACATTACAGTCCCAGTAAGATAGCTATTTAAGCTGTAGTTTTCAAGTCATATCTTAATGGGTTGTATTATAGTTTTAGTGTAATTCTCTTCATCAACGGTTTCATCAATCCAAAGTTTAAAGTAATAAACATGGAAGACTTCGAGATATTAAATCAAGCAAGTTCATAATAAGCTCCATTCCATTAAAACCTATGATTGACCAAAATACACGTTTATGAATCTAAACCACACCCTCGATTTAGTTTATATCCTAGGAAATGTTGTCCTATTGCAGTCGCCATCCTATCACTAAGTATGGATGTACTCTACTCGGCCCAGTACCAACATAGAGTAATAGTGCACTGCCCAAGATCTATTTTCTTATACCACACCCTTAAAGAAGTATAATAAAGGAAATATTTTCCAAAAGTAACCTTAAATTACTTTTTTTTTCAATTTCATAGTTTTAAGGTTTTAAGACAAACCCGAAACAACTTCAGAAATATTCCAATATATGTCAAATAAAGGCTTCGAAACTATGGTTGCATTTATAATTACTTTATAATGATTTTAAAGTCCAAAAAAAGAGACAGTTTATGAGATGCTACGGAAAATTTAGATTAAGTTAAAAACATTAAATCTCTTCACTTTATGTTACGGGTCATAATAGTTAAAAAGTGTTGCAAAGTGTCACTAATATCAAAAATTTGGATTTTTGATTGGTTTTTGAGCAAAATGTTTGATTATATTTCTCTATGATAAATATAGTTTTTGACTTCAAATTATCTACAGCAAGTAGCTTTATTAGTTTACTTAATTAACATAAAAGGAAAATGTTAAAATTATTTACCAATTTAATATATAAAATTCAACAACATGAGTCATTTTAAGCATGTTTATTTTGAGCAGATTTTTACCCGACTTTGGATCTAGATTTTAGGTACACAAACCATCGAATAAGAAAAAGCATCCAACATGAAAGTTGTAGGGTCTTGAGTTATCGTTCTAGAAAATTAAAGAAATCAAAATTTCATTAAAAAATGAAGAAGTTATTGCGACGACCGCTCATAACTTCTTCTCTTAACAAGAGAAATAATGCACTGAAAGATGTGTCAGGCAGCTATGGACGATCATCAGGGTAAGATAACACAAGCGGAACCTATCGTATAACTCATAGCGCAAGGAGAAAATACAATAGGACATATACAATAGGAAATAATAGTGAAACAGAATTGAGCAGAATCTTAAACTTCTTCATATCACCATGAAAAATCAATACAACCTTGGATTACACTACAAGAGTTTGTATAATAAGCCTTACTAGAAACACTTAGAGAATACATTAAACAGTTGAAACAACAAATACTAGATAGTAAAAAATAATACACCAGCCTCCTCCTCGTCATCACACATCAACATCGTCCTCATCAAGATCTATCACCTGTCACCTGCTACTCAGTCTGCCTATCCACAACTGGATGAACAACCCATGATAATAAGAGGGAGACATAAAACCTTGAGTCAGACAACAGTCTTAGTGAGCGATAAAACAACTATCTAATATCATAAATAAATCATATGAGAATAGGCAGATTAATCGACTAATATACCAACATCAACAGAGAAGAACTCACACCCGTCTTCCCCATATTCGACATTGATAGCCTTTACAAACAACCAAATTGAAACAAATAGTACATTTATGGAAATTATTTATCAAGCGTAGATCATCCTAATCGATATTGACATCTCCCAAGCAAAATCCCCAAAGGCCTAAACCAACATTAGACAGGCATCCAAGAGATATCTCCTTCGACGTCGAATAATCCACACTAGACGATACAAGCAAACAATCATCATCCATGACTCTAGCTATCACTGCCAATCCTGCTTTGAAACCATCGTTAATCGTATGATAGACCAAACACTTTGTCGTACGTCAAGGTCTAATGGTAAACCCCAGTTCCAGAAAAACTCTATACGCTATACGACGAAACATATCTAGGCCCACTGAGTTGCCTAGGGTACTCGACCAACCACTTCTAATCTTTTGGGCGTCCCCATTATACCTCTACTTTGAGTCCTCTAGAACCTACAACAATGATAATCCCTTGGCCTTCGGTATCTCTAGTCATCCAACCTGATGACTATTCTTAAGCTCAAGCCACTTCTCGAGCACCATTATCTACAAACTCACCACTTTGAGTCGTCTTCACATTCATTGCATTACTATGATCAACGAACATACCACAATACTTCGAATATTCCTACTTGAATTCACTTTGAAGCTATGTCCATTTTCAAACCAAAATAATCATCACTTTTGGTCGACATCCAATACATAGCACTTCAGCCCTTCCGCTATGAAAAACGACCCATTACAAAATATTTATTTGAATAAAGTACTATTTTTGAATACTGTGTTTTAATAATATTTATTATAATATTATGAAAATTTTGATTAATAGCAGTTGAGGTATAATTACTTTTAACAGTTGTAAAACAAATTTTAACAACTGCTAGAAACAGTTGTAAAAAAGTTGAGTTTATTATGGTTGCAGATATAACTCGTTTTGATCGACATATTACAACTGTTTTTGGCAGGTGTGGAAAGGTATGTTTTGTTGTATTGGTACCTGTGGCAACACCTGTACCGATATTGCTATTGGATCGCAAAGGCGTTGCATTTGACTCTAAGGCAACATGACAAATGACAACCCCAATAAAGTGTTGCCACATATCATTTTTGCCTATAGCAACACTTTTTGGCATCTGCTGCGCCATTTCTCTGGGGTTGTCGTAGGCCATCTATGGCGTATTGCAAGGTATCTTAAGGATTCAATTAATCAAGGGCTGGTTATGAAAGCAAACAACAATCTCCACATCAATGCCTATTCAGGCTGATTGGACCAATGACTATGATGATAGAAAATCTACAAATGGCTACTGCATATTTTTGGGGAAAAAAAATCATATTTACAGAGGCAGAATATTGTAACATAACAAGCACTACTGCTGAAATAATGTGGATACAATCAGTCCTAACTGAGCTGAAATTCAAGACAGACAACAAAGCAACAATCTGGTGTGATAAGCTAAGTGTTATAGCCCGAACAGCAAATCCAGGTTTTCATTCAAGAACAAAGCATATAGAACTGGACATTTATTTTGTTCGAGAATTGATACAAAAAGGAAAGCTGAATGTTAACCAGTACCTTCCACTTACCAGATTGAAGGAATCCACTTCAAAGGCAGCTATTTCCTATCAGTCTTGCCTTATTAGCAAAGAAAAAGAAAGATCTACAAGATCTAAACAAACCTTGATCAGAAAAGCTTTGTTAAGAGCAGTCGCACTTCAAGCCCAAACATTATTTTTACAAACTGTTACATACATGCAGCGTAATGTACAACCGAAGTGGCAATTTAGCAATAAAACAAATGCATTCTTCTGCATTTATCTGAGCCACTGTTCAGAAGATGAGAAACTTGAAAGCAATATGAAGTTTTGAAACATTAAGGTTAACTACGGAAGAAAATAGTACTGGATATTATAAAACACACCAAAAAAGATATTATGGAACTTAAAAGAATAAAACTTTGACCAAGATGCCAAGTATGGTGCTGGTATAAAACATGTAATTAATAACAATCTACCCTATTTTGTATGGTGATTTCCAACTTAGTTAGCAATTACATTAAATAAATAGATTTACTAAATAACTAACACCTATATAAAACTTAAACATGTTTTCATTTGGTCATGTCATAAACAAAAGGATATGGTAAATGGCAGCATCCATATGATATAAAATCTCAACAGCTTTCTGTATAGCTCTATTTTATTTTTATTCTTATTTTTTTTAAGAAAATGCCTTCTGTGTAGCTTTTAATATCGAACCATGTAATGACAATTATATTTCCAACGGACTCGTGCAAATGTAAAATTAACATGTTAGAAGAACCTTATTTACAAAGGTCGGATGGAATTCTTTCAGAAAAATAATTTAATTTTACAATAATATTATTATTGACCACGTGAAAGGAAGTACGATGCTTAGTTACTTAAAGAAAGAAAAATAAATAAACTAACGTATATTATTTGGAGAGATGGCTTGATCCAGATGACAGCCCACTTAACCCTTCGGCTTGGGCAACAAATTATAAAACCTTTGGGTTTAAACGGCTAATGGATTAACTGTAAACTATGGGTCCGTTTGATTTTGAACGGGAAGGGGCATCTGAAGGGGAATTGTTGGGAACGGGGAATGTGCTCTTTTTACGGAAGGGACATTTTGGAAGGGGCAGAGTTATTATTTTATTGTCTTTGTATATATTATTTTTAATTGTTTGTGTGTGTTTATTGTTGTACAGAATAGTAGAACGCAGAATACAAATTGCAGAAATAAAAATTACTGAATTGAAATTGCAGAATTTAAATTGCAGAATCCTAAAGCCAGTACAAAGCAATACAACACAATTTTTTTTTTAAAAAAAAAACATCACTACAACACAACCATAAAAGAAACATCACAACGCAATCACAAACCACAACACAATCAGAAAATAAAACAACACAACTACAACGCCCACATAAAAGAAAACATCACATCTGCTCAGCCCTCAGCTTCGTAATAAAATGAATAACACAACCCCTAAGCTGTTCGGGCTTGTCAAGCAGAGAATAAAATGGGTTGTGGCCCAATCTTTCATGTGTAGACATAATAACCACCACCTCCCCATTCCTGATAGTCATCATCCTCACGACGTACAGACATGCATAAATCTATAAGCTCGTCTCGGTCCATGCGCGAAGGAGCTGAACGAGAAGAGCCAGCACCAGACCTGACCGGCCTACGAGTCGGATGACTCGAGATCTCCACATTATCGCCACGAATGATATCGCCAAAGAGCTGAGCCTCTTGCAGATGAACTGGTGGAGCATCCGAAATTGCATACTGACATCTGTCAGTACGCATGCATCCTGCAAACATGGAGTCCAACTCCCTGAATCGTGCCGGAGACCCACTCTTGAACTTGCGCATCGGTATTGGCACCGTTGCCCACCAATCATCCGTTCCTGTGACGGTATCCAATTGCTCGTCCCATTCCCTTCCACCAAACTGTAGCAGTCTGTTCCACGGAGCCCAATCTCTTTTCATGTCGTCAAACTTGTTCTTCATTTGACCAACGTTGTAGTCCAATCCGGTCCGCTCATTGAACGCCTGTGCAATCACCTGGTACCATCCTCCAACATTATGTGCACGGGAATTGAGATGTTGCATGCACACATCGATGAAGCATTCGTCGTATCGTTGTTCCATTCGGCAATGGAACGAGTTGACGAAGACTGACTTGCGGCCATTCTGAAAAAAAACCCAAAAAAATATGAACAAAATAAATATATAAGTAAAAAAGCTGAAAATTACAAATATAAAAGCAAAAACCTGAATAGATCGGCGAGTAGATTGTGATTGGAGCTACAATTTTTGGGTTATAACTGTTTTTGGTGATGGAAGACAGAATGAGATGGCCGAATATATAGATGGAGGGGAAGGAAGCGGCTGTTCTTGAAATTTCGTGGCGTCCGATGCGAAAGTCACCTTTTCAACCGTTCGTCTTGAAGGGGCAAAAGTGTGGGTCCCACCGTTGACGCGTCTGACGCGTTGGACGCAGACGCGAACATTAACTGCCCAGTTCATAAATCAAACGCTACCTATATGTTTTGTCCACCAAGGGTACTAAGGCGTAGCTTTACATTGTGAAAGAGGTAACAACCACTAAACTTTAGACACCTAAGCAAATTTCAATACATAAGAATGCGTGCATCGAAAACAATAAAATTATTTTATTGTAATGTGTGAAACATCAACTTGATATTGTGAAACCATCCATACCACCTGCACATGTCATGGAATAACATTGTCGAAAGTTGAAGACGCTCTTACAGTTCAATTTTTTATTTGATTTTTCTTCAAAATTTGCTACCTAGGCCGAGACAAAAAAAATTGGGTCGGAACTGTTGACAGCGCTGCTTAATTCCTTTCTGCAATACGGATCCAACAACAATGCATTGGGCTAGGAATACAGGCCCTTTTAGTTGGACCTGAACTTCAATTGAATTTCATTTCTTTGACGCAAACACCATTTGACTCCAAATAATGACTCATGGAACCAAAAAAAAAAAAAAAAAAAAAAACAAGATTAACGGGATACTGCAACGCATGTAGCGTCATATCTGAAGTAAATTTCAAATATATGATACAATTTCGACTAAGGTTTGTATTAATTTTCGAAACACATAAAACATCCATTCTAAAAACATTGTGAATTAAGTCTCTGCTTTTTTCAAATCAAAAAAAAAAAAAAAAAAAAGTCGATAACTTAACGGTTAAAAACGACCCAGCTTCAAAACTTAATTCAATTTGCAATCATCTTAAAATAAAAAATAAATAAAAAGAAAGAAAGAAAAACATTCTTCAACAGAAATTGTAGCAACTACATTTTTTTCAAAAACCTACAGACCGTAGTTATGACGAAACATTACATACTTTTTAAGTAATTTCTGCTGATTGCTTTAAAATTTAATATCTATATTTATTCAACGTCACATTATTGGAGAAATATCATTAAAAAATGATGTAAATTGCATATAAATAAATAATATCATTTCCAATAAAAATACAGAAAAGAAGCAATTATACAAAAAATTGTATATATATACCATCAATTTTTTGACACATTAAAACATGTCTGCAATACATTACGGAAATAGTTGCAGATATATTCATCTGCATTTTTTCATCATAAATGAGAATTCAGCAACTTATTTTCTTTTACAGCAATCTCCTGTTAATATTTACAATTTCATTTACATGTGAGCGCAGAAAATCATGGAAACAAATTGCAACAATAACAAAAACCCGCTTTGTAGCAAAAGCTTACATAAAGATCCGTACTACATAACATTCCATTTTAAGGACCTATCCTTAATATATGTAAACAGACAATTACCCTGACCAGCAAAAATTGATAAATCCAGACATACCAACAGAAAATTTTGATTTAATAAATTCTACGCAAAATCAACTAATACAATGATAACAACTTCCAACTGGTATTAAATGCATATATTATATATTATCATCTCAATAAACAATGATTTCAGCAAACACAAATGGATAATTTTTTGATGATCATCCATTTTACCGAATATCCATCCACTATTGGAATACGTATGCGGACGAACCTCGGATTTTTAAGTATTCCTTGTCAGCCTTAATTTATACTTCATATCAATATTTCAGCTAATATAGAAGCCGTTATTATAGATGCAAAAGAAGAAAGGGCATAAAAGCAAGTTGCCGCTATGAATAAAATTTTGCTCTATGGCAAGGCTAGACTGAGAGAGTAAATGAGATGAAAGTTCCACCCCTTGAAACATACATACCATAAGAATACTTTGATACAATTGATGAAGGCAACTCAACACATGCAAAGAACAAGGAAAAAACTAGCAGTTTTAAAGCAAACATAGACCTAATGCTGGAAATACTGCATGCTCCATCTCATGAGGTGGTAAGAGAACAGGAGTTTGTAGACTCCTCTCTGTTCCTGCATCTCCACAAGAAACACGAGTCAGTGAAGTTGAAGTTCAGTAGGGTACATGCAAGACATGGTACAGGGAAATTCTCTGCATATGTGGGTGTTGAACGTTAGATATTTATGGAAGCAGCAATCAGGACCATATCCAATAACCAACATCTCTTATATCACCACTTGTGTGTGTGTGTGTGTGTGTGTGTGTGTCTGTGAAGTCAAGGCCAGTGATCAACACATTATACGAGTGCTTGTGACATTTCTTTTTGTATTTTCTACATACATACAATCAATAAGTTTCCTATTTATATTTCTCGGTTTACCGATTTTCTGAGAATATGAAATTATCGGATACTCGATATCCAAAAGTGAATTTGGATGCAAATGCAAATATAACGCTACCGACGTTTGAAAATATCAGTTGATAGACCTAAATCCGATGACCAACATCTCGTATATCACAGCTTGTGTCATTTATTGGTGCACTTTTTCTACCACACACAAGTGTGTATCAGTTGCATGTAATTTTTTGCTACATCAAAATTTCTTTGGCTTTTAAATGTGTTAGAATCTTTCTTTTAAGAGACTCCCAGATATTCAAGACCTCCAGGAGAAACGGCGGACCGACCAAACCAACTCTAAAAGAGATTAAACTACGTCTGTCCGCTTCAACTCGTGACATTTATATCCCTTGAGCGTTGTTCTTTATGAAAAATGTGTGGAAGGCAGAACTCAAACATGAGTCTTACCAGATCTAGACAACACTTTTCCATTACATCACACCTGCGGACATATGTGTATAATAGTTTACCTCTTTTCCATTTGGAAAACTTTTCCTCTGACTACTTGAAAATTCATGAGATAGTAAGTTATATGAAAACTAAAATCATAATTTATGTGGTATCATTCATCATTATAAAGAACCAACGAGTAATTTAATCATTACTACTTGAAATGGAAAAATGAAGAAGAATCAAATTGTTAAGCATAGGCTTGAGTGCATGACAAACAGTAGCACAGCTTGAGTGCATTTAATTGACAGATACTTTTAACTCACTACAGAGCATAATACCTGTTAACATCTGAGTATCTAAAGATGCGTTTACAAACGAAGGAGTGACGGAACTGCAGACAGTTGAACTTTGCCTTCCAAGACATTTCAAACAGTCGACGAAAAAAATGGAATGTAAATTTGGTTGCAAAGCCGTAGATGTAATTATTACTATTGTACACGCACAGGAAAGTCTATTTGAATACAAAATATAGACAATCGATGACACGACGTATCTCCACCATTGAATCACCCTCTGGTTTTCACATCCCAAAAAAGAATGAAAAGATCCAATGGCCGAGATCCAATATGTTTATATTTGTGTCTAAATAGTCACTCTCTACACACACACACACACACATATACATCATATATGTTCTCGTGTGTGTATATGTGTGTGTGTGTGTGTACACACGCACACGCACACACACACACATATATATTATATAGAATGGATTTTTTTGTATTATTATCAAATAATTTTTTAATTGCTATAAATAAATGATTTATAGTTTATAATATCTGAATATCTAATATGTATGAAAATATACGATTTACAATCATTTTCATCAATCAACCATTTAAATATTGACTTAAAAAAAAGGAATAAAAAATTAGAAAATGTAAGGATGTAAGCTCAATTGAGAAACGAACACCGTTAACAAAGATAATTCAATGAACTGGTTCCATAGCGTCTTTTTAAAATTTCGAAAATGCCCTCATCTATCAATGGAGTCTCACCAACATTTATAAATCTTCGTCGTCATTACCTTTCCAACTATCCATCAACGGTATTTTTGTACCTATTTTTCACTGATACCACCAACAAAACAAATTGAAATAAAGATGTTTATGACTAACAAAACATTTGCACATACAACACACATTCGTCAAGTTATTTTTTATTAAAAATATATCTCTGCATATTAGATGCATGTACACGCATTTTATACTACAGGATAATCATGTTATTGACTTAAAATATAGTTATGAATTAGATTAGTATGAAAATATGGGTCAAGTGTAAAGATGTCTCCGCTGGGTATTGTTTCTTTTTTGTGTGTCCTCTCGTTCCTAATAAAAAGAATAGGTTATGCAGATTCACCTGCACATCCATCACTCCAAGCATTAACAAAGTAGCATAAACATCCATCGATGTTCTACCTTACGTGTATGCATGCACACGATGTTAACGCTGCACACAGCAAAAAGGCACAAACCTTCTGAGGACAATTCAAATGCATTTTTGATTCACTAAACCTGAAGAACTTTTTATATAACTATTATACACTTATTATTAGCAAAACAAACCTAATATGATTTGCATCTTTTACCAATATACTTTAAAAAGGGTTACCTTTCTGATTATTATATAAAAATATCATTAAACAAAATGTCATAAACATGCAATAGCATTCGATTTAATTATATCGCTCAATCTTAAATCATTTGCTTATAAATTATTTTGGGTTAAAAAATAATACCGTTTACAGTTATTGTTTATCATTTAAATTTCAAACACAGAGTTCATTACTGATTTTGTATGTTTTAAATGAAAAATATCTTAAATCGATATAATTTCGTTGTATTTTGCATGGTGTGATTTTGTGTCACACATGTGCACGTGTGTGCACACGCTCAGACACACTGATACACACATACACAAACACATACATATATTTGTATGTGTGTGTATATATACGTATGCATGTGCATATATATGTATGTACGCCCGTTTCAAAACGAATTTTCCCTTTACGACTCGACTTATACTCCGATTCAAACCTAGCTAATACCACGGATTAGAAAAATCACTCAATCAAAATTGATGCATTTGGTATACTTATTTCGATCTACAATCCCTATTTTAATCAGTTTCAAATAAAATGAAATCGGAACAAGAGAGAAAATGTAGTTTTAGGTTTAGACGTAAGAGTTCTAACATCAAAAGTAATTTTAAATCGTGTGCAAACCTTAAGATATACTCTACGATTTACGATTTAAATCTCATTTCAACTTAAAGTTTGGATTTTACAATTTATGATTTTGATCTCATTTTGAAAACCACCTTGTATACATGTATATGTATGTATGATATCCGGACAGGAAATCCGGGACAAGCCTAGAGTTGCACCTGTTGAATAGAAGTTAGTCTAACACCGCTTAAGATGGTTTGAACATTTTCAACGGAGACCTCACGATGAACCCGTGTACATTGGAATTATAAGTTGCACTGAATGCTCAAAGAGAGGTAGAGATCGATCAAAGATAACATGTGAGAAGGTAGTTAAAAGAGACTTGAGAAATTGAAGTATATCTGAAGAGTTGATGCCGAACAGGAGTGCATGGAAATTAGCGATCCATGTTCCAGAACCTTGAGCTTTTGGTTAATTTAAGGAGTGGTTTTAGTCTTAAATGATGACTTGTGCACTGGAGCATAAGGCATAGTGTTGATCTATAATGTATATTATTACCATTACCATCATCATCATCATTATTTTCATCACCATCAGCATCACGGTTTATTTGTTCATTACTATTATTATTGTTGTTGTTGTTTGTTGTTGTTTAACTATTTTTGTTCTTATTTTATCTTTATTGATGCTTTCACCTTTAAATCTATTGTTCATAGCATTACTTGTGAATTGACTTCGTCTTTTGGTTTTGGGTTTCATCTCTAGCCAACCCCAACTTATCTGGAATTAATGGCTTAGTTGTTGTATATGTATATCTATGTGTGCTACCTCAGTATGTTTATTTTGGATTGCATTTTTCCCATTTAATAGTTTTTTACTGCTCTTTAGCATATTTTGATCGAATCAGGCTACATAAGTCTATAACTTATGAAGAAAGTGTTATCATATCATTATACACATAAATATCATATGATACATGCTAATGTCATGATTAATATGCGTATACATGGTCACTGTCATATTACAACTTCCATTTATAATATTATATAAATATATTTAGTTTTTCCATATAATCACATATGTCTGTCTTCAAGCAATAATGCGATATTACAATATGTTTTGCTTTGAATGCTATAATTTTGCTATATTCATTTTGTTATTTTTTATTAATAGTTTTATTCTATATTGCTTTTTTTATTATTACTTAGCATTTGATTATATCAGCTAACGTAGACATGTGCCTATCTACGTAAGTCAGAAAACGTTAGCGGACAATTATGTAAGTATATATTATATAATACATTCAAACATCAATATTAGCTTGTGCATACACGATCTTTGTTGCATTACAACTTGATTTGAGAATAATACATTGAAAAAATGACCCTTCAGGAAATTAGGAGTCTAAAAAATTAATTAATTTTCTATGCACAATCATAAAACAAACAAATATTTGTTATGTATATTTGGACGGTGAAAATGTTTTTTTTCGTTTTTAATGTGAAATTGAAAATTGAACTTTTTTTTGGGGCATCATGTGGCACATGTATTGTGCTTCATTTAGTGCACACCATATCATGGAGCCAAAAAGACGCAAATGCCACATCGCACCATGACCATGATATGTAGTGCACCAAGGCTAGTGCCCTGTATAGATAGGGCAAGTCAAGGATTTGAGACCCAGATCAATGAGGTTCAACGTCTTTTCACTTGTATGCATTATTTGTAGTTGCCAATTATCAAAATCCATCACAATATTAAACATTGTGGTCAATTTTCACAATAATATTCAGCAACAACCAAAGCCTATAAAAACAAAATCCAAAGTATAGTTAAAGCTCAGATTCCCATAAATTCTTTCTTTTATAACTCTCTAAAGTTCAAAGCCAGCAGAGCTGTGCCCCCATACAATTATCCTCATCAACAATGACAGCAGAAATGCCATTTTCACGTAATACCAACAATTGAATGCTTGAACGTGGACTACTTTAGCATATTATCAGAACTGTAGTATACTTAAATATGGACCGCTACTTCACTAAATTATCGCATGGAAAGAAATGGTTATCATTAACTAAAAATGATGAAGTATAGTTCCTATCCATCCATGAAATAAATTTCTGCCAGCTGGACTAGATGAAATATATATAATCAAGCCAGTGGGCATGCAAAGAGCATGTATCCGACATGTTATTCTACAATAAAAAAGAAATATGAACATATTGCTCTTTTTATCCTGATATCAAGCGACCTCTACAAACATGGGAGAGGAAAAGAAGAAAAGAGGGCCGGGAGAGAGGGGAATTAAATATTGAATAAATATTAATTTGCAGGGCTTCAGTTAAACAACTTGCATTTGACATGCTCGAGAAAACGACTAAATTTTCCCATCATGTTCGTCTGTTTTCTTTTTCTTTTACCCAATGCAAAACATTCACTCCCAAAAGTTAAATCTTTTAAATTGCTTCGCAATTGGTTCATTTAGCAGAAGTTTAGATTAAAGGAAAATGAAGCTTGCGTCGATTTACAAAGTAGAACTTTTCAGCATCTACTCGATATGGCTTAAACCATGGTTCGAAGTTCCAACCCACATGCAAGAATTCCGGTCCGGTCCGGTATCGGTGGCTTCACGCAGGAAGAAGAATTTGTGCATTTTAAGGGTTGGCGGCGGCTCTTTGATTTGTTGCACACGGCTTGTAGGGTTTGGAAGAAAATCAGCAATGGGTCAAGAAAATGGCTTGGGCTTAGGGATGGCAATTAAACCCGACCCGATGGACCGGACCGGACCCGTCGGGTCTCGGTTCTATGCAGGTCGGGTTTTGTCGGGTCTAAACTATACATTTCAAAAATTTGGACCCGACCCGACCTGAGCTTCGTTTCGGGTCGGGTCGTGTCGAAGCTCGGGTTGGGTCGGGCCGGTTCGGGTCCGGTTGAATAATAACACTAAAAATACATATATTTCAATATTTTTTGGTCGGGTCTATGCGGGTCGGGTTTGATCGGGTCTTGATGGTATTTTTCATCACCTAGACCCGACCCGAGACCCATCAGGTTCGGTTCGGGTTCGGGTCTTTTCGGGTCGGTTCGGGTTTGCGGTTCTTATTGCCAGCTCTACTTGGGCTTCATAATTTCTTTGTGTAATTTGTACTTAATATACATATTGAATTTGTATTTTCAAAAAAAAAAAAGAAGGCAAAGGTTCTTTGAATCTAAGGAATTTTTTTTCATTTTAAATACAAAATAATTACGCTAACGTAATTACATAAAAAATGTTTCAAAATTCAAAATTGGAATTAAAGAGCAGAACCAGAAACAAAAATTTCAAACCTTGGCTTAAACCCACCTTGTGACTCATAATTCATGCAACATGTTTCGTGTTAATTATAAACGAAATTATGAATCTCCAAGGTTGCATTGGATTTTACTAGACTCCAAATCGAGTTAACCAATCTTATTATGAGTGCATAAGCTACTGAACTACATCAGCGTCTGCAAACATATGTCGGGTGGTTAGAGTATTGGAGTCCGCTTTTTAACAAGTACAATTTATAAAACCCTAAAGCCTAACATCTATCAAAGTTCAACCTGTTGTAGCCCAGTTTAAACGATTTGGTCCAGTTATCCAAAAAGCACAATTGCTTCTATTTTTCAAACTAAAGCTCTTCACATTCGCCCCGTAGAAGCTCAATATCCTTGAATATGTCTCCATGGCCTAAATCTCCCTTCAAAATATCAATCCAATTTGAAACAGCACAACAACAACCAAAGAGAGAGAGAGAGAGAGAGAGAGAGAGAGAGAGAGAGAGAGAGAGAGAGAATTACCATGTTCAAATTTGGAGATATCGCAGCATCTGTTCTGCTTGAAATTAAAGATACCATTAAGCTCAAAATAGGTATATTTTCATTTATTTTAATTTGTAAGACCTTTCATGTTCTTGTTGGATCTTTCCATGTTCTTCTGGCCAATCAATTTTAGCTTTAATCGTGTGAAGTATTGTTCATCACGATTTTGCATAATGATTTATTTTTGTTATTTGTTTGTCTGGAACAATTTTTTTTACCGATCGACACGACTGGAATGATCAGAATTTTGATATGCTGAGCGATCTTTGAACCTCAGTCCAGAATTGGTGTGCAAACAATGAAGGGCCCATGCAAATTGGTCACGTCTAAGTTTATTTGATAGACAAGTGAACTTGAGGTTTGGACAATAAATCAGAAGGGTACAAACATTGTACAAAGTTGTGCAAGTTTGACAGTCAAGTACTTGAAACAAGCAGCAAATGATAAAAAGAGAAGTGTACACTATGTGCTTGAAACAAGTGAACTTGAAGTTTGGACAATAAATCAGAAGGGTACACTATGTTTCTTTAGAGATGTGTCTGTATGCGTGTAGAGAAGCGTTTTAAAACAGGTGTCACTGATCTAAGTTGATCGGGAAAGCCTTTCTTAGAATGTATGCCTGGCTATAATCATTTGCAATATTAATGTGCATGATTATTGCATTGGATATTTGACACATGGCATATAAATTTAACATATGTCCTTTCAGAAAAATATAGTATTTACCATATTTCCCAAGATGAAGGGTTGGCATTTGAATTTCTAAGGTTTAATTTCAATCTTTTTTTTGCATTTGAATCGAGAGATTACCAAAATTGAGGTCATGAAAATGCATGTTTAATATCTAGTGATGAAGATAATTTCACTGCTTATGGCTTCTGGTATTCAATCATTTGCTGCTATCGTAAATTATGTACAACGTCTCATGCTGCAAGTTGTACTTTATCATAAACTTCAAAGTTAATCAGTTTGCATAGCTTTATTTTAAGTTTTTTTTTTTTTTTTTTTTTTTTTTTTTTTTTTTTTTTTTTGATTTGCAGTGTTAATACCTAAAAAGGAGTTATTTTGCTTCTTCCAAGCAAAAGGGGGGGAACTCTAATTTGAACAGATCAGCATTAACCCTCAACACCAATATGATACTCTAAAAGCAGACAGTTGCAATGAAGACTTAGAAGAGTGAGCAATTATATATAATAATAGAACAATCCCACAAACAACGTTTGCATGTATTGTGCCATAACAGTAATATAAAAATGCATACACTTGGATCCCTTTTATTAATCCGTGACTAAATCAATTCACAACCAGACATCTGGCCATGCCGAACAAAGCAGTACAAAATATGTATATATTTTTATACCTAAAAAGTGCCCAGATATATTATATTATGTGCAAGTTCAACAAACATATGTAGTCGGCATTTAGGTTGAGAAGTATGTAAGCCCATTGAGATGATATAATGAAAAATAGTCCACTCGAAGGTAACAGAATTACTTGTCAAAGCATCAAACGGACAGAAACCTTAAGCAAACTAAACAGATAACAACGCAAGTTAAAATTTACCAGCGTGAATGTTTTTGCTTAACCTTTTCCCTTCCCTTTGATTTCAAGATGCTGCAAATGCCCATCAAACCCAGATGCATACTGGTTCTCACTGGGCGAAGAAGACCCATTTGCTGCAGTTCCGAAGAAGAAAGGCACATGCACAGGCATTGACACGCTCGATCGATCTAACCCCAAAGAGAGTCTTTGAGCATTAGTCTGAAGGAATTGATGATGGTTGTGATTATGAGCAATTTGGTGGTGATGATTTGGCGGATTGGACTGAAGGGTCCCCCTATGGAAACCAGCTATTGGCGAAATAGAAAAGTTCAAATTATAATCTCCTTGAAAGAAGTGATCTTGCATAAATGCAAACTGTTGGTCACCACCATTATTGATTAATGGCACCATTGCAACTGGAGAAACACTGTTGTTGCTATTATTCTCAAAATGTGTTTGTGAAGAAAACCCGGATTGAGTACTGAAGTAATCAGCAGTTGAAGATACAGGAGACAAATTTTGCATATGTTTTTGGATGAAACTAGCGCTGGAACTAGCTTGTCCATTTGTGTCACCAGTTAGAAGTTTAGTGAATGATCCTTGTGAGTTCAAGCTAGGATCAACCTGAGTGTCATCATCCATGCTATCTTTTTCCTTATCCTTCACTCTTTCTCTCGCTCTTTCTCTAGCTTTAACTCTAGTTTCAGACCTAGACAATGATAGTACTGAACCTTTGCTAGTTTCGGAAGTACTACTATTCTGCTGTTGATTATTATAGTTGTAATAATTATTATTATTGTAGCCAAGTTCGGGTTCTGGATCAATAACTTGTTGATTTGCAAGATCCATGAATTTACTAGTATCAAGGGAAGGAAGCTCGTCAATGGCAGATTGTGCAGCTTTGATTAACCATTCTATTGCTTTACTTGGTTGATCATAACCAAGTCTATCCTGAAGATCATAAAACTGAATAGCAGTTGAAACGGAAAGTCTGACTCTTCGATCTCTCAATCCTTTTGAAGTGTAGACTTTGCTATGACGATCTTTTCCACCCGTAGCACGTGAAACTCTGTATATTCTAGAAGATGGAAGATGCCATGAGCGCATGCGATCATTGTTTGCACAGTCCACAATGGCAAGCTCCGGTCCTTTAGGTTCTGCATCCTCTTCATCTTCTTCTTGATTCACATGAGTTTCTCTCATGCTGCCACGAGTTCTTTTGTAGTTGCTACCATTATGATTGTGGTTTTGTTCGATTTCCATTCTGCTTTCATTCCTTTGTTAAACAAATCAACGTTTTATTATTGCGAAACAAAATAGGTATTAATTATCTCAGCATAAAGAAATAGTGTGGTGCTAAGGGCACCGCAGTTTGTGCTTCTGGTTACCATAGCCACCGCCAAACGGTTTTTTTTGCCGGCTTTGGCGGTCAAACGCCGGCCGATCGCCGTTCGGGCGGCGGGCTGTGGTAGGCAGAAGCACTTTTTGCAGTGCCCTTAGAACTGCACAAGAAATAAACCTACGGTAGTGGAAATTTTGAAAATTACAGAATGCCCGTGCAGTTGCATTGACGATACAAGAGGGACGGGGAAAACGGAAGAATATAAAAACGGTCTGCCACTTTTGAAAACTAAAAAAGATATCTTTTTTGCAAATTCAATACGAAAATTGCAGACAGCAAAAGTGCAGCATTATCAGAAATGCAGTTCAACCAAAAAACACTTCCAATCGTAAAAAATAAGAGGAAAGAGAGTAGAAATATCATACCTCGTCAGATCTACAGGCTAGAACTTCAGATCTAATCTTTCTATCAACTATACTGAAGCTCAAAGACCAGGCACGCCATTAACTAACCTCGAAGAGATGAATTAAATGCTGAAAATTAGGGTTTAGGAGCGAGAAAAACAAATATGGTTATAAAAGTAAAAGGCTAACAACAATTATAAAAAACGAGGTATGAAGGGCTTGGGATTCCAACCATGGCCGAGCTTATCGGGAAAAGACGGACAGAGCGCCGTCTCCAGTCAGCAAGTACAGTTAAAATATCTTTTATATCAACAAACCCCTTGGTTTTCGATTTATTACATTTTAAGTGTGCGATACGAGGTTAATTTTGACCCTCATACTTGGGTTTAACTCCAAAAATGCCATCACCGGTGTGATTATACGTTAGAAGGTGCCAAACCAATGAAGTCAACAACTATGTATGCATTTATTTAGTCCACGTCTGGAAATTCTTTGTAATGGAAATTAATTTGAGAAAGACAAACCTAAAGTAAATTTAAATTTTATCTTTGTGTCATGACAATACAAAATGTTAACATTAGATGATAATACTATAAATTAAACTAAGTTTGAACGAACTATATTGAATTAACTAAGATCACATTCACTTTTCCAATTCAAAAACCGACAAACATAAATATCATTACATGTATATAATGCAAAGTTAAACTCACATTCATTTCCATGATTCGTTTCCACCGCCGTGAGTTCTTATCTAAGTTAAACCAAATTAATTGAGCAAACAATTTTATTTTTGTCGTATTGGCTTGATTTTTATATTAAATTAGTTTACAGTCAGCTCATAACAAAATTAGTTTAGTTCTTGGTTAATCATATTAATCAAAATTTTATATATTATTAAAATAGCTCATGTTATTAAAAAAATTATATTAATTTCAATAAACTAAATAAATGTTTTTAGCATACATATCTCAAAGTTACTGTTAAAATGCATAATAATACTTTAATCATATATTACATTTTATTTTAAATTACAATTAATATTCCAAACGTAATTGTGAATTATTTTCAATTTGGTCAAATCGAGTCTTTTTTTTTTTTTTTGGCTTAGTTTACAAGTATTCATCATCGCACTGATCGAACCAACCAAAACCAAATGCCTAACCATATCGTCGTCATCACCTTCATCTCCTCCGGTCTGGTAGAATTAATGGCATGGCCTAAGGTCAACTCCGTAATTTACTGAAAATTTCTAACTCTATTATAAAATATGTTTTAAAAATTACGTTACTACTAAATTTCGATACTGAAACCAGAGGGAAATGAAGGGGTACCACATTGAGATCGATACCGAAAGCACTAACCTAGAAAGTGCTCAACCGACACTAAAATGCTAGGATATAGATACGAGGATGATGCCAATGCAAAGATTTAGGAAAGAACCAAGCTGATATCGAAGGTCTGGAGTAATGGAGCTAACACTAAAACAACAAGATTGAGAATATAGAACCAGCACCAAAATGGGGACTTGGCACATATGCTATCGGCACCAACAAAGGAAAGCAAATGGCTTGGTGCTGATACCAAGGAAATGACAATAAAGGCACGATGTCGATACCAACTTACAACAAGCAATTGGCTTGGTATCGGTACCGGACAAAGAGGACAAAATCATGAAAACAGCAAAGGTGGAACCATATATCCAAGGCCAGTATTATGTAAAGTGATACCAAACGCCAAAGCCAGAAGCATGACGTTCGATATCAATAGCTTAAAGGAAGAAGCCCAAGACCAATGCTAAGTGAAAGGAAGCTACCAACACCAACATGCTTGGTGTCGATATTACTGTACAAGGATGTTATCGAAGCCATGAAGAAAGAACATACCAGCAACACCCATAAAAATGCAAGCAATAAGAGGTTAAAGACAACAGGACATCAATATGGGACGATACTCAGAAGACGATGCAAAAGAGAGCAATCCATGTAAACATGTTTAATGTCGACACCCAGAAGTCGCAACCGAAGGCAAGATCACCAAAGCGGGTCGATGCCAAGGTTTGCCACCGAAACACAAAAAGCGGGCCGATACCAGAGATTTAAGGCAGAATCGGACTTCCTACTGGAACGCTACCAAAAGGGGCCCAAAGTGCCAAAAAATAAGACCCTAGAAGTCACATTTTAGGGGACTTCTCCTCATTCTAAAATTTTGTATTCATTTCTAAGAAATAAAAACCCTATTTTTTAAATCGATTTGAGGATTTCTTATGTAATCATCTATGTACTCAATCAAGTGATCAAATAAAGGGATACTTAGCAATTACTTCCGATTATTCTTATCATTTGACCATCAATTCGAATTCAAGCCTTCTACTTGGAGATAATTACCAGACTACCCCGATGAGCCTTCTAGCTCCGATTAGTGTCGAACTTACAACGTCCTATCCTAAGATATCTATTGAGCCTTAAGTCTCGTAAGTGTGATACTCACCTCTTGGGGGGTAACTAATCTTCGGGCCTTGGATTTTGATATCTAATGAACGACAAGTTAAATCATACTTTTAGGAGCTAGATCACACATTGGTTCCTGACACGACCCAAACTTCCCCGTAAAGGAAAGCCCGGATTGAGTTGAGAACACAACAAATTAGAACACAAACAGAAGAACATTTCATTGCTTATTACAACAATTTATATCAGAGTACAAGAATGTACAGAGTATGAATAAATATTATACATTTGATAAATATCAAAGATTTACAAGTTACAATGCCGCGGAAAATAATACAAAACACAACTGAAAGAGATACACGGATACAGAGTCTTCTGAATATCATTCCAGATGTAAACCAGTATTTTGTGAATATAAATCTGCAAAACCAAAACTACTAGTTGCCCGTGTGGAAAATAGGGGCACCCAGAGTTTAGGTCAAAACAATAAACTCCAGGTCAGTCATGTGACTGGTGTGAGAACTAAAACAGTTATTAAATCTTTACTTTAAAGATAAAGTAAATCAAGGGACCATGCCGTATAAAACGAAACGGGTTTCCTCCCAAGAATACCAGTGCATAAAACAAACAGCGCAATGCTTTTTGGAAAAATGAAGCTATTATAAGACCCGAGTCCCATCACACAATGCAACGCAAGCCGGAGGATAAGGTTTTCCCTTTTAATAGCTAAACATGTTTGGTACATTAAACACAAATCATTGGATACTATTATAAGTGTATAGTGTATAAAACAGCTTCAAATATAAATGTATCAACCCTAGGCGACATGGATACCATATATCATGTCGCCAATACTAGGCTCTACAATCAAAACCGCAAAGTCATGTATTGGAAGTTGGATTTCCATATGTGAATCAAGGCAAGGGATCGCCCTTACCGCTTTGAGACTCTCTAGCCTGAGCCTTAGGATCAGAGCTCGAGTGACCCTTGGATCGTCAGAGCCGGTCCACTCAAAGTGCAAAGGTGGATTAAAATGCCTGAATAATACGTTTTCCCGCTCTATGGGGCATAAAATTGGTCTGTATAAAGACCATACCATCCATCGGCCCCGTAGTGCCGATATATCCGAGGCGCCTCGCTACCCATCATCCACATAAGTAAAACATCTGGGCGTGCAAAACCCAGACACCACTCCTAGCTAGAAGGAAACGCATGCCCTCCCAGATGTCCTCTCCCTGTTTCTGGTTCACACCGGGGTGTGAAGCTCACGAATTAACGCTATACACAAAGCTATGTTATATTATAGCCGTGTTTTGATCATCAACTACAAGACTCTGCTTTTCAACAGAAGCCTTGATCCTTTGCATCTCAGCATGCCACACAGGCAATTCACGCTATGCAACTGATGTCTATCAATCACACAGAATGAAATCCGATGTCAGACACACATCCATTTACAAGTTTGTTTTGGGTCTGAACGAAATAGGAGGCACCTTATTCCTCATCCCATATGTCCAATACAGGAGAGAGGTCCTCGCATATCCGGTCGATCTCCAAGTATGTCTGGAACGATCACCACTTATTACCTTGTCTTGGGTGTACAGTCCAATCAAGACATCAGTAATCATCCAAACAAGGTGAAGACCTCTGTCTTCAACCACCGTCTTCATCGTCGACTTATCGTCGAATCAGTTATTCATAATGGGATAAACCCGGTCTTTCTGAATAACTCGTGTATATAATAAACAAGTGCTATAAAAACACAACATACGCCTAGTTCCAATCCAGAATATTCCTTTATTCAAATATTCTTATACTTTGGGAAAGGTTCCCATTAATTTGATCAAAGATAAATTCTTTAAAATTATTCTTTAATCTTCTTTTGGATTTCAATTCAAACCAAATTAAGGCTTATCCAAACTAGTCGGGATTAGCGATCCTTACCGAAGTAATCATTTTTTTTATTTCCCAATCCCGACTTATTCATCCCATGAAGCAAAACTGGTAATACTTCATATCTAACACCACGATGTTATCGGTAAATTTAATTACCATTTCACGTTCAAATCTAATTAAAGATTTAATTATCGCCTGGAGTAAAACTGATGGTACTCCATTCTCGATCATTTCCCAAATTTGATAATTTAAATTATCACATTCCCATTTCAATCTAATTAAAGATTAATTAAAAATCCAATTCAGTTTTAATCTCGAAAATCATTACTTAATGATTATTCCAAGTTAAGAAATTAATCTTATCTTTAACTGGGTTAAAGAATTAATGTCATTTAAAACATAGCTCACGATAAACCCAAAATCCCATTCCATTAATTATGGAATTTTCACGGAAAACATATCAATATATAATCGATGTCAAATTCCGTATCCGACTAATAATATAAATGGAATAACGACAAAGCCTTTTAAATTCCATATATATTAATAGTCTTCCTCCACAGAAACTCACTTCGATTATTATCAAAATCGAATTCCATTCCATTCCAATATATTAAATTGGAAAACTTTACTTTGGAAAATCTCCACTGAATCTTTAATAAAAAGATTTATAAGTTCCAAATCTCATTTCACTGTAAATCGGGATAAAGAACGGATGTCGTTAAAAACACAGTTCACAATAAATCCAATTCACATTCCATTTCAAATCCAATTAAATGTTAATTAATTGGTAATTTTTCTCTACATCTTAATTAAAAGATTTATTCTTTTCATACGGGGTTTAAGTACAGTGTTATAGAAGACCCCATCCCATCATTCTCTAACAGTAAATTAGTAAGAGAACAATTCCCTAAGTATTAATCCCGAAGGCCGAAACCAACATCAGATCGATACCCAGTAAACCATTCAACTTAGCTAATTATGACGACCCCATTTCCCGTACTGACGGTTACAAGGGTTATCTTTGGAATATAACACAGAAACAGATAATAGCAGAACAAAATTAAATAAATACACCAGATAATGAACAATACAATATACTGGATAAACGTAATCATCAGAGTTACACAGTATACAGGATCTTACTTAGTACAAATACAGTTCAACTATACATAAATGTCTACAGCGGAAATAAACAAAATATGTACAATAGGAGCTGAACAGCATAAAAAGAGATAAATGATAGAATCCATCTTCAGCTCCAGCTATCCAGAAAGAACCAGCTAAACCTGAATACAAGGCTGCCCGTGTAGAAAAAAAAAGGAGCACCCGAGTTTGAAAGTGAAACAAACTACGAGTCAGTCATGAGACTGGTATGAGAAATCTATTCAACACATTTAGTATATGGCTAATCACAGGACCACACCACTTTCGTGGAACGGGTTTACTCCATCGGATTGCCAGTGCTTTAAAAACAAATCTTTCTTTTAAACAACGCAATGCATTTTATAAAATGAAGTCATTATAAGACTCAGTTCCCATCACACAATGCAACGCAAACCGGAGGATAGAGTTTTATCTTATAATGGCCAAAATATGCTTGATACGAATAAAACAAAAGCATTTGATATTATTACTAGTGTTTATTTTTTTCAAAAACAATTTCAAATCATAACTATCAATCATAGACGACATGAGCGTCCCATGCCACTATGTCGCCAAATATATATACAATCAGAACCGCACGATGTCGTATTTGTAAATTGGATTTCCGTCATGAACCAAGGCAAAAGATAGTCCTTACCGAATTCGAGACAATCTAGCCCATGTCTCAGGAACAGCCGCAACTGCCCCTTGGATCGTCTGGGCCGGTCCACCGATGTGGATTATTATGCCTGAACAATACGTTTCCCCGCCCTTTGGGGCGTAAATGAGCCAACGAATGACTCCATCGGACCCGGATCGTCCGATCAAACCGAGGCGCCTCGCAACAGCAACAACCACATAGGTGAAAAGTATATAAATGTCAGGGCTGGTAGGTCACTGACACCACCCTAGCTAGAAAGAAACGCATGCCCTCCCTGGGGTCCTTCTCCCGTTTCTGGTTCATACCGGGGTGTGAGGCTCGCGATTTCACGTTATACACAAAGCTACGCCACACAGGCGGTGCTTTGATCATCACCACAAGACTTTGCTTTTCAACAGAAGCCCTGATCATTTGCCACTTAGGCATGCCACACTAGCAATTCATGCCATGCGACTGATGTCCATCGATATACAACCTCTGAGCTCGTGCGTCTCAGAGAAGGGCGTTAAGCAAAAGAATGAATTCTCCGCCGCCAAACAGATGTATATTTAATAGAGATCAATCAACACAGAATAAAATCCAATGTCAGACACACAGTCCATTTACAAGTCCGTTCTGGGTCTGAACGAAACCAGAGGCACTAAATACCTCGCAAACCCATCGATCACCACGTACGTCTGGACGATCACCACTCATTATCCATATTTCGGGATGCCTCCCAATCAGGACCTCGGTTACCATCCAAACGAGGTGAAGATCTCCAGTCTTCGACCACCGTCTTCATCTTCGACTTTCAATCGTCGGTCAATTATTTGAAATGAGAATTAACTCGGCCTTTTCAAATAATTCACGTATATTTAGAATTTCAAATCAATTTATTTCAATGGTTAAATCATTCGACAACACCAATTTTGTTCTTTAATGTAATTTTCACACCAAACACATTCAACCATCAAATACCACATAAATCGAGCAAATTCAGTTTATTTCCATTCCATATCGTTTATGATATTTTATAACGATTTATCGCTATTTTTATTTATTTTGAAATAGCCAATTTATTCAAAACGACGCTTCGGGCCATAACGCGGCCGTGGCGCTGTTTTCCTTCAGATTTGATTTACACATATCTGAAAATCTAACCGTTGGATCTTCACAAAATTTACATCATTAGAAAGGTCTTTTCAAAACGAATCCAACGGTTCTAGTTTTGGGAAAATCCGACGGTCGGATCTCCCGGTACAATCGTTTGAAGTTTCGATTTCAAAATACGAACTACAGCGTCGTTATTCGATTAAATATAATTATATTTATATATATATAAATATAATCGTTTCTGGCGCTGTTTTTCTTCAGATTTGAATTAAACATTCCAGACAATCCAACCGTTGGATTTTTACAAAGTTGGTGCCGTTGGGAAGATATTTCCAAGGCGAACCCAACGGTTGTGGTTTCGGGAAAATCCAATGGTCGGATTTCCCGCACTAGTTGTTTGAAATCACGGTTTCAAAACACGAACTGCACGGCCACGTTTCGTTTTAATTTTATTTATATATATACATATATATAAATATAGTTCATTCAACAATTTCAATATCGTTTTCACTTCAAATATTTCACTAACGCCTTTAAATTTTGGAAAATTTCGCCATAACCTCCTTTGTACGGGAGGGGCTGGGAAAATTCCCAAATAGCCACACGGGCGTCTCATGTCAAAAAGAAAAAGAAAAAGCCAAGCGGCTAGCCAACAGGCTCATAAAATCATCACCCAAACAAAACAGTAAATGTGTACCTATTTGTCGGGCACAAAATTTTATTCCTCTTCTCTAGCCCCTTTGCTATAACATGTTCAATAAATATGCATGTACATATATACAGTTCTTATCACTTATCATTTTCCATCCAACTTCATATTTGATTCCATTTGGTTCAAAAACACCATTCATTCTAATGTTGCATGCATAGGCAAAAATCATATCATTAGCTACTTAATGAATATTTCAACTCATGCATATTTATTTGAACGAGTTGCTATTTTTAACACTTCACATTTCAACAATTCATGTATATAATAAAAATGTGATTTTTATTGTAAAACAAATTATTTCAAAACACTATTATTTTATATGGTTTATATAGGTGATAGAAATAGGATTTTTATTGTAAAACAATTTATTTCAAAACAGGATTATTTTATACATTTTATATTGATGTTCAAATTGGGATTTTTATTATAAAACAATTTATTTCAAAATATGAATACCATTCAACACATGAATTTCTAATCAACGAATGAATATCGATTCAACACATGAAGGTTTTCTATAGTTTCTATATATAGATAAAAATGTGATTTTTATATTTAAAACACGAAGACCATTCAACACATGAATTTTAATTCAACGAATGAATATCGATTCAACACATGAAGGTTTTCTATTCAACGAATAAATATAGTTTCAGCAAATGAAAATAATTCCAACACATGAATATTATTCAAAATTTCGGCAGCATAACGACAGGGTAGTTAAAACCGGGACCGTCCCTAGTACGGCTCCTCGCTATACCTTAAAACCTCGCGGTTTTTGACAATGGGGATCATGCATCTAGTTCGCACGCAGGCGGCATGTATATATTTATTTCATTTCCACAAACTAATCCTATATGGTTTCAACCAAATATTTCTCAACCACAAACGGGTATTTTTCAACCACGATCAATCAATATCAACCACAAACAATCCCAAACAACCATTCGCTATCAATCAATTTTCACACCAATCACAACCAATAAATATCGTCCATGGTTTGTGGACGAGGGGCGTATACATACATACATACATATATATATATAGCAATTCACTTCTATTTCAACACATATATAATTTTTACAACGCATATACAACTTATACATCGAACGTACGACTTATACAATGCTTATACATGAGGTGTACAACGCTTATATAACTCATACATCGACTATATAATTTATACATTGTCGTTTTCCATATCGTTTATAAATTAGAAATCTCACATTGGGTTCCACTCCACCAAAAATAGCAGAAGGGTCAGAAAAATATGCGGTCTCTTCTAAAATGTAGAAGACGTCCACACGGTCACGATGTTTCCTATTTCATTGAATTTCGTCAAGAAACGAAAAAGATATGACTTTTCAAAGTTTGCAACGGTTTAAAGGTGTTAAAACTGTTGAAAATAAATTAAAGCCGTTACCTTCAATAAATGTTCAAAACTAGGTTTGATTCTTGCTCTCAATCCGTTGCACGATACGAAGATCGGGTTGTACCACGTCGAAGAGCTTGGAGTCGCGCACCAGGCGGTGGTGGCGCTGGTGAACTCGACGGTGAGATGGCCCCCTGGTGGCGTGATGAACGATCGTACTTTGGAGGCTTCAAACGAACGAAATACTCCACGAAAAAAATCGAAACCAGGTATGGATTTGAAGCTCTTCTCGAGCCCTTCAAAATCCCTAACTGGAGCACTTGATTTTACTGAGCGTGGAAGGAGGAATCGAGGAGAGAAGGCGGCGAGCTGTTTCCGTCGTCGGTTTAGAGAGGGTCGGGGAGAGAGAAAGAGTGGAGTGGCCAATCAGATTTTTCCATTTAATTTATATATTTTTAAAATTTCAAAAATACCCCTTACACAGACGAACACCAATTCAAACCCAACGACTGACGTCCCTAGCGTTTTACCCTCATTCCGAACACAATGGGATATGTTTCGTAGGCCCATTCGACTGTTTCAGTCAGTTTTCCTTCAAATTAAAATATAAAACATTCAATATTTGATTTGAACATACAATTCAATTTACCAGGGCCACAAACTGATTCGAAAAATTCCAGAAAAATAAATCTAGCTATGTTTTGACGATACGGTCCCAACAAAACTAGTTTCGTCGAATTCTGAGACGTTTGCTAAAAGGCCCATTTCTGGTAGATCCAGTTTAACTGTAATTGGCCAAAACACGTTTTCCTTTGCCACGCTCACATATTAGCTTCAAAAATTATGAAATTTGAAACCTAGCAATAACTTCACATCCCGGATCCAACAAAAGTGGTTTCGTCGAATTCCGAGGTCGTATGCAAAATGGCCAATTTCACGGGCTATATAAATCCCATAGCGACCTTTCTGAAAATTCATTCGGCCATAACTTTTGCTTTCCGTTATGAAAATTTGATTTTTCAGATTTGTTAGAAAGGTATTCACTAACAGATTTAAATATTTTTGGTTTCGCTAAAATCCGTTTTGTTTTGCACCCGGTACAATCCGACAAAGTTTGAATTCAATTTTTGAAACTGCAGCGCCATTTCAGGCCTTGTTTATAATTATAATTAATTATATTCGTTTTCCATTGTCGATTCAAACTCACTTTCCATTGCCATTATTTAAAATAATTATTTTAAATATTTAAAATCCATTATTTTAGCCAATTTAAAAACTTTAAATTGGTTCAGATTTTCTGGGTTACAATCTCCCCCACTTATAACTTTTCGTCCCCGAAAAGGAACAAAGTCGAAAGTGGTTTGATAAATCTACAATCACACAACACAACCAACAATCAAATCATTTTAACCTTTCAAAAATATACTGATCAACTTCTATACTCTTTTTTTTTAAATCATTCAGATTATAGAATTTAAAAGTGCACATCCATGAAAAGAAAATAACAACAGAGTAGAGAATTAAATGGTAATGCAAAGTAGGGTAAATGTACCTTGCACCAGAGTCAATCAGAGATATCCACTCGGCATCTAGGATAAGCTTTCTGAATGCTCTCCTCAGTTTCCCAAGTACAATCTCGTGGATCTCCACTCCATTGCACTTTGACTAAGTGAACCTTCTTGTTCCTCAGCTCTTTGGTTTCTTTGCCGATAATCTTTAGCGGCTCTCTTCTCACAGCTAATTCTGGAGTAATTTCAATATCCTGCTGAGCTGCTTCTTCGACGATCAAGTCTGGATCATGAACGTGCTTTCGAAGTTGAGATATGTGAAATACATCATGAACTCCAGGCAACCAATCAGGCAATTTGACCCTATAAGCGAGAGTTCCGATCCGTTCCAGAATAGGAAACGGACCGATGAATTTGGGCGCCAACTTTCCAGTTTTACCGAACCGGATTACTCCTCTCATCGGCGATACTTTCAGATATACATAGTCGCCAACAGCAAATGATATATCTCTTCTTCTTCTATCGGCATAGCTCTTTTGTCGGCTTTGAGCGGCGAGTAATCGCTTCTTAATAAAATCGACTTTGTCGGCAGCTTCTCGGATCATATCAGGCCCCAACACAAGTCTATTACCGGGCTCGACCCAACAAGCAGGAGATCGGCACAGTCTACCATACAATGCTTCAAATGGCGACATTGTCAGGCTCGCCTGGTAGCTGTTGTTATATGAGAATTCAGTCAAATGCAGATGGTCTTCCCATGATCCACCGAAATCTATAACGCAAGCCCACAATAGATCTTCTAAAATACGATTCTCACTCTAACCGTCTGTCTGAGGATGATAAGCGGTGCTCAAGTTCAACTTCGTTCCCAGCTCGACTTGGAATGCTTCCCAGAATTTGCTAGTGAATATTGTATCTCTATCACTGACTATACTGAGCGGCACTCCATGCAGTCTAACTATTTCCCTGAAGTATATTTGTGCCAGACTCTGAGCGGTTCTGTTTGATCTGACAGGTATGAAATGGGCGGTCTTCGTGAAGCGATCTACGATCACCCAAATACTGTCATTCCCTTTTCTGGTTCTGGGCAAACCATCAATGAAATCCATAGAAATATGTTCCCACTTCCAACCGGGAACGTCTAGCGGTTGCAATAATCCAGCTAGTTTCTGTTGGTCGCTTTTTACTAGCTGGCAAGTAGGGCATCGACTAACATATATCGATATGTCTCTCTTTAACGACTTCCACCAGAATGTGCGCTTGATATCATTATACATTTTACTCACACCCGGATGGATACTGAGCTTAGATTTGTGGCATTCATCAAGCACATCTCTTCTGAGTTCAGGAATTTCTGGAACACAGATTCGGCCTTCTAACCTCAGAATCCCTTCGCTGTCAAGCTGGAAATCCGAAGCATTTCCTTCACGAATTCGCTGACTCGTTCCTTTGATAAATTGGTCGTCTTCTTGGAGAGCCGATATCTTGTCAATCAGCGAAGTCGCAATGATGAAACTGGCGATCATTTCATTCTGCTACTCATACTAGGATATTACTGATCCTATCTGTATTGAGTTGCCCGTCCTTGAACACTACTGGTTCTATTTCTGACGAGTTCGTTCATATGTTATATTACAGAACTAAGCTTAACCAAAGCTCTGATACCACGTTATGACGACCCCATTTCCCGTACTGACGGTTACAAGGGTTATCTTTGGAATATAACACAGAAACAGATAATAGCAGAACAAAATTAAATAAATACACCAGATAATGAACAATACAATATACTGGATAAACGTAATCATCAGAGTTACACAGTATACAGGATCTTACTTAGTACAAATACAGTTCAGCTATACATAGATGTCTACAGCGGAAATAAACAAAATATGTACAATAGGAGCTGAACAGCATAAAAAGAGATAAATGATAGAATCCATCTTCAGCTCCAGCTATCCAGAAAGAACCAGCTAAACCTAAATACAAGGCTGCCCGTGTAGAAAAAAAAGGGCACCCGAGTTTGAAAGTGAAACAAACTACGAGTCAGTCATGGGACTGGTATGAGAAATCTATTCAACATATTTAATATATGGCTAATCACAGGACCACGCCACTTTCGTGGAACGGGTTTACTCCATCGGATTGCCAGTGCTTTAAAAATAAATCTTTCTTTTAAACAACGCAATGCATTTTATAAAATGAAGTCATTATAAGACTCAGTTCCCATCACACAATGCAACGCAAACCGGAGGATAGAGTTTTATCTTATAATGGCCAAAATATGCTTGATACGAATAAAACAAAAGCATTTGATATTATTACTAGTGTTTATTTGTTTCAAAAACAATTTCAAATCATAACTATCAATCATAGACGACATGAGCGTCCTATGCCACTATGTCGCCAAATATATATACAATCAGAACCGCACGATGTCGTATTTGTAAATTGGATTTCCGTCATGAACCAAGGCAAAAGATAGTCCTTACCGAATTCGAGACAATCTAGCCCATGTCTCAGGAACAGCCGCAACTGCCCCTTGGATCGTCTGGGCCGGTCCACCGATGTGGATTATTATGCCTGAACAATACGTTTCCCCGCCCTTTGGGGCGTAAATGAGCCAACGAATGACTCCATCGGACCCGGATCGTCCGATCAAACCGAGGCGCCTCGCAACAGCAACAACCACATAGGTGAAAAGTATATAAATGTCAGGGCTGGTAGGTCACTGACACCACCCTAGCTAGAAAGAAACACATGCCCTCCCTGAGGTCCTTCTCCCGTTTCTGGTTCATACCTGGGTGTGAGGCTCGCGATTTCACGTTATACACAAAGCTACGCCACACAGGCGGTGCTTTGATCATCACCACAAGACTTTGCTTTTCAACAGAAGCCCTGATCATTTGCCACTTAGGCATGCCACACTAGCAATTCATGCCATGCGACTGATGTCCATTGATATACAACCTCTGAGCTCGTGCGTCTCAGAGAAGGGCGTTAAGCAAAAGAATGAATTCTCCGCCGCCAAACAGATGTATATTTAATAGAGATCAATCAACACAGAATAAAATCCAATGTCAGACACACAGTCCATTTACAAGTCCGTTTTGGGTCTAAACGAAACCGGAGGCACTAAATACCTCGCAAACCCATCGATCACCACGTACGTCTGGACGATTACCACTCATTATCCATATTTCGGGATGCCTCCCAATCAGGACCTCGGTTACCATCCAAACGAGGTGAAGATCTCCAGTCTTCGACCACCGTCTTCATCTTTGACTTTCAATCGTCGGTCAATTATTTGAAATGAGAATTAACTCGGCCTTTTCAAATAATTCACGTATATTTAGAATTTCAAATCAATTTATTTCAATGGTTAAATCATTCGACAACACCAATTTTGTTCTTTAATGTAATTTTCACACCAAACACATTCAACCATCAAATACCACATAAATCGAGCAAATTCAGTTTATTTCCATTCCATATCGTTTATGATATTTTATAACGATTTATGGCTATTTTTATTTATTTTGAAATAGCCAATTTATTCAAAACGACGCTTCGGGCCATAACGCGGCCGTGGCGCTGTTTTCCTTCAGATTTGATTTACACATATCTGAAAATCTAACCGTTGGATCTTCACAAAATTTACATCATTAGAAAGGTCTTTTCAAAACGAATCCAACGGTTCTAGTTTTGGGAAAATCCGACGGTCGGATCTCCCGGTACAATCGTTTGAAGTTTCGATTTCAAAATACGAACTACAGCGTCGTTATTCGATTAAATATAATTATATTTATATATATATAAATATAATCGTTTCTGGCGCTGTTTTTCTTCAGATTTGAATTAAACATTCCAGACAATCCAACCGTTGGATTTTTACAAAGTTGGTGCCGTTGGGAAGATATTTCCAAGGCGAACCCAACGGTTGTGGTTTCGGGAAAATCCAATGGTCGGATTTCCCGCACTAGTTGTTTGAAATCACGGTTTCAAAACACGAACTGCACGGCCACGTTTCGTTTTAATTTTATTTATATATATACATATATATAAATATAGTTCATTCAACAATTTCAATATCGTTTTCACTTCAAATATTTCACTAACGCCTTTAAATTTTGGAAAATTTCGCCATAACCTCCTTTGTACGGGAGGGGCTGGGAAAATTCCCAAATAGCCACACGGGCGTCTCATGTCAAAAAGAAAAAGAAAAAGCCAAGCGGCTAGCCAACAGGCTCATAAAATCATCACCCAAACAAAACAGTAAATGTGTACCTATTTGTCGGGCACAAAATTTTATTCCTCTTCTCTAGCCCCTTTGCTATAACCTGTTCAATAAATATGCATGTACATATATACAGTTCTTATCACTTATCATTTTCCATCCAACTTCATATTTGATTCCATTTGGTTTAAAAACACCATTCATTCTAATGTTGCATGCATAGGCAAAAATCATATCATTAGCTACTTAATGAATATTTCAACTCATGCATATTTATTTGAACGAGTTGCTATTTTTAACACTTCACATTTCAACAATTCATGTATATAATAAAAATGTGATTTTTATTGTAAAACAAATTATTTCAAAACACTATTATTTTATATGGTTTATATAGGTGATAGAAATAGGATTTTTATTGTAAAACAATTTATTTCAAAACAGGATTATTTTATACATTTTATATTGATGTTCAAATTGGGATTTTTATTATAAAACAATTTATTTCAAAATATGAATACCATTCAACACATGAATTTCTAATCAACGAATGAATATCGATTCAACACATGAAGGTTTTCTATAGTTTCTATATATAGATAAAAATGTGATTTTTATATTTAAAACACGAAGACCATTCAACACATGAATTTTAATTCAACGAATGAATATCGATTCAACACATGAAGGTTTTCTATTCAACGAATAAATATAGTTTCAGCAAATGAAAATAATTCAAACACATGAATATTATTCAAAATTTCGGCAGCATAACGGCAGGGTAGTTAAAACCGGGACCGTCCCTAGAACGGCTCCTCGCTCTACCTTAAAATCTCGCGGTTTTTGACAATGGGGATCATGCATCTAGTTCGCACGCAGGCGGCATGTATATATTTATTTCATTTCCACAAACTAATCCTATATGGTTTCAACCAAATATTTCTCAACCACAAACGGGTATTTTTCAACCACGATCAATCAGTATCAACCACAAACAATCCCAAACAACCATTCACTATCAATCAATTTTCACACCAATCACAACCAATAAATATCGTCCATGGTTTGTGGACGAGGGGCGTATATATATATATATATATATACATATATATATATAGCAATTCACTTCTATTTCAACATATATATAATTTTTACAACGCATATACAACTTATACATCGAACGTACGACTTATACAATGCTTATACATGAGGTGTACAACGCTTGTATAACTCATACATCGACTATATAATTTATACATCGTCGTTTTCCATATCGTTTATAAATTAGAAATCTCACATTGGGTTCCACTCCACCAAAAATAGCAGAAGGCTCAGAAAAATATGCGGTCTCTTCTAAAATGTTGAAGACGCGGTCACGATGTTTCCTATTTCATCGAATTTCGTCAAGAAACGAAAAAGATATGATTTTTCAAAGTTTGCAACGGTTTAAAGGTGTTAAAACTATTGAAAATAAATTAAAGTCGTTACCTTCAATAAATGTTCAAAACTAGGTTTGATTCTTGCTCTCAATCCGTTGCACGATACGAAGATCGGGTTGTACCACGTCGAAGAGCTTGGAGTCGCGCACCAGGCGGTGGTGGCGCTGGTGAACTCGACGGCGAGATGGCCCCCGGCGGCGTGATGAACGATCGTACTTTGGAGGCTTCAAACGAACGAAATACTCCACGAAAAAATCGAAACTAGGTATGGATTTGAAGCTCTTCTCGAGCTCTTCAAAATCCCTAACTGGAGCACTTGATTTTACTGAGCGTGGAAGGAGGAATCGAGGAGAGAAGGTGGCGAGCTGTTTCCGTCGTCGGTTTAGAGAGGGTCGGGGAGAGAGAAAGAGTGGAGTGGCCAATCAGTTTTTTCCATTTAATTTATATATTTTTAAAATTTCAAAAATACCCCTTACACAGACGAACACCAATTCAAACCCAACGACTGACGTCCCTAGCGTTTTACCCCCATTCCGAACACAATGGGATATGTTTCGTAGGCCCATTCGACTGTTTCAGTCAGTTTTCCTTCAAATTAAAATATAAAACATTCAATATTTGATTTGAACGTACATTTCAATTTGCCAGGGACACAAACTGTTTCGAAAAATTCCAGAAAAATAAATCTAGCTATGTTTTGACGATACGGTCCCAACAAAACTAGTTTCGTCGAATTCTGAGACCGTTTTCAAAAAGGCCCATTTATGGTAGATCCAATTTAACTGTAATTGGCCAAAACACGTTTTCCTTTGCCAAGCTCACATATTAGCTTCAAAAATTATGAAATTTGAAACCTAGCAATAACTTCACATTCCGGATCCAACAAAAGTGGTTTCGTCGAATTTCGAGGTCGTATGCAAAATGGCCAATTTCACGGGCTATATAAATCCCATAGCGACCTTTCTGAAAATTCATTCGGCCATAACTTTTGCTTTCCGTTATGAAAATTCGATTTTTCAGATTCGTTAGAAAGGTATTCACTAACAGATTTAAATATTTTTGGTTTCGCTAAAATCCATTTTGTTTTGCACCCGGTACAATCCGACAAATTTTGAATTCAATTTTTGAAACTGCAGCGCCATTTCAGGCCTTGTTTATAATTATAATTAATTATATTCGTTTTCCATTGTCGATTCAAACTCACTTTCCATTGCCATTATTTAAAATATTTATTTTAAATATTTAAAATCCATTACTTTAGCCAATTTAAAAACTTTAAATTGGTTCAGATTTTCTGGGTCGTTACACTAATCTCTAGTTAGTTTCTAATTTTCTTAACTCCATTGGGTTTAAGAATAGTATTATTAAAGATACCATTCACGATAAACCCAAAATCTCATTCCATTGTTAATCGGGTTAAAGAACAAGTGTTATTTAAAACACCGTTCATGATAAACCTAAAACCAATTTCAGTTCGATTCCAATTAAATATCAATTAATTGGTAAACTCCTTTAAATCTTATTTAAAAGATTTATTCTTTTCTCATTTGGGTTTAAGAACGGTGTTAATGAAGACACCGTTCACGGCCAACCCAAAATCCAATTTGATATTAAATACAAGGCTCTGAATAGAAAATATATCGGCTTATATTCAGTATCAAATTCTCAAATCAACAAATATCGTGTTGGAATAACGATATATATATCTTCCAAATTCCTCCACAATATCCGTATAATCATGGAATCCAATATCGAAATATTCCGAAGATAATTTCGATTAAAATCCATTCCAATTCATATATTGGAAATTCTGGTTATATTAATACCCATTCTCAATCCAATTTATTTATTTAAAAATAATTGGATTATAATTCTAGTTCATAACTAGTTCATTTTTATAAAAAAATATTTTTATCTTTTCAAATATGGAATTTTTCATCCCAATTCTTTCAAAATCATTTATTATGATTTTACACTAATTATCAATATTTTTAATAATTTTATCAAGGCCCGTATAGTCGATTTCCATAAATGGCCATCGAACTGCACTTATAGCGACCTTTTCCAAATTTGATTTGGACATAATTCCAAATCCAACCATTAGATTTCAAATTTCTTGTATTCTTAGAATGTTCTTTTCGATACGAACCCAACGGTTCCAGTTTTAGGAGAATCCGATGGTCGGATCTCCCGTAACGTCCGTTCGAAGTCAACGGTCGAAATTCGCGAACTGCCATCGCACAGCGCTTTCTATTCAGACCATTAAATATATGTAATATATATTATATATTTTTCGTCGATTTCTATTTAAAACGTATTTTATAAATCGTTTTAAATTCGTTTTCAAAACGATTTCAACTTCATATTCAATTTCAAATCAAAATTGAATATTCCATATCATTAATATATAAATGATAATATTTTCAAAACATTAGATTTTGAAACCACTTCCATTTCGATATTCATTATAAAAATGAATAAAATCGATATAAATATCGTTCACGTCAAAATGACGTCAATCTAATCAACATGGCTTCATATATTTAAATATATTCGTGTCCATCCCAAATTGGACATCAAAATCAGATTTTGATCTTTTACTGAATATTATTTCGAAATGTTCATTATTTTAAAATAATCATTATTTTTAAAATATTCATTCTTTTTGAACTGGAATCAGACACTGTCAACTACCATATAATGTGATTATATGGATTTCATACAATACATGTATAGAACAACAATGATAAACAATCAACCATCATCCAGAGTGCATTCTATACTGCATAAGCATTAAATATAAATATTTAACGCTTACAATTGTCTGTCAACCTATCGATTGACATACAACTAAATATTGGGATTAGTATATGTCCAATATCATCCCAATACCCGTGTGGGGTTTTCAAACCACAAACACTGATTATTATTTGTGCAGTTGGGCGATGTGTAAAATATATCGTCCCAATCCATATCAGTCAAATGTGTGTACATAAACAAATCGTCCGATTTGTAAATGAATATTTAATTTATTCATATATACGTTAAAAATTATATTTTTAACTATAGAATATTTATTTCGACACATAAATATTTTATACAGTCCATTTCACATCACAAGCAATTTTCACAACACAATCAAACAAACAAGTCGTCCATGGTTTGTAGACGACGGGGAGCAGTTCATATATTCAGTTATAAAATAAATGACTGTACAAGAAATTTCGGTGAGGAGTTCTCACCTTGGGGTCCCACTCCGTCATTCTTTAGCGGACGATAGTTTGGATTTCGTTCTGCTTCAACTCAGTTTCATCACAATCTGTTTTACGCGGTTTATGTTAAAAATCCTATTTTTAACAACGTTACTTTATATATATATATATATATATATATATATATATATATATAAATCACATTTATATAATGCTACATGTATAGAAACTATTATATTTTTATATCAATGTTTGTATTATAAAAATCTTATTTTTACGTTGATGTTTATATTATAATAATCATATTTTTATGTTGCTACTGTATATATACAAATCGTATTTTTATTATGCTATCATATAAATAAAAATCAAATCTTTATTCGTTTTTATATTTTTAAAAACCATGTCTTTATATAAATAAAAACCATGTTTTTATATTTTTTAAAAACCATTCCTTTTATAAATTAAAAATCAAATCTTTTTAATTAAAAATCATTTAAAACAAATAGAAATCAAATCTTTTTAATGTTATTCATATGATAAAACCATATTTCTATATAAATAAAACTTACATCTTCATACAAATAAAAACCATAACTTTTTATAGCTAAAAATTATAATTTTACCTAATTAAAAATCGTACCTTTATGCCATGAAAAATCCGATCTTTATATAAATAAAAATCTCATTTTTAAATTATTAAAAATCGTCTTTAGATTATTAAAAATCTCGTCCTTATAGAAATAAAAATCTAATCTTTTCTAAATCAAAGATCTAATCTTTTCTATAAACAAAAATATGATCTTCCTCTAAACAAAAATATGATCTTTCTCTAAACAAAAATATAAGAGAAGTTCTTTAAATTGAAAATCACCTTTGCAGTCGAAGGAGGGGCTGAAGGGCGTCATTGGGTGCTCGAGATGGCACGGGTGACGCTGAGGGGAGGCGGTTGGAGTCACGGCCGCCGGGGTGTGGGCCTAGGGGGCGGTGCAGCACGTTTCAGAGGTGGTGGAGCTCCTTGCATGCGGTGGCACGCGCTTTACGGTGGCGCGGTGTTCTTCTACGGGGAGGAGGGGTTAGGGCATCGGGTTTAGGGATTCGGGGATCAGGGCTAGCGGAGGAGGTCGAGGAGGGGAAGTGGAGGGGAAGGGGGCGACGTTAGTAGGCCGAAGTGGGGCGGCGTCTATGGAGGCGGAGGCGATAAAGGAGGCGACGGGGTGGGTTAGGTCAACGTTTTTTTTTACTGAACGGGGAAGAGAATAGAAAAGGGGGGTGATTATATATTTAATATTTAATTTAATTCAATTCGCTTTAAAGCCCAAAACCGTCACGAACTCGAAATCAACCCCAACGACTGTCGCCCCTAGCGTAATACCCCCATTCGGACACAATGGGATATGTCCGGCAAGCCAATTCGATTGTTACGATCAGTTTTCGTTTAAATTAAAGTATAAATCATTATATATTCAATTTAAATGACATTTCAATTTACCGAGGCCACATACTGACTCCTAAAATTCCAGAAAAATAAATCTGGCTATGTTTTGACGATACGTCCTAACAAAACTAATTTCGTCGAATTTGAAGACCGCTTGAAAAATGGCCATTTTTCCAGTCAATTGAACTCAAACTGAAAGTGCCAAACACGTTTAAATCCACCACGCTCACATATTGATTCCAAAAATTATGAAAATTGGGATCTAGCAATATTTTAACATCCTGAATCCAACAAAAGTGGTTTCATCGAAAATCAAGATCGTTTGCAAAATCTCCATTTTTAAGGGCTATATTTTCATAACGACTATTCTGAATTTTCAACTGGATATAACTTTTTATTCTCGCTATGAAATTTCAATTTTTCGGATATTGGAAAGATACTTTCAAATAGATTCGAATGTTTCTAATTTCAGTAAAATCCGGCTTATTTTGAATACTGTACAGTCGTTTGAAATTTGAAATCGTAATTTCAAACTACCGCGCCATTTCTAATTCCTTTTATAATTAAAATAAAAATTTATATTCTAATTTTGATTCATATAAATATATACGTTCTAATTCTATTCAAAATAAATTTCCAGTCGTTATTATTTAAAATAATTCATTTTAAATATTCAAAATTCATTAAAATTGCCAAAATAAAAAATTTAAATTGGTTCTAATTTTCCGGGTTGTTACAATCTCCCTCGCTTAAAATCTTTTTGCCCTCGAAAAGGAATGGAGCTGAAAGTTATTTTACAAATTAACTCAACTTTCATTCTGGCTTTCATTCTTCAACTTTTTAGTTTCTAAGAATTTTCCAATTTCTCAAAAATTTGGCTAACACCCTAAATTTTCGAAAAATTTCGCCATAACCTCCTTTGTATGGGGAGCACCGGGAAAATCCCCAAACCGCCACACAGGCCCTCTCATCTCAAAAAAAAAAAAAAACAATCAGCTCATAAAATCATCCAAACCCAAGAAATTAGTAAAGATGTACCTATTTGTCGGGCATACAATTTTATTCCTCTACTTAGCTTCTCTGCTATGACATGTTCAATGTATACACATTTATATGCATGCGATTTCCAATAAATTTTCAATTTAGTTCAATATATGATCAATTTTGCCCAAATTTACCGTACATCTACATGTTGGTTCAAATGAATAATCACATAACGAAATCAGCAATCAATTAGTTGATTAATGTTTCACCAATATAACTTTTATACATACTAAAAATCCATTTTTGATGCCAAATCACAACAAATAAGTCCTATCTAATTTTGGTTCTCACACCAGTCAATTGGAAATATATAAATATCCCACTTGCGAAACTCGAACATAACACTGATGATGGGTACCCGTCATCAGAATCATTCCCTGGCGACTAGAGTGTGATTTTATATCTACCCAGTATATTAAAACTTCGAATATACATTTGCAAGGCGTATATCCAAAATCTTTATATATTGGATTGTCCAAATCAATACAAATAAATATTCAAATACGTTGAATAAGGTTTAAATTTTCAAAACAGTATTGGTTTTCATTTTTATTTTTTAAAATAACACTCTTCGAACTCATTCTAGGATACTACTGATCCCATCTCTAACTAGTCATTCTCATTGGATATTACTAATCCAATCTCTGATGAATTCTTTCATTTGGTTCTAATGTGTCTTGTTCTCGAGCTCTGTAAACCAAAGCTCTGATACCAAGCTGACACGACCCAAACTTCCCCGTAAAGGAAAGCCCGGATTGAGTTGAGAACATGAAAATTCAGAACACAAACAGAAGAACATTTCATTGCTTATTACAACAATTTACATCAGAGTACAAGAATATACAGAGTATGAATAAATATTATACATTTGATAAATATCAGAGATTTACATGTTACAATGCAGTGGAAATAATACAAAACACAACTGAAAGAGATACACGGATACAGAGCGTTTCGAATATCATTCCAGCTGTAAACTAGTATCCTGTGAATATAAATCTGTAAAACCAAAACTACTAGATGTCCATGTGGAAAATAGGGGAACCCAGAGTTTAGGTTAAAACAATAAACTCCAGGTCAGTCATGTGACCAGTGTGAGAACTAAAACAGTTATTAAATCTTTACTTTAAAGATAAAGTAAATCAAGGGACCACGCCGTATAACACGGAACGAGTTTCCTCCCAAGAATACCAGTGCATAAAACAAATAGTGCAATGCTTTTTGGAAAAATGAAGCTATTATAAGACTCGGGTCCCATCACACAATGCAACGTGAGCCGGAGGATAGGGTTTTCCCTTATAATAGCCAAACATGCTTGGTACGTTAAAAACAAATCATTTGATACTATTATAAGTGCTTAGTGTATAAAACAGTTTCAAATATAAATGTATCAATCCTACGCGGCATGGGTACCATATATCATGTCGCCAATACTAGGCTCTACAATCAAAACCGCAAAGTCATGTATTGGAAGTTGGATTTCCATCTGTGAACCAAGGCAAGGGATCATCCTTACAGCTTCGAGACTCTCTAGCCCGAGCCTCGGGATCAGAGCTCGAGTGACCCTTGGATCGTTAGGGCCGGTCCACCCGAAGTACAAAGGTGGATTAAAATGTCTGAACAATACATTTTCCTGCCCTATGGGGCGTAAAATTGGTCTGTATAAAGACCATACCATCCATCGGGCCTGCAATGCCGATATATCTGAGGCGCCTAGCTATCCATCATCCTCATAAGTAAAACGTTTGGGCGTGCAAAACCTAAACACCACTCCTAGCTTGAAGGAAACGCATGCCCTCCCTGATGTCCTCTCCCGTTTCTGGTTCACACCGGGGTGTGAGGCTCGCGAGTTAATGCTATACACAAAGCTATGCTATATTAAAGCCATGCTTTGATCATCAACCACAAGACTCTGCTTTTCAACAGAAGCCTTGATCCTTTTCATCTCAGCATGCCACACTGGCAATTCACGCTATGCAACTGATGTCTATCAATCACATAGAGTGAAATCCGATGTCAGACACACATCCATTTACAAGTTCGTTCTGGGTCTGAATGAAACCAGAGGCACCTTATTCCTCATCCAGTATGTCCAATACATAGGGCTGTAAATTTTGTTCGAATGTCCGACGTCCGTTCGTGTCCGTGATCGAAATATGTCCGTCCGAGTCAGTCTGATTTTCATTTAGGACACGAGTTAGGACAATAAAATTTGTACGAGAAAAAATCAAGTTCGGTCCGGGCTCATCCGAATTCGTCCGAATTCCATGTAACTCGGCGTATAGTTGAAAGAAAATCTAGTAAAATGTACAAAAGGTGGTATAAATATCCATGTCCGACCGAGTCCGATCGTGTCCGTGTCCAAAAACCATGTGTTCGTGTCCGACTGATTTTATTTAGGACACGAATTAGGACAACGAAATTTATTCGAGAAAAAATTGGTCCGGTCCGTGTTCGATCCGAATTTTTTTAGGACATAAATTGAACACACCTCTGTCCGGTCTGGTCCGACCGATTTACACTCCAACCAATACAGGAGAGAGGTCCTCGCATATCCGGTCGATCTCCAAGAATGTCTGGAACGATCACCACTTGTTACCTTATCTTGGGTGTACAGCCCAATCAAAACATCAGTAATCATCCAAACGATGTGAAGACCTCCGGTGTTGTCGGTAAATTTAATTACCATTTCACGTTCAAATCTAATTAAAGATTTAACTATCGCCTGGAGTAAAACTGGTGGTACTCCATTCTCGATCATTTACCGAATTTGATAATTTAAATTATCACATTCCCATTTCAATCTAATTAAAGATTCATTAAAACTCCAATTCAGTTTTAATCTCGAAAATCATTACTTAATGGTTATTCCAAGTTAAGAAATTAATCTTATCTTCAATTGGGTTAAAGAACTAATGTCATTTAAAACACAGCTCATGATAAACCCAAAATCCCATTCCATTAATTATGGAATTTTCACAAAAAACATATCAATGTATAATCGATGTCCAATTCCTTATCCAACTAATAACATAAATGGAATAACGACAAAGCCTTTTAAATTCCATATATATTAACAGTCTTCCTCCACAGAAACTCACTTCGATTATTATCAAATCGAATTCCATTCCAATATATTAAATTGGAAAACTTTACTTTGGAAAATCTCCACTGAATCTTTAATAAAAAGATTTATAAGTTCCAAATCTCATTTCATTGTAAATCAGGTTAAAGAACGAATGTCGTTAAAAACACAATTCACGATAAACCCAATTCACATTCCATTTCAAATCTAATTAAATGTTAATTAATTGGTAATTCTTCTCTACATCTTAATTAAAAGATTTATTCTTTTCATACGGGGTTTAAAAACAGTGTTACTGAAGACCCCATGCCATCAGTTTCTAACAGTAAATTAGTAAGAGAACAATTCCCTAAGTATTAATCCCGAAGGCCGAAATCAACATCAGATCGATACCCAGGAAAACACTCAACTTAGCTAATCTCCAGTTAATTTCTAATTTTCTTAACTCCATTGGGTTTAAGAATAGTATTATTAAAGATACCATTCACTACAAACCCAAAATCTCATTCCATTGTTAATCGGGCTAAAGAACAAGTGTTATTTAAAACACCATTCACGATAAACCCAAAACCAATTTCAATTCAATTCCATTTAAATATCAATTAATTGGTAAACTCCTTTAAATCTTATTTAAAAGATTTATTATTTTCTCATTTGGGTTTACGAACAGTGTTAATGAAGACACCGTTCACGACAAACCCAAAATCCAATTTGATATTGAATACAAGGCTCTGAATAAGAAATATATCGACTTATATTCAATATCAAATTCTCAAATCAACAAATATCGTATTGGAATAACGATATATATATCTTCCAAATTCCTCCATAATATCCATATAATCACGGAATCCAATATCGAAATATTCCAAAGATATTTTCAATTCAAATCCATTCCAATTCATATATTGGAAATTCTGGTTATATTAAAACCCATTCTCAATCTAATTTATTTATTCAAAAATAATTGGAATATAATTCTAGTTCATAACTAGTTCATTTTGATAAAAATATATTTCTATCTTTTCAAATATGGAATTTTTTACCCTAATTTTTTCTAAACCATTTATTATGATTTTACACTAATTATTAATATTTTTAATAATTTTATTTAGGCCTGTATAGTCGATTTCCGTAAGCGGCCATCGAATTGCACTTACAGCGACGTTTTCTAAATTTGTTTTGGACATAATTCCAAATCCAACCATTAGATTTCAAATTTCTTGTATTCTTAGAAAGCACTTTTCGATACGAACCGAACGGTTCTGGTTTTAGGAGAATGCGGTGGTCCAATATCATCCCAATACCTGTGTGGGGTTTTCGAACCGCAAACACCGATTATTATTTGTGTAGTTGGGCAATGTGTAAAATATATCGTCCCAATCCATATCAGTCAAATGTGTGTACATAAACAAATCGTCCGATTTGTAAATGAATATTTATTTTATTCATATACACGTTAAAAATTATATTTTTAACTATAGAATATTTATTTCGACACATGAGTATTTTATACAGTCCATTTCACATCACAAACAATTTTCACAATACAATCAAACAAACAAGTCGTACATGGTCTGTGGACGACGGGAAGCAGTTCATATATGCAGTTATAAAATAAATGACTGTACAAGAAATTTTAGTGAGGAGTTCTCACCTTCGGGTTCCACTCCGTCATTCTTTAGCGGACGATGGTTTGGATTTCGTTCTGCTTCCATTCAGTTTCATCACAATCTATTTTACGCAGTTTATGTTAAAAATCCTATTTTTAACAACGCTACTATATTAATAAAAATCACATTTATATAACGTTACATGTATAGAAAAGATTGTATTTTTATATCAATGTTTGCATTATAAAAATCATATTTTTACGTTGATGTTAAAATTATAATAATCATATTTTTATGTTGCTACTGTATACATACAAAACGTATTTTTATTATGCTACCATACAAATAAAAATCAATTTTTTATCCGTTTTTATACTTTTCAAAACCATGTCTTTATATAAATAAAAACCATGTTTTAATATTTTTAAAAACCATTCCTTTTGTAAATTAAAATTTAAATCTTTAAAACAAATAGAAATCAAATCTTTTTAATGTTATTCATATGATAAAACCATATTTTTATAAAAATAAAACTCACATCTTCATACAAATAAAAACCATAACTTTTTATACCTAAAAATTATAACTTTACCTAATTAAAAATCGTACCTTTATGCCATGAAAAATTCGATCCTAATATAAATAAAAATCTCGTCTTTGGATTATTATAAATCTCGTCTTTAGATTATTAAAAATCTCCTCTTTAGATTATTAAAAATCTCGTCTTTATAGAAATAGAAATCTAATCTTTTCTAAATCAAAGATCTAATCTTTTCTATAAACAAAAATATGATCTTTCTCTAAACAAAAATATGATCTTTCTCTAAACAAAAATATAAGAGAAGTTCTTTAAATTGAAAATCACCTTTGCAGTCGAAGGAGGGGCTGAAGGGCATCGTTGGGTGCTCGAGATGGCGCAGGTGACGCTGAGGGGAGGCGGTTGGAGTCGCAGCTGGCGGAGTGTGGGCCCAGGGGGCGGCGCAGCGCGTTTCATAGGTGGTGGAGCTCCTTACAGGTGGCGGCAGGCGCTTCACGGTGGCGCGGTGTTCTTCTACGGGGAGGAGTGGTTAGGGCGTCGGGTTTAGGGATTCGGGGATCGCGACTAATGGAGGAGGTCGAGGAGGGGAAGTGAAGAGGAAAAGGGGGGCGACGTCAACAGGCCGAGGTGGGGCGGTGTCTGTGGAGGCGGAGGCGATAAAGGTGGGCGACGGGGTGGGTTAGGTCAACGGGTTTTTCTTTTGTTTTTTTTTTCAATTTTTACTGAACGGGGAAGAGAATAGAAAAGGGGGGTTTATTATGTATTTTATTTAATTTAATTCGCTTTAAAACCGTAACGAACTTCAAATTAACCCCAACGACTGTCGCCCCTCGTGTAATACCCCTATTCCGGACATAATGGGGTATGTACGGCAAGCCAATTCGACTGTTATGATCAGTTTTCGTTTAAATTAAAGCATAAATCATTATATATTCAATTTAAACGCACATTTCAATTTATCGGGGCCATATACTGGCTCCTAAAATTCCAGAAAAATAAATCTGGCTGTGTTTTGACGATACGGTCCTAATAAAGCTAATTTCATCGAATTTGAAGACCGCTTGAAAAATGGCCATTTTCCAGTCGATTAAATTCAAACTGAAAGTGCCAAGCACGTTTAAATCCACCATGCTCACATATCGATTCCAAAAATTATGAAAATTGGGATCTAGCAATAATTTAACATCCCGGATCCAACAAAAGTGGTTTCGTCGAAAACAGAGGTCGTTTGCAAAATCTTCCGTTTTCAAAATCTCCATTTTTAAGGGCTATATTTTCATAGTGATTATTCTGAATTTTCAACTGGACATAACTGTTAATTCCCGCTATGAAATTTTAATTTTTCGGATTCGTTGGGAAGATATTTTCAAATAGATTCAAATATTTCCGGTTTCACTTAAATCCGGCTTATTTTGAATCCTGTACATTCATTTGAAATTTGAAATCGAAATTTCAAACTACCACGCCATTTCTAATTCCTTTTATAATTAAAATAAAAATTTATATTCCAATTTCGATTTATATAAACATATACTTTCTAATCTATTCAAAATAAATTTCCAGTAATTATCATTTAAAATAATTCATTTTAAATATTCAAAATTCGTTAAAATTGCCAAAATAAAAAAAATTAATTGGTTCTGATTTTCCGGGTTGTTACAGATCCCTTAGGTTCACAACCATATTCCTATATTATGGTGTTAACGAAAAATATCATTAACATTTTGGTGCTAGAAGGAGGGCTTGAACTTTTGATCCTTTGGATAACCAACCACATCCCTAGTTATTCTAACCTATTGGATAAATATTGAAGAAATAGAATATGGATAATGAGTCTCAACAAGGATCTTCTGAATCTCGAATGACTACATCAGACATTTTCGATCCAAGACTTATTGAAGAGCAAAGGTTAAGAATGGAAGCTTTGCGAATTATATGTAAGAAAAGAGAAGTAGAACAATTGGACACCAATCGTTGGAACATAAACCCTTTCCATATAGGACCAACCCCTATCTTCGCTTTATATGGTTCTACATCAAAGGAATATAACCTATTTTCTCACGTAAAAGAAATCATCCATGCACAGGCTAAGGGAACTATATCCGAGTATGGAATAATGAAAGATTTCAACTGGTTTACTTTAAAATGGTCTAGGAAAATTGCATTTCAGCCTCAAGACACATTAAAAAGAAGACTTGAAGATGAAAATGAAGCAATAAAGCTGAGTAGTAAAAGGGCTAAATTCCAACGTCGAAAGGGAAATTTTGAGTCAAAACTACCTAAAGAATGTCATCTTACACAACACCAAACATGCCGTTTTGTAACACTTTTCTCGGTTTAACTTGTAACAGTTATTACTGTGACAAATTTATAACAGTTATTTCCGTTAGTACACTTGAGCAATTTCGTAAATACAGGAAAAAATGATGGGGTAAAATGTAAATTCCTGCTGTATTCATGGTTTCTACCATAGTAATGCTTCTAACCCTTCTTTCTCGTTTTCCCTTGTAAATCAAAAAAGAAATATAGGGTTCTTTGTTTTCAATCAGATTGTCATGCGCCTCCTCCTTCGCCTGCCTACGCTTTCACCTTCTCCAACCTCGCTTCATTTCCGATCAGATTGTTACACTCCTCCTCCATTGCCTCGTCCGCGCTTCCATCGCCTCCAACATTCCGTGTCGAAGTCAGGTTTTGTCCATATTGGTTCTGTATTGTTTCTTTACATTTGATTTCATGTTTTTTAGGTTTCAATCAAGTTAAAGTCGGTTTGGTCCATGTAGAATTTTATAAACAATTTTTATGGCTTTATGGTATCAAATTCATGATATATTAGCTATTGTCGCAGAGATCTTTTATGTCATCCCCACATAGATGTTCAAGAACGATGTCAACGAATTCATGCTTTTACTTAGTTAACATAATAGCTTCTGAACAGTTATGAAATTTGTAGTATAAACTTGCCAAGTGGACATTTGAAATATTAACTCTTTTTCAAATTATGATGATACAAGTTTAGTTGTGCCTAAAGTTTGACATCAAAATATTAAAGGTTACACACATATTATCATATACACAAACTAAATTGAATACAAAATTTGATTTCCGGCCCAACATTATAGCATGTACTTTAGGACCAGAGTTTAAGTGACAATGAAATGGAATCTGAGATCAAAATATGTCAACTAAATTTTTTTTGGTTTAAAATAGATCTAGCATTTAGGTAGATTTTCAGTTTGCTCATTTAAGTTTGCTTATTGTCTAGTGTTTGCTTTTCAGTTGCTTTATGTATGCCATATATCATTCAAGCCAAAATGATTGAAATTTTGCAAAATTTACTAGGAGCTTAAAAGTAGCAAACACCTTATCCAGTTGGCACATATAAAGTTAATCATATATTTTGTATACCTGTACAATTTAACAATGCCATAGTACAAGCATAAAGATTCTAATACTCACCATTACCTTTTGAATTAACTATAGTTTCGTATGTACTTTTGTGTGAGTATACATAAAGTGGATGCAAGTTTTGGTAAATATAACTAAGATAAAACCAGTTTGTATGCTCTAAAAGTATCTATTGACTAAATTACATTTGGGAAAGTATCTATTGTATGCTTTGAAAATAATCAGTGACAACTAATAAACAGCGAACATATTTAATGCATATGTTGACTAAATTACAGCTTGTGCTTTATTGATTTTCTGAATTTTGTAAATGAAAGCAAGATTTTGTTTAAGAAAATCTCAAAACCATTTGTATCCATCTATAATTTGACCATGATTATTATTTCATTTTATTTATCGTATTCATTTTTATTTTTATTTTGTAACATGAATATGTTATTTATTTAATTGCATTATTTTTTTCATTTACAAAATATAACATGCACAAGTAAAGTTCTTGCTAATGTCGAAACCTACTTCAAGAGAGTGGACTAGAATTCGATATAGGAATACAAACAAATTTATATATAAGGAGTTCGATATTTCATGGACTTCATGAAGTGTCATTCACAACCAGACTTTGTAATGTGCATCTGCCCTAGTATGAAGTGTAAAAATTCGAAGAAGTTGTCTTTTGAAATAGTTGAGAAGCACTTAATCATTCATGGTATGGATCCAACTTACGATATGTGGTTTCTTTGTAGGGAGAGAAGCAACATTGACGTTAGGGTCACTAATACACCAAAAGTAGCATATGATGCTTACAACTCCAATCAATCTCGAGAGGAAAACCCCATTGAAGAGACTCTTGGAAATCTTATTGATGATGCATATGGAGTATATGATAGCATAGAAGGATGCATGATGGTAGCCAGTGGAAAAAGTATCATGATTATAAGGAAAAAGCAAGCAAAAAATTACACCCCTCTTGCGAAGATGGTCTTACAACATTAAATGTCATAGAAAAGCTTCATAATTTAAAAAAAAAGACTTTAATTGGTCAAGAAACAGCACGATCGAGTTGTCGAAGTGATTGAAATGGTGGCTTCCAAAGGAAAATACCTGAGATGTAATCTACCATTAAACAAATGTGAAAAGATCTAGGAATGAAAGTAGATGTATGCATGCTTGTGAAAATGATTGCATATTATTTTAGAAGGATTACAAGGATGCGGGGAAATGTCCACGTCGCCATACTTCCAGATTTAAAACGAAAAAAAACAAGGAGAAATGGTAAAAATCACGAAATAACCAAGAAAATATTGAAACACTTTCTACTAATTCCGAGATTAACATGGTTGTACACTGTATCATGGATAGCTCGAAAAAATTCATGGCATAGTGAAGCAAAACCTTGATGGAATTCGATGCGTCATCCTATTGACTCGGCTGAATGGAGATCACTTAAAAACAAGTGGACCGAGTTCGCTAGAAATGGACGAAATGTTTAGCTTGGCATTACTACTGACGGTTTCAATCCTATTACAACCCTATCAAGTAGTTATAGTTGTTGGCCTGTGTATATGGTTTCTTGTAACTTACCCACTTCGTTGTGCATGAAACCAGAGTTTCAAATGTTGACTTTGTTAATTCCTGACCAAGGGCACCAAGTCAAGATATCGAAGTCTATTTGGAACCTCTTGTGGATGAGTTAAAACAACTTTGGGTAGGAGTGCTTGCATATGACATGGACAAGAGAGAACATTTCACTTTGAGAGCAATGCTACTATGGGGAATTCATGATCTACCTGCATTTGGAAATTTATCTGGTTGTGTAACACATGGTTACAAAGCATGTCCTATTTATGCAATAGAAACAGAATCAGAATGCATCAGTAATAAGAATCGGACGCTATGATCCTTGCATATTACGAAGCTCGGATAGGACTGGGTTATAAGTAATTGTAAAGAAACATGTGTTGAAGTAATCTAATTTAAAGATTTATTCTGGTCAAGAATGCATCTTATATTTCTTTTAACTAATAAAACCACAAAATAAGGTAGAAACTACACCGTTCAACAAAAAAGTCTCACTCCTAAATCTCAATCACATAAGTTATTATTTTCGAAAAAACGTGAACTTCAGGTGTGATTTTCTAAGGTGACAATGTAAATATAATTTTTTGCCCTTTTACTATTTAATAAAATAAACTTTTTTCGTAGTTTAGTTTTGATCTCAAACAATATATTAGCAAGAAATCATCAATCATTTATTGTTCCAATGGACAACAAAGATTAACATTCATTAGATGAATCATCTGATTAATTTACACTGATTAGTGATAATATCACTCTATGTGCTTACTGTGAATTTAGTTGAAGAATATTATTGTTTTAAAATTTACAATTCTCGAAATCGACCAGAAGTAAACATGAATTAAAAAAATACTTGGATACATGTAATCAGACGTGTATAATAACCTTTTCACAAAAAGATCTACTGCATAAAAATATAACAAATAGCACTATGTATATGAATTATATTTTGATTGAGAATCATATTCACTAATAAAATTTTGATGCAATTTATTCTAAATATGCGCGAAGCTTTACACAGTGGCCTATACAATAATGTGAATAAGTTAACATAATGTTGTGCAACTGGCTCATCGTTTACTTGATGGAAAGGTCATTGTAAAAGAACATATATATAATGAAAACAACAAAATAGGAGAATTGTAAGTTTATTTATGCATTTCATTATTACATACATTTGTGATCGCCATCGCTTAGTTAAAACTAAGTGCTATCGCTTAGTTAAAACTGAGCGCCATCGCTCAGTGATAACTGAGCGCCAAGGCTTAGTGATAACTGAGCCGCGACACTCAGTTATAAATAAGCTGATCCAAAATGGCTTGTTATAACTGAGCCATTTTGGCTCATTATTACTGATCCATTTTGGCTCAGTTATAACTGAGCCATTTATTTTGGCTCAGTTATAACTGAGCCATTTATTTTGGCTTAGTTAAAACTGAGCCAAAATGGCTAGTAAAAATTGAGCCATTTTAGCTCGTTATAACTGAGCCATTTTGGTTCAGTTATAACTGAGCAGCATGGCTCACTTATAACTAAGCCATTTATTTTGGCTTAGTTAAAATTGAGCCAAAATGGCTAGTTATAACTTAGCCATTTTGGCTCGTTATAACTGAGCCATTTTGGCTCGTTATAACTGAGCCATTTTGGCTCTGTTATAACTGAGCAATATGGCTCATTTAAAATCAATCCATTTATTTTGGCTCAATTAAACCCGAGCCAAAATCTCAATTAAAATTGAGCCACTTCGGCTCAGTTACAACATGGCTCAGTTATAACTGAGCTATTTATTTTGGCTTAGTTATAACTGAGCCTATGCAACTTTGGGGGCATGCATTCACACCGCCCCTGCCCAATTCTAAAATAAGCCTTTTTTTCCTTTTGTCAAGCCCAGTTTAAACATATTTTGGGTCTATTTTTGGCATAGGCTTTTTTCTATTTTCTCTACAAGCCCAGTTTGAACATATTGTTAACCCACTTTCTTTTTTGTGTTAAGCGTCACACATTCAAGCTACAGTTATCTGCAACTCTTGCATGTCTGTTGGTACAATCTTAATTTTTCCTGAGATAACTTTATCTATCCGCTAGCTATACTGGTTCTGTATTCATCCCAGCAAATCCAGGTGCTATGATAACTCCAAAAAACAAAATCTACTAGAAATATTTCAGATTACTTTGAACATTTCAAATAACTTTATATAAAAATATACATTGCTCGGTTAAAAAATCCTTCAGTGTGATCATGTGCTAGAACATGAAGGCGATGACTTCACTGTGAAGACATATCTTAATGTTAAAATCCATAACTTTGAATGATTACAACTATTTCACGTAGTATATTAACAAAACATAGCCAAAATAATAATAATTGAAATGAGTGCGCAGAAAAAAAACTCCCTATAACTTTTGATACGTACAATTTGAATTTGTTCACCCTATAACTGCATACATATAATTCTAAATCAGTTGCATGATTTTAAAAATAAATCTTGATACTTGTATAAAAGCTAGGTGCAGTTTCCTGTGACACCCCACGTCCGTTAATGTCACTCTTTATCAAAATACATTAAATTTGGTGAAGCATTATAGGAAAACGGAAACAAAATCTCACAAGACAAATATAAAAATAGCAGCGAAAATTTAAAACTTCATTATTCAGCATAAGAACATCGTAGTCTCAAAACCAGTTACAAAATCAGGTTAGGATAAAATACAGAAACCAAATACAATAAACCAAAACATCCATCTTGCGCTAAAAACCATCAAAGTACATAAATGTAAAATCATAATCCCTAATAATAGCCATAACAAAGTAGACAAGTAGTCAAAACGATACATCAAAGCAGATCCAGATCCAAGCAGAAACACACAGAGAGAGTCCTAATCACGACTGAGCGTTCCCACTATGAGAACCTAGGGGGAAGGAAAGAGAGAAAGAGAAACAAAAAGGGTTAGACATAAAGTCTTGCGAGTCCAGTGACTTTTAGCATATAAAAAAGTAAAAGTATCGTGACAAGTAAATAAAGTGGATAAGAGATAACAATAACATAGAATAGGTATAAACAGGATGAACACGATAAGCAGAATAAACAGGGTAATATGGACCAAGCTATGCTTCTCACTTACTTTTCTCTACACTAATACTAGTATACATAATTTATGATAGGATTAGGTGTTTCCTAATATAACATAAACAGAATGATCCCAACAGAAACATAATGGTAGTTTTAGGTGTACTCAAGTTACATAACGGGTTTTACCCCAAACAGAAATAACAGGTACCTCAATAGAAATAACTGATGATACCCCAAACAGAAATGATAGGTACCTCAACAGAAACAGGCAGGTCTAGATGTACCCTAATTAATACCCCTAAGCGATCAACTCACTAAAGTGTAAATACCTTATGTCAGTCCCATGGTAGGGTATATTACTTCCTAAAGTGGCAACCTACAAAAGGACATAGACCTATTTATTGGTGCTATAGGGCTTATTTTCCCCTACAGATCGGACCCATACACGTCCATGACTCCATTGGAATGCTCCCGCATACACTCCCTTTCAGATGAACCTCTTACTATCAGTTCATTATGCGTACCCTGACACCTACATAGTGTTGGGTCCCCGTTTAATACCAGAATAAGTTACTGACTATTATGGGGCCCACACAGCAGATAACACAAGCCAAACCCCTAAAACTTGTGTCTCAAATTAACTAGGATTTTATCCTGTTAAGTCTTACAGCATAACCCCCACAGATTTAATAGGTTATAGACTAACAAGTTTGTATAACCCCCCATAGATTTAACAGGCTACAGATTATAAGGTTCGGTATAACCCCCATAGATTTAATGGGTTAAGTTTTACAGGTTAACAGATTCATATAACCCCAACAGATGTAATAGGTTAATTCTTACAAATTTACAGGTTCATATAACCCTAACAGATTAAACAGGTTTACTTAAACCCATAATTTTAACAAATTTACTTAACCTCAATAGATTTCACATATTATATACAGTTTCATTAACATGTTCCACTTAATATTTGAATTAAGCCTACAGATTTACATGTTCATATATCCCAAAATTTCAGTCATATTCCACAGTACAAGGTATGCCCCAAATTTCCCTCTTTTATTATCATTCCCAAACATTCCCCAATTGTCCCAATTTCTTTCATATGTATGTATCTTACGAGATTGGCCTAGGCTCGAAGGTAGCCTAGACTTATGAAATAAAAAGAGGAAAAAGAGAGGGAGAAGATCAGAAACAGGCATATAATAATAACTGAACAATAGAACAAGGGTACAGAAAAATACACGTAATTACAGAAAATTGTTTAGATATGAATCAGTTCATTAATAGGTATAGGCTCAGATCCAGGTTTATTAACATGTCAAGGTTACTGTTAAATTTTTATGCCTAAAAGTAACATGAACTCACAGAGATTGGATTTAAAGAACAGAGGATATTGATGTTGCAGAAGGGATTCTTGTATAAGTCAGATAAGATTTGCCTTGATTCAATCCAAGTTTCAGCACCATCTCCTCATCTTCATCTTAAATTTTTAGAACATAGGTTTTAAGAAAAAGTATGAAGATATGTAATTGATTTGATAGGAGTGCATGCCTTTATATAGAGTTTACAAGACAATCCTTAACCGCCAGATCCCTGTTTTTAAATCCAGTCCGTTCATTAAACAATGAACCTGGTTAACAAAACAGTCCCGAAACAGAAAAATGAACTTCGCCGGATCGCGTGTCGGTCGACCCACCCCATCTGGGTCGACCCATGGGTCAACCCATAGGTCAACCCACACCAGGCGTGGGTCGACCCACAACGGCTCTGGTTCCCACCCTTGTCGCTTTTGTTTCCCGCTTCATTAATTTTGAACTATTTTGAATTATATTTACATGTATCTTATATGTATACAAACTTCTAACCTTTATATCTTTCTCATACGATGTTCGTTTTACGCAAACTAGGAGTCTAACTGAACCAGAATTTCGAGACGAATGCAATGGTATAATTCATTTTACTTGATTCCCATCATTTAATTAAGTATCCTTTAGTTTATTGATGTTCTTTAAAATTATGGGGTGGTACACTCTCCCCTATTTAAAGGATTTCGTCCCCGAAATCTCCAAGTCTAGGAGAACGTTACTACCTTAACATCCACCTACAAACGTCTACTCATCCATCATTCACATGCATCCATTGTCCTTAGGAATTCCTAATGCTTGTATGAATATATGCAGGTGTGTGTATATGTCCCTACGCTAATGCGAAAATCAGGCAGTCTATTGATTCAGTCGACCTCCTTAATGCAATATATGTTAGTGCCATGAATCCAAGATGTATGCAAACAGTCCTAGTATATCATGTAAATTCTATATGCGTGCAAAATCGTTCGTCCAAATGCAACATCCATATGATGATACATCCGTTTCCACTTATTAAAAAGTAAAATGCACACACATCCATATGCAGTATGAGAGTGTTTGAGTCGATCTAGTGATAGTGTGTGTGTGTATGCATCCATGAGCACCACTAGCAAACACTTGCACCCATCAAACATAACATGTCTCAAACACATGTTTACATCCATTGGTTTTCTACCTAACAATCGAAGATTCGATCGATATGATATACTCGAATGATAGAAGCAAGTACAAATAAAAGCTTGGAAAAAAGAAGTCAAGAACATACACTTGAAAAGAAAAGGGTACGAAGCGCGAACCTTATCTTCAGTCTCCTAAGTTGCATCTTCGTGGTCTTCTCCTCATTGCACTTTTATTAACTTAACCTCTCTAATGCGCAGTTTCTTAATCTCTGATCCAAGTACTTGGGTAGGAACTCGCCTAACCGTTGCCTCCTTTTCTACCTTTACTTCATTAAGCATGCTCGGCTCAACCACCTCTATTGTATCGTGAAGGCACTTCCGCAAATGGGAAATGTGGAAAACATCATGAACACCCACCAATATCTCTGGTAATCTCACCCTATAGGCCATCTGAGCTATCCTCTCTACTATGATAAATGGCCCTACAAACCTTAGTGCTAATTTTCCTACAGTTCCAAAGCGAACCGCGTTCCTCAGAGGTGATACTTTGATGAAAACCATGTCACCTTCCTTAAACTCAATGTCAGTCCTTCTCTTATCTACGTAGGACTTCTGCCTGTCCTGAGCTGTCCTCAGACATTTGTGGATAAGATCAATCTTTTCTGAAGTCTCTCTAATCATCTCAGGTCCAAGTAGAAGCCTATTCGTAGACTCCCAGAAATAATTCAATGATCTACAAGGTCGTCCGTATAGTGCCTCAAAGGGTACCATGCCTATACTAGTCTGATAACTGTTGTTGTAGGCGAACTCCACCAATGGGGGATGTTCCTCCCAAGTCCCTTCGAAGTCTAGGATAAACAGCCTCAAAATATCATCAAGAACCCTATTCACCCTCTCAGTCTGTCCATCGGTCTGAGGGTGGTATGCGGTGCTCAAACATAACTGTGTACCTAGTGCCTCTTGTAAGCTCTTCTAAAATTCCTTAGTGAAGATGGGGTCACGATCACTCACTCTGCTAGAAGGTACTCCATGTAGACAGACTATCTCACGAAGATAAATTGATGCCAACCAGGCTGTTGTTCTCTTGCTCTTAACAGGAATGAAATGTGCGCTCTTAGTAAGCCTGTCTACTATAACCCAGATACTGGTGTTGTCTTTCCTCGATATAGGCAAACCATCGATGAAATCCATAGAGGCGCTCTCCCACTTCCATTATGGGACCTTAAAAGGATGAAGCAAACTGCCATGCTTCTTCTGTTCAACTTTTACTTGCTACTAAACATCGAGCTACAAACTTCGCTACATCTTTCTTCATCCTGGCCCAAAAGAAAATCCTCTTCATGTCTCAGTACATGTTATAACCGCCTAGATGGATAGTCATCCTAGAATGATAGGCTTCCTCAAGGACTGTCCTTAACAAAACTTCAATTCGGGGAACACAAAGCCTTCCATCTCGTCGTAGCTACCCTTTGTCATCCGTGGAATATCTACTAAGGTGACTATAAATCTCTCCTTTACTGAGCCTATCCAAGATGTCTGCTACCTATGGGTCCTCTCGCTGCGAAGATCCTATCTGATCCATAAAAGTAGGTAGCACCTCTAAAGATGCCAACATACCAGGTGTAAGATCCATAGATGGCCTAAAATCGAAAGTCAATATGTACTCCAAACTTTGCCTCTCTATGAATAGAGGATTCAAGGTCACCCTCTGCCTACTCAATGCATCTGCTACTACATTACCCTTGCCAGGGTTATAACAATCTCAAAGTCATAGGTTGTTAGGAAATCCATCCATCTCTGTTGTCTCAAATTGAGATCCTTTCGCGAGACAGATACTTGAGCGACTTATGGTCCGTGTATAACTTGAACCTTTCTCTAAGGAGATAATGCCTCCAAGTCTTAAGTGCGAACACTATAACAGCCAACTCCAAATCATGGGTATGGTAGTTCCTCTTATGAACTCTCAATTGTCTACTACCATAACATACTACCCTTCCCTCTTGCATCAAGACGACACCAAGCCCTGTACCACATGCATCAGCGTACACTGTGAATACCTTGTTCCCATCAGGCAATGTTCGAACTGGGGCTATTGTCAGGGCTCTCTTCAACCACTGGAAAGCATCCTCATAATCAATACTCCAAGAAAAGGTCAGATTCTTCTTCGTCAGTTTGGTGAGTGGGGCTGATATCTTTGCGAAGTCCTTGATAAACTTCCTATAATAGCCTGCTGAACCTAGAAAACTTCTCACCTCCGTTGCATTCTTTGGAACCTTCCAACCTTGAACTGCAACTATTTTCGTTGGATCCACCACTATCCCATCCAAGGAGACCACATGCCCTAGAAATCTAACCTCCTTTCTCCAAAAGTGACACTTGGAGAATTTCTCCTTAAGCTAGTGTGCTATAAGAGTCCTCAAAACCTCTACTAAATGTAGGGCATGCTCTTCCTTTCTCTTTGAGAAAATCAGGATGTCAACCATAAAGACCACCATGAATTTATTCAGAAACTCCCTAAACATCTTACTCATCAGATCCATGAAATATGTGGGTGCATTTGTCAACCCAAAAGGCATGACTAGCCACTCAAAGAAGCCATCCGAAGTTTTGAAAGCGGTCTTATCTATATGTCCTTGGCCACTCTTAACTGATGAAATCCCGTGTTCAGGTCTAACTACGAGAAAACAGATGCGCCAACAAGCTGGTTAAATAGATCGTCAATCCTCGAGAGTGGGTGCCTATTCTTCTTGGTGAGCTTATTCAGATCCCTGTAATCTATACATAGACGAAGTGAGCCATCCACCTTGGTCGCGAAGACGACCAGAGCACCCCATTCTGATATACTTCGCCTAATAAACCCCTTCTCAAGTAGCTCCCCTACTTGCTTACTAAGCTTCCTCCTTTCCCTAGGAGCCATGTGGCGCACATGCAATGCAACTGGCTTCGCATTATCCCCCAAGTATATCCGGAAATCAATCTCACACCTCGAAGGTAAGCCCCGAACCTCATCAAAAACATCCGGATACTCATAGACTATGGGTACAGATCACAAATTATCAACAGAAGCATCAAGTGATTCTAGGAAACTAAGCATGACAGACCCCTTTGGGTCACATGAAATCTCAAGAGTCCTCCCTCGGCAAGTTAAAAGTCTAACAACCCTCTTCTCAAAGTCTAGGATGGCACCATACATGGCTAACAAATCCATCCCTAGAATCAGACCATAGCCCATAAAACCAAGCACATACGCATCAAACTTGAACTTGAACTCAACGCCTAAGACATACATCCTCAAACCCCGACATATCATAGACAGAAGAGTTGTGCCCTCAACAGGGTTTGACACGATAATGGGATTAGAAACAATACTAGTACTAAGGTGCAGAGACTCAACCACAGAATCAGATATAAAAGAATGAGAAGCGCCAAAATCAAAAAGAGTCCTAACTGGATGATCGGAAAGGGAAATCAAACCTTCAACAGAAACTTTCCTACCTCTGTCCGGTCCACTTCCCTCGAGAGCATGCACCTGCCCTCCAGAAGGTCCTGCCCTTTGCCCCTGTCCTTGCTTCATCGGGCATTCCCTAGTATAGTGTCCAATTCCACCACATTAGAAACAAGCATTCTTCCTTTTCCTGCATTCCTTGACCAGATGACCCAAGCTCCCACAATCATGACATTTCTTCTTGTTCAGAGCCTTGTCGTTCTTTCCACCTTTCTTTTGCGTTTCTTTCTTAGGCCAAACTTTTTTGTTTTGCGTCTCATCTTTCTTAACCTCTTTCTTCTCATCCTTACCCTCTTTGTGCATCAATGCCATGTCAAAAAGTCTTTGAGACAACGCCAATGCTTGGAGAGGTTGACTTAATCCTATTGTAAACCTTAAAGCTTTCTTTTGGGGGGTATTCACCAATTCTAGACCAAACCTTGCCAACTGATTGAACTTATTGACATACTCTTTAACAGACATACTTCCTTGCTTAAGTGCCAAGAATCTCTCAATCTGCATACTCTCTTCTACCTAAGAAAGAAATTTCACCTCGAATCTCTATCAGAAATCGGCCCAAGTATTAACTGGATGCCCTGCTTGTGTCACCTCCCACCAAAATGAAGCCTCGTCCTTAAGATGTCATGCAGTCAACTGTATCTTTCTACAGTCGTCGACCTCAAAAAGTCCAAATAAGTTCTCAGTCCCTCGTAGCCAATTCTGTGCTTCCATAAAGGTTTTAGTTCCACGGAAAGGTTTTCCTCCCATAGAATAGAAGTCCTTGCATATCTTAGAGAAATTATCTACTTGTGGAGGTGGAGGAACAACGGTTGCTGCTGGTGGAGGGGCATCTCCTTGGCCTCCGGCAGGTGCCGTAGCCTCAAGATATCTATGGAACCAAGACGATATCTGAACACCCTCGGGAAGATTCGATTCCCCATACATGTTGAAAAGAAAAGGAAAAGGGATTCAAATAGAGAACCGAAAAGATATTTTGTATGGCTTTGGGGAATATGTTTTTCAAAAATAGGCTTTTCTTTGAAAATACTTCATTTCTGAAAACAATTTTCAAAATTTTATCCGGTCTTGTAACCTTCAGCTCTGATACCAAATGTGACACCCCACGTCCGTTAATGTCACTCTTTATCAGAATGCATTAAACTTCGTGAAGCGTTATAGATAAATAGAATCTCAATAGATAGATAAAAAAATAAAAGTGGAAATTTAAAACTTCATTATTTAGTAGAAAAACATCGTAGTCTCAAAACCAGTTACAACATCAGGCTAGGCTAAAATACTGAAACCAAATGCATTAAACAAAAACATCTGTCTTGCGCTAAAAACCATCAAAGTACAAATGTAAAATCATAATCCCTAATAATAGCCATAACAAAGTAGACAAGTAGTGAAAGCGATATATCAAAGCAGACCCAGATCCAAGAAGAAACAGAGAGGGTCCTAATCACGACTGAGCGTTCCCACCCTACGAACCTGGGAGGAGGGGGGAAGGAAAGAGGGACAGGGAAACAAAAAGGGTCAGATATAAAGTTCGGCGATAATGTGACTTTTAGCGTATAAAAATGTGAAAGTATCAAGACATGTAAATAAAATGGATGAGAGATAACAGTAACATACAACAGGTATAAACAGGATGAACAGGATAAGCAGAATAAACAGGGTAATATGGACCAAGCTATGCTTCTCGCTTACTTTTCTCTGCACTTATACTAGTATACAGAATTTACGTTAGGATTAGGTGTTCCTTAATATAACAGAAACAGAACGATCCCACAGATACATAATGGTAGTTTTAGGTGTACTCTAGTTACATAATGGGTTTTACCCTAAATAGAAATAACAGGTACCTCAACAGAAATAACGGGTGTTACCCCAAATAGAAATAACAGGTACCTCAACAAAAATAGGCACGAATAGATGTACCCTAATTACTACCCCCGAGCGATCGGCTCCCTAATGTGTAAATACCTTGTGTCGGTCCTATAGTAGGGTGTATTATTCTTAAAGTGGCAACCTACAGAAGGACATAGACCTATTTACTAGTGCTACAACGGCTTATTTTCCCCTACAGATCGGACCCATGCATGCCCATGACTCTATTGGAACGCGACCGTGTACACCCCCTTTCAAATGAACCTCTTACTATCAGTTCAGTATGCTGCTCTGACCCCTACCTAGTGCGGAGTTCCCGTCTAATACTAGAATAGGTTACTGACTGATATGGGCCCTACACAACAGATGACACAAGCCAAACCCCTAAAACTTGTGTCCCCAATTAAAATCGGTTAAGTCTTATAGCGTAACCCCCATATATTTAACAGGTTACAAATTAACAAGTTCGTATAACCCCCTACATATTTTAAAGGTTGCAAGTTAACAGGTTCGGTATAACCCCCATATATTTAACTAGTTAAGTTTTACAGATTTACCGGTTCATATAACCCCAACAGATGTAATAGGTTAAGTCTTACAGATTTACAGGTTCATATAATCCCAACAGATTAAACAGGTTTACTTAACCCCATAATTTTAACAGATTTACTTAACCCCCACGGATTTAATAGATTCCACAAGTTATATATAGTTTCATTAACATGTTCCGCTTAATCTTTGAATTAAGCCTACAGATTTACATGTTCATATATTCCAAAATTTCAATCACATTCCATAGTATAAGGTATTCCCCAAATTTGCCTCTTATATTATCATTCCCAAACCTTCACCAATTGTCCCAATTTCATTCATACGTATGTCTCTTACAAGATTGGCCTAGGCTCGAAGGTGGCCTAGGCTTATAAAAGGAAAAAGGAAAAAACAGAAGGACAAGAACAGAAATAGGCATATAATAATAACATAACAACAGAACAAGGGTACAGAAAAATAAATGTAATTACAGAAAACTGTTTAGATATGAATCAGTTCATTAATAGGCATAGGCTCAATCCAGGTTTATTAACATGTCAACGTACTATTAAATTTTTATATCTAAAAGTAGCATGAACTCACAGAGATTGGATTTAAAGAGCAGAGGATAATATGTTGATGTTGTGGAAGGGACTCTTATATAAGTCAGATAAGAATTGTCTCGATTCAATCCAAGTTTTAGCAACTCTTCCCCATCTTCATCTTAAATTTTTAGAATAGAGGTTTGAGGAAGAAGTAAGAAGAGGTGTAATTGATTTGATAGGAGTGCATGCCTTTATATAGGATTTACAAGACAATCCTTAACCGCCTGATCCCTGTTTTTAAATCCAACCCATTCAGAAAATAATGAGCCTGGTTAACAAAGCAGTGCAGAAACAGAAAAATGAACTTCGCCAGATCGCACGTGGGTCGACCCACCCTCACTTGGGTCGACCTATGGGTCGACCCACCAGACCTTGGGTCGACTAATAGGTCAACCCAGACCAGGCGTGGGTCAGCCCACAACGGGTCTGGTTCCCGCCGTTGCCGCCTTCGTTTCCCATTCATTAATTTTGAACTATTTTGAATTATATTTACATATATCCTTCTTATATGTATGCACACTTCTAACCTTTATATCTTCCTCATACGATGTCCTTTTTACGCAAACTCAGAGTCCGTCTGAACCAAAATTTCGAAATAAACGCAATGGTACAATTCGTTTTACTTAATTCCCATAATTTAATTAAATATCCTTTAGTTTATTGATGTTCTTTAAAATTACGGAGTGTTACATTTCCTGTGTAGATCCGTTAGAGCATCCATTGGTACATGAGTCGTTTACCAGATTGCACTTCTCTATGCACTGACTCAAAAAGTCACGAGGTGGTGATCCTTCAACATTGTTTACAATTGTTTTGTATAGAAAATACATGGTTACAATTGTTTCTTTCACAGTATACGAGAACATGTTGTTGTTTTGAGCTTTTAGGAGAAAACGATAGGTTGTATATGGGAAAATAAGAATGAATTGAGCCTGGTCATGCAATTTTTCCTACCACAAAGTTGTTGAGATATGATCATGCATATTGTGTTTTTGAACCTGGTATGACAATCTATAGAACAACGCACGCACGCGCGTGTGCGTGTATATATATATATATATATATATATATATATATATATATTTGTGTGTGTGTGTGTGTATACATAGGGTATAACTGAGCCATTTTATGTTTGTTTCTAACTATGAAATATTTCATGTCTTGACTCATATTATTGTATTTGTTGAACATTCTAGGCTTTGGTCGAAGCAGCGGAAGCAAGACAAAGATTAAAAGGTGGCGATGGAACTCTAGGTCTAGATAATTTTGAAATATCCCATTGCTAATGTTTTCAGAGATGATAAAAGAAGAAGCTATTGTCATGCTATCAGTTTAACGTGCAATGTAAAGCAAGTAAAACTAGCACAAGCTTCAAAAGTAATTACCACGGTAAAAGAGAATGCAACTAAACAACAGTTAGCTAATTTGGATAACAACCAAAATCAAATGCATAAGGACATCAAATAAATGAGCTCAGCATTAGCGTACTTGCAATAATCTATGGAGCTCCTTATCAGTTAAATGGAGGGAATACGAAATCAGGAGAAGAAGTTGCTTCTGATGGAGGGCAAGGTAATAACAATCTACATACTACTTCTAACGATGCCATTGGATCATCCACGAGAGATGAACAATCGGTAGTGTTATTGTCGTTAACATTAAAAGAGGTAGCGAAGGGATATGTAGGAATGCAAAAGTTTTGTCATCATAGACCTATACTAAAAGAGAGAAAACCATATGGGTGGAGGAAGTTATGGATCCAGATGCATCAATTTTTGACGCACCCAAAAATGGTATGCATACACTATATGATCTTGTCAATGGTGGGTTTGTAATTTGGCTCATTCATCGTTTGCGTTTTGTGTAATGGTTGTATGTTAAATTATGATACTTAGATGTTATTTGCATTTGTTATGGATGATAAATGGTTGTATGCTAAATTGTGATATTGGTTGAAATGGAATTTGGTTTAGAATATAAATTGTGATATGTTGTATTTGCTTTGAGATATTGTTATGTTATATGTTGTATATTCTTATTGGTATATGCTTTATTAAATTAGTCGGAGCACATTATGATTGTTACATGTTTAAACGAATTACTTACAATAGGCCTGGTATAATATTCATGTTTGTAACAGTTATAATTGTTATTAAATTTATTGTATGAAATAATCAGTTTTACATAAGAATAGTATTACATATTTCATACTTGTAACAATAATTAGTGTTATAAAAATAAATTTTATAATGGTTATAAGTGATATAATTTTTTTAGTACCAATAGTTATAAGTGTTACAACGTATTATTCTTGTAACGGTAACGGTTATTATAACACTTTTATAACGATTATAACGAATACAATATCTATGACAATAGTTTGTCACGTATGTTGTAGTAACGGTTATAACTGTTATAAAGTTAATTAGTAACAACAATAACTGTTAGAAAAATCCTTTTCTGGTGTTGTGTTACTACATCAGTTGAAAATATCTACTTCCTAACCAAACACGAGCTTAACTTTTGTCATCATCAAAGAAGAAACCCAAATATGAAAGGAAATTAGGAGGGCCATATTTCCACTACCACATGATGAATGGACATGAAACTAATCACTGTCTGGTTCTTAAAGGAATGATCTCCAAGCTTTTTAATCAAGGCCAATCGCAAATATTTGTAAAAGGATCAAACTAGATCTAACAAAGGATTCCTAGAAGAAAGTATGTCTACAAGGACAGGAGTATGAGAAACTCCTTAAAATTTGGAACCATCTGAAATGGGTGAAGCTACCTACGATGGTAGAAAACCCTTGTGATACCTCATGTCTGTTAATGTCACTCTTTATCAGAATGCGTTAAGTTCCATGAAGCGTTATAGGTAAACAGAAACAGAAACATCACAAGACAGATATAAAATAGCAGCGGAATTTAAAACTTTATTTTCCAAATAGAAAACATCGTGGTCCAAAATCCAGTTACAACATAAGTCTGAAATATAGAAAACCCATTACTTCAAATTAAAATATCTTCCTTGTACTAAAAACCATCAGAGTACAGTAATATAAAATCATAGTCCCCAAAAAGAGCCATGTCAGAGTTGACAAGCAGTCAAAGCAGTACATCTGAGTAGCTCAAAGCAGAAACAGAAGAGAGAGATTCTAATCAAGCCTGAGCACTCCCACCCTGAGAACCTGGTTAGGAAAGGAAGAGAGAGAGAGAAGGAAATAAAATGGATCAGACATAAAGTCTGGCGAGTCCAGTTACTTTTAGCATATAAATAAGTAAAAGCATCATGACAGGCATATAAATTGGATGAGAGATTACAATATCATAAGACAGGTATAACAGACTGAGCAGGATAAGCAGAATGAACAGAACAGAATGGATTACGCTTCTCAAATACTTTTCTCTGTACCAATACTAGTATAACAGATATGAATGATCCTAACATAAACATAATGGTAGACTTAGGTGTACTTCAAGTGACGGGTTTTACCCCTAAACGATAATAACAGGCACCCCAACAGCAATAACGGGTGTTACCCCAAACGATAATAACGGGCACCTAAGCAGTCAGGACTAGATGTACCCTAATAACTACCCCCAATCGATCGACTCCCTATCATATAGATACTTTGTGTTGGCCCCACAGTAGGATGTATCACTTCCTAAAGTGGAAAACCTTTCTCCCGATATGCACAACCATATCTACTGGTGTCACAGCTTCTTAATTTCCTGATCAGTCCGTACCCATGCACGCACAAGACTCCGTTAGAATGCGCAGTCAACACCTCCACCCATATGAACCTCTTATAATCATCTCAATAAGCGTGCCCCTGACCCCTAACTAGTTCGGGGTCCTCCTTTGGATACCTTTATGGGTTACTGACTTATACAGGTCCCACACAATAAATGGCACAAGCCACCCCTAGGCTTTTATCCTCAACTACTAGGATTTTGACAGGTTATGCTTAACAATTTAACAAGCCCGCATAACCCCAACATATAAAACAGGTTAAGTTTATCGGGTTTATATAACCCCCCACAAATTTAATAGATTTACTTAACCCCCCATTGATTCAAACTAGTTTACTTAACCCTTACGCGATTTGACAGGTTCATATAATCCTACGGATTTAAACAGGTTAGGTATTACAGGTTAACGGGTTCATATAACCCCAACGGATATAATAGGTTAAATCTTACATACCAACATGTTTATATAACCCCCACAGGTCAAATAGATTTACTTAACCCTGTAGATTCAACAGATTCACTTAACCCCATAGATTTAAACAAATTTACTTAACCCCTTACCTTTAGATTGTAATTAACGAAAGTAATCTACAATCTTTTACCCCCAGATTGTAATTAACGAATGTAATCTACAATCCCTTACTTCTATATTGTAATTAACGAAAGTAATCTACAATCTTTTATCCCCGGATTGTAATTAACGAAAGTAATCTACAATCTTTTACCCCCGGATTGTAATTACCGAAAGTAATCTACAATCCCTTACATCCAGATGTAATTAACGAAAGTAATCTACAATCTTTTATCCCCGGATTGTAATTAACGAAAGTAGTCTACAATCCCTTATCCCCGGATTGTAATTAATGAAAGTAATCTACAATCTTTTATCCCCGGATTGTAATTAACGAAAGTAATCTATAATCTCTCACCCTAATTCACATGTTCATATTTCCCCAAGCTACAATTTAACGGTTTATATAACCGCCATATATTAAACATGTTAAGTATTACAGGTTAATAGGTTACTATCATTCCTTATTCATGTATGTTAATGCACCAGACCTCTCACATTAAGTTTACCACTTGTGGACGCTGGATATGTCGGGCAGTTCCGGGCAGACTTCTACCACAAGTTGGACATAACCTCGTGTCTTAGCACCATTACATGTATATTTACGCACTAGACCCCTCACATTAAATTAACAACTTGTGGATGATGGATTTGCCAGGCGGTTCCAGACAGACTTCTACCACAAGTTGAATTTAACCTCGTGTCTAAGTATGGTTACCATTCCTTAATTGCCATAATTGTACTAACGATCTTTTTGGTGTAATAATCCTATTTAGGAATAACTCATGATCATCATAGGTTTCTCAATTAAAGTATTCAGTTTCAACAGATTTCAACAGATTAGTCAACTTAATAGATTAAACATCTCGGCAAGTTACAGCTGGTTACTTACAGTTTCATTAACATGTTCCGCTTAATCTTAAATTAAGCCTACAGATTTATATGCCCCAAATTACGGTCATAATTCACAGTATAACATATGCCCCCAAATTTAGTCTTACATTACAGTATAGGTTATGCTCCCAAATCCTAGTCATGATTCAAGGCACACGTTATGCCCCAAATTACAGTCATAATTTATAGTATAACATATGCCCCAAGTTTAGTCTTATACTACAGTATAGGTTATGCTCCAAATCCCAGTCATGATTAATAATACGAGTTATGCCCCCAAATTTACATTTCCCAACCATTCCCAATTTCGTCCGTTCGCATATTTCAACGATAGGCCTAGGCTCGAAGGTTGCCTAGGCTATAAAAATAAAAAGGAAAAGAGGGAGAGAAAAGAATAGGAATAGGCATAATAAAAGAATAGGAATATGATAACAGAGATAGGCATATTAGAAATAGGCATATAAGAACTGAAAAATAAATCAGGTGTACAAAGGAATACATGTAATGACAGATCTTGTTTAGGCATGAATCAGATTCTTAACATGCATAGGTTTAGATCCAGATTTATAAACATTTCAGGATTACTTCTTAAATGTCTATATCTAAAAGAAACATAAAATCACAAAGACTGGATCTAAGGAACAGAGAATAATCAGGCTGAAGCTATAGAAGAAATTCTTGTATGCGTATAATTTGTTATTGGAGAAAATAGGCTAATTCAATCCAAGCTGGGGAAGCATCTCGTTGTCTCCATTGTTTTATATGTGTAAAAACAATGGAAATGAGGTCCTGTTTATAGCCTAAAGCCAATGAACCAAGCCACAAAACAAGTCCACATTCAAAAAGGTGAATCTACCCCGATGTGTATCGGGGTCGACCCTTCCCGATTTGGATCGACCCTAACGTCGACCCAAACGCCCTGAGTCGACCCCCCAACAGGTCGATTCCCTCCTAGCCTATCCTGCTTCGTATACATCCATTGTCCTTAATAGATTTATAATGCTTATATGAACATATGCAAAAGTGTGTATGTGTCCCTTTACTAATGCGAAAGATCAGGCGGTCTACTGATTCAGTCTACCTCCTTAATGCAATGTAAGTCGGTGCCATGTATCCAACATGTATGCAAATAGTCTTAGTATATCAGGTAAATGCTATATGCATGCACAAACATCCATCCAAATGCAACATTCATGTGATGATACACCCATTTCCATCCTTAAAAGAAAAATATGCACATGCATCCATATGCAGTATGAGAGTGATTGAGCCGATCTAGTACCTAGTGTGTGTGTATATGCATCCACGAGCAAACACTTGCATCCACTTGCTTTCATCAAACATAACATGTATCAAACACATGTTTACATCCATTGGTTCCCTACCTAAAGGTCGAAGATTCGATCGATAAGATATATTTAATGACAAAAACAAGTACGAATAAAAGCTTTTGGAAAAAGAAGTTAAGAACATACCCTTGAAAATAAAAGGGTACGAAGCGTGAATCTTGTCTTCAGTCTCCCAAGTTGCATCTCGCAGTCTTCTCCCCATTAAACTTCCATCAACTTGACTTCTCGGTTGCGTAGCTTCTTAACCTATGATCCAAGAATATGGATAGGAACTCGTCTAACTGTCGCCTCCCGTTCAACCTCTACTTCCTCAAGCATACTCGGCTCAACTACTTCTGCAGCATTATACAGAAACTTTCGCAAAGAGAAACGTGGAAAACATCATAAAAACCTGCAAAATCTTTCCGGTAGCTTTACTCTATAGGCCCTTTGACCTATTCTTTCCACTATGGGTCCCTACAGACCTTGGCGCCAATTCCCTATAGATCCAAAATGAACCGCATTCCTCAAAGGTGATATTTTGATGAAAACCATGTCTCCCACATCAAACTCAATATCGGTCCTCCACTTATCTGCATATGACTTCTTCCTATCCTGAGTTGTCTTCATGCGTTTGTGGATAAGATCAATCTTATCCGAAGTTTCCCTAATCATCTCAAGTCCAAGTAGAAGCCTATCTCTGCTGTCTCAATTTGAGATCCTTTTGCAAGAACAAATACTTGTGCGACTTATGGTCCGTGTATAACTCGACCCTCTCTCCAAGCAGATACTGTCACTAAGTCTTAAGTGCGAATACTATAGCAGCTAATTCCAAAACATGGGTAGGGTAGTTCTTCTCATGAATTCTCAATTGTCTACCACCATAACATACTACCCTTCCCTCTTGTATCAAGACGACACTGAGCTCTGTACCCCATGCATCAGTATATACCATGAACACTTTGTTCCTATCAGGCAAAGTCAAAACTGGGGCTGTTGTCAGAGCCCTCTTCAATTGCTGAAAAGCATCCTCATAATCAATATCCCAAGCAAAGGTCAGATTCTTCTTAGTCAGTCTGGTGAGTGGGGCTGATATCTTCGCGAAGTCCTTAATAAACTTCCTATAATAGCCCGTTTAACCAAGAAAACCCCTCACCTCTGTTACATTCTTTGGAGCCTTCCATTCTTAAACTGCAACTATTTTTGCTGGATCCACTGCTATCCCGTCCTTGGAGACCACATGCCCTAGATATCTCACTTCCTTTCCCCAAAAATGACATTTGGAGAATTTCTCCTTAAGCTGGTGCACTCGGAGAGTCTTCAGAACTTCTCCTAAATGTTGGGCATTCTCTTTCTCGCTTTTCTATAAGATCAGAGTATCATCCACAAAGATAACAACGAACTTTAAAAAACTCGCCTACTTGCTTGCTGAGCTCCCTCCTATCCCTAGGAGCCATCTAGTGCACAGGCAATGCGACTGGCTTTGCATTATCCACCAAGTATATCCGGAAATCAATCTCATGCCTTGGAGGTAAGCCCTTAACCTCCTCAAAAACATCCTAATACTCACAGACTACCGGCACATATCGTAAATCATCGATAGATGCATCAAGTGATTCTATGAAACTAGCATGACAGTCCCCTTTGGGTCATAAGAAATCTCGAGAGCCCTCCCATGGCAAGTCAAAAGTCTAACGACCCTTCTCTCACAGTCTGGAATGGCATCATTACTTGGCTAGCCAATCCATCCCTAGAATCAAACCATATCCCATAAAACCAAGCACATACGCGTCGCACTCAAATTCGAGCCCAACACAGATATCCTCAAACCTTGGCAAATCACAAACAGATGAGCCGAGTCCCCAATGAGGTTTGAGACAACAACGGGATCCGAAACCATACTAGTACTAAGGTGTAGAGACTTAACCACAGAATCAGATATAAAAGAGTGCGAAGTGCCAAAATCAAAAAGAGTCCTAACAGGATGATCGGAAAGAGAAATCAAACCTTCAACAGAAACTTTCCTATCTCTGTCCAGTACACTAGCGTCGAGAGTATGCACCTGCCCGCCATAAGATCCGACCCTTTAGCCCTGTCCTTGCTTCTCCGGGCACTCCCTAGAATATCATCCAACTTTTCCACAGTTGAAATAAGCATTCTTCCTTTTTCGACAGTCTTTGACCAAATGACCCACATTCCCACAACCGTGACACTTCTTCTTGCCTTTATTTGAACTTTATTCGTGTCACGCCCCACCTTTATACCCATATTATCCAAGAGTATTACTAAGTAATACCGTCAGATAATATGGAGAATGAGGTTGTGGGGGCACACACGTGCAAATTCTCTTAGACTAACACTGGTACGTATTAAAATTTCCGAAATATCACTTACTCTTACGTTCTCAATGTCGGTACAAAACAATTACATATGTATCTCCAGGATAGAACAATACAGAATATACATGAATACAGAGATCACAGAGTCAATCGCATCGATAAATATAACGTATAATATTTAATATTTTCTATACATTTATCTAATACATCTCAATACATATACATTAATCCATACAATACACGATAATTTGTGATAAACTAAATTATTATACTCTTCTAAGTTTAATAAATACAAGCCGGTCTCAAGATCCCTGCACCTGTGATGTCTCGGTCTGATCCGAGTATTATATAAATAATAAACGGATCAATATATGTTTAAATCCAATATATTTAATACAAAATGTCTGGGTGCTCTAAACAAGAATAATAACATAAAAAGGGACAATATGACTCAATCCACAATGGTCATTCATAAGAAAAGAGGCATCAATAATTCTTTTATCTATTTCAAGGGAATTCAATAAGTAACACGCACATGGTTTCTCTTCGGGACATCTTGTAACTTGAAAAATCTTGGTCTAACTAGAGTACGTAGAATACACTAATCAGACAATCTCTAAATATCCAAAAAGGTGAAAGAGAAATAACTCACTAGTAATAATTCTTCTCAATAGAGAAGGAATAATATAAATTCCAAAACAACAAGATACATGAAATAATTACAACTAAAACAATATTTAATTGTCTCACGTGTTGGGTTACAACAACAAAATACAAATGTCTCCGTCAACAACATGTTGCTTAAGTTCTAATGTTGAGTTGTCTAAATAAAGGCCCAAAATACCATGAAACCGGATGGAAACAAGCACAACATCAACATATAGAACTCTTACAAGGGTTCAAAGCAACATTAGTGTAATCACCTTCTTATCCCACAAGATAGCACTATCAACGTCAACAATAAAGGTGTAAACATTTGAAATTCAACAACTCTAGAAATCAGAATAATGAAATATAGGGATAACATCATAAATTGGATGCAAAGCACCGAATAACATCAGAATCAACAAAGTCAACAGAAAAATATAAGGTGGATCCAAACCAACAAATCTGCATGAGCATCAACAAAGAAGCTCTCCTGAGCTTAACCAAGTACTTTATACGTGTTCAAATTAAGGCGCCTATCACCGCGACCCCCTCGGTCGAGTGTAACTTGACCCTCCCAGTCAAGTGAGCACGTATATAAGACTCCCCCGAGTCAAGCTTCCCCCCAAAGCGAGTACTGGCTCAACAACAAACAACAATGTGTGTTACAGACTTTTAGTTAGTAACCCAATCAACCATGCGTCCCATACCACACGTTCTCAATGCCGATTTACTACCAACTAGTCAGCTTCACACTGAAATAAACATAAACAAGAATCATCAGAAACAACAAATCAACAGCTTCAATTAGACGAATCTAGGATTAACCGATTTTGTATAGTGTCGTGTCTCATACTACGGGGTTTGCAATATCGTTTAATTCCCAATACGCCTTCTCGAATGGTGCATAAAAGTGTGATTTTATATATGAAAAATATTTGATTTTTGAGAAAACATGTTTATAAAAACAATTTAGAAATCATTTTGATATTTCCTTGAAAACTCTTATATATTGAAAATATTGTAAGTTATATAGCTTTAAGATTATTATACTTTTGAAACAAACTTAGAAAACACTTGTCTCAAAGCAATTATTTATATATATATATATAGAAAATCTTTTCAAACTCAATTTATAAAAATATGTACAGTGTCGACAAATTCGCAAAATCATTCATGAAACTCGCACACGAAAAATCATCTAAACTTCACCAATTCGAGGTACGAATTAGTGATAATGTTGGCTCTTCCAATTTATAGGAATTAATCTTATGAAACAATTCAGAAAGGATGCACAAAATCACAAAATATTGCACTTGAAACTAAGAGAAGATGCAAAAACCGCATTTAAATACACACAATAGGGTTGGACAACACATATTCAACCATTTCATCCATCATACAAAGTGAATCCATAGCATGTAACATGCTTCATGTTACATATTCAACCAATTTGAACATGCAATCAATTCAATTACCTAACCAATCAAATCCAATTTGGATAATGATACGAAAAAAAATAACTATTATGGACTAAAACATAGATGTGAGTGAGGGGAAAACTCACCAAATTGGAGCTTGAATTCCCAAATCAGCTTCATCTATTTATGCTGTCAAAATCTCTTGTCATTACGATCAATGTTCCTCCTTCATTTTCTCCTTCCAGTTGCCTTCCCTCCGTCGCATTTTCCCTAGCTTCGCCGCCTCTACCTGGGTGCGACTTGGAGTTGCGAACCCGCTCCTTCCGGTCTCATGCCTTAGCGCATCACGATCTTGGTGCACTCCTTTTCCCTCTAGATCGCCTGCTACGGCGAAGAGTCTAAGTGACAAGCCATCATTTATTTTTTATTGCGATTTTTCCAGAAACTTGGAATTCTCGTCGGTAGGAAGAAAAATGAAAATGGAGTGATGGTTTTAACGAGATGTCGGTGTTGGTTTCTGGAAGCTTAGAGGATAAGATTTATAACTTAATGAGTTGGCATGGGCTTTGGGTTTTGAGTTTGGGCTACCATTTTTTTTAATACTATTTTAGTTAATTGCTAATGTCTTTAAACTTTGATTCACAAAAATAAATCTCAAGGCTAACACGCGATTCTTCTATAAACTAAATCTTGGTAACTTGACAATCGATTTAGTTTGACGCTTGCCAACTTTATTAGTAAATTTGACCTTCAACTACAATAAATTTATCTCTCGACGATTTCGCCTTATGAATGTTGGGTGTATTAGATGAGGATGGTGGCTTCAAAAAAAGGAAGAAAATAATGGGTTTGGGCTTAAGCCTATAGACCTATTCAATGAAATTATAAATAATGTCTTAGGTTTCTAAACTTGAGTTAAAAATAAAATAAATTCTAATTTATTCAACTTAAGTCACATTGTATTTGATAATTTGTTTGTTGATAGCAAACAACTTTATTTATTTCGACGCTCGTCTAATTTGTTAATTTAATGTCCATTTATCCAATTAACGAATCATTCTAATTCAAATTTAACATTTTATTTTAATTAGTCTTACATAAAATTTTGATGGCAAAAACTGGGTTGTTATAGACTTCCTCCTTTAATAAAATTGCGTCCTTGCAATTTCTAATAATAAAATGATAACCAAACCCGTACTCTATCTTTTCGACTTATACAACACTCAAATGTATATATATGGCCTTTACACTCTACATATTTTATTGTATGTAATTTAATGAATTTTTTACAAATAATTTCTAACATTTTTTACTTCTATATGCGATATATTTTTAGATAGAAATTTTTTCTAACTTTCAAAATTTTTGAAAATTTTCGATAGAGTATCGTTTGTACGGAGGACGTTTCGGAAAAACCAAATACAATATAAACACAAAATATACATCTCCATAGAGGTATCCTTATACGGGCATCCCGAAACACAGGAAAACAAAACAATAACCCAACATTTCAATATTTTGCAGTATTTATTCCAAGAATGTACCTTGTATTAGCTATTTTTATGCAAATTTGTTTATTTTTAAAGCAAGCAGCATCGAGTCTTCATCGTCATATAGTTTACCGTGCTCCAATTGTACCTATTCTCACTCAATATGAACATTAGTCGCACATATTATAAATAACATGTATGCAATTATTTACACTACACAAGAACAAGTCATATTTCTCTAACTAAACATGTTAGGACAACAACATGAATTGATATTCCCTATCTTTCAAACATCAAAATTTTACCAACTATTCAAAATATCAGTTGTTGTATAGGTTTTAGGCTTTCTAAAAAGTATAAAATCGCCATTTTCGGATGAACCATTTAAAAGCTATCTTCATTTTAATCAAGCGTTCGTCTCAGCCATAGCAGGCCAGCTCTACTAATTTAGGATTTTAGCATAAAAGACATTAAACTTTTGCGAAACATGTAAAAGGAAATTATAGCTTATGTTTCTAGCTTTCCGAAATGGGCAAGATCGTCGAATTCGGATAACCCAACTAAAAGTTATGTGCAAAAGAGTTCAGCTAATTTTCCTATAATTAAATTTTCAAGGCAACAATGTACTATAGTCTTTATTCACTATTTCTGAGTAGTAAATTTGAAGAATTTGAAACGCAGCAAGTGCAAAAAGCACCCTTTCAATTAACAAAAGGCAAGAGGCAATACTTAAGTAGAAGGCAATGCCACTTACATATGAAAAATACATATGTTGTGCTGTCATGTATGATACAACATGATTTTTTTTTTTGATATAGTCATCCAAATTGAAAAGGGAAAGAACATCCAAAATGTTTACAAAACAATCATGTTTTCTTCTTCCTTGCCTTTACATTATCAGGTAGCTAAAATAAACAGTATGCCTGAGAATAAGAAGCCTACTTCATAAGATACCAATCAGGTTGGGTAGCAAGTATATACATTATTCAGGTTAGCTTACAAGAAGAAATTGGTTAACTTTTTGTAACACTGGGACTAGGAAGCATTCACGTAGATATAGCACTATTTATTGTCAAGAAAAATACCAAAGTTAGAGGTGATCTGTTCTAATGTAACTATTTATATGTATGTTGATTGGGCAATGATAAAAAAATTTCAAGACATAAAAAGGACATTAACATGCGTCCTTGTATATGACAATATATCTAAATTAGAAGAAAAAAAGAAGGTGGATTCCTAGCCTATTGCAAAACAATTTAATTCAGCAAAAGCTTCAACCAAAATAATGAAACATAATTGACAAACAATACCATGAGATACTTCATAAACTAAACAAATCTAAAATCTCTTACACATTAGATAAGATAAAAGCCTCATTTAAACTGACTCAAAGAGTTAAACTTGCGGCATTGAACGAGTTTGAGAAATAAAACAAAGTAGACTTGAAAAGCATACTCGGGAAGATTAAGAACATAATATGCCACATTTTTCTCGAGTTTTGAGGCATCATTTGCATCCTTTGGCGATTCACTGAAAGTCGGATGGAAAGTATAGATGTTGATAAATATAATATAATAGTGTCAATACCAATGTTAGATATTCAATTGCAAATATAAATAACCTCTCTCTCTAACACAAAAGAGCTTCTAAAAGGTCAACAGGAGAGTGCCTAACAACCAAAGCCAATGAATCCAATACATGTTCATAAGCAGGATCAGTTGTTTCCATGTACTGGCCATTCTGCGCCTGTATGGCCCCAATGTTGCGGTGAGCAAGAGAGAGAAACCTCTGAAGCAGCGCATCTACTATCACTTTCGTTGTGCTTCCGGTGTCCATACCATTTCCCTTTTCAATACATTCATTTAAACAAAATTTCACCTGATTTATTCTTGGACATGGCGGACTAAGAACGGAAAGGATTGACAAATTTTAAGTAAACATTTAATTAGTATATCTTTTGCTTATGTCGTCATAAATCTTTTCAGTGCATGTACCTCAAAATGCACAAGACACACAAAATATTTCCAAGGTTGACTCATGAAATCCAAATATGCATCAAAGTGCAAACCTATGGTAGCATTAAACGATGAGACAAAATAAAACTCATGTGGTCGAACGTTGAGATTCCTAACACATGCGTTATGTACAATGAAAAAGGGTATTGACAAAATTTTGTGACCCTTTTTTCCCGATCATCCTATACGTATATTATGAGATTCAATCAAGTAAATATTAATATTTGGTTACAATGTTAAATTTAATTGCATCATTGGTTAGCTGCAAAATAAATTCTTTTAGCAACCATGTGACCTGAAGATCATTAAGGTAACCAACAATATTCTCCTACTACAATAAAATATGCATGGAAATTTATTAGATCGTTGGATATAAATTAACAAATTTGCATTCTAGAACAATTTTACAAATAAACGAACCAGTTATCTTAACGTATGATACCTAATACATAATGCATCTAAATTTATTAGAGCTTACTAACTTGCAAAATTGGAAAAATATACAAATGAGATCGACACCAAAAAAGCTAAGAGCTATAAGATGACAACAATGAAAGTAGGAGAGGGCTAATATCTCTAGGCATGTGAAGTTATTAATGGACCAATAAAATTAACAGCCCTAATTATTGTCTTGTATTTCTTTATATCCAAATAAAACAGGAAAGCATATAAGAAACTTGATTAGGGAAAAATAAACCAAAAGCATATCATATGTTACAATATGCAAGGTGAGAGTCATAAGCACTGCTTACAATAAACTACTTAATATAGTTACACGTAATATTTATTGAAATAGCATAGGGATTTATTATTATATATGATTATCCAATTCCACCACATATATTATGTGCCAAACTTCCAGTCTTAAAATTACCATTTTCAACTACTACTAATCCATGTAAAACAATAAATCCTATTTCTTAAGGCAATAAGACATATACAAAACTTACACCGACATAACTGCTGCTACCCAACCAAAAATCCAACCACAGTTCACCATAATACAACAAATGATGCAACCCAAAGTGTAACACAGTTGGTCGACATGCAACACTGGAATGAAGCATCAAGTTTAAAGAGCACAACACATAATTTAATTTTAATTAATTAACTCTTCTTTTCTCATATCTTATGTAGGCATTAATTCTATATTATTTATATGATGACAACTAAATTTAATATGCATTTTCTATTCTTTGCAGAACATTATACACACACACACACATATATATATATATATATTCTTTCAAGTTATTGTGCTGAAAAGTCTCATCTTGGGGTTTATGGACATTAGCCGAATATGTGTGCACCCACATCGGTCAATTCCTCAGCACGCTTAAACGGAGAAGTCAACATCATTTCCTTTAGGGATTATTAAAGGGACTCCACATTTGGTTAAAGGGGTGGGGATAATTTTAAGGGGACTCCAGCTTAATTTTTTTTTTGGTTAAAAGGGGGTATAGATTATTTTAAAAGAAAAGGGAGAAGAAACCTAAATGCCCTTGGCTTGTCACTTATGTTAATATCTAACTTACTAAATTCAACGCAAAATACAAAAGCGTGCTTCTAGAAATAAAAAAACAATTGCAAAAAAAATTCATTGACAAAATAAACAACAATATAAAATACGTAGCACGTTAGATCAAATTTTTTGTTTCTGCATTTAATTTAAATTGAACATATCAATTTCAATATGAAATTACAATTAATTAAATAATTCAGTGCCTTCCAATCTGCCATGAAACTTTCTTATGTCTCCGTTACATTAATTATATCCATTATTTATTTTTACGTGCAGTGTTAAATTGTAAGTATTAATTAACATTTAAGTTTTATGATTTTTTATTAATGAGGATTATATGGGTTAATATCAAAATTTTAATTAATATGTTTAAGAGGAGGCTTATTTATTTTGTACCCCCATAACAATTATACACTAAACTAAAATTGATCCCCCCTTAACCAAATGTGGAGTCCCTTTGACAATCCCCTTTCTTTTTCCTTTCTAATTGAATATAACATCCTAAATTATTTAATTAATAAGAACAATCAAACTTTACATATTCTTACATCTTTATTCTTTCCTAACAATTATTATTATTATCCCTTTTTAAAATACTGTGTCAAATTGTCTCGAGTAAGCGTTCAAGAATCTTCATCGATAACGTTGGCCAGATGCACCGATCAAAATTCTTAAACAACTCAACGGACCAATTAACACAAATACATCCCTAGATAATTAACCTAGTAATCATATACTCCTATCGTCATATAATTACAATAAAATTCACCCACACCCACGGGGACGGGGACTCTAAGTCTCTTCTAAGGTTTATACTCGTGTCTCTTTTATGTACATGATGTATTGTTCTAAACCCTGCTCTGATACCAAAATTGTAACGCCCCACCTCTATACCCCATATTATCCAAGAGTATTACTAAGTAATACCGTCAGATAATACAGAGAATGAGGCTTAGGGGCATACACATGCAAATTCTCTAGGACTAACACTGGTACATAATAAAATTTCTGAAATATCACTTACTCTTACGTACCCAATGTCGGTACAAAACAATTACACATGTGCCTCCAGGACAGAACAATACAAAATATACATGAATACAGAGATTACAAAGTCAATCGCATCGATAAACGTAACATATAATATTTAACATTTTATATACATTTATCTAATGCATCTCAATATATATACATTAACCCATACAATACACGATAATTAATGATAAACTAAATTATTATACACTTCTAAGCCCAATAAATGCAAGCCGGTCTCAAGATCCCTGCACCTGTGATGTCTCGATCTGACCTGAGTATTATATAAATAATAAACGGATCAGTCTATGTTTAAATCCATTATAGTTAATATAAAATGTCTGGGTGCTCTAAATAAGAATAATAACATAACAACATTACTCAATCCACAATGGTCATTCATAAGAAAAGAGGCATCAATAATTCTTTTATCTATTTCAAGGGAATTCAATAAGTAACACGCACATGGTTTCTCTTGAGGACATCTTGTAACTTGAAAATTCTCGGTCTAACCAAAGTACGTAAAATACACTAATCAGACAATCTCTAAATATCCAAAAAGGTGAAAGAGAAATAACTCACAAGTAATAATTCTTCTCAATAGAGAAGGAACAATATAAATTCCAAAACAACAAGATACATGAAATAATTACAACTAAATCAATATTTAATTGTCTCACGTGTTGGGCTACAACAACAACATACAAATGTCTCCGTCAACAATATGCTGCTTAAGTTCTAATGCTAAGTTGTCTAAATAAAGACCAAAATACCATGAAACCAGATCGAAACAAGCACAACATCAACATATAGAACTCTTACAAGGGTTCAAAGCAACATTAGTATAATCACCTTCTTATCCCACAAGATAACACTATCAATGTCAATAATAAAGGTGTAAACATTTGAAATTCAACAACTCTAGAAATCAAAATAATGAAATATAGGGATAAAATCATAAATTGGATCTAAAGCATCGAATAACAGCAGAATCAACAAAGTCAACACAACAACATAAGGTGGATCTAAAACAACAAATGTGCATGAGCATCAACAAAGAAGCTCCCCTGAGCTTAACCAAGTACTTTATACGTGTTCAAATTAAGGCGCCCATCACCGCGACCCCCTCGGTCGAGTGTAACTTGACCCTCCCGGTCAAGTGAGCACGTATATAAGACTCCTTCCAAGTCAAGCTCCCCCCCGAAGCGAGTATTGGCTCAACAACAAACAACAATGTGTGTTACAAACTTTTAGTTAGGAACCCAAGCAGTGGTAACCATTTGTCCCATACCACACGTTCTCACTGCCGATTTACTACCAACTAGTTAGCTTCACATTGGAAATTAAAATAAACAACAATCATCAGAAACAACAAATCAACAGCTTTAATTAGACGAATCTAGGATTAACCGATTATTTATACGGTCTTGTCCCATACCACAGGGTTTACAATATCATTTAATTCCTAATACGCCTTCTCGAATGGTGCATAAAAGTGTGATTTTATATACGAAAAATATTAGATTTTTGAGAAAAAATGTTTAAAAAAACAATTTAGGAATCATTTTGATATTTCCTTGAAAACTCTTATATATTGAAAATATTGTATGTTATATAGCTTTAAGATAATTATACTTTTGAAACAAACTTAGAAAACACTTGTCTCAAAGCCATTATTTATATATATAGAATATCTTTTCAAACTCGATTTATAAAGATATGTACGGTGTCGACAAATCGCGAAATCATTCATGAAACCGAAATACAAAAATCATCTAAACTTCACCAATCCGAGGTACGAATTAGTGATAATCTTGGCTCTTCCAATTTATAGGAATTAATCTTATGAAACAACTCAGAAAGGATACACAAAATCACAAAATATTGCACTTGAAACTAGGAGAAGTTGCAACAAGACCCATTTAAATACACACACTAGGGTTGGACAACACATATTCAACCATTTAATCCATCTAACAAAGTGAATCCATAGCATGCAACATGCTTCATGTTACATATTAAACCAATTCAAACATGCAATCAATTCAATTTCCCAACTAATCAAATCCAATTTGGATAATGATATGGAAAAAAAAATAACTATTATGGAATAAAACAAAGATGTGAGTGAGGGGAAAACTCACCAAATTGGAGATTGAATTCCCAAATCAGCTTCCCCTACTCATGCTGCCAAAATCTATTGTCATTACGATCGATGTTCCTCCTTCATTTCCTCCTCCCAGTTTCCATTCCTCAATCGCGTTTTCCCTAGCTTCGCCGCCTCCACCTGAGTGCGACTTGGAGTTGCGAACCCGCTCCTCCTTCCGGTCTCATGCCTCAGCGCATCACGATCTTGGCATGCTCCTTTTTCCTCTAGAACGCCTGCTACGGCGATAAGTCTAAGTGGCAAGCCATCATTTTTTTTATTGCGATTTTTCAGAAAATGGGAATTCTCGTGGGTAGGAAGAAAAATGAAAACGGAGTGATGGTTTTAACGATATGTCGGTGTTGGTTTTCGGAAGCTTAGAGGATAAGATTTATAACCTAAGAGTTGGCATGGGCTTTGGTTTTAAGTTTGGGCTACCATTTTTCTAAATACTATTTTAGTTAATTGCTAATGTCTTTAAACTTTGATTCACAAAAATAAATCTCAAGGCTAACATGTGATTCTTCTATAAACTAAATCTTTGTAACATGACAATCGATTTAGTTTGACGCTTGCCGATTTTATTAGTAAATTTGACCTTCAACTACAATAAATTTATTTCTCGACAATTTCGCCTTACGACTATTGCGTGTATTAGATGAGGGTGGTGACTTCCAAAAAAGGGAGAAAATAATAGGTTTAGGCTTAAGCCTACAGACCTATTCAATGAAATTATAAATAATGTCTCAGGTGTCTAAACTTAAGTTAGAAATAAAACAAATTCTAGTTTATTCAACTTAATTCGTATCGCATTTGATAATTTGTTTGTTGATAGCAAACAACTTTATTTATTTCGATGTTCAAATTTAACATTTTTATTTTAATTAGTCACACGTATAATTTTGATGGCGAAAACTAGGTTGTTACAATTAGGCTTTCCTTATTTCATCTATGTTCCCTTCTTGGTCCACCATTTTTCTCATTCTTAGGCTGTGCTCCTTAGCCTTAACCCCTTATTCTCCTCTTTACCATCTTTGTGTAACATGTTAACAAGTCTCTCGAAAATTGCCTCCATCGCACAGAAATCCTTATGAAGCTTGAGATAAAATTAGCCGTAGGTGGAACTATTACGGCTTCAGATGGAGGTTAGGTACTTGCTTGCGCTTCGACATGTGCCGTAGTTTTAACATGCCTATGGAACAATGCCGCAATGGGGACACCCTTCGGGAAGAATCGGTTCCCCAGACATGCTGAAAAGAAAAGGAAAAAGGGATTTAAGTGGAGAATCGAGAGATATTTTATATGGCTTTGGGGAATATGTTTTTCATAAATATATTTTTTCTTTGAGAAAACTTTCTTTTTGAAGCCTTTTGAAAACAATTTTCATAATCTTTTATCTGATCTTATAACCTTCAGCTTTGATACCAAATGTGACGCCCCACGTCTGTTAATGTCAATCTTTATTAGAATGCATTAAGTTTCGTAAAGCGTTATAGGTAAACAGAAAACAGAAACATCTCAAGACAGATATAAAGTAGCAGCGGTATTTAAAACTTTATTTTTCAAACATAAAACATCTTAGTTCGAAATCCAATTACAACATAAGTCTGAAATACAGAAAACACATTACATCAAATTAAAATATCTGCATTGTACTAAAAACCATCAGAGTACAGTAATATAAAATCATTCGCCCCAAAAAGAGCCATATCAGAGTTAACAAGTAGTCAAAGCGGTACATCTAAGCAGCTCCAAGCAAAAACAGAAGAGAGAGATTCCTAATTAAGCCTGAGCACTCCCACCCTAAGAACCTAGAGGGGAAAGGAAGGGAGAGAAGGAAACAAAATGGGTGAGACATAAAGTCTGGCAAGTCCAGTTACTTTTAGCATATAAATAAGCAACAACATCATGATAGGCATATAAACTAGATGAGATATTATAGTATCATAAGACAGGTATAACAGACTGAGCAGGATAAGGAGAATGAATAGAACAGAATCGATTATGCTTGTCAAATACTTTTCTCTGCACCAATACTAGTATAATAGATATTAATGATCCCAACAGAAACATAATGATAGACTTAGGTGTACTTCTAGTAATGGGTTTACCCCCAAACGATAATAACAGGCACGCCAACAGCAATAACAGGTGTTAGCCCAAATGATAATAACGGGCACCTAAACAGTTAGGACTAGATGTAACCTAATTACTACCTTAATCGATCGACTTCCTATCCCGTAGATACCTTGGGCTGGCCCCACAGTAGGATGTATCACTTCCTAAAGTGGCAACCCCTTCTCCTGATAGGCACAACCATATCTACTGGTGTCATAGCGTCTTAAATTCACGATCTGTGTGGACCCATGCACGTACATGACTCCATTGGAATGCGCCGTCAACACCTCAACCTATATGTACCTCTTATAACCAGCTTAGTAAGCATGTCCCTGACCCCTACTTAGTTCGGGGTCCCTCTTTGGATACCTATATGGGTTACTGACTGATACGGGTCCTACACAACAGATGACACAAGCCATCCACTAGGCTTTTATCCCCAACTACTAGGATTTTGATAGGTTATGCTTAACAGTTTAACAAGCCTACATAACCACAAAAAATACAACAGGTTAATTTTATCGGGTTTATATACCCCCTCCCCCCAAATTTAACATATTTACCTAAACCTCCATTGATTCAAACAAGTTTACTTAACCCTTACACGATTTGACAGGCTCATATAACCTTAAAGATTTAAATAGGTTAAGTATTACAGGTTAATTGGTTCATATTACCCCAACAGATATAACATGTTAAGTCTAGCACACTAACAGGTTCATATATCCCCCACAGATTAAATAGATTTACTTAACCCTGTAGATTCAACAGATCCACTTAACCCTATAGATTTAAACAGATTTACTTAACCCCTTACCTTTAAATTGTAATTAATGAAAATAATCTACAATCTTTTATCCCTGGATTGTAATTAACGAAAGTAATCTACATTCCCTTACTTCAAGATTATAATTAACAAAAGTAATCCACAGTCTTTTATCACTAGATTGAAATTAGCGAAAGTAATCTACAATCCCTTATCCCCGGATTGTAATTAACAAAAGTAAACTACAATCTTTTATCCCCGGATTGTAATTAACGAAAGTAATCTACAATATCTCACCTTAATTCACATGTTCATATTTCCCCAAGTTATAGTTTAATGGTTTATATAACCCCCATGGGTTAAACAGGTTAAGTATTACAGGTTAACAGGTTATTATCATTCCCCATTCATGTATATTAATGCACCAGACCTCTCACATTAAGTTGACCACTTGTGGACATTGGATATGTCGGGCGGTTCCAGGCAGACTTCTACCACAAGTTGGACTTAACCTCGTGTCTTAGCTCCATTACATGTATATTTACGCACTAGACCCCTCACATTAAATTAACAACTTGTGGATGCTGGATTTGTCGGGTGGTTCGGGGCAGACTTCCACAAGTTGAATTTAACCTCGTGTCTAAGTACGGTTACCATTCCTTAATTGGCATAATTGTGTTAAGAATCTTTTTGGTGTAATAATCCTATTTAGGAATTACTCATGCTCATCATAGGTTTTTCAATTAAAGTATCCAGTTTCAAAAGATTTTAGTAGATTAGTCAATTTAAGAGATTAAACATCTCTGCAAGTTACGAAATTTGCTTACAGTTTCATTAACATGTTCCGCTTAATCTTAAATTAAGCCTATAGATTTATATTCCCCAAATTATGGTAATAATTCATTGTATAACATATGCCCCAAATTTAGTCTTACATTACAGTATTGATTATGCCCCAAATCCCAGTCATGATTCATAATACATGTTATGCCCTAAATTATGGTCATAATTTACAGTATAACATATGGCCCAAGTTTAGTCTTACATTGCAGTATAGGTTATGCATGAAATCCCAGTCATGATTCGTAATACAAGTTATGCCCCCAAATTTATCTTTCCCAACCATTCCCAATTTCGTCCGTTCGCATATTTTAGCGGTAGGCCGAGGCTCGAAGGTAGCCTAGGCTATAAAAATAAAAAGTAAAAGAGGGAGATAAGAGAACATGAATATGCATATTAACAGAATAGGGATATGATAACAGAAATAAGCATATAAGAACTGAACAATAGATCAGGTGTACAGAGGAATACGTGTAATGACAGATCTAGTTTAGGCATGATTTAGATTCTTATCAGGCATAGGTTTAGATCCAGATTTATAAACATGTCAGGATTACTTCTTAAACGTTTATATCTAAAAGCAACATAAACTCATAGAGACTGGATCTAAAGAACACAGAATAATCAGGCCGAGGCTGTAGAAGAAATTCTTGTGTGCGTATAAGCTGTTGTTGGAGAAAATAGGCTAATTCAGTCGAAGATAGGGTAGCATCTCGTTGTCTCCATGTTTTTTTGTGTAAAAACAATGGAAATGAGGTCCTATTTATAGCCTAAAGCCAACGAACCGAGCCACAAAACAAGTCCACGTTCAAAAAGGTGAATCTTCCCAGATCTTTATCGGGGTCGGCCCTGCCCGATCTGGGTTGACCCAAGGGTCGATCCAAACACCCTGAGTCGACCCCAGGGTCGACCCAGATGGGTCTCGAGTCGACCTCCCCAACTGGTTGATTTCCTCCTAGCATATCTCGCTTTGCTGTTTTGAATTATTTTGATTTTCTAGGTTGATCTGCATATATATTTCCCTTATATGTATAGAAACTTCTATAATAACTTCTTCATACGATGTCTGTTTCATGCAAACTCGGAGTCTATCCTAAGCAAATTTCTGAGACGAATGCAATGGCGTAAACCGTTTTCCTTAATTCCCAATATTTAATTAAGTATTCTTTAGCTTATTTTTATAATGTTCTTTAAAATTACGGGGTGTCACAACCCTTGTCCACGCCAAGGTGGCCAGGGCAAGGTTTTTCTTGGAAGGGGGCGATGTGTAAGCCTTTAGCCGCGTCCAATTCAGAAAGGGCTAGGCTAAAACATCAAAAGCGTAAGCCTCATCTTTGCGGTGGACCGTCTAAAACCCTTACTCCCGCCTAGGATGACCTAGGTTAGGCACCGCTCTAAAGGGGGTGAGTATAAGCCTTTGTACGCATCCAAATCAGATAGGGCCAGGGTAAATCATCGAAAACCTTTATCTGCGCCTATGATGGTTAGGTTAAGGCCCGTCTTGGAGGGGGTGATGTGTAAGCCTTTATCACCGCCTACGATGGTTGGGTTAGAGCATCAAAAGTATAAGCCTTTATCAACACGTATGCTAGCCGAGTAAAGCATTTAAGCCCTTATCACCGACTACGATGACAAGGGTAAGGCACCTCCTAGAGGGAGGTCGGGTAAGTCCTTGGGCCCTGCTTGAGAGGAAGCTTTCCAAACGCACTGTGCGTAGAAAGCCTAAAGAGTGGCTCACAAGGATGAAACGACCAATCAAAGCCCAACAGTAGCTCACAAATCAAATTGAATCCCAAAGAGTGGCTCACAAAGCATGTACATCCTCTGCTTTGAAGAACAAACCCAAAATGAACAAAACTATAAATTCCTGAATATAGGTTTCAGTTCGGGACTTCTATTATTGCCAGATATGGACTTTAGGTCTTCTATCAAATAACCGAAGCTGGGTTTCAGTTCGGGACTTCTATTATTGCTAGATACAGATTTCCGGTCTTCTATCAAATACGGAATCCAGGTTTCGGTTTGGGACTTCTATTATTGCCAGATATAAATTTCTGGTCTTCTATCAAATACTCGAATCTGGGATTCGGTCCGGGACTTCCTGTAACAACCCGTATTTTGATAACGTGTTATAACCATAAATCTAGGCAGAATTAAAATTTAAAATAAGAACCAAGGGAAACGGGTTGCGCCATTGCGTTCGCCTCGGAATTCTACATGAAATCTAGTCCGAGTTTTCGAAAATCGGAGTCCGTATGACCAAGTTATGGCTCCCCAAAGTTTCAGAAATTTTCAGAGTTCAAAACAGTTCAAATTCGAGTTCAAATTCGAATTTCAAAACCCAGACAGACTGGGCGGGAAATTTCCCGCCCAGCACCCCAGGTCGACTGGGCAGTCGACACCCCCAGGACCAGGTCGACTGCGCAGTCGACTTGGGTGTCGACCTGGTCCCTGAACCTGGTTTGGGCCTGGTTGCTCCTGCTTGACCATGTTGGCTTGTTTGAGGGTCTGTGACGATTTTTGGCGGTTCATATCGATTCTAGGGTTTATCCTATGGCCTAAACTAGTTGTTGCAACTATAAAAACACCCTAAGACCTAGGCTAATCCACAACAAATCTTTCTAACACCGTTATGCTGCTAAGTCTCCTCTTGAACCATGGCCGCCGCCTCCAACTTGAAGCTTAAACATTCAAACTAGATCCAAATCGAAAGCCAACGTTTCTACAACAATTCAAGGGAATAGATCATCATCTCAACAACGATCCTACAACAATTTCTGTTCTTAGTTCTCAAAAACCACGATCTGTAAGCCCCAGTTACTCTTAGATCTAAACTCTAAACTTAATATGGACATGTGTAAATTGAAGTTGAACATAAACATGATAACTACTTGAGACCTACTCTTGTATATCTTTGATATATGACTATTCCTTTTTGATCAATTATTTTAGATCTACTCTTGTTCGCCCTAGTTCTATTCACCTTGAACCTAGTACCGTTCATATTGAACCTTGATTTGTGGAATACTGATAAGAACTTGATTTAGGGGCCTGTTCATGTCATAACCTAAACCCTATCATTATTTTAACATGCCTGTGATGATGTGATGTTGAAACTTTTGCTAGTCACAAGTTTAGGATTATCATCTTATGTTATTTATTGCTATGTTTATCACCCTATTTCATATGCCGGTGATGTTATGATCATATCTCAAGTTACACCATGCTTGCCTTGAAATCACCTTTGCCACTTTATACCCATCCTTGTTATGTTGTTCCCTAGTTACATCTATTGCCTTGATTCGAATTCACGAGCGTTGGGGATGCGATTTGGGTAGTTTAGGAAAACCTGAATTTAGTATGAACTTGAAAACATGAATATCGTTATAACTTGAGCTTGGATAGGAACATGAACTTGACATGAAATTATACTTGAAAATATGAATTTGGGACATGACACTTAGATAACTTGAACGTGGCCAACTCGAGGTTGGGTTGAGTTTGCAGTATAAATCTGCCCGGAACCGCCCGGCGAATCCAGTAAATGCAAACAATAGGACCCAATGTGAGTAGTTGGTCATATCGCACTCGAAACCCGAGGTTAGACTAGGTTATGGTGTAAAACTGCCCGGACCCGCCCGGCACATCCAGTAACCATAACCAAGTCTAATGTGAGAGGTTAGGGGTGCATTAAGTAAATTAATGCCACTAGATAGGGTTAAGTCATGAACTGCTTGAACACACTTAACCAACCTGACACATGATTCGTAGGACTAAGTCATTAACTAGAATGACACACTTAGTCAATTTGACATGACACGTAGATGGGGTTAAGTCTCGATTTTAAATGACAACTTAACCTGCTGAACAAAACCCTAGTTACGCGGTCCTTTTCAGTAGTAACCCACTAGATGTATCACGGTACCCTGGGACTAGGCAGGGTGAGGCACGATTGCTGGGCTGATTGTAAGCGACCAGAACGATGGCTGAGTTGGTGCGCCATTGTAGGTTCAGGCGGACTAGGGTCGTGCACTTAGTCCGGAGTTGAAAAAGCAGGCATTGGGCATCAGTAGGATTATCTATGCATTCTTGATTCGTGTCGGTGGTTGGCACCCTAGGGCTTGATACACCCTATGGTGGACCTAGCACAGGTGACTACATTCGTGATAGGGCCGTATGACACAGACACACGACGAGCTAGACTTGTAGGGATCCGATCGATTAGATCATACCGTTGGACCCCGAATTGGGTCACTTCACGATATTGGGCCAAGGGATTATTTCTTGATTTATAGTTGACACGGGATTAGTATACCAGTATAGTTGGTATGGCGAACCTTGAATACGCAATGTTAGAATTGAGTTATCTTGTTAGCTTAGTTATCATGTCAGACTTATCATCATCCCTATGTTTAATTCTAGTTTATTCATGTCTTGTTAACTTTACTAGTTTCTATGATGATAGTCACTAGGGCTTACCAGTCTTTTTGACTGACCCGTTTTCTTTCGCCTCTTTGTCTTTCGTCCCCCCCAGGTTCTCAGGGAGGAAACTCTAGCTCTTAGCTTGGACTTTGCTTGCTTTCTGACAGCTCATGTACGGTTTGGTCTTGAGCTATGCTATGGCTGCACTCATGCACTTTTTGGGGAATAATATTTTACTTATGTTGTTTTAAGTACTTTGCTTCTTTAGAACTTGATGTAATGAAATAATGACTTTGCATTTTGATGTAAGAGGTTTTGACTCTATTTTTCAGTAATGACATTTGGTTTTAAAGTTTATATCCGCTGCTTTATATACTCTATTTTATCTATGTTCTGTCTTGTGTTATCTCTGTGCCTGTTTACTAGATAATACCCCTCCAAAACTAGGGCATTCCCTTTGTGAGTGACCCTAGCGGAGGTGGGGTATTACATTTGGTATCAGAGCAGAAGGTTACCAGACTGGGCAAAAGTTTTAAAAACCTTCTGAAACTATTTTCAAAACCGTTTATAAAGAAGCATTTTTCAAGAAAAGCTTTATTTTTAAGAAAAGGCTATTCCCCAAAATCCATTAGCACTTTCCTTTGTTTCCTCGTTTGAATCTTTTTCCTTTTCGCTTTTCAGCATGTCTGATCTTAACCTTCCTGAGGGAGTACCCATACCTGGCTGGTTCCGAAGATACTTGGAAGTTAGGGCCAACGGCGCGGGCCCGGCAGATTTCCCTCCTCCTCCTCCCCTGTAGGTCACGGTTCCTCCTCCTCCGGGTACCGCCTTCGCCAAAATATGCAAGGACTTTATAGGAATGGGCGGCAAGAACTTCGTTGGAATTGAAACCTTCGTTAAGGTGCGAAACTGGCCAAAAGAGACTGAAGACTTGTTTGTTATTTTCGATATGGAGGATCATAGGAAAGTTCAGTTGGCAGCATGGTTGTTGAAAGAGGAAGCTGCATTTTGGTGGGAAGTCACCAACGCTACCAGGCCAATTGAGACTTGGGCAGACTTTAGAGAGAGGTTTGGGCTTAAGTTTTTATCATCCGCAGAAGCGAGCCTTCAGATGGAGAGGTTCCTGACACTCAAGCAAGGGGACATGTCAGTTAGGGAATACGTGAATAAGTTTAATCAGCTTGCTCGGTTTGGTTTGGACTTAGTCAACACGACTGAGAAGAAGGCTCTACGCTTTGCTCGAGGATTGAGCGAGCCACTCCACACTATGGCCATGACTCATGTACCCATGGGGGCGACCTTTGAAAGCTTGGTGAATATGGCCCTACTTCATGAAGAAGACGAGAATGGCAAGAAGAATGTCAAGGCGAATGAGTCTCAAGACAAGAAGGTAGACTCCGAGAAAGGAGGAAAGAACAGCAACAACAAGAATGACAAGTCACGTGAGAAAAGAAAATGCAACTTCTTTGGTATTGACGGGCATATAGTCCAGGACTGTAGGAAGAAGAAGATGAAGATAGGAGCATGTTTTCAATGCGGTGAAACTGGACACATCAGCAAGAACTGCCCTAAGAAGCAAGGGTAAGCCCCACAAGAAGGACCTTCTAGGGGTACATCTTTAACTTCTTTTCCCTAGATACTCTGTTTTATCTTGTATATCCTTTCGATCCTGTCTTGAGAACCTTAGGTAGAATCCTATGAATGTAAACATGTATTTGAAACATGTTATGCTTGATGTTTGCGAATGGTTGCAAGTGGTTGCAAGTGATTGCTCGTGGTTGCATAACACACATTAGGCACTAGATCGGCTTAGACACATTTTCATATTGCATATGCATGAGTGTTTATACTTATTTATGGATGAAATTGAATGTGTTATCATATGAATGTTGCATATGGATGAATGTTTGTGCACACATATAGTGCTTACGTGACTAGGATTTGTTTGCATACATGTTGGATTCATGACACTAAACATATTTTGCATTAGAAAGATCAATCAGGCCTGATCATTTGCATTAGATAAGGAACATATACACACACTTTTTGCATATGTTCATACAACATTAGAAATCTCTTAAGGACAATGTTTGCTTGTGGATGATGTTTTGAGTAGATGGATGATGGATGGTAGGATACGTTCTTCCTAACTTAGAGATTTCGGGGACGAAATCCTTTAAGGAGGGGAGAATGTAACAACCCGTATTTTGATAACGTGTTATAACCAAGGGAAATGGGTTGCGCCATTGCGTTCGTCTCGGAATTCTACATGAAATCGAGTCCGAGTTTTCGAAAATCGGAGTCCGTATGACCAAGTTATGGCTCTCCAAAGTTTCAGAATTTTCAGAGTTCAAAACAGCTCGAATTCGAGTTCAAATTCGAATTTCAAAACCCAGACAGACTGGGCGGGAAATTTCCCTCCCAGCACCCCAGGTCGACTGGGGAGTCGACTGGGCAGTCGACACCCCCAGGACCAGGTCGACTGCGCAGTCGACTTGGGTGTCGACCTGGTCCCCGAACCTGGTTTGGGCCTGGTTGCTCCTGCTTGACCCTGTTGGCTTGTTTGAGGGCCTGTGACGATTTTTGGCGGTTTAGATCGATTCTAGGGTTTATCCTATGGCCTAAACTAGTTGTTGCAACTATAAAAACACCCAAAGACCTAGGCTAATCCACAACAAATCTTTCTAACACCATTATGCTGCTAAGTCTCCTCTTGAACCATGGCCGCCGCCTCCAACTAGAAGCTTAAACATTCAAACTAGATCCAAATCGAAGACCAACGTTTCTACAACAATTCAAGGGAATAGATCAAAATCTCAAAAACGATCCTACGACAATTTCTGTTCTTAGTTCTCAAAAACCACGATCTGTAAGCCCCAGTTACTCTTAGATCTAAACTCTAAACTTAATATGGACATGTGTAAATTGAAGTTGAACATAAACATGATAACTACTTGAGACCTACTCTTGTATATCTTTGATCTATGACCATTCCTTTTTGATCTATTACTTTAGATCTACTCTTGTTCACCCTAGATCTATTCACCTTGAACCTAGTACCATTCATATTGAACCTTGATTTGTGGAATACTGATAAGAACTTGATTTAGGGGCATGTTCATGTCATAACCTAAACCCTATCATTATTTTAACATGCCTGTGATGTTGTGATGTTGAAACTTTTGCTAGTCACAAGTTTAGGATTATCATCTTATGTCATTTATTGCTATGTTTATCACCCTATTTCATATGCCAGTGATGTTATGATCATATCTCAAGTTACACCATGCTTGCCTTGAAATCACCTTTGCCACTTTATACCCATCCTGGTTATGTTGTTCCCTAGTTACATCTATTGCCTTGATTCGAATTCACGAGCGTTGGGGATGCGATTTGGGTAGTTTAGGAAAACCTGAATTTAGTATGAACTTGAAAACATGAATATCGTTATAACTTGAGCTTGGATAGGAACATGAACTTGACATGAAATTATACTTGAAAATATGAATTTGGGACATGACACTTAGATAACTTGAACGTGGCCAACTCGAGGTTGGGTTGAGTTTGCAGTATAAATCTGCCCAGAACCGCCTGGCGAATCCAGTAACTGCAAACAATAGGACCCAATGTGAGTAGTTGGTCATATCGCACTCGAAACCCGAGGTTAGACTAGGTTATGGTGTAAAACTTCCCGGACCCGCCCGGCACGTCCAGTAACCATAACCAAGTCTAATGTGAGAGGTTAGGGGTGCATTAAGTAAATTAATGTCACTGGATAGGGTTAAGTCATGAACCGCTTGAACACACTTAACCAACCTGACACATGATTCGTAGGACTAAGTCTTGAACTAGAACGACACACTTAGTCAATTTGACATGACACGTAGATGGGGTTAAGTCTCAATTTTAAATGACAACTTAACCTGCTGAACAAAACCCTAGTTACGCGGTCTTTTTCAGCAGTAACCCTCTAGATGTATCATGGTACCCTGGGACTAGGCAGGGTGGGGCACGATTGCTGGGCTGATTGTAAGCGACCAGAACGACGGCTGAGTTGGTGTGCCATTGTAGGTTTAGGCAGACTAGGGTCGTGCACTTAGTCCGGAGTTGAAAAAGCAGGCATTGGGCATCAGTAGGATTATCTGTGCATTCTTGATTCGTGTTGGTGGTTGGAACCCTAAGGCTTGATACACCCTATGGTGGACCTAGCACAGGTGACTACATTCGTGATAGGGCCATATGACACAGACACACGACGAGCTAGACTTGTAGGGAGCCAATCGATTAGATCATACCGTTGGACACCGAATTGGGTCACTTCACGATATTGGGCCAAGGGATTATTTATTGATTTATAGTTGACACGAGATTAGTATACCAGTATAGTTGGTATGGCGAACCTTGAATACGCAATGTTAGACTTGAGTTATCTTGTTAGCTTAGTTATCATGTCAGACTTATCATCATTCCTATGTTTAATTCCAGTTTATTCATGTCTTGTTAACTTTACTAGTTTCTATGCTGATAGTCACTAGGGCTTACCAGTCTTTTTGACTGACCTGTTTTCTTTCGCCTCTTTGTCTTTCGTTCCCCCTCCCCCCAGGTTCTCAGGGAGGAAACTCTAGCTCTTAGCTTGGACTTTGCTTGCTTTCTGACAGCTCATGTACGGTTTGGTCTTGAGCTATGCTATGGCTGCACTCATGCACTTTTTGGGGAATAATATTTTACTTATGTTGTTTTAAGCACTTTGCTTCTTTAGAACTTGATGTAATGAAATAATGACTTGGCATTTTGATGTAAGAGGTTTTGACTCTATTTTTCAGTAATGAGATTTGGTTTTAAAGTTTATATCCGCTGCTTTATATACTCTATTTTATCTATATTCTGTCTTGTGTTATCTTTGTGCCTGTTTACTAGATAATACCCCTCCAAAACTAGGGCATTCCCTTTGTGAGTGACCCTAGCGGAGGTGGGGTGTTACACTTCCATTATTGCCAGATGTGGATTTCTGGTTTTCTATTATTAAATACTTGAGTCAGGATCTCGAAATTTCTATTGTTTGCCAGAAGTGGATTTCTGGTCCTCTATTAAGAATGCCTGAATATGGGATGCATAGCTTATATTTATAGTTCCAGAAGAGAAATTCTTGATTCCTATTCTAAATACCCTAACGTGGGTCTCGACACTACAATTCTCATTTCTAAAAATGGATTTGTAAAACAATATTCGGGTTAACATCTCGGGTCTTCTACATTAAAAACCTTCTGATGAAAGGTCATGGTTTCTCACATCTCACACATGGAGATTCTCTAATCCTATGTTATACAAAAATTGCCATTCAATATTTTGACAGAATATATAATGCGAGTGATTGTATTAATCTTTCGCAAGGTTCACCTATTATTTTGTCACAACCCAGATGGTGTCTCATATAAATTGTAAGTTATTGTATGCAACCTACTCTTATCACAAGGGTGTTATGTGCTGAATCTTATGCAGAATAATGCAATGGAACTCCTAGACGAGGATGTTTTAAACACAAATAAGGAATATACATCAGATGCTATCTACACAATTTACAAAGTTATTTTACAAAGTTATATGTACAATCATCTCACGAATTATCAAGTACAAAAGTTGGATATTAATACCATAATTAGGAATATACATCCTTGGATTGCATCATTTATCTGTGATGACCTGCTATACACCACCGGTGCCTAGAACTAAAAATTTGTGTCGTACAAGCACCTGATCGATGTAAAGTGACTGTCAAGAGAAAGAAATAGTATAATAGAAGAGAAAAGAGAAAGAAAAGAAGGAAATATAAGAGAAGAGAAAGAAGAGAACATAATATAAACACGATTACAGAGCCTGTCGTATATCTCACAGTGCATCATATAACATATAAAAATCAAATCACAGATATAAATCAGGATAGATAGTAATAACTATACGACAATATAATTTGAGTATACAGGCTTATATTGTCATACATACGGTAATAAAGTTTATACATAAGATAAATAAATCCAAACCGATAAACTGTCTCAAACATGAATACATAACACTGTCAAGGCTCCACAGTGCTACGTAGTAGAATAAGGACATAAGTATAAATATGTAAAACGTAGCCTCCTACTAACCCACCTACGCAGCTTCAAATAATATCAAAACCTACCACCTGGTGTGCTCATCAGATTCGTCGATGAGCACCCAAAGTAATAAGAGGAAAATAAAACCTTGGGTTAGAAAAAAGTCTGGTGTGTGTGATAAACAAATTTCAAAGTACTATAAAAGTCGTAATATTATAAATGGCATAGAGGGTATGTATAATCATACCAGTCCCGCCCCTGCATGCGCAGAGTTAGCACATAATAATCGATATATGCTACACTATGATAAACATCAAGTACAGTAGGTGTGATAGATGTCTAAGTACTAATGGTCATAAACATGTAAACAACCATAGCATCCATCAACCATCCCCATATTCACACTCAGTGCATAAAGCATATGGTATCTAGTACTTTTGTTACCCAATCGATCAAGGCACTGGTAGGCCCACTGCATGAGCTTCACTAAACTATCGCTATGTCACACTGCATGGACTATAATTGATAACCCTACCCAGTCCACGCTGCATTGGCTTTGGGGTTCGGGCCATGATCAGCCCACACTACATTGGCTCTGATACGTCCTTATGCCACTCTCTCAAAAGTGTATCTAAGTCATGAATACCAAGAACCTCTTTGCACATGTTCTCCATAGCAGAATCCATGTCTAGACTGTCAATAAAACTCTTATTCGAAGTTGCCATAATACGAGGACATTCCCCAACGATCATAGTATGTCATAAGATATCATCATATGTCTCCCATTCCTCTCTCTCTCTAACAGTCAACTCAATACGACTTAATATCATTTTTTTACATCTCCAAGGAAACCAATCCATCGTAACAACCTTGCTTTCCATCTTGGGATCATTGTCATCGAATGACGATCTCTGCATACAAGCATTACATCCTCATCCCAAGGGAAAGCCTTTGATCGAAGAGCCATCGTGTCAAAATCATATTGAATGAATCAACATATACTGCTTCTCTAAATCATACCATCGTCCATGTCAAATTGACTAAACTTGACAACAACAATAGTAATCGATACCGATCACTTCATAGTAATCGTTAGCGACCACCCAGATCATGTATTTAACCAAAATTGGTTAAATACCCATCTAAGGAAAACGTCCAACATTCGTTGCAAAATCTAGCTTATCTCTAAGTCCATCCTCCATCTTCGGATCGGCCACTTAGCTCCAGTGTCACTCCGTCTTCAAGTCATTCACCGACCTCTAATGCTGCTCAATCGTCTAATACGTCGCCAATGCTGCTTTATTGTTGAGTCCAACTATGCACTCCGAAGCTCCATCGAGAATATATCTCGCCCGTTTGAGTCTACCATCCTTATGTATTCAATCAATATACACCAACATGTGTATTCAATCGATAAGCACCCCAAACTCTAACGAACGAAATATTTCCTAATGCTAGATCACATGCGAACGGCGTTTGAAGACAAACTAAGCAAACAATACAACCATGCAACCAATAGTCAAACAAATCCATATTCTAACATACAAGCATTCAATATAGCGGTAGTAAATCAAATAGACCTACCTATAGTAACCAGAGTGAAATAAGTGTATGAATAACATAAATCTAGCAGTATGCCAAAATAGCGCGTAATAATGCGTAAATGGGTAAATAACACGTAGTTGCATGCAAATAGATAAAAATGCAAAAATCAGGTCACTATCTAATCATTTTATCTATAATCTGCTAGGTACAATTATCCTAAATGTTACGTTTTATAATTAGAAATCAGTTCAAAACATCAATTAAATACTGTACGAACAAATACAATTCAGTAAGAGGTAATATTACCCACCTTAATCAAATCGGCGAAAACAAGATCCACAACATAGAGCACTTCAATATGAGTCAACAAGAGGAAATAACATCTAATTCAGACCTCATACACAAAAGCTATTAATGTTATAAGATTGACGATTATTTTGATAATTAAACTAACTCAAATTATCGTTAAGTACATTAATTATCTTAATTGTTTCTTAATACTACTTTCCTAATACAAAATATTTGCGTGGACTTGTATATCAACAAAACCCATGAGATTTCAAACCAAGATTTCTCCTTTGTTACTCAACCGATTCCGGTACCATTTCTGCTTACGAGTTTCTCTTCCCATCTCCTCTGTGGTTATCGTCACCTTGCTGCACTCGGTCCACACAGGAGAAAGGCGACATCTCGAAACCGCATCCCCTCCAAATGTTGCATTTCACGTTTATGCTATGGAGTTAGCGATTGCAGAAAGGAGAATAATGATTCCCTTGGTTTAGAATATCGTCGATAATAAATCCACGGAACATGAACCCTAGTCCATGGCTCAAAGAAGTCGACTTCGACAATGGTGATCGCGCATCACAAAAATATGGATTTTGAAGCTCTCTAGTCTGTAGGAATTTTGGAATTCGTTTCATGATTTTCCGTTGAATGGAAATCTAATTTGAACTTTTGAAAGAAAAGGGGAGTGGCGGCCATGGTTTACTGGCAATGGAACAGTGACTATTTAAAAAAAAGAATATGGGCCGCGTTCAAAATACTGTAGCAAGTGGGTTGTAACACTTTATTTATTCAATTCCATTTTTAATCTCTTAACTAGAACTAACTACGCATTTTATTTTTGTATTACAAACAATGAATCCGTTCGCTACGAAACTTGACAGCTTGCATCATTACAATGATATGGTTTCTATGATACAAGTTTCAATGAAATCCAAGACCGTTCCCCAAAACTATAATTTTACGCGTATTTCAAGATTATTTTTACCTTAAAATCTCTTGATCTCAAAATAGAGCGATCCTTATACTTTTTACTCATGCAACGGATAATTCATACTCAATGGAACTATTTCCAAGTCCTGATTTGATTGTTCGTGAAAAATCAGATTTTGGAACCATAAATTGAGTAATTAACAATCAATATATATCTTATCGTTAGAATACGAGTCATTATATTCTTCCTCATTAAAGGATTCCATCACCGAAATCCTCAAGGACAAAACAATACAACCTAACTCATGAACAAGCAACGATACAAGAAAAACCGCCACCTAACGCTCTCAACAACAACAATTGAAAGCAATCACAATAAAGGAAGTAGACTTGGGATTTGGCATAGAGCCAACTATCACATTCTTAAGTACAACCGCAATAAAACTCGGGATCGATGCCGCCATTCCAAACACCTAATTCGTACCCTTATTTGCTAAACCAATAGATATTGGAAAATAAAAGTAACAACTTACTTTTTGAAAGACAATTTAACATATCATCACATATTAAATTTCTTTCCAAATTTGGAAAAATACATTGAAAATTTCGGAAGCACCTCCCATGTACGTCTTGACTAGAGAAAACCTCAAGATCGCCATGCGAGGCTCATCCTAACAAAAGAAAACGAAAGCCCAGAAGTAGCTACCCATATCGAGGGATAAAATCATCAGAAATGAACCACTAGCAAAAACCACAACTCTATAACTACTACATATATCTTTTTAAGCAAGCTTAGCATTTAGGTGCAAATAAAACCAAATTAGCATCCAAACAAATCAAATCTTGCTTCTTTGCACCTGAGCATGTAGTCAACAAAGAGGATTAGACATAATAGTAGAAATAACAATAAGGGAAATAAACATGTTAAATAAATGTAATTTATATAACATAAGCATGTCAAGTCTTGTATAAAATTTATCTCGAATAAATAAACAATGCAAGAATATAATTACTCTGCATGCCTAACAACCATATAAATAAAAGTGAACATGTAAATATCATAAATCAAGCATGCATAGCAACATAATAGCAATTGTATAAAAATGACATCCATACCTATCCTAACATGCAGGATACTAACCTAATTAATAAGATACATCAGTATTAAATTCAATCCATATATGACTCGACATCTTGGTTTCCATTTCAAAAATAAGGAATCATAATCTAACATCTCCTGTCAACGAATCGAGTATGACTCTAGCGCTATCATATTATTCCCGACCGCTATGACAACCTATTGATAGAAACCATCGACAATTATTCCCGTATCCATTTGGAAATATCAAGCGGTAACAGAAAACTATTCGATCCATCCCATTCAACTATTGCTAGCTAAGATTACATTCAATATAAAATGAATGCATAACCAACCCCTTCTCATGATGTAGGAAACAACAACACTTCTTCAATACAGAACCAACCATCTCGGTCGGGATCGTACTACCTTACCTCAAGTTAAGGAATCCTTACCAATAATAGACATAAGTGACATTCACTAAAAGAATGTCGCTTCTGAATTGGTATATCTCCAACTCGATACACACAACTTGCTACATTTCTTATACATACATATAGGAAACTTCAAAGGCGTAGGAGGCCAAGAATTCCAACCACTGCTGCTAGCAATGTTTCAGATACCTCTTGGGAAAGATAAATTATGATGATATGACATCACCAATGACTCTAACTCCCTCGCTAATAAATAGTGCTTCCAACTCACCAAAATGAAATCCATCGCCATCAACTCCAAATCGAGAGTCGAATATTTCTTATGCGGTTTTGGTTATCAACCAAAACACGATAACCCTCCACTCGAAAACAAACCACACTCAAGACACCCACATAACCAAGTGAGTACTATCGGCCTCTTGTTCTTACTTGAAATGAGAAATAAACATACTCATGGGTCAACTCTAGCTTCCAAACCATCCAAGTTCTCATACAACTCATAGCGAAATCCTACTCGAGACAACATGACCGAACCACTCCACTTTTCTGAATGAAAAGTTAAGCTCCAACAAAATGACTATAAAATATGCTGCCTCACTGGTTGGACCGAACGACCTAACCTACTACTCACAGTTGGTAAAACCCTCGTAGTATTCACAACCGAAAGAACATCTATAACTAGATCGATATGGTATGCAACTCAAACATGATGGTAGTCTGGTCACCTCATAGAATGTGTCTAAATACTTTCAAGCTGCAAGGCTACGCAACGACTTGCCGCTAGAGATCTGTCTCACTCACTGTCGTCTGATCATAAGCGACTCCCTACTGAATATCCAAGTCTCATCTCACTATCGATAAATTGAGGACGACTCACTACTGAAGATCTTGTCCTAGCCTACCATCGTCACCAGATAACCTCTCACTGCCATTGATGTTCTGTATCCTCCTAGCAATTGAACTTCTAGACTTAAATATTAGGTCCAGTTAAGCTCAACAATCAACAAGCAAACAATTTAGCAAACATACAACCATGACTCAATTAATTTTTAGTTTTGACGAACCCTGTATATCGTAAAGTATAGACTAGCTATGTAATAACACTCCCCCACATCGAGGACCGACATTAATCGCTATGGATGTTGCAGTCATCCATAGTATTAAGTTCTCACGACCAAACATGGGATGTTACACACATATATATAATCTAACATAACCCTCAACATGGTAATTCACACACAAGAGAGACAATCAATTCATGAGTCTCATTCCCGTCCCTTCCATCGAATCGCACGATCAAATAGAATGATGAAATCTCGACGTCAAACTAAAATACCTATGGAAACACCATTTATAAAAACATATATCAAGCGATGACATCGCTATCTCCCGCTTCATTGACAGAGCACTCGGCGGAGTGGGAATGACAAACAACACATATGTCTCCATGATTTGTCCCAAAAAGCAGGACAAACTTCTATACTGGGTGTAATCTCAAACATCGTGGGCTTACTTGATTGACCCCTCCAACTAACAATCCCTCGGAATAAAATAATCAACCTATGAGTCGATTACCTCAATCCAGCCCCAAACTCTAAACTTTGAAGTGACAAAAGAGAGGATAACCCTACTTCGATATCACATCGAATCCAATTACACTCTCCAACACAGACATGTCACTTAAATGGCATACTCCTCATCGACTTCTAACAAGTTGATACAAAACCCTTTTGAAGCGAATCATGAATTGACCTTAAGCGAATCGATTTTGAAAACTCGAAACAATAAAGATTCTCGACCAATTCAGGTTCAATCTTGGAGTTTCTCAGGAGTAAACTCCTAATTTCATTTCACTCTAATTTCAAGTCATTGAAGCAAACCCTTGCAAGAACTCAAATAGCTCTTGCACCATAACAGTCGACTTCATTCCATGGAATGGTTCGCCACATAAGTACGTGAGTATCCATATAGCATAACTAAGTCGACTTGTTGTGCTTGAGTGCCATAACAAATTAGAGATTTTAGGGCATCCCACATAATGGATCGTACCGTTAATGGAAACAAAAACTATAAACCAAAGCTAATAGTTCTTGAATTTTCCAGACTCTCAACTCCATAGATGGAGTAATTAGAAGTATTCCTTATTCGTTAGATCATCTCGAATAAGTGGTCGGGACGATCGGTCGCTAATAAAGAAAACAGTTACAATGGAATTCGTGTGCAAAACAACCTATACTATATATACTAATAATATATAGATTTGAAAACCAAAATATATATAAACACGTACTCTCTTGTATATATTAACTCTTGAATTCAATACTGTTTAGGTTAAATAATTCAATACTGTTCGGGTTAAACATAAAGAAAATAAGGAAATATAAGAGAAGAGAAGGAAGAACAAAATATTAACAAGATCACAAAACCTATTGTATGTCTCATAGCACATCATATAACATATAATAATCAAATCACAGATATAAAATAAGTAAGATAGTAATAACTATACAAACCATATAATCAAAACATACAAGCTTATATAGTCATACAGAACAGTAATAGAGTTTATATATGAGACAAATAAACTAAAACTGATAAATTGTCTCTAACAATAATACATAAAACTGTCAAGGCTCCACGTGCTGCACAGCAGAATAAGAAATAAGGATACAAGTATAAATATGTAAAACGTAGCCTCCTGCTAATCCACCTGCGCAGCTACAAATAATATCAAAACCTGCCATCTGGTATGCTCACCAACATAGTTAATGAGCACCCAAGGTAATAAGAGGGAAATAAAATCTTCCGTCAGACAACAATTTGGTATGAAACAAATCTCGTAGTACTATAAAAGTCATAATAATATAAGTGACATGATGGGTATGGAGAATTATACCTTTCCCACCCTAGCATCCATAGAGTTAGCACATAACATTCGATATATGCTGATAAACATCAAGTATAGAAGGTGTGATAGACGTCTAAGTACTTATGGTGATAGATAATTAAACAACGATAACATCCAATCATCCTCATATTCACTCACTCATGGCATAATGCATATGATATCCAGTAATCTTATCACCCAATCAGCCAAGGAACTAGTAGGCCTATGACACCCCATGTCCGTTAATGTCACTCACAAATGGAATGCATTAAGTTTTGTGAAGCGTTATTGGTAAACAGACACAGTATTTTACAAAACAGACATAAATAAGATAGCAGCGGAAATTTAAATTTTTATTTCAAACACAAATCATATAGCGTGGTTCAAAATACCATGAGCCTCAAAACCATTACAACAACATAACTTTTGTCTTTTAACATAAGAGTATATAAATACTTAAAAGAAAACATAATTCCCCATATAAAAGAGACAAAGCCATAGCAGAGATAAAAACTTGAGCCATACTTCGAAAGCAGCTCTAGCAAGATGATATCTGAGTCCTGACTAAGCCTGAGTGTTTCCTCCCTGAGAACCTTGGGGTTGGGGGGGGGGGGGGACGTAAGAAAGAAGGAGAAACAAAAGGTCAGACATAAAGTCTAGCGAGTCTAATGACTTTTAGCAAGTAAATAAATAAAAGTAGCATGACAGGCATATAAAGTGGATAAGAGAGATCACTATATAAATGGAAGGTGTGACAAGGTAGACAGGATAAGGTATATATGCTTCCTTAATGATTACTCTGCATTGTTACTAGTATAACCAGAATGAGATGATCCCTTCCACTATAAGGTGGTAGACTAAGGCATACGTCCAAATGTACCCAAACTACTGCCCTAATCGATCGGCTCCCTACTCCATAGATACTCTGTGTCAGCCCCACAGTAGGATGTATCACGTCCTAAAGTGAAAAACCCTCGTTGATGTGCACATCCCAGTATCTACATGTGTCATAGTCGTCTTATCCCCTTCGTCCCAGCTCATGCACGCACATGGCCCGGTCGGTTTGCGCTGCCAACACCGCCTCCACGTTTGGATCTCTTAATTACAATCAGTCAGTAAGCGTGCCCCACCTCTGACCTAGCTCGGAGTTCTCTACTCGATACATACTCCTGGTTACTGACTGAAACGGGTCCCACACAATATGACATAAGCTCTCCCCTTTGTCTTGTATCCCCCACAAGGTTTTCCACAGGTTATACTTACCCTAAGGGTGTCTTTAATTATATAACCCCAATCTTTCTACCGGTTATGCTTACCATTAGGTGTTTTTAATTACATAACCTTACCAGGCTGTTCGTGGGCCTATATGTAAATATTACCCACCCCCTCAGAATTACTTAACCCACCCACTGTCCAACCAATGTTACTTAACCCTAACTTTAGTTCATAATCATTCCATGTCCATTTATTACCATGTCCATTTATGGTTTATAATGGGATAGACCTCCCACATTAGGCCTACCACTTGTGGATGCTGGATATGCCAGTCGAGTCAGGGCAGTCTTATTCCACAGTAGCATCTAACCTCGTGTCTTAGCCCGATTCGTATTTGCGCACTTCGACCTCTCACATTAGGTTCAACATTAGTGGCTGCTGGATATGCTGGTTGGCTCCGGGCAGACTTCCACCACTAATGCAACCTAACCTCGTGTCATAAGTGCAATTACAATTCCTAATTGTAATTACAAGACATTCCATTTTTATCCAATTCTTACCTATGTCTTAATTAGTGATTATGTCTCCACTTTCCCCTTTTTAATTATATGTCCAACTCATGTTTATATTTAAATTATGCCAATATTAACCTTTTTCCCTCCCCGTTCCCTAACTAGCGTGTTCACACAATTTACGGCATGTATAGGCTAAATAATAGCCTAATCATAAACGATAAAAAGGGAAGGTAATGGAAATATGACAAAGGTGAATGTTCTAACATAACTAGCATAAACATATACTAACATGGTGAACATATAAGCATAGATCTAATGAACTTGTGGCAGTTAACCAGTTGTAACATAGCAAAGGCGATAAGATGAACATGAAAAGATCTAAATTTAATTTAGATTTCCAACAAGTACAGATCTAATATGAGAATCACAAGGGGATTCAAATAATAAACTAGATCCGATTAATAATTTAGGTGTCCACATAATACAGATCTAATAGGTAAAAGTAGATCTAACAAATAGGGATTAAGATCTACATCATAGAATGTTCACATAATTCAGATCTAATAGTTTATAAGTAGATCAACACAATTAAGGTTTAGGATTAATATCATTGCATGTGATAGGAGTAATAACAGATCTAACAAGATAGAGGTTTTGATCAATAGTTAAAATAGATCTAGCACAAATCATAGAATGCCATAAGGGTTACAACAGATCCAACAAGATAGAGATTTAGATCCAAATCCTAACCAATTCAGAATGTCATATGTTCATGATTTACAATGGATTTGATATGATTTAGGCATATGAACAAATCCAAGTCATAATCATGTCATATTTACTTTTAAATATTCAAATCTAAAAGCAAGCAGAAAATCATAGTGTTAGGATTAGAAATATAAGAAGAATGGATATTGAATCTCTAGATTTGATTTGCAAAGCCGAAAGTGGTAGGAGATTAACAGATCCAATTCAGTTCAAACACCGGTAGAGTTTGGCCACCATGAATTCTCTATAAAGAAAATATGAGAAATGGCCACATATATATATATATTTGCCAAACTCCCTGAAACCGACTGCCACATCAGCCCTAGAGTTATCTACACCCCTGTGGGTGGGTCGAAACCCCTTAAGGGGGGTCGACCCCGGTATCGACACCCCTCTAGGGGGTCGACCCCCTAGAGCGGGAAATCTGCCACCACTTTTCATTTTTCGAATTCGAACTGTTCTGGATAAAGTTCCGACTCATCTCTAACTCATGTGTACATATTTATTCTTTCTGCGCGTATATAAACTTAAAACCCTTATAACTTCTCCATACAATGTCCGTCTTATGCAAACCAAATGTCTATCTTGACTAGACTTTTGAAACAGACGCAATGGCGCAGTCCGTTCTCCTTAATTCCGAATATTAAATTAATTATAATTTAATTTATCCTCTTTAATGTTAACAAAATACGGGGTGTTACATTCTCCCCTGTTTAAGGGATTTCATCCCCGAAATCTCCAAGTTAAGAAGAATGTATCCTACCATCCATTACCCATCTACTCATCCACCAATCACAGACATCCATTGTCCTTGAGAACTTCTAATGCTTATATGAATATATGCAAAGGTGTGTGTATATGTCCCAATACTAATGCGAAAATCAGGCGGTCTACTGATTCAGTTGACCTACTTAAAGCAATGTATGTTAGTGCCATGAATCCAATATGTATGCAAATAATCCTATTATAACATGTAAGCTCTATATGTGTGTGCACTCATTCGTCCAAATGCAACATCCATATGGTACTTCATCCATTTTCATCCATAAAAGAAAAGAAAAAATGCACACACATCCATATGCAGTATGAGAGTGATTGAGCTGATCTAATGACTAATGTGTGTGTATATGCGTCCACAGGCAACCACTAGTGAACACTTGCATCCATCAAACACAACATGTTTCAAATAGATGTTTACATCCATAGGATTCCTATCTAAAGGTCTAAAAATACTATGGATAAGATATACTCAAATGATAGAAACAAGCACTGATAAAACTTTGAAAAAGGAGTTAAGAAGATACCCTCGAAAAGGAAAGGGTGCGAAGCACGAATCTTGTCTTCGGTCTCTCAAGTCGCATCTTCCGGGTTATCTCCCCATTGTACCTTTAGCAACTTGATCTCTTTATTGCGTAGCTTCTTAACTTCTGATCCAAGAATACGGGAAGGAGCTCTCCTGACTGTCGCCTCCCGTTCCACTTCTACCTCTTCCAATAAACTCGGCTCAACAACTTCTGTTGTGTCATGCAGGCACTTTTGCAGATGAGAAACGTGGAAAACATCATGAATGCCAGATAAATTTTTTGGGAGCTTTACTTTATAGGCCATTTGGCCAATCCTCTCGGTTATGGGAAATGGTCCCACAAAGCTAGGTGCCAACTTCCCTACCGATCCGAAGTGAACCACATTCCTCAGAGGTGATACTTTGATAAAAACTAAGTCTCCCACTTCAAAATCGATGTCAGTCCTACTCTTGTCTGCATAGGACTTCTGCCTATCTTGAGCTGTCTTCATCCGCCGTCGAATAAGGTCAATCTTTTTGGATGTTTCTCTAACTATATCTTGTCCAAGTAATAATCTTTCTGTATGTTCCCACCAACAACTTGGTGATCTACAGGATCGTCCGTACAATGCTTTGAAGGGTGCCATTCCGATGCTGGACTGATAGCTGTTGTTATAGGCAACCTCTACTACAGGAATGTGTTATTCCCAAGTCCCTCCGAAGTTTAGGATACACAGCCTCAAAAGATCTTCAAGAATCCTGTTCATCCTCTCTGTATGTCCATCGGTCTGAGGATGATAAGCGGTGCTCAAACACAACTGTGTACCTAATGCTTCTTGCAAGCTCCTCCAAAATTCACTGGTAAAGATGGGGTCACGATCGCTTACGATGCTGGAAGGTACTCCATAAAGACGAACTATCTCACGAACATAAATGGCTGCCAACCATGATGTCGTTCTCTTACTCTTAACTGGTATAAAGTGAGCACTCTTAGTGAGTCTATCTACCATAACCCAGATACTGGTGTTACCTTTCTTCGATCTAGGCAAATCATCTTTGAAATCCATAGAGACGCTCTCCCATTTCCACTGAGGAACCTCCAAAGGATGAAGTAAACCAGAGGGCTTCTTTTGCTCAGCTTTAACTTGCTGGCAAAATAAACATTGAGAAACAAATTCGGCCTCATCTTTCTTTATCCTATCCCAAAAGAAAACCCTTTTCATGTCTTTGTACATCTTATCACTGCCTGGATGAATGGTCATCTTAGAATGGTGGACTTCTTCTAGGACTGCCTTTATCAAGCTTCCAGTTTGAGGAACACAAAGCCTTCCATCTCGTCGCAACCACCCCTTTTAATTTATGGCATATCTACTGAGGTGATTAGAAGTCTCCCCTTTTCTGAGTTTCTCCATGATGTCTAAAATTTGTGGGTCAGCTTGTTGTGAAGCTCCTATCTGGTCCATAAGAGTTAGTCGTATCTCCAAGGATGCAAACAAATCAGACAAAGTCTCGATAGAGGGTCTAAAATCAAAAGCTGATATGAACTCCAAGTTCTTTCTTTCCACAAACAGAGGACTCAGGGTCATTCTCTGCCTACTTAGTGCGTCTGCCACCACATTACCCTTGCCAGGGGTATAAGAAATTTCAAAATCATAAGAAGCAAGAAACTCCATCCACCGTTGTTGCCTTAATTGAGGTCTTTCTTTGAGAACAAATACTTGAGAGATTTATGATCGGTGTATAACTCGAACTTCTCTCCAAGTAAATAATGACGTCACATCTTTAACGCGAATACTATGGCAGCTAGCTCTAGATCATGGGTGGGATAGTTCTTTTCGTGGACTCTCAACTGTTTACCCACATAACATATTACTTTCCCTTCTTACATCATAACCGCACCAAACCCTGTACCACACGAATCAGTGTAAACGGTAAACACCTTACTCCCGTCAGGCAAGGTCAAGACTGGGGCTGTTGTCAGAGACCTCTTCAGTCATTGGAAAGCAACATCATAGTCTATATCCCATGAAAATGCCAAGTTCTTCTTTGTTAACTTGGTGAGTGGGGCTGATATTTTTGCGAAGTCCTTAATCAACTTCCTATAGTAACCTGCCAACCCAAGAAAGCTTCTCACCTCGGTTGCATTTTTAGGAATATGCCAATCTTGCACTACAACCACCTTCACGGGATCTACAGCTATCCCTTCTTTGGAGACCACATGCCCTAAGAATCTCACCTCTTTTCTCCAAAAATGGCATTTGGAGAACTTCGCCTTAAGCTGATGGTCATGGAGAGTTTTAAAAACTTTTCTCAAATGTTGGGCATGTTCTTCTTCACTTTTGAATCAAAATATCATCAACAAAGGCTACAACAAATTTATTTATGAACTCCCGAAACACCCTACTCATCAGATCGATAAAATAGGCGAGTGCATTCGTCATCCCAAAAGGCATAACTAGACATTCAAAGAAACCATACGGAGTTCTAAAAGCGGTCTTGTCTATACTGTCCTCAGCCACCCTCAACTGATGAAACCCCGTGGCCAAGTCTAACTGAGAAAATACCGAGGCACCAACAAGCTGATCAAATAAATTATCAATCCTCGGAAGCGGGTGCCTATTCTTCTTAGTGAGTTTATTCAGCTCTCTATAGTCAACACACAAACGAAGCAAACCATCCGCCTTAGTTGCGAATACTACTGGAGCACCCCATTCAGATATGCTTCGTATGATAAACCCTTACTCAAGTAGCTCCCCTACTTGCTTATTCAGTTCCCTCCTTTCCCTCGGAGCCATGTGGCGCACTGGCAATGCAACTTGCTTTGCATTTTCCACCAAATATATACGAAGGTCGATCTCGCACCTCGGAGGTAAACCCTGAACCTCATCAAAAACATTGGAATAATCTCGGACTGTTGCAACAGATTGCAAGTCATCGATAGATACATTAAGAGACTCTTGGAAACTAAGCATAACCGACCCTTGTGGGTCACAAGAAATTTCGAGGGTCCTCCCATGACAAGTCAGAAGCCTAACAACCCTCTTCTCACAATCTAGAATGGCACCATACGTGGTAAGTCAATCCATTCCTAGAATCAACCCATAGCCCATAAACCCGAGCACATACGCGTCGCATTCAAACTCGATGCCTAACACAGATATTTTCAAACCCCGACAAATCATAGATAAATGAGCCAGACAACCAATGGGGTTTGAAACAACTATGAAATCCACTACCATACTAGCAATTAGGTGCAGAGATTCAACTACAAAACTTGATATAAATGAATGTGAAGCACCATAATCAAAACGTGTTCTAATAGGATGGTTTGTAAGAGAAATTAAACCTTCCACAGAAATTTTTCTACCTGTATCAGGAGCACTAACCGCGAGAGCATGCACCTGCCCTCCAGAAGTTCCCGCCTTTTGACCTGGTCCCTGCGATCCCTGTTTCTTCGGGCACTCCCTAGAAAAGTGTCTGACCTCTCCTGTAACAACCCGGAAAACCAAAACCAATTTAAAAATTTATTTTAAGGAAATTTTGTTAGAAAATGCATCAGAATTTAAAACATTTCTTTTATTTTATATTAAATTATTGAATAAAAAAGTCTTTAAATAAAATTATGATGTTATTAATGAGATTTATTAACATATGCTGATAGATAGATTTAAAATAATATGTAAATTCTAAATGAAATAAATTATGACAACATACATATGTATATCTTTAGCCATATGTATATCTTTAGCCATCCGCTTTAATACTTTCCTTGTCTATTCAAAGTGTAACGTTCATTAATTAATTGATTTTGAAATGTGAATAGTTGCATTCATTTTCAATGCCTTCCCCTCTTCATTGTTTCCTTAATGCAGCATTCATTTATTTCCTTCCCTACGTTCTATTTACATGTATCTTATTTTGTATTCTCATTTCTTAAATCTACATCCCATTAAATCTTCTTTCTCCATTTTGTTATATATATGTATTCCATTATCTTTTATATTATGTTGTTTATATTCAGAAGCAAACAAATAATAGTAATAAGAAGCAAACAAATAATAATAATAATAATACCTTAAAACTTTTAACGTTATATATGTAATAACACATGATATTTAGTACTATATGTTTTGAAATTTGAAAAGTTGCAAATTTTCTAACAATTAGCATTAAGTAATTAATCTAACATTCATTTCTTTTCGTTTATTCTCTCTTTCTCTCTCTCATTGTTATTTACTTTTGAATTTTGAACAAAAAATAAATATTGTCCCATCATGCCTAGTTAACTAATTTAATTCCTTGTAACCTACTATATGCGAAGAGGCACACTAGGGAAATGAAATAAATGCTAATTGATTGAAAATAATATCTTTGACATATATATGAGTCATATAAAATAAACAGGTCATAGAAAAATTATTAATATATATATATATATATATAATTTCCTCCACTATATAATATACTTTACTTTCTTAAACCTAATTTCATAAACAAAGCAGCCGTCATTTCTAAAATCGATGGATGCACTCTTCCTGTCTTCTTTTTCCTTTCTCTCCTAATCTACAAAACGAATTCCTCAACTCTGCAAAAAAAAAAAAAAAAAAAAAAAAAACGAAGAGCATGTCATAATCTCCAGCATCTATGGTCATGATCGAATTTTGATGACCGAATTGAGAGAATCTCGCGCTCTAAGGCGCTGAAGTCGGAGGCGAATTGGGGGGGAGGGGCTGGGTGGTGCGAGTTCGGAGATGTCAAGAATGGTGCTGCTTTGTGGTTTCATGAGATTTGGTGGTGAAATAAAGGCGGTAAGAGGAATGAAAGTCGGCAATAATGGGTTGGAAAAATACTGGAGCTATGAGTGTGGTTTTACAAGGAGGAAGAAGGATTAGCAATATAATTAAGGTTAATTATATAAATAATTATATTGTTAATGATGGTGTTATGTATACAATCTTGTGAAAATCATAACTTTCTCATACATTATCGGAATTGAACGAAACTGGGTTCGTTGGAATCGCGATGAAAAATACAATGCCTTGGAATAGACAGCAACAATAAATGAAGCGATTGGGATTTTGTATAAAATTAAACACCCTATTTAATTTTATTAAAATAAAAATGAAAAATAAAGATTGACGGAGTGGAAACCGATCAAGGTAAGAACTCTCTCACTAAAATATTTTTATATTTATTTATTTCATAACTGCATACATCGATTGTCAATGTTGATTTTTACCTATTTTAATTATCATAAAATGTTGTATGGTGCTTGTTAGTTCACGTTCATAGTTGTTTGAAAACCATGGTGATTTCATTGACTGTATTATGTTATGATTGTAATATTTAACATATTAAAATTTTTTTAACATTAAATGTGGTAGTTGAAATTAAATTACCAATATCCATTTATATTTTACACTGTGAGATCTCTAATTTAAAATAAAACTAATTGTGATTGCGATATGTAATATATATATATATATATATATATATATATACGCTATTAAAATTCATAAATATGTTGTATGAAATTGGAATTGATTGTGGTTGTGATGAGCTATTGGATGAATTGTGTAGCAAAAATAAAATGATAATTTTTTGAATCATGTTAGGAATAAATAAAAATTATATTTTTATTGTATAGGAATGATTAAAACGTTCACGTTAGGAATGAAACATATTAACAATAAAAATTATATTTATATTTTATGCATGAATCAGAAAATTAATCATTTTTTAAAGAAAATGTTTAAACATTAAAAATTACATTTTTATTGTGTTTTTGATTCATTAAAAAGAATCATGTTTTAAAGAAAATGTTTAAACATTAAAAATAACAATTTTAATTTATGTTTGATTCATTAAAAAGAATCGTGTTTTAGATAGAATGTTTTTTCCATAAAAATAATATTTTTAGTGTATGTTTGATTCATTTAAAAGAGTCATGTTTTAAATTAAAAAAATAGACAATAAAAATTATATTTTTATTGTATGTTTGATTTATTAAAGAGATTTTGCTAAATTAAAATGTAAATCATGTACATGATAGCAAAGTAGAAAATGATCGTTTGTTAATGCATGTTTTGTTTATTAAAATGTAATCATTTACATGTTAGCGAACTAGAAATGATCATTTGTTAACATATGTTTTGTTTATTAAAACATTATCATTTGCATGTTAGCGAAGTAGAAAAACAATAATATGTTTTGGTTCATTAAAATCATGTCATTTACATGTTAACGATGTTAATAGAAAAATGTTCATTTGTTAAATATTTATTGATTCATTAGAATAATGTCATTTACATATTAGCGTAGTAGAAAAATAATTACATGTTAATATATGTTTTGTCATTAAAAGTGACATTTTTAATATGTTAAGTTAGAATAAAAAGGAATTTATGTTAAACATGTTTTGTCATTAAAAATGGCTATTTTAATATGTTAAGTTAGAGTAGAAAAATATATATTCGAGGATTAAAAAAATATACATGCGAGGAATAAAACATATATATAAAATGTGAAGAATATATATATGAAATGAGAATAAACCATACATATGCCATATATAAAATGGCCATGATATGGAATAAATATTTGTTCGTTAAAAATATTGTTTTTAACATATATATATATATATATATATGAGATATATATATTGGATTGTTAAAAATATAATTTTTAAATATATATATACGCTATATAAAACAGTCGTGTTTAGAAATGATTATTGGACCATTAAAAATATAATTTTTAACATGAATATGCGATGAATAAAATTGTCATGTATTGAAATAAATATTGGTTGGTTAAAAATATTATTTTTAACGTATATATGGAATGTATAAAGTTGTAATGTAATGGAATATTCAATTTTGTTTAAAAATTGAAAATGAAGATGAAATCGTTTTAAAACGTATTTATAAATATTTTATAAAATACATTTTAAATGGAAATCGATGAAATACATATAATATAGATATATTATATATATTTAATGGCCTGAATAGAACGCGCGGCGCAGCGACCGTTCGCGAATTTCGACCATTGACTTCGAATTGACATCACGGGAGATCCGACCGTCGGATTCTTCTAAAACCGGAACTGTTGAGTTCGTATCGAAAAGAGCTTTCCAATGAATATAAGAGATTTGAAATATAACGAATAGATTTTAAAATATTTCCAAATCAATTTTGGAAAAGGTCGTTGTAAATGCAGTTCGATGCCCATTTATAGAAATCGACTGAAAGGGCCTTAATAAAATTATTAAAAATATTAATAATTTATGTAAAATCATAATAAATGATTTGGAAAGAATTTGGATGAAAAATTCCATATTTGAAAAAATAAAAATATATTTATATCGAAATGAACTAGTTATTAACTAGAATAAAAATCCAATTATTTTAGAAATAATAAATTGGATTTGCAAATGGTTTTAACATAACCAGAATTTTCCAAAGTACGAATTGGAATGGAAAATATCTTTGAAATATTTTGATATTAGATTCCGTGATTATATGGATATTGTTGTGGGAATTTGGAAGATATTGATATCTTATTCCAATACGATATCCGTTGGTTTCAGAATTTGAAATTGTATATAAGTCGGTATAATTTCTATTCTGAGCCTTATATTTAATATCAAATTGTATTTTGTGTTTGTCGTGAATCGTGTTTTAAATGACGTTGGTTCTTTAACCCTGTTAAAGCAAGATTAATTTCCAAAAAGTTGAACAATCAATAAGAAATGATTTTAGAGATTGAAACCAATTAGAGTTTAATAATCTTTAATTAGATTGTGAATGTATAGATCGCAATTAAATTACCAAAACATGAAATATGATTGAACCAAATACACTTGGTTGCTAATATTGATTGTGATGGATTGACTGTTTGGATTGTGCTCGACCAATTTATGAGCAAAATATGCTTTTACATTTAGCATTGGGTTGGGTAAAAATATCCGTGTGCTAAAATCTTGTGAAACACTTCACGATTTTACTATAAGGTGTTTAGCGATGTTGTTTATTTCAAAATTTAATAAATGATTTTGAAATGAGTTTTCTTAAGTAAAAAGAATAGTATTCCTGATTTTGGGATAGGGAACGTTTTATAAAATGTTTTATAAAGCAGAAAGGATTTCGAGGGCTAAAGCCGATGATTTCGAAATGATTTGAAAATGTATTATGTGTTTTACATTGTGGTTCAACGCATAACCGATTCGTTGTTAACTTGCTATTGATAACGTATATGTTTGGTGGCGGAGAATTTATTCTCTTGCTTAACACCTTTCTTTGAGACGTATGAGCTCAAAGGTTATGTGATTAATAGTGACTGATCATATGTGTGAATTGCTGATGTGAAGTACTATAGTTTGAAAGTATTTGTGATTATTATGTTGTGAAATGATTTTCCCCACTTCGGGATATAAAATGATTTAGTATGTGGCTAAAGATCGGGTGACCAGAGAGCGACTAAAAGTGTGAGGGCGGTGTATGCTTTTCCCCAAAGTGCGGGATGGTGCATCATCAGTGTAGCCTGCTCCATCAAGGGAGGTGCATATATATATATATATGTATATATATATGTGTGTATATATATATGTATATATATATATATGTATATATATATATATCGAGTTGGTAAGGCGCATACAACCTTATTTGAGGGAACATGACTGATATTTGGTTGCATACTTGTTTGTATGCATTGTTATGTTTTGGAATTCATACTTTCAAAAGATTTTGGTTTGAGATCCCGAAGTGAAATCTACTTTGATATAAAAGCTAGATATGTATTTCAAATGATTTAAAATAAGAATCAGGAAATAAATCTAAAGAAATAATTTCGGTAGAGTGAATTGGATTTGGACAATCTAAGTGTGGGGATTAATCTAAATGGGTAGATTGAAAAATTACGTGTTGATTGGTGCATTGTAGATCCATATGACTGTTATTAGTTTTTTTTTATGCACTAGTATTCATGGGGGTAAACCCATTCCGTGACATGCGGCATGGTCCCGTGATTTACCTTATTTTAAAATAAAGTTTAATAACTGTTTTGAGTTCTCACACCAGTCACATGACTGACTCGGAGTTTATTGTTTCTGCCTAAACTCTGGGTGCCCATATTTTCCATACGGGTAGTCAGTAGTTTAGTTTTGCAGATTATTTCATTTGGCAGGATTCTGGATCAAAGCGAAAAGCTGTGTCCAGATTATTGATAGTCTTCCGCTGTGTTATTTTATTTGTTTCCACTGCATTGTATTACATTTATTGTAAATTAATCTTTTGCTGTATTATTTATTTTTCAACGTACTATGATATATTCTGTACTCTGATGTAACATTATTATGATGTTTATAAAAGTCTTCTGTTATTTGTTCCGATGTGTTGTATGCCCAGAGTTAGCGTATGCGGGATTCGAACAGTCTTTGTTGATTTAGCAATCGATAGGTCCGAGCGAAATCCGTATCGTTACATCTCCACATTAGTAGCAAGAGTTCTTCCTTCGCCTACAGTCTTTGACCAAGTGACCCTCTTTCCCATAATTGTGACATTTTCTCTTATCCTTGCCTTTGTCATTCTTCCCTCCTTTCTTCTGCTGTTGTTGTTGTTGCTGCCCCTTCTTGGGCTACACCTTCCTATTTTGCGATGTCTCTTCAGCCTTCGCTTCCGTCTTTTCTCCCTTGTCCTCCTCATGCATTAGGGCCATATCGACAAGCTTTTCAAAAGTGGCCCCCATTGGAATATGGGACACGGATAACCCATGCAGAGGTTCGAAATGAAATTTCTTTCCCAAGATGAGAGAAGCATGCAGATGGAGAGGTTCTTAGCGCTCAAACAATAAAACTCGATGGTGAAAGAGTATGTGAATAAATTCAACCAGCTAGCAAGGTTCAGGTTAGAGTTGGTGAAGTGTGACACCGCACGTCTGCTAATGTCACTTACAAAGGGAATGCATTAAGTTTCGTGAAGTGTTATAGGTAAACAAACACAGAATTTTACAAGACAGACATAAATAAGATAGCAGCGGAAAATAAGTTTTTTATTTCAAACACAAATCATACAGTGTAGTTCAAAATACCATGAGTCTCAAAAACCATTACAACAACATACCTTCTGTCTAAAATCCTCCTAAGTTTCCACCGGACGTCTAGCATGGGTAACTTCCCCCCAAAATGAGGCTTCGTCTTTCAGTAGTCAAGCGACTAACTGAATCTTCCTTTTATCCTCTACTTCAAAGAATATGAACAAGTCCTCGGTCTCCTTGAGCCAATTCTACACTTCTACGAACGTCTCGTTCCCATGGAATGGCTCCCTCCCATAGCACTGAAGTCTTTGCAGATCTTAGCGAAATTATCTGCTCTTGGAGGGGGAGGAGGAATGACTGGTGCAGCTGGGGGAGGAACGTTTCCTTGGCCTTCTGCAGGTGCCATGGCCTCCAAATACCTACGGAACCATCCGGGTATCGTGACGCCCTCTGGGATATTAGGAATGTTTTGTTCCCCAAATATGCTGAAAAAGGAAAAGGAAGAGATTTAGACAAAGGACCAAAGGATATTACATATGGCTTTTTTGGGAATGTTTTTCAAAATAGACTTTTCTTTTTGAAAATGCTTTTTTAAAAAACCTTTTTGAAAATAATTTTCAAAAACTTTATCCATTCTGGTAACCTTCAGCTCTGATACCAAGTGTGACACCCCACGTCCGTTAATGTCACTCACAAAGGGAATGCATTAAGTTTCGTGAAGCGTTATAGATAAACAGACACAGAATTTTACAAGACAGACATAAATAAGATAGCAGCGGAAATTTAAATTTTTATTTCAAACACAAATCATACAACGTGTTTCAAAATACCATGAGTCTCAAAAACCATTACAACAACATAACTTATGTCTTTTAACATCAGAGTACATAAATACTTAAAAGAAAACACAATTCCCCAAATAAAAGAGACAAATCCACAGTAGAGATAAAAACTTGAGCCATACTTTAAAAGCAACTCTAGCGAGATGATATCCGAGTCCTGACTAAGCCTGAGAGTTTCCTCCCTGAGAACCCGGAGGGAAACGGAAGAAAGAAGTAGAAACAAAAGGGTCAGACATAAAGTCTGGCGAGTCTAGTGACTTTCAGCAAGTAAATAAATAAAAGCAGCATGACAGTCATATAAAGTGGATAAGAGAGATCACTACATAAATGGCAGGTGTGATAGGGTAAACAGGATAAGGTATATACGCTTCCCTAAAGATTACTTTGCACTATTACTAGTATAACCAGAATGAGATGATCCCTTCCTCTATAAGGTGGTAGACTTAGGTATACGTCCAAATGTACCCTAACTACTAACCTAATCGATCGGCTCCCTACTCAATAGATACTCTGTGCCGGCCCCATAGTAGGATGTATCACGTCCTAAAGTGGCAATCCCTCGTTGATATGCACAACCCTATATCTACATATGTCACGATCGTCTTATCCCCTTCGCCCCACTCATGCATGCACATGGCCTGGTCGGTTTGTGCCGCCGACACCGCCTCCATGTTTGGATATCTTACAATCAGGTAGTAAGCATGCCCTACCTCCGACCTAGCTTGGAGTTTTCTGCTCGATACATACTCTAGGTTACTGACAGAAACAGCTCCCACACAATATGACACAAGCTCTCCCTTTGTCTTGTATCCCCCACTAGTTTTTCCACATCTTATACTTACCTTAAGGGTGTCTTTAACTATATAGGTGTCTTTAATTACATAACCTTATCGGGCTAAGTTCATAGGCCTATATGTAAATATTACCCACCCCCTCAGAATTACTTAACCCACCCACTGTCCAACTAGTTTTACTTAATCCTAACTTTAGTTCATAATCATACAATCCCTACGGATTAGATTTGGTTAAGTAGTCCAATTAATTACCATGTCCATTTATGGTTTATAATGGGCTAGACCTCCTACATTAGGCCTACAACTTGTGGATGCTGGATATATTGGTTGGGTCCGGGCAGTCTTATTCCACAGTTGGGTCTAACCTCGTGTCTTAGCCCGATTCGTATTTGCGCACTTAGACCTCTCACATTAGGTTCAACATTAGTGGCTGCTGGATATGCCGGTCAGGTCTGGGCAGATTTCCACCACTAATGCAACCTAACCTCGTGTCATAAGTGCAATTACAATTCCTAATTGTAATTACTAGACATTCCATTTTTATCCAATTCTTACCTATGTCTTAAAAGGTGATTATGTCCCCATTTTCCCCCTTTTTAATTATATGTCCAACTCATGTTTATATTCAAATTATGCCAATGTTAACCTTTTTCGGTCCCCGTTCCCTAACTAGCGTGTTCACACAATTTACGGCATGTATAGGCTAAATAATAGCCTAATCATAAACAATAAAAAGTGAAGGTAATGGAAATATGATAAAGATGAATGTTCTAACATATCTAGCATAAACATATACTAACATAGTGAACACACAAGCATAGATCTAATGAACTTGTTGCAGTTAACTAGTTATAACATAGCAAAGGAGATAAGATGAACATGACTAGATCTAAATTTAATTTAGATGTCCAACAAGTTCAGATCTAATATGAGAAGAACAAGGGGATCCAAAAAATAAACTAGATCTGATTAATAATACAGGTGTCCACATAATACAAATCTAATAGGTAAAAGTAGATCTGACAAATAGGGATTAAGATCTACATCATAGAATGTCCACATAATTCAGATCTAATAGTTTATAAGTAGATCTACACAATTAAGGTTTAATATTTTTATCATGACATGTGATAGGAGTTATAATAGATCTAACAAGATAGAGATTTAGATCAATAGTTAAAATAGACCTAGCACAAATCAGAATGTCACAAGGGTTACAACATATCCAAATCCTAACCAATTCAAAATGTCATATGTTCATGATATACAATGGATCTGATATGATTTAGGCATATGAACAAATCCAAGTCATAGTTGTGTCATATTTACTTTTAAATATTCAAATCTAAAAGCAACTAGAAACTCACAGTGTTAGGATTAGAAAATATAAGAAGAATGGATCTTGAATCTCTAAATTTGATTTGCAAAGCTGAAAGTTGTAGGGGATTAAAAGATCTAATTCAGTTCAGACACCGGCAGAGTTTGGCCACCATGACTTCTCTATGAAGAAAATATGAGAAATGACCACGTATATATAGCTGCCAGACTCCCTGAAACCGACTGCCACATCAGCCCTACGGGTGTCGATACCCCTGTGGGTGGGTCGACCCCGGTGTCGACACCCCTTTAAGGGGTCGACCCCTTAGAGTGGGAAATCTGCCGCCACTTTTCATTTTCCGAATTTGAACTGTTCTGGATAAAATTCTGACTCTTCTCTGACTCATGTGTGTGTGTATACATATATATATATTTCTACGCGTATACAAACTTAAAACCCTCATAACTTCTCCATACGGTGTCCGTTTTACGCAAACCAAATGTCTATCTTGACCAGAATTTCGAGACGGATGCAATGGCGCACTCCGTTTTCCTTAATTTTGATTATTAAATCAATTATTATTTAATTTATCCTCATTAATGTTAACAAAATACGGAGTGTTACAAAGCCCCACTTCTTAAGCTCCACTAAGTTATCGATATCTCCCACAACATGGACTATAGCTGATAACCCTACCTAGTCTACACCACATTTACTCTGGGGTCCGGGTCGATCATTTCACACTTCATTGGCTCTAATCTGTCCTAGTGTCGCTCTCTCAAAAGTATACCAAAGTCACGAATACTAATATCCCTTTGCACATGTTCACTGCAGTAGAATCCATGTCTAGAATGTTAATAAAATTCCTAATTGAAGTCGCCTCAATATGGGAACTATCCTCGACGATCATCGTATGTCGTAGGATATCATCCAATGTAACTTATCTCTCTGTTTGACAATGAACTCAATACGACTTAATATTGTCTTTTCTGCATCTTGGAGGAAACCAGTCCATCACAACAGCCTTTCTCTCCATTATGGAACCATCATCGTCGAATGATGAATGACTACATAGAAGCAACACATCCTTTTCTCAAGCCAAAGTCTCTGATCGAAGAGTCATCATGTCGAAATCGTATCAAACAAATCATCATATCCTGCTCCTTAAAAATCGCATCATCATCCATGTCAATTTGACCAAAATATCAACAACATTAGTAATCTTTATCATACACTTCATAATAATCGATAACGATACATGGATCACGTATTTAACCAAAATTGGTTAAAATACCCATCCACGAAAAAAATTCATTGCGAAATCCAGCTTGTTGCCAATTCCATCCTCCATCTTTGGGTTGGCCATCATGCTCCACTATTGCTCTATCTTCAAGTCCGTCACCGAGCTCCAATGCAGCTCCGTTGTAAAATCCACCGCCAAGCTTCAATGTTGCTCCCTCGTCGAGTCCATCCATGAGCTTTGAAGTTTTATCGAGAATATATCTTTTGTGTCGAGTCTACCATCCTTGTGCATTCAATTAATATACACCAATGTGTGTATTTGATTGATAAGCACCCCAAACTCTAACGAACAAAATATTACCTAATATTAGATTGCTTGTAAATGGCGTTTTAAACTAAACTAAGAAAACAATATGACCATGCAACCGATTGTCCAAAATAATCCCTAAACTAACATACCAACATCCATAATAGGAGTAATAAATCAAATAGAACCCATTTATAGCAAAAGTGAAATAAGTGTTCAAATAACCTAGATCTAGCAGTATAGTCAATATAACGCATAAATTAGTGAATAATGTGTAATAGTGCGCAAATAGATAAAAATATGACAATCAGGTTATATCTACTTAAATCACTATCTAATATTTTTATTCATTATTTACTATGGCCAATTATCCGAAAAATTACGTTTTATAATTAGAAATCAGTTTAAAACATCAATTAAATACTATGCAAACAACTATAGTTCAGTGAGAGACAATATCATTCACCTGAGCAAAATCTGCCCAAAAAGCTCCATAGTGTAGTGCTTGTCAATATGAGTTCATAGGAAGAAACGACATTTAATTTCGACCTCGTAGGCAAAATTTATTAATGTTTTAAGACTGACAACTATTTTAATAATTAAACTAACTCAAATTGCCATTATGTAACCAATTACATTAATTAGTTCCTGACACATCTCTCTAATAAATAATATTTACGTGGACGTGTATATCAACAAAACCAAAACCCACGACATTTTAAACCAATAATTTCTCCTTCTTACTCATCTGACTCTGGTTCCATTTCCGCCTAGGAGTTTCTCTTCCTATCTCCTCAACGGTGATCACCACCTTGCTGCACTCAAACCACTCAAGAGAAAAGCGACATCGCCAACCTACATCCCCTTACAAATGTCACATTTCACGTTTATGCTTCGGAGTTGGGAAACTTTGAGGGTACCTGCATCTTGTGGAGAGAAGAACAATGATGCCCTCGGTTTAAAATATCGTCGATCATAGCTCCATGGAACCTAAACCCTAGTCCAAGACTCATGGTTGTCGACTTAAACAATGGTGATCGCGCATCAAAAAAAGAAATGGATTTAAAGCTCTCTGGTTCGCAGGAATTTATGCATTCGTTTTGTGATTTTTTGTTGCATGGATTTCCCGATTTGAATTTTTGAAAGAAAATGGGAGTGGTGGCATGGTTTCGCTGGCAATGGAACAGTGAATTTATTTTGAAAGGAAAGAATATAGGTCGTGTTCAAAACACTGTATCAAGTGGATTATAACACTTTATTTATTTAATTCCATTTTTAATCTCTCAAGAAGAAATGACCGTGTTTTATTTTCATATGACAAAATGATGAATCACCTCGCTACAAAACTCGACATTATGCATCATTACAACGATACGATTTCGATGATACAAGAAATCTGAGACTGTTATCGAAACGATAATTTTATATGTATTTTGAGACAATTTTGACATTAAAATCTCCTGATCTTGAAATATAGCTATCCTTATACTTTTTATTCGCATAACAGACAATCCAGACTCAGTGGAACTGTTCCCAAGTCCTAATTTGATTATTTATGAAAAACCCATTTTGGATTCGTCAATTGAATAATTAACAATCGATATGTAAATATCTAGTCGTTAAAATACGGGTCGTTACATCATCCGTACTCATTAGTGAAGCATCGATCCTACCTCATAGTATTATATCCTATCATAGAACCACCACTTCGAATCCACCATCGAACAGGCCATCCAGTCCAACTTCTCAAAATCTAGTAATTAGCCAAAATTGGAAAATACCCGTTTGGTGAAAATGTCCGAAATTCGTCTTGAAATCCAATTTGTTGTCAAGTCCATCCATTGTTTTCGGTCAATATGCACCTCTCGAAGCTTCTTCGTGGATATATCTTATTCGTAGACTATCAATAAATGGCATATACAACCAAATTATAAGCATAAGAAACCATGCAATAAATAGTCCTATAAATGACTAAGACAACGCACAAACATCTATGGTATTATCAATGGGATAAATAAAATCTATTTGTGACAATCAATGTGGGATATGTGAAAAAATGTCCTTAAATCTAACAATATCATTAAACGGTGTACAAATAGGAGAAAATGTGATATTTAGTCTTAATGGAGCTTTTTAATCCATTTGAATATTATTAGCTAGATTTTAGTATGTTAAAAAATCCTGTTTTAAATTCATTTAAGTTGAAAAAAACAGTTTTTATACCATACGAACAACTATAGCAACGTGAGAGATAATATAATTCACCTTAACCAAAACAGCCCAAACGTGCTCCACAGCATAGATCTCGTTAATACGAGTGTAGAAGAAATAACGTCCAATCTCTACCTCCTACGAAAATGATATAAAACATATAAGCTGTAGGATCTAAAATTGAAGCAAATTAGTTAAAAATATATTTAATTACCACCTTTACCCTATATCATCTTCTCTAGTTTCATGGTCGTGCAAATCTATGTATCATCTTCCTATATCCATGCATTACTTGAACTGATACAGAGCGTTTGTTGAATGAATCAAATTCTGCTCTCTCCATCGAACTCCACGTCAAATTCTCCATGCGTCCATGCTAAAAATCATAGTCTGGATTCCTTCTCTTGAAATGCGATTTCCAGACCGGTTGAAAGAAACGTTAGAGAGCCCCAAATGTCGCATTCCCTCATGAAGTACCGAGTTCTTCAAACTTTGGCCTAAGTTGTCCCTCTCAACGCCCGATCTGATGGTGATCAACACTCTGTCCATTAATGCCCAATGACGGATATAAGCTGAACCCTAATCACATCCCAAAAATATCAGTCGTCCCCAAACTGGATCGAAGGTCATGAAGTGAAAAAGGATTAGAGACAATTCGATTACGAATCCAATTCATATAATCTCGTAATTTATTGTGAGGTGATGATTTTATTCTGATTTTTGATATGGACGAAAAAGTGACCATTACTATTAATGCAATAGTAAATAGAAAAGTTATAAAGAAAGTGGATAATGGGTTTGGTTATTTCATTGTAGCATAGAGTTTATATTTTATAAATTTATTTTTTTAATCTCATTTAAATTTCAAATGAAATAATCATGCATTTTCTCTCTATATGATCAAACATCAAGTCCTATCGTTACTAAGCTTGAAAACATATATAACCTAAACCAACGATTCTGATGGTATAAGTTTCATCCAATCCGAGATTGCGCCCCGAAATGATATTTGTACGTGGTTTTGATCCTCAGATCCCCCAATCATGAAATATTATGATCCATATAATTTTTCTCTACGTAATGAACAATTAGGACTCAATGGAACTGGTCTCAAGTCTTGATTCGATCGTTTGTGCGTAATCACCATTAAAACCATCACTCAATTAGTTAATGCTCAATATTCGAATAAAATATTTAAATATCAGATAGTTAAAATATGGGTCATGACATTCTCCCCTTCTTATTGGATTTCATCCCCGAAATCCTCAAAGACTGAGCAACATAACTCGGCACTCTCGAGTAAGTGATGTTACAAAACAAATCGTTACTTATTGCTCTCAATAACCACATAAAAAAGAGATCACAACAAAGGGAATAGACGTAGGATTGGTATGGATCAAAAATTCCCATCTCCAAGTATAATCACAATCAAAGTCCAGAACCAATCATAACTGAGTCGAACACCTAAGTTGTACATTTATTTCCAACCCAACATGTAAGGGGAAAAAAGTGACAACCCGCTAGTTGGAAGACTATCTCAATTTAATAATCAAATCTTGATTTTCTTCCAACTTTGGCTAGATTCACAAAAAAAATCGAAAGCAGTTCCTTTGTGCGGTTAGATCCAAAAAAACCACAACATGCCAGCTGGTCCCAAACCAACAAAAGAAATAAAGGCCCAAAAGTGGACACCCATGTCTAGGTCATAAAACCATCAAAAATGCATTTAGGGAAACATCACAACAATGCACCTACTATATACCTCTTTTTACATAAAATTTAACATTTAGATGCAAATATTAGTGGGTATGCATCCAAATAATATCCTCGTGCTTCATGTACAAAAAAAAATACTCAAATAAGAGGGTTAAATTAGGTAGTAGAAACAAATAAAGAAAAAAACTTAACAGGTCATGTATGGAAATAGATTAGCCACAACAAAACAACGATCTTGCATACTTAACAATCATGTAAGCATAAGTGGTTATGTCCAGTATCAATAATCAAACATGCATAACAAAATAATAGCAATCACAAAAAATAATGTCCACATCTAACCTTGCATGCAGGATACTAGTCTAATAAAAAAAGACATCTAATGCATATATGGATCGACAACAACGGTTGTCATTTTGCTAAGATGAGGGAAATAAGTTTAGCATCTCTCATCATTGAATTGAGCACAAATCAAGTGATGTCAAGCTACACTCAAGTCCTCGACAACCGATTGATGCAAACCATCGAATCGCTCCAACATCTACAAAGGAATCTCAAGTAGCAATAGAGAGCTACATGACTCTTCCTATTCATCATTAACTTGTTGACCATTCACACATCAAGAAATGAGTGCAAAACACCCTCCAACGATGCCGGAAACAACAATAATACTTCATTAGGAATCAGTCATTGTGGTATCATCTATACAACGATAATTCAAACACTGAAGCTATAACCAATAATAAAAGTGAACAACACCCATTAGTGGGATACCGCTCCTATACATCTCCAGCCCAACAACAATAGCACTAGAGGATAGGAATACGAAACATCAATATCGATGATGGTCAAGATCCCTCTCAGAAAGGAGAAACTCCAGAGAGGTAATGCCACAGACAACTCTAACTCATCCTAATAAATAGTGCCTCCAAAACTGCAAAGTGAACTCTATTTCCATAGAGAACTCAATCGCTATCGACTCTGAACCGAAAGTAAAATATTCCATTACAAGCGACTTTTATTGTTGGTTAGCATGCATCAACATACTCTTCTGGTATCATCATTACTATAACTTTCGTAGGATCAATAACGATTTCCAACTCCAGACAATGTGACCTACGTATCTCACTTCACCTAACCTAAAGTGAAACGCACAAGCCAACTAGCAACAAATGTACTCTCCACACCAGCAACACAAACGTGCCTTGTGTTTTCATTTCATCCATGCAAAGAAAAAATGCAACCAAACAACACAAGCACAACCCAACCAGGAAATCCCAGAATATGATCTAGAAACACACAAGGTATGTCGACTTGTTGGTCATCGCGAACACCATAGCTAGCAATCCAACTCAAAGCAGCATAAGACACTGAAATCGACATACATCAATCAACTCTCCATTGGCAAAGGCCCCTTGGGAAATCCAACTAAGAAAACCTTGGCTCGTACCTTAGAGTTAACCTAGCTAGCCATCTCAAAACAAAAACATCCACTGGCTCGTCTTTCGCTCTCAATGTACATATCCCTAGAGGCATGGCCACCAATCCATTGTCAATGGCCTGATATATATGGAAATCAACTCAAATATAGTGCCAATCTGGTCACCTCATCAAATATCTCCAGCTACTCTCAAGCTACAAGCTCAGATGACAACTCACTCCTTAAGACTCAATATCTCATCCCACTATCATCCAATCATAAGCGACTTGCTCTCCGTGATATCTAGATCGAGGATGACTCACAATTGAATCACAAAATGTCCTAGCCTCTTATCGTCATCAACAACCTCTCACTACCAATGACATTCCATATCCACCCAGTAGCAAAATCCTAGACTTGGGATACTAGATTCAATTAAGCCTCAGTAATCAACAACAACCAAGCTAACAACCAAACAAACATGGCTCGATGAGATAAGTTTTGAAGAACCATGTATACTGCCAAGTATGAACAGTACGCTATAACACTCCTTCACTATGAGAACTGGAATTAATCCAATAAACGTTGCAATCATCCATAGTATTACCATCTGGCGACCAAACATGAGATGTTATAAAAATACAGTCCAGCTAAATCCACAACATAGCAAGTCACAGTTAAAGATGATAGATTAATATTCTTGAGTCTTAAAATCATCCCATCCATCACCTACCAAATATGATGGAACCGTGAAATCTCAAAGTCGAATAAAACATGTTTGGAAACACCATTGGTGGAGAGTATATCTCAAGTGATGATAGCATTTCCCGCTCCTCCTCTCAAGGAATCGCTCAAACAAATGAGATCGACCCATATGCCTCCATCATTCATCCCTATACACAAGGAAACCACCAACATTGGGTATGAGCTCAAATGTCAAGAACCCACTTATCATCCTCTCAATGCCATCATACTCTCCAGATGAAATGTTGCTTTCCACTTAATCACTCAACCCAATGAAACCTCCAATTATCTATATGAAGTATTCATGGAAGAATGAACCATGCTTTGATAGGGTCGAATCAAGTCATATACTCCAACACAAACACAGCGCCAAAACCGACAAACCTCCACAAGAAACTGACTTTCAAGAAGTCAAAACAAACTCTTCAAAGCAAATAATGAACTGGTCCTAAGCGGATCGATTATAGGAAATTGAAACAAAAACTTTCAACTAATTCAGATTCATACTCAAAATTTTCCTAAAGGTGACCCTTAACTTTACAACACCACCTAACTCCAAGTCATTGAAGAACACAAAGTAATACTAAGCCATACAACTCTTGCACCATAATAGTCGACTCCATTCCAAGGATACGGTTTGCCTCGTGGACACGAAAATGTCCATTGTCGCTCTCCACACTTGAGTACCAAAACCAATCATGGATATTGGGACACCCCAACAATGACTCTCACTACCCTTAGAACATATTTCATAGATCAATGCTAATAGCTTCGATCCTTCCCAACTCCCAACTCCAAAAACAAAGTAAATGGTAACATTTCTCTTTTGATGTATCATCTCAAATAAAAGAACGATCAATCGCTAATAAAGGAAACTATACCTGGGTACTCCCATGCGAAACAACCTGCACTACATATTACTAATATATAGTTTGAAAACCAAAATATATCACAAATATGTACTCTATTATAGATAATAACTCTCGATATTAGTATTTCTTAGGTTAATTTATAAAACCACACTCGAAAACCAAATTTGATAATCGCCCTACACCATCGGTGCATAATAGTTGCTAAGAGAAAAATAAGACAGAAAGGAGAAAATAGAAGGAAAGGGAGAAGAAAAGAAGGGAACAAAATATAGATACAATCACATAATCTGTCGAGTATCTCACAGCGCGTCAGACAATATATAATAATAACAGATATAACAGATGAGATAGCGACAACTGTACAAACCACATAATTAGAGTACATGCTCATAATTTATATATAACAATAATGGAGTTTATACAAGAGACAAGTAAACTCACTAATAAACTATCTCAAATAATAAATAACACTTTAGTGTAATACAACGGAATAAACAATAATAATACAAGGATAATATGAAAAGGTGTCACCTTATGTAAATCCATCTCTGTAGCACCAAGCAAAGCTAACACCTTTCACTTAGCTTACTCATAAACATCGTCGATGAGCTCCCAAGATAATAAGAAGGAATATAAAATCTTGAGCCAGATAGCAGTCTAGTGTAAGTAATAAACAACTCTCAAAACAATACACAAGTCGTAATAATATAAGTAACGTAGGTATGAGAAGTCATAAATGTCCTTCCTAGTACACACAGAGTCAACACATATAATCAATATAGTATGTGCTACTGAAAATAATAATAATTGAGGAAACTATAATAAGATGAATCTACATAAGCCAACTCCGGCCCCACTTTCCATCCTCTCTTTAGAAACCTAGAGGTGATAATCTAGTAAGAGAAATAAGACAGGAGAAACCATAAAAATCATAGCATCCATCAAACAAGTTTTATCTATTACAAACATGTACCTAATTGATAATCTGTTATAATTAGCTATACCTTCCATCAAGGGATGATAAGTCCCGATTCCTACAGAATTTTGTATTTACCACATGTGCCTCGCCGACCTATGCTTGCCACCCAAGGTACACGATCCTATCTATCCTAATGGGCTTTCTCATGAAACCCCTGCTTTAAGCTTACTAGAACACTTCGAGCTATCAATGAACCTTCAGTACTCCTAGATCATCTGAGCTTTCCGCTCCATCTCTGGTTGAGCACGCCCTCAAACCAATTCGATAATAGCCAAACTCCATGTCTCGCTAACACGCAAGCCCTCCCGCCCTAGGTTCACTACCCATGGTACATGGTCTCTCTGATCTTAATAGGTCTCACCCATAGTATCTCTGCTTTGAGTCCGCTATCCAATAACTTCGTTTCACCACAAAGTACATATCAAATCGATCCATGATCCCATAGCCTCATCGCCTACGCACTACACAACATCAATCCATCCTTCAAGCTCGACTCACCATGAGCAACATAACACTTAATCTGTCCAGCATTCTTGCCTACAACGAGCTGCATAACTCTGATCCATCCAATAATCTATCATGCAATCGCTCCAACTAGTGAAATATATAAAATCGGACCATCCCGTTGATCCATGTTGTACTCGCCTGAGCCTCAAAACCAATGCACCAACATACTCTAGGGATCTTCCCCTATTAGTCCATGGGTTACGCCATCTATATATGCTCACTAGCGAAGCATTGATCCTTCTTTATTCTAATATGTTCGATCAAAAAGCTACCATGTCGAATCGAACGTCAAACTGGCCATCCGACATAGCTCCTTGAAATCTTGTCTACATCAATGTTAGTCAAAATGACAAACACCAATAGTAGTCGATATGGTTCACTCAATAGTAATTACTAATAACCACTCAAACCCAGTATTTAGCCAAAATCAACTAAATATTTGTCTAGTGAAAACATCTGGCATTCTCTTAAAATTCAGTTTGTCTTCAATTGTATCCACTGCTTTTAGTTCATCTACACATATCGAAGCTTTTCTGTTAATCTATCTTAATCCTATATCGCCAATATATAACGTATACAACCAAACTACACAAACAAGCATTCAATTAATATCCTACAAATGACTAAAACTGCACATAAACATCCATGGTAACATCAATGGGATAAATAAAAAAAATTCCATAACAGTTCGAGTGAGATATAGTATAAAATGTCCTAAATCCAGCGATGTCGATAAATAGTCTACAAATGAGAGAAATTGTGATATTTAATTTTAAAACATTTTAAAAACAGTTCTTAATACATCTGAAAATTATTAGCTATATTTTATTATGATGAAAATCCCATTTTAAAATTCAGTCAAGTTCAAACACAATTTTTATATTATATGAACAACTATAGCAAAGTGAGAGATATCACTCACCTCATCCAAACATGCTCCACAACGTAAAGCTCATCAACACGAGTTCAACAGAAGAAATGGTGTCCACTTATGACCTTGTATGTAAAAGTTATCAAAGATACAAGTTGTATGATCTAAAATGGATGTGAATAAGTCAAACAATTATTTAATTACCACTTACCCCAAAATCATCTTCTTTAATTCCATGGCCATGCAAAAACTCTATACCATATTCCCACATTTGTGAACGACTTGAATTGATATGGAGCATTTTTTAAAATCATGTTTTGCTTTCGCCATCAAACTCCATGTCAAATTTGCCGCTTGCCCATACCAAAAACCTCGATCTTGGTTACTTCCCCTAAAATGCGACTTACATTCCATTAACAAGGAATGTCAGAGAGCCCTAATTGTCACTTCTTCCTATAAAGCACTAAGCTTCATCAACCTTCGGCCTAAGTTATCCCTCATGATGCTTGATCCAATGGCGATCAACACTCTGTCCATTATTTCCAAAAATGGATATAATGTAAACCCTAATCACGACCCAGTAATGTCGATAGCCCCGAATTGGATCGTAGGTCATGAAATGAGAAGGCGTTGGAGAGAATCAGATCATGAATCCAATGAATATAATCTTGTAATTTATTAAGAAAGGAATGTTTATTTTCTAATTTTTTAAATGGATGAAGAAGCAACAATTACTGTTCATGTAACATTAAATAAAAAAGAAGGAGTAAAGTCGATAACCGGGTTGGTTTGTTTCACTATAGCATATATGTCCTGCATTTTTAAATAATAAAGACTAATAAAATTGTCAAAATAATTATGGAGGAGTGTGTGTTTGAACTTTAAAAATGAACGCATGCCATAAATTAGGAAATAAATAAAAAGTTGCCAATATGTAAACTAAATGTGCAATAGCATATATATATATATATATAATTAAATAAAAAGAACAGAAGAAAGAATGGATTAAATGGTACACATATTAATTGTATAAACAGTGTGCGTTTGAATTTAAATAACAAAGGATTATTAAGGCATTAATAGACTAACCATTTAATAATTATAAAATTCTATTATTAACCATTTTTGAAATTAAAATTTGATGTGTGTTAGAAAAGAAAAACAATTAATGTAAAATTGCAAAGTTTCTTTGATTAACAATGCACGACGTAAATGGAATAAAATCACACAATAAAAAGGGAATCTATGTGAAGTCAGTTAAGTAATGTTTTAATTCAAAACAAATAAAGCAAGTGAGTGTAAATATACATTGATTTATTTATTTCAAGAACATATATGCATGTATGTTAATTTCAATAATGAACATATTTGAAACTAAAATTTAATACATGTTGAGAATAGAAGAAAATTTGGTAAATCTGGAAATGCAGATAAATGTTTTATATATAACTGTCACAAAAGAATCAACAAGCATAAATTAGGGGAAGTTAACGTACGCGTTAAGGGTATATGTAGCAAGCATTTAAATTTAAAATTAGGAAGCACGTTAAAACAAGAAACCAGAGAATAACATTGAAACCAAAGTTCAAAGAAATTTATATGCATATTAAATACGGGTTGAATTTGAAATAATGGGCAAAGAAATGGAAAGGAATAAATCTAACCATTAAGAGAATAATAGCGTTCACCAGATAAGAGGAATTAAACACACAGATATTTGAAAGTAGAGGAAAAAATGTGCACATTTATTTACGTGTTTGAATGCGCCTTAAAAACTGTAAATAATAATAAAATGGTTAGATAATATAAACGTTAATAACAACATTTATCAATCAGATGTACATGGTTCTTTTGAGCAACTATAAATAAACCAGCGTAGCGTAGTCTCCAACTCATATTTTTTGACAGGGAACCAGAGTTCTACCATTTTCTTGTCTCCTCCAAACTCTTCAAAAAAAAATGATGGTTTTAAGATTTCTGGTTCAAGATTTAAAGATTAAAGGTTACAGATTAGGCTATAGGTGCTCAAATTTTTCATCTAGATGAGATTCAAATTAGAGAAACCACGAATTTCACATCTGAATCAGATTTTTAATTGGAGAGATATCAGGTGAATGGATTTAAATTATATTTTTCGTATAATGGTATATGATATCGTTTGATTCCTATAAAGTAAATAAAATATTCTATCAACCCTCATTTCCCCCTTCTGCATTAGATGTTGCAGTTTTAAATTGAATTGTGGTTATGCGCAGAATAATTGAGTTGTGGTTAAGCATGAATTAATTGAATTGTAGTTATGCACAAATTAACTAAATTTTGTTTATGGGCAAAATAGTTGAATGATGGTTATACGCAAATTAATTGGAATTATGAACAAAAGAGGGAAATTTGATGATTTGGGGATAAACGAATATATTATGTCAAAATCATACTAAAAAGGGGAAACTTGATGATTTGGGGCTAAATAAATGTATTATCCGACATTGTAATAAAAGAGAAATTTAGAAGTAGACAAACATGGTATGGCTTACTAAATAAACGTGATAAAGATTGACAAGGCAAAATTAAGGTTATGTGAAGTAAATTTGTAAAAAAGGGTAAATATGATAATTTTCATACTATTTGTAATTAATCACCATTTAGATTTAAAATGGAATAAATACAGAAATTAAAAAATGGTTAAGATATAGGAAATAATAATATAACTAATAAAAAGTGATTTTTTTTAGTAATGGACTGAATCAGTTGGTTATGGAAAAGGGATACATATCCATAATTAAATTCTTGTTAAACACGGAGAACATAATTGCAAGAAAAAGGAAAATAATATGGGTTAATACAAAATTGGGATTTTGTTGTATTGCACACTAACCATTAACCTAAAAATAATATACTAAAGATTAATATCTTACAATTATGGGTCTCAGTTAATTTGTATTATGGAAATAAATTTTAGTGCACTTCCGGCAACTAACTAGATAAGGTGTGCGAATTATTTTCTTGTAATTGTGTAAACTTACGAAGAGGTAAGTAGGTTATTTATAACTGTAAGTGTTATGTTATATAATGAGAAAACTATGAAGTATGTAGTGAACATGGAATGTAGCTTATCATAATAAATTATATAAGACGAGAATGTAATATAATAGGTAGACTTGTCATAGGGACAACTAAGATTATAACATACAGGTTATAATTAAAAGATGAAATAAAAGTTAAGAGGTTTATTATAAATGAACTTAAATTACGATAACTAAGTTTAGTGAGCTAATCCACAATTACAGTAGTGGTAATCTTATAACACGTGGTTATAATTAAATGGAAAAGAGTAGGGTAGACTTATTATCAATAAACTTGTAATTGACGAATTAAATTTAATGAATATAATAATAAGCAGTGGTCCGTTCCGGTAGCGGGAGCCGATTGAGAAAATTAAGTGGCCAATAAATTGAATGAAAGGTGGTCCATTCCGGCAACGAAGTCTGATTAGGGAAAATAAGCAGCATACTAAAGCTAATAAACAAATAACTTGAATGCAAAATAAACAAGAAAAATTTTAAGTTAATTAGCAACGCGGTATGTAAAACAAGTGTGTAATTGAGGATTAGACATATGGTCTAATAGCGTAGTGACAAGATGCGCTTGGACTGGTCCATACGTATTTGGGATGAAGAGGCCAATGGGGCTAATCACTGCGGGTGTCTGAAGACATGAAAGGAGCACGTCCAACTCGTTATTCGATGAGACTGGAAGGAAGCACTAGACTTCTATGGGATGTGGGAGGGTACTCTGAGATGTCTCTTTGGGAAACCGAATGAAGCCGTACGCCCAAAGGCAGATTTGTAGTTCCATATATGGGTAAACCTTGGCTGTTGTTATGATGTGGCAGCCAAAAGGCTGGGTAGATGACCTTAGGACGATCCGACGGTTGCCTCGCTTGGAGAGGAGGCTGTCCAAATAAGGATAGTAATTGTCAGATATCTATCATCAACAGGAAATGGGATACAGAAAGACTAGAGCTAAACCAACAGGCCGATAATCTTTCACTATCGAGACATTGGACGATGGACACGCTAATTAGATGATTTAGATTAGATGTTAGGGGCACGTCACTTTGCTCTTGAAGTAGTCTTTCACCAGTTGAGGGAAGCACCGAGTGGGGACATAGCCACCGTGAAATGAGACAGACTATAAGTAGGTATCTGTATTATAGGGGTAACGAAGTTATCCTTTACAAATATCGAAAGCTCCTGACTGAGTTTTGTGCAAAAGTGCAGCCCGATTGCGTAACTCAGGTTGTAGTAGGTCATACGTTCGTGTGAGGGCCTCGATGCATGCACTGGGTGGTGTATCATAGATGCCAGGGAATTTAACTCAGCGTCGGGGTTTAGCGCGACCGATGAGTTGAGATATGAGGATCTTTATGGTTACGTGGCATGTGGATGATGGTTTTGTGCATTTAGGTGGCGTAGTTATGGAGATTCCATACGGGGCTAGGCGTAGGATGGAGGTTTTGTATGCTTATGTGGCGTGATTGTGGAGACCGCATGAGGAGGGTACTATGTGGATTACCTTGAGATGTTGGACAATTAGCTACATATATATATGATTTAGTAGCTAAATCTACTAGGGAGTAGATGGGTACGTATTGTGAAATAAACCCGAATGACCTGATAAATATGAACCAGTGATAGAACAATATATATAGTGTTATTTGTAGAAAATATTGTTTGTCCATTCACCAGAAATTTTTTCCGGATCCCCTACTCCTAACAAATCCACAGGTTAGATAGGTGGTTGAGATTCTACAGCTTAAGGACACTTGTTTGATAAGTGTCATCATATTGGTAAGTATTTACCTACTATTTTATTTTATTCTCTTCCTCTACGAGATTTCAATTATGAGCTCTGATATATTTATCTTTGAATTTCTGTAGGATACCAGACAAGCTAACTCGAGCTTCGATAGATTCAGATTTTTGAAAAAATTCGGTTTGTTACATCAGGTATCAGAGCTTAGGTTTTTAGAATTCCTACATAGATAGCAAGGGAACATATTTGTATTTTTAAATCTAAATATTATTATATACCTATATCCATAGAGGAACCCACTAGTTAAGTAAAGTAACACACAGAAAAATAAAGCTGGGGTATTGTTTTTCTTTGTACAATAAGGAAGTGGTTATGGAAGTTAAGGGTTATAGGCCCATCGGTGGCAAAGAATGTAGAGTGTACAATATATATATTTTTTTTAAAAATTCCATGTGTTAATATCCAAAATTTTGGTATTTCAGATTAGTGGATTGGGCAATAAGGCCTTATAAGTTAAAAAAAATGGATTAAGAACTTATATATATACACACACACACATGCACACACACACATACACACACACATTTGGCGTTAAAGTGGTGCTAGTCTTATTCTTCAGTTTAAACATAGTGATAGGAATTTTATATGAAGGAGAAATTTAGGATAAAGAAATGTAATTTCACGCAAAGAATTTGGAAAATGCAAAAATTAGAAACCACTTTGTACTTAGTCCTATTGTAAAGATTTTTGAAAAGAACTTGAAAAGAAATGTAAATGTGGAAAAAGATTTCTAGAGAAAGTTTTCAAGTTTCAAAATTTAAAAATTTACAATTTTAAAAATTCACCGGCTTGTAATATTAAGAGTTGCATTAAAATGATTTTTAAGAAAAATTTGTGCAAACTTTTTTTCAAAAAGTATTAAATGCATAAGCAAGTTATGGGATTAAGCGATAAAATCGGTTAAGAGAAAGCGTGAATATAAATGAATTAGCCTTATGTGGTACATAGGTGACCTTGAATGAAATAAAATATAAAAGTTTTCATAAAGATGGATTGCGACGCACTTTAACTTATTGTAATAAGAAGAAATATAAAATGAGTTTATATGATTCAATAAGTTTGTAAGTAAACATGCTTTGTTAATGTGGCAAGAAAATGTGCAGCGAAAGAGGTGCACAAAATATAGGTGAAGCACTATATTTTGCATTACCTATTTCAAAAAAAAAAAATTATAAAGTTTACTTATTACATTACACAGAGCATAAAAGTCCTCTTTAGAAAAGGTTCATAGAAACTTAATCTTATTTAATTAAAAGTAAACAAGTGAGAATCGTCCCATTAGAGTGCATGAACAATCAATAAAGATTCGAGGAAATTTTGAAAAGATGTTTCAAGTAGTTATTATTTAATAGAAAGAAGAAAAAAAGTAAATTTGAAACTTTCATGGTTTAAGGGAAGAGGATAATGAGGAAATGAATAGAAAAAGAAACAAGTTGAAATTTTTATAGGTAAAGTTATGGCATGGTTAGTAATTAAAAGAAATCCTTCTTTTAGCACCACTTGAGGAAATAGAAAAGTTTTGTTTTAGTGTAGATTTACATTCCAATGTAGTGTTCTATTTTAGAAAAATGTAATAGTTTAGTGGGATATTTTCTTCCTAGATATTTGTAATGCACGCTAGAAGAACAAAAACATAGTATATTGTGAATAAAAATGAAAGCAAAAGTTGAACAACTATAAGAAAAACAAACAAAATTTATGAAAGCAACAAAGACGACAACTGCAATAATTGAGAACAATGAAAGAAAATAAATTCTTCCAAAATAAGTTCGAAAACTGAAAAAATAATTCTTCTTGTGTAAATTGTGCTTGGAATATAAAATAGGAACTTTTGTAAGATTAGCAATTAAATTTTCAAGTATGGGGGGAAAATGCGTAAAAGTGAATGAAAAATATGGAATTTTCCATTTTATACCTTTTTCTAACATGAAAAATCAAATTCGGAAAATAAGATTTTTCCGAAATTCAAAAATTGAAAGTTGGTTGGTAGGGTTTGGATTCAAAAATTAGATGAACTACATTCTTACTTGTAAGAGTGTGGGAAAAAATGGATGAAACAGTATTTTTGATTTTTAAGATATTGCATTCATATAGAAATTGCCGTTATATTTAGGATATGAGCATCATGTTTTCAAATGGTTTTCAAGAATATTTGCATTCATATAGGAGGTGCCATTTAGGCATTCATTGCATTCGTATATTTTTATGTTGTGCTACAATTTGCACTAGTTCACAGATGGTTGTAAAATAGGATGTACAGATTATGGTTGCAGATTATGCGAGGAATTACATAAATATACTCTTACCAAATTTCGAGGATGAAATTTACTAAGGTTGAAAGAATGTAACACCCCGCATTTTTAAATAATAAAGATAAACAAAATTGTCAAAATATTTATGGAAGGGTGTGCACTTGGAATTTGAAAACGAATGCATGTTATTAATTGGGAAATAAATAAAAAGTTGCCACTATGTAAACTAAACGCAATAGTATATATATAATTGAATAAAAAGAAACCGAAGAAAGAAAGGAATAAATGGTATGCACATTAATTGTATAAATAATGTGCGATTGAATTTAAAATAGCAAAAGGTTATTAACGTATTGATCGGCTTAACCGTTTAATAAATATGAACTTCTAGTAATAACCATGTTTGAAATTGGAATTTGATGTGTGTTAGAAATTGAAAACAATTAATGTCAAATTGTAACATTTTTTGATTAACAATGCACAACATAGATGGAATAAAACCATGCAATAAAAAAGGAATCTAAATGACATTAGTTAAGTAGTGTTTTATTCAAAACAAATGAAGTGCATATATTAATTTCAGTAATGAACTCATTTGAAATTGAGATTTAATACATGTTGAGAATAGAAGAAAATTTAGTAAAAAACAGAAATGTAGATAAATGTTTTGTGTAACTATCATAAAAAAATCAACAAGCATAAATTAGGGGAAGTTAATATACGCGTTAATGGGATATATAGTAAGTGTTTAAAATTAAAATTATGACGCGTGTTAAAAAGGGAAGCCAGAGAATAACATTGAAAGCAACGTTCAAATAAATTTATGTGCATATTAAATATGCGTTGAATTTGAAACTAATGGGCAAAAAAAAAGGAAAGGAATAAATTTAAAACGTTAAGAGAATAATAGCATTCAAAAGATTAAAGGAATTAAACACGCAGGAATTTGAAGCAGAGGGAAAATAAATATGCACATTTATTTATGCGTTTGAACACACGTTAAAAACTGAATATAAGTATAAAATAGTTAAGAAATATAACATTAATAACAACGTTTGTCAAACGTATGGACGTGGTTCTTTTAAGAAGCTGTATGTAAACCAGTAGGGCTTAGCCTTCAACTTATATTTTCTATGAGGACGCAAAAGTTCTGTCATTTTCTTTTCTCCTCCTAACTTTTTAGAAAATATATATGTTAGTTTCAAGATTTTTGATTCAAGATCTAGAGATGAAAGGTTATAGATTGGGCTGTGGGTGCTCAAATTTCCCATCCGTGTGAGATTTGAATTAGAGAAACAAAGAATATCGGATTTGAATTAGATTTAGAGTTGCAGAACTATTCGATGAGTGGATTTGAATTATATTTTTAATATAATGGTATATGATATTGTTTGATTCCTGTAAAATTAATAAAATATTTTATCAGTCCTCTTTTTCCCCTTTTCGTTGAATTTTGCCATTTTAATATAATCATGGTTTTGTGCAAAATAATCAAATCGTCGTTAGGCCTAAATTAATTGAGTTGTAGTTATGCGCAAAATGATTTAATTGTGGTTATGCGCAAATTAGTTGAATAGTGGTTTTTCGCAAATTATTTGAATAATGGTTATGCGTAATTATGTGGAGTTATGAACAAAAGAGGAAATTTTGATGATTTTGGGGGCAAAATGAATATATTACGTCAAAATTGTAATAAAAAGAGGAAAACTCGTTCATTTGGGGCTAAATAAATGTATTATGCCAAAATTGTAGTAAAAGAGAAACTTGATGTAGACAAACTTGGTAAGACTTACTACATAAATGTGACACATATTGACATGACATAATTGTTACTACCAGATTTCGATAACGAAAATAAATTAAGGTGAAGGAGTATCAAGATGAAGCCGACACTAGAGTGAAGGCCTGGAGAGCCTATGGTTGATACCAAAGCACAAATAAAAGTCATCACCAAAAGCAAGAAGGACAAGATTTGGTCCACATACTATCAGCACCAACACAGGGAGCAAAAGCTAGGTACCGATACAAAAAGATAACAACAAGGCACAGTACCGATACCAACATACAACATGAAATCCAGAGTGGTTCCGGTACCGAACATCGAAAGCATAAACAAGTAATCCAACACAAAGGAAAAGAAAGGATAAAGCATGAAGTCGATACTGAAAGATAGCGACCTAAGCAATGAAGGTGAGATCGGGCTCAAGGAATAAAGGCAATCAACTTGATATCAAAAGCCAAAAACATGTAATTCGATACCAAATGATCGCAAGGGAAAGCATGAAACTATTATGGGAGCAAGCAAGCTAATAGACTTAGTATCGATATTGTTGTCAAAAGTCATACCAAAGTCATGAAGAAAGGAGAATGGTCGACAAACAACATAGAATCAAACAGAGTGCTACCAGTACCAAAGAGCTTGGTATCGATACCATGTCCAAGGGGGTACCAAAAGCAGCAACCTAGAAGCTCTGAGGCGAGTTGATACCCAAAAATACAAGTAGCAGAAGACCAGAGCCAAAGCTAAAGAAGTGGAAACCGAAACCAAAAGCCCTTTAATCAGGCCGACACCTAAGTGTTGATGCGAGGCCGAGCTTCCTATTGGATTGCTACCAAAGGGGGACAAAATATTCTATAAATAAGACCCCAAGGGTCACATTTTGGGGGACTTCTCCGCATTCGAAAATCTTGTTCATTTCTAAGAGGCAAAATCCTAATTTGTAAATCGATTTGGAGATTTCTCTATTTTTGTGTAATCATTTATATACTTAATCAAGTGAGCAATAAAGAGGAATACTTAGTAATTTTCACTGATTATCTCATCTTTCATCCAATTTCTTGAGTCTAAGCATTCTAATTGAAGATAATTACCGATTTACCCTCAATGAGCCATATAGCTTTCTACTTGTGTCTAGCTTATGTGAGACGACCCAAACTTTCCCTATCCACCTTTTTGGTTAGATTTAAGTCGGTTTAACGATCTATTTGGATCGACCGAGAGGGAAGGTCACTACATTATGTATCCCTAAACCCAAGAAAACTATTGATCTTTAAGTCCCATAAGCATGATACTCTCCTCATTTTGAGGGATAAGTAACTAATCTTCGAACTAAGGGTCTTAATATATAGGAAACGGTGAATTAAGTCATACTTGTAAAAAGTAGATCATCCCTAGGTTCCCATAGGACCACAACGAAACCCTATATTCCGGTGTTGACGAAAAATAACGTTAACATTTTCGCACTAGAAGGAGTGCTTGAACCTTCGATCCTCTGAATAACCTACCCCATCCCTAATTATTCCATTTTTATTAATAAACCTTGAAGGGCTAGACCATGGATAAAGGGTCTCAACAAAGATCTTCTGAATTTCGAATAGCTACATTAGATATTATCTATAACAACTCGGAAAATCTAAACCAATTTAAAATTTTTATTTTGGCAATTTTAATGAATTTGGAATATTTAAAATGAATTATTTTAAATAATAACGATGAGAAATTTATTTTGAATAGAATTAGAACATATACATTTATTTGAATCGACGTTAGAATATAGATATTTTATTTTAATTATAAAAGGAATTGGAAATGGCGCGGTAATTTGAAAATTTGATTTCAAATTTCAAATGAATGTACAGGATTCAAAATAAACCAGATTTCAGGGAAACCAAAAATATTAGAATCTATTTGAGAATATCTTTCCAAAGAATCCGAAAAATTGAAATTTCATAGCTGGAATAAAAAGTTATGCCCAGTTGAAAATTTAGAATATTCGTTATGGAATTTTGGCCCTTAAAAATGGAAATTTTGCAAACAACCTCCATTTTCAACGAAACCAATTTTGTTGGATCTAGGATGTCGAGTCATTGCTAGATTCCAAAATTCATAATTTTCTGAATCAATATATGAGCGTGGCAAAGTAAAACGCGTTTTGGCAGTTTTAGTCAATTTGGGTCGACCAGAAAATGACCAATTTTCAGACGGTCTTCAAATTTGACGAAATTAGTTTTGTTAGGACCATATCGTCAATACAAAGCTAGAAATAATTTTTTGGGAATTTTTGGGGTCCGCATGTGGCCCCGGTAAATTGAAATGTACGTTCAAATTGAATATACTAATTTATATGTTAATTTAAATGAAAACTGATCGAGACGGTCGAATTGGCTTACGGGACATATCCCATTGCATTCGGAATGGGGATAATTAGTTATGGACAACAGTCGGTGGGTCTCGTTAGGAGGTCGAAATAAAAAGTTGCTTTTAGGGAATTTAAAATAATTAAATATATAAATTATAACACACCCTTCCTCCCTGATAAACCTAACCCATCGTCTTAGCCCTAAATCCCCATACCTGGACCTCGTAAGCCACCCATCCAAGCATCACTGCGACCTACTCTGCCGCATCGCCACCCACACCCACGACAGCCGCACCCCTCGCAGGTCGTCGCCACCTAGTCGGGCCCCCTCCTCGACGCGCAACCCCACAAAAGCCCCGCGGTGCCCTAAGTCCGTCACCCCATCGCCTGAGACCACTAGAGGCAGGCCAACTTCACCATCACCGCCCTCTGAAGGTCCTCCACACCTCCTCACCCTTCTCCGAACCCCCATAGCCCTTTCTTCCCCCCTCCTCCAAAAACAGCGCCTCCGATCAACTGTGAGCCACCAAACGGGCGCCACAACCTTCCATCAGTACCCCCGCCACCTCAGCGCCACTAGTAAGTTTTTATCTTTATTTTTATTCATTTATGAAGTTTGAAATGTATGAAGTAACACTATAAAAAAATTTGATTTTTAAATCATATGAAAGTTTATATTTTTATAATGAGAAATCTTTGATTTTTATAATGTGTGAAGATAGGATTTTTATATACATAGCAACCATATAAAAGTGTGATTTTTATTCATAAGAAGTAGAGATAAAAGTTAGATTTTTTTATTTCTATAAAATTAGATTTTTATTCATATAAAGATGAGATTTTTAGTCAAGGAGAAATATACGATCTTTAGTTATGTAAAAATATAATCTTTAGAAGATAAAGATTTGATCTTTATGCGTTTGACATTAAAATAAAAAAATGATTTTTACTATGAACAACGTAAAAAGGGTTGTGATGGAATGGGTGGAAAGCAAATTCAAATCTGAACCGTTCAGAAATATAGAACGGTGGAGTGGATCTCCAAGGTGAGAACTTCTCACTTTAATTTTATTTCTAGTTAAAATATATACTAGGATGCAGACGGTGCTTAGCAGCACCCGACACCCGTCGTCCACAAACCATGGATGACTTGTTTGTTTGTTTGTTTGATTTTGTTATGAAATTGATTGTGTGATGTGGAATGGAATAAATATTTTATAGTTAAAAATATAATTTTTAACGTGTATATGAATAAAATAAATATTTATAAACAAATCGAACGATTTGTTTATGTACGCCCATTTGACTGATATTGATTGGGACAATAAATTTTACACATCGCCCAATTGCACAAATAAAATTCATTATTTGTTGATTGAAACCCCATACGGGTATTGGGATGATATATGACATACACTAATCCCAATAATTAGTTGTATGTTGATCGATTGATTGACAGGCTGTTATAAGTGTTAAATATTTATATTTAATGCTTATACAGTGTAGGATGCACTCTGGATGATGGATTGTTGTTTTCATTGTGGTTATACACATTTATTGTGTGAAATCCATATAATCAAATTATATGGTAATTGACTGTGTCTGATTCCAGTTCAGAAAGAATGAATAATTTAAAATAATGATTATTTTAAAATAGTGAATATTTTCAAATAATATTAAGAAAAGAATCAAAATATGATTTTGATGTCTGATTTGGGATGGACAAGAAAATATTTAAATATATATAGCCGTGTTGATTAGATCGATGCCATTTTGACGTATTCGATATTTATATCGATTTATTCATTTTTATAATGAATATTGAAAGGGAATTGATTTCGAAATATAATGTTTTGAAAATATTATCATTTATATATCGATAATATGGAATATTCAATTTTGATTTGAAATTGAATATGAAGTTGAAATCATTTTGAAAACGAATTTAAAACGATTTATAAAATACGTTTTAAATGGAAATCGACGAAATATATACTATATATATTATATATATAATATAATGGCCTGAATAGAATGCGCTACGTTGCGGCAGTTCACGAATTTCGACTATTGACTTCGAATGGATATTATGGAAGATCCGATCGTCGGATTCTGCTAAAACCGGAACCATTGGGTTCGTATCAAAAAGAGCTTTCTAACGAATTTTAGAGATTTGAATCTAACGGATGGATTTGGAATTATATCCTAATCTAATTTGGAAAAGGTCGCTGTAAGTGCAGTTCGATGGCCTTTTGTGGACATCGACTGTACGGGCCTTGATAACTTTATTAAAAATATCAATAATTAGTGTAAAATAATAAGAAATGATTTGGAAAGAATTGGGGTGAAAAATCCCATATTTGAAAAGATAAAAATAGATTTTTATCAAAATGAACTAGTTTTGAACTAGAATTATATTCCAATATTTTTGAATAAACAAATTGAATTTGAAATGGTTTAAAAAATAACCAGAATTTCCAATATTTGAATTGGAATGGATTTGAATCGAAATTATCTTTGGAATATTTCAATATTGAATTTCGTGATTATACAGATATTGTTATGGAAATTTGAAAGATATATTTATATCATTATTTGCAATATGATATTTGTTGGTCGTAGAGTTTGATATTGAATATAAGCCGAAATATTTTCTATTCAGAGCCCTGTATTTAATATCAAATGGGATTTGGGTTTGTCCTGAATGGTGTCTTCATTAACACTGTTCTTAAACCCAATTGAGAAAAATATTAAATCTTTTTACTTAGATTTAATGAAGTATACCAATTAAATAATATTTAATTGGAATTGAATTGGGATTGGTTTTTGGGTTTATCTTGAATGGTGTTTAAAATAACACTTGTTCTTTAACCGATAATTAATGGAATGTGAACTGGGTTTATCGTGAATTGTGTTTTAACGACATTCATTCTTTAACCCGATTTACAGTGAAATGGAATTGGGAATTTATAAATCTTTTGTTAAGATTTAAAGAAGATTTTCCCAAGTAAAGTTTTTCCAATTTAACATATCAAATTGGAATTGAATGGAATTCAATTTGGCGATAATCGAAGCAAGCTTCTGTAGAGGAAGACGATTAATATATATGGAATTTAAAAGGCCTAGTCGTTATTCCATTTATATTATCGGTTGGATATGGAAGTTTGTATCGATTATATCTATCAATTTGTTTTCCATGAAGATTCCATTGTCAATGGAATGTGATTTTGGGTTTTCATGAATGGTATCTTTAATAATACTATTCTTAGACCCAATGGAGTTAAGAAAATCAGAAACCTACTGGATATTAGTTAAGTTGAATGGTTTTCTGGGTATTGATCAGATGTTGGTTTCGGCCTTCGGGGTTAATACTTAGGGAATTGTTCACTTGCTAATTTACTGTTAAGGGCTGATGGAATGGAATGTGATTTTGGGGTTTATCGTGAACCGTGTTTAAATGACATTGGTTCTTTAACCTAGTTAAAAGACAGGTTATGATTTCCCAAGTTAAATAATCATTAATATTGATTTTTGGGAAGATTAAAACCAAGTAGAGTCTTAATGAATCTTTAATTAGATTGAAATGATCGAGAATGGAGTATCACCAGTTTTGCTCCAGGCGATGGTTAAATCTTTAATTAGATTTGAACGTGAAATGGTAATTGAATTTACCGATAACACCGTGGTGTTTATTACCAGTTTTACTTCATGGGATGAATAGGTTGGGGTTGGGAAATTAAAACAAATGATTACTTCGGTAAGGTTCATTAATCCCGACTAGTCTGGATAAACCATGATTTGGTTTGAATTGATATTCAAAGGAAGATTAAAGAATAAATTTAAAGAATTTACCTTTGATTAAAATTATGGGAACCTTTCCCAAAGAAAAAGAATATTTGAATAAAGGAATATTCTGGATTGGAATAAGGCATATGTTGTGTTTTTATTACACTTGTTTATTATATAAGCGACTTATTCGGAAAGACCGGGTTTATCCCATTTTGAATAACTAAATCGACGATAAGTCGACAATGAAGACGGTGGTTGAAGACGGGAGGTCTTCACATCGTTTGGATAATTACTGATGATCTTGATTGGGCTATACACCCAAGATAAGGGAATCGGTTGGTGATCATCCAGACGTACTTAGAGATCGATGGATATGCAAGGAATAAGGTTCCTCCGGTTTCGTTCAGACCCAGAACGGACTTGTAAATGGATGTGTGTCTGACATCGGATTTCATTCTGTGTGATTGATAGACATCAGTTGCATAGCGTGAATTGCCTGTGTGGCATGCTGATATGCAAATGATCAAGGCTTCTGTTGAAAAGCAGAGTCTTGTGGTTGATAATCAAAGCACGGCCTTTGTGGTGTAGCTTTGTGTAGCGTTAATTTGCGAGCCTCACACCCTATTGTGAACCAGAAACGGGAGAGGACATCAGGGAGGGTATGTGTTTCCTTCTAGTTAGGAGTGGTGTCAGCGTTTTGCAAACCCTGGCATTTTACTTATTTGGATGATGGATAGTGAGGCGCCTCAGTTATATCGGTCGATCTGGGGCCGATGGAGTCATTTGGCTCATTTACGCCCCAGAGAGCGGGGAAACGCAGTGTTCAGGCATTTAATCCACATCGAGTGGACCGGCCCTGGCGATCCAAGGCATGTCTGCGCGCTTGCCTGAGACTCGGACTAGACTGTCTCGAAGTAGTAAGGACGATCCCTTGCCTTGGTCCACAGACGGAAATCCAACTTCCAATACGACATCATGCGGTTTTGATTGTAAACCTATATATGGCGACACAGTGGTATGGGGCACTTATGCCATCTGTGATTGATACTTATGATTGAAATGGTTTTTGACACTATACATTTATAGTAATAATAAAAGATGAAATTTCACGTACCAATCATTTTTGGTTATTATAAGGTAAAAACTCTATCCTTCGGCTTGCGTTGCATTATGTGATGGGACCTGAGTCTTATAATAGCTTCATTGTTCTTTATTTAGCATTGCGCTGTTGTTTTATGCACTGGTATTCTTGGGAGGAAACCCGTTCCATGTTATACGGTGCGGTCTCTGGATTTACCTAACTTTAAAATAAAGATTAATAACTGTTTTAGTTCTCACACCAGTCACATGACTGACCTGGAGTTTATTGTTTTAACCTAAACTCTGGGTGCCCCTATTTTCCACACGGGCAGCTAGTTTTTTGGTTTTGCAGATTTATATTCACAGGATCCTGGTTTACAGCTGGAATGATATTCGGAAAGCTCTGTATCCGTATATTCTTTTCGGTTGTGTTTTGTATTATTTTTTCCACTACTATGTATTTAAATGTAATTTAAATCTCTGATATTGTTCGAATGTGTAATATTTATTCATACTCTGTTATATTCTTGTATTATGATGAAATTGTTGTAATAAGAAATGAAATGTTCTTCTGTTTGTGTTCCGGTGTGGCTTGTTCTCAAAGCAATCCGGGCTTTCCTTCACGGGGAGGTTCGGGTCATGTCAGTTTGGTATCAGAGCTTTGGTTTACAAAGTTCGAGAACAAGACACATTAGAACCAAACGAAAGAATTCATCAGAGATTGTATTAGTAATATCCAATAGGAATGACGCATTAGAGATAGGATCAGTAGTATCCTAGAACGAGTGTGAAGAGCAGTGTTTTGAAAATTAAAGATGAAAATAGTTTTTGTTTTGAAAATTTAAATCAATTATACGTATTTGAATATTTAATTGTATTGATTTGGACAATCAAGTATATAAAGATTTTGCATATACATCTGATCCATGTGTATACGAAGTTTTAATATACTGGATAAATATAGAATCACACTCTAGTCGCCCGGAGATGGTTTTGATGATGGCATGTCATCATCAGCAATTGTGTTCGAGTTTCGAAAGTGGGATATCTATATATTTCCAATTGACTGGTGTGAGAACCAAAATATAGTTAGAATATATTGTTGTGATTTGGCATCAAAATCTGATTTTTGGACTATATATCAAAATTATGAATTTGAAACGTTAATCAACTAATTGATTGCTGATTGTATTGTTTGATTATTGTTTTGATTAATTAGAATTTGAACCATTTAGCCAAATTGTATCAAATATTGAACTGTATTTAAAATTGTTTGGAAATGCATGCATGTACATATATATGTGTGAACAGGTCATAGGAAGGAGGTTAGAGCAGAAGAATAAAATTGTTTGCCCGACAAATAGGTACATGTTTATTGTATTTCTTGGGGTTTTTGATGATTTTATGAGCCGATTAGCTAGCCGCTTGGCTGTTTCTTTTTGGATTGGAAAGGCCTGTATGGCGATTTTGGGATTTTCCCAGTGCTCCCGCGCAGGGGAGGTTATGGCAAAAATTTTCCAAAATTTAAGGTGTTAGCCAAATTTTTGAATTTTTTTAAAAGTTCATAGAAACTAAAAAGTTCTTAGAAACTGAAAAGTTCTTAGAAAATGAAAAGTTGAAGAACTTAAGCCATAATGAAAATAAGGAAAGTTGAGTTGATTTGTAAAACAACTTTCAGCTTTGTTCCTTTTCGAGGACGAAGAGTTTTAAGTGGGGGAGATTGTAACAACCCAGAAAATCTGAACCAATTTAAAATTTTTATTTTGGCAATTTTAATGAATTTTGAATATTTAAAATGAATTATTTTAAATAATGAGGAGAAATTTATTTTGAATACAATTAGAACGTATATATTTATTTGAATCGATGTTATAATATAGATATTTTATTTTAATTATAAAAGGAATTGGAAATGGCGTGGTAGTTTGAAAATTCGATTTCAAATTTCGAATGAATGGACTGGATTCAAAATAAACCGGAATTTAGCGAAACCAAAAATATTAGAATCTATTTGAGAATATCTCTCCAACGAATCCAAAAAATTGAAATTCCATAGTGGGAATAAAAAGCTATGCCCAGTTGAAAATTCAGAATAGTCGCTATGGAATTTTGGCCCTTAAAAATGGAAATTTTGCAAACGACCTCCGTTTTTTATGAAACCACTTTTGTTGGATCCGGATGTCGAGTTATTGCTAGATTCCAAAATTCATAATTTTCTGAATCATTATATGAGCGTGGCAAAGTAAAACGTATTTTGACAGTTTCAGTCAATTTGGATCGACCAGAAAATGACCATTTTTCAAACGGTCTTCAAATTTGATGAAATTAGTTTTGTTAGGACGTATCGTCAATACGAAGCTAGAAATAATTTTTTGGGAATTTTTGGGGACCGTATGTGGCCTCGGTAAATTGAAATGTACATTCAAATTGAATATACTGATTTATATGTTCATTTAAATGAAAACTGATCAAGGCGGTCAAATTGACTTACGGGACATATCCCATTGCGTTCGGAATTTGAGTAATTAGCTATGGACGATAGTCGGTGGGTCTCCTTTGGAGGTCAAAATAAAAAGTTTCTTTTAGGGAATTTAAAATAATTAAATATATAAATTATAACACACCCTTCCTCCCTCATAAACCTAACCCGTTGACTTTGCCCCAAATCCCCAAGCCCGGACCTCATAAGAAGCCATCCACACACCACCGCGGCCTTCTCCGCCGCATCACCACCCACACCCACGACAGACGCTCCCCTCGCAGGCCGTCGCCACCTAGCCGGGCCCCCTCCTCGACGCGCAACCCCACGAAAACCCTGCGGTGCCCTAAGTCCGTCACCCCATCGCCTGAGACCGTCGGAGGCATGCCAACTTTGCCAGCACCGCCCTCTGAAGCTCCTCCGCACCTCCTCACCCTTCTCCGAACCCCCACATCCCTTTCTCCCCCCTCCTCCAAAAACAACACCTCCGATCTACTATGAGCCACCATACCAGCGCCGCTACCTTCCATCAGTACCCCCGCCACCTCAGCGCCGCTAGTAAGTTTTTATCTTTATTTTTATTCATTTATGAAGTTTGAAATGTGTGAAGTAACATTATAAAAAAAATTGATTTTTAAATCATAGGGAAGTTTATATTTTTATAATGAGAAAGCTTTGATTTTTATAATGTGTGAAGATATGATCTTTATATACATAGCAACCATATAAAAGCGTGTTTTTTATTCATAAAAAGTAGAGATAGAAGTTAGATTTTTTTATTTATATAAAGATTAGATTTCTATTTCTATAAAGATTAGATTTTTATTCATATTAAGATGAGATTTTTAGTTAAGGAGAAATATACGATGTAGGATGTTGTTATAAGCATTAAATATTTAGTTTTAATGTTTATACAGTGTATGATGCACTTTGGATGATGGATTGTTGTTTTCATTGTGTTTATACACATTTGTTGTGTGAAATCCATATAGTCAAATTATATGATAATTGACTGTGTCTGATTCCAGTTCAGAAAGAATAAATAATTTAAAATAACGATTATTTTAAAATAACGAATATTTTCAAATAATATTCAGAAAAGAATCAAAATATGATTTTGATGTCCGATTTGGGATGGACACGAAAATATTTAAATATATATAGCCATGTTGATTAAATCGATGCCATTTTGACGTGTTCGATATTTATATCGATTTTATTCATTTTTACAATGAATATTGAAAGAGAATTGATTTTGAAATATAATGTTTTGAAAATATTATCATTTATATATCGATGATATGGAATATTCAATTTTGATTTGAAATTGGATATGAAGTTGAAATCATTTTGAGAACGAATTTAAAACGATTTATAAAATATATTTTAAATGGAAATTGACGAAATATATATTATATATATATATAATATAATGGCCTGAATAGAACCCGCGGCGCTGCGGTAGTTCACGAATTTCGACCATTGACTTCGAATGGATATTACGGGAGATCCGCTCGTCGGATTCTCCTAAAACTGGAACCGTTGGGTTCGTATCGAAAAGAGCTTTCTAACGAATATTAGAGATTTGAAATCTAACGGTTGGATTTGAAATTATGTCCAAATCAAATTTGGAAAAGGTCGCTGTAAGTGCAGTTCGATGGCCGTTTATGGAAATCGACTGTACGGGCCTTGATAAAATTATTAAAAATATCAATAATTAGTGTAAAATCATAAGAAATGATTTGAAAAGAATTGGGGTGAAAAATCCCATATTTGAAAAGATAAAAATAGATTTTTATCAAAATGAACTAGAATTATATTCCAATATTTTTAAATAAATAAATTGGATTTGAAATGGTTTTAAAAATAACCAGAATTTCCAATATTTGAATTGGAACGGATTTGAATCGAAATTATCTTCGGAATATTTCGATATTGAATTTCGTGATTATACAGATATTGTTATGGAAATATGAAAGATATATTTATATCGTTATTTCCAATACGATATTTGTTGGTCGTAGAATTTGATATTGAATATAAGCCAAAATATTTTCTATTCAGAGCCTTGTATTTAATATCAAATGGGATTTGGCTTTGTCGTGAATGGTGTCTTCATTAACACTGTTCTTAAACCCAGTTGAGAAAAAGATTAAATCTTTTTACTTAGATTTAATGAAGTATACTAATTAAATAATATTTAATTGGAATTGAATTGGGATTGATTTTTGGGTTTATCGTGAACGATGTTTTAAATAACACTTGTTCTTTAACCCGATAATTAATGGAATGTGAATTGGTCTTATCGTGAACTGTATTTTAATGGCATTCATTCCTTAACCCGACTTACAGTGAAATGGGATTGGGAATTTATTAATCTTTTGTTTAGATTTAAAGAAGATTTTCCAAAGTAAAGTTTTTCCAATTTAACATATTAAATTGGAATTGAATGGAATTCGATTTGGCGATAATCGAAGTAAGCTTCTGTAGAGGAAGACGGTTAATATATATGGAATTTAAAAGGCCTAGTCGTTATTCCATTTTTATTATCGCTTGGATATGGAAGTTTGTATTGATTATATCTATCGATTTGTTTTCCATGAAGATTCCATTGTCAATGGAATGTGATTTTGGGTTGTCGTGAATGGTATCTTTAATAATACTGTTCTTAGACCCAACAGTGTTAAGAAAATCAGAAACTAACTGGAGATTAGTTAAGTTGAATGGTTTTATGGGTATTGATCTGATGTTGGTTTCGGCTTTCGGGGTTAATACTTAGGGAATTGTTCACTTGCTAATTTACGGTTAAGGGCTGATGGAATGGTATGTGATTTTCGGGTTTATCGTGAACCGTGTTTAAATGACATTGGTTCTTTAACCCAGTTAAAAGACAGGTTATGATTTCCCAAGTTAAATAATCATTAATATTGATTTTTAGGATGATTAAAACCAAGTGGAGTTTTAATGAATCTTTAATTAGATTGAAATAATCGAGAATGGAGTATCACCAGTTTTTCTCCAGGCGATAGTTAAATCTTTAATTAGATTTGAATGTGAAATGGTAATTGAATTTATCGATAACACTGTGTTGTTAGATATGAAGTATTAACAGTTTTTCTTCATGAGATGAATAGGTTGGGGTTGAGAGATTAAAACAAATGATTACTTCGGTAAGGTTCGTTAATCCCGACTAGTCTGGATAAACCATAATTTGGTTTGAATTGACATTCAAAGGACGATTAAAGAATAAATTTAAAGAATTTATCTTTGATAAAATTAATGGGAACCTTTCTCAAAGTAAAAGAATATTTGAATAAAGGAATATTCTGGATTGGAATAAGGCGTATGTTGTGTTTTTATAACACTTGTTTATTATATACGCGAGTTATTCGGAAAGACCGGGTTTATCCCATTCTGAATAACTGAATCGACGATAAGTCGACAATGAAGACGGTGGTTGAAGACCGGAGGTCTTCACATCGTTTGGATAATTGCTGATGATCTTGATTGGACTGTACACCCAAGAGGGAATCAGTTGGTGATCGTCCAGACGTACTTGGAGATCGATGGATATGCGAGGAATAAGGTTCCTCTGATTTCGTTCAGACCCAGAACGGACTTGTAAATGGATGTGTGTCTGACATCGGATTTCATTCTGTGTGATTGATAGACATCGGTTGCATAGCGTGAATTGCCTGTGTGGCATGCTGAGATGCAAATGATCAAGACTTCTGTTGAAAAGCAGAGTCTTGTGGTTGATGATCAAAGCACGGCCTTTGCAGCGTAGCTTTGTGTAGTGTTAATTCGCGAACCTTACACCCCGGTGTGAACCAAAAACAGGAGAGGACATCAGGGAGGGATTGCGTTTCCTTCTAGTTAGGAGTGGTGTCAGCGTTTTGCACGCCCTGGCATTTTACTTATGTGGACGATGGATATCGAGGCGCCTCAGTTATATCGGTCGATCCGGGGCCGATGGAGTCATTTGGCTCATTTACGCCCCGTAGGGTGGGAAAACGCAGTGTTCGGGCATTATAATCCACATCGAGTGGACCGGCCCTAACGATCCAATGCTTGTCTACGCGCTTGCTTAAGACTCGGACTAGACAGTCTCGAAGCGGTAAGGACGATCCCTTGCCTTGGTTCACAGATGGAAATCCAACTTCCAATATGACATCTTGCGGTTTTGATTGTAAACCTATATATATGGCGACATAGTGGTATCGGGCACTTATGCCGTCTATGATTGATACTTATGATTGAAATGGTTTTTGACACTATACATTTATAGTAATAATAAAAGATGAAATTTCATATACCAAGCATTTTTGGCTATTATAAGGTAAAAACTCTATCCTCCGGCTTGCGTTGCATTGTGCGATGGGACGTGAGTCCTATAATAGCTTCATTGTTCTTTATTTAGCATTGTGCTGTTGTTTTATGCAATGATATTCTTGGAAGGAAACCCATTCCGTGTTATATGGTGTGGTCTCTGGATTTACCTAACTTTAAAATAAAGATTTATAACTATTTTAGTTCTCACACCTGTCACATGACTGACTTGGGGTTTATTGTTTTAACCTAAACTCTAGGTGCCCCCAATTTCCACGCGGGCAACTAGTAGTTTTGGTTTAGCAGATTTATATTCACAGGATCCTGGTTTATAGCTGGAATGATATTCGGAAAGCTCTGCATCCATATTTTCTTTTCAGTTGTGTTTTGTATTTTTTTCGCTGTTATGTATTTAAATGTAATTTAAATCTCTGATATTGTTCGAATGTGTAATATTTATTCATACTCTGTTATATTCTTGCATTATGGTGAAATTTTTGTAATAAGCAATGAAATGTTCTTCTTTTTGAATCCCGATGTGGCTTGTTCTCAAAGCAATCCGGGCTTTCCTTTACGGGGAGGTTCGGGTCGTGTCATTATCGATCCAAGAATTATTGAAGAACAAAGATTGAGAATGGTAGCTCCATAAATCATAAGTAAGAAAAGGGAAGTAGAACAATATGATCCTGACTGTTGGAGCATTAACCCTTTCCATATAGGACCAACCCCTATTTTGCTTTAAGTGGTTCTACAACAATGGAATATAACTTATTCTCTCAAATAAAAGAAGTCATCCACGCACTGGTTAAGGGAACTATATTCAAGCAAGGAATAATGAAGGATTTAGACCACTTTACTTCAAGGTGGTCTAAGGATGTTGCACCTTAGTCTCAAGATACGGTGAAAAGAAAATTAGAAGATGAAAATGAAGCAATAAAGATGAGTAACAAAAGAGCTAAATTCTGAAGTCGGAAAGGAGTCTTTGAGTCAAGATTACCTGAAGAATGCAACCTTACCACATCAATTGAGTATATCTTCTTCCTAACGAAACACAAGCTTGACTTTTGGCCATCATTAAAGAAAAAACTTAAATATAAAGCAGAATTAGGAGGGCCATGCTGCTACTACCATACGATGAATGGACATGAACCACCATTACAGAATTCTCGAAGGAATGATCATCAAGTTCTTTAATTAAGGCCAGATATACAGATATGTAAAAAAGTTTTAACCAGTTCTATCAAAGGATTTCTTGAAGAAAGAGCGTCTACATGGACAAAAGTATGAGAAACTCCTTAAAATTTGGAACCACCTGAAATGGCTGAAGCTACCTACGTTGGTATAAAACCCTTATCCGCGCCAAGATGGCCAGGGCAAGGCATCTCTTGAAGGGAGGCGGTGTGTAAGCCTTTAGCCGCATTCAATTCAGAAAGGGCCAGGCTAAGCATCAAAAGAGTAAGCCTCCTTTTCCGTACTAGAGCATCTAAACCCTTACTCCCACCTATGATGGCCTGGGTAAGGTGCCTCTTGGAGAGGGCTGGGTAGGTGTAAGTCTTTTCTCACGTCCAAATAAGACGGTGCTAGGATAAAGCATCGAAAACCCTTATCTACGCCTATGATGGACATGTTAAGGCACCCCTTGGAGGGTTTGATGTGTAAGCCCCCATCACGACCTACGATGGCCAAGTAAAGCGTTCAAAAGAGTAAGTCTTTATCCGTGCCTACGATGGCAGGGTAAAGCATCTAAGCCCTTATCACCGCCTACGATGACTAGGGTAAGGCGCCTCATGAAGGGAGGTCGGGTAAGTCCTTGGGCCCTGCTTGAGAATCAGCAAGCCAAGCACACCTGACGCACAAAGCCTAAAGAGTGGCTCGCAAAGCTGAAATAGGCAATCAAATCCCAACAGTGGCTCACAAATCAAATTGAAGTCCAGAGAGTGGCTCGTAAAGCACGTACATTATCTGCTTTGAAAAAAAACCAAAATGGGTAGCAAAACAATAAATACCTGAATCTGGGTTATGGTTCGGGACTTCTATTATTACCATAAGAGGATATCTGGTCATCTATCAAATACCCGAATCTAGGTTTCAGTTCGGGGCTTCTATTTTTACCAGATATGAATTTTTGTTCTTCTATCAAACACCTGAATCTAAGTTACGGTTCGCGACTTCAATAATTACCAGAAGTGGACTTCTGATCATCTATCAAATACCCGAATCTAGGTTTCGGTTCGGGACTTCTATTATTACCAGATATGTATTTCTGGTCTTTTATTAAATACCCAAATCTAGGTTTCGATTCGGGACTTCTATTATTGCTAGATATGAATTTTTGGTCTTTTATCAAATACCCGAATCTGGGTTTTGGTTCGAGACTTCTACTATTACAATATATGGATTTCTGTTCTTCTATTAAATATGCGAATATGGATTTCGGCTCGGGACTTCTATTATTTCTAGATGTGGATTTTGGTATTCTATTATTAAATACTTAAGTTTGGATCTTGGAATTTTTGTTATTCGCTAGAGGTAGATTTATGGTCTTTTATTATGAATTCCCGAATATGGGTTGTAGAACTTCTGTCTTTACTTCTAGAAGATCACTGGATTCCTATTCTAATACCCTAACTAGGGCCCCGAGACTATAATTCCTACTTCCTAGAAGATGGGTTACTAGAATTCTATTATGCTAGCTCAAATAAAATTTTTGAACCTTTTACTCATATCTCCAAATGGATGTGCTGGACTTATAATTCCTTTAGAAACAAATTCTTATGTTTTCACTATATCGGGTTATGAACTTACCATTCTTGCTTCCAGAATAAGGTTCTGGGTTTCCAATGTTATGCCTGGGTAGAGGAGTCGGACCTACTATCTCATTTTCGGAAAATGATTTGCAAAATAATACTCGAATTGGTATCTCATGTCTTTTATATTAAAACCTTCTGGCGAACACTGTGTTTTCTCACATCATGTACAAGGAGATTTTCTAAGCTTATCCCATACAAATATTACTATTCATTTATTTTGGAAAAATATAAAATATGAATGTTCATGTTATCCTATCATAAAGTTTACCTATTACCTGGTTACAATCCAAATTGTGTCTCACATAGATTGAGCAAATTATTGTATACATTTTACTCTAAGCAAAAGCTAACACAAAAATGCTATTTGTTGAGTTTTATGTAGAATAATGCTGAAGAAATCTTAGGCAAGGATGTCCAAAATACAAACATAGGTTCTACATCAGGTGATATTTATACAATTTACAAAATTATTTTACAAGCCTATTTACAAGGTCATCCCACCAGTAGCCAAATTCAAATTTTGAATCTTAACATTATTCTTATTACAAGTCCCATTTATATTATGCAATTTTGATGCAGATAATGCTTGTCTTAAGGTGAATAGAAAATTAAACACTTTACAAAGAGTTAATGCAAAAAGTGTTAGCTATTGCAAGTGTTCTAGAAAATAAAAAACAGATTCTAAATGTAAATATTCGAGACAAAGATAAAAGCCATGCATAATGCAACGAATACAAAAATCACCACTTTGTTCACAAAAGAACGTAATCAAAAGGCTACATCCAGAGGGTGAACGACAACATAATATTGATAACAGAACTCTAATGCTTCTGTGATCAAGACCTCAGAAGCACGATTGCAAGTTATCTTAATAATCCCCAGGTAATTAAATAGCTCTCTTAACCTTGCTTAAGTATTTAGAAGTAAGAGTTTGTGTGGAATCGAAGGTAATTTCAAACATTTCGGGTGTATAAGCATGGAGGAAAATTGTAATAACCCATTCTTCAGTTGGAGGACTATCATAACCCCGAGTCAATTTGGAATGATATGTCTAAATCTTCTTTAAAAGTTTATCATTTTCTTCACCTAGAAAATCAAGGCTAAGCCGAGGACATTAAGTGTAAACTTTCTTGAGGTCCCTAATAAAGCAGTATCCTGCCAATTTTGAAGATTTAATACATGAGGAATTGTCTTGGTAGTCTCTCTTCAACCTAACATAGCTTCCTAAGAAATCCCTAGTAATAGGACCCGTCATGGGAGATGAGCTCTGAAAGAAGTATCGAGAAATCAGGGAAAAGCAGATTCATTACAATAATACCAAAAGCTGAAAAGATACATGTGTTATAGATATTCCTTTTGTTCATACAAAATGGGTCTCTTAAAAGTTTCGGATACAAATCTATTCTTGTTAAGCTTATACTTATCTAAAGGAAAATCTCTAGGAATTGAATAAACTCGATGAAGGTTCCAGCAAGCTCCTGATGGAGTTAATCCCACAATCATCTAAGAACCTTCTGTGAAGATGTCTAAGCAAGCCTCAGTTAAGATCACCTATAAAAAAAATCTATGGTTTCATATCGACTATAAACTTCGTATAAAATATCCACTAGAATATCCCTATCCTCAATTAAAATCTAGAATAGAGTTGTCAGCGCAGCATTTTCTTTCAAAAGTCTCTCGCAACGCAGTCGAGCAATTTTCAACCTGGGGTTCGCTTCTTTTTCCTTAAAGAACAATAATCTTGCAGCACTCTTATCAAGCTGGTGGTATTTATTGAATAGGGTGTTATACTCATTCGTTTGCTTATTTAGCTCTCTAGTAAGACGAACTACTTTTGATCGTGCTCTCTCAAGCCGAACATGCTTAAAACCTAATTTTTTTCCTTTTCATCTAATCGGGAAGAAAGAGGATAATTATTGAAAATATGAGTAAATAAATATACCATAAGAATTACCATACCTTGGAAATCGAAACAAATGCTTGGCGAGTCTCAACTTTTTTTAGCACTCTTTAAGCTCAAACCTTCTTCCTCCCCTTATGTGTTGGAGGGGATAAGAATTCTAGTTGGAATGGCATCAATCAAGGATATCAAGATTGTTACTTGGCATGTCATCCTAACCATCAGGAACTTAGAAGATATTATTAACACCATTGAAGCAATCACTACCATTCTCGGTGATATCTTTAAACATGTGGCTATCTCCATCAATATAGTTGGCTTTTGATGCTATAATAGCATTTTCTTCATCATCAGCATCTGACTCTTCTATGAGAATATCATCTATAAATAGAAGTTCCTCCATATCAATCTCGGTTTTCTCAAGGATTAACGTTTCCATCTTTTACATGGGTTACCTTTGATTTAAACTTTTCTACCAAAACTGGATCAAGAGAAGAAAAACTTAAGTCTGGATATTTCCTTCATAAATGAGCAGGAACGCATCCTTGAATGAATTAACCATAATATCTTCCAGGGTAGTTTGAAGAAAGCAAGAAAGCCTTTACTTGGCATCATTAACCACACCAATAGCTTTTGTCAGGGAGGCCCCATTCTTGTCAAGCTTGCTCCTAAGAGAGGTATTCTTCTCCTTTTAAAAGGAGAATTTTCATCTTGTATAAAAGGGCGGCTAGAATTTAGTGCAATGGTTTCTTCTTTAGACCTTCCCAAAGTCTCTCTTAGAATTCTAACTTCCTCAGTTAAAAACATATTGATTTTCTTCTCCTTAGCTACCAAAGACTCTGATTCAGCAAGAGCAATTTCTAATGCTTCTTGTTTCCTTATTATACCCTCTTTAGCATTGGTAAGAGCATCAATCCCTTCTTACAAGGAAAGAATTTCTTCGTTAAGCATCGATGAATCCGGGGAAGTTCTGAAAACATCTTCTTGTTACAAGAACCATTGTTTAATAATCTAAAAGAAATAAAGGCATCGCAGAAATAAGGATCACAATCACGAAACCAAAAGAAACAGGAAGTAAGACTCATACTGAGAGTTGTTGCTCAACTAAGGAATGATGATAGTTCAGGAAATTAGGAGTAGAGGGTGGAAGACCAGTGCTAGAAAATGAGGAAGAAGACATAATCAGTTTGAACAACTCATCAAAACTCTTTACAATAGGAGGAACGAAAGGTCCCTGAGAATTAAGATCCTCAGAAGAAGAAGAAAATCCCATCGCATGATGGATCACAACAAAAGTCCTAGGAATTTCAGATGAGTGAGCATCTATTTGGGAACTTGTCTTCGGAGAAGTAGTTATAGGCAAATCAATGTTTGCATCAAAGTAAGGGGTTTCATCCGCAATACCCTTAGGTCTCCTGGATGGGGAACCCTCAAAAATCATATCCATGAGTTTCCTTTTAGCAGCTTCTCGAGACTTGAACAAAGCATTCCACAAAGAAGAAGTTCCTATTTTTAGAACTAAAGAAGGTGAATCAGTCTTACTTGGTTCGGAGTAGAAAACATATAATCCATCACAAATAAAGAATATTAAGAAACTGAATCAAAAAGGGAAAAAGCTTTTGCTAAGTTTTAAATTGTCACATAAATTACTTACATGGAATGTTAGGAAATATAAGAGAGTTGGAGGAGAATGGGGCATTCCTCCCTGTCGATAGAGAAAGTACCCCTTATTAAAAGAAATTAGAGGAGGATGACCTATAATGCTCTAGCTAGTCGGCAGAAGAATTTTTTTCGAAGGATACTAGGTGTCAGCAAGGAAGATCTATTACCTAACGTTTTGGAGGCAGTATTAAGAAGGTCCACTATCCCGTTATCCGCAAAGCTAGGAAGCTTGGAAGCAACATCGACAATGAAAATAACCTATAAACAAACATGTACAATGAAAAGAATTGAGAAGGACAGTAGGGAGACATAATCTAATTCCATATTTAGGGTGTTGAAGTTTCCAAGAATAACAGAATGGCAGCGTATAAAGAAAAACCGAGTCTCCCAGTCTTTGAACCTTATTGCTCCTTCAGATAGCAGTTTCTTTGTGGGATTCACATGAAAGATTTGGAAGTTCACATCACTAAGATTGGAAGGACGAATCAAATAATCAAGAAGTGAAAGACTTTGAGGGGAATTACTAGATTCCAAAGATAAAAGCTCCAAACCTAAAAGGTAGGTATAAATGTTTAGAGAGAAATGGTGTGGCGATCTCAAAACACCATACGACGGAATTAAGGATAATCATTGGAATATAACTCATTAATCATCATTATCAGAGAACAGATAATAGCATAAACAGAAAATAGAATAATTTACATCAATATGACAGCGGAATCATAATATGTAATAACATCAGAGCAGCACAGTGTAGGATACAACTTAGTGCATGAAAGGAAATGATCAGTCTACATCAAGATCACTAGTACATATACATCATAGATACATAATAGAAGTAAATTTGTCCACATCGCGATAAGCGGAATCATATACATAAGGTATTAATGGCGGAATATCACATAGCCAAAATACTGAGAACGCAAGTCCTTGCCATACAAGCCAAAAGGTGCACTCCATGCTGTAGTGCAAAAGCCAAAATATACCTTGTTACCTATCACTAGGTTGCCCATGTGAAAATAAGGGCACTCGAGTTTGCAAAGTGAAACAAACTACGAGTCAGTCATGAGACTGGTATGAGAAATCTACTTAACTGGATAAACAACAATAACAAGGCAAATCATAGGACCACGCCACTTTCGTGGAACGGGTTTACTCCAGTGATTGTCAGTGCATGAAATAAAGTAAATCTTTAGAATAACACAATGCTTTTTATAAAAATGAAACCATTATAAGAGTCAAGTCCCATCACACAATGCAACGCAAACCAGAGGATAGAGTTTTACCTTATAATGGCCAAAATATGCTTTATACGTGTAAGCAAAATCAATTTATATTATTACTAGTGCATATACATTTCAAAAGCAAATTCAATCATAAATATCAATCCTAGACGGCATAGCTACCATCTACTATGTTGCCATATATAAGTTACAATCAAATTTGTAATTTCGTATTGGGAATTTGGATTTCATCATGAGTCGAGGCAAGGAATGTACTCCTCGCTGGCTTCGAGACACTCTAGCAAATGCCCCAGGACTACACACTCCGGGTAGCCCTTGGAACCTCCAAGGACGGTCCACTCTTACGTTAGTGGATGGGCAATCCTGAGCACTCGTTTCCCGGTCCTATCAGACCTATCCATCGGCTCTGTAGAGACCGATATAATCGAGGCGCCTCGCATTCCAACATCCACAAAGGTATAATAATCAACAATGTCAGGGGAGTAAAACGCTGACACCACCCCTAGCTAGAAAGAAACGTCATGTCCTCCTTGGGTTCCCTTATCCCGTTTTTAACTCATACCGAGGTGTGAGGCTAGCGAATTAATTCCATACACAAAGCTACGCTATAAATCCATGCTTTGATCATCAACCACAAGACTCTGCTGTCCAACAAAAGCCTTGATTATTTGCATCTTTGCATGCCACGTTGTCAATCCACACCATACCACTGATGTCTACCGATATACAACCTCTGAGCTCGTACGTCTCAGAGAAGGGCGTTAAGCAAGAGAATAAATTCTCCACTGCCAAACAGATGTATATTTAGTAGAGATCAACGAATACAACACAGAATACACGTCAAACACACATCCATTTACAAGTCCGTTCTGGGTCTGAACGAAACCAGAGGCACCTTATTCCTGCTCCCGTATATTCAATACAGGAGAGAGGTCCTCGCATATCCGGGCGATCAACAAGTACGTTCAGATTACTACCACTGTAACCTCGTCAAGGGAGCTACCCATCTCAAAGGCATCAGTAGTAATCTACACGATATGAAGATCACCGGTCTTGCACCGTCTTCATATCTTCGACATTTATTCGTCGATCAATTATTTTAAATGAGAATTAACTTGGCCTTTTCAAATAATTCATGTACATTAGAATTCAAATCAATTCTATCAATGGTTAAATTATTCGACTTCCACAATTTAGTTCTTTATATAATTTTAATGTCAAACACATTCAACCATCAAATATCAAGCAAAACGAGTGGAATCGGTTCCATTCCATATCACTTATAATATTTTATAATGATATTTTGCTATTTTTATTTATTTTAAAAATAGCGCCATTTAATTAAACGACGTTTCAGGCCATAACGTGGCCCTCGCGCTGTTTTTCCCTAAATTTGATTTACACATTTCTCAAAATCTAACTGTCGGATCTTAACGAAGTTAAGTCAGTTGGAAAGATCTCTTCAAAGCGAACCCAATGGTTCCGGTTTCGGGAGAATCCAACGATCGGATCTCTCGATCTAATCGTTTAAAGTTACGATTTCAAAATACGAACTTCAGCGTCGTTATTCGTTTTATTTAATTTATATATATATAAATATATTTCATTCTGGCGATGTTTTCATTCAGATTTGAATTAAACATTTCACACAATCCAACTTTTGGATTTTAACAAACTTTATATCATTGGAAAGATTTTTCCGAAACGAACCCAACGGTTTCGGTTTCGAGGAAATCCGATGGTCGGATTTCTCTATATAATCGTTTAAAATTATGATTCCAAAACATGAACTGCAGCTATGCGGTTCGTTTATTTAATTTATATATATATATATATAAATATAATTCATTCGACGATTTCCATTTCGTTTTTCACTTCAAATATTCCACTAACGCCTTTAAATTTCATAAATTTTCGCCATAACCTCCTTTTCTACGGGGAGGGGTTTGGAAATTTATTGGGCCATATAAGGCACCCAATAAATCCTAAAAAGCATGCACATATTTATAGTGATATATTACAGTGTCCACAGGGGAGTGTGTATAGATCATAACTCCAGAGAATAAATTCTCACCATCCTATAAATGGTTTCTGTGCCTTAATGACTAGAGAGACGTGTTTATTGTCATCTCCATACCTGTGTGGTTTTTTTTATTAATCTGGCAATTTATCGTTATATTTTATATAGTCCATATCAGTCTTCAGTTCAACCTGAAATATAGTCATCGTCATACAAGCTTCTCGCTTGTATGGTACATCTTCCACCTCGTCACATAAGCTCCAATTGCTTATGTGGTATATGATTGGGTATGCTATCTTCAAGAAGTGTGCCATGTGGTGTAGTTCAAAATTAATTGTTACTATCCTATGGCGACGTTTATTATTTCACACAAAATAACCAGCACTCCGCATCCAATGGCATTCACAGGAGTTTATATAATAATAAAATCGCACGGCCAACGCATTAAGGTTTACCCATTTGTCGGGCACGCAAATATATTCTTTACTCAACAGCTAATCCATATTCTTGTTCAACACATGTATATATATGCAGAACTAAACTACAAGTAATATTTTTAGCGAACAAATATTTGTTTCAATATGCGGTTATTTTTAACACTTTATACATAGGATAAAATGATATTTTTGGTGAACAAAAATATGTTTCAACACATGTTTATTTTTAGTGGGTCGTATACATGATAAAAATGATATTTTTATCATTCAAAATATTTATTCCATACATGAATGTTTTTAGCACTTCATACTCATAATAAAATGTAAATTTTATTGTCCAACCCTTTTTTCAACACATGAATTCTTTTCAACACATGAATATTTTAGTTAGTTCATACATATAATAAAAATTATATTTCTATCATTAAAACAATTTATTTGAAACACGAATATATTATATACTTCATACAGAAGATAAAAATGATATTTTTGAAGTTAAAATTATTTATTTAAAACACTAGTATTTTATATAGTCTCTATACATGATAAAAATGTGGTTTTTACTTTTCAAACAATTTATTCAACACATGAATGTCATTCAACGCATGAATATCTCAACATATGAATATCTCATACATGCATACTTCATATAATTCACACGCATAATAGAAATGTGATTTTATTATCTAAACAATTTATTCAACGCATGAATATAATTCAATACATGAAAATAATTCAAACACATAGATATTACTGAAAATTTCGGCAGCATAACGGTAGGGGTTAAATACCGGCACCGTCCCGAGTACGGCTCCTCGCATTACCTTCGGCTTCGTGGCGTTCCACAAGGGGCTTATCTAAATGTTCTAAGATCAATTTCATATCATATGAATTTTCCACGATATTTCCCATTGTTTCAACCACAAATAATTTCTTTCAACCACAAACAATTATTTCCAACCATTCGCATTTCAATTAATTTTCAACCATTCGTATTATCAATCAATTTCACGTCATACATAATCAATTCATATCGTCCATGGTCTGTGGACGAGGGGAGTGTGTGTGTGTGTATATATATATATATTTCATTTCCATTTCAACACATATATGATTTTTTACAATGCATATATAATTTATACATCGCTCATATAACTTATACAATGCTCATACATGTCGTGTACAACGAATATATAATTTATATTTCGCTCATATAATTTATATAATGCATTTCCATTCCATATTGAATTTAGATGTCTCACATTGATTTTAATCCTTCTGAAATTTGTACCGAGCTCGGAATACGTTGTAGCTTCTTCTAGAATGTAGATGATGTCGCTACGAGTCTGATGTTTTCTGTTTCATCAAATTTCGTCAACACAGCAAAAAAATATGATTTTTATTTGAAAATCACGATTTGCAACACTTAAAAGTGTTATATTCAGTTTTAAAAACCAAGGCCGTTACCCTCTGAAATTGTTCGAAACTAGGTTTCGATCTTGCGCCAAATTCGTGCAACGATTGAACAATCGGCCTTCACCACAGCGAAGGGGCTGGAGTAGTGCACCTGCGCGTGGAGGAGGGGTTGAACTCGGTGGAGGATCGGTGGCTGGGCGGCGGCTTGAAGACTGGATGTTTGGAGAGGTGGTTCTCAAAGTAGGAGGGACGATAGGGGGTGTACCAGGTATAGATTTGAAGAGGAGGAAGAGAGCTTCAAAAGGTTGCAAAAGGGCGAAGTGTAATTCGTGATGGATTCGCCGGAAATTGGCTGGGAACAGAAGAATAACTTCCGTCGTTGATGAGAGAGAGAGGCGGGGGTTTTTTCTGTTTTTTTATAAAATTAATTTAATGAATGGATAATTCTTATTGGCCGATATATATATTATTTCAAAAATTAGAGTTTTTCCATACGAACTCCATTTCAAACCCTATGGCTAACGCCTCTAGTTAAATACCCCCATCCCAGACATAATGGGATATGTTTCGTTAGCCAATTCGACTGTTATAGTCAGTTATTCTTCAAATTAAAATATAAAACATTCAAATTTTATTTTTAACGTACATTTTAATTTGCCGGGGCCGCGTACTGATTCCAAAAATTCCTGAAAAATAAATCTAGTTATGTTGGGACGATACGGTCACAATAAAACTGATTTCGTCGAATTCTGAGACCGTTTGAAAAATGGCCATTTTCTGGTCGATCCAATTTGACTGAAATCAACTAAACACATTTTCCTTTTCCATGCTCACATATTAATTCCAAAAATTATGGAATTTGAAACCTAGCAATAAATTAACATCTCGTATCCAACAAAAGTGGTTTCGTCGAAAACGGAGGTCGTTTGCAAAATGTCTATTTTCAAGGGCTATATTTATTCCATAGCGACCATTTTGTCTATTTTCAAGGGCTATATTTTATTTCAATTAACCCAAATTCATTAAAATAACCAAATCAAAAAATTTAAATTGGCTCATATTTTCCGGGTTGTTACAATCTCCCCCACTTAAAACTTTTCGTCCCCGAAAAGGAAACAACAGTAAAGTAGGAAACAAAACGGAAATGCAAAGTATTGTAAATGTACCTTGCACCGGAGGTAGTCAGAGATGTTCATTCTGCAATTAGGATAAGCTTGCTTAATGCTTTCTTCTGTCTCCCAAGTACGGTCTCTAGGATCTCCACTCCACTACACTTTAACTAAATGAACCTTCTTGTTCCTTAGCTCTTTAGTTTCTTTGCCGATAATCTTTATCGGCTCTCTTCTAACTCCTAATTCTCGAGTAATTTCCAAGTCCTGTTGCGCTGCTTCTTCTACTACAAGATCCAGGTCATGCACATGCTTTCGAAGTTGAGATACGTGAAACACATTGTGCACTCCAGGCAACCAATCAGATAATTGAACCCTATAAGCGAGAGTTCCAATTCGTTCAAGTATAGGAAAGGGACCAATAAATCTAGGTGCCAACTTCCCAGTTTTACTAAATTGGATTACTCCTCTCATCGGAGAAACTCTCAAATAAACATAATCACCAACAGCTAATGTTAAATCTCTTCTTCTAAAATCCACATAACTTTTCTATCAGCTTTGAGCTGTTTGTAATCGTTTCTTGATGAAATTGACTTTGTTAGAAGCTTCACGAATCATATCGGGTCCCAACACAAGTCTATTGCCGGGTTCTACCCAACATGCGGGAGATCTGCACGGTTTATCATATAATGCCTCAAATGGCGACATTTTCAAGCTTGCTTGTTAGCTATTGTTGTATGAGAACTCTGCCAAATGCAGGTGGTCTTCCCAGATCCGCCAAAGTCAATAATGAATGCCTGAAGTAAATCTTCTAGAATACAGTTCACCCTCTCAGTCTGGCCATCTGTCTGAGGATGATATGCGGTGCTCAGGTTCAGCTTTGTCCCCTGTTCTTCTTGAAATGCCTCCCAGAATTTGCTAGTAAATTATTGATCTCTATCACTGACAATGTTGATCGGCTCTCCATGTAGCTTAACAATTTCTCTGAAATAAATATGTGCTAGACTTTGAGCGGTTCTATTGGATCTGACAGGTATGAAATGGGCGGTCTTCGTGAAACGATCTACGATCACCCAAACACTGTCATTTCCTTTCCTGGTTTGGGGTAAACCATCTATGAAGTCCATAGAAATGTGTTCTCACTTACAATTTGGAATTTCCAACGGTTGCAATAATCCGGCCAGTTTCTGTTGGTCGTTTTTGACTAGTGGGCAAGTAGAGCACCTGCTAGCATATATAGAAATGTCCCTTTTCGTTGCCCTCCAACATAACGTGCGCTTAAGATCGTTGTACATTTTGCTCACCCCCGGATGGATATTCAGTCTGGACTTGTGACATTCATCCATCACTTCTTTTCGAAGCTCAGAAATATTGGGGATGCAAATTCAGCCCTTCAACCTCAGAACTCCCTAGTTATCAATCTGGAACTCGAGGGTTCACCCTCATTGATCTTCTTGCCAATCCTCTGAATAAATTCATTGTCTTTCTGAAGTACAGATATCTTATCAATCAATGACGGCGTGATTATCAGATTGGCGATGATCGCGGTTTTCCTGCTAAGTGCATCCGCTACCACAATGGCTTTCCCCGGCGTATACAAAATATCTAGATCATAAGCTGCAAGAAATTCTAGCCAACACTATTGTCTCATATTCAAGTCTTTCTAAGTGAACAAATACTTCAATGATTGATGATCAGCATACAATTCAAATTTCTCACCCAATAGATAGTGCCTCCATATCTTCATAGCAAACACGATGGCTAATAATTCCAGATCATGAGTCGCATAATTCTTCTCATGCGGCTTCAACTGACGGCTAACATAAGCGACTACTTAGCCTTTTTGCATTAATACTGCACCAAGACATCTAATCGAAGCATCTGTCCATACCGTCAAATCCTGATTGCCATCGATAATGGTTAATACTGGAGTAGTTGTCAATTTTAATTTCAGTTCCTGGAAAGCTTCCTCACATTCGGGAGTCCACTTAAATCTTTCGTGCTTCTTTGTAAGCTTGGTTAATGAACTGGATATCTTCGAAAAATCCTTAATGAATTTCCAATAATAACTAGCTAATCCAAGAAAACTTCGGACTTCTGTGGGTGCAGTAGGCTGCTTCCATTCTTGAATTGCTGTAATTTTGCTTGGATCTACTGAAATTCCTTTCTTTGACATGACGTGGCCAAGGAACTTCACTTCATCTCGCCAGAAGATACATTTAGAGAATTTAGCTTTGAAGACGTTCTTTCGCAGAATTCCCAATACTTGTTCTAAATGCTTTTCATGCTCGCTTTCTGACTTGGAGTAGATTAAAATATCATCGATGAGTACCAGAACAAATTTATTCAAGACTTCTCTGAAAACTCTATTCATTAGATCGATGAAGTATGCTGGAGTATTGCATAAGCCGAACGACATTACTAACCACTCATAAAATATGTCTGGACCCCTGAAAGCTGTCAAAGGAACACACTCTTCGGTAATTCTCAGTTGATGGAAACCTGTAGCTAGGTCCATTCTGGAAAATACTCGCGCTCCATTTAATTGATCTAACAAATCATCGATGCGGGGTAATGGATATTTGTTCTTGAGCGTCTGCTTGTTGAGGTCTCGGTAATCAACACACAATCGGAGAGTACCGTCTAACTTAGGAACAAACACTATAGCGACACCCCAACTAGAAAAGCCTGGTCTGATTAGACCCTTCCATAAAGGTTAACGAGTTTGATCGCCTAATTCTTCCTTTTCTTTTAGAGTCATTCTCCGAATTAAATGCACTACTGGCCTGGAATTCGGAATTAGATCGATTCGGAATTCAATTTCTCTTTGTAGAGGTAAGCTTTCGACTTCTTCGAACACATCTGCATAGTGTTTAACGATAGGATTATTTTCAAGAGAAGTAGGAGTAACCTCCAGAGCAGACCAAAATTCTTTCCTGTCTCTCTCTCTCTGAGCCGTGGCAGGGTATAGAAATAATATCTCCAAATCCTGTCTTAATTTTTACTATTCTTTCGGCACATCTTACCTCAGCTTCATATCTCATTAACCAATCCAACCCAAGAATGATATCGAACTCAGAAAAATCCATAACGATCAGATCAAAAGAAAACCGAAAATAAGAATAAGAGACAGGCACTCTACAATATAGGCTGAGAACAATAGATCCTCCTACCGGATTATGAACTCTAACTGATTCTTTAAGCTTTCTTATTTTTAACTTTAACTTTTTAACATTTTTACTTGCAATAAAACTTTGTGATGTACCAGTATCAATTAGTACGGAAACAAGAATATTTTTAATAGTAAGGGTAGCTCCCAAAACATCGGATTTACCTGTTCCATCTGTAATATCTGGCGGGTTCGTCCGGTCGTATACATGCGCAACCTGTGAATTCTTCAGCAAAGGACAGTTCCTTCTGATATGCCTCATCTGGTGGCAGTTGAAACTCAACAGGTTTGCAGGGGTTCTGGCTCGAGCTGGGTGGGTTGGTCTTCTGCCGCTTTGGAGCGGTGCATACATTGGAGTAATGGACAGCTTGACCGCAGTTATAGCAGCTTCCTCTCGGTGGCATATTCGTTTGTGGCTTGGCACTAGCTGATATGTTGCTGGATTCGAGATGACTTTCTGAAGACTTGCTCTTATTTCCCGCTTGATTCTTTGTGCGGTCTATTTACATGTTCCTCATATCCAGGCTCTCATAATTGCAAGCCATATCCACCATCTCGGCGAATGTAAGGTTAACATGGCTCATTACCCTATCATGATATTTGCGTTGAAGTCCATGAATGAACCTCTTATTCTTTGCCTTCACGGTCTGAACAAGCTCTGGAGCATAGCGGGATAGCTAAGTGAACCTATTGAGGTACTCCTGGAAGGTGCGATCTCCTTGCTGGAGATTGGCAAACTCATCATGCAAGCGCTCCATCTCTTGCTCTGGAACGAACTTTTCTTTGAACATTGTTTTGAATTCATTCCATGTCATCTCTACCTCTTCCTCATTTAAGGTGATGGCATCCCACCAGAGTTGGGCCTCATCCTATAATAGCCAAGCACCCATAAAGCTTTTCCTCTGATCCTCCAGACCCATGCCCCTGAAGATCTTCTCACAAGTGTTCAACTAGCTCAAGGCTTCAATTGCAGTACCTGTGCCCAAGAATGGCTTGCCTCCCAGATTCCTATATGTCTTTCCCACTCGGTCTAACTCAAACGGTCGAGGGGGTGTGGTGGTTGAACCAAAGGCTCTGGGACAATAGGGATACTCCCCTATCCACCTCCTCGGCCTGCTCTACCTCAAGCTGCAGCTGCTCGTGTAGCCATCTAAGTCAAGTTCTGTACAAGCAAGAAAAGAGTCAAGCTCATAGAAATGTTAATTTTAAGATATGGTAAAAGCAGAAGAATATATGAAAAGATAATGATGTACTGATCATGTTATTTTTCTATTCTGCCTAGCTCATTCTAGGACATTACTAATCCTATCTCTAATGAGTTACTCATCTTAGAACACTACTGATTCTATCTTGACAAGGTGCTTAATGTGTTAAATTCCAGAACTAAGATTAAACAAAGCTCTGATACTACCTGGGCCGATCTCAAAACTCTGTATGACAGAATTAAGGATAATCATGGGAATATAACACATTAATCATCATTAGCAGAGAATATATAATAGCATAAACAGAAAATAGAATAATTTATATCTATATGACAGCGGAATCATAATATGTAATAACATCAGAGAAACACGGTGTAGGATACATCTTAGTGCATGAAAGGAAATGATCAGTCTACGTCAAGATCAATGGTACATATACATCATAGATACATAATAGAAGTAAATCTGTCTGCATCGCGATAAACGGAATCATATACTTAAGGTACTAATGGCAGAATATCACATATCCAAAATAATGAGAAGTCAAGTCCTCGCCATACAAGCCAAAAGGTGCACTCCATGCTGTAGTACAAAAGCCAAAATATACCCTGTTACCTATCACTAGGCTGCCCATGAGAAAATAAGGGCACCCGAGTATGCAAAGTGAAACAAGCTACTTGTCAGTCATGGGACTGGTATGAGAAATCTACTTAACTGGATAAACAACAATAACAAGGCAAATCATAGGACCACACCACTTTCGTGGAACAGGTTAACTCCAGTGATTGCCAGTGCATGAAATAAAGTAAATATTTTGAATAACGCAATGCTTTAGGACCACACCACTTTCGTGGAACAGGTTAACTCCAGTGATTGCTAGTGCATGAAATAAAGTAAATATTTTGAATAACGCAATGCTTTTTATAAAAATGAAACCGTTATAAGACTCAAGTCCCATCATACAATGCAACGCAAACCAGAGGATAGAATTTTACCTTATAATGGCCAAAATATGCTTCATACGTGTAAGCAAAATCATTTGATATTATTACTAGTACATATACATTTCAAAAGCAAATTCAATCATAAATATCAATCCTAGATGGCATAGCTACCGTCTACTATGTCGCCATATATAAGTTACAACCAAATTCGTAATTTCGTATTGGAAATTTGGATTCCATCATGAGTCAAGGTAAGGGATGTACTCCTCGCCGGCTTCGAGACACTCTAGCAAATTCCCCAAGACTACACATTCTGGGTAGCCCTTGGATCCCCCAAGGCCGGTCCACACTTACGTTAGTGGATTGGCAATTCTTGAACACATGTTTCCCGGTCCTATCAGACCTATCCATCGGCTCTGTAGAGACCAATATAATTGAGGCGCCTCATATTCCAACATCCAAAGGTATAATAATCAACAATGTCAGGGCGAGTAAAACATTGACACCACCCATAGCTAGAAAGAAACGTCGTGTCCTCCTTGGGTTCCCTTATCCCATTTTTAACTCATACCGAAGTGTGAGGCTCGCGAATTAATGCCATACACAAAGCTATGCTATAAATCCGTGCTTTGATCATCAACCACAAGACTTTGCTTTTCAATAAATGCCTTGATCATTTGCATCTTTGCATGCCACGTTGTCAATCCACACCAAACCACTGATGTCTACCGATATACAAACTCTGAGCTCGTACGTCTCAGAGAAGGGCGTTAAGCAAGAGAATAAATTTTCCGCCGCAAACAGATGTATATTTAATAGAGATCAACGAATACAACACATAATACACGTCAGACACACATCCATTTACAAGTCCGTTCTAGGTATGAAAAAAACCAGAGGCACCTTATTCCTGCTTCCGTATGTCCAATACAGGAGAGAGGTCCTTGCATATCCGGACGATCAACAAGTACATTCAGACTACTACCACAGTAACCTCGTCAAGGGAGCTACCCATCTCAAAGGCATCAGCAGTAATCTACACGATATGAAGATCACTGATCTTACACCATCTTCATATCTTCAACATTTATTCATCGATCAATTATTTGAAATGAGAATTAACTCGGCCTTTTCAAATAATTCACGGATATTAGAATTCAAATCAATTCTATCCATGGTTAAATTACTCGACATCCACATTTTAGTTATTTATATAATTTTAATGTCATACACATTCAACCATCAAATATCAGGAAAACCAAGAAATATCGGTTTATTTCCATTCCATATCGCTTATAATATTTTATAACGATATTTCGCTATTTTTATTTATTTTAAAAATAGCGCCCTTTAATTAAACGACGTTTCAGGCCATAACATGGCCCTGGCGCTATTTTTCCTTAAATTTGATTTACACATTTCTCAAAATCTAACCATTGGATCTTAACGAAGTTAAATCTTTGGAAAGATCTCTTCAAAGCGAGCCCAACGGTTCTGTTTTCGGGAGAATCCGACGGTCGGATCTCTTGATATAACCGTTTAAAGTTATGATTTCAAAGTACGAACTGCAGCGTCGTTATTCGTTTTAATTAATATATATATATAATTCATTCTGGAGCTGTTTTCTTTTAGATTTGAATTAAACATTTCACATAATCCAACTGTTGGATTTTAACAAACTTTATATCGTTGGAAAGATTTTTCCAAAGCGAACCAAACGGTTCCGGTTTCGGGGAAATCCGATGGTCGGATTTCTCTATATAATCGTTTAAAATTACGATTCCAAAACACGAACTGCAGCTGCGCGATTCGTTTATTTAATATATATATATATATATATATAATTCATTCGATGATTTCCATATCATTTTTCACTTCAAATATTCCACTAACGCCTTTAAATTTCAGAAAATTTTGCCATAACCTCCTTTATACGGGGAGGGATTTGGAAATTTATTGGGCCATATTAGGCACCCAATAAATCCTAAAAAGCATGCACATATTTATAGTGGTATATTCCGGTGTCCATAGGGGAGTGTGTATAGATCATAACTCCAGAGAATAAATTCTGGTCACCCTATAAATGGTTTTTGTGCCTTAATGACTAGTGAGACGTGTTTATTATCATCTCCAGACCCGTGTGGGGTTTTTATTAATCTGGAAATTTATTGTTATATTTTATATAGTCCATATCAGTCTTCTGTTCAACCTGAAATATAGTCATTGCCATACAAGCTTCTCGCTTGTATGGTACATCTTCCACCTCGTCACATAAGCTCCAATTTCTTATGTGGTATATGATAGGGTATGCTATCTTCAAGAAGTGTGCCATGTAGTGTAGTTCAAAATTAATTGTTACTATCCTATGGCGACGTTTATTTTTTCACATAGAACAACCAGCATTCCGCATCCAATGGCATTCACAGGAGTTTATATAATAATAAAATCGCGCGGCCAACTCATTAAGGTTTACCTATTTGTCGGGCATGCAAATATATTCTTTACTCAACAGCTAATCCATATTCCTGCTCAACACATGTATATATATGCAAAACTAAACTACAAGTAATATTTTTAGCGAACAAATGTTTGTTTCAATATGCAGTTGTTTTTAACACTTCGTATATAGGATAAAATGATATTTTTGGCGAACAAAAATATGTTTCAACACATGTGTATTTTTAGCAGGTCGTATACATGATAAAAATGATATTTTTATCGTTTAAAATATTTATTCCACACATGAATGTTTTTAGCACCTCATATTCCCAATAAAATGTAAATTTTATTGTCCAATCCTTTTATTCAACACATGGATTCTTTTCAACACATGAATATTTTAATTAGTTCATACATATAATAAAAATTATATTTTTATCGTTAAAACAACTTATTTGAAACATGAATATTTTATATACTTCATACATAAGAAAAAAATGATATTTTTTAAGTTAAAATTATTTATTTAAAACACTAATATTTTATACAGTGAAACACCCCGCCTCCGTTAAGGTCACTCACAAAGGGAATGCCTTAACTTTGTGGAGCATTATCGGTAAAAGATGCAGATAAATTACAAGACCGACAAATGAAGCAGTGGAAAATAAAGTCATTTTATTAACAACTTAATTTAGTCAAGCTTTTACAATAATTGTCTCAATCATACTTAAAAGTAATACATAAAAATTCTGTCTTGATTCAAAAACTTCCAAATATAAAAGAAGCATAAAAAACAATGATATTCCCCAATAAAGCATGAACCAAACATAGCAGTGGAAGAGAGAGTCCAAAGCAATATAGCTACGTTCTTCAAGCTGGAAATGATCTGATCTAAGCTGAAGTATTCCCTCCCTACGGACCTGGAGAGGGGGAAACGGAAGAAAAGAAGACGAAAGAAAATGGGTCAGACATGAGTCTGGTAAGTCCAGTGACTATTTAGCATGTAAACAAGGAAAGGGTTATGACATGAACAAACTGAATCTAGGACATCACCCTAGAAATAAGATAATAAGGCTGAATATGCTACCCATTTTACTTCTCTGCACAACCTAACTAGTGTCCCAACTAGTAATCTGTATAAAATGATAACGTAATCCCAGTCCCCGTAATGGTGGTAGCCTTCAGGTGTACATCTATCGTGAGGATTCCACATCAATCAGCCTAATTGCCATGAACATGTTAGATGTACCCTTACTACCCTATCGGTTGTCTCCTTACTTGCATTAATGTTCCATGTGTCTGTGTCAATCGGCCCTCTCTTGCGTGTAGATACCCTGTGCTGGTCCCACCATAAGGTCTATCAATCCTTATGATAGCGACCCGACACGATTCAAGATGCACAATGTATAACTACTGGTACTCAGTGCCTGCTTTTTCCCACTCTGGAGTACGTGCACGCCCGTAAACCATCGGAACCTACACTGACGTACCCCCTGCCGCTGTTTTGACTGCTTATAATCAGCCCAGTAATCGTGCCCCACCCTGCCTAGTTTAGGGTACCATGATACATCTATGTGGGTTACTGCTGAAATGGGTCCCCGTTACTAGGGTTTCCTACTGGTTAAGTTTGTGGGCCTATTTATACTAATATTACCCACCAACCCGATATGTACTTAACCCTCCCACTGATTCAAGCATGTTTATTTAACGGTTAAGTTTGTGGGCCTATATGTACCAACATTACCCACCTATACGAGATGTACTTAACCCTCCCATCGATTCAAGCATGTTTATTAAACAATTAAGTTTTGTAGGCCTATATTTACTCATATTACCCACCTACACGAGATGTACTTAACCCTCCTATCGATTCAAGCATGTTTGTTAGACAGTTAAATTTTGTGGGCCTATATTTACTAATATTACCCACCTACACGAGATGTACTTAACCCTCCTATCGATTCAAGCATGTTTATTAAACGGTTAAGTTTTGTGGACCTATATTTACTAATATTACCCACCAACCCGATATGTACTTAACCCTCTCATTCATCGTGTCATGTTGGTTAAGTGTTCCTTATTTACTTAACCCCGTCCGTTCATCAAGTTATATTGGTTAATGTTTTCTTGTTAACTTAACCCCATGTGTTCGTCTTGTTGTATTGGTTAAGTGTCATCAATCAATTCAAGTTAACTTAACCCCACGTGTTCATCATGTTGTATTTGTTAAGTCTCATCAATCAATTCAAGTTAACTTAACCCACCTACTTGCCATGTTACTTTGGTTAAGTGTTGCCTTCTTGTGTTAACTTAACCCCACCACAAATCAAGTTATATTGGTTAAGTGTTGCCTTCTTGTTTTAACTTAACCTTACCACAAATCAAGTTATATTGGTTAAGTGTTTCCCTCTTGTTTTAACTTAACCTTACCACAAATCAAGTTATATTGGTTAAGTGTTGCCCTCTTGTTTTAACTTAACCTTACCACAAATCAAGTTATATTGGTTAAGTGTTTCTTATTATTTAACCTTACTCATTCATCATGCTATACTGGTTAAGTGTTTCCAATTAAGTTAACCCTAGTCATTCATGTTATATTGGTTAAGTGTTCCTATGAACTTAACCCTAGTCATTCATGTTATTTTGGTTAAGTGTTACCTTAATTAACTTAACCATACCATTCCTATCTTAGCTTTAATTCATTCATTAAAGCACCAATCACACACATTAGACAGGTATTGTTGCGTTTACTGAATGTGTCGGGCGGTTCCGGGCAGTTTTACACCGTACCTCAGTTAACCTCGTTTTCTTTTGGGCTTGATGCACTAACCTCCTACATTAGATATATATATTGTTACGGTTGCTGGATATGCCGGGCGGTTCCGGGCAGTCTTACACCGTAACTCAATCTAACCTCGGGTTAGGCATATTCGTCTTTTTCTAAATTTACATATTTACCTTTTGTGTTTATATGTTAATTATTGTCATTCAAGTCATGCCCAATTCCTCTCTAAATCATGTTCATAATTTTAGGTATATAAATTATACCATTTCAATGCCACTAATCATTTAAAATATGTCAATAACATGTAACTTCATGTTTTCCCAACGTTACCCCTGCTAAACATTCGCGTAAATTTCATAGAATGTTAGGCTTCGCAATTTAGCCTAACTCAAAATCAAGAGGGGAAAAGGAAGAGAGACACGTAGCATTCAAGATAAGCATAATATGGATCCAACATATGTCACATTAATTTAGCATAGAATAAATATATTTTTAATTATGAACTTGCAATTTTGAACCTAATCAGCATAAACCATAAACATATGGATAGGAGTTTACATAGAACTACACAATTCTAATTAGTCATATAAAGGTGAACTTGCATTTTTGGATCTAATTAACATGGGTCTTAAACATACGAAATTACTCAAATCCAACTAAGCATGTAAATGCAAACTTTTACTTTGGGTCCAATGAACATAAAACTTAAGCATATAGAATTGCATAAGTTCAACTAGATATATGAATGTAAACTTTAATTTGGATCCAATAATCATGAATCTTAAACATATGGAATTACACAGGTTTAACAAGGCATGTAAATATGAACTTTTATCTTGGATCTAACAAACATGAATCTTAAGCATATGGTTTTACACAAGTTTAAAAAGGCATGTAAATAGGAGCTTTAATTTTGGATCCACTTTTCATAGATCTAAATGTGAATATAAACATAATACATGTATTAGCCTAACAACTTGCATGATTCAATAAACATAGATCTAAATGTAGATCTAAACATAATACATGTCTTAGCCTAATAACTTGCATGATTTAATAAACATAGATCTAAATGTAGATCTAAACAACTTGCATGATTTAATAAACATAGATCTAAATGTAGATCTAAACAAATTGCATGATTCAATAAACATAGATCTAAATGTAGATCTAAACAACTCGCATGATTCAATAAACATAGATCTAAACAACTTGCATGATTCAATAAACATAGATCTAAATGTAGATCTAAACAACTTGCATGTTACATAACATGAAAAAGTCACCATATTTACATAATAAACGATTGGTTTAACATCAACATATAACCACAATAATCTCACAAGCATATACGATAGAATCGTTACAAGAATTGGCATAAATCAGCATCGTCATTATCTTACAACTAGGAATTACTCTAGTTTTCATTTTATTACAAATCACAACTTTTAATCGTTCACATCTAAATAATATCAGGGCTTACAAAGAAAAGAAAGTCTTGTTTTTCTGGGATCTGTATTCTGAAATTGAATAGCTCTTCTTTGTTGTAGATATTGAATTCTCTTAATTGAATTAGATTTGATTTGTAATTCCTAACTTGCTTTCTAGTTAAAGGAGAATGGCGGCTACTCTAGGTTGAGTGTTGACAGCATGACGGTCTTGGGAATATTTTTGTATGGCTTAGGGTTTAGATTTAGGTTGCTTATATAGAAGTTTGATTTCGTCAGATCAGCCCAGGGTAAATCAAAGCCATTCAAACCTAAGAGAACCAACCAGAACTTACCACACAAGCCCTAATGACACAGCAGATCGTTACACAAAGAAACCCGTCAGATTTCATATCTGACCCGAGGGGGAGGTCAAACCCCGGGTCAACCTGTATATAGGGAGGTCGACCCCCTGTTCGACCTGGCCTGGGGTAGGTCGACCCCTAGGTCGACCTGCTTTGGTATTTAATTTTCTAAATTGTTTAATATAAATTTCTGAAAGTTCCTAGGGCCATAACTTCTTCATACGAACCCCGATTTTCGAAAACTTGGAATCTATTCCAAGCAGAATTTTGAGATGAACGCAATGGCGCAACCCATTTCACATATTTATCACATTTGTAATTAATTATTTTTTAATTCTTTACTTTGATATTCTCAGAAAATACAGGGTGTTTCATTCTCCCCTCCTTAAAGGATTTCGTCCCCGAAATCTTCAAGTTAAGAAGAATGTACATCCTACCACCCAATCATCCATTTACTCAACTATCAAACACAGGCATCCATTGTCCTTAAAAATATTTCTAATGCCTTCATGATCATATGCATAGTGTGTGTATATGTCCTTATCTAATGCAAAATCAGGCGGTCTACTGATTCAGTCGACCTCCTCAATGCGAATTATGTCAGTGCCATGAGTCCATCATGTATGCAATTATTCCTAATCGTACTTTATAACTTCTACATGAGTGCACAATCATTCATACAAATGCAACATCCATACGACAACACATCAAGTTTCAGTTCATATGTATAAAAATTCACTCATGCATATGCAATATGAAAGTGACTGAGCCGCCTAATGTGTGTATATGCATCCACGAGCAACCACTAGCAAATACTTGCAACCACTTGCAACCACCAATAATAACATATTTCAAACACATGTTTACATCCATTGGCTTCAACCTAAGGATAAGGAATAAGATCGAGGAGATATACTTAAAAGGTAGATACAAGCATGCATAAACTTAAGGAAAGAGAGATCAAGGATGTATCCTCAAAAAGAAAAGGGGTAGGCTGCGCGTATCTAGTCTTCGGTCTTCTAAGTCGCATCTTCTTGAGCTTCGCTTTATTGTGCTCTGACTGTCTTGACTTCATGATTGTGAAGCCTCTTGACCTCCATTTCCAAAACCCACTAGTAAAGATAGGACCTCGATCACTTACTATGCTAGAGGGTATCCAACGTAGTTGAACTATCTTTTCAAGATAAACAGGTGCGAGCCAAGATACCAAGTGTATATACTAAGATGATTAGAGGTCTCTCCTCTACTTAGCTTATCCATAATGTAACAAATATGAGGGTCTAAAGCTAAAGATTGCAATGTAACAAATAATAGGGCGCCTGCCATAACCATTTATTTCTCACGCAAACCATCCTAGTCGAACTCGACATCCCTCAAGTACAAGCCCCAAAGGCCTAAACCAATATCAGACAAGGACCCAAGGAATACCTCCTCTGAATTTGGACGATTTACGTGAGATGATACTAGCAAAACAACCAAACAATTGAGCACTTAACCGACTCTGGCTATCCTCGCCAATCTTGCTCCAAAACTATCATTGATCGCATAACTGGCTTTGCATTGTCAATTAGATATATGCGGAAGTCTATCCTTAGATTTAGGGGGAAAATCTCTAACCTAATCAAAACATCTTGCGTACTCATGGACCACTCCAACGAATCGAAAATCGTTGATAAATACATAAAGTGATTCTAGGTAGCTAAGACAAACTGATCCCTTAGGATAGCACGAAATCTCGAGGGTATTCCCGAGGCAAGTTGAAAGTCTAACTACCCTCCTTTCACAATTACTAGCTAACAAATCCATGTCTAGAATCAACCCATAGCCCATGAAACCCGAAAACATAAGCATCTCAAATCCTTACAAACCAAAGATAAATTTGCCGAACCACAAGTTGGATTTGAGATAATAATGGGATCTTCTACTATACAAGCACTAAGGTGCAGAGACTCAACTATGGAAGCAGATATAAACGAATGTGAAGCGCTAAAATCAAAAAGAGTACTAACAGGATGATCAAGAAGAAAAACTAAACTTTTTCAACAGAAACCTTACTACCTCTCACTCTGGTACGCTGGAGGTGAGAGCATGCATTTGCCCTCCTGAAAATCCTGTCATTTGTTCTTGCCCTTGCCCTTAATTATACAACCCGTTATACCATAATGAAGATATTTCCTCTTGTCTTTGGGTTTTACTATTCTTTCCTCCCCTCCTTTGTGAACCAAGTCTATATCCATGAGTTCTTCATCCTTGGATTGTGCTCCTTAGCCAAACTCCCTCATTCTCATCTTTGCCATCCTTGTGTAACTTGTTGACAGGTCTCTCGAAAGCTGCCTCCACCGCATGGAAAATCCTACAAGGCTCGAAAGAAAATTAGCTGTAGGTTAAAATACTACGGCTATAGATGGAAGTTGGGCACTTATTCGCCCTTTGACAAGTGTCGTAGTCTCATCGAGCCTATGGAACCATGCCACGATCAGGTTACCTCCTAGAAAGCCAGTGGCCCCAGAGACTCAGGAAAGAAGGAAACAAGGATTCAAACAGAGGATCAAAAGATAGTGCATATGGCTTTGGGGAATATGCCTTTAAAACAAAACTTTTCTTTTGAAAATGCTTCTTTTAAAACCGTTTTGAAAATAATTTTTCAAATCTTTTATCTGATCCGGTAACCTTCAACTCTGATAACAAGTGAAACACCCTGCCTCCGTTAAGGTCACTCACAAAGGGAATGCCTTAACTTTGGTGGAGCAATATAGGTAAAAGATGCAGATAAATTATAAGACAAACAAATAAAGCAGCGGAAAATAAAGTCATTTCACTAACAACTTAATTCAGTCAAGCTTTTACAACAATTGTCTCAATCATACTTAAAAGTAATACACAGAAATTCTGTCTTGATTCAAAAACTTCCAAATATAAAAGAAGCATAAAAAACAATGATATTCCCCAATAAAGCGTGAACCAACCATAGCAGTGGAAGAGAGAGTCCAAAGCAATACATCTACTTTCTTCAAGCTGGAAATGATCTGAACTAAGCTGAAGTATTCCCTCCCTGCGGACCTGGAGGGGGGAAATGGAAGAAAAGAAGACGAAAGAAAATGGGTCTGACATGAGTCTGGTAAGTCCAGTGACTATTTAGCATGTAAACAAGAAAAGGGTTATGACACGAATAAACTGAATCTAGGACACCACCCTAGAAATAAGATAATAAGGCTGAATATGCTACCCATTTTACTTCTCTGCACCACCTAACTAGTGTCCCAATTAGTAATCTGTATAAAATGGTAACGTAATCCCAATCCCCATAATTGTGGTAGCCATCAGGTGTACATCAATAGTGAGGATTCCACCTCAATCAGCCTAATTACCATGAATATGTTAGATGTACCCTTACTACCCTATCGATCGGCTCCTTACTTGCATTAATGTTCCATGTGTCTGTGCCAGTTGGCCCTCTCTTGCGTGTAGATACCTTGTGATGGTCCCACTATAAGGTGTATCAATCCTTATGATAGCGACCTGACACGATTCAAGATGCACAATGTATAACTAATGTTACTCAATGCCAGCTTTTTCCTACTCCGGAGTACGTGCACGCCCGTAAACCGTCGGAACCTACACTGACGTACCCCCTGCCGCTGTTTTGGCCGCTTATAATCAGCCCAGTAATCGTGCCCCACCCTGCTTAGTTCAGGGTACCACGATACATCTATGTGGGTTACTGCTGAAATGGGTCCCCGTTACTAGGGTTTCCTACTAGTTAAGTTTGTGGGCCTATATTTGCTAATATTACCCACCAACCCGATATGTACTTAACCCTCCCACTGATTCAAGCACGTTTATTTAACGGTTAAGTTTATGGGCCTATACGTACTAACATTACCCACCTACACGAGATGTACTTAACCCTCCCATCGATTCAAGCATGTTTATTAAACAGTTAAGTTTTGTGGGCCTATATTTACTAATATTACCCATCTACACGAGATGTACTTAACCCTCCCATCGATTCAAGCATGTTAATTGAACGGTTAAGTTTTGTGGGTCTGTATCTATTAAAATTACCCGCCTACACGTGATGTACTTAACCCTCCCATCGATTCAAGCATGTTTATTAAATGGTTAAGTTTTGTGGGCCTATATTTACTAATATTACCCACCAACCCGATATGAACTTAACCCTCTCATTCATCGTGTCATGTTGGTTAAGTGTTCCTTATTTACTTAACCTCGTCCGTTCATCAAATCATATTGGTTAAGTGTTTTCTTGTTAACTTAACCCCACGTGTTCATCATGTTGTATTGGTTCATCAATCAATTCAAGTTAACTTAACCCCACGTGTTCATCATGTTGTACTGGTTATGTGTCATCAATCAATTCAAGTTAACTTAACTCACCTACTTGTCATGTTACTTTGTTTAAGTGTTGCCTTCTTGTGTTAACTTAACCCCACCTTAAATCAAGTTATATTGGTTAAGTGTTGCCCTCTTGTTTTAACTTAACCTTACCACAAATCAAGTTATATTGGTTAAGTGTTGCCCTCTTGTTTTAACTTAACCTTACCACAAATCAAGTTATATTGGTTAAGTTTTGCCCTCTTATTTTAACTTAACCTTACCACAAATCAAGTTATATTGGTTAATTGTTTCTTATTACTTAACCTTACCCATTCATCATGCTATACTGGTTAAGTGTTTCCGATTAACTTAACCCTAGTCATTCAAGTCATATTGGTTAAGTGTTCCTATGAACTTAACCCTAGTCATTCATGTTATATTGGTTAAGTGTTACCTTAATTAACTTAACCCTACCATTCCTATCTTAGTTTTAATTCATTCATTAAAGCACCAACCACACACATTAGACAGGTATTATTGCGGTTACTGAATGTGCCGGGCGGTTCCGGGCAGTTTTACACCGTAACTCAGTCTAACCTGGGTTCTTTTGGGCTGATGCACTAACCTCCCACATTAGATATATATTGTTACGATTGCTGGATATACCGGGCGGTTCCGGGCAGTCTTACACCGTAACTCAATCTAACCTCGGGTTTGACATATTTGCCTTTTTCTAAATTTACATATTTACCTTTTGTGTTTATATGTAAATTATTGTCATTCAAGTCATGCCCAATTCCTCTCTAAACCATGTTCATAATTTTAGGTATATAAATTATACCATTTCAATGCCACTAATCATTTAAAATATGTCAATAACATGTAACTTCATGTTTTTCCCAACGTTACCCCCGCTAAACGTTCGCGTAAATTTCATAGAATGTTAGGCTTCGCAATTTAGCCTAACTCAAAATCAAGAGGGGAAAAGGAAGAGACACGTAGCATTCAAGACAAGCATAATATGGATCCAACATATGTCACATAAATTTGGCATAGAATAAATATATGTTTAATTATAAACTTGCAATTTTGAACCTAATCAACATGAACCATAAGCATATGGATGGGAGTTTACATAGAACTACACAATTCCAATTAGTCATATAAAGGTGAACTTGCATTTTGGGATCTAATTAACATGGGTCTTAAACATATGAAATTAGCTAAATCCAACTAGGCATGCAAATGCAAACTTTTATTTTGGGTCCAATGAACATAAACCTTAAGCATATAGAATTGCACAAGTTCAACTAGACATCTGAATGTAAATTTTAATTTGGATCCAATAATCATGAATCTTAAACATATGGAATTACACAGGTTTAACAAGGCATGTAAATATGAACTTTTATCTTGGATACAACCAACATGAATCTTAAGCATATGGTTTTACACAAGTTTAACAAGGCATGTAAATATGAGCTTTAATTTTGGATCCACTTTTCATAGATCTAAATGTGAATATAAACATAATACATGTATTAGCCTAACAACTTGCATGATTCAATAAACGTAGATCTAAATGTAGATCTAAATATAATACATGTCTTAGCCTAATAACTTGCATGATTTAATAAACATAGATCTAAATGTAGATATAAACAACTTGCATGATTCAATAAACATAGATCTAAATTTAGATCTAAACAACTTGCATGATTCAATAAACGTAGAACTAAACAACTTGCATGATTCAATAAACATAGATCTAAACAACTTGCATTTTACATAACATGGAAAAGTCACTATATTTACATAATAAACGATTGGTTTAACATCAACATATAACCACAATAATCTCACAAGCATAAACGATAGAATCTTTACAAGAATAGGCATAAACCAACATTGTCATTATCTTACAACTAGGAATTACTCTAGTTTTCATTTTATTACAAATCAAAACTTTTAATCGTTCACATCTAAATAATAACAGGACTTACAGAGAAAAGAAAGTCTTGTTTTTCTGGGATCCGTATTCTGAAATTGAATAGCTCTCCTTTGTTGTAGACGTTGAATTCTCTTAGTTGAATTCGATTTGATTTGTAATTCCTAACATGCTTTCTAGTTAAAGGAGAATGACGGCTACTCTAGGTTGAGTGTTGACAGCACGACGTCTTAGGAATATTTTTGTGTGGCTTAGGGTCTAGATTTAGGTTGCTTATGTAGAAGTTTGATTTAATAGGAACCGTCAGATCAACCCAGGGTAAATCAAAGCCATTCAAACCTAAGAGAACCAACCAGAACTTTCCACACAAGCCCTAATGATACAGCATATCGTTACACAAAGAAACATGTCAGATTTCAGATCTGACCCGAGGGGGAGGTCGACCCCCAGGTCGACCTGTATATAGGGAGGTCGACCCCCTGGTCGAGCTGGCCCGGGTAGGTCGACCTGCCTTGGTATTTAATTTTCTGAATTGTTTTATATAAATTTATGAAAGTTCCGAGGGCCATAACTTCTTCATACGAAGTCCGGTTTTCGAAAACTTGGGCTCTATTCCAAGCAGAATTTCGAGACGAACGCAATGGCGCAATCTGTTTCACATATATCTCACATTTGTAATTAATTATTCTTTAATCGTTAATTTAATATTCTCAGAAAATACGGGGTATTACATATAGTCTCTATACATGATAAAAATGTGATTTTTACTTTTCAAACAATTTATTCAACAAATGAATGTCATTCAACGCATGAATATCTCAACATATGAATATCTCATACATGCATACTTCATATAATTCACACGCACAATAAAAATGTGATTTTATTATCTAAACAATTTATTCAACGCATGAATATAATTTAATACATGAAAATAATTCAAACACATAGATATTACTGAAAATTTCGACAACATAACGTTAGGGGGTTAAAACCGGCACCGTCCCGAGTACGGCTCCTCGCACTACCTTAGGCCTCGCGGCGTTCCATAAGGGGCTTGTCTAAATGATCTAGGATCAATTTCATATCATATGAATTTTCCATAATATTTCCCATTTTTTCAACCATAAACAATTTCTTTCAACCACAAACAATTATTTCCAACCATTCGCATTTCAACTAATTTTCAACCATTTGCATTATCAATCAATTTCACGTCATACACAATCAATTCATATCGTCCATGGTCTGTGGACGAGGGGGGTATATATATATATTTCATTTCAACACATATATGATTTTTTTTACAATGCATGTATAATTTATACAACTCCGCCTGTGTAGTTTCCTATGCAGCCTGTCCTAAGCCAGGGTAAAGGAGGAGGGTTGTGGTAGGCTTGGCAAGCCAACGTAAAAACTTAGCCTCTATTATGGATATGGAACCTTATGATAAATCGTTGGGACGTAACCCTCTTAGCGACGCGCTATATCGAGGCTCGGATATGGTGTTAAATATGCAAGTGCTGGGCCGCCATTCTTTTAGTGGCGCGCTACACCGACGCCCCGATGTAGTGATAAGCGAGCAAGGGTCCTCGCATTTTTCTCGGCGGATGCGAGGGGCAAGGAAGCTAGTCGACGATAGTAGGGTTCGGTTAGGTAGTTGGAATGTAGGGTCCTTAAAAGGAAAATTAAGAGGGATAGTGGATACTATGATTAGGAGACGGGTTAACATCTTGTGCGTTCAAGAGACTAAATGGGTGAGTCAGAAGGCGAAGGAGGTGGAGAACACTGGCTTCAAATTGTGGTGCACGGGAGAAGTACGTAACAAGAACGGGGTAGGAATATTGATTGACAAGAAACTTCAGAACAATGTGGTTGACGTCAGAAGACAAGTGGATAGGATCATCCTAGTTAAGCTAGTAGTTGGCGAGGCAGTTTTGAATGTCATTAGCGCATATGCCCCACAGGTAGGTCTAAGTGAAGAAGCCAAAAGCAAGTTCTGGGAAGACTTGGATGTCATGGTTAGGAATGTGCATAGTAGCGGGAAGCTTTTTATAGGAGGACACTTCAATGGCGATGTTGGCTCATCTAGCGGGGGTTTTGAGCGAGTTCATGATGGTTTTGGATTTGGCAGTAGGAACTAAGAGGGTGAAGATATTTTGAATTTCGCTCTCTCTTTTGATCTCATGATTGCTAATACCTTCTTTAGAAAGAGGCAATCACATATGATCACCTTCAGTAGTGGCCAACAGGCTAGCCAGATTGACTTTGTCCTAACTAGGAGAGATAGTAAACGAGATTGTGTTGATTGCAAGGTCATACCGGGAGAATGTGTCATCTCACAACATCAGCTCTTGGTATGCGTGTTTTGTCTTCGGGTGGTGAAGTATAAGAGAGCGAAGATTAGCTGGACGAAATGGTGGAAACTCAAAGGAGATGCTTCACGGGTGTTTAAAGATAGAGTGATGGGAGAAGGGGCTTGGAATGTGGAAGGAGAAGCAAATGTCATGTGGAATGCGGTGACAACTTGCATTCGTAGAGTCGCTACTAAGGTATTTGGGATAACAAGAGGAAGCAAGCGAGAACCCAAGGTTTCGTGGTGGTGGAATGACGAGGTGCAAAAGGCTATCAAAGAGAAGAAGGAATGCTACAAATGCATGTACCGTCATAGAAGAGAAGAGAACATGCACAGGTACAAAGTGGCAAAGAAGACTGCAAAGAGAGCAGTGAGTGAAGCAAGGGGACGAGCGTACGAAGATTTGTATCAAAGGCTAAGTACAAAGGAGGGTGAAAAGGACGTTTACAGAATAGCTAGGCTACGCGAGAGGAGGACAAGGGACTTCAATCAGGTTAAATGCATGAAGGATGAGAATGATAGACTTTTGGTGAAGGACGATGAGATAAAGAATAGGTGGCAAGAATACTTTGATAAGCTTTTCAACGAAGAAAGTGATAGCTCTTCGATCGAGTTGGAAGACTTAGCCGACAGAACCAATAGACATTTTGTGAGGAGATTTCAAGAAGCTGAGGTAAAGGGGGCGTTGAAACGTATGAAATCAGGCAAGTCGGTAGGACCTGATGACATTCCTATTGAGGTGTGGAGATGCTTTGGAGATGCAGGGATAAGATGGCTAACTAAGTTGTTCAATAATATTTTCAAGTCAAACAAAATGCCAGATGAGTGGAGGAGAAGCATTTTAGTTCCAATCTTCAAGAATAAAGGAGATATTCAAAGTTGCACAAACTATAGAGGAATTAAGCTTATGAGTCATACAATGAAGCTTTGGGAGAGAGTTTACGAGCAGTGTTTGAGGAGGTTGACAAGTGTCTCTAGGAATCAATTTGGTTTTATGCCTGGAAGGTCAACCACTGAGGCGATTTTCTTGGTTAGGCAACTTATGGAGAGATACAGGGAGAAGAAGAAAGATCTCCACATGGTTTTTATTGACCTGGAGAAAGCTTATGACAGAGTGCCGAGGAGGGTTATGTGGTGGGCACTAGAAAGGAAGAGAGTGCCATCAAAGTATATTACTCTTATTGAGGATATGTACCAGCGGGTTCTGACTAGTGTTAGGGCATGCGATGGTGAGACCAAAGACTTTCCAATAACATAGGGTTACATCAAGGTTCGGCTTTGAGCCCCTATATTTTTGCATTAGTGATGGATGAAATCACAAAAAATATACAAAGGGAGATTCCCTAGTGTATGCCCTTTGCCGATGATGTTATGTTGATTGATGAAAGTAGAATAGGGGTTAATCGACAACTGGAGTTGTGGAGGGAGACCTCGGAATCAAAGGGTTTCAGGCTTAGCAGAACTAAAACAAATTATATGAAGTGTGAGTTTAGCAGTGTCCGGTCTGATGACAGAGATGTTACCCTGGCCGGTAGAGTAGTACCCAAGAAGGAATCGTTTCGATACTTAGGATCTATGTTGCAGTTTGATGGAGAGATTGATAAGGATGTTAGTTTTTGAATTCAAGCAGGATTGGTGAAATGACGACTAGCATCTGGCATTCTCTGTGATCGGAAGATTCCTCAGAAGCTTAAAGGAAAGTTCTATAGGACATCAATCAAGCCTGCAATGTTATATGGTGCAGAATGTTGGCCTACTAAGAGGCAACACATCCAGAAGATAAGCGTAGCAGAGATGCAGATGCTGCGTTGGAGATGTGGGCATACCAGATGAGATCGGATTAGAAATGAGGATATTCGCGAAAAACTTGGAGTTGCACCTATTGAAGAGAAGTTAGTCCAATCCCGCTTGAGATGGTATGGACATATCCAACGTAGACCATACGATGCACCTGTACGCGTTGGAATTCTAGGCCGCGCCGAAGGCCCAAAGAGAGGTAGAGGTCGACCTAAAATGACATGGGAGGAGATAATAAAGAGAGATTTAAGTAACTGGAGTTTATCGGAAGAGCTGGTAGTTGATAGGAATGCATGGAAATTGGCAATCCATGTACCAGAACCTTAGGGTTTTTTTAGACTTTATTTCACGTTTACTGAACCTTTTTACTTTTTATTACTCTTTTAGATTTTATTTCACTTTTATTGAACCTTTTTACTTATTATTATTATTTTAAAAAAAATCTTTATCGGACGACTTTTTATTTGTGTGGTTATTTTAAACCCTTTATATATATGTGTATATATATATATATAATCATCATTATTAATTTTATTTTATTTTAATTTTGGGTTCCATATCTAGCCAACCCCAACTTGTTTGGGATATATGGCTTTGTTGTTGTTTCATGTATAATTTATACATCGCTCATATAACTTATACAACGCTCATACATGTGGTGTACAATGCATATATAATTTATATTTCGCTCATATAATTTATACAACGCGTTTTCATTCCATATTGAATTTAGAGACATTGATTTTAATCCTTCTGAAATTTGTAGCGAGCTCAGAATACGTTTTAGCTTTTTCTAGAATGTAGATGATGTCGCTACGAGTCCGATGTTTCCTGTTTCATCGAATTTCATCAACATAGCAAAAAGATATGATTTTTATTTGAAAATCAAGATTTGCAACACTTAGAAGTGTTATATTCAGTTTTAATAACAAAGGCCGTTGCCCTCTGAAATTGCTCGAAACTAGGTTTCGATCTAGAGCCAAATCCATGCAACGATTGAACAATCGGCCTTCAGCACAGCAAAGAGGCTGGAGTGGCACATCTGCGCGTGGAGGAGGGATTGAACTCGATGGAGGATCGGTGGCTGGGCGACAGCTTGAATACCGGATGTTTGGAGAGGTGGTTCTCGAAGTAGGAGCGACGATAGGGGGTGTACCAGGTATAGATTTGAAGAGGATGAAGAGAGCTTCAAAAAGTTGCAAAGGGGCGAGGTGTAATTCGTGATGGATTTGTCGGAAATTGGCTGGGAACGGAAGAACAACTTCCGTCACCAATGAGAGAGAGAGGCGGGGGTTTTTCTAATCTTTTAATAAAATTAATTTAATGAATGGACAATTCCTATTGGCCGATATATATATTATTTCGAAAATTAGAGTTTTTCCATTCGAACTCCATTTCAAACCCAACAACTGTCGCCCCTAGCTAAATACTCCCATCTCGGACACAATGGGATATCTTTCATAAGCCAATTCGACTGTTACAATTAGTTATTCTTCAAATTAAAATATAAAACATTCAAATTCTATTTTGAACATACATTTTAATTTGTCGGGGGCCACATACCAATTCCAAAAATTCCCAAAAAATGAATCTAGCTATGTTGGGATAATACGGTCCCAACAAAGCTGATTTCATCGAATTCTGAGACTGTTTGGAAAATGGTCATTTTCTGGTCGATCCAATTTGACTGAAATCAACCAAACATATTTTCCTTTGCCATGCTCACATATTGATTCCAAAAAATTATGGAATTTGAAACCTAGCAATAAATTGACATCCTGGATCCAACAAAAGTGGTTTTGTCGAAAACGGAGGTCGTTTGCAAAATGTCTATTTTCAAGGGCTATATTTATTCCATAATGACCATTCTGAATATTCAACTAGCCATAACTTTTAATTCCCGCTATGAAATTTCAATTTTTCAGATTCATTAGAATGATGTTCGTAAACAGATTTTAAATATTTTTGGTTTCGCTAAAATCCGTTTTATTTTGCATTCTGTACGTCCAGTCAAAGTTTGGATTCAAAATTTTAAACTGCTGCACTATTTCTAACTCGTTATTTAATTGAAATATTTTATTTCATACTCCAAATTCATTAAAATAATCAAATCAAAATTTTTAAATTGGCTCGTATTTTCCGGGTTGTTACAGATGGAAAGGGGGAATGTTTAAGTATCGCAGGAATCGAGCAATCAAGTCCTGGAAAGGAACAACCCCCCATTCCAAATATGAATAATGATATAAGAAAAATATCCTTCAGAAGAGGATGTGATAGTGTCAGTCCTACCTGGAGGAATGACTCCACTTTAGAGATATTAAAGTCTTGAAGAATGGCATCAACTTCTTCTTGGGAGGTAATTAAAGAAGGTTTTTCAGTAGCGCTAATCTTCTTTGAAGATGACGGTTCAAGCGGTAAGGTAAAGCTCTTAATGGGTTTAGTCACAATATGCTTCTTTCCCACGATATTAAGTATTATCTGTTTATTTCACAAATTGGCATGATTTTATAATAAAAATAGAAAATGATTTCTGATCTTCTAAAGGCAATCTAAAAATAACAACAATTATATTGGATCGTGTTTGATTTAACTATCAATCAAACCGCAATTGATTGGCGGAGATCGATTTTGGCAATAAGGCTGGTACCGATTTACACAAATCAACTCAACAGTTACATCAATTCAGTCAAGTAACATTGCTTGATAGTTAAATGAACAACTCATTTGGATAACTAATTTGTGCATATTAACAATCTTCGGAAACTATCCAATCGAAACCATCAGGAATTATGCACGTATTCAAATTAACAGTTGAAATATCAAAGGATTAATGGTGGTCGCGGAACTAAATTGGTGAATACTTCAAATAATTTAAAAGGGAATAAACTAAAGCTTACCCCGATCAATGTGAATTATGAATATATGAAAATTGTTGATACTCGTACCAGGAAGTTTTTAAATGCAAGAGGTTGATGAGGAAAAACAAAAGAAGCTCGCTAGAGAAGGTGAGGAAAGTATTTATAGGTAGGAGGAAACAAGCGTTCGAGCCATTGACTTGGAAAGTCAAAAATAACCCTTCACTAAGGGGACAAATGATACTACCAGATTTCGATACTGAAAACAAATTGAGGTGAAGGAGTATCAAGGTGAAGCCGACATTAGAGTGAAGGCCTGGAGACCCTATGGTCGAAACTAAAGCACCAAGAAAATTCATCACCAAAAGCAAGAAGGACAAGATTTGGCTTACATGTTATTGGTACAACATATGTTTGGTACCGATACAAAGAAGATAGAAACAAGGCACTGTACAGATACCAACATAAAACATGCAATATAGAGTGGTGTCGGTACCAGACACCAAAAGCAGAAACTAGTAACCCAACACCAAGGAAAAGCAGGGATAAAGCGCTAAGTCGACATTAAAAGACAGTGACCTAAGCAATGAAGGTGAAACTAGGCACAAGGAATAAAGGCAATCAACTCGATACCAAAAGCCAGAAGCATGTAATTCGATACCAAATTACTGTAAGAGAAAGCACGAGACTATTATGGGAGCTAGCAAAATGCTATCGATACTAATAGACTTATTATCGATACTGTTGTCAAAAGTCATACCAAAGTCAAGAAGAAAGGAGCATGGTCGACATACAACATAGAAGCAAGTAGAGTGCTATCGGTACCAATGAGCTTGGTATCAATACCATGTCCTAGGCAGCACTAAAAGCAGCACCTAGAAGCCCTATGGCGAGTCTATATCCCAAAATACAAGTAGCCCTTCAATCGATCCGACACCCGAGTGTTGATGCGGAGCAGAGCTTTCTAGTGGACCGCTACCGGAGGGGCCCAAATTATCTATAAATAAGACCCCAGAGGTTACATTTTGGGGGGAATTCTCCTCATTCTAAAATCTTCTATTCATTTCTAAGAGACAAGACCCTAATTTGTAAATTGATTAGGGAATTTCTCTATTTCTTATGTAATCATCTATGTACTCAATCAGGTGAGCAATGCAGATGAATACTTATCTGTTTTCGCCGGTTATACTTGTCTTTCATCAAATTTCCTGAATCTAAGCCTTCTACTTGAAGGTAATTACCATTACCTTCAATGAGAGATTTAGCTTTCTACTCGAGTTAATCTTATGAATCCCTTATCCTAAAATAACGTTGATCTTTAAGGCCCGTAAGCGTGATACTCTCCTCTTCTTGAAGGACGAGTGATGACTAAGGGTATTGATATCTAGGAAACAGTGAATTAAGTCGTACTTATATGAAATAGATCATCCCTAGGTTCCTCTAGGACCACAACAAAACCCTATATTCCGGTGTTGACGAAAAATAACATTAACAATAATTAAAGTTACGTGCAGTAAATTTGTAGAAAAAGGCTAAATCTAAAAAAATCATACTATTTGTAAGGAATCACCTTTCAGATTTAAAATGGAAAAAATACAGAAATTGAAAATGGATAAGAGATAGGAAATAATAATATAACTAATAAAAAGTGGAAAATTAGCAATGGACTGAATCAGTTGGTTGTGGAAAAGTGATACATTTCCATAATTAATTTTTTGTTAAATACAAAGAATGTAGTTGTAAGGAAAAAGGAAATAATGTGGGTTAGTGAAAAACAGGAATTTTGTCGTATTGCACACTAACCAATAACCTAAAACTAATCTACTAAATAGTAATATCTTACAACTACGAGTCTTGGTTCATTTATATTATGAAAATATATTTTAGTACATTTCCATCAACCAACTGGATAAGGTATGTGAATTATTTAATGTAAATGTGTAAACTTACATAGAGGTAAGCAGATTAGTGTTATAACTCTAAATAATAAGTAACCTGTGAAGTATGTAATGAACATGGAATGTAACCTATTATATTAAATTATATAAGATGGGAATGTAATATAGTAGGTAGACTAGTCATAAGGACAAGTAAGATCATAAACATATATGTTATAATTAAAAGATGAAATGAATAGTAAGAGGCTTATTATAAATGAATTTAAATTACAGGAAATAATTTTAGTAAGAAAACCCACAATAATTGTGGTAATACTATGACATGAGGTTATAATTAAATGGAAAATAGTAGAGTATGCTTATTATTAATAAACTTATAATTGACGAATTAAGTTTAATGAACATAATAATAAGCAGTGGTCCATTCCAGCAACGAGAGCTGATTCACGAAAATAAGTGGCCAATAAAATGAATGGGAGGCGGTTCATTCCAGTAGCAAAGTATGATTAGGGAAAATAAGTGGCCAAATAAACCTAATAAACAAATAACTTGAATGCAGAATAAACATGTAAAGGTTTAAGGTAATTAGCAATGCAGTAAGTAAAACAAGTGTGTAATTGAAGATTAGACATAGGGTCTAATACCGTAATGACGAGATGCACTTGGACCAGTCGATATGTATTTGGGATGAATAGCCCAACGGGGCGGATTATTGTGGATGCTTGGAGACACAGAGGAGCACGTCCAGCTTGTTATTCGATGGGCTGGAAGGAAGTATGAGACTTCTACAGGACATGGGAGGGTACTATGATACGACCCTCTAGGGAAATTAGATGAAGCCGAACGCCCAAAGGCAAGTCTTAGTTCCATGTAAGAGTATACATTGGTTGTAATTATGATATGGCAGCCAAAAGGCCGAGCGAATATCCTTTGGACAATCCAGCAGTTGCCTCGCTTGGGGAGGAGGCTGGTCAGGACCAAATAAGGATCCTAATCATCAGATATCTGACAATGATAGTCAATGGGTTGCGGAAAGACTAGTGCTAAACCAACAGACCAGTGATCTTTCACTATCGAGACATTGGATGAGGGACACGCCAATTGGATGCTTTAGATTGAGTGTTAAAGGTACATCACTTAGCTCTTGAAGTAGTCTTTCTCTAGTTTAGGGAGGGCCCGGGGTAATGCCATAGCCACCATGAAAAGAGGTAGGACTATATGTAGGTACTTGTATTGTGGGCCTAATAAAGCTGTCCTTTACAGATATTGAAAGCTCTCGACCGAGTTCCGTGCATAGGTGCAGCCAGATTGCGGAACTCTGGTTGTAATAGTCACTGCGTTCGTGTGCGGGTCTCGATGCACGCAATAGGTGGTGCATCATAAACGTTAGGGCATTTAACTCCACATCGGAGCTTAGCTCAATCGTGGAGTTTAGATATAAGGATCTGTATGCCTACATGGCATAGTGATGATGTTTACATGGCGCGGTGATGGAGATTCCATACGTGGCTAGGCGTAGGATATAGCTTAGGTATGCTTTCATGGTGTGATGGTGGAGATCTTACGAGGAAGGTACTTTAAGGGGTACCTTGAGATGTCAAGCATTTAGCTACATATGATTTATTAGGTAAATTTACTAGAGAGTAAACGTGTATGATTTATGCGAAAAAATCGAAAGTATATTGTGAAATAAACCTAATTAATAGGAGCCAGTGATAAAGTGGTATATGTAGTTTTATTTGTAAAAAATATATTTTGTCAATTCACCAAAACTTTCTTTCTGACCGCCTCCACATAACAAACTGCATGTTAGACCGGTGGTTGAAATTCTGCAGCATAGGGAAACTTGTTAGTTAAGTGTTATTATATTGGTAAGTGTTTACCTACTATTATATTTTATTCCCCTCCGCTTGTGGGATTTCTATTATAAGCTTTGATATAATTTTCTTTAACTTTTTAAAGGATACCAGACAAGCCAACTGGAGCTTCGATAAATCTAGATTTTTTGAAAAAAAAGTTAGGGTCTTTCAAAATTTAGGGTGTTACAATAGGGTTTATATTTTATTATTCTTAATCTCATTTCAATTTCTAATGCAATCATCGTGCATTTTCATTGTGTACGATCATACAACACTTTCGAACGTTATGAAACTGGACATCATATATCTGCTCAACCATAGAGTTCCAATGGTATAAGTTTCATCATAATCCGAGACTACAACCCAAAATATAATATTACGAGTATTTCAAGATGGTTTTGACCTTCAAATCACCTAGTTTTGAAATATAGTGATCCATATCATTTTCTCTATGTAATGAACAATCCTAACTTAATGGAACTAAACACGAATCCTAATTCGATCATTTTAAGAAATCACCTTTAGAAAGTCACTTAGTTAATTAACAATCAATATTTAAATGTTTAACCATTAAAATATGGGTCATTACATTGATTCTCATCTTGATGTTTTTTATTTAATAAAAATAAGCTGGTATTATTTTGTTTTCCTAACCAACATTATAATCCCTTTACCACATATCATTTGAACATAAAACAGACTAACATTAACTAAATATATAACTTATTCTATTCCTATAATTTAATGAGTAAGAAATAATAAGCTTACTTTAAACATCAAAAGATCGTAAATTACAAAATAACATGCATTTTTAGTATTTTTAAACAAGTGATGCTTAAAATCCCTCAAAGTAAGGGTGCATGATGAAACTGAACTCAAGGAAGTTATTATTTATAGTACTTGATTTAACAACAACCATTTAATTATCTTTGGACATTTTTTCATACCAACAATTAAGGCCATCAAGCTTTATTACTTTTAAATAATCAACAACTGTAATTTAACTGTGGAAAGATGTTGTAACAAAAAATTAAACATCAAAGTCCATGAAATCAAGAGTTTTGCTATTGTAAGATTAAAATTCATCAGCAAATACAAACATTCAAAGTAGCCATTTAATCAGAATGGTACGAAAAATTTCCTAAAATAGGAATATGAATATGAATTCAAATCTTAAAAAGAAAATTGATGCACGTAAGAAGTTAAAGAATGGAAGTTAAAGAGTATGAAAATAATTATACATGATTTAGTAGAGATCCAAAACTTAAATAACATGTTCTGTATGTTGCATGCATTATTAATAAAAGTAATAACTGCATAAAATGAAAAGATGGAGGTAAGAGGGAATAAATATAAACCGATATCTAGAAGTATGGAGAAGTAAGAACATATCACGAGAAGAATTTTAGAAAAATAATATAAATAATCACATATTCTCTTTTATACATAATAAAACATGTTATAGATGGACCACTTTAAAATAAAATAATATAATATGATTTTTTTTATTGTTAATATACAAACAGCACAGAACCATAAGTATAATTTTGAATTACAAAAGAGGGAGTATTTTAAAATGTGACATAAGATAAAAACATATTTATAGTTGTATAAGTTTCAGAAGTGGTTTAAATTTGTCAATAGTTTGGAAAAGTGGCAAAATATACAAAATTTAGTTAAAAAATTGTAATGTTTAGTAGCAACAAAATAAAACAACATTTTCGCTCAAAAACAAATATTTATCATTATAATTAGGTTAAGGCAAAAGTTTTAAAATTATCTTTGACAAGCTAAACTATAGTTTTTCTTATTCCTTATTAGTTTAGAGTCATCATTGAATTTATAGCATAGCTAGAGAAATGTAACAACCCATATTCCAGCGAGCATGGATTTTTTGAAATGCTTAAATCCAAGTCCATTGTAACATGAGTTGGTTATCCGGTATCCTGTAGAAAGGCAACGATAAGTATATCAAAGCACAAACAAATTTCTCACAACAAAACTCAATAAAATATGATAATAAGTTAATGCTTTCCATGATAATGGAACTAAATAATAAAGTGTCTTTAAATGGAAAAGTCTCTGCCATCTGTTTAACCTGCGGGTTTGTTATGAGAAGGGAGTCAAAACTAAAGTTTTGGTAAATAGACACATTACACTTTTTACGAATAACGCTACACATACCGTTTTATCTTTATTTATCTTTTATTAGGTTATCATGGTTTATAATACTCTTATCTCCATGTGTAAGACATGCCCATCTACTCCCCAATTGACCAAACCTAATAATACATGTAGCTATATGTCCAATACATCTAGGTACTACCCACGGTACCCTCTTCGATATGTCATCATCATTTCTCTATGAAATAGTGCTGCTACAACATCTATAACGGATTGCTCCGTAAAGTCTACAATACAGATGTTATGTCCTCTACAAAGAAAAGATGAAGTTTAGTCCGTATTGGACTAAACCAATACTCGAACATTCACGATGTACCAACCAGTGCATAGTAAGGATCTACATGTAACCGTTCTGTCTATACTAAGCGATACGATTGGGGCTTATTATGGAAGGTGATTATCTACAATCTATAAAGAGGCACTACTAGAGCCCACATATGCTAAAATAGGTTTGTCTCTATCTCGTATGGCTAAGGCTCCACGCAGCCAGTCCACTACTAGTAAAAGACTCCCTAATGGGATAAGGCCTTGCCCTAAAACAAACAGACAAAAACAAACAATTGGTGTTGCCACATCATACAGTGTGCCGATAATGAAAGACCACTATCATCTTGATTTAAACCGCATCTTCTCGTACTTGCTATTTACTGATGATAACAGGCATCCAATGGTTACTATCCTTTAATTGGTCCCGACCGCTAAAAACATTGCATCCTAAAGTCACCTATCAGCCTTCTGACCGCCCCAAACATGAATGCAGTTAAGGCATGCCCTTTTGCTGGAATCTACGGACTTTCCTCCAATGGATATCCTAAACTATTGCCTATATTAAGGGGCTAACCTTGGGGTATCCTCTCTATAAAGTACACTTCCTCTGTTTAACATGGCTAATCCCGATCTTCCTGAGATCATTAGTCCTCGATTGATTGGGAATGCTGCTATAAATGCGCCTAGTGAGATCAATGTACTTTGATGAATCTGTTGTGGTTCACATCGCTATGCATATCTTCAGATTCGCTTTGGACTACTCCGAACGCATCTCTCGTTTCATATTAGACCTATGTCTAATCTCTTCTTAATCGTTCACTTACTCTTATCTTCCTTACTCTGTTTTTATCTTATTATTATGATATTGCTCTTGATTTTTCTTAATTTCTGATTATATCAGTTTCTATCATGTAAGGCATTATATATTCATAATAATGTTGTTACTTTCTATTTTCTATACTAAAATGGAAAATATTTATCTTACTTTACTTGTTTTTTTCAAGGCTATGAAGAGTATAACTTGATTTCTTACTCTTTCCTCTTTTTATAATTACTTTCAATTATATTACTCTATTTGTTTACTATCTTGGTAAATCTTAATTTTGGAAGTTATATTCATTCAATTTCGTTGGTTATGGAAATTATGCTAAAATTTATTTCCATAATTTGACATAAAATAATTCTATAAACAGTAATCCGTAATTGCAAGGCATTTGTTCTATCCGTCTCTGACTTTATTAGATAGTGAAAAAATACGACTAAGTTTCCATTTTATATTAAACTAATTACATTTTCCTTTTCCCTTGCAATTACGTTTACTGTCTTTCTAAAATTATAAATATGGAAATGAATCCCTTTTTCTTGGCCTACCAAATTAGGCTATATTTTAACTTCCCATTTATTTGGTATATTTTAATTCTCATTCTATTTCATTTTCCAGTTTTTGACATAATTACTGTAAATTTACAAAATTAGGCATATCTTTATGTCTAAAAGTTCTCAGCCCCAATGACAATTATATTTGCTAAATTCCAATTTCCAGCAATTTACTTCCTTACATATAAGTATAAATTCTTCTTTATTTATAGTTTTACATATAATTAGTAATTACTGCAAATAATTCTAATTGAACAATGTCAAATTTAACTAATTATAATAATTGTAAATAATCCTAACTAAACTACATGAGATTTAATTTATTAACCATAACAGGAATTAACAATTCTATACATCATTATCTGAAAAGATATAACTTAAATCCACACATTCATAGTTCTAAGTTCATTTCCTTGGTTGCTGCAAATTCTGCCTTCTCGGTTGATTATAATTATTATATTTCATAAGTCCTTCCCTAGAAAAATTTAAGTTCGGGTTCATCTTAGAAGAGAGAACCTAGGAAAGGGAAAGATTATGTTGTGAGTGAAGCGAATTTGGGATCTATTTATAGTGTAACCTAAGGATCTCAGACATTTGGATTTCAGGATTTAATCTTGTCCAGCCACGTCATTTAACCATTTGGTGCTTTCGAATTCAAATTCAGCCAATAGGAACAAGCCACCTCATCTAGAATAAAATAAAATATGTCATCCAGATAAATAGCTGGGTCGACCAGACCTTATAGAGGGTCGACCTATAGGTTAACCTGGTTGATGTATATTTTTTCATGAATCTTCTCTGTGCGGTAACTTCTTCCTTCCAGCTCAGATTTCTACAAATTATATATGTAAATTGATCAAAAAATCATCATGGATGACAACTCTCATAGCCAAATTCTGAAAATTTTACAAATTTAATTTATTGTCTAATTATTAAAAATACTAGGTGTTACATCCTCCATCCATTAGAAAATTTCGGCCTAAAAGTTTGGCAAGGGAAAAATATGTAATTCCTTGCACAATTCACATCCATCAGTGTACATCCAATTTTTGCAATCATCGTGTCCTTGTGCAAAGTGTACTATATAAAACTGATGAATGCAAATGAATTTCCAAGTGGTATATCATATATGAATACTCTTTTCTCCAAAAATCATTTTAAAAATATGATGCATACATCCCAAATATGATTGTAATTTCTACATGAATGCAATATTTTAAAAATCAAAATATCATTTCATCCAATTTTTCCCGACACCCTTTTCTGAATAAGGATGCAACTCAACCAATTTTGGCATTCAAACCCTACCAAACAACTTTAATATTTAAATCCCAGAAAAAATTAATTTTCCAAACCAGGTTTCTTATGTTTGAAAAAGGTAGAAAATGAAAAATTATGTATTTTTCACTTCACTTTTATGCACCTTTTTCCTCGTACTTGGAAATATTTTGCTGCTACTCTTTAAAATTTCATTTTTTTTTTCAAGTACTGTTTTCAAATTCCCCATGCTTATTTTGGAAGAATTTATTTTCTCTTGCTATTCTCGTTTATTGTGGTTACCGTCTTTGTTCCATTTTATAATTTTTGTTGTTTCTCTTTTTGTTATTTACCTTTTTCTTTCATTTTTAACTTATTTATAATATCCTTTGTCCTTATTCTTTTTTATTAATCATTCTAGAAACCTAGAAATAGAATGTCACACTAAACAATTCTATTTTTCAGTAATAGTATAGAATACTGTATAGGAATGCAAATCCATATTAAAACAAAACAGACTTCACTACAATAAATATTGGGTAAAAGGTACAACCGCTAAATATAGCTATCCACTGGGACTAGGAGGTCTAGGACAATATCATATCACTCTTGACATAAAAAGGTCATAATCACTTAATCTAGACAACTTAGGTGCTCCTTCTTCCATCTACTACTATTGTTAAACTCGTACGTGTACCTGCTAGTTCTTGAGAAATCTACTGCTACAAATGGTCCATCTTCAACTGCTCGCGTATAATACCCAGATATTCATACACTGTTGTACCCAATCCGTCGATAGATCTAAATCTAACGATCCTTAATTCACTATGAAGTAACACCATATTATTAAGCCTAATTTTAATTTTTCCATAAAGTAAGAAAACATGTTGAACTTTATTTTTCCTCATGAAATGCTAAAAGGAGTTTCTATTAATTACAAACCATGTCATAATTTTCTTACAAGAACCCCAAGATTTCTCTTACAGTCAATTTTCCTCTACACTACAACTGTACTGGTTTTAGGCCTCTGCCTGTAAATTCAATCTTTTACCATTATATTATCGACTTACATGAGATTTCAATTTTCATGCTAATTAACAAATCTTTTTCAATTAGCTTGTACACTTTATTAATTCTGTATCTTTGTATAATCCCTATTTACTCTTTCCATATAAATCATACAAGTTTCAAAATTTACTTTAACTCTTCTAATTAAAACAGTAACTACATGGAAGGCATCCTTTCCAAATTTCCTTTTCTCGTCCTCACATATTATTTCATAAATTTTGGCTATTGACTATTTCCAGCTTTTACTTCTTAATTCCTCTCTTAAGACTTTCTACAATTACTTCTCAAGTTTTATGGCCCATTCACGTACCAAAATAATTTCTTTAGTTTTTACCTAGTGTTCCAAGCACACTTCTGGAATCATTCAATACCAAAAGCTTTACCACAGTGATAATTTCCATTTACTCTACACTATTTATCAAGTTTGGATTCCTTTCTCTCTCTGTTTTCAAATTTTTAATCATTCCCCTAAACCATCTTAATTCTATAAAATTTATCTTCTCAATACCTTTCTTAAATATTAAAAACTGGAGTATATAGGATTAATTACTTCTATTCATTCACTATTGTTTTTCTTTTCAAAGGGATTTGCACTTTACCTTAGCTACTAATCTACTTTTCTACATAATTCTTTTTTAATAGGAACTATTAAGATAAAGTTTCTATGAATCTTTCCAAAAATGGAATTAAGTGTTTTACATAATGTAACAAGAAAACTTTATTATTTTAATAATTTTCATTTATTTATTGAAATTGCACAAAATATGGTGCTTCATCTATATATTATACACCTCTTTCGTTGTGTATTTCCTTGTTACTTTAACAAAAACACGTTTACTTACAAATTTATTGGTTCATATAATCTTATCTTACAATTCTTCTTGTACAAGTGGGTTAAAGTATGTCACAATCCATATTTTATGAAAACTCCTACATTTTCTTTCATACTAAATCCATGTAGACATTTAATCACAATACTCTAACACTTCTATAAAGTGGTTACTTTATTTCAAATCATTGGAATAGAAATTTTGTAGAATTACATCCAAAGATTCTAGCATCCTTTTCCGCTATTTTTTCTATCTCCATACAAAACATATATGTATATTATTATTATTTTCAAAACAAAAATGTTGTCTTTTTTTCTTTAAGTTCTTAAAAGCTTTAGTTATAGGGCTAGACTCAAACTGGGTTCTTAACTTCCATTTCCAACTAGTTAGCTTATTCAAGACGGTCTATTTCTATATGGAAACCTACCTCTAAAGCATCCGCAACAACACATATATGTCTTATTTATATATATTTGTTCTTTTCCCTGACCACTTATATCAGTTAACTCCAGAACTTGCTTAAGTATTTTATTTTAAAAAAAAAATCTATAAACTTTTCTCAAAAATTATTTTAATGCTAATCTAAATATTTCAAACAAGTAAAATTACGAAAACCATAAGATTTTAAATTTGAAACTTGAAAACTCTTCTAGAAATCTTTTTCTCTATATTATTTTTTCAGGCTTGTTTAGAAGTTTAAATGTGAGGCTAAGTATAAAGTGATTTCTTAATTTTCGTTCTTAAATCCTTTACATGAAATTATTTTTCTTCAATGTTAGGTCTGAATTGTTGAAACACCCCACCTCCGTTAAGGTCACTCACAAAGGGAATGCCTTAAATTTGGTGGAGCATTATAGGTAAAAGATGCAGATAAATTACAAGACAGACAAATAAAACAGCGGAAAATAAAGTCATTTTATTAACAATGTGGTTCAGTCAAGCTTTTACAACAGTTGTCTCAATCATACTAAAAGTAATACATAGAACTTCTGTCTTGATTTAAAAACTTCCAAGTACAAAAGTAGCATAAAAATAACATCAATTTATTCCCTAATAGAGTAAAGCAAGCCATAGCTGAAATGAGACTGAATCCAAAGAAATACATGATGATCTTAAAGCAACAAGGAATCCAAGTTAAGCAGAAGTGTTTCCTCCCAGAAAACCTGGGGGGAACGGAACAAAAGAGGCGAAACAAAACTAGGTCAGACATAAGTCTGGTAAGTCTAGTGATCTTTCAGCATGCAAACAAGATAAAGGATCATGACATGAATAAACCGAAAATAGGAAAATACCATAAAAACAAGGTAACAAAAGACAAGATAAGTGCAAGGTGAACTGAATGTGCTTCTACTTTTTCTCTGCTTCGCTACTACTCTGTTAATCTGATTTCTATATTTATCTCTGCACCACCTAACTAGTGTCCCAACTAGTAATCTGTATAAAATGATAAGAGTAATCCCAACCCCCATAATTGTGGTAGCCTTCAGGTGTACATCTATCGTGAGGATTCCACCTCAATCAGTCTAATTGCCATGAACATGTTAGATGTACCCTTACTACCCTATCGATCGGCTCCCTACTTGTATTCATGTTCCACGTGTCTGTGTCAATCGACCCTCTCTTGCGTGTAGATACCCTGTGCTAGTCCCACCATAAGGTGTATCAATCCTTATGATAGCAACCCGACACGATTCAAGATGCACAGTGTATAAATACTGGTACCTAGTGCCTGCTTTTTCCCACTCTGGAGTACGTGCACGCCCGTAAACCGTCGGAACCTACACTGACGTATCCCCTACCGCTGCTTTGACCGCTTATAATCAGCCCAGTAATCGTGCCCCACCCTGCCTAGTTCAGGGTACCGTGATACATCCATGTGGGTTACTGCTGAAATGGGTGCCTGTTACTAGGGTTTCCTATTGGTTAAGTTTGTGGGCCTATATTTACTAATATTACCCACCAACCCGATATGTACTTAACCTTCCCATTGATTCAAGCATTTTTTAATAAACGGTTAAGTTTTGTGGGCCTATAAGTACTAATATTACCCACCTACACGAGATGTACTTAACCCTCCCATCGATTCAAGCATGTTTATTTAATAGTTAAGTTTTGTGGGCATATATTTACCAATATTACCCACCAACCCGATATGTACTTAACCCTTCCACTGATTCAAGCATGTTTATTTAATGGTTAAGTTTTGTAGGCCTATATTTACTAATATTACCCACCAACCCGATATGTACTTAACCCTCCCACACATTATGCCATATTAGTTAAGTGTTGTCCGCTCATGTTAACATAACCCACTCATTCATCATGTCATGTTGGTTAAGCATTTCTTATTAACTTGACCCTCCTTACTTATCATGTTGGATCGGTTAAGTGTTTTCTATTAACTTAACCCCGTTCGTTCATCAAGTTATATTGGTTAAGTGTTTCTTGTTAACTTAACCCCACGTATTCATCTTGTTGTATTGGTTAAGTGTCATCAATCAATTCAAGTTAACTTAACCTACCTACATGTCATGTTATTTTGGTTAAGTGTTGCCTTCTTGTGTTAACTTAACCCTACTGCAAATCAAGTTATACTGGTTAAGTGTTGCCCTCTTATTTTAACTTAACCTTTCCATAAATCAAGTTATATTGGTTAAGTGTTTCTAAATTTAGTTAACCTCACCCACTTGTCTAATTAACATGTTATAAAGGTTAAGCGTTCTAAATTTACTTAACCTCACCCACTTGTCTAGTTAACATGTTATAACGGTTAAGTGTTCTAAATTTACTTAACCTCACCCACTTGTCTAATTAACATGTTATAATGGTTAAGTGTCCTAAATTTACTTAACCTCACCCACTTGTCTAATTAACATGTTATAACAGTTAAGTGTTCTAGATTTACTTAACCTCGCCCACTTTTCTAATTAACATGTTATAACGGTTAAGTGTTCTAAATTTATTTAACCTCACCCACTTGTCTAATTAACATGTTAAAACGGTTAAGTGTTCTAAATTTACTTAACCTCACTCACTTGTCTAATTAACATTTTATAACGGTTAAGTGTTCTAAATTTACTTAAAATCACCCATCAGTTTAGTTAACATGTTGAATTGGTTAAGTGTTTCCTTAATTGACTTAACCCTACCAATCTTGACTTAGCTTTATTAAAGCACCAACCACTCACATTAGACAGGTATTGTTGTGGTCACTGGATGTGCCGGTCGGTTCTGGGCAGTTTTACACCACAACTCAGTCTAACCTCGGGACCTTTTTGGGCTCAATGCACTAACCACCCACATTAGACAGGTATTGTTGTGGTCACTGGATGTGTCGGTCGGTTCAATTCAGTTTTACACCATAACTCAGTCTAGCCTCGGGTTAGGCATATTCGTCTTTCTAAATTTACATATTTCTCCTTTTATGCTTATATGTAAATTTGTTAACAATTTATTGTCGTGGCCCACTTTCTCTCCAATTCAATTTCATGGTTTTTGGCATAAAAACTATACCATTTTTATGCCACTCGTTAATTACGTGACTATGAGCCAAATATGTCAGTTATGTGTAATTTCCAAGTTTTTCCCAACGTCACCCCCATTGTACGTTCGCGTTAATCACATAAAGTCATTGGACCCGCAAATTAGCCCAATTTATAAACAAGAGGTAAAAGAAGGGAACATTTAATCAAACATATGTCACGTAAATTTAAATTAACATGTCTCACGAAACTTGCAATTAGATTGGATAGAACTAGCATAAGCCTAAGCATGTGAACATGTAGATCTAGACATAGGTGAACACAACTTGGTTTATAATTGGCATAATTTAGGAGAATCATGACATGTACATTATAGAGCATGTATAAGTTTAACTTTAACATGTAGATGTGAACTAGAACTAACAATAATGATCATATGAACTTGCATGAATCCACTTTACAAACTTGCATATAAATATAGATCTGATTTTTGGATCTAACACAGAACATGAAACTTGCATATGAACATATATATGTGTATATATATATATATATGTTGTATATGACGTAGTTGTATACACAATTATATGATTTTTGTTTGATGATAACAACCAAGTATATATTATAAATGTGTTTGTTAATGTACTGTTTCATATATTCATCACAGACAGGAATATAATATTTATATTTAAATAGAATACGACTGTACAAACATTTATATATTCATACTGTATTTTATTTGAATCGAATATTATATTTCAACATTCAAACAGTACAAATTATATGACTCCACTATTTGTACACATTCACAGATATTTCAACATGAGATTGTACTTGTGTAAATAAACTGAATATGATAGACAAGTTTGTTTGACAACAATAAAATAATATTTTATTTCAAACAAATTTGTTTACAAACATCAGTACAATTATGTTGTTACACAGCTCCTCACTATAACACTGTCTCTACATCTCATATTTATATACAATCACTGATACATTTACATTCACTAACACTATCTCTTAGTCTTCTGCCTTCAGTCTTCACAGCACTTCACTATCAGTCCAGTCATCACCTGCTTACCTGTCATATGAAACACACACACACAGTATACCGCAATAGAAATAAAACTGAACACATGCAAATATAAATTTTATTTTTAAAATTCTATTTGCCTCAGTTTTCTGGTGTGTTTCTCATACTTTTTCATGACTTGATCTGATATATTTTTTAGTACCCACTGATCAACCTCGACATAACCATACTGGTTTGCTGATCAGAACCAGCATCAAACTCAGCTGATTCTGACCAGCCCCAACACAGTACAGTCAGTCTGCTGATTTTTTTTCTTCAGTATACAAGATAGGTCAAAAATCAAAAGAGAAATGGAAGTGCAAAATTTCAGATCAGCAAACACAAGATGGAAATCATAACTGATCAAATGCAGCATACACAGCACAAGGCAGAGTAGTCAAGTATGGACAAAGAACTACAAAAGTCAAAGTCAACATGCAAGATTAATATGGCAGATCACACTTTTCAAGTCCGCCAAGTCAGAAATGTCAAAGTAAAGGAAATAGCAAGTTTCATGTCAAAGTGGTACAAGACTTGTGATCAAAACAGCAAATACAAAGGTGATAAAGTGGTCGAGCAACAATACATGGCAAGAGCATGGCAGCCCAACATTAATGGTCGAGTAGCATTTCAAAAATGTTCAAGGCAGAGCTAATCTTAGTCAACATAGTGTTGAGTACAAAGTGGACGTGGTGCAGCAACATGGTGACACAGTCAACAAAGTCAATCCCAACTCATGCAAATATACAATGGAGCAACTACTATATATAGTTCAGCAAAGTGCACAAGCCAATAGTCGAGACAGTCAAGACTAACAAGACAGCAATGGTGAAGCATGGTTAAACATAAGTACAAATTTTCATAGCCATGATCAAAGCAGTTAGTACAACAGTGCTTTACAAATGCATGTGCTAAAATTCATTTTAGCATGTATAGATATGATGTAGCAAAATTTCTGGTGTACATGAACTTTAGTTCAAGTCAAGTATCACATATGGTGGTGACAGAATACATGTGCACAAGGATACAAAAGCAAACAAGTGTGCATTGCAAGTGGACTGGACATAGCATGCTAAAGTCATCACAACATTTCAAATGCAGTGTGCCAGGAATGGCGATGAATACAAATGGTTCAAACTACATGTTCTTTCCAGAAACCATATATGACATAAATGGTCGAGTTCATGGCAGAAATGAAATTGCAAAGTGAACATAGTCGAGGCTAATGCACAAGCATGTGAACATGTCACAAACTATCATGATAATTATGAACATTTTCAAAGCAGGAAAGAGTGAAACAGGTCAAAGTGTTCACACGAGAAATCAAAGGCATTCAGCAAAAGAAGCACGCAAAAATCAAGCAAACATATATTTGTTTTCAGAAATAAATAAGCCAGGATTCACGGCTTTAAAGCTTTCCAAGAAATGGTTCATACAAATGTGGCAAGATTTTGCAGCATCTCACAGAACAAATGGAAACAAATATTTTGGGGGATCACTGCAACATTTCAAAATCAATTCAGGGTCGTTTTCTTTCAAGGCGAAATAGACAATTCCAGAAACAATTCAGGTTTCAGATTGGGCAAGTACAAATTGCAATCTAAATCTCTTTGGCAATATATGATGATAAACATGGAAACAACATCACACGCATGATTTCAGGAATAAACCAATTCAGAGTTTTCAAAATTTAAACCGTGCAAAGGAAATACGAGGGACAAAGTTTTTTGTTTTGTTTCCAGATATGGAATGATTAATGGCCAGCAAATCATTTTAATAATTTCCAATTACAAGAAATCAAATTTAAATCGAGCCAGTTAAAAAGGGAAACTCGAAAATCAGCCAAGTCATATCGAGTGAAATCAGAGAGCAATTAAAGGATTCTATAATCCTATTTTAACACCAAATCATCACAGGCAACAAGCATCGAAACCACAAACTACTAATTCAAGCAAAGAACTGAAAATCAGAAAACTCACTTTTTTTTTGTTTCGATCAAAGACAAATTCCAAATTTGATCGGCAAGCATCAGGAGCCATCGAAGAATCAAGGAGCATCAGAGAACTCAATTTCATCAAGCATCGATTCAAATTTGGGGATAAACAATGAAACCCTAAAATCATTTCTCAAGCCGCCGCCATTATCTTTACAGAGAAGCAAAAGAGATCGGGTTAAACAATAAAGAGAATGGGCCGGCCTATTTCTTTGAAGTGTGGAAAGGGGATGACCCTTTATTACTAAACTCCTTTATTTTCTTTTAGGGTTTTATTTGTTTAATTCATGTTGTACTTTATTTTTGATTTTTGTAAACCGTCTCATACAGTTTCTAGAATTCTGTAAAAATCTAGGGGACACCAGTTAGGTGTTTAACTGGGAGTTGACAGAGTCTGTAAAATCTGGGTTACATATTACAGGGTTGTAATTCGGGGAATCTGATCGAGGGGACATCGTTCAGTCTAGGGTTTTGAGCGTAGGGTTAGGACAGGAGCAGGCGCTGCGAGTGTACATGGTCTTGTATGCGGGATCTGTTTATAACACCTAGTAGAAACCTTAGGAATGCAGCAGTAGGCAGGGTTTTGCCGAAGCTGGGTATATCTGTGTGTGATTTATTTTCTGCACTTTTAATTCTGCTGCATTCTGTGATCTGTTTATTATTTTAATATCCTGTCAGTTTTTCAATTCAGTTTAAAAACTGTGATAAACCCTATTCACCCCCCTCCCTCTAGGGTTAATCTAGATCCAACATTTGGTATCAGAGCAGGTATTTTCTTTAACTCTAGAGAGATGGATAATCCTAGTTGTCAGTTTAGTGAGAGTCAGTCCAGTTCATCTTCAACTATTTTCACTGGAACAGATTTTTTAAACTGGAAATCCAGAATGGAATTTTATTTAAAATCTGTTAATATTAAATGTTGGGATGTTATTATCAATGGGTACGATATGGTAGACAAAGTTTTTAATTCTCGTGCTACACATATTCTATATTCTTATCTTGATGATGATCAATACAGTCTGATCTCACATTGTTTATCTGCACAGGAAATCTGGGATACTCTCAATACGAAGTATGGAAAATCTGACAACAGCTCAAAACCCCAGAATGTCAACTCAGATTCAGAATTCTGTTTAACAGGATTTACAAATGAAAATTCAGAAGGATCAGATGATGGAGAATCAACGGATGCTGAAGTCGAAAATTTCTCATATGAAGATTTGGTTTATATGTGTGTTGATTTAACTAAATCTGTTGATAAACTCAAATCTAAAAACAAATCTCTAAAATCTAGGAATTCTGAGTTGACCAGCAAAATTGATGATTTGGAATCACAGCTTGAATATTTTAAAAATTCTTCAAATTCTGATTGCAAAAATTGTTTGAAATTGGAAACCAATCTTGTTCATCTCAATAAAATTATTCAAAAGTTTGAAAATGAAATTCTGATCTTAAAAAACAACAAGATTGAGTTATCAAGTTTGAACAATCATCTGCAAAAGGAATTTGAAAATTTTAAAACTAATATTCATTCCAAACTTGAAATTGCTGAAAAGGAAAATTTGTTGAAATCGAATTCGATTTTGAAAGAACTTGAAAACGAGATTGAAAATTTCAAGAAATTTGAGTCTGAAAGTCGAAAACATTTTGAGTTTGAAATTGCTGAATCCCAAACCAAAATTAAATCACTTGAATCTGAAAATTTGGTTTTGAAACAATATGATGCTGAAAGGAAGATCATTGATAACCGCTGTTTAGATTAAATAAAAGAGAACGGTGATCTTAAATTCAAAATTCAACGACTAGAGTCAACTTTGACTAAATTTTCTAATAGTGAAAAGTCGTTGAATATGTTGTTGCAAAACCAAAATTCTATTGGAAATAAACATGGTCTTGGATTTGGGAAAACAAATGTTTTTGAAAATCGCAATTCAAATGTTTTTAAAAATCCTCTAAACTGCTTTGAAAAGAATGGACTTAAAAATCTAAACTTTGAAAATTCCAAAGGATTTTTGAAACAAAAACAAAATGAAAAATTATTTTATAATAAATCACTTAAACATATCTGGATCCCAAAAGGAAATAAAACAAATTCAGTTAACTTCAAACAGATCTGGGTTCCTAAGGGTACAAAGGTTAATTCTGATGGTTTGTTATATTAACAAGTCTGGGTACCAAAATATGTGAATAAAACTGTGAGTGGTTTTACAAACTTTGTTAGACCACTCGATTCTATAAACTGTTAGGTACCGGAGGAGGCTGAGGAACTACTTTGCTAAAGAGAAATTGAATCCAAACTGCTTCATATCTTCAGATTATTCACAGTTCCTTAGCCAAGCTTGTTGAGTTAGAGATTCTGATTTACATTGGATTCTGGTATGATCTCTAAACTCACCTTTGTAAATATTTTTTCTGTTTTTATTTTTCTTTGTTTATTTCTCCTTCTGTCCCTTCTGTCTATCTTTCTTTTTCTGTTTTATGTTTTGTCATTGTCATATCACTGTAACTTCTTCTGGGCTTCATTAATTTCCAATTGTAGAATTCATATTTTCTGGAAATTCGCTTTAGTTGAATAGAACTCTGATGTTTTAGTTATTTCCAGATCTTGAATTTAATCTTGTAAATATCTGCAATTGTTTTGAAGTTTATGTTTTCTCTGAATTCATAACAGTGTTGATGTATTCGGGTCATATCTTGAACACTGTTAATTTTGAATTCTAATTTTTTTTAAAGATCTGAATATTTTGTGAAATTTCACACACCTCTGCTATTTTGAGTTTCTTCTAATTCATTTTAGAAAGACTTGAAATAATATGCTCATTACAGCACACCAATATTCACCAGTTGTGATAATTTCAAAAATTTTCAGATTGGCTTGAATATGTTAAATTGTCTTGAATCAGTGATACATCTTGAAATTTCATCGTTATTCATGATTATTATGATTGAAATTAGCTTTGTTTGAAATCATTTGAGATTCTAGATATTTTGAATATCACACACCACTTAAATTTGAAATTATCAATCTTGTGTGAATAATTCTTTATATCTCAAACTTGGCATTGTTTCAAGTGATTTCAAATAATTTTTTTTCTTTTGGATCATGAATATCTCTCAAACTTGATGTAAATGATCTGAAATCCCTCTTATACTTGTCAAAGATAATTTTGAAAATTCTTTGAAAATCCGGTCATAAATCTCTCTGTTTTTTTTCATGATTATTGGATTTGAATATATGTTTGTTTAAAATCATTTGAAGTCATTGATTTATTGAATCACGCACATATCATAAATCTGAAATTTACATTCTGGTGTGACTGATTCACTGAATCCTGAGAGTTTCATATTTCTCAAATGATTTAAAATAAACGGTTTTTTTTCATTAGATCTTGAATCATCCTATGTGACCAACATCTTGGCAAGTCTGATTTGAATCTGATGTTTGTGTTGCTCAGATATTTTTCTGGAAAATATATTTTTGGTGACTACTTGTTTTGGTATCAAATACATACCATGCTCTGATACATGAAATTAATTTGCTTGATCTGCCTGGGCTTTGTATTTAAAATTCTTTTGTCTGTGTTATACTTGTTTGTCTCCAATGTCTTGTTACCTTCCTCATAAATAAAGACACCAAGTGGTATCAGTTTTGTAGTACTGATTTTTGTATATTTTTTAATCTCCCATGTCTTGTATAGATCTTCATTTCCCTCTTGTAATTGATTTTCAATTTTAAAATTATTTATTGATTATTCATTCAGAAATTGAAATCAATATCCAAATTGAAATGTATTTATAATTCATCAAAATTATTATCGGATTTTAAAATTGTGATGAATTTTGACTGCAGTATATTTCACAATAAGAGGAGATTTTATTTAAATTCTTCATGATGGTTGAACATTTATTATAATATCTTTGAACTGACAAATTATTTCACGACCATCTTCATTACCTATCATCCTTTCTGCCATCCATGATAATTTTATATTAATGTGGAGAGTTTATTTTTGTTTAAAAAAAATCATCGTGAATAAACAGTGAAAATATTTGTGATAGAAATGGGACTATGTTACTATTCAAAATTAGTGATAATTGAAAATTTTCAGTGATCTCGGTACAGTTGATTATATTTCATAATATGATTAATTTAGAAATTTATTTCACAAACCATTTCTGTACCTACCACATTTCTATCATACATATTAGTTTTGTATACTGAGGAGTTTTTCATTTTGAAACTGAAAATAATAATAATATAATATTCATAAGTATTTCTCTAACCTCATTTAAAAATCCAAGCTCTGGTTATGCATGGTTATGAGATTACTTATATTTAAGCTGCAACTGATCTCATTTAAAAATCCAAGATCTGGTTATACGTGGTCAGTGTGCTCTTAAATTAAAAGAAAAAGAAAAGAAAATAATTTGCTAAATAAATTTGTATATGAAATTCTCCTTGGTATATAAAAACTAGCCTATCAATCCATTTTCTATTTGTGAAATGTGTTGAAATCTTATGATATATTATGATTTGTTAATTGATAGGTATTGGGATTTGAGATTATACGATTTTGTCACTTAAATTGAATCTATAATTATAGTCCAAAATCCATCACTGTTTTGAACTTCATTTTTTATAAATTCTTTTGAAAATAACTGGAAACCTTTTGTGTTTAACTCTCTCCATTATAAATTTCATCGTAAATCCGTCATTCTCTACAATGTGAAATATGCCATCTGTTCTTAGTTTATTATGATTTTTTGTTTGACTGATTGAGATTTATGATGATCGTTCTTCCTCTTAAGATGATATTGTACTTGTTAGTCATTTTTCATCTATATTTTATTTTCTAAATTCTTTTGATGATAACAAAAGGGGGAGAATGAGTTGAGAATTTGATTTATGAGTGAATATTTTATAAATTTTTTTAATTTTGAAAATACATGCAATTTTCATTTTTTTTCACTCATTCACGGTTATAGGGGGAGTTTCTGTTGTAGGGGGAGCTTACAAATAGGGGGAGTTCTGTTAATTCACTGCCAAACACAGTTATTGTACTCAAAATCTGTTATTTGTTTGTCATCATCAAAAGGGGGAGATTGTTGTATATGACGTAGTAGTATACACAATTATATGATTTTTGTTTGATGATAACAACCAAGTATATATTATAAATGTGTTTGTTAATGTACTGTTTCATATATTCATCACAGACAGGAATATAATATTTATATTTAAATAGAATACGACTGTACAAACATTTATATATTCATACTGTATTTTATTTGAATCGAATATTATATTTCAACATTCAAACAGTACAAATTATATGACTCCACTATTTGTACACATTCACAGATATTTCAACATGAGATTGTACTTGTGTAAATAAACTGAATATGTTAGACAAGTTTGTTTGACAACAATAAAATAATATTTTATTTCAAACAAATTTGTTTACAAACATCAGTACAATTATGTTGTTACACAGCTCCTCACTATAACACTGTCTCTACATCTCATATTTATATACAATCACTGATACATTTACATTCACTAACATTATCTCTTAGTCTTCTGTCTTCAGTCTTCACAACACTTCACTATCAGTCCAGTCATCACCTGCTTACCTGTCACATGAAACACACACACACAGTATACTGCAATAGAAATAAAACTGAACACATGCAAATATAAATTTTATTTTTAAAATTCTATTTGCCTCAGTTTTCTGGTGTGTTTCTCATCCTTTTTCATGACTTGATCTGATATATTTTTTAGTACCCACTGATCAACCTCGACATAACCATACTGGTTTGCTGATCAGAACCAGCATCAAACTCAGTTGATTCTGACCAGCCCCAACACAGTACAGTCAGTCTGCTGATTTTTTTTCTTCAGTATACAAGATAGGTCAAAAATCAAAAGAGAAATGGAAGTGCAAAATTTCAGATCAGCAAACACAAGATGGAAATCATAACTGATCAAATGCAGCATACACAGCACAAGGCAGAGTAGTCAAGTATGGACAAAGAACTACAAAAGTCAAAGTCAACATGCAAGATTAATATGGCAGATCACACTTTTCAAGTCCACCAAGTCAGAAATGTCGAAGTAAAGGAAATAGCAAGTTTCATGTCAAAGTGGTACAAGACTTGTGATCAAAACAGCAAATACAGAGGTGATAAAGTGGTCGAGCAACAATACATGGCAAGAGCATGGCAACCCAACATTAATGGTCGAGTAGCATTTCAAAAATGTTCAAGGCAGAGCTAATCTTAGTCAACATAGTGTTGAGTACAAAGTGGATGTGGTGCAGCAACATGGTGACACAGTCAACAAAGTCAATCCTAACTCATGCAAATATACAATGGAGCAACTACTATATATAGTTCAGCAAAGTGCACAAGCCAATAGTCGAGACAGTCAAGACTAACAAGACAGCAATGGTGAAGCATGGTTAAACATAAGTACAAATTTTCATAGCCATGATCAAAGCAGTTAGTACAACAGTGCTTTACAAATGCATGTGCTAAAATTCATTTCAGCATGTATAGATATGATGTAGCAAAATTTCTGGTGTACATGAATTTTAGTTCAAGTCAAGTATCACATATGGTGGTGACAGAATACATGTGCACAAGGATACAAAAGCAAACAAGTGTGCATTGCAAGTGGACTGGACATAGCATGCTAAAGTCATCACAACATTTCAAATTCAGTGTGCCAGGAATGGCGATGAATACAAATGGTTCAAACTACATGTTCTTTCCAGAAACCATATATGACATAAATGGTCGAGTTCATGGTAGAAATGAAATTGCAAAGTGAACATAGTCGAGGCTAATGCACAAGCATGTGAACATGTCACAAACTATCATGATAATATATGAGCATTTTCAAAGCAGGAAAGAGTGAAACAAGTCAAAGTGTTCACACGAGAAATCAAAGGCATTCAGCAAAAGAAGCACGCAAAAATCAAGCAAACATATATTTGTTTTCAGAAATAAATAAGCCAGGATTCACGGCTTTAAAGCTTTCCAAGAAATGGTTCATACAAATGTGGCAAGATTTTGCAACATCTCACATAACAAATGGAAACAAATATTTTGGGGGATCACTGCAACATTTCAAAATCAATTCAGGGTCGTTTTCTTTCAAGGCAAAATAGACAATTCCAGAAACAATTCAGGTTTCAGATTGGGCAAGTACAAATTGCAATCTAAATCTCTTTGGCAATATATGATGATAAACATGGAAACAACATCACACGCATGATTTCAGGAATAAACCAATTCAGAGTTTTCAAAATTTAAACCGTGCAAAGGAAATACGAGGGACAAAGTTTTTTTTATTTCCAGATATGGAATGATTAATGGCCAGCAAATCATTTTAATAATTTCCAATTACAAGAAATCAAATTTAAATCGAGCCAGTTAAAAAGGGAAACTCGAAAATCAGCCAAGTCATATCGAGTGAAATCAGAGAGCAATTAAAGGATTCTATAATCCTATTTTAACACCAAATCATCACAGGCAACAAGCATCGAAACCACAAACTACTAATTCAAGCAAAGAACTGAAAATCAGAAAACTCACTTTTTTTCTGGTTTCGATCAAAGACAAATTCCAAATTTGATCGACAAGCATTAGGAGCCATCGAAGAATCAAGGAGCATCAGAGAACTCAATTTCATCAAGCATCGATTCGAATTTGGGGATAAACAATGAAACCCTAAAATCATTTCTCAAGCCGCTGCCATTATCTTTCCAGAGAAGCAAAAGAGATCGGGTTAAACAATAAAGAGAATGGGCCAGCCTATTTCTTTGAAGTGTGGAAAGGGGATGACCCTTTATTACTAAACTCCTTTATTTTCTTTTAGGGTTTTATTTGTTTAATTCATGTTGTACTTTATTTTTGATTTTTGTAAACCGTCTCATACAGTTTCAAGAATTGTGTAAAAATCTAGGGGACACCAGTTAGGTGTTTAACTGGGAGTTGACAGAGTCTGTAAAATCTGGGTTACGGATTACAGGGTTGTAATTCGGGGAATCTGATCGAGGGGACATTGTTCAGTCTAGGGTTTTGAGCGTAGGGTTAGGACAGGAGCAGGCGCTTCGAGTGTACATGGTCTTGTATGCGGGATCTGTTTATAACACCTAGTAGAAACCTTAGGAATGCAGCAGTAGGCAGGATTTTGCTGAAGCTGGGTATATCTGTGTGTGATTTATTTTCTGCACTTTTAATTCTGCTGCATTCTGTGATCTGTTTATTATTTTAATATCCTGTCAGTTTTTCAATTCAGTTTAAAAACTGTGATAAACCCTATTCACCCCCCCTCTAGGGTTAATCTAGATCCAACAATATATATATATATATATATATATATCTTGACTTGGGTCTAACATAAAACATGTATCTTGCATATGAACATATATATAGATCTTGACTAACATAAAACATGTATCTTGCATATGAACATATATATAGATTTTGACTAACATAAAACATGTATCTTGCATATGACACATCATTAAAGGATTGTCAAACTTATATGTGGTATGATGGTTTCGTTCGCCAAATCATAATAAGTTTATCACCAATTTCCACATGATACAATAAGTTCAAATAAACCACAATCATTCCAAGACATACATGACCAAATTATCGCAAGAATTAGACATGAATTCGCATCATCAATCACATACAACTTGGTTCAAATTTTATTTTCCAATTCATTACAAATCACACCTTTAATTTATTCACATCTGAAAGGTAATATACTTACAAACAAAAAGGAATTCTTGAGTTCTGGGATCTGTATTCTGAAATTGAATTGCTCGCCTTTGATGTAGATCGTTGAATTCTCTTAGTTGAATTAGATTAGATTTAATTTGATTTCGGTTTTAGTGGCGGCTGGGTTATGATGAGAGTGAATAATAGAATTAGGTTTTAGGTTTAGGGTCCTTATATAGTTGTAGAGAGTGTTTTAGGACCATTAGATTAACCCTGAACAATGAGAACCAATCAGATGCACATCTGCCTTAGAGCGAATCGGCCCACAGGTTGACAACCAAACACCCTGAATCAACCCCTAGTTGACCCAGTGGAGCTCAGGTCGACCTCAAAAATGGGCCGGTTCGGTTATTCCCCCTCCCGGTTCGTTGCTTTGAACTTTTTTTGCATATTTATTTAATTTTTATATATATCTATATACATATTTTTCTCATATGCATGCAAACTTCAAGGCTTAATAACTTCTTCATAAGGTATCCGTTTTATGCAAACCAAATGTCTATCTTGACCGAAATTTTGAGACGAACGTAATAGCGCAACCCATTTTACTTAATTCTTCTTCTAAAAATTAAGTGTTCTTGAATTTGTTAATTTTAATATTCTCAGAAAATTTGGGGTGTTACATTCTCCCCTCCTTAAAGGATTTCGTCCTCGAAATCTTCAAGTTAAGAAGAATGCATCCTAACATCCAATCATCCATCTACTCATCCATCATCCACAAGCATCAGTTGTCCTTAAAAGACTTCTAATGCCATATGAACATATGCAAAGTGTGTGTATATGTCTATTATCTAGTGCAAAATCAGGCGGTCTACTGATCCAGTTGACCTCCTTAATGCGAATCATGAGAGTGTCATGCGTCCAACATGTATGCAAATATCCCTAATCATGTAAATATTATATGTGTGCATATTCACTCATCCATATGCAACATCCATATGATAACACATCAAGTTTCAATTCATAAATATAAAAATTCACTCATGGATATGCAATATGAAAGTGACTGAGCCGATCTAGTGCCTAATGTGTATATGCGTCCATGAGCAACCACTTGCAACCACCAATCATAACATGTTTCAAACACATGTTTACATCCATTGGCTTCTACCTAAGGATTAAAGATATGACCTAGAGAATATTCCTAAAAAATAGAAACAAACATGCATATAATTCCTAGAAAAAGAGACCAAGTATATACCCTCAAGAAAATGAGTATGATGCGCGTGTCTTATCTTCAGTCTCCCACGTCGTGTCTTCTTGAGATTCTTACTGAAGCTTCTTGACCTCCATTTCCAAAACCCACTAGTAAAGATAGGACCTCAATCATTTACTATGCTAGAGGGTATCCAATGTTGTCGAACAATCTTTCCAAGATAAACAGAAGTTAACCATGATACCAAGTGTATGTACTAAGATGATTAGAGGTCTCTCCTCTACTTAGCTTATCCATCATGTCACAAATCTGAGGGTATAAAGCTAAAGGTTGCTATGTACTTTTTACCTCTCTTAAGGTTAGTTTTTTTTTCTACTTAGGGCGCCAGCCACAACTATTTATCTCTCATGCAAACCATACTAGTCGAACTCGACATCCCTCAAGTACAATCCCCAAAGGCCTAAACCAATATCAGACAAACACCCAAGGAATACCTCCTCCGAATTTGGATGATCTACGTGAGGTGATACTAGCAAAACAACGAAACAATTGAGCACTTAACCAACTCTGGCTATCCTCGTCAATCTTGCTCCAAAACTATCGTTGATCACATAACTGGCTTTGTACTATCAACGGGATATATGCGGAAGTCTATCACGAGTTTTTAGGGGGAAAACTCCTAACCTTAATCAAAGAAACATCTGCGTACTTATGGACTACTCTAATGGATCGAAAATCGTCGATAAATACATAAAGTGATTCTAGGTAGCTAAGACAAACTGATCCCTTAGGATCGCATGAAATTTTGAGGGTATTCCTGAGGCAAGTCGAAAGTCTAACTACCCTCCTTTCACAATTACTAGCTAACTAATCCATACTTAGAATCAACCCATAGCCCATGAAACCAAAAACATAAGTATCTCAAATCCTTACAAACCAAAGATAAATGAGCCGAACCACAAATTGGACTTGAGACAATAATGGGATCCTCTACTATACTAGCTCTAGGGTGCAGAGACTCAACTACGGAAGCATATATAAACGAATGCGAAGCGCAAAAATCAAAAAGAGTACTAGCAGGATGATCAAGAAGAAAAACTAAACTTTTCAACAGAAACCTTACTACCTCTCTCTCAGGTATGCTGGCGGTGAGAGCATGCATTTTCCCTCTTGAAAATCCTGTCATTTGTTCTTTCCCTTGTCCTTAATTATTTGACCCGTTATACCATAATAAAGATACTTCCTCTTGTTTTAGGTTTTACTATTCTTTCCTCCCCTCCTTTGTGAACCAAGTCTATATCCATGAGTTCTTCACCCTTGGGTTGTGCTCCTTAGCCAAACTCCCTCATTCTCATCTTTGCCATCCTTGTGTAACTTGTTGACAGGTCTTTTGAAAGATGACCCCATCGCACGGAAAATCCTACAAAGCTCGAAAGAAAAATTAGCCGTAGGTGAAACTACTACGGCTATAGATGGAAGTTGGGCTCTTGTTTGCCCTTTGACAAGTGTCGTAGTCTCGTCGAGCCTATGGAACCATGCCGCGATGAGGTTACCTCCTATAAACTAGGAGCCCCGAAGACTCAGGAAAGAAGGAAATAAGGATCCAAACAGAGGATCAAAAGATAGTGCATATGGCTTTGGGGAATATGTCTTTAAAACAAAACTTTTCTTTTGAAAATGCTTCTTTTAAAACCATTTTGAAAATAATTTTTCAAATCTTTTATCTGATCCGGTAACCTTCAGCTCTGATACCAAGTGAAACACCCCACCTCCGTTAAGGCCACTCACAAAGGGAATGCCTTAAATTCGGTGGAGCATTATAGGTAAAAGATGCAGATAAATTACAAGACAGACAAATAAAACAGCGGAAAATAAAGTCATTTTATTAACAATGCGGTTCAGTCAAGCTTTTACAACAGTTGTCTCAATCATACTAAAAGTAATACATAGAACTTCTGTCTTGATTTAAAAACTTCCAGGTATAAAAGAAGCATAAAAATAACATCAATTTATTCCCCAATAGAGTAAAGCAAGCCATAGCTGAAATGAGACTGAATCCAAAGCAATACATGATGATCTTGAAGCAACAAGTAATCCAAGCTAAGAAAAAGTGTTTCCTCCATGAGAACCTGGGGGGGGACGGAAGAAAGAGAAGAAACAAAACTAGGTCAGCCATAAGTCTGGTAAGTCCAGTGATCTTCCAGCATGCAAACAAGATAAAGGATCATGACATGAATAAACCGAAAATAGGACAATACCATAAAAACAAGGTAACTAAAGACAAGATAAGTGCAAGGTGAACTGAATGCGCTTATACTTTTTCTCTGCTTCGCTACTACTCTGTTAATCTGATTTCTATATTTATCTATGCACCACCTAACTAGTATCCCAACTAGTAATCTGTATAAAATGATAATCGTGATCCCAACCCTCGTAATTGTGGTAGCCTTCAGGTGTACATCAATCGTGAGGATTCCACCTCAATCAGCCTAATTGCCATGAACATGTTAGATGTACCCTTACCACCCTATCGATCGACTCCCTACTTGTATTCATGTTCCATGTGTCTGTGTCAATCAGCCCTATCTTGCATGTAGATACCCTGTGCTGGTCCCACCATAAGGTGTATCATTCCTTATGATAGCAACCCGACACGGTTCAAGATGCACAGTGTATAACTACTGGTACCCAGTGCCTGCATTTTCCCACTCCGGAGTACGTGCATGCCCGTAAACCATTGGAACCTACACTGACGTACCCCCGCCGCTGCTTTGACCGCTTATAATCAGCCCAGTAATAGTGCCCCACCCTGCCTAGTTCAGGGTACCATGATACATCCATGTGGGTTACTGTTGAAATGGGTCCCCACTACTAGGGTTTCCTATTGGTTAAGTTTGTGGGCCTATATTTACTAATATTACCCACCAACCCGATATGTACTTAACCCTCCCATCGATTCAAGCATTTTCAATAAACGGTTAAGTTTTGTGGGCCTATATGTACTAATATTACTCACCTACATGAGATGTACTTAACCCTCCCATTGATTCAAGCATGTTTATTTAATAGTTAAGTTTTATAGGCCTATATTTACTAATATTACCCACCAACCCGATATGTACTTAACCCTTCCAGTGGTTCAAGCATGTTTATTTAATGGTTAAGTTTTGTGGGCCTATATTTACTAATATTACCCACCAACCTGATATGTACTTAACCCTCCCGCACATTACGCCATATTAGTTAAGTGTCGTCCGCTCATGTTAACTTAACCCACTCATTCATCATGTCATGTTGGTTAAGCATTTCTTATTAACTTGACCCTCCTTACTTATCATGTTGGATCGGTTAAGTGTTTCATATTAACTTAACCCCGTTCGTTCATCAAGTTAAATTGGTCGAGTGTTTCTTGTTAACTTAACCCCACGTATTCATCTTGTTGTATTGGTTAAGTGTCATCAATCAATTCAAGTTAACTTAACTCATCTACTGTCATGTTACTTTGGTTAAGTGTTGCCATCTTGTGTTAACTGAACCATACTACAAATCAAGTTATATTGGTTAAGTGTTTCCCTCTTATTTTAACTTAACATTTCCATAAATCAAGTTATATTGGTTAAGTGTTTCTAAATTTACTTAACCTCACCCACTAGTCTAATTAACATGTTATAAAGGTTAAGTGTTCTAAATTTACTTAACCTCACCCACTTGTCTAATTAACATGTTATAATGGTTAAGTGTTAAATTTACTTAACCTCGCCCACTTGTCTAATTAACATGTTATAACGGTTAAGTGCTCTAAATTTACTTAACCTCACCCACTTGTCTAATTAACATGTTATAATGGTTAAGTGTTCTAAATTTACTTAACCTTACCCATTAGTTTAGTTAGCATGTTGAATTGGTTAAGTGTTTCCTTAATTGGCTTAACCCTACCAATCTCGGCTTAGCTTTATTAAAGCACCAACCACTCACATTAGACAGCTATTGTTGTGGTCACTGGATGTGCCGGTCGGTTTCAGGCAGTTTTGCACCATAACTCAGTCTAACCTCGGGTCCTTTTTGGGCTCAATGCACTAACCACCCACGTTAGACAGGTATTGTTGTGGTCACTGGATGTGCCGGTCGGTTCAGGGCAGTTTTACACCACGACTCAGTCTAACCTAGGGTTAGGCATATTAGTCTTTTCTAAATTTACATATTTCTCCTTTTATGCTTATATGTAAATTTTTCAATAATTTATTGTCATAGCCCACTTTCCCTCTAATTCAAGTTCATGGTTTTTGGCATAAAAACTATACCATTTTTATGCCACTCGTTAATTACATGACTATGAGCCAAATATGTCAGTTATGTGTAATTTCCAAGTTTTTCCCAACGTTACCCCCATTGTACGTTCACGATAATCACATAAAGTCATTGGGCCCGCAAATTAACCCAATTTATAAACAAGAGATAAAAGAAGGGAACATTTAAGCAAACATATGTCACGTAAATTTAAATTAACATGTCTCACAATACTAGCAATTAGATTGGATAGAGCTAGCATAAGCCTTAGCATGTGAACATGTAGATCTAGGCATAGGTGAACACAACTTGGTTTATAAACTAGCATAATTTAGGAGAATCATGACATGTACATTCCAGAGCATGTATAAGTTTAACTTTAACATGTAGATGTGAACTAAATCTAACAATAATGATCATATGAACTTGAATGAATCCACTTTACAAACTTGCATATAAATATAGATCTAATTTTTGGATCTAACACAGAACATGAAACTTGCATATGAACATATACATATATATACATATATATACATATATATATAGACATATATATATGTATATATGTACATATATGTATATATATATATACATATATATATATATATATACATATATAGACATTTTCAATTGCCATTAAAAAACAAATATTTCATCAAAAATGGCGGACACAAACACAGGAAATTCTCATCAATCTCATACATCTACAAATATCAATCCATCAATTCAAAATACAAAAATACAATCAAATGCTATGAAAGTCTCTTCTCCTAATCCAGATCTGGTTTCGGATCTGAACAACAGAAAGCTCGAATATGTTCCTCCAAGATCTGATTGTATCATCATTCCTGAAAGCATATACAATGAGTCAGAAATTTCTTGGATTAATACTTTGGCTTTAATTCCGATCTATTTTAGACTATCAACAATCAAACTGAAGGAGTATATTTTAAAGGTATGGAAGCCTATTGGTAATTTCAATACTCATGTATCTTCCAGCTACAATTTTATAGTTCAGTTTGAATCTAAAGAGGATTTTGATAGAATCAAAGAGTGTTCAACGTATTCTTATTTTGGTAATCTTTTATATGTTGAGATCTGGTATCCTGGATTTGATTTTACTGGAAAACAGTGTAATATGGTTCAGATCTGGATCCGGTTAGTTGACTTACCATTTGAACTTTGGACTAAAAATGCTATACAAATGTTGTCTAGCTACATTTTGAAACCTCTTTTGATTGACTCTAATACTGCAGAGAAAAAGTATTCAAAGTATGCTAGAGTTCTTCTATTAATTGACACTGAAACAGATTTAAAAACTGAAGTTCCAACACAGTTTCACAATGGGAAAAAAATTTCAATACCAATAGAGTATGAATTTGTACCTCAGAAGTGTTTTAAGTGTAATTTGTTTGGACATAATGATGATTATCATACTGAAGCTTCTGATTCTTATTGGAAACCTCTTGATGCTGATGAGATGCATGAAGAAATTCCTGAAGTGCCAGGAAAGCAAGGAATGGATCCTCAAACATCTGAAATCAATAATGCAGTTCACCCCTCTTCTGAGAATAATGATAATCTTGATTTTTTGAATGATAAGCTCCCTGATAACATAATTCCAGATATGTTAAACAATGTTGCTGATCAAGTTGAGGAATCTGATAAGGTAACTAATCAGGATAAGGGCAAACAGGCTGATATTTCTTTGTTAATTGAAAAGAATGACAATTACCTGCAAGTTTCAAAAACAAAACCAATCACTCCTCCTAAAAGAAGCACAAGGAGTACAGCTTCAATTAAATGACAATTTTAACCTGGAATGTTAGGGGTATGAATACACCTTTTAGAATGAAGGATGTATTCTCACTCCTAACCAATACTAAATCAACTCTGGTTGGTTTAGTAGAAACTAAATTGTCTGCAGCTAATTTGAGACTTTTTGTATCTTTAATGCCTAAAGATTGGAAATATTTGACTAATAATTCTTCTATGGCTACTGGAAGAATATTATGTATTTGGGATTCAAATGTTTGGGAACTTTTCACTATGTCTATTTCTACCCAGCATTTGACAGTCAAAGCAATAAACAAAGGAGGATTTGAAATGGTTTTTACAATAGTGTATGGTAGTAATTCATTTCCTGAAAGAGTTGGTTTATGGAATACTTTGGTTAGAGACTCAATATCCTATTCACAATCTTGGATTCTCATGGGAGATTTTAATAATGCTCTGTCACCAAATGATAAAAAAGGGGGACTGCCTATTCCTTATTATCATTTGAGAGAATTTCAGAAATTTCTTCTTCAAACTGATTTATCCGAAGTGAAACCTTTGGGATTTAATTACACTTGGCGTAGAAGAGGACTAGCAACTCATATAGATAAAATACTGGTGAATAATGTTTGCCTACATCAATTTTTAAATATGAAAGCTTTATCTCTACATCAAAGATCCAGTGATCACAATCCTATTGTTATAGATCTTATTCCTACTCAAGAAGTGAAAGGTTTCCCTTTTAGATATAGGAATGATTGGAACAGTTTTGAAGGGTACAATGAAGCTGTGCAAAAGGGCTTGAATGGCAATGTATGGGGTTTTCAAAGCTACCAATTTCAACAGAAGCTAAAAAACTGTAAAACTGAGTTGAAAAATTGGAATAGGGTAAGAGATAAGAATAATTCTAACCTGAAACAGGCTGAACAGAAGGTGACTATGCTTGAATCTGAAGTTGACCTTCATCCAGAGGATATGCAAATCTATGATGAATATCTACAGGCAAAGAAGAGTTATCAGCAATTACAATATATATATTTCAGAAGCTTTAAACAACAAGCAAAGATTTCTTGGTTGCAACAAGGGGATACAAACTCAATTTTTTTTTATTCTCGTATGTCAAATAGAAGATATTTCAATCATATTAGCGCCTTAATTGATTCTAATGGTTCCCTGTTGTTTAAAGCTAGTGAAATTGAATCAGCAGCCATCAATTATTACTCAGATCTGTTTAATGGTCCAAAATCAAGTGATTTCCCTCATTTTTTGCCTATTTCTTTTATAAATGAAAAAGGCCAGAAAAGTTTACTGAAGAAAGTTGATTTAGATGAAGTCAAGGAAGCAGTTTTCTCAATTCATGATGAATCCAGTCCTGGACCTGATGGTATGAGTGTTAAATTTTTTAAAGTTCATTGGGATAGTATTAAATCTGAATTATTGGAAGCAATTTCAGATATTTTCCAGTATGGAAAATTGCCCAAGGCTTTGAACCATACTTTTATAACACTTGTGCCAAAAAATGATAAACCATCTGAAATTTCACACTACAGACCAATCTCTTGTTGTAATGTCTATTACAAAAAAAATTCAAAAATTTTATGCAATAGACTTAAACCTTTTCTCCCTTTCCTAGTGTCTGAAAATCAGTGTGCATTTATAAAAGAAAGATATATTGGGGATAATATTCTTTTAGCTCATGAGCTGTTGAGAGACTTCAAAAAAGTTGGTATGCCAAAAATGTGTGTCAAAGTTGATTTGCAAAAAGCATATGATAAAGTTAATAGGGAATTGATCTGTTTTTTGATGGAAAAAATGAATTTCCCTACTCACTTTATTAAATTGATACATGAATGCATGGAAACAACAACATTCTCAATTATGATACAAGGAGTCCCTAAGGGTTTTATCACAACTTCAAGAGGAATCAGGCAGGGGGACCCCTTATCACCATATTTGTTTGCTATTTGTATGCAATATTTTACTTTCCTGATGGATGAAGCTACTGTATCAAAGTCTTTTCTACCTAGCAGTAAAATTCAGCCAGTGGTTTCTCACCTTCTATATGCAGATGATCTAATGGTGTTTGGCAAATCCTCAGTTCTTAATGCAACTATTCTAAAAGGAATTTTTCAAAAGTTAAGTAAGTTTGCAGGTTTGAATGTCTATGCTTCTAAAACTAAAATATTTTTTAGTATTTCTACTTTGAATAGAATTGAAATACTAAATATATTGGGTTTTGAACAAGGTCTTCTGCCTGTGAAATACTTAGGTGTTCCACTCTCTTCCAATTACTTGCATTATTCTGAGTGCAACTCCTTAATTCAAAGAGTACAAAGTATGATTCAAGGATGGGAGTCAAAATTGTTAAGTTTTGCAGGACGTGCAGAATTAATAAATACAGTGATTACTCCTATTATCTAATACTGGTTATTCATCTATCAAATACCAGAATATACACTGGATAAACTACAGTCTCTTTGTGCTGATTTTTTCTGGGGAGGTACTGCTCATAAGGTTGCTTGGTCTGTCCTTTGTAAGCCTAAGATTGAAGGGGGAATTGGTCTTAAAAATTTGTCAGACTTGAAAAAGGTTGCATGTATTAAATTATTGTGGAATTTTCTATCTAACACCTCTTTATGGAGTAGATGGATTCACAATAAATATTGCAGAAATGATCATTTTTGGTCAATGGCAGCTGATCCTAACTCTTCTAGCACATGGAAAGCTATGCTAAAACTCAGTTCTAATTCAAAGCAACTTTTTAATAAGGTAATATGTAAGGGAGAAAATTCTTATCTGTGGTATGATCCCTGGATCAACTGTAAATGTATGGTGGATCTTTTGGGTTTTGATAGACTTCAGATAATGGGTAACTCTGAACAAAAAGTCAGCTTTATAATCAGAAATGAAGAATTTCATCCATAAGTTCATCCTGCTACAAGGGAATTAATAGAAGAAATAAGTCCTATATCAGTTAATCCTAGCCAAGAGCAGGACTTTTATGAATGGTGTGAAGGAGGATTATTTTCATTTCATAAAGTGTGGGAATATACTCGAATAAGTGGGATTTCAGATTCAATTTTCTCAGTAATATGGCATAAGAAAAACAGTAAAAGAATGTCTTTTATCTCGTACCTCGCAGTGCTTGAAAGACTGAACACCAAAGATCGTCTGCTCCGATTCAGAGAAGTGGAAAATGTTTTGTGTCCTTTGTGTGAAAATCATCCTGAGACTATAAACCGTCTGTTCTTCAACTGTGCTTTTTCATCCTTTATTTGGATATCAGTAAAACGGAGACTTGACTTGCCCCTTCATCTTCATGATAATATCCAGGACGAAGCAAGAACCCTAATTTCCCATTTTTCAGACAAAGATCAAATTAGAGACTTAGTGTTTGGGGCTTTTTCGACGGTGGTGTATTTCATCTGGAGGGAGAGAAATTTGAGGATATTTCAGGATCGAAGAACTCTGGCAGCCATTACTTTGTTGAAAATTGAGAAGGAGATTGTAGATCTGGTTAGAGGTAATGGATCTAAATCTTCTCGTACTTTCAGAAATGAACAGCTGTTATCATGTTGGGGGATTGAACTGTTTGACTCAGGATAAGTTTGAAGTGGCTTTGACTATTCTTAGTCGGTGATGGGCTCTGGGCTATTGGGCCGGTGAAGAAGGTTTTAGAGCTTTAAGTTTTTGTTTTGTTTTCTGTTTTTCTCTATCTTTTGTTGTATTTCTTTTAATAGTTTGATGTAATCACCAAATTTATAAGTACTCTTTTTCCTTGTAAGGTACCCACTAGGGGGATTGCAAGGTTTTAACGAGGCTTATAAAGGAGGTTTTGTAATTGGTTTTTAGTAATAAAGTGAACCAATTTTCAAAATATATATATATATATATATATATAGATCTTGACTTGGGTCTAACATAAAACATGTATCTTGCATATGAACATATATATAGATCTTGACTAACATAAAACATGTATCTTGCATATGAACATATATATAGATCTTGATTAACATAAAACATGTATCTTGCAGATGACACGTCATGAAAGGATTGTCAAACTTATATGTGGTATGATGGTTTCGTTCTCCAAATCATAGTAAGTTTATCACCAATTTCCATATGATAAAATAAGTTCAAATAAACCACAATCATTTCAAGACATACATGACCAAATTATCGCAAGAATTAGACATGAATTCGCATCTTCAATCACATGCAACTTGGTTCAAATTCTATTTTCCAATTCATTACAAATCGCGCGTTTAATTTATTCACATCTGAAAGGTAACTATACTTACAAATAAAAAGGAATTATTGAGTTTGGGATCGGTATTCTGAAATTGAATTGCTCGCCTTTGATGTAGATCTTTGAATTCTCTTAGTTGAATTAGATTAGATTTAATTTGATTTGGTTTTAATGGCGGCTAGGTTTAGATGAGAGTGAATAATAGAATTGGATTTTAGGTTTAGGGTCCTTATATAGTTGTAGAGAGTGTTTTAGGACCATTAGATTAACCCTGAACCATGAGAACCAATCAAATGCCACATCTGCCTTAGAGCGAATCGGCCCACAGGTTGACAGCCAAACACCCTGAATCAACCCCTAGTCGACCCAGCGGGGCTCAGGTTATGACGGCCCGCTCCACACCAACCGACATTTACTCCAAAAGTGCGTTGTACACATGTCCAGTTAGCACGGGACGGTCGTCAGAAGGAAAGGAAGAAGACGAAAAATCAACAAAGGACCTGTAGAATGTCTCACAGCACATAGAACAAAATATAATAATAACATACTTGACATAAAACTGGTGAGACAGTGCATAAGCTGAAAACAACTATCATAGCAGTGGAAAATCCAAATACAGCTTATGTTCCACATCATCATTATTACAACTTTTCAAACTGTCTCTAAAGGTAAAAGCAAGATAATGGAGGTACACTACTAATGCCCAAGTAGTGACCACCAACGACACAGGGTGAATATATATATATATATATATATCATACGTGGAAGCTTCCTGCTCACCTCCGAATCAGCTACTCGTGCATCACCAGCTAACATGTCTCTAGTCTGCTCGTTTAGGAGCACCCAGAGTAATAAGAAGAGACATAAAACTCTGGGTCAGACGAAAGTCAGGTGTGAGCGATAAGCAGCTAAGCAGAACAACAACAGGTATACTAAACCATACCTGAACCTGGACCTGCAACCAAAGAGTTAGCACTACATATTGTACAACACTCTGAGCTGCCACTAAACAAATGGTGTAAAGATAACGGGGGTGGGGTGTGCATGTCATAGTGATGGAAAACAATCAAGCATAGCAACCATCCTCACATCTCTCACTCAGTGCGTAAAGCATACGATGTCCACCACTTCGATCACCCAATACTTTGCTATGATCACTTTGCCCCCATTAAGTCACAAAGGCTTCACTGCACTGATCCATAGCCACTAATTCTTCGCTATGTCCACTTTGCCCCATGGAGTCGTACACACCCCACTGCACTGGCTCATAGCCTTACTAATCTTTTACTATGTCCACTCTGCCCCATGGAGTCACAACGCCTTTGCCCCTCGAGTCATGATGACTCTACTGCACTGATATGTAGCTCATCATTCCTTTTCAATGGTGAATCGAAGTTATGAACGTCGACAACTCCTTAGCACACGTCCCGTAGCAAAGCCCAACCATGAAGTGAACTCATTGGTTCCCAACTGGATCCTGAGCTCTAACTTCCATTTGGACTACCTTTGTATCTCGGGTTGTTGGTCATCACTGGATCGGTTCGGATCCCTAGTCCTTCCTCTCTGTCAGTTCAGATCGGCCACCTTCCAAGTTCTCTGGGTCGGGTCGTGGCCTCCAAGTCCCTTCGTAGTACATTGGTTCGGTTCGGGTGCTCTCTGACAGGTCGGGTCGGTGTACCCTTGCTCCATCGGCTCGGTTCGGGTTCCTGGTCACGATCCGATTTACTTCCCCTTCCTCTTCCGTTCCGATCCCCTTCTCTTCCATTCAACCGGTCTGATTCCCCCTTCTTTAGCTTGATCCGATCCTAGTTCAACCATCGTGGCCTTACTTTTTGCCATACTTTCCCTTGTGCCAAGCCTCGGTTCGGTTCGGTGATCCCTTGCCCAGTCCACTATCCGGTCCGATCCCATCCCTCCGATCCGATCCGAAAACCTGCACCATTTTCTGCAACTTTTTCCAACGAGTGTTTTACGCCATCCGACGACGTTTTCGATCATTCTATCTATTCTAATCAATCACAAAGCATACCATACAGTCATAGCAACAAGTAAAAGTGACCTCAAACACCAAAACATAAATATGATAGGTTAAAATGGATCAAACATAGCCAAAACCCCATATTTTCCCTTAAGTGTGCTTAAGCAAAACTAATGATATTATTAGCAAAACTTAACCAAACTAACCCAAATTTCTAACAGAGATCTAAAACATTATTTAAGAATTTATAAGTATTTTCCAGAATTTATCATGTTTAAATTCGCTAATTAACACTAATTACCCTTAATTAACCATAATTAGTGAGGAACTATGCAAATCACTCACCTTAGCCACAAATAAACCTTAGATCTGAAATAAATCTCTGATATGGCGCGAATACCAATGCTAAACAGCAGCTCCAATCTTGATTTGGTGAAGATCTCCCTTGATTTGATGTTGCTAAGCTTAATCCTTGATTAGGAAGCGATTTGGAGGTGATTTAGAGGTTGGAGGCCATTTTTAGGGTTTCTAAGAGGTAAGTGGAGGCTAGAAAACTGAAATATAATGAAACCCTAACTCTTTTCAGCCTCGTCATAACCCTAATCCCGAAATGGGTTATGGGCCCATTCACTAATCACCCTATTTGGCCCGGTTAAGCAGTTTTTCACCTTCCAAACCTTATTTCAGCCATATCTCTCAAACGGAAAGTCCGTTTAGCTAATATGACCACTCTACGGAAAGGTAAACTATCAAACGAATCTAATGGAAGTGGTTTCAGGTCAAAATTCCTTATCAGTCAAAAGTTATGTCCAAAACAATATCAGCTAGGGGTAAAATGGTAATTTAAAAATCGGCAAAAATCATAAACATGGGAAATGACCCCAATGGTTATTTCCCAAAGCCACATGACCATACGACTTCATATACGAAAGAAATAAATATTCTACGATTCTCTGATGCGTAGAATGCAGGTTGTTACATTCTCCCCTCCTTAAGAAATTTCGCCCTCGAAATTTCCTAACTAAAACACACAAAGGGTCCTGCATGCCTATCAACCATAAAACAACAATCAAACATGCAAAATAAGCAAAACAAGCCTATCCTAGCATGCGGAATAACTAAATTGCAAAGTAAATCTTATCAGGCAAAGAGTTCTGGATACGTTTTCCTAATGCTCTCCTCTGTCTCCTATGTATAGTCATTCTCGTTCTCGCCCCACTGAACCTTGACTAGCTTCACCGCCTTCCTTCGAAGTTGCTTCGTATCGTGCTCGACAATACGAATCGGCTTGCGATTCTCAACCGCCTCGGGTCCAACGTCGAAGTCCTCTTACTGATCAGGTGAAATAGTCATATCTGGGTTGTGCACGAACTTCCTTAGCTGGGAAACATGAAATACGTTGTGAACTCCCGTCATCTTCTCTGGTAATTCAATTCTATATGCCAAATTCCCAACTTGTTCGAGAACTGGGAATGGGCCAACAAATCTTGGTGCCAACTTGCCTCTCCTGCCAAATCGTATCACGCTCTTCAACGGGGAAATCTTTACAAACACCAAGTCACCAATGGAGAATTTTAAGTCTCTTCTCCTCTTGTCAGCATAACTCTTCTGCCTGTCCTGGGCAGCCTTCATCCGTTGTTGAACGATCTTAATCTTATATGAAGTTTCCCTTACCACATCTGGTCTAAGCACAAACTTCTCACCGGCCTCTATCCAACATGATGGTGAGTTGCACGGTCTTCCGTACAAAGCTTCATATGGAGCCATACCGATACTGGATTGGTAGCTATTATTATATGCAAACTCTACTAGATGCAAATGGTCATCCCATGATCCACCAAAATCCAATATACAAGCTCTCAAGAGATCTTCCAATATACGATTCACCCTCTCTGTCTGACTGTCGGTTTGAGGATGATACACTGTACTGAGATATAATTCCGACCCTAGAGCCTCTTGTAAGCTCTTCCAAAACCCACTAGTAAACAACGGGTCTTGGTCACTCACAATGCTTTTAGGTACTCCATGAAATCTCACTACCCACTTCATATACAATTCTGCTAACTTAGATGCCATTCTGGTCGATTTGACTGATATAAATCTTGCACTCTTAGTCAATCGATCCACAATTACCCAAATGCTATCATGTCCCGATTTAGTCCTTGGTAAGCCATTAATGAAATCCATCGAGACTTGCCCCCATTTCCATTCAGGAATTTCTAATGGTTGCAACAAACCACTAGGCTTCTTTGCTCGGATTTAACTAGCTGGTAATTCGTGCACTTGGATATAAACTTCCCAACGTCTCTTTTCATCCCTTCCCAATAGTAAGTCTGCTTCATGTCTCGATACATCTTATCACCACTGGGGTGTATAGTCAGTTTTGAGTGATGACATTCCCTAAGCACTTCATCTCTCAAACCATTCACGTTGGGTACAACTAATCTTCCATTCTTTCGAAGCCATCCTTCTCGATCAAGCCCATACAAATTCATCTCCTCACCGTCGATATTCATCTCTAACTTGGAGATGATTTCCAATAGATTAGGATCGTCCCTCTGACTGGAACCAATCCGCTCAATCAAAGTGGGTCTGATTGTCAAACTAGCTAATATCTCTGGATCCAATTCGCACTTTGGTCTGAATTCATACCCTGCGATATACTCCAGTTGCTTCCATTCAAGAAACATAGCCCCTAAACTGGCATGTCTCCTACTCAAGGCATCGGCTACCGCATTGCCTTTCCCAGGTGTATATGCAATATCAAAAGCATACGAAGCCAAGAACTCTAACCATCTCTGCTGTCGGAGATTTATATCCTTTTGAGAGAAGAGATACTTTAACGATTTATGATCGGTAAACAACTCAAATCTTTCTCCCAAGAGATAATGTCTCCACATCTTCAACGCGAACACGGTCGCTGCCAGTTCCAAATCATGGGTAGGATACTTTTTTCTCATGCGACTTTGGTTGCCGACTAGCATAAGCTACAACCCTACCTCCTTGCATCAATACAGCACCTAGTCCGGTACCACAAGCATCCGTGTATACCGTCATCTCTTCATTCCCTTTAGGAATGACTAATAATGGCGCATGCGTCAACTTTCTTTTAGACTCTTGAATGCATTCTCACACACTCCGTCCCAGACGAAGGCTTGATTCTTCTTAGTCAACTGAGTCAACGGTGCTGCTATCTTGGAGAAGTCCTGGATAAACTTACGATAATATCCAGCTAACCCCAAGAAGCTTCTTACGTCTGTTGCATTCTTGGGCGTAGACCAATCCTGTACCGTAGCCACCTTTGCAGGGTCCACGGCAATACCATTCTCTGAAACAACATGGCCCAAGAATCTCACTTCCCTCCTCCAGAAGTGACATTTAGAGAATTTCGCTTTCAATTAGTGTTTCCTCAACACCTCCATCACTATCCTCAAATGTCCCTTGTGTTCTTCCTCTGTCCTTGAGTAAACAAGGATGTCGTCTACGAACACAAGAACAAACTTATTCAACTGATCTCTGAATACCCAATTCATAAGATCCACGAAGTATGCTGGTGCATTGGTCAACCCAAATGGCATGACCAACCACTCATAGAATCCAAACGGCGTCCTAAATGTCGTTTTCGGAACACTCTCAGCCGCTACTCGGAGCTGATGAAATCCCGTCGCGAGGTCCAACTGGGAGAACACTCTTGCTCCTTCCAGTTGATCAAACAAAACATCTATCCGCGGTAGAGGATATTTATTCTTCCTCGTCACCTTATTCAACTCGCGATAGTCCACACACAAACGAAGGGAACCATCTGCCTTAGTGGCAAACACAACCGATGCTCCCCACTCGGAGACACTTCTTCTAATAAACCCCTTCTTCAAAAGATCGCTTACTTGCACCCTGAGCTCTCGCTGCTCCCTTGGTGCCATACGACGAAGTGGCATCACTATAGGTCTGGCATCTTTCACTAAATCAATACGGAACTCAATCGCTTGGTGTGGTGGAAGTTCGGTCACTTCATCGAAAACGTCCAGATACTGGCCAACCACGGGCACATCTGACAACTCATCATGCGGGATGTCGAGGGAATTTATAAAACTAGCCATTACCCCATCACTAGGTAGACTACCAAACAATACCCTCCGCCCATCATCTGCCCTAACCGTCACCAAAAAGCCCTCACAGTCTACCACCACCCCGTATCTTTGGAGCCAATCAACCCCCAATATAATGCCATACCCAGTACAGCCCAAAACAAAGCAATCACAAACAATCATACATCCATGACTCGATAAGACCAAATTTCGGCAAATCATACTAAGGTTAGTCGAACCACCAATCGGGTTCGTCACAACCAACGGTCTATCGACTATCTCGGGTTCCAGTCCCAACCTATCTACCAGGTCACTAGATATGAAGGAACGAGAAGCCCCAGTATCAAACAAAACTCGAACAGGTACGTCAAAAATAAAAAGCATACCTTAAATGGCGACATTCTTTCCTTTCTCCGCCGCAGTTGGGGCATTCGACGAAGATGGAACAACATTAATAGCACATGCTTTCACAATCTGCTTCTCTTTAAGAGGTTGTGGACATTTATCCTTATGATGTCCCACTTGGCCACAGTTGTAGCACTTCCTATCCGCTGGCTTGGCCCGACACTCTTTGGCATAATGGCCCTTCTTACCACAGCTGAAGCACTCAACATCTTTCTTACCCTTTTTCTAGCCATCCTTAGTTTGGTTTAGTTTCCTCTTGTTCTGAGTGCTATTCTTGCCTCCACCGCCTGCTTGCGGCTTCAGCCCTTCTGCAGATGCAACCTCAGTCTTGGACTTAGGATAAAGACTCTCTGATCTCAAAGCTTTCCCCACAATCGATTCAAAAGTCTCATCGATGTGGTTGATAAGCCTTTCCCCCAAGTATCCATACAAACCAGTAATGAACTTCTCACTCTTCTTCTCAGGAGTATCGATAAGGGATAATCCATACTTCGACAAGGTGTCGAACTCAGCAATATAGTCCGAGACTGCTCTACCTTTCTACTTAAGTTCCAAGAACTTCCTAAACAGTTCCGACTTCTGAGCCGCTGGGATAAACTTGTCGCTAAAGCGAGCCTTAAACTGATCCCAAGTAACCTTATCCTCTAGAGTGGTTGTCTTAATAGCATTCCACCAATTCATCGCTCGCCCTTGCAGCTGACGAGACGCTAGCCTTCTCTTCATCGCATCCTTGATACCCAAGTCGTCGAAGATACGATCACAGCTATCCAACCAATCCTGAACATCCGTGGCCGACTCCGTTCCGTGGAACGGCTTCCCACCAAGGTTAGTGTAATCCTTGCATAGCTTGGCACAATCGACCCTAGGCGCCTACACTATTGGACCACCACCATTACCGGCATTAGGGGCTGCCCCTTGCACATCCCTAAGCATTTCTCTCATGAGGTCAGTAAACATCGTCCTCATGTCAGCAGCATTCCCATTACTGGCTCCTCTACCAGCACCTCTTGCGCATCGGCTCATCGTTCAATCTGCAAAGAGAAAACGATTAACCATCTCCATAGTGGTGCTAGTGCAGTGCGACTTCATCTTTAGCTATACTAATAGTATATATATATATAGCTTTTGAAAACCAAAGTAATCACAAATACGCACTCTCATATACGTACTATCTCTCCCTAGTGTCTTTTCCTAGGTTAAGTACGCAACCTAGAGCTCTGATACCAAATGTGACGGCCCGCCCCGCACCAACCGACATTTACTCCAAAAGTGCGCTGTACACATGTCCAGTTAGCATGGGACTGTCGTCAGAAGGAAAGGAAGAAGACGAAAAATCAACAAAGAACCTGTAAAATGTCTCACAGCGCATAGAACAAAATATAATAATAACATACTTGACATAAAACAGGTGAGACAGTGCATAAGCTGAAAACAACTATCATAGCAGCGGAAAATCCAAATACAGCTTATGTTCCACATCATCATTATTACAACTTTTCAAACTGTCTCTAGAGGTAAAAGCAAGATAAGGGAGGTACACTACTAATGCCCAAGTAGTGACCACCAACGACATAGGGAGAATATATATATATATATGTATATCATACGTGGAAGCCTCCTGCTCGCCTCCGGATCAGCTACTCGTGCATCACCAGCTAACCTGTCTCTAGTCTGCTCGTTTAGGAGCACCAGAGTAATAAGAAGAGACATAAAACTCTGGGTCGGACGAAAGTCTGGTGTGAGCGATAAGCAGCTAAATAGAACAATAACAGGTATACTAAACAATACCTGAACCTGGACATGCAACCAAAGAGTTAGCACTACATGCTGTACAACACTCTGAGGTGCCACTAAACAAATGGTGTAAAGATAACGGGGGTGGGGTGTGCATGTCATAGTGATGGAAAACAATCAAGCATAGCAACCATCCTCACATCTCTCACTCAGTGCTTAAAGCATACGATATCCACCACTTCGATCACCCAATACTTTGCTATGATCACTTTGCCCCATAAAGTCACAACGGCTTCACTGCACTGATCCATAGCCACTAATTCTTCGCTATGTCCACTTTGCCCCATGGAGTCATACACACCCCCACTGCACTGGTTCATAGCCTTACTAATCCTTTACTATGTCCACTCTGCCCCATGGAGTCACAACGGCTCCACTGCACTGGCTCATAGTCTTGTTACGATTACTTTGCCCCTCGAGTCATGATGACTCTACTGCACTGATACGTAGCCCATCATTCCTTTTCAATGGTTAATCGAAGTTATGAACGTCGACAACTCCTTAGCACATGTCCCGCAGCAAAGCCCAATCATGAAGTGAACTCATTAGTTTCTAACTGGATCATGAGCTCTAACTTCCATTTGGACTACCTTTGCATCTCGGGTTGTTGGTCATCACTGGATCGGTTCGGATCCCCAGTCCTTCCTCTCTGTCAGTTCAGATCGGCCTCCTTCCAAGTGCTCTGGGTCGGGTCGTGGCCTCCAAGTCCCTTCGTAGTACATTGGTTCGGTTCGGGTGCTCTCTGGCGGGTCGGGTCGGTGTACCCTTGCTCCATCGGTTCGGCTCGGGTTCCTGGTCACGGTCCGATCTACTTCCCCTTCCTCTTCCATTCCGATCCTCTTCTCTTCCCTTCAACCAATCCGATTCCCCCTTCTTTAGCTCGATCCGATCCCAGTTCAACCATTGTGGCCTTCCTTTTTGCCACACTTTCCCTTGTGCCAAGCCTCGGTTCGGTTCGGTGATCCCTTGCCCAGTCCACTATCCGGTCCGAGCCCATCGCTCCGATCCGATCCGAAAACCTGCACCATTTTCTGCAACTTTTTCCAGCGAGTGTTTTACTCCATCCGACGACGTTTTCGACCATTCTATCTATTCTAATCAATCACAAAGCATATCATACAGTCATAGCAACAAGTAAAAGTGACCTCAAACACCAAAACATAAATATGATAGGTTAAAATGAATCAAACATAACCAAAACCCCATATTTTCCCTTAAGTGTGCTTAAGCAAAACTAATGATATGATTAGCAAAACTTAACCAAATTAATCCAAATTTCTAACAGAGGTATAAAACATTATTTAAGAATTTATAAATATTTTTCCAGAATTTTATCATGTTTAAATTCGCTAATTAACACTAATTACCCTTAATTAACCATAATTAGTGAGGAACTATGCAAATCACTCACCTTAGCCACAAATAAACCTTAGATCTGAAATAAATCTCTGATATGACACGAATACCAATGCTAAACAGCAGCTCCAATCTTGATTTGGTGAAGATCTCCCTTGATTTGATGTTGCTAAGCTTAATCCTTGATTAGAAAGTGATTTGGAGGTGATTTAGAGGTTGGAGGCCATTTTTAGGGTTTCTAAGAGGTAAGTGGAGGCTAGAAAACTGAAATGGAATGAAACCCTAACTCTTTTCAGCCTCCCCATAACCCTAATCCCGAAATGGGTTATGGGCCCATTCACTAATCACCCTATTTGGCCCGGTTAAGCAGTTTTTCACTTTTCTAACCTTATTTCAGCCATATCTCCCAAACGGTAAGTCCGTTTAGCTATTATGACCACTCTACGGAAAGGTAAACCATCAAACGAATCTAATGGAAGTTGTCTCAGGTCAAAATTCCTTTCCAGTCAAAAGTTATGGCCAAAACAGTATCAGCTAGGGGCAAAACGGTCATTTAAAAATCGGCAAAAAACATAAACATGGGAAATGACCCCAATGGTCATTTCCCAAAGCCACATGACCATACGACTTCATATAAGAAAGAAATAAATATTCTACGATTCTCCGATGCGTAGAATGCGGGTTGTTACACAGGTCGACCTCAAAAATGAGTCGGTTCGGTTATTCCCCCTCCCGATTCGCTGCTTTGAACTTTTTTTGCATATATATATATATATATATATATATATATATATATATATATTTCTCATATGCATACAAACTTCAAGGCTTAACTTCTTCATAAGGTATCCGTTTTATGCAAACCAAATGTCTATCTTGACCAAAATTTTGAGACGAACGTAATAGCGCAAACCATTTCACTTAATTCTTCTTCTAAAAATTAAGTGTTCTTGAATTTGTTAATTTTTATATTCTCAGAAAATTCGGGGTGTTACAATTGTAATCTGAGTATACGCTATTTTTGCGTTAAACATTTCTTGTCCATTTTCCTTCTTACACATTCTTATATTTTAAGGCTCTATTGCCCTACGTACTAATCTAAAACACTGAAATTTTCAGGTATTAACACATGGAAGTTTCCTTTTTATTTCAAAACTTATTGTACACTTTATGCTCTTGCCACCCTTGGGCCTACTATTCTTAAATTTGCATAACCATTATCTTAATGTAAAAAAATGATATTCCAATTTTTTCCATATGTCGTTTCTCTTTCCAAGTGGGGTTCTCTAAGGATTTGGGTATGTATAATATAGTATATTTATATTTTAAAAATACAAATATGTTCACTCGCTATCTACATAGGAATCCTAAATCTAAGTTCTGATATCAAATATAATAACCTAAATTCCAACGACCTAGGGATTTTCATAAAACGCTAAAATCCAAGTCCATTGAAACTCAAGTTGGTTGCCTGGTATCCTATAGAAAGACAAAGAATAATATATCGGAGCTCAAATAAATATCTCATAGAGGAGCTAAATAAAATATGGTAATAAGTAAATACTTACCATAATAATGACACTGGATAAGTAAGTGTCTCTAAGGTGAAAACTCTCAGCCATCTATCTAACCTGTGGTTTGTTATGAGAGAGGTTAGAACTAAAGTTATGGTGATTGGACAAATTGTACTTTTTAATCATAGCACTACATATATTGTTGTATCTTTTTTTCTGCATTTTATTAGGTTATTAGGATTTATAATACTCTGCCTCCATGCCCAAGACATACCCATCTTCTCTCCAGTAGACCGAACCTAATAAAATATTTATATAGTTAAAAGCCTAATATATCTAGGTGCTACATATAGTACCCTCTTTGATAGGTCTCCATAGTTTCTCCACGAAAGAGTGATATTACTATATCTGTAACAGATTGCTTCGTAAAGCCTATAATAAAGATACTCTGTCGTCGACAAAGAAAACGTGAAACTACATCCGTATTGGACTATGTCAATGCTCGGACATCCACGATGGACTACCTGGTACATACATTAAGGATTTACATGTAATTGTTCTTGCTATACTCTGAGTTTCGCTAGTAAATAGTATGAAAATGGCTCACTACAAATCTCATTATGGGATTTCCAAAATCTACAAAGAGTCACTACTAGGGCCCACATATGTTAAACTAGGCCTCTCTCTTTCTAGCGTAGCTAAGGCTCCACGTAGCCACTCCTCTACTAGTGGAAGACTCTCTAATGGGTTAAAGTCGTGCCTTAAAATAAATAAATTAAGCAAACAATTGGCGTTGTCACCTCATATAGTGTCCTGATAGTGAAAGACCACTGTCTTGTTGGCTTAACTGACATCTACTCGTACTCCCTATTAGATGACGATAATAGACATCAAATGGTTGTTATCCTTCTATTGGTTCAGACCGCTAAAACTCATATTCTAAAGTCACTCATTAGCTTTCTGATTACCCTCAACATGAATGCAGTCAAGGCATACCCTCTCGATGGAAATTACAGACCAACTCCAATGGATCGCCTGAACTATTGCATATATAGAGGGCCTTGCTCGAGGAATCCTCGCTTAATTTGAAGTCTATGCTTCTTGTCTTCAGTGATGCAGGTCCCTATCTTTCTGAGATCATTGGTTATTGACTAACTAGGAATGTTATTATAAACGCGTGTCCTAAGATCAACATACTCTGATGAATCTACTGTAATTTGCATCGTTAGGCGTACCTTCAGATTCGCTTTGGATTACTCGAAACACATCTCACATTTCATATTAGACCTATGTCTAATCTTTTCTTATGCATTCACCTACTCTTCTCTTTTTTATACTTTATTTTTATCTTATTATTATGATATTGCTCTTGCTTTTAATTAATTTCTTCTTATATCGGTTATATTACATAAAAAATATTCATAATAATATTATTACTTTCTACTTTTTGCATTTAAATGATAGATCTTTATTTTATTCATTATAATATTATTACTTTCTACTTCTTGCATTTAAATGGCAGATCTTTATCTTTATTCATAATAATATTATTACTTTCTACTTTTTTCATTTAAATGGAAGATCTTTATTTGATACTTTAATTGTTCTTTTCTAGGCTACCAAGTGTATAACTTGATTTCTTAATCTTTTCTATTATTATAATTTCTTTCAGTTACATTGAAAATTTCATTTACCGTCTTGGTAAATCTTAGTTTTTTGAAGTTATATTCATTCAATTTGGTTAGTAATGGAAATTGTACTAAAATTTATTTCCATAATTTGACATAAAATAATGGTATAAATAGTAATCCATGATTGTAAGGCATTTCTTCTATTTATCTCTGACTTTATTAGATAGTGCAAAAATAGATAGTGCAAAAATATGCTAAGTCGTTATGTTAACCATAAAAATTATCAACACCTAAAATAAGAAGCTTTTGAAGAACTCTGAAAGGTGTACATTCCGAGTTGGCTGTAGGTTCAAGCACCTTTCGATTTAAAAGTTATCATGGTCTTCACAGGGAACAATTAATTGCTTTCTAGAAGCTCAAATAGGCCTTAGTTAACATAGAGAAAATTGTGTCGAATGTGGATATAAGTAACACTTTTACTAATACTTTGGATTTGGTCCAGTGGCGTAGCCAAGAATTTTTGCTGAGGAGGGCACAATGAGACGTTTTAGACTTTGAAACTGGAAATTTGAATATATTTTCCTACTGTTTGCAAAATTTTGTACAATGAAATACTAACACTAATGTGGCTTTTAAACCGATTGTGTGAGGAACTAGTGCATCAGATCTCACCAACTTCATTAAATCTTGCATCTGCCGAACCGTTCCAGGATATTGCTGGCCTCGTCATGCAATCCCCATCTTTTTTTGCTACTGCTTTAACCCTTTCTCATCCCAAATTCCTGTAACCCATTTTGAATGATTCACAGTTCTGAAAAACTTCCTTATGGTAAATTTTGACTTGTCACCTTTTTCTCAATTAATGTTTTTACTTGATCTAATTTGTTATTTATAACATATAGGCTAGAGAACATCTCTCTGAATCTATCCATGACACTTCAAAATTAATTGCCAAGAATAATGAGCTGAAAGTGAGGGCTGCTACTTAGAATCCACAACTTGCAAAAATGGATGTTGAAAATGAGAGATGCTGAAAGGACGAAGAAAGAAAGAGCTCTTGAAGTGGTCTACAGTGCTTGGGCTTTCACTATTATATTCAATCAGTATTTTTTTTCTTTAATCCTGGGGAGGGCACGTGCCCTCCCCAGCCTCCAAGTGGCTCCGCCACTGATTTGGTCTTTATTGATCATTTCATGTCAGAAAAGTATTTCTGAGTTACAATAGAGATACCCCCAAATTGATTTGGGAATCAGGGTTACAACTCAGACATATAAATAGAATTTTGAGAATAAGGAAGATTCAATCTAGATTCTAGAACCTCAGGGTCGTATTTATATATGCATGATTTCCCTCCCTTCACTGCGTGGGCTTCGTCCCGGCTTTGCTAAGGAAGTGCATGTGGGGGATTAACGAAAGCATCTCTTTCCATCCTTTGAAGATATAGATACAATATCGTCGTAGGAATCTCCAATGGAATTATTCCCAAACTAGAAGCTTTGGCTGGTTGACAGAGGACTGATTCTGTTGGAGCTTTAATGTTCTAGTGCTTCCAAATGCCATGTTCTCATTAGCACACGATGATTGCTTGTGGTGATCAATTGGTGGAGGCTTAAGCTACCCAGTATGCCCCTTCGGGTAGTTCAAAAGTATATTAAGCTTAACTCTACTCGATTGAGGATGGTAGCCATTGTGATTATGCTCTTCTAGTAATGCCAACATAGGCTTTCTTTGTGGATAAGGACCTTTTGTCTTCTCCTTGGTTATCTTGGTGCTAATAGTGAACTTCCGTAGTGTTTCTTATCTTTGAAGGTCATTGTTTCAGAATCCATGTCCTTTAATTTGTTACCGAAAGGGGATTTTCTTCATCTTAAGGTACTCTGGACTAGGAATACTTTAGTGCTAAAAGCCTGCAAATGGAGGCACTTCAGCTTCATTAAAGGGGGTTCTTCCTTGGAAAGGTGTTGTTTTTGGACTTTCGGAGGTGTCCCTGATGGGATAAAGACATGTGGACTTCAGAAAACCTTCTTGTGCTACTAAAGCTTTGCCTTCGAAGGATGATCTCTTTGGTTCCAATGAAGGGAGCTCATCGCCGACTTTTGGCATATCTTAGTATTCCTTGTTAAGAAGGATACCATCATGTCGCTCCTTTTGATATCTTCGAAAGGATGGTTCCTCTGTTGGAATCTTGGTCAGTTCCACTTCTACATTTTCGATGAAGATGTTGTCCGAGTGAGAGCTTTACCCTCGAACCGGCTGAAGGGCACTTTTCCACGTTTCTCGCCTTTGTACAACTTCCAATGCCATCCTTGGAACCATCATGATGCCTTTGCCAATACGATAGGCTTATTCTACTTCCAAACTGGTCCTTCTTAAGACTCTTCCTTCCTTTTCTGATTGCTTTACCCTTATTCCTTATCAGTCTTCTTTCATACTGTAAGTTGAGTAAGTATTTTGCGAACATTTAACCCACCTAAGTATAAAAGAAGCTTTTGTTCTTTAGGCTAAAATTCTCAATTGATTATGTTGGATCTCTAGACAATGCACCCATTTCCTCAGTTCCTATAACACTAGTAACTATGAATAAGTAATTTAACTTTTTGAATTTATATAAACTTCGTTTTAATTCCCTAGATGCTTCTATTTCGTTTATTTTTCATATATATATATATATATATATATATATATTGCGAGGGCCTTGAATGGTAATTGAACAACTACATACAAAACAAAAGGCTACTTCCCTGATTGTCACCCGAAAGCAATTGATTAAGGCATTGTTACAATCCATCCTTCCCTTCCAACCCTTAGGATTGGGAATCATCTTGAAATATAATCTTAACAAATACCTTTAACTCCAAGTTAAAATGATTACTAAGATACCAGAAGCTTTAATCGATACATGTGGAATTATCGTATGAAAGGTTATCCAAAAATTGATCCTAGAAAAGACAAAATCATCATAGTATATATTAGAAATTTACCTAGAAGATTGTGATCCATCAGCGATTATGAACAGAGAAAGTGAATATTAGATATGGAAGCCAAAAGCTATGGGTAACTGAATTGTACTAAGAGTTTCTTAACCATCTTATGAACGAAACCAATAAAAACAATGTGAAATATCTTCAATAATCGGGAAGTAAAAGACGTTCAAATATGTTATACAATCTTTTTTGAAGCATCAAAAATATTTTGAAGGAACCATAAAAATCAAAGGACCAAAAACTTGTTCAATATTGTCTTCTCAAGGCAGAAATGAATTAAACTCTTGATAATAAGGGCACAAATCATTTTTATTTGACTTCATCAAAATAAAATTTTCTAGGAAATATTCTAAGCATTATGGAATTGAAAAAATAATTCAAATGAATGCATCATCCATCTATAAACTAAATTAAGCTTTCATGAAATGATTCAAGGCGCAAGTCAATAACTTCAAAATTCATTAAGGAAACAGTTTAGCATTAAATTTATCAATAATACATGCGTAACCATCAAATCAAAATTGAAGTGAAAGCCACTGAACCCGAAATTTAGGAAAGCTAACAAATCTTTCAAAGATCAAGAAACACTTTTAAATAATAGTTAAAATTCATCAAAAGACATTCAAGAACATGATATATCCATTCAAACTAACATAAATTTGTCCACTTATGGGTGGAAATCAAGAAAAAATTCACTCATTGAATTCCATTCAAAACTACATGGGAAACGATTTGGAAATTATAAAAACATATTTTAAATAGATCAAGAATTATGGAAGCATCGGTCATTTACCTAGTAATTTTCCAGCTCTATGACATATTCAGTAGTTCTTGAAAATGACGTGCAATCAGAAGTCAATCTCATGGTACCATCATAGTAATTATCAAATTCGGGTTAACTCATCCATGTTACATCTAAAAAAGCATACATCGATCGTAAATTATCAAGCAAACATATATTGTTTATCATTTATTGGTATATTATTGGAGGTTTTACGAGTTGAAATGAAACTTGGAAAACTTTCCTGACCCACTGGACTCAATCTGGTCAAGGCCTAGTCGATTAAGTTCATTCGAGGTAAATTCATAGATCAACCGATCGAACTCGTTCGAAGATAAAGACTGCCCGATCTACTCAAGGTATGGTTGTTAAGCTGTCGACTCAATCTGATTAAGGCCTTACTATCCAGGAATGCTCGAATAGAAATCATTAGATTAATTTGGTCACCCTGTTCAGGATAAAAACGACCCGATCTGCTCATCACAATTACTCCAAAAATCCTATGATTTAGTCAAATGAAATTGGAAACTCGCGGCATTAAAAGATTATGATAAATCAACAATCCACAAAAGCATTACAAGGCATCTAAATTATGGAAATAATCAACCATGTGTAAAGAAATTCCTTATTCTTGCTTCTTAAGTAAGTTATTCTTTTTAACCTTATGCTACCTACCTATCCCCCGGGAATCTTATTTGATTATCCAACTGCAACATCCAGTTTTAATCTTTAGCCTAGAATAAAAAAGACTACACTCATCATTCATACCACAACTCCCGACAAGGACATGTCTCTTACAAGATGATGGAAATTCTACTAGACCAGATTGTGCATATTGAGGGTACCTATTAAGTTCCCTACCCTTATCATAGGAAATGATAATTCCTTTTTAATCCTCTAAGCTTTTGTCCAATTTTTTAAGCTTTCACATCAATCAATAATCCCTTTTATAGCATGACCTCATGATTGGATTTTTTTAATATGATTAACTCTTATTCCCAATGATGAAGCATTTGGTTATCCCATCTTTAACGGGAATATCTAGTAGATCAAGATGACCAACTAAGGGTGTCTTACATCTTCTTTATCTATTTATAATGACATGACACTACATGATATTTTATTAGAGGACGACCCTAATCCTAAAAGGGAATGCAATGTAAACTAATGCAAGGAATGATACTTAGTTTATGAGATTAACCTTTCTCATAAGGATTAGTATTGCTGAATGGGAATTAAAAAAGTAATGTGCTTCAGAACGAACAACGAAGGCAAAGCATGCTCCGGAATAGACAATGGACGTGAAGTGTGCTCCGGAATAAACGATGCAGGCGAAGAGTTTTGCCCTCTCTTATGGAGGTTCTTCACTCGGTGGAGATGTAATAACTCCTTTTCCTGGAAGCTTTCTTTATTCACCTCCTCTTATGAAGGTTATATCGGTAGATCAGAGTCCTCTTTCTAGGCATAATAAGTTCGAAACCTCCCTCGGCTTTATATAAAACATGAAACCTAGATTCAGGTATTAGAATAGAAGTCCAAAAATCATCTTCTGGAAGTTTTGAATACAATGCCACCCATAGCTTAATATAAGACCTAAAACCCATATTCAAGTGTTAGAATAGAAGTACGGTAATAATCTTTTGGAAGATATAAATATAAATCCACCTTAAGCTTAATAGAAGACCCGACAGCCAGTTTCGGGTATTACAATAGAAGTCTAGAAATCATCTTCCGGAAGTTCTAAATACGAAGCTACCTTTACCTTAACATGAGACCCGAAACCCAGATTCGAGTATTAGAATAGAAGTATAGAAATCATTTTCTTGAATTTTTGAATATGAAGCCACCTTCGTATTAATATAAGACCGAAAACCCAGGTTTAGGTATTAGAATAGAAGTCCAGAAGTCATCTTATGGAAGTTCTAAATACAAAGCGGCCTTCGGCTTTAACTGAATCTTTGCCTCCATTTTCGGAGGTTTTGGTCCTCCCTTCGAAGCTGACTGATAGATTTTGAAGCATAGTGGTTCTTATCTTTTTTGTTGTATGAATCCAATAATGGTTATCGTCGATAGTCCCATTCCTCTTTTATCCATCATCACTCAGTTTTCTACAGACTCTTGTTGAAGTTTTTTTAAAGACATTCTCCTAGCTAATGAGATTTAAAAAGCTTTGAAGTTTGATTTGGCTTTTATCTTTACCTAAACGACACTCATTTTTTTTTTCTCAATACATGTTTATAAGCAAACTTAAATTGTAAACGAAAAATGGAAATAAGTAGAGTTAGATGGCCTTTCCGTAAGCTAGGTAGGAATAAGAAAGTATTACTGCGTTAAGATCTCTTTCTCATTTTCCCTGAGCTTATTGAAATACTTTGACAAATCCTGTAAGAATCCAGTTTTAACCATTTTTTGAACCATTTTCGCTAGAGCTCGGCAGTTGTCTATGCCCTAACCATTGACTTTGTGATAGTCTCAATACTTCTTTACATGTATTAGTTCAATGCTTGCATTTTTTGTGTGGTATTAAGAAACTCCCATCATTCTTTCATGATGCGTAAATGTAAGCAATGGGGTGACTTAAATTTGCGCGGTTGATTTGGTAAACATTCTCTCGAGTTTCTATCCTACTTTCATCTTTTTTAGATTTCGAGATAAATGGGGGAATTTAAGACTTCCTTCTTTGGCACACGTTTCAGCATGTTCAATTTCTTATCCATACAAATAAATTTAGTAGCTATGAGTGAAAATTGGAGCGTCCAATAGGCACTTTAAATAATCCTTCAAGAATTGAGATGATTCAAGAAACTATGAATGTGTTGATGTTAGTTTCTTTTCCTCAGAGGCATTTGTTGTTTTTATTGATTCTTCATGGAATCTTTTCAGGTAATCATTTAATGATTCTCCAAATCCTTGCTTGATCTTGGCCATCTCATAAGGTCTAGTGAAAGGATTCTTATGCATATGGAAGTTTGTACTGAATATAGATGATAATTGGCCCTAAATATCGATGATAGGCCCCATGATAATGCCTACTCCATTCACTGGCCTCTTTGCAAAGAGTTGTCATGAAAATTTTGCATCGAACCAAATCAGTGGCATTATATAATTTTATATAATTTTTGAAGGTTAAAACATGTATATTTGGATCAATGGTTCCATTATATTTGAGTGACAGTACTTTGATATTGACTAGGATTTCGATGGATATTATTTCCTCCTAAAGGATAATTCCTTGAGGTGTCTTATCCTTCTCTATCTCGAAGTTTTCTTCTTCTTTTAACTTAGTTATTTATTTTTTCCTTCTAAAAAAATATGCCTTCCTATATTTGATTGCTCTCGCATATGACCAGATTTTCCAATTATTTGGAAGAAAACCCTATTCGGCTTTGATAACACTGAGACGTTAGTGTTTTTGACTGTAGCTCTTGGGTTTTAGCTTTGGAAAACTTACAAACAATGATTTTAGGAAGATCATTGAATAAGTCACCTTTAATTAGCACTTTCAAATCAATAAATTGTTGTTTCAAACTTTGAATCTCAATTGCATTGTTTTCTTCCTTTGTGGATGTTGATGGTTGCCTTACTTTGCTGTTTGTTGTATTAATAGTTGGGGCTATATTATTTTCTAAAATTAATGACTAACATGAATATTGATTAACTTTCATTTTTAATCTAACTATCTTATTGAATCAAACCCTCCGTAAATGATTATAACAAAGAGGGGATAAGGTTTCAAAGGTTCAACCCCTCCCTCTAGTGCCAAATTATTAACCACAAAAATACCCAACACCTAAAATAAGAATGTAACACCCCATAATTTTAAAGAATATTATAATTATAAACTAAATAATACCTAATTAAATATTGGGAATCAATGGAAACAGACTATACCATGGCGTTCGTCTCGGAATTCTGCTTAAGATAGACTCCGAGTTTGCGCAAAATGGACATCATATAAAGAAGTTATCAAGCTTAGAAGTTTGTATACATATAAGCAAAATATATATAAACAAACCAGTCCAGAACATTCAAAATAAATCAAAAATCGGAAAGCGGGAAGACGCGAGAATTTAACCCATTGGGGGTCGACCCTAGGATCGACTCGGACAAGGCGGTGTCAACCCCACCCAGATCCGAGGCAGATTCATTCTCTGCCCCTAGACTTGTTTCTTGACCTGATTCGTTGGCTTGAGGCAATATATAGGACCTCATTTCTATTGTTTTATTCACCTAAAACAATGGAGACAAAGAGATGTTGCCCCAACTCATATTGAATTAGCCTATTCTTCTGCAACGACGACTTGTACGTATACAAGAATCTCTGCTACAACATCAACACTCTTTTCTCAGTTCTTTAGATCCAGTCTCTATGAGTTTATGTTGATTTTAGATATAAACATTTAATAAGTAATCCTGACATGTTTATAAGTTTGGATCTAAACCTATGCATGTTAATAACCTGAATCATAGCTAAACAGATCAGCCATCACTTGTACACCCGATCCACTGTTCCATCCTTTCATGCTTATCTCCATTATTCCCATTCTGTTATCATATGCCTATTCTGTTATTATGCCCATTTCTGTTAGCATATGCCTATTCTGTCATTATGCCTATTTCTGTCATCATATGCCTGTTTTGTTGTTATGCCTATTTCTGTTCTCTTCTCTCCCTCCTTCCCTTTTTATTTTTATAGCCAGGCTACGTTCGAGCCTAGGCCTATCGCTGAAACATGTAAAACATGATTGGGATTTGGGGAAATAACCTGTACCGTGATCTAAGACTTTAATTTGGGGGATATCGTACATAATGATTTATGACTTGAGGGTAGGGGAATGAAAAAACTATGATGAATATGAGTAATTGTTTAAGAATGAATATGCCTAAATTTATTGTAAATAGAAAATGTAACCGCACATAGACACGAGGTTAGATTACATTCGTGGTAGAAGTCTGCCCGAAAGTGCCCGACAAATCGAGCATCCACGAGTGGTTAATATAATGTGAGAGGTCTAGTGTGTAAATGTAAAAAAAAATCATGAATCTGTTGCACAACATAGCAATATACTTATAACTAAAAAAATTATTATGATTTCCTTATTCCTGAAAATATTCTATCCCCTAGACGTCGCAGAGAATGGAGAATTTTCATTTTTTTTAAATTATCAGAATTGTAATATTACGGGTAGAAATTCTATATTCTGTAATCAAAACAACATAAACAACTGTGGACAATTTTCAACGGTGCTAAGACATGAGGTTAAGTTCGATTTGTGGTAGAACCTGCCTGAAACTGCCCGGCGTATCCAACATCCACAAGTAGTCGACTTAATGTGAGAGGTATGGTGCATTAATATGCATGAACGGGAAATGATAATAACCTATTTAAATCTTTGGGTGTTATGAGAACCTATCAAATTGTGTAAGGGTTAAGTAAGCTTGTTTGAATCGATGGGGGGTTAAGTAAATCTACAAAATCCATGGGGAGTTATATAAACCCAATAAACTTAATTTGCTTTATATGTTGGGGTTATGCAGGCTTATAAATCTGTTATGCTTAACCTGTCAAAAATCCTAGTAGTGGGGATGCAAGCCTAGGGTGTGGCTTGTATCATCTATTGTGTGGGATCCATATCAGTCGGTTACCCATACTGGTATCCAAAGGGGGACCCCGAACTAGGTAGGGGGTCAGGGAATGCTTACTGAGATGATTATAAGAGGTTCATATCGGTGGGGGTGTTTGATGGCGCGTTCCACGGAGTCACGTGCGTGCATGGATCCACTTGCTTGGGAAAATAAGACGCTATAGCACCAGTGGATATGGTTGTGCCTATCGACAAAAAGAGGTTGCCACTTTAGGAAGTGATACATCCTATTGTGGGGCCAACACAGGGTATCTACGGGATAGGGAGCCGATTGATTGAGGTAGTAATTAGGGTACATATAGTCCTTCCTGTTTAGGAGCCCATTATTATCGTTTGGGGTAACACCCTTTATTTCTATTGGGCTGTCTGTTATTATCGTTGGGGGTAAAACCTGTCAATAAAAGTACACCTAAGTCTACCATTATGTTTCTGTTGGGATCATTATGTTTCTGTTATACTATTATTGGTGCAGAGAAAAGTATTTAGGATGCACAATGTATTCTGTTCTGTTTATTCTGCTTATCCTGCTTAGTCTGTTATATATGTCTTATAATATTGTTATCTCTCTCATCCAGTTTATATGCCTGTCATGATGCTTTTACTTATTTATATGCTAAAGTTAACTGGACTCACCAGACTTTATGTCTAACCTGTTTTGTTTCCTTTTCTCTCTCTTTTTACCCCCAAGGTTGTCAGGGTGGGAGTACTCAGGCTTGACTAGGATTCTCTTTTCTGTTTCCTCTTGGAGCTGCTTAGATGTACCGCTTTAATTGCATGTCTATCTTGCTATGGATATTTTTGGGGACTATGATTTTATATTACTGTACTCTGATGACTTCAGTACAAGGCAGATTTTTTTAATTTGATGTAATGGGTTTTCTGTATTTCAAACTCATGTTGTAACCGGATTTTGGACCATGATGTTTTATGTTTGAAGAATAAAGTTTTAAACTCCGCTGTTATTTTATATCTGTCTTGTGATGTTTTCTGTTTCTATTTACCTATAATGCTTTATGGAACTTAATGCATTTTGCAAAAGAGCGACATTAACGGACGTGGGGTGTCACATTTGGTATTAGAGCTGAAGGTTACCAGATCGGATAAAAGGTTTTGAAAAATTGTTTTGAAATGGTTTTAAAAAGAAAGTATTTTCAAAAGAAAAGTCTGTTTTTGAAAAATATATTCCTTAAAGCCGTATGAAGTATATTTCGATTCATTGTTTGAATCCCTTTTCCTTTTCTTTTCAGCATATCTGGGGAATCGAATATTCCCGAGGGCGTTCAGATACCGGCTTGGTTCCGTAGGTATCTTGAGGCTACGACGCCTGCTGGAGGCCAAGCAGACGCCCCTCCCCCAGCTGCACCCGTTGTTCCTTCTTCTCCTCCTCCGCAAGCGGATAATTCCTCTAAGATATGCAATGATTTCTATGCTATGGGAGGAAAATCTTTCCGAGTAAATGAGAACTTTGTAGAAGCAAGGAATTGGCTTAAAGAGACGGAGTATTTGTTTAGGATTTTCGAAGTTGACGGCCGTAGGAATATTCAATTGGCCATTTGGCAGCTGAAAGATGAGGCTTTCTTCTGGTGGGAAGTACAAGCAGGGCATCCAGTTGAGACTTGGGATGATTTCCGATAGAGATTCGAAATGAAGTTTCTATCTCAGGAAGAAGAGAGTATGCAAATGGAAAGGTTTCTAGCACTTAAGCAAGGAGGCATGTCTGCCAAAGAGTATGTCAATAAGTTTAATCAATTGGCGAGGTTTGGAGCTAGTGAATACCCTGCACAAGAAAGCTCTGAGGTTTGCAAGAGCTCTAAATGAACCCCTTCATTGGTTGGCTATGTCTAATATTTTGATGAGGGCAACTTTTGAGAAACTCGTTGATATGGCATTAATGCATGAAGAAGACAAAGGCGAAAATAAAGAGGCTAAGATTGATGAGACACAAAACAAGAAAGTTTGGCCCAAGAAAGAACAACAACATCAAAAGAAGGGTAGAAAGAATGACAAAGCCTGAGACAAGAGGAAATGTCATAGTTGTGGACGCATGGGTCATTTTAGCAAAGATTGCAGAAAAATGAAGAATGCTTGTTTCCACTGTGGTATGGTTGGACACTTTACTAGGAAGTTCCCGAAGAAGAAAGGACACGGCCATAGGGCAGGATCTTCTGGAGGGCAGGTGAATGCTTTCATGGGTAGTGTACCGGATAAAGGTAGGTAAGTTTCTGTTGAAGGTTTGATTTCACTTTTCGATCATCTTGTTAGAACTCTTTTTGATTCTGGCGCTTTGCATTCTTTTATATCTGATTCTGTGGTTGAGTCTCTACACCTTAGTACCAATATGGTTTTGGATCCCGTTGTCATCTCAAACCCCATTGGGGGTATGACTAATCTGTCTATGATTTGTCGGGGTTTGAGAATAACTGTATTGGGCATCGAGTTTGAGTGCGACGCATATGTGCTTGGTTTCATGGACTATGATTTGATTTTAGGGATGGATTGGCTAGCCATGTATAGTGCCATTATGGATTGTGAAAGGAGGGTCGTTAGGCTTTTGACTTGCAATGGGAGGACTCTCGAGATTTCTTGTGACCTTAAGGGGTCTGCCATGCTTAGTTTCCTACAGTCGCTGGATGCATCTGTAGATGATTTACAATCTGTACTAGTAGTCTGTGAGTATCCTGATGTTTTTGAGGAGGGTCATGGTCTGCCTCCAAGGCGCGAGATTAATTTTCGGATATACTTGGTGGACAATGCAAAGCCAGTTGCATTACTTGTGTGCCATATGGCTCCGAGAGAAAGGACGGAGCTCTGCAAGCAAGTAGGGGAGCTACTTGAGAAAGGGTTTATTAGGAGAAGCATATCAGAATGGGGTGCTCCAGTTGTTTTAACGACTGGGGAGATGGCTCGCTTTGCTTATGTGTGGATTACAGAGAGTTGAATAAGCTCACTAAGAAGAATAAGCACCCACTTCCGAGGATAGATGATCTGTTTGACCAGTTTGTTGGTGCATCTGTTTTCTCCCAGTTAGACTTGGCCATAGGGTTTCATCAGTTGAGGGTGGTTGAGGACAGTATAGACAAGACCACTTTTAGAACTCCAGATGGTTTCTTTGAGTGGCTCGTCATGCCTTTGGGTTGACGAATGCGCCCGCCTATTATGTGGATCTAATGAGTAGAGTGTTTCGGGAGTTTCTAAACAAGTTCTTTGTGGTCTTTGTTGATGACATCTTGATTTTCTCAAAGAATGAAGAAGAGAATGCCCTACATTTAAGGGAGGTTAGGAAGATTCTCTGGGCGTATCAGCTTAAGGCAAAATTCTCCAAATGCCATTTTTGGAGAAAAGAAGTGAGATTTCTAGGGCATGTGGTCTTTAAGGATGGGACAGCGGTGGATCCTGCGAAAGTAGTTGCAGTTCAAGACTGTAATATTCCAAAGAATGCAATAGAGGTGAGGAGTTTTCTCGGTTTAGTGGGCTATTATAGGAAGTTCATTGAGGACTTCGCAAAGATATCAGCCCCACTAACCAGACTGACGAAGAAGAATCTGAATTTTTCTTGGGATATTGACTATGAGGATGCTTTTCCGCAATTGAAGAGGGCTCTGACAACAACCCCAGTCTTGACTTTGCCCCGATGGGAACAAATTGTTCACGGTATACACTGATGCATATGGTACATGTCTCGGTGTTGTTTTGATGCAAGAGGGACGGGTTGTATGTTACGGTGGTAGACGATTGAGAGTTCATGAGAAGAACTACCCTACCCATGACATAGAGTTGGCTCCCATAGCATTCGTGCTTAAGACTTGGCATCATTATCTACTTAGAGAGAAGTTCGACTTGTATACCGATCATAAATCTCTCAAGTATTCGTTCTCGCAGAAAGCTCTCAATTTGAGGCAATAGAGATGGATGGAGTTCCTAGCGTCCTATGGTTTTGGGATTTTTATACCCCTGGTAAGGGTAATGTGGTGGTAGATGCATTGAGTAGGCAGAGGATGATCTTGAATCCTCTATTTGTAGAGAGGCGGAGCTTGGAGTATATATCGACCTTCGGTTTTAGGCCTTCTACCGAGTTTACACTTGGTTTGTTGGCATCGTTAGAGGTGCAACCTACTCTTATGGATCAAATAGGAACTTCGCAGCAAGAGGATAGCCACATATAGCAGATATTTTGGATAGGCTTAGTAGAAGGGAGACTTCCAATTACCTCGGTATATATTCCACATATGATAGGGGATGGTTGCGATGAGATGGAAGGCTTTGTGTTCCACGGGTTGGGAGTTTGTTGAAGACAGTCCTTGAGGAAGCCCATCATTCTAGGATGACTATCCATCCAGGCGGTGATAAGATGTATAGAGATATGAAGAGGGTTTTATTTTGGGCCAAGATGAAGAAAGATGTAGTGGAGTTCGTTTCTCGATGTTTGATCTGCCAGCAAGTCAAGGCCAAGCAAAGGAATCCTGGAGGTTTACTTCATCTTTTGGAAGTCCCACAGTGGAAGTGGGAGGGCATCTCTATGGATTTCATTGATGGTTTGCCTAGATCAAGGAGAGGCAACACCAGTATTTGGATTGTAGTTGACAGGCTTGCTAAGAGCGCTCTTTTCATTCCTGTTAAGAGTAAGAGGACGGCAACATGGTTGGAAGCAGTTTATCTTCATGAGATAGTCCATCTACATGGAGTACCTTTCAGTATTGTGAGTGATTGTGACCCCATATTCACTAGTGAGTTTTGAAGGAGCTTGCAAGAGGCATTATGTACAAAGTTCTGTTTGAGCACTGCTTATCACTCTCAGATCGATGGGCAGACGGAAAGGGTGAATAGCGTTCTTGAGGATTTTTTAAGGTTGTGTATCCTAGACTTCGGAGGGACTTAGGAAGGGCATCTTCCATTAGTGGAGTTCGCTGATAACAACAGTTATCAGGCTAGTATTGGCATGGCACCCATCGAGGTATTGTATGGACGACCTTGTAGATCACCGACCTGTTGGCGGGAGTCTACAGATAGGCTTCTACTTGGACCTGAGATGATTAGGGAAACTTCAGAGAATATTGATCTTATCCGCAAACACATAAAGACAACTCAGGACAGGAAGAAGTCCTACGCACATAAGAGAAGGACTGATATTGAGTTTGAGGTGGGAGGCATGGTTTTCATCAAGGTATCACTTTTGAGGAATGTGGTTCGCTTTGGATTTTAGTGAACTTGGCGCCAAGGTTTGTAGGGTCATTTCCTATAACAGAAAGGATTGGCCAAAATGCCTATAGGGTGAAGCTACCAAAGAGATTGGCAGGTGTTCATGATGTTTTCCACGTTTCTCATTTGCGGAAATGTCTGCACGATACAATAGAGGTTGTTCAGTCGAGTATGCTTAAGGAAGTAGAGATGGAACCGAAGGCGACAGTTAGATGAGTTCCTACCCGTATTCTAAGATCAGAGGTTAAGAAGCTACGCAACCGAGAGGTCAAGTTGATGAAAGTTCAATGGGGAGAAGACCCCAAGGATGCAACTTAGGTGACTAAAGACAAGATTCGCGCTTCGTACCCTTTTCTTTTCAAGGGTATGTTATTAAATTCATTTTCCAAAAGTTTTTATTCGTACTTGCTTCTGTCATTAAGTATATCCTATTAATCGAATCTTCGACCTTTAGGTAGGGAACCGATGATGTAAACATGTGTTTGAGACATGTTATGTTTGATGGATGCAAGTGGATGCAAGTGTTTTCTAGTGGTCGCCTGTGGATGCATGCACACACACTAGGCACTAGATCGGCTCAATCACTTACATATTGCATATGGATGCATGTGCATATTTTCTTTTTATGGATGGAAATCGGTGAATCATCACGTGAATGTTCCATTTGGATGGATGACTGTGCACACATATAGCATTTACCTGATATACTACGACTATTTGCATACATGTTGGATACATGACACTGACGTACATTGCATTAAGGAGGTTGACTGAATCAGTAGACCACCTGATCTTTCGCATTAGTATAGGGACATATACACACACACCTTTACAAATGTTCATATAAGCATTAGAAATCTTTTAAGGACAATAGATGCCTATGATTGATGGATGAGTAGATGGATGATGGATATTTGGATATACATTCTTCTTAACTTGGAGATTTCGAGGATGAAATCCTTTAAGTAAGGGAGAATGTAACACCCCGTAATTTTAAAGAACATTATAATGATAAACTAAAGAATACCTAATTAAATATTGGGAATTAAGGGAAACAGACTATACCATTGTGTTCATCTCGGAATTCTGCTTGAGATAGACTCCGAGTTTGCTTAAAATGGTCATCGTATGAAGAAGTTATTACACTTAGAAGTTTGTATACGTATAAGAAAAATATATATAAACAAACCAGCCCAGAACATTCAAAATAAATCAAAATTTGAAAAGCGGGGAGAAGCCGGAATTCGACTCGTTGGGAGTCGACCCATGCCCCATGGGGGTCGACCCTAGGGTCGACCTACACAAGGGGGTGTCGACCCCACCCAGATCCGGGGTAGATTCATTCTCTGCACCTGGACTTGTTTCTTGACCTGATTCGTTGGCTTGAGGCTATATATATAGGACATCATTTCTATTTTTTTATTCACCCAAAATAATGAAGACAACAAAATGCTGCCCCAACTTAGATTGAATTACCTTATTCTTCTGCAACAACGACTTATACGTATACAATAATCTCGGCTATAACATCAACACCCTTTTCTCAGTTCTTTAGATCCAGTCTTTGTGAGATTATGTTGCTTTTAGATATAAACTTTTAATAAGTAATCCTGACATGTTTATAAGTTTGGATCTAAACCTATGCCTGTTAATAACCTGAATCATAACTAAACAGATCTGCCATTACTTGTACACCTGATCTACTGTTCCATCCATTCATGCCTATCTCCATTATGCCCATTCTATTATCATATGCTTATCCTGTTATTATGCGCATTTCTGTTAGCATATGCCTATTCAACCATTATGCCTATTTCTATCAGCATAAACTTGTTTTGTTATTATGCCTATTTCTATTCTCTTCTCTCCCTCCTTACCTTTTTATTTTTATAGCCAGGATACCTTCGAGTCTAGGCCCATTGCTGAAATATGCGAACGAACGAAATTGGGAATGGTTGGGAATGATAAATTGGAGCATAACTTGTATTATAAAACATGATTGGGATTTGGGGGCATAACATATACTGTGATCTAAGACTTTAATTTGGGGGATATCACACATAATGATTTATGGCTTGAGCGTAGGGGAATGGAAAACCTATGATGAATATGAGTAATTGTTTAAGAATGAATATGACTAAATTTACTTTAAATAGAAAATGTAACCGCACTTAGACACGAGGTTAGATTAGAACCGCCCGACAAATCTAGCATCCACGAGTGGTTAATTTGATGTGAGAGGTCCAGTGCGTAAATGTAAACGTAACGGTGCTAAGACACAAGGTTAAGTCTGACTTGTGGTAGAAGTCTGCCCAGAATCGCCCGGCGTATCCGACATCCACAAGTGGTCGACCTAATGTGAGAGGTCTGGTGCATTAACATGGATGAACGAGAAATGATAATAACCTGTTAAACGGTAATGCTTAACCTGTTTAAATCTGTGGGGGTTATATGAACCTGTCAAATTGTGTAAGGGTTAAGTAAGCTTGTTTGAATCGATGGGGGCTTAAGTAAATCCGTGGGGGGTTATATAAACCCAATAAACTTAACTTGCTTTATATGTTGGGGTTATGCGGGCTTGTAAATCTGTTAGGCTGTCAAAATCCTAGTAGTGGGGATGCAAGCCTAGGGGGTGGCTTGTATCATCTGTTGTGTAGGACCCGTATCAGTCAGTAACCCATACTAGTATCCAAAGGGGGACCTCGAATTAGGTAGGGGTCAGGGCATGCTTACTGAGCTGATTATAAGAGGTTCATATAGGTGGGGGTGTCTGATAGCGCATTCCAAGGAGTCTTGTGCGTGCATGGATCCGCTTGCTTGAAAAAAAAAGACGCTATAGCACCAGTGGATATGGCTGTGCCTATCGAGAAAAAGGGGTTGTGAGACGACCCCAAACCCCGTACTGACGGCGGCAAGGGTAATCCTTGGAATATAACACATAAACAGATAACAGCAGAGCAGAAATAAATAAATACACCAGATAATGAACAATAGAATATACTGGATAAACGTAATCATCAGAGTTACACAGTATACAGGATCATACTTAGTACAAGTACAGTTCAGCTATACATAAATGTCTACAGCGGAAAACAAACATAATGTACAATAGGAGCTGAACAACATAAAAAGAGATAAATAATAGAATCCATCTTCAGCTCCAGCTATCCAGAAAAGCCTGCTAAACCTGAATACAAGGCTGCCCGTATAGAAAAAGGGGCACCCGAGTTTGAAAGTGAAACAAACTACGAGTCAGTCATGGGACTGGTATGAGAAATCTACTCAACACACTTAAAATATGGCTAATCACAGGACCACACCACTTTCGTGGAACGGGTTTACTCCATTGGATTGCCAGTGCTTTAAAACAAATCATTCTTTTAAACATCGCTATGCTTTTTATAAAAATGAAGCCATTATAAGACTCGGTTCCCATCACACAATGCAACGCAAACCGGAGGATGGAGTTTTTACCTTATAACGGCCAAAATATGCTTGATACAAATAAAACAAAGGCATTTGATATTATTACTAGTGTTTATATGTTTTGAAAACAATTTCAAATCATAACTATCAATCATAGACGGCATTAATGCCCCATACCACTATGCCGCCATATATAAGTATACAATCAAAATCGCACAGTCACGTATTTGGGAATTGGATTTCTGTCATGAACCAAGGCAAAAGATAGTCCTTACCGAATTCGAGACTGCCCAGCCACGTATTTGGGAATTGGATCAGAACGCATCGACCCTTGGATCGTCAGGGCCGGTCCACATGGAGTGGATTAAAATGCCTGAACACTACGTTTCTCCGCCCTTTGGGGCGTAAGTGAGCCAACGAATGACTCCATCGGTCCCGGATCGACCGATATATCCGAGGCGCCTCGCAACAGCAACAACCACATAAGTCAAACTCGTCAGGGCGTGTAAAACCACTAACGCCACTTCTAGCTAGGAAGAAACGCAGGCCCTCCCTGAGGTCCGTCTCCCGTTTCTGGTTCATACCGGGGTGAGGCTCGCGATTTCACGTTATACACAAAGCTACGCCACACAGGCGGTGCTTTGATCATCACCACAAGACTTTGCTTTTCAACAGAAGCCCTGATCACTGCATCTTAGCATGCCACACAGGCAATTCACACCGTGCAACTGATGGCTATCAATCACACAGAATAAATTCCAATGTCAGACACACTGTCCATTTGCAAGTCCGTTCTGGGTCTGAACGAAACCGGAGGCACTATATACCTCGCAAACCCATCGATCACCACGTACGTCTGGACGATCACCACTCATTATCCATATTTCGGGATGCCTCCCAATCAGGACCTCGGTTACCATCCAAACGAGGTGAAGATCTCCGGTCTTCGACCACCGTCTTCATCTTCGATTACTTATCGTCGATTCAGTTACTCAGAATGGGATAAACCCGGTTTTTCTGAACAACTCGCGTATATATTAATAAGTGCTATACAAATACAACACACGCGTCATTTCAATTTATTAGTCACTAATCATCAATCAGTAAGAGAACGATTTCCCAAATATTAACCCAGAAGGCTGAAACCAACATCAGATCAATACCCAAGAAACCATTCGACTTAACCAACCTTCAGTTAGTTTCTAAATTTCACATCCATATCGTTTATAATATTTTATAACGATTTATCGCTATTTTTATTTATTTTAAAATAGTCAATTTATTCAGAATGACGCTTCGGGCCTTAACGCGGTCGTGGCGCTGTTTTTCTTCAGATTTGATTTACACATATCTGAAAATCTAATCGTTGGATCTTCACAAAATTTACATCATTAGAAAGATCTTTTTAAAACGAATCCAACGGTTCCAGTTTCGGGAAAATCCGACGGTCGGATCTCCCGGTATAATCGTTTGAAGTTTCGATTTCAAAATACGAACTGCAGCGTCGTTATTCGATTAAATATAATTATATTTATATATATATATAATCGATTCTGGCGCTGTTTTTCTTCAGATTTGAATTAAACATTCCAGACAATCCAACCGTTGGATTTTTACAAAGTTGGTGCCGTTGGAAAGATATTTCCAAAGCGAACCCAACGGTTGCGATTTCAGGAAAATCCGATGGTCGGATCTCCCGCACTAATCATTTGAAATCACGGTTTCAAAATACGAACTGCAGCTTCGTTATTCGATATATTTTAATTCTATTTATATATATATATATATATATATATATCGATTCTTCGATTTCAAAGCTATATTCTTTTCATACATTTGATAAAAATTATATTTTTATCTAACTGTCTTCTGTTTCAACACTTCACTATTTTTAACAATTCATGTATATAATAAAAATGTGATTTTAATGTGAAACAATTTATTTCAAAACACGATTATTTTATTTAGTTAATATAGGTGATAAAAATAGGAATTTTATTATAAAACAATTTCTTTCAAAACAAGATTATTTTATATAGTTCATATCGATGATAAAAATAGGATTTTTATTATAAAACAATTTCTTTCAAAATATGAATACCATTCAACACATGAATTTCAATTCAACAAATGAATTTCGATTCAACACATGAAGGTTTTCTATAGTTTGTATATATAAATAAAAAGGTGATTTTTATATTTAAAACACGAATACCATTCAACACATGAATCCTATTCAACGAATGAATTTCAATTCAACACATGAAGGTTTTCTATTCAACGAATAAATATAGTTTCAACAAATGAAAATAATTCTAACACATGAATATTATTCAAAATTTCGGCAGCATAACGGCAGGGTAGTTAAAACCGGGACCGTCCCTAGTACGGCTCCTCGCTCTACCTTAAAACCTCGCGGTTTTTGACAATGGGGATTCATGCATCTAGTTCGCACGCAGGCGGCATGTATATTTATTTCATTTCCACAAACTAATCCTATGTGGTTTCAACCAAATATTTCTCAACCACAAACGGGTATTTTTCAACCACAATCAATCAATATCAACCACAAACAATTCCAATCAACCATTCGCTATCAATCAATTTTCACACCAATCACAACCAATAAATATCGTCCATGGTTTGTGGACGAGGGACGTGTATATATATATATATATATAACATTTCACTTCTATTTAAACACATATATAATTTTTACAACGCATATACAACTTATACATCGAACGTACAACTTATACAACGCTTATACATGAGGTGTACAACGCTTATATAACCCATACATCGACTATATAATTTATACATCGTCGTTTTCCATATCGTTTATAAATTAGAAATCTCACATTGGGTTCCACTCCACCAAAAATAGCAGAAGGCTCAGAAAAATATGCGGTCTCTTCTAGAAGGTAGAAGACGTCGACACGAGTCCACTGTCTCTTATTTCACTGGATTTCGACAAGAAACGAAAAAGATATGATTTTTCAAAGTTTGCAACGGTTTTAAACTGTTAAAAACAGTTTTAATTAAACAGTCATACCTCTCAGTTGAATTCTTCAAAACTAGGTTTGATCTTTTCGATCAAACGGTGAAGCGGATCGACGATCGGCCTTCGCAGCAAGGAAGAGGGGAGAGAGACGCACTGGCGCCTGGAGCGGGGCCCACTTCGGTGGCCTATAGGCGGCGCGGCGGCGGTTTGAACGCCTAGACTTCCTGGCGTCGATTCGCACTCTACAGGCCACGAAAAATTCCAAACTTTATATAGATTTGAAGATCTCGAGAAGAACTTCAAAAAGTTCAACTGTGGCACGAGCTAATTCGGCGTGGATTGATCGGAAAATGAGGGGGACAGTTTGAAGGGGTTTCCGCCTTTGATCGACTGCCGGGGAGAGAGAAAATTAATTTTCTGACCAATGAGATTTTTTATTAATTTATATATTTTTAAATTTCTAAAATACCCCTTGTCACATACGAACACCAATTCAAACCCAACGACTGTCGTCCCTAGCGTTTTACCCCCATTCCGGACACAATGGGATATGTTTCGAAGGCCTATTCGAATGTTTCTGTTAGTTTTCATTCAATTTAAAATATATAACATTCAATATTCGATTTGAACGTACATTTCAATTTGTCAGGGCCACAAAATGATTCGAAAAAATTCCAGAAAAATAAATCTGGATATGTTTTGACGATACGGTCCCAACAAAACTAGTTTCGTCGAATTCTGAGACTGTTTGCAAAAAGGCCCATTTCTGGTCGATCCAATTTAACTGTAATTGACCAAAACACATTTTCCTTTGCCACGCTCACATACTAGCTCCAAAAATTATGAAATTTGAAACCTAGCAATAACTTCACATCCCGGATCCAACAAAAGTGGTTTCGTCGAATTCCGAGGTCGTATGCAAAATGGCCAATTTCACGGGCTATATAAATCCCATAGCGACCTTTCTGAAAATTCATTTGGCCATAACTTTTGCTTACCTCCATGAAACTTCGATTTTCAGATTCGTTAGAAAGGTATTCACTAACAGATTTAAATATTTTTGGTTTCACTCAAATCCGTTTTGGTTTGCACCCTGTACGGTCAGTCAAAGTTTGAATTCAAATTTTGAAACTACCGCGCCATTTCAAGCCTTGTTTATAATTAGAATTAATTATATTCCTTTTCAATTGTCGATTCAAACTCCCTTTTCATTGCTATTATTTAAAATATTTATTTTAAATATTTAAAATCCACTATTTTAGCCAATTTAATTTTTTTTAAATTGGTTCAGATTTTCCGGGTCGTTACAGGTTGCCACTTTAGGAAGTGATACGTCCTACTGTGGGGCCAGCACGGGGTATCTACGGGATAGAGAGCCGATCTATTGGGGGTAGTAATTAGGGTACATCTAGTCCTTCCTGTTTAGGAGCCCGTTATTATCGTTTGGGGTGGGGGTAACACCCGTTATTTCTGTTGGGCTGTCTGTTATTATCATTGGGGGTAAAACCCGTCACTAGAAGTACACCTAAGTCTACCATTCTGTTTCTGTTGGGATCATTTTGTTTCTGTTATAATAGTATTGGTGCAGAGAAAAGTTTGGAAAGCGCAATCTATTCTGTTCTGTTTATTCTGCTTATCCTGCTCAGTCTGTTATACCTGTCTTATGATACCGTTATCTCTCTCATCCAGTTTATATGCTAAAAGTAACTGGACTCGACGGACTTTACGTCTGACCCATTTTGTTTCCTTTTCACCCTCTTCCTTTTCACCGTCCAGGTTCTCAGGGTGGGAATACTCAGGCTTGACTAGGATTCTCTCTTTTGTTTCCGCTTGGAGCTTCTTAGATGTACCGCTTTGATTACTTGTCTATCTTTCTATGACTATTTTTGGGGACTACGATTTATAATACTGTACTCTGATGACTTCATTACAAGGCATATATTTTTAATTTGATGTAATGGGTTTTCTGTATTTCAGACTTATGTTGTAACTGGATTTTGGACCACGATGTTATATGTTTGAAGAATAAAGTTTTAAATTCCGTTGTTATTTTATATTTGTCTGGTGATGTTTCTGTTTCTGTTTACCTATAACGCTTCACAAAACGTAATGCATTCTGCAAAAGAGTGGCATTAACAGACGTGAGGTGTCACATAGAAGCTTTCGAAGAACTCCGAAAGTTGTACCTTCGGAGTTAGCTGTAAGGCAAAGCACCTTTCGATCTAAAAGATATCACAGTCTTCGTAGGGAATAGTTAGTTATTTTCTAGGAGCACAAATAAGCCTTTCGAGTCTGAATTAACATACAGAAAAATGCTTTGAATGTAGATATAAGTAACACTTTCATTAATACTTCAAATTTGCTCTTTATTGATCATTCATGTTGGTATAAGTATTTCTAACTTACAACATAAAAACCACAAACTGATTTGGTAATTAGGGTGACAACTCAGAACATTATTTTGAGAATGAGCAAAATTCGATCTCAATTCTTGACCCCTAGGGTCATATTTATAGGCGGTTTACCCTCCCTTCTATGTGTGGGCGTCATCCCGGCTTTACTACGAAAGTGCGTGCGAAGGATTAAAGAAAGCATCTCCATCCATCTTTTGAAAAGTAGATATAGTGTCGTCATAGGGTTCTCCGATGGAATTCTTTCGAAAACTAGAAGCTTTGGTTGGTTGAAGGAGGAGTGAGCTAGTTGGAGCTTCGGTGTTTTAGTGCTGCCAAATTCCTTATTTTCCTTATCACACAAAGCTTGCTTGTGGTGATCAATTAGCGGAGGCTTAAGCTAGCCAGTATGCCCCTTTGGGTAATCAGAAAAACATACTAAGCTTAACTCTACAAGCTTGAAGATTGTAGCCCTGGTGACCATGCCCTTAGGGTTATGCCGACACGAGATTTCTTTATGGATAAGGACTTTCCATCTTCTCCTTGCTTATCTTGGTGCTGATAATGAGCTTTTTTGTCTTTGAAGATCATTGTTTCACAATCCATGCCCTTTAGGTTGTTACTGAAATGGGCTTTTCTTCGTCTGAAGGTACTCCTGACACTTCAGACTTGGAATACGTTAGGCCTGAAAGCCTATAAATGGAGATCCTTTGGCTTCATCGTAGGGGCTTCTTCTTGCGGAAGGCGTTCTTTCTCAATCAATGAGATGTCATGTATGAGGTAATGCCCTGGAGTCTTCTGGTGCTACTGTAGCCTTGCCTTCATAGGACGATCCCTTTGTTCCAACGAAGGGAGTTCGTCACCTACTTTCGGCATATCTTACGATTTCTTCTCAAGCAGGATACCGTCTTATTGCTCCTTTTGATATCTTTGAAACGATGGTTACTCTATTGGTAGCTTGATCAGTTCCACTTCCACTCCTTCGATGAAGATGTTGTCCGAGTGTACGTAATCCCCTCAAACCGGCCGGAAGGCCCTTTTCCACGCTTTCCACCTTTGTATGGCTTCCAGTACTATCCCTGAAACTATTGCGATGCCTTCGCTAGTGTGAAAGGCTTATTCTGCTTCCAAATTGGTCCTTCTTGAGACACTTCCTTGCTCTTCGGTTGCTTTACCTCTTTCTCTTATCAATCTTCTTTCACACCTTAAGTTGAATAAGTATTTTTTGCGAACATCCTATTTTACAGTAATCTAATTTCCTTTGTCTTTACCTTTTCAATTACGCTTACCATCTTTCTAAAATTCGAATTATGGAAATAAATTCCTTTTTCTTAACCAATCCAATTAGGCTATATTTTAACTTCTCATTTTTGTGGTATATTTTAATTCCCATTCTACTTCATTCCCTAATTTTTGACATAATTACTATAAATTCACAACATTGGCCTATCTTTATTTTCGGAATTTCTATGTTCCAATTATACTTATGTTTGTTCAATTCCAATTTCCAACAATTTACTTCCTTTCATGTAAGTATAAATTCTTCTTAATTTACAATTTTACATACAGTTAATAACTATCGCAAATAATTCTAATTAAACTATGTCAAATTTAACTAATTATAATATAAATGAAATTACTGCATATAATCCTGACTAAATAGCATCAGATTTAATTTATTTACTAATTATAACAGAAATTAAATGATTCTTTATACCATTATCTAAAAAGTTAAAATTTAAATCTACCCTTCGTCGTCCGAAGCTCTTTTCCTTCGTTGCTGCAGATCCCGCCTTCTTAGTTGACTATAAATATTTTATTTCATAAATCCTTCTCATAAAAATTACGTTTAGATCTGTCTCAAAAGAGAGAACCCTGAGAAGGGAAATATTGCGTTGTAAGTGAAGTACTAAGCCTAGTGGTTTATTTATAGTATAACCTAGAGATAATAAACCGCTGGATTTCAATATGTAATCTTTTTTAGCCATGTCATTCAGCCAATCAAAGCTTTCGAAATTTTAATTCAGCCAATAGGAATAGGCCACATCATCCAGAATAACACAAAATACGTCATATTCTCGTACTTAGGTGAAATCACGTGCAAGTGAATAAGCGAGTCGACCCGATCCTATGGTAGGTCGACCTATGGGTGATACCTGGTCAATATTTTTTTCTGAGTCTTCTTTCATAACTTTTTTCTTTTAACTCCGATTTTTGCAAATTATATATGTAACTTGATCATAAAATCATCTCGGACACAATGGTATAATTGTTGTAGCCAAACCCTCACAATTTTATAACTTATTTTATTATTTAATTATAAAAAATGCGGGGTGTTACATGAAAAGCAATAGATCCATGTTTTTAATGTTGTAAAAAAATCCCATTGAATTGATTTTGTAAATTAGGACTTTACTTTTGGAATAACAGAAAATATAAAATACTTAGGACTTTTCTGATAGGAAATACAAGTAATTTGCAGCTTTTGGAAAAACATATAAAATTTCATAATTCAATAATGATGAAAAACTGCAGTTGTTTGCTAAAATAACAATTATTATTATTTGTGAATGAAATTTTTTGACTCTTCAGATTTTAAAAAACTTCCTGCAAAGCGCAAGTTTGGTTGCATTTTTTATTAGAAAATGCAAACAAGTTTGCGCTTTCTAATTCAAAAAAATAACGACCTTATTTACAAATTCATTGATATATGTACTTTTCTGATAACAAGTTCCAAAATATGGACCTTTCGAGCCAAGCCCTCCCCATTAATTGCTCAAGCATACGTAATGAGCTATTCTTTTTGTCTTTCTTACTCGTACATTAAATTAGCATTAAAAATGATTTTGAATTTGAGAATATCCACTAACAATTTTGAAATATTTTGCTATAAAGCAATAAATAATCATCAATTTCTAGAGCTTATGAGTTCCTTAAGAAGGAAGCATTAGTTTTGTTCCATATCTTGATAGAAACAAAGTCTTTGTAAGACATCAAAATATTGTTAAACAATATTTACAACATTTGTAATAAACTTTATTTTATAATAAGAACAATTAAAAAAAATCAATCAAAATTGGAAACTAAGCATCATGTTGTTAGTAGCCTAGAATGATTTAAGTCTCACTCTTTATTAAAATTCCTATTCTGTACCTAGCAATGATTGGTAAATAACGCAATGAACCATTAAAGAAACAAGAAATTTTTATACCTAACATCAAAACATGTTGTTTTTCTATATTAAAATACAATTGGATCCATTATTTTTAATTAAGGTTTGATGTTTATGTGTGATTGAGAATTCAGGAAGCATATTTTAACTATAGTGTGAATGATGTGCGACTTTATCCAAGTTTGCAATAATATTGTTTGAATGTAACTAAATGAAGGAATTAATTACATGTGAGGAACAAACTAAAATGAAAATAAAATAAAATAGAAAAACACACAAAATTGAAATTTCAAAATTTTGAAAAAAATTAGGTAGTGTTTGATTTACCATTTTAAGTTTTGGGTTTTCGTTTATACAAAAATGTGCACAACGCATGTATATTATGGAAACCAAACATTTTAGAAAACAAAATTAACACACAAAATAAAAAACAACATTTATCTATTTTTTATGTTTTGAGAAATGTGAGAAACATGGAGACCAATTCTTCCTTCCATGATTGCTACGTCCTCTCCGCGGTCCCCTCCATCTTCCTTTCATTCTACCATTCCTTCTTTCACACCTTTAATGTTTTGTAATTAATTTTGAAAACTAAAAACCCCAAACTCATTTTTAACCAAACGCACCCTTAGATTTTATTCTCAAAATTATAAGAATGGAGCAGCATATCTATAATATGTGATATACAACATCTACTAGTTATAGAATATATAGATTATATAATAGAATCGAAAACAGTGTTAAAATCATAATTTAGTTTCAAAAGTGGTTCAAATTTAATGGATGGTACAAAGTCCTCCAGCATTTCATACTTTTGGAGAACTTCCAGCTATTAAAGAGACGAAAAGCTATGTGAAGTAAAAGAAGAAAAGGTCGCGCTATTAAGAACCTAGCAGAAAAAAGATCAGAATGAATGGTTGGATCAAACGGAGAATGCATAAATAAGCAAGCGATGAGAATGGCTTACTATCCAAAACCATAAAAAAAGAATGGATAGATTTTTATTTTTTTTTAGATATGACTCCGCCAGTATATTAATTTCGTCGAGGTAATTATCAAAACTTTTATTCACCTTCGAAACGGAAAAAGAACGACCCGGATCGAACATCAATCGCAACGATTTGATAGATTGCTCATTAGGATAGATATAGATAAATAAGTAAATAACCCCCCTTAGAAACCTATAAGAGGTTTTCTCCTCATACGGTTTGAGAAAAAATGATTTCGCTATTTCTGTATATAACGTAAAATATATAAAGAAAAATATGACTTGTATTTGCAAAAGGTTGAACGAACAATTTCTTGTTGCTCACTAATTGAAAAACAGGATAGCATGCTTCTTAACCTTTTGCCCTTTACCCATACCAACAAAAATAAGAAAAAAGCTGAGAGGAGGAACCCAACGCAAAAAAGAGTCCTCGATTATCCTTCAACATCGTACTTATTACCCACTAATTATTAATCATATCCCTCGCAAACCACCAAAGTTTTCTTTATCCAAATGTTCCCCATTTTTATTCTTGTCATGGCAGCGGCTATCTACCACTCATCCTTCAAGATTGACGCGTGGGATCTTGTTTGCCCAAAGGAAGCTGGGTTTTTCTTTATTTTAATTTTTTTAGTTATCTTGTTTGTTTCTTAAGCTAAATCTTAATCATGATTAATCTTTAATTAAGGACGCTTTCTCGAGATTAAGTGAAAAGGACACGTTTCTGAATTATCTGTGCGAGAAACCATGTGATAAAGGATCTAGTGGACTTGAATCCCAACGTGCTTTTAACGCTTATTATTCAAAGATCAACAGGGACAGGTTTCGCAATACTACTGGCCCATTGATTGAATACAACATGTCATCTGCTATACGGCGTTTTGCATGTGTGCTCATGTATCGCATTCCTTACCCATTTATTGCTGTCCTGGTAGGTGATGCTGAAACATTCCCACTTAACAAGTTTAAGGGTATGGGTAGCGGAAGCAGGGTATTTTAACGGAAAACTATAACGATGTTGAGAATGCGTTTGCAACTTTAAGCGGGCCATTTAAACGGACATCTTTATTTTTGTATTTGAATTTAATTAATTTATATTTAAAACAGAACAACATCGTTAAAACATGACATCACAGTAAACCAAATAAAACAGTCCACTAGATAATAATATTACAGAAACTAATAAAAGGGAGAATTACAATACACTACTAACGTTGACGGAAATTTCTGAGTTGATAACTTCTATAACGAAGCAATTCTTGGTCAGAAAGTACATCCACCACATCCAAGACTGACGAATCGAAGCGTAAAATCTTAATAATCTCTCACCTCTAAATGTTAGTAACGACAAACAAAAGAGAAAAACAACAGTCCACCGCGACTGTGAAACGATGCGTTTGAACGGACATGCATTCGATAGTTTGTCTGCAAGACGTACCGTGTAACGTCTGTCTGCGTGTAGTCCAAACTGGTGGTTGGCTACTTCCACTCAGAATATCACGATACAAAGTTGCATCGACCACAATAAAGGGTCATGGTGGTGCGTAAATCTCATACATGCATGTGTCTTTCCCTATGCAACCCCCGGAAAGCTCATCCTGCTCTCGAAACTTCGATAGTGGATTTCTTCCGAATCTCTGTACAAGCGGATAGAACCGCTACACCATTCGTTTGTATCGTCGAGGCGGTCGTGAACAACATCCGGTACATTGCCTGAAATTTAAAGCAGTTCGTTTCAAGTTGTCCAGACCCTCTTTAGATTATCTCATTTGTTCGACATCTGGGTTTGCGCTAAATCATCATCGAATCGCTCATTAAAGCCCCTATGAACCGCAGTCAAAAATCTTCTCGTGCCTTTGAAATAAAAATTATTGATGCAAATTCCTATGAAAGCCTCCGTTCTTTCTATGGTCCATGTAGCGATGGGCGTTGACGAAAATCCGGACCCTGATGCAGATGAGTGTGTCATTTAACTAAAAAAATAACCAAAAAAATACGAAAGAAATATATATTGTACATACAAATATTTAAAATATTTTGATGGAGAAAATTACGTGAAAGTAAGCTCGAATCGACCGGAAAAAATTGGGAATGAAGAGAATGGAGTAAAGATTTGGTGAGGAAATGACGAACGAGAAGGGGGATATATATAGGGGGAGGGAGTATGTAATGACCCGCAAATCCGTGCTATCTGAGCTGACTAATAACACTACACGTCCAACCCAAATAACACAGAAATACGAACCATTATTAGAAAGAAATTAGAGGATGAGAAATAGAAAGAAAGAAATATTAGAATAGAAGAAAAACGAAGATCACAACTCACAGCGGAACGAATAAAATATATTATATAACATAAGCTTTGAAATACAAATCTGTTTTGTACATATATACATACCATCATCAGAGTACACCTAACATTTGATTCAGCGGAAGCAACTCTAAATAACTAACGTTGAAGCCTCCTGCTTCAAGCTCCTCCAAGTGTATCTGTAAAAGCCTGAAACACTTGACTGCCCGTACAAATTTGGGCACCCAAGAGTTTAGGGAAAACAAAACAAAATAAACTCTGGGTCAGTCATGGGACTGGTGTGAGTAAACTCCAACCACTTGTTTAACTTTCAAAATCCTTTTCGAAAGAAAAGATAATAGTAAGACCAGCCCACACATAAACATGGACGGTTTTTACCTTACTATAACCCAAAACTCTTTGATATCAAATCCAGTGATATTATAGTAATGTCTACATCAAGTAAATAACCAAATAGCAGAACGCTTGCATCTCACGCTCCACCTATATAGTATAAAATCAAAAACCGCATGGCGCTTATTGGAGATTGGATTCCAACATGACAAGGTATGGGACCACCTTCCGACAGTGCATCTCTAGAGGCGAATACACCTGGGTTCAACAAGAACATCTTGCGACCCGGCCCACACATGACCGACCACTCATTTCGCTTGAGTGTATCGAATGTATATCACCAACGGTTGGACTCAAACCACCGTTTCCCGAATGGGCAGAATCGATAGATTTAGAACAAAAGGAATTTCTCTAGATAGGTGATTATACACTCTAATGGGAGCGACCCACATAGCCATGCTGCCTGCCCGATTTTTGTCCTTTCCCGGTTGTTGAGGCCTGAGGCTACGAATACTTACCAGTCATTGATAGCACAATCACTTTGAATGCCACATTGTCAGATCCGTTAATCACTAGTTGAGTTTGCACAAATATTCTGGATATTATGCTAAGGGATAAATCCGTTGCAACCATATATATTCATACAGACCAACCCATTTGATCATTGGAAATACTTTGTCAGACATTCGTCCATTTACGTTCGTTCTGGGATTGAACGACACCGAAGGCACTATTTCTATTTAATAGAAAAGCCCTTGCACTTTACTCCGTCTTCAATATATTCAGCATACTTGGTTCGCAACGCTTATGCCGATACGGAGTGGTTCTTCGGATAATAATCCAACCGGTCTCTCCATATTGACAACGATGGTCAAAAACTTCGATAGTCTGTGATTTAACTAACGAATAAAAACAAGTGTTCATCCAAACATATCAAACAAATCACTGGGCTCTTTAATTAATATTTCATTAATTAAATCTCTTCTACATTCTCTCTATCAATATTTGTTATCCAAATATTTTCAATAATCAATCTTGGCCCTTTACTCTATTTTTGATTTCGTTTCCTTGTCGAATTATATATATATCGATATATAGATTTCTAATTGTCAAGTTTCTTAAAAATATTCTAACTCCTTAAATTCCCGGAAAAATTCGCCATAACCTCCCCTGTATCGGGAGCATCGGGAAATTTCAAATAGCTTCCCGGTATCTTCCTCAATCAAAAAGAAAAAGGAAAAGCCAAGCGGCTTGCCGATACGGCGCATAAATCTCATATATGAATTAAACATGTACCTTTTTGTCGAGCACATAAATAAAAATCTTCATATACTCCATCCCATATCTGTTTAACACCTGTTTACCTGTTTTCAATTCAATTCAACACTATCTAATCGTTTGAATTCAGTTTCGCCCATTTATTCTTTAAATCGGCCATCTTGCCTATTTTACTCTTTTGTTTGAACATAGCATTTTTAAACAAAATATTTAGCTTGTTCATAACCAAATTGAATTTCAATTCTAGTTTCCCTTTCGATTTCGAATATAAATTTCAAATCGAATTTACTTATCCAAACTTCAATATCCCTTCGAAAACTCATTAACTAATTTCTATTCAATTTAGTTAATTCTATTCAATAAATCAAAATCTGGTTTCTGTTTCAAAAATCATATTCATTTACACAACTTGAATTCGCATATATTTTACAACTCAACTCTGAAATTTTCCAAATAGAACTTCGGATTTTTTTTGCTTAAAATCCTTTTATAACATTAAATAAACCATTATGGCTTTAAAACGATTATGGCGCTGCTTTTCTGAAAATTTTATTTTGACATAACTCAAAATCTATATGACGAAATTCATATTTTTCTCTTTCATTTGAAAACTATTATCAAACCGGTCCTGACGTTTCTTGTTTCAAAGAATTTCGACTTCAATTGAGTCCTGTATATTCGATTGAAGTTCGAATCGCTATTTTACGAACTGCAGCGCTGCGGCGAGTTCGTTTTAATTATAATTATATATATAAACTTTTTAAACCTCTTAAAAATGAATTCAACTTCGTCCAATATATATATATTCATATATATTTCAAATTCCATTTGAATCTTTATATTTCAAATTCCATAGTTTAAATCCTGTATTCAAATCCCATTTGAAATCCTTTATTCGAATTCCATTTCAAATTCTTTATTCGAATTCCATTTCAAATCCTCTATTCGAATTCTCACTTTAATTCAACTCCTTTTTGAATTTCTATATTTGAAATTCATACTTGAATTTAAATATCCAAACTCCATTTAAATTTCTAATATTCAAATTCATTTTCAACACCCTTTGAATTTCTAATATTCAAATTCATTTGAATTCCCTTGAATTCAAATTCTATTTCAAAACCATTTGGATTTCCTTTTTTTTTTTTTGAAATCCTATTTTAAATTCTACTTTGAAAATCCTATTTCAAAGTTTATTTCAAATTCTATTTTGAAATCTCATATTCAAATTTCTACTTGAATTTCTATATCCAATTCCCATTTCAAACTCCATTTGAATTTTCACATTCAAATCTCTATTTGGATTTTCTTTATTTGAATTCCTATGGATTCAAACTCTATTTAATTCATTTGAATTCAATTTCTATATTTCATTCTAATTTCACATATTCAAACTCTAGTTGAACTTTTATTTGAATTTCTAACATCCAAACTTCTTTTCTTTTCTATAAAAATTCAAATATTTAAACTCCTTTTCAAATTCTACTATTCAAATTCTAAATGTTTCAAATTCCACTTTCTCTTCTTTGAATTTCTCAATATTTCAAATTACATTTCTTTTATTTGAAATTCCATTTTTGAATTTCCTTTATCCCAATCCCATTTGAATTCCTTTGAATTCAAATCCTATTTTAATTCCCTTGAATTCAAATCCCATATTTGAATTCCTTTGAATTCAAGTTCTATATTTGAATCCCTTTTGAATTTCTGTAGTCAAATTCTCTTTCCATTATATTTGAATTCAAATTTCATTGCAATTCAAATTTTGAAATTCTATTTTCAAAGTCTATTTCAAATTCTCTTTTGAAAATTCTGTCTTGAAATTCTATTTCAAATTCTCTTTGGAAATTCTATTTCAAATTCTCTACATTCAAACACCATTTGAAAGTTCTATATCTAAATCCACTTTGGATTTTCTATTTGAATTCTAAATTCAATTTGCCGTTTCCTTTTCTATTATTCAAATTCTATATTTAAATTTCCTTTTGAATCATATTTTCAAAACACTTGTATTTCTATTTCTGAATTATCAAATGATAATTCTTTTCACTTCATTTATAACTTCGTTATAAAAGAACTATTTATAAACTTCGTTTAAAAAGAACTACTTGTTTTATTTTTCAAAACAAGTTTTATATTTCCATTCCATTAAAAATTCAAATTCTATTTAAAAATAGAATTTTTCCTTTTAAAATCTCAAATGTCCTTTTAATTGGCCCAGTGATATTTAAAACAATCAAACCACCCAATTTTCAATCATTTGGTTTATAGCACGTCATATATGAATATATATGCAATCAAGCAAACAAACAATCAGATAATATATTTTTGAGGAATCCTGTTGGATTCCTCCGACCTGTTTTCCTGCATCCACAGATGTTAGCACATAAATAATACCCATTCTGCTTCGTGGCAGAATATCGCGGTATAGAAGGTCATCCACTAATCATAGCGTGGGGCGTATAGGGTAATCATCCGCTATGAAACTGCGGGCATCCGCTAATGAGACTGCGGGAATCCAACCAATCAATCAACCCAATATATATAATAGCCTAAATAACTAATATATATAAAACAACCAGAAAACATTCACACAAGCAACAGACAATTATTTTTAATGAAATAAAAATAATTCTAAAGGTGAGTGAGAATTACTCACCGGAGATTGCAGTTGTCGAATATCCTGTTTATTTCCAAATCATCGACTATGAATCTTCTCGAATGAATTCGCACCTACGATAATTTGATTTAAATTTTCTGATTAATATTTATTTAAATTAACTATTTAAATAATTAAATTACTTCCCTATATTTTTCTTCTTCTTTTAGAGGTTATTAATTGAAACCTTACTTAACAAATAAAATTAAACTAACCTACGTATCTTTAAACACATATATATATATATGTTAGGTTTTTTCTCGAACAAATAAATAACACATTTTAATTGTTATTTTCTTCCATTTTTATTTATGATCTTTGACATAAATCAAACTGATTTCATAAAAGAAACATAACTAAACTAATATCTAAATAGATTCACTTTAATTAGATTACTAATTGTATAAATTAATTTCCTGTATTATTAAAAATAAAAATAAAAATTACCTTAATTCTCTGAAATCACTTTCTTCCCAACATCCATCGTTTTCCCATTTCAATGCCCTATGCCTCGGAATCCGCCACTGAGTTGAGCACGAACGGAACCCCCCAAATCTCCAAGTCCGACAGCTTCGAACCCCCAATTCCACACATCCTTAACTTCGCAAGCCCCTCCAGTTCTTATCGCATCGCACGAAATTTCGAGGACCCCATCGCATACCTCACTTCGGACGATCCAGGATGTCCCAATTTGCCGCCGACGCCACCTGAGGTGATCGAACCCCGACCATCCATCTCTGTCGACTTCTATAGGGGATCGGGTACCCCCTCAGACCAACCCCAAGGACTTCGATGCTTCTGATTTGAATCGTGCTTTCGAACCCTAAGCCGCGGCCAAAAATCGAACTTCAGAATATACTTCAACCCTAAATTGAGTATACGGTTTTAATTCGAAATTCTTGGATTTGATACTAGGGATCGAAGAGGGAAATCCCCTTTTAATTTTACCGAAGCTTTGGATTGTTTCTGAGGAGTGGAGAATGGCAAAACAAAAGGGAGGCGTCGCGTTTTATATAAAAGGAAGAGGGAACCAGACGTACATCGCCATTTAAATCCTTGTTGGCTTGTAAACGAAAGAGGAGGCCATTTTTTTAGCTCGAGGTAATTAAGGTCTGTGTGATTTCAGTTTTAGGTCGGCTGATGTTTATTTTGATTTGATTTAAATTAAATAATAAAATATCTTGTGGTCTCTCAATTCGAAGTCCTAAACTGCCATTCAGCCGTAATGACCGACGATACCAGATTATAACGCTATTCTGAACTCAACGGAACTGATATTGAAATTTAAATTCGAATGTAAATATAAACGGCCATATTAAATTGATAATTCAATATAAAATATCATTTATTTATCAATTAAATATTTAAAACAATATTAAATATTAAAAATAAATTATTCAAAAAATCTGGGTCGTTACATTCTTCCCCCCTTAAAATAATTTCGTCCTCGAAATTGCTAAGGTAGGAATAGTGCTACTAATCCATTTCTTTTCAACATCTCACTTATGTTGAAACTCAACTCCTCATATTTCTATGACTTTATTTTCAACCAAAACTTTTGGCCTTCTTCCCTTCATATGCTTTCACATTCAATTCATATTTATTTCAATTTATTTCAATAAACCTATTTAAATTGATTCTAATCAATTCATTCACTTCGACCCATTTAACTTGTTTAAGTTAAATTTAAATTCCAGAATTCAAATCCCGGGGTTTTCTTTTAAATTCTTTTGAAATCCCAGAAATATATACATATATTTATTTTCATTTCAAATTCAAAACATTTGAATTTTCAAACCACTTTGTTTTCTTTCAAACAAATTTCCATCAGAAACTTTTTCTAAGGTAGCAATTCATCACTTAGAAACTCGGAAATGAGCACTGATGATGTTGCAATCATCATCAGAATTATTTCCCAGCCACTGAAGTGAGTTCAGTGCTTTATTATTCCAAAATCCACCTAAAATTGATTTTCTTTCAAATCCTTCTAAAACAAATCTATATTATTTTAATATACTTTGAAAAATATCTTTCAACTTCCCAGGATTTTGAATTCTTAATTCTGGTTTGAATTTAATTCTAATTCATCTCATTTGTATATTTAGTTCCTATACAAATTCTATTTGGTTATAAATAACCATTTCAATTTTATAATCTCATTGGATTATGATATCAACATCCAATACATCCATATAATAATAATCCTAGAAAATTATTCTTTCTATATCAAAATAGAAATTTCGGGTAAAATTATTTCATCTACCCACTTTAAAACAATACTGTGTTCAATCTTCTGTTCAAGTGTTTAGAAATTCTTATCGACTTCGTGGCGTCCCACGATTCGACCAGAATTCATAAACCACTCAACAGACTAGCCAACACAATATAAAACAATTTTTATATCAACTAACAAATACGCTCTCTCGTATATATAGACTCAACTCATTCTAGGGCACTGCTGACCCTATCTCTAATGAGCACAACCCAACAAAGCCTAGGTGTTCGCTCAACCTAAGCTCTGATACCACTGTAATGACCCGCAAATCCGTGCTATCTGAGCTGACTAATAACACTACACGTCCAACCCAAATAACACAGAAATACGAACCATTATTAGAAAGAAATTAGAGGATGAGAAATAGAAAGAAAGAAATATTAGAATAGAAGAAAAACGAAGATCACAACTCACAGCGGAACGAATAAAATATATTATATAACATAAGCTTTGAAATACAAATCTGTTTTGTACATATATACATACCATCATCAGAGTACACCTAACATTTGATTCAGCGGAAGCAACTCTAAATAACTAACGTTGAAGCCTCCTGCTTCAAGCTCCTCCAAGTGTATCTGTAAAAGCCTGAAACACTTGACTGCCCGTACAAATTTGGGCACCCAAGAGTTTAGGGAAAACAAAACAAAATAAACTCTGGGTCAGTCATGGGACTGGTGTGAGTAAACTCCAACCACTTGTTTAACTTTCAAAATCCTTTTCGAAAGAAAAGATAATAGTAAGACCAGCCCACACATAAACATGGACGGTTTTTACCTTACTATAACCCAAAACTCTTTGATATCAAATCCAGTGATATTATAGTAATGTCTACATCAAGTAAATAACCAAATAGCAGAACGCTTGCATCTCACGCTCCACCTATATAGTATAAAATCAAAAACCGCATGGCGCTTATTGGAGATTGGATTCCAACATGACAAGGTATGGGACCACCTTCCGACAGTGCATCTCTAGAGGCGAATACACCTGGGTTCAACAAGAACATCTTGCGACCCGGCCCACACATGACCGACCACTCATTTCGCTTGAGTGTATCGAATGTATATCACCAACGGTTGGACTCAAACCACCGTTTCCCGAATGGGCAGAATCGATAGATTTAGAACAAAAGGAATTTCTCTAGATAGGTGATTATACACTCTAATGGGAGCGACCCACATAGCCATGCTGCCTGCCCGATTTTTGTCCTTTCCCGGTTGTTGAGGCCTGAGGCTACGAATACTTACCAGTCATTGATAGCACAATCACTTTGAATGCCACATTGTCAGATCCGTTAATCACTAGTTGAGTTTGCACAAATATTCTGGATATTATGCTAAGGGATAAATCCGTTGCAACCATATATATTCATACAGACCAACCCATTTGATCATTGGAAATACTTTGTCAGACATTCGTCCATTTACGTTCGTTCTGGGATTGAACGACACCGAAGGCACTATTTCTATTTAATAGAAAAGCCCTTGCACTTTACTCCGTCTTCAATATATTCAGCATACTTGGTTCGCAACGCTTATGCCGATACGGAGTGGTTCTTCGGATAATAATCCAACCGGTCTCTCCATATTGACAACGATGGTCAAAAACTTCGATAGTCTGTGATTTAACTAACGAATAAAAACAAGTGTTCATCCAAACATATCAAACAAATCACTGGGCTCTTTAATTAATATTTCATTAATTAAATCTCTTCTACATTCTCTCTATCAATATTTGTTATCCAAATATTTTCAATAATCAATCTTGGCCCTTTACTCTATTTTTGATTTCGTTTCCTTGTCGAATTATATATATATCGATATATAGATTTCTAATTGTCAAGTTTCTTAAAAATATTCTAACTCCTTAAATTCCCGGAAAAATTCGCCATAACCTCCCCTGTATCGGGAGCATCGGGAAATTTCAAATAGCTTCCCGGTATCTTCCTCAATCAAAAAGAAAAAGGAAAAGCCAAGCGGCTTGCCGATACGGCGCATAAATCTCATATATGAATTAAACATGTACCTTTTTGTCGAGCACATAAATAAAAATCTTCATATACTCCATCCCATATCTGTTTAACACCTGTTTACCTGTTTTCAATTCAATTCAACACTATCTAATCGTTTGAATTCAGTTTCGCCCATTTATTCTTTAAATCGGCCATCTTGCCTATTTTACTCTTTTGTTTGAACATAGCATTTTTAAACAAAATATTTAGCTTGTTCATAACCAAATTGAATTTCAATTCTAGTTTCCCTTTCGATTTCGAATATAAATTTCAAATCGAATTTACTTATCCAAACTTCAATATCCCTTCGAAAACTCATTAACTAATTTCTATTCAATTTAGTTAATTCTATTCAATAAATCAAAATCTGGTTTCTGTTTCAAAAATCATATTCATTTACACAACTTGAATTCGCATATATTTTACAACTCAACTCTGAAATTTTCCAAATAGAACTTCGGATTTTTTTTGCTTAAAATCCTTTTATAACATTAAATAAACCATTATGGCTTTAAAACGATTATGGCGCTGCTTTTCTGAAAATTTTATTTTGACATAACTCAAAATCTATATGACGAAATTCATATTTTTCTCTTTCATTTGAAAACTATTATCAAACCGGTCCTGACGTTTCTTGTTTCAAAGAATTTCGACTTCAATTGAGTCCTGTATATTCGATTGAAGTTCGAATCGCTATTTTACGAACTGCAGCGCTGCGGCGAGTTCGTTTTAATTATAATTATATATATAAACTTTTTAAACCTCTTAAAAATGAATTCAACTTCGTCCAATATATATATATTCATATATATTTCAAATTCCATTTGAATCTTTATATTTCAAATTCCATAGTTTAAATCCTGTATTCAAATCCCATTTGAAATCCTTTATTCGAATTCCATTTCAAATTCTTTATTCGAATTCCATTTCAAATCCTCTATTCGAATTCTCACTTTAATTCAACTCCTTTTTGAATTTCTATATTTGAAATTCATACTTGAATTTAAATATCCAAACTCCATTTAAATTTCTAATATTCAAATTCATTTTCAACACCCTTTGAATTTCTAATATTCAAATTCATTTGAATTCCCTTGAATTCAAATTCTATTTCAAAACCATTTGGATTTCCTTTTTTTTTTTTTGAAATCCTATTTTAAATTCTACTTTGAAAATCCTATTTCAAAGTTTATTTCAAATTCTATTTTGAAATCTCATATTCAAATTTCTACTTGAATTTCTATATCCAATTCCCATTTCAAACTCCATTTGAATTTTCACATTCAAATCTCTATTTGGATTTTCTTTATTTGAATTCCTATGGATTCAAACTCTATTTAATTCATTTGAATTCAATTTCTATATTTCATTCTAATTTCACATATTCAAACTCTAGTTGAACTTTTATTTGAATTTCTAACATCCAAACTTCTTTTCTTTTCTATAAAAATTCAAATATTTAAACTCCTTTTCAAATTCTACTATTCAAATTCTAAATGTTTCAAATTCCACTTTCTCTTCTTTGAATTTCTCAATATTTCAAATTACATTTCTTTTATTTGAAATTCCATTTTTGAATTTCCTTTATCCCAATCCCATTTGAATTCCTTTGAATTCAAATCCTATTTTAATTCCCTTGAATTCAAATCCCATATTTGAATTCCTTTGAATTCAAGTTCTATATTTGAATCCCTTTTGAATTTCTGTAGTCAAATTCTCTTTCCATTATATTTGAATTCAAATTTCATTGCAATTCAAATTTTGAAATTCTATTTTCAAAGTCTATTTCAAATTCTCTTTTGAAAATTCTGTCTTGAAATTCTATTTCAAATTCTCTTTGGAAATTCTATTTCAAATTCTCTACATTCAAACACCATTTGAAAGTTCTATATCTAAATCCACTTTGGATTTTCTATTTGAATTCTAAATTCAATTTGCCGTTTCCTTTTCTATTATTCAAATTCTATATTTAAATTTCCTTTTGAATCATATTTTCAAAACACTTGTATTTCTATTTCTGAATTATCAAATGATAATTCTTTTCACTTCATTTATAACTTCGTTATAAAAGAACTATTTATAAACTTCGTTTAAAAAGAACTACTTGTTTTATTTTTCAAAACAAGTTTTATATTTCCATTCCATTAAAAATTCAAATTCTATTTAAAAATAGAATTTTTCCTTTTAAAATCTCAAATGTCCTTTTAATTGGCCCAGTGATATTTAAAACAATCAAACCACCCAATTTTCAATCATTTGGTTTATAGCACGTCATATATGAATATATATGCAATCAAGCAAACAAACAATCAGATAATATATTTTTGAGGAATCCTGTTGGATTCCTCCGACCTGTTTTCCTGCATCCACAGATGTTAGCACATAAATAATACCCATTCTGCTTCGTGGCAGAATATCGCGGTATAGAAGGTCATCCACTAATCATAGCGTGGGGCGTATAGGGTAATCATCCGCTATGAAACTGCGGGCATCCGCTAATGAGACTGCGGGAATCCAACCAATCAATCAACCCAATATATATAATAGCCTAAATAACTAATATATATAAAACAACCAGAAAACATTCACACAAGCAACAGACAATTATTTTTAATGAAATAAAAATAATTCTAAAGGTGAGTGAGAATTACTCACCGGAGATTGCAGTTGTCGAATATCCTGTTTATTTCCAAATCATCGACTATGAATCTTCTCGAATGAATTCGCACCTACGATAATTTGATTTAAATTTTCTGATTAATATTTATTTAAATTAACTATTTAAATAATTAAATTACTTCCCTATATTTTTCTTCTTCTTTTAGAGGTTATTAATTGAAACCTTACTTAACAAATAAAATTAAACTAACCTACGTATCTTTAAACACATATATATATATATGTTAGGTTTTTTCTCGAACAAATAAATAACACATTTTAATTGTTATTTTCTTCCATTTTTATTTATGATCTTTGACATAAATCAAACTGATTTCATAAAAGAAACATAACTAAACTAATATCTAAATAGATTCACTTTAATTAGATTACTAATTGTATAAATTAATTTCCTGTATTATTAAAAATAAAAATAAAAATTACCTTAATTCTCTGAAATCACTTTCTTCCCAACATCCATCGTTTTCCCATTTCAATGCCCTATGCCTCGGAATCCGCCACTGAGTTGAGCACGAACGGAACCCCCCAAATCTCCAAGTCCGACAGCTTCGAACCCCCAATTCCACACATCCTTAACTTCGCAAGCCCCTCCAGTTCTTATCGCATCGCACGAAATTTCGAGGACCCCATCGCATACCTCACTTCGGACGATCCAGGATGTCCCAATTTGCCGCCGACGCCACCTGAGGTGATCGAACCCCGACCATCCATCTCTGTCGACTTCTATAGGGGATCGGGTACCCCCTCAGACCAACCCCAAGGACTTCGATGCTTCTGATTTGAATCGTGCTTTCGAACCCTAAGCCGCGGCCAAAAATCGAACTTCAGAATATACTTCAACCCTAAATTGAGTATACGGTTTTAATTCGAAATTCTTGGATTTGATACTAGGGATCGAAGAGGGAAATCCCCTTTTAATTTTACCGAAGCTTTGGATTGTTTCTGAGGAGTGGAGAATGGCAAAACAAAAGGGAGGCGTCGCGTTTTATATAAAAGGAAGAGGGAACCAGACGTACATCGCCATTTAAATCCTTGTTGGCTTGTAAACGAAAGAGGAGGCCATTTTTTTAGCTCGAGGTAATTAAGGTCTGTGTGATTTCAGTTTTAGGTCGGCTGATGTTTATTTTGATTTGATTTAAATTAAATAATAAAATATCTTGTGGTCTCTCAATTCGAAGTCCTAAACTGCCATTCAGCCGTAATGACCGACGATACCAGATTATAACGCTATTCTGAACTCAACGGAACTGATATTGAAATTTAAATTCGAATGTAAATATAAACGGCCATATTAAATTGATAATTCAATATAAAATATCATTTATTTATCAATTAAATATTTAAAACAATATTAAATATTAAAAATAAATTATTCAAAAAATCTGGGTCGTTACATTCTTCCCCCCTTAAAATAATTTCGTCCTCGAAATTGCTAAGGTAGGAATAGTGCTACTAATCCATTTCTTTTCAACATCTCACTTATGTTGAAACTCAACTCCTCATATTTCTATGACTTTATTTTCAACCAAAACTTTTGGCCTTCTTCCCTTCATATGCTTTCACATTCAATTCATATTTATTTCAATTTATTTCAATAAACCTATTTAAATTGATTCTAATCAATTCATTCACTTCGACCCATTTAACTTGTTTAAGTTAAATTTAAATTCCAGAATTCAAATCCCGGGGTTTTCTTTTAAATTCTTTTGAAATCCCAGAAATATATACATATATTTATTTTCATTTCAAATTCAAAACATTTGAATTTTCAAACCACTTTGTTTTCTTTCAAACAAATTTCCATCAGAAACTTTTTCTAAGGTAGCAATTCATCACTTAGAAACTCGGAAATGAGCACTGATGATGTTGCAATCATCATCAGAATTATTTCCCAGCCACTGAAGTGAGTTCAGTGCTTTATTATTCCAAAATCCACCTAAAATTGATTTTCTTTCAAATCCTTCTAAAACAAATCTATATTATTTTAATATACTTTGAAAAATATCTTTCAACTTCCCAGGATTTTGAATTCTTAATTCTGGTTTGAATTTAATTCTAATTCATCTCATTTGTATATTTAGTTCCTATACAAATTCTATTTGGTTATAAATAACCATTTCAATTTTATAATCTCATTGGATTATGATATCAACATCCAATACATCCATATAATAATAATCCTAGAAAATTATTCTTTCTATATCAAAATAGAAATTTCGGGTAAAATTATTTCATCTACCCACTTTAAAACAATACTGTGTTCAATCTTCTGTTCAAGTGTTTAGAAATTCTTATCGACTTCGTGGCGTCCCACGATTCGACCAGAATTCATAAACCACTCAACAGACTAGCCAACACAATATAAAACAATTTTTATATCAACTAACAAATACGCTCTCTCGTATATATAGACTCAACTCATTCTAGGGCACTGCTGACCCTATCTCTAATGAGCACAACCCAACAAAGCCTAGGTGTTCGCTCAACCTAAGCTCTGATACCACTGTAATGACCCGCAAATCCGTGCTATCTGAGCTGACTAATAACACTACACGTCCAACCCAAATAACACAGAAATACGAACCATTATTAGAAAGAAATTAGAGGATGAGAAATAGAAAGAAAGAAATATTAGAATAGAAGAAAAACGAAGATCACAACTCACAGCGGAACGAATAAAATATATTATATAACATAAGCTTTGAAATACAAATCTGTTTTGTACATATATACATACCATCATCAGAGTACACCTAACATTTGATTCAGCGGAAGCAACTCTAAATAACTAACGTTGAAGCCTCCTGCTTCAAGCTCCTCCAAGTGTATCTGTAAAAGCCTGAAACACTTGACTGCCCGTACAAATTTGGGCACCCAAGAGTTTAGGGAAAACAAAACAAAATAAACTCTGGGTCAGTCATGGGACTGGTGTGAGTAAACTCCAACCACTTGTTTAACTTTCAAAATCCTTTTCGAAAGAAAAGATAATAGTAAGACCAGCCCACACATAAACATGGACGGTTTTTACCTTACTATAACCCAAAACTCTTTGATATCAAATCCAGTGATATTATAGTAATGTCTACATCAAGTAAATAACCAAATAGCAGAACGCTTGCATCTCACGCTCCACCTATATAGTATAAAATCAAAAACCGCATGGCGCTTATTGGAGATTGGATTCCAACATGACAAGGTATGGGACCACCTTCCGACAGTGCATCTCTAGAGGCGAATACACCTGGGTTCAACAAGAACATCTTGCGACCCGGCCCACACATGACCGACCACTCATTTCGCTTGAGTGTATCGAATGTATATCACCAACGGTTGGACTCAAACCACCGTTTCCCGAATGGGCAGAATCGATAGATTTAGAACAAAAGGAATTTCTCTAGATAGGTGATTATACACTCTAATGGGAGCGACCCACATAGCCATGCTGCCTGCCCGATTTTTGTCCTTTCCCGGTTGTTGAGGCCTGAGGCTACGAATACTTACCAGTCATTGATAGCACAATCACTTTGAATGCCACATTGTCAGATCCGTTAATCACTAGTTGAGTTTGCACAAATATTCTGGATATTATGCTAAGGGATAAATCCGTTGCAACCATATATATTCATACAGACCAACCCATTTGATCATTGGAAATACTTTGTCAGACATTCGTCCATTTACGTTCGTTCTGGGATTGAACGACACCGAAGGCACTATTTCTATTTAATAGAAAAGCCCTTGCACTTTACTCCGTCTTCAATATATTCAGCATACTTGGTTCGCAACGCTTATGCCGATACGGAGTGGTTCTTCGGATAATAATCCAACCGGTCTCTCCATATTGACAACGATGGTCAAAAACTTCGATAGTCTGTGATTTAACTAACGAATAAAAACAAGTGTTCATCCAAACATATCAAACAAATCACTGGGCTCTTTAATTAATATTTCATTAATTAAATCTCTTCTACATTCTCTCTATCAATATTTGTTATCCAAATATTTTCAATAATCAATCTTGGCCCTTTACTCTATTTTTGATTTCGTTTCCTTGTCGAATTCTATATATATCGATATATAGATTTCTAATTGTCAAGTTTCTTAAAAATATTCTAACTCCTTAAATTCCCGGAAAAATTCGCCATAACCTCCCCTGTATCGGGAGCATCGGGAAATTTCAAATAGCTTCCCGGTATCTTCCTCAATCAAAAAGAAAAAGGAAAAGCCAAGCGGCTTGCCGATACGGCGCATAAATCTCATATATGAATTAAACATGTACCTTTTTGTCGAGCACATAAATAAAAATCTTCATATACTCCATCCCATATCTGTTTAACACCTGTTTACCTGTTTTCAATTCAATTCAACACTATCTAATCGTTTGAATTCAGTTTCGCCCATTTATTCTTTAAATCGGCCATCTTGCCTATTTTACTCTTTTGTTTGAACATAGCATTTTTAAACAAAATATTTAGCTTGTTCATAACCAAATTGAATTTCAATTCTAGTTTCCCTTTCGATTTCGAATATAAATTTCAAATCGAATTTACTTATCCAAACTTCAATATCCCTTCGAAAACTCATTAACTAATTTCTATTCAATTTAGTTAATTCTATTCAATAAATCAAAATCTGGTTTCTGTTTCAAAAATCATATTCATTTACACAACTTGAATTCGCATATATTTTACAACTCAACTCTGAAATTTTCCAAATAGAACTTCGGATTTTTTTGCTTAAAATCCTTTTATAACATTAAATAAACCATTATGGCTTTAAAACGATTATGGCGCTGCTTTTCTGAAAATTTTATTTTGACATAACTCAAAATCTATATGACGAAATTCATATTTTTCTCTTTCATTTGAAAACTATTATCAAACCGGTCCTGACGTTTCTTGTTTCAAAGAATTTCGACTTCAATTGAGTCCTGTATATTCGATTGAAGTTCGAATCGCTATTTTACGAACTGCAGCGCTGCGGCGAGTTCGTTTTAATTATAATTATATATATAAACTTTTTAAACCTCTTAAAAATGAATTCAACTTCGTCCAATATATATATATTCATATATATTTCAAATTCCATTTGAATCTTTATATTTCAAATTCCATAGTTTAAATCCTGTATTCAAATCCCATTTGAAATCCTTTATTCGAATTCCATTTCAAATTCTTTATTCGAATTCCATTTCAAATCCTCTATTCGAATTCTCACTTTAATTCAACTCCTTTTTGAATTTCTATATTTGAAATTCATACTTGAATTTAAATATCCAAACTCCATTTAAATTTCTAATATTCAAATTCATTTTCAACACCCTTTGAATTTCTAATATTCAAATTCATTTGAATTCCCTTGAATTCAAATTCTATTTCAAAACCATTTAGATTTCCTTTTTTTTTTTTGAAATCCTATTTTAAATTCTACTTTGAAAATCCTATTTCAAAGTTTATTTCAAATTCTATTTTGAAATCTCATATTCAAATTTCTACTTGAATTTCTATATCCAATTCCCATTTCAAACTCCATTTGAATTTTCACATTCAAATCTCTATTTGGATTTTCTTTATTTGAATTCCTATGGATTCAAACTCTATTTAATTCATTTGAATTCAATTTCTATATTTCATTCTAATTTCACATATTCAAACTCTAGTTGAACTTTTATTTGAATTTCTAACATCCAAACTTCTTTTCTTTTCTATAAAAATTCAAATATTTAAACTCCTTTTCAAATTCTACTATTCAAATTCTAAATGTTTCAAATTCCACTTTCTCTTCTTTGAATTTCTCAATATTTCAAATTACATTTCTTTTATTTGAAATTCCATTTTTGAATTTCCTTTATCCCAATCCCATTTGAATTCCTTTGAATTCAAATCCTATTTTAATTCCCTTGAATTCAAATCCCATATTTGAATTCCTTTGAATTCAAGTTCTATATTTGAATCCCTTTTGAATTTCTGTAGTCAAATTCTCTTTCCATTATATTTGAATTCAAATTTCATTGCAATTCAAATTTTGAAATTCTATTTTCAAAGTCTATTTCAAATTCTCTTTTGAAAATTCTGTCTTGAAATTCTATTTCAAATTCTCTTTGGAAATTCTATTTCAAATTCTCTACATTCAAACACCATTTGAAAGTTCTATATCTAAATCCACTTTGGATTTTCTATTTGAATTCTAAATTCAATTTGCCGTTTCCTTTTCTATTATTCAAATTCTATATTTAAATTTCCTTTTGAATCATATTTTCAAAACACTTGTATTTCTATTTCTGAATTATCAAATGATAATTCTTTTCACTTCATTTATAACTTCGTTATAAAAGAACTATTTATAAACTTCGTTTAAAAAGAACTACTTGTTTTATTTTTCAAAACAAGTTTTATATTTCCATTCCATTAAAAATTCAAATTCTATTTAAAAATAGAATTTTTCCTTTTAAAATCTCAAATGTCCTTTTAATTGGCCCAGTGATATTTAAAACAATCAAACCACCCAATTTTCAATCATTTGGTTTATAGCACGTTATATATGAATATATATGCAATCAAGCAAACAAACAATCAGATAATATATTTTTGAGGAATCCTGTTGGATTCCTCCGACCTGTTTTCCTGCATCCACAGATGTTAGCACATAAATAATACCCATTCTGCTTCGTGGCAGAATATCGCGGTATAGAAGGTCATCCACTAATCATAGCGTGGAGCGTATAGGGTAATCATCCGCTATGAAACTGCGGGCATCCGCTAATGAGACTGCGGGAATCCAACCAATCAATCAACCCAATATATATATAATAGCCTAAATAACTAATATATATAAAACAACCAGAAAACATTCACACAAGCAACAGACAATTATTTTTAATGAAATAAAAATAATTCTAAAGGTGAGTGAGAATTACTCACCGGAGATTGCAGTTGTCGAATATCCTGTTTATTTCCAAATCATCGACTATGAATCTTCTCGAATGAATTCGCACCTACGATAATTTGATTTAAATTTTCTGATTAATATTTATTTAAATTAACTATTTAAATAATTAAATTACTTCCCTATATTTTTCTTCTTCTTTTAGAGGTTATTAATTGAAACCTTACTTAACAAATAAAATTAAACTAACCTACGTATCTTTAAACACATATATATATATGTTAGGTTTTTTCTCGAACAAATAAATAACACATTTTAATTGTTATTTTCTTCCATTTTTATTTATGATCTTTGACATAAATCAAACTGATTTCATAAAAGAAACATAACTAAACTAATATCTAAATAGATTCACTTTAATTAGATTACTAATTGTATAAATTAATTTCCTGTATTATTAAAAATAAAAATAAAAATTACCTTAATTCTCTGAAATCACTTTCTTCCCAACATCCATCGTTTTCCCATTTCAATGCCCTATGCCTCGGAATCCGCCACTGAGCTGAGCACGAACGGAACCCCCCAAATCTCCAAGTCCGACAGCTTCGAACCCCCAATTCCACACATCCTTAACTTCGCAAGCCCCTCCAGTTCTTATCGCATCGCACGAAATTTCGAGGACCCCATCGCATACCTCACTTCGGACGATCCAGGATGTCCCAATTTGCCGTCGACGCCACCTGAGGTGATCGAACCCCGACCATCCATCTCTGTCGACTTCTATAGGGGATCGGGTACCCCCTCAGACCAACCCCAAGGACTTCGATGCTTCTGATTTGAATCGTGCTTTCGAACCCTAAGCCGCGGCCAAAAATCGAACTTCAGAATATACTTCAACCCTAAATTGAGTATACGGTTTTAATTCGAAATTCTTGGATTTGATACTAGGGATCGAAGAGGGAAATCCCCTTTTAATTTTACCGAAGCTTTGGATTGTTTCTGAGGAGTGGAGAATGGCAAAACAAAAGGGAGGCGTCGCGTTTTATATAAAAGGAAGAGGGAACCAGACGTACATCGCCATTTAAATCCTTGTTGGCTTGTAAACGAAAGAGGAGGCCATTTTTTTAGCTCGAGGTAATTAAGGTCTGCGTGATTTCAGTTTTAGGTCGGCTGATGTTTATTTTGATTTGATTTAAATTAAATAATAAAATATCTTGTGGTCTCTCAATTCGAAGTCCTAAACTGCCATTCAGCCGTAATGACCGACGATACCAGATTATAACGCTATTCTGAACTCAACGGAACTGATATTGAAATTTAAATTCGAATGTAAATATAAACGGCCATATTAAATTGATAATTCAATATAAAATATCATTTATTTATCAATTAAATATTTAAAACAATATTAAATATTAAAAATAAATTATTCAAAAAATCTAGGTCGTTACAGAGTAGCTCTAACGACTCAAATTTGAGCCGTTGGAGCAACAATCCATTTGGACAGTTTGCACAATAATGCGTCCAACGCATCAGACCCGCTAACGGTCAAAATGGACATGCGAACGGGCCCTAAGAAGATTGAACTTCTATTTACCATTTAATTGGTGAAAAATGCACCAACCACTAGATGCATATTATTAGATGGAAGACATCCTTAAAATGAAAGATATTATAAAGCAGATATCTTCCTAAGTTTCCATTCAAAGCGGTCTCTTTTTAATATAACAACAGTGTTTTTTGATTTTTTTTCGCTACTGTAAAAAAATATTAGAAAAAATATAATTATTAACGAAAGATTTTTGAGAAAAAAGGCAGAAGTGTCTACACTTTTTGTGGATGAGTTCATACATTTTTAAAGTTATTCATATGGTGCATTGCAGGTATTGAAAAAGGGAATTCAAATCTCCTATACCGAAAATCTCTTATCCCCTATACCCAACCAATCATGACTTCCTAATTTCCACCATTTTGCAATTAAACTCTCAACAGCCAGAGAGAGAAAGAGGGCGTAATTACACAAATGAGAAAATCAGAGAGTCCTGATTGGTTAGGTACCGGGTGATAGGATTTTGGTACAAGGGTTATGCTCTCTGAAAAAGAACAAAAAAAGTACAGCAATATCCGCACTAATTGTAAATAATTGCACGTATATCTGCAACTATTTTACAGTGTATTGCAAGCATGTATTAGTATATGAAAAATTTGTGGATATGTTTGCAATTTTTGCAAATAGTTGCTTCTTTTTTTTTTGAGATTTTACTGAAAAATGAAATATTATTTATTTGTATGCAATTTTAATTCTTTGTGATGATTTTTTTTTTTTTTTTACAATAATGTGATGTTTAAATAAGTGCGGGTATTGAATTTGAAAGTATGAAGTGAATCAGCGAAAACTGCATAAAAATCCGCAATATTTAAATATAATTGTTGCAACGTCTGCAATTTTTCAAAAAAGGGCAGAATTTTGCTGAAACGTGTATTTTTTATTTTTTTAGGCCTTTTCTTTATGTTGAAATATGAATATGAAGATAGTTATGTGTTGAATTAAGTTTTGAAGTTTGATAATTTTTACGTTGAATTATGATTTTTTTTTTTTTTTTTTTTTTTGATGATTTTCGAAAATCATTAAGTTTTGAAGTTTGATAATTTTTACGTTGAATTACGGACAATTAACAATTTGCCTAAGAAAAGAAAAACTTAGGTAGTGTTTGGCTTACCATTTTAAGGTTTGAGTTTTCGTCCATATAAAATACGCACGACGTACACATATTGCTGAAAACGACTGATTTAGAAAACAAAGTTTATACACAAATTAGAAAACAATTTTTTTTCGTTTTCCATGTTTTGAGAAATAAGGTAAGCATGAGACAAAATCCATTCTTACATTACTCATCCATCTCCACCGTGGTCCCCTTCGTCTTTTATTAATCCTCTTCATCATTACTTCACTCTTTTCATTTTTGACATATTAATTGAAAACCGAAAACACAAAATGATTTTTAAAGCAAACACTACCTTAGTTATCTCACATTTATTCAAATCATAATGGTACTTCACTATACAACTGTAGTGTTACTTTATAAAAGATATGATAAGAAAAGATGAACTGAGTTTAACATTATTTCATCTTACTGCTAAGCTAAATTTAAGGATTTGTATGGTCGTAAATATCTGGAATAAAGCATGCTAAATGAACATGTATGTGCTATAAAATAGCTAGTAAATTACAAATATCGCTGATATTAAAAAACGTTACAGATGATTTACTATAGAAATGATAAATTTATCGTTGTCATAACAATTAAACTGGTATACTGCTTTTACTCAATAATGATAACCGATCGATTGATAATAGCATAATAATGATAAATATACAGTTTCTGCATACAAGGAGAATAAGCATCTTCAATTTCAAAAAGATAAGACATGGTGGTCATGCAAAAATCACGTGAGTAGGATTGAACAATACTACAAGTTAAATAACCATAGTTTAAAATTATTTCCAAATATAACCAACTTCAGCCAATGCATTAACCGTCGTTTGTATATGATTTTCCTGTATTATATACCAAACATGTGCCGTTCATGTTAAACAGATAGACACCGCAGACAATTTTCAAAAAATGCGCCGTTTGAAATGTCTTTGGTGAAACATAGTTAAAAAGTGGTCTATGTCTGCATACAATTTTAAAAGTGACATACTTGAGTAATCAGGTTTTAAACCAGGTCTAAATTAAAAAGAAAAAGCCTTCAAAGCGAGAATGAAATTTAATATGGCCCAAAGAATAGTGCAAGAGCTGGCCCAGGCCTAACAAAATTATTGTTAGCGCTATTCCTTTGAAGCATGTTCGTGACAAAAGAATACAAAGGGTAAAAGTTTGTTCATCAGCATCATAAATCAGGTTTCAAAACAGGCCTATGTTAGAAAAGAAGCCACTAAAATGAGAATGCTCTTTAACATGGGCGAAGGAATAGTGCAAGTCAAGGCCCAGTGCAATTGTAGTAAAATATAAAACAGAAATTATTCGCAGTAATATCCCTTTAGAGCATGTTCCATAACAGTGAATACAATGGGCAACAGTTTCTTCATCAACATCATAAATAACGCCATTCATATCAAAGATCACTCTTTCCTACCGTCACCAATCAACAAGAAAATGAAAATTCTTTCTTGTTAAACTGTAAGATCTCGCCCTAACTTAGGAACATTTGATTCTGGTTTTCTTTTTAAAACCAAATAAAAAGAAGAACCAAGCCTTAGGCAGCAGTGGACTTCTTAACATACTTGGGGCGTTTATGCCAGAATTGCCAATGCAGGCTCCTCTCATCCAACATAGCTTCAATTTCTTCTATAGGGAGGCCCTTGGTTTCAGGCACGCAAATGATAACGAAGAACAAAGCTAGGACCGATATGCAGCCGAAAAGCAAGAAAGTCCAGGAAGTTCCTATGGCTTCCGTAAGAGATAGAAACGACTGAGCGACTATGAGATTCGATATCCAGTTGGCTGTGGCGGCCACCCCACCGCAGACTCCACGGAATCTCAAGGGGTAGATCTCGGAGTTCACGATCCATGGTACTGTGCCCATGCCTGGAGAGAAGAATGCGATGTACATCCCTAGGCCAACCAGGGCAAGCCAACCGAATTTGCTAGGACAGCCTCGGGTGTACCATGGTCGGCCTTCGGCTAAGCATGAGTCTTTCACTGTCGAGTTCGATACCCAACATGCACCCGGTAACAGCTGCAATATAAAAATATTAACAATATTTTTTGTTTCTTGTTTTAATTTCATCATTAAGCCAATGCCACATCCCACTGGTAAGACACTCAGGTTTTTGTTCTCATGTTTCTGAGTTCAAAAATTAGTAGTATATATATAACATGTAAGACTCGCAATTAACATTAGACACTACCCATCTTTAATTATTATTATTTTTATAAAAAAGAAGAACGAAGAAAAATAATAGTAAGATGCATCATTTCAAGTGTTAAATGGGGGGAAAATCTTTGATAAACTGCAATGATTGCACATGTTTGAAGATTGTCGCCAGAGTTTCAATCAAAGCTAAACTTGGTTTTGGCACTAAAGTGGGAATTATGGTCCATCTCTTAATTTTAAAATTAATGCACAAAAAATTATTACTAATAGTATGTTTTAAATTACCCTCCTAAAATTATTTTTGACTTTTTTTGTTTATTTCAAAAAACAAATTTGCATTTAATCAAAGGCTAGTATGACCAACATTAGTCCTTTATTCAGTTTTTAAATATAATTTTACATGTTCATTGCACAGGTGCAGATATATATTCAGTTTACACGGCAGATACATTGAAAGTACGGATGTTTTTCTGAAATCTATTTTTGGGAAGAGACACTGTATCTTTTGAAATTGGAAATATAAAGGCCGTGCTTTATCAAAGTCCAAAATAAGGAAAAAAAAAAAAAGTGTAACAGAGTGCTGTTTTCCACATTGAATATTTAAATAGTATAACAATACTAACAAAATATTATACACATTTCTAAAGTAAATTTAATTTCAGCATAACTCACTGTTTTTAGAAAATCTGAAATGGTGTACCATAACACAATACATACTTCTGCCCCATCGAAAAGATTTATGGTGTCAACAAGTTAGACCCTTGTGTCTCTCATTTAAAATCTAAATGATCTAATCTAATTAGCTACATTTTTTATTTTATTTTGCACACGTGTGTGTGTGTGTGTGTTGAAGCATGCTTGAAAGAAATGGATAAACAAAAGAATGCATTCAAACAAACTTGTAGGGACGTACATGAATAAACAACTTCATACAATCGAGAACATTATGTGTAAAATATACCTTGTCAGTCTTAGAAGCACAAAATCCACATTCCGGGCTGGAAGCTTTCAGGCAAACGGTGCAATCCCATACTGAATTTGGTTTATATGTAGGGCAGGTAAAATGATCCAATTTAGCCGTTTCAACAGAGCTGATAGCAGGAGAATGAGTAGAAGTCTGTTGAAAAACTGCAGTTAAAACTGCAAGGGAAATTACCACACCCATTAAACTAATAACCATTAGCTTCTTTCTTCCAGTTCGATCGATAAAGTATATACTGACAATTGACCCAACAGCATTGAGCCCAGATGTAACTAGAGACAATGCAAGAGCAGTTTGATTAGAAGCAAATCCTGCTAGTTGTACTATAGTAGGACTGTAATACATCACTGTGTTTATCCCTACGAATTGCTGAAATACTTGTAAACCAACCCCGGCCAATAAACCTCTTCTTACTGTCCTAGTTTTCAGTATTTTTCCAATGCTTACTTTCTCTGAACTGCCCTTTTCTTTCGTTTCATTCTCAACTGACTCGTGCAGTGCACGTATTTCAGCTTCTACTTCGTTGGCTGGATATATTTTTCTGAGTGTAGCTTTTGCATCTTCTTCTTTACCCTAAACATTTTTGGCATCTTAATATACAAGATTACGTAATTTTTTTATCTTATTTTAAAAAAAAGGCAAAATGCTTGAAATTACATGTATAGTACCTTCCTGTAAAGCCATCGTGGTGACTCGGGTAAGAAAAACATGAGGACAAATTGCAAAATGGCAGGTACTCCGGCAATTCCCAGCATCCACCTCCAAGTTCCAGGTACCTGCGTGAATAATTGATTAATAGTATTACCAACAACACTTTGGAATTATATTCTATGCAATATAAGCTTGTACTTATAGTACAGGATAAGTATACTTAGGTAGTTTTATATGAAAATAGACTTGGTTATAACTGAATTTGGGGAAGGTCAGGCAAACTTTTCTACTGTAATTCCCCATGTAAATGATACTAACGAGTTAAGATGTTTGACAATTACTTTTGACAAAGAAGGAATCAATCAAACATATGCTTCTTTTCTTGTTCTCGCCTATACGCTTACGATGCATAGTATTAATTTATCATATAGTTTTCAGTATAATTTGAAATGAAGAAATACCCGTGTCTAACCTTGGTAAATGCGAGGTTGATGAGATAAGACAAGAACTGCCCACCGGTGATGAGGAAGCCATTAGTACTAACTAATGCTCCTCTGATTCTAGCAGGAGAAGCTTCAGATATATAGAGTGGAGCAGTCATAGAAGCCATTCCTACACCAAGGCCAACAAACACTCGACCAAGTATCAAAATATTTGCATTTGGAGCAGCAGCCATAATTACTGAACCAACTAAAAATAGAAAATCAGCTACCATTAGGGACAACTTTCGCCCAAATCGATCATTAGACCATCCTCCTATTGCTGCCCCAACTATGGCTCCAGCAACAGCCATGCTCACAATGAGTTCCTGCGTAAAATTTTACACATCGGTTTTACTAGAAGATTTATTTTATGTGGATTTATCCTGAACAACAATGTTTCATTACAATATCCACTCGTTTGAAGTTTTCCGTTGTAGTTTCAGTCTACTTGTTATTAGATATATCAAAACTATGACAAACAAAGCAAATTTTATCGGTGATTGTGGAAAGCGAGTAGTAATATAGCTGGTATTTCACAAAGTGCATTGGGAAGCATTATTCCTGATATTGAAAGCATACCTGCATCCATGTTTTCCTATCAACGACTGAAAAATCATCACGGATGTAAAGCAATGCTCCAGAGATAACGCCTACAAAAAATACAGTGCGACGCTTATAGTGAATCAAATTGCAAAACAAAATAATTTTGTGTTGATGTGATGTTGTTTGTTGGAAGTGTACATGCGCTTGTGTGTGTTAATAAAATACAGAGGACAAAATTTTCCCATCAACTTCTTCGCATCTTACATGTCTTGGATTCGGTATGTTTTTAATCATGGAGAGCATCATTATTTGACCAACAAAATTGTTGTTAAGAAAAAAAGAAAGATAAACACTTTCTAAAATTATAACTAGTGTCAACGGGATCTCAGGACTTCCAGATCCAAAACCCACAAGGATACACTCATCCTTAGATATGCATATGAATCAGAGATGATAGAGACTGATTGTATAACGTAAAATCTTGGGCTTCAATACAATATCAAATGAATAAAATCATGTGAATTTAGTTACAATATCAAATGTTAAGTAATAGCTATCTCCATTTCCGATTAGATCCTTCATCAAAATATAATCCAGCCGCCTAAGCAATTGCGAATTTGAATCATTCCTAAAATACACCTAGGTAGGCCATATCAATCTATTAACAAAATCGTCTACAGGCATTGTATCATAATTCTGTCACATAAATAGGTGTATTTTATATGTATTATTATATTGTATTTGTATTTGAAAAAACGTGGTGGTCCCTCCGGTGACTGAACAAGAAATTAAAAGCGAATAGGAAGACTGAATTAACCGGCAAGGTCCCAGATGGTCCCAGTTGAGTGTTTGAAATAACATTTGCAGAATATCGTTCACAGTAATATAATAAAATCTTATATAAAACCTGTATCATAACCAAAGAGCAAACCGCCAATTCCAGCAGACAAAGCTAATCGAAGAACAAAAGGGTTTGACCGTGCTAGAGAAAAACATTCTTGAAAGGCAGAAGCATCTGCTTCTATTGCTCCACCTTCCATCGATTATCTCAGCAATATAATAAGTATGGAAAGAGATGTTAAAAAATGACCAAACTATTTGCCTATATATATAGAGTTTATGTTGAAAAAGAGAGAGAGAGAGAGAGAGAAAGAAAGAGAGAGAGAGAGGGGCAAAAAAGAAACAATGGACTATCGATAAACATGTGGATAAATATATAAAGGATATAACTATATAAGGAAGGGAACTGAGGATAAATACAAATTAATGTCAGCTTTACATAGAACTGTGGATAAATATAAAGTTAATGTCAGCATAACTACAGAACTGTGGATAAATACAAGTTAATGTCAGTATAACTAAATAAAGATATAATACTAATATTCCGAAAAGTCTATGAATAAAATTATTTGATGGATGTACTATTATGCCAGTATAAGGAAATAATATTAATATTTAGACAAGTATTAAAAAAAAAATTGATGCATTTAGTATTAGGTTAATATAAGCAAATAATATCAATATTTTGTTAAGTACATGAATAAAACTATTTGGCATTTATTATTCCATTATTTTAGTCAGGTGTCTTTAATCAATATTGCATGCATGTATCTATCTGTTCAGCTATTTTTAAAACTAGATTTGTAATTTATATAAGCTTTACCGTTGTATAAACAACAAAACATTTAAAATTCCAGCCTATTAGCAGTGTATTTTGCTAGGTGGAGACCTTGTTTTGGATCACTGGAGACCAAAAAATTACGGTAATTTAACAAAATAGTAGCCACACTTAATTTAAAAAAAAAAACGTAAAATTTACATTTCATGCACCTCTTGGAATATTTGTGACGCTCTGTGATAACTTTGTTCTTGTAAAAAATTTCAATCCCCATTGACAGCACATGTCGGAAAAGCAAATAATATTAATATTTTGTTAAGTACATGAATAAAACTATTTGGCATTTATTATTACGTTATGTGTGAGTCAATATTGAAATTTTAGTACAGCATACAAGCGTCTTCAATCAATACTTCATGCATGTATATATCTTTCTGTTCAGCTATTTTCAAAACTAGATTTGCAATTTATATATGCTTTATTATCAACAACAAAACATTCAAAATTCCAACCTATTATCAGTGTGTTTTGTTAACTGGAGACCTCGTTTTGGGTCACTGGAGACCAAAAAAAAAAGGTGAGTTAACAAAATAATCGCCACATTTAATTTAAAAAATAGTGCAAAATTTACATTTTATCAACCCTTTGGAATATTTGTGACATTCTGTGATAACTTCGTTCTTATAAAAAATTCGGGCCCCAATGACAGCAAATGTTGGAAAAGCAAATAAAGCTAATATTTTGTAAGTACATGAATAGAAGTATTTGGCATTTATTATTACGTTATGTGCATCATTTATGTGTGAACCTATATTTAAAATTTTTGTGCAGCATACAGGTGTCTTTAATCAATGCTACATACATGTGTCTGTTCAGCTATTTTTTAAACTAGATTTGTAATTTATATATGCTTACTGTTGTATAAACAACAAAACAATCAAAATTCCTACCTATTAGCAGTGTGTTTTGTTAGATGGAGACCTCGTTTTGGATCACCGGAGAGTAAAATTTTACTAACAAAATAGTCGCCACATTTAACAGAAAAATAGTGCAAAATTAACATTTTATGCACCCTTGGAATATTTGTGACATAACTTTGTTCTTATAAAAAACTCCGGCCCCATTGACAGCACATGTTGGAAAATCTATTACATATTAAAAATATAAAAAAGAATATTTTGTTATCCATCTTATAAATAGTCTCATACAGTAGGAAATATGAAAACGTACTAATATTTATGAGTTCCTCAGCTTCCAGGTTGGACCATTTAAGCAGCTAATATGACTTTTGCATTTAGAAGGGAACATATGCATGAACACACCAGTGTGCACCAACCGACCGAACTGGGATCATGTTTGGCTTGGCTAATGTGGTATAGAGCGTTTATCTTATGATCCAATCTCTGATATTTTCTCAAATCTATTTTACATAAACATGTTTATTTTAACATAGAGATACGTAAGTTTAATAGCCGAGTTTTCTTCTTTTTTCACGTCTTCTTTCTTAAGATTCGTTCAATGTAAAACAGTTTTTTGGGTGTTATTCGATCAATGGTCTTTGTGGAACAGATTATTAATATTATCGGGCTGTTTTATTCCAGAGACGGCGCTGCAAGTTTTAACTGTCTTACACGTTTTCGACAAAACGGTGAAATGTATTAAAAAATTATATAGCCCGCGACTCAGTCATAAAGACAACCTCGGATTGATGCACAACAAATTTAAGACGTTAAAGCTTCAGTCACGGACGAATCTGCTGGTTATTACACGAAAAACCATTTAGGTTCGAGGGGTTCCACTTCAAAAGATGAAGACAAAAAATGCATTTTTTTTTCTGATCGAGGAACGTGTTTTCACCACCAAAAAGCCTGAACTACCGCAACGAACTATCAGAAAAAAAAGGCATTGTAGGACTGGATAGATCATGACTGCCTTTACAAAAAAACTATGTGCTTAATGGTTTGAGCGATGATCAATATGACTAATACAACTTTTGAAAATCAGCAAATAAAATTTGAAACGCGCTGCCAAAAGAAAAATGATGTCGAGAAAGCTGAATAAAAGAAGCATGTCGTCAGTCGCTATTTGAAGTTTTAAATAACGGACGACAAATCAGTGGAGATGCAGCCTCACGAGCTTTAGAAAATTACAAACGAAATCATCAGCGAACATACAACTTTAAATGAAAATTTTCAGGTTGTTGTGCTTATTGATAAACTACCCTTAACTGAAAAGATTTTAAAACATCCTGAGGCATAAAACTAAGTATTTTTTCTTAGAGAGTTTTATTAGTGGAAACGTGGTTCAAGTGCTTACTATTTCAATATAATAGATTTTAAGGATGACGCTTCTGAAAAATAAGTTCTACGAATAGTTTATAGGAAAAGGATAAATCAGTTTATCATTTTCAATTATACAAAAATAATAAAATAATAAATTATAGAAGAGAAAGTGCATGCATGACCACTGCAAACACACGCCACAACCGACCCGCCCTAGACCGGGCTGGACTGGGCTAAGGTGGTATAGAAGCTCTTTATATTTGGCAGTGTATTTTAAACAGGTTTTGACCTTGTACTTTCAGATTCAATTTTATCTCATGATCCAATCTTCGACAATTCCTTAAATTAGTTTCTATATAAACTGCTCAATTTTGACACAGAGATTCGTAAATTTTAATAATCGAGTTCTTTTCTTCCACCTCTGCTTTTTTAAGATCTGAACAATGCAAAACAGTTTTTTGCATGCTACCAATCAACGATCTTTGTGCGACAACTTGTTGATACTATAAGGCTGTTCTATTCTGGAGGTGGAGCTACAACTTTGACTGCCTTATATATTTTTGGCACTATGACATAACTTCTTAAAGAAAGCGGTCTAATCCACGGCTTGACCACAAAGATAGCTTCAGATTCAGGATACAATAACACATTCAGGTTAACAACAAGAATATGACATTTTCTTGTTGGATTAATACAAGTGTGATACCCTGGCGAAATGTCCTTCTATTCATGCAGGTTTTAGAACAATTATCACCATACATTGTCTCTTTGGCATTACAAAATCTAGCTAATCCATTTACTTATTTGAATGACAAGAAATTACATAAGTTTTAATTTTTCTATATTACTGGTGATGAAACTTTGTATGTTGCATTTTTAGTATACAATATGCAGCTTTTTGTTATATTCGAACATTATGCAAATAATTTGCATTTCTGTATAGTTATTTTTTTCTGAAAGCAGACAGGTATTTCAAAATTTTAGAAGTTTTTATTGTTTATTATTCTAAGTGTTAGAATTTCATATTTAAAAGCGAACTCCATAATTGGAATATAATTTGCACTTACATTTCATCATAAAGAGGAGTTTCTACATGCACCATTTATTTAGTATTATAGCTTAAGCCTTTGTTTGTACGTTATACATGCTGTAGAATATACGGTATGTAATTTATGGTTGCATCACCATATTTTCAGCATTTTCTTTTATCTGTGGTGGATACCCAGTGCCAAAGGCTCCCGTACTCAAGCACGTGGAATTCGCAGGTCAGTCTCCCGTCTTGGTACTATTCACGGTTTTTCAGGCTTGGTGGAGCATTTTCTTTTATCTGTATTCTCGTATTTACTTCCATCCTTAATAATAGTTGGAAAAAAGCATTTTGTCCAAATGTGAAGTTCTAGAAGATAACCCTACAATTTTAGTTAGTAAAATTATGAAAATTAAAATTTTGATAGGACTCAAATAGTCTTTAGACAAAAGTGTAAGAAAGCTTGATAATGATACTATTTTCTAGATAATTCAGTGCGACTTCTCAAATAGGCAAAAGTGCATCCGTTTACACCACTAGTTTCTCTTTTTTCACACTTACTATATATTTTCTTACACCTTCCATCTTTCCTTGTCCAAGATAACCTTAATCTTGTAATTCTTTTTCCCTTTTTTCCTTTTGCTTGGTAGCAATCTCTCTGAAACTGATACTTATCACATTTATTCTCCAACACTTTCTTCTAGACGATTTCATTGCTTCTTCTAATCAAGATATAATTTCATAAATTTACTTATTAATTTATCTTTACATTGTCGATTTGCTCAACAAACTAGAAATTTTCATGTTTTCCTTCTGCTTAAGTGACATAATTTTAATCTCAGTGTACATGTATTTCCTTATTTAGCTTTGTATTTGTAACCATCTTAACTTTCATTTCATTTTATAAATGCCATTAATATGTCTCTGCACATGAATTGTTTGTGCTTATGTGAAAACTAATATTTCTACCATCATATTAATTATGGTTTTCTATTCTTGTTGGGTATAACAACCGGCATTTCATATAGTAGATGGTCATTACTACAATGATGGTGCCATTGATTAATTTTTAAAAATGATTTGGAATAGAAAACAAAATACTCTAGTATAACCATGAAATTCCAGAAATGTCCAAACATCCAAATGAGTGGTCACAAGTTCTAATACTACTTAAAACAAAAATTAGAGCCTACTTTCAAATGGAAAACCAGATAAAATAAAAGCCACATGTTTGGATCTCTGTCTTCGTAAAAAGTTGGCAACTTCCTTTTTATATTTTCAGTTTAGGTTTGATAAAATTATACCAATATATAAAATTAAATTTAATAACTGTAGATCGTTGTATAAGGATTGTCGTATGTGCATGGGTTGCACTTGCTTAACGATCTCGTAGTTAAATAATAAGAACATACTCACGATTTTTTTGTTTGGCCGCGAAGCTTCCAAAATGCACATACTATATATGTAAGGTCCGAAGTTCAAATATCAATTTCAACGAAAATGTATATGTTATTTTGCGTTACATTTTTGCTACATATATATTAAAACGTTGCAAAATTAGAATCCAATTGCTTAAGATCATAGATTCATATCATATCTTTATACAAAGAATTTTATTTATACACAAGATTCACATGTTAAAGATACCGTACACGATAAATGGATCAAAGCATTTTTTTTAACTCTATTTAATCAGTTTGGCACATTTTGACATTTAAGTACAATCTGTCAAAATGTAGGTGCTATGTTTAAGTAGATTTTGTCAAAGTGCGGTGCAAAATAGCAAAAGCTATTATAAATGTAAAAAAGATGGTAAAAAAAGCAAAAAGTTACACCGATATGTGATACTTCCCAAAGTGTTTAGTTGATTTGACTAAATTCCTTTCTGGCATATTTGTATCTGCCTATTCTTGTTATATATAAGTAATTTATTTTATATGACTATGCAGTGTTATAAAGACCGTACCCTGCCGTAGGTTGAACCGTGGCTAACCACAAGCCGGTGATAGCAACGGTCGGGAGCGGACTCGAGCCCCAATTCTGTTGCAGACTGCTGTTAAACAGATCAAATCCGTAAAAGAGTGGAGTTGCAAACATAGCTAGTGGCAGCGATTTCAGTTTTGAACTGATTTGGGGGATTGAATTCCAAAAAATTAAAGTTCATAATGGGTTCGGTGGCAACTGGAGGGAGAAGGAGACGGTAGCAGCACATGACTTATTAATTTGCATTAAAGCCCCCTCACTTTCAACAAATTTTTAAGGATAAGTTTATCATCTGTGCCATTTTTATTATATAATTGCATATTAGTCCATGTTTTATTTCGGCAAAGAACCGGCGGTCCAACCAGTTGAACCTCCAAAGCCTCCGACCATCGATCATTTCGACGGTCCGGTCTTCATACATTGTGGCCATGCATAGATTATCCGCTGACAATGTGCTGATTCATACAGTGCATAAAAGTTGCACAAGGGTTATACTCTTCATAGATATGAAGTGTATGAAAGTAGCACTCTTCAAAAAAAAAAGATCTTGTAAAATATAATTTAAAAGTGTTTGCTTTACATTACTGACAATTTTATTTCTGCATATATGTAGTCTACAATCTTATTTCTGTATATAAGCAGTCTACAATTTTATTTCTGTATATATGTAGTCCACAGTTTTATAATGTAAAAAAAAATGATTTTGTAAATATGTAGTTTACTATTTTATTTCTGTATACACTTAACAAAAGGTTCAGTTCAGCATAACTGCACTTATTTTAAAGCAAGTTTTATTGATTTAATACTTCCACCATGAAGAGTGCAGTTATTAGTTATATTCTCCTTTACGCTGGGACCAACGTATGTGGTCTACAATTTTATTTCTGTATACACTTAGCTTGCACCTATTTTAAAACAAGTTTTTATTGGTTTAAAACTTCCAGCATGAAGGGTGCTAGTTATATTCCCCTTTACGTTTGGACTTTATACTTCAACATGTATTTAATTTAAACTTTCCGAAACTGCAAAAAGATTGACTTGTGAAGAATGTGTAAAACGTGCTCTAATTTATTTTTTAACTTTGTTTAGCAATATTCATCATATATGCACTTTTATTTCATACTTTATATGCATCTTTAGAATGTGCAGAATATAAGCAATTTTTATTTTCTAAACCACATAATATTTAGATGGTAACAGATTTCTACTTTGAACCCTTGCAATTTCTAAGTTAATTTGTGAGATAGCATTGCTGTAATGAAAGTGTGATAACAATTTAGTAATCTATTTCCAACAGTACACCACAAAATATTTTTTTTTTCTACTGGTGCAAAAAGAAAGTAATCTGTTGCATGAACAAGACATCAAGTAATATCAATATGTTAGATCGGTATCATGTACAAGGGTCCTCTCCATGGAAACAAAGGAATCATTCACAACAATAGAACCAAAATGATGTGGGATATTCAAAAATGGCGTGAATCATTCCATGGGGCTTACCAAATGGTCAGTTATAAGATATGAACATTCTGATAAAATATTATTAAAACAAGCCCTTGCTGTCATTAACAAATGGAAATAAGCAGACGATTCCAAGTGAACCCAACCGAATTAAAACATTGTTGGCCTTTTTATCTTTCAGAGTCTTCATAGATTTAATATTAACTACAATAATATATAAAATAAAATGAATACATGAAACCTGTATCGTAACCAAAAAGCAAACCACCAATTCCTGCAGAAAAAGCGAGACGAAGAACGAAAGGATTTCTTCGTGCAAGAACAAGACAATCATTAAAAGCATTAGCATCGACTTCAATTACTCCTCCTTCCATTTACTAAGTTATCTAACTGTTGATAAGAATTCTAACCCACAAAGAATTGTGATTCGATTATAACTCTATGTTATGGTTAGCCATCCACGAGATCTATATATAATAGAGTCAGAGATACTGAAAGCAGAAAAGAAAGAAAAGAAGAATATGACTACTTAGAAAAAATAAGAAGATTCCAAAACAACCTTTCAGTTAGTGATTGAACCCTTCTTTCTTGGAAATTATGCACTTTAATTATGATATCTTGGTTGCTAAAGTGAACTTTCAAACATAATCCCTACAATTTCAAAATCAGTTTGTTGAACATATTTGATGTCAAATTTAGCTTTGTATAGTTCTGTGCATTAGGTTATTTGTTCTTTTTTGAACTTTGTTAAATAATGCAAAGGTTAAAAAAAAAAAATCCAACGTCTTACTAATGTTGATTTGGAAATGCATATCATGTTCATGCACGAAAAGTATGTAATATGCAATAAGAAACTGTTAGTGGAGGTTGTTACGATATCACTTTTATTATTTGGATCCAGAATCAAATGAGAAAAGCCTACTTTTTGGACACAATGATTCAATGCATTAGAGGAATATAACAAGTGCAAGCAGTTCAAATTATAAAGTGCATAATTGAGTTGTGCAGATATAGTACATAAAACTTGTGGTATATAGTTAAAAGGCCTTTTTACTGTTATTATTTTTGTTGCTAGACTAGAGAAACTTCAAATCTGCAATCAAAGAAGCTGAGCAAAATAAATAAATTGGAATATATGCCAATAAGCCCAATGCTATATTACATTAAGGAAATTAGTTAGATTATGAAATGTTGTATTTTTGAATATATCATTCATCTCAGAACTTACAAAGTTTAATAATCACAGTGTTGTTTCCAAGGATATGGTTAATTGAATTCATTAGCAAATTTAGCCATAAATAGGTCTATCTCCCCACATGATTCAAATCATACCTGGCTCACTGCTATGGATATATACATGTTAATTTTTCTCCTCATGTATACGTATGTATATAATAGACTTATACACATATATTTTTAAATCTCACACTGTTTGTTGAGTTTGTTCAATTTTAGATATTGACATGTCACATGAGACATTCAGACTCGGACATTCTTACCCTTGGCGATCAGCTTGGAATTGGATGAACCAAGCTCTGATTTGATACAAAGCATTTTGCAGCTTGCTTGTATATTTTTTTACAGTAATTCATACTATTTACTTTCTCTCTTAGCACCGGAGGGGCTTTTTTGTTAGGAAATAGTGAAAATTTTCCCGATAAGATAGATTTATGATAATGATAAAACACACAAAACTTGTTAACGGAGTTCGGCTAAATTTTGCCTACGTCTCCGTACCTGCTACAAATATTGTATTATTATAATTGGAAGATTAGAACTCTCTCAGCCTTACCCAAACTTGGTAACATTCAAAGAAAATTACGCTCAATTCTCATAAAGAAGTTCTTTGTTGCTTGTGTTTTTTAGATGATTTTGCTTCTCATCTTAAGTTGGCATTTATAGAAGCTATGGGGTTGGTGGAAGCAAACAAATGTTGAGAAACTTGTACAAATGTTGACAACCTTACTTGCTTTTGTTGACAATGAGTGCAACCAATTTTCCAATCAAAAAATGTTTCACTGTCCATGATAAACATATGATCGTTGACTAACAATCTCTTACTTGTACACTGATTTGAACATGTCTTCACATCTTGATCTGCAACAAGTTTTCTAGGCTTGTTACTCTAGCAAGCAAACTGAGGTTGCACACAGCCTAAGCTTATTATACGGCACGGCATTCGTTAGCATGTCTGCCAAATTCTTACTTCCTAGGATCTTTTCAAGCACCAACACTCCGTCTTCCAAAGCTGATCTGAAGAAATGATAATGAAGTTGCATATGTTTCGTTCGAGCATGGTAAATCGGGTTTTTTGTCAAACCAATGACACTCTTACTATCACAATACAATATACATTTCTCTTGGTTATGATGGCCTAACCCTCGTAGAATGACTGTAATCACATCATCTCCTTTGTTGCCTCTGTTACGACAATATACTCAGCTTTACAGCTTGATAGAGATACAATTTTCTGTAACTTTAACCTAACAAATTGCAATACCACCAAAAGTGTAGACATATCCAGATGTGCTCTTCCTACTGTTAATGTCACCTCCATTGTCAGCATCAACATATCCTTGCAATCCAATCTCAGACTTCATGAAGCAAAGCGATGAACTTGGATTCTCTTTCAATTATTTGAAAATCCACTTAACAGCCCCCCAATGTTCCTTGTCTGGATTGCTCATAAACCTTGCTAACGACTTCCACTGCATGTGCAATGTCTGGCCTTGTACATACCATCGTGTACATCAAGCTTCCAATAGCATAAGCATATGTAACTTTATACATATATGTCATCTTACTTTCAATTATAGGAAACTGATCTCTGGATAACCGAAAATGACTTGCCATGAGAGTATTAACTGGCTTCGCGTCATCCATGTTAAACCTTTTGAGGATTTTCTTCACATACTCCTTTTGTGATAACACAAGACCCTCCTTGCCTCTTTTGATTCTTATCCCTAGAATTTGTCTTGCTTCTCCCAGGTCTTTCATCGCAAACTCTTCAAGAGTTTATCTTTAAGTTATCGATCTCATGCAAATATGCTCCCACTGTCAGCATGTCATTGATGTATAAGAGCAATATCAAGTAGGACTCTTCGAGCCTTTTGACATAACAGTGGTCAGCCTCACACCTGAAAAAACAAACATTTTTTTGTAAAGTTGTCAAACCTTTTATACCACTGTCTTGGGGCTTGTTTCAAGCCATACAAGCTCATTTGAAGCTTACAGACTAGCTTTCCCTTTTGTTTGACTTCAAAGCCTTTGGGTCGCTTCATGTAGATTTCTTCATTTAAATCACCATGAAGAAATGTTGTTTTTACATCCATCTGTTGAAGATGTAAATTTTCCTTTGCTACCAGCTCAAGAACATTTCTGATTGTCACCGACTTGACTACAGGAAAAAAGATTTCGGTGTAATCTATGCTTTCTTTTTGTTGGAATCCTTTCACAACAAGCCTTGCTTTATAACGCTTGCTTCCATCATGTTCTTTTATCCGATAGACCCACTTGTTATGCAATGCCTTTTTCTCCTTAGGTAACTCAGCTAACTGTCACATGTGATTGGACATTAGTGAGTCCATCTCATCTTTCATTGCAAGCACCCACTTAATCGATTCATCAACTTGCATTGCTTCTTCATAACATTCAGGCTCGCCTCTATCTGTCAACAGAATATAGTTGAGCGATGGAGAAATTTTTTCAGGCTTTTTGATGATTCTGTCTGACTATCGTAACTTGATAACTGGTGGTGTATGTGGGATCACTTCTGAGTTACCATTCTCATCTTCCTCATTATTCTCTTCTTGCGAAATTTGTTCTTCACTTGTTGTAATATCATCAGGTGCAAGGATATCTCTCAAATTAACAACTCTATACTCCTTTCTTTTCGAGCTTTCTTTTAGCTTATCCTTGTATAAGGCTCTTTCGTCGAACATAACGTTCCTGCTGCGGATGATCTTTCGATTTTGATCATCCCAAAATCGATAACCAAACTTGGTGTCACCATAACCAATAAAGTAACACTTCTTAGAATTTGCATCAAGTTTACTTCTAGCATCATCATCAATGTGAACACAAGCTAAGCAACCAAACACTTTTAGAAAAGGAAGATTTATCTTTGTTGCTCAAAACTTTTTCAGGAATCTTGAATCACAATGGAACAGACGATCCACTGTTTATTAAGAAGGCCGCAGTATTGATTGCATCTGCCCAAAAGTCTTAGGCAATCTGGAATATAATCTCATGCTCCTTGCACGCTCGTTTAGGGTCATGTTCATTCTTTCTGCTATACCATTCTGTTGAGGTGTTCCAGGAATAGTCTTCACCGTCTTGATCTCATTATCAACGTAATATCTTCTGAACTCCTCGCTAATATATTCTCCACCGTTATCAGATCTTAGACACTTCAACTTGAGATACATCTCAATCTCAACCATGGTTTTTCATCTTTTGAAAACGAAAAACACTTCATGCTAATTCTTCATAAAGTAGACCCATACCTTTCTTGTAGAGTCACCAATAAAGATCACATAGTATTACGAACCTCCTAGCGATGAGACGGAAGCGAGTCCCCATACATCAGTACGCACCAGCTCCAACTTCTCATATTTTTACTCCCTACCTCCTTTTGAGAAACCAAACCGTATTGCTTTCCAAGGATGCAACTTTCACACATCTCATGATCCACCATCTTCGGATTTGGAAGCATGCCCTTTGCCACCAAAAGCTTCATGCTTTTTTCACTCATGTGTCCCAACCTACAATGCCACAAATTAGTTTGTTTGGCATTCTCGACAACAACAGTGTCTTAATAACCCATTGTCATATAGAGAGTGCCTTTTTTATGACCTCCAGCAACCACCATAGTTTTTAATTTCCAGGCTCCACCACCAAAGTTGACATTGTGCCTCGCATCATCAGGTTGTCCTACTGAGATCAAATTTCGCATCAGCTTTGGCACATGTCTAATCTTTGTGATCTTCCACATGTGTCCATCTGGAAGCTTCAAATTGACATCTCCAATACCAACTATGTCCAAAAGTAAGCCATCAACTATATATACTTTTCCATAATTTCCCACAACATAATTCTCTATAATATTGTGTAGTGTAGTGTGGAATGATGCTCCTGAACCAAGAACCCATGAATCGATCGAGCTATCAACAAAGAAGATCGATGCTTTAGCGATGTTTACAACTGCATCATGAGCTTCACTTTTTCATGGGGAATCAGCGGATACAAACAATGCATCAGCGATTTCATGTGTAGTTGCATTTGCACCTCCCTTGTTATCTTCCCTCTTTAAGAGTGCCTACCAATTCTTTTTAATGTGGCCCGCTTTTCCACAATTCCAGCATTCAACAAGCTGTTTGAATTTGGACTGACCCCTTCTATTCTTCGACTTTGATCTGCCTTTGTTCCGATTGTATCTGTCATGGTTTCTGCCTCTGTTTTCCACGTTGAAAGCAAAGCTCATTGACGTTTCACCCCGTACCTATCCTACGAACTTCTTCAACAAGGATACGATCTCAAACATCATTGAATTTAAGCTTCTGAGTACCCAAAGAATTACTGATTACAGCCTGCATTGCCTCCCAGCTATTTGGTAGAGATGCCAGCAAAATCAATGCTCGCACTTTATCATCAAACTCGATTTCAACGGAAGACAATTGGTTGGCAATCGTGTTGAACTCGTTCACATGTGTTGCCACAGGGCCACCTTCTTCCATCTTCAAATGGAAGAGTTTCTTCATGAGGAATTTTTTATTATTAGCTGAAGGTTTCTTATACATATCCGAGAGAACATGCAAGAGCCCTTATATGGTCCTCTCATTTGCAACATTGTGAGCCGCATTTTTCGACAGTGTTAACCTAATAACACCCAGAGCCTGCCTATCAAGAAGATTCCACTCTTCCTGATCCATCTTCTCAGGCTTCTTGCTTAGTGGTTGATGAAGCTTCCTTCCATACAACTAATCTTCAATTTGCATTCTCCAGAATGCATAATCTGTACCGTCAAATTTTCCGATACTATGTATCGAACCATCTTCGCCTCCCATGGTGCGCTCCAATACCAATTGTTAGGGAATAATGACAAATTTCCCGACAAGACAGATTTATGATAATGATAAAACATACAAAATTTGTTAACGTAGTTCGACCAAATTTTGCCTACAACTCCGGACCTGCTACAGATCTTGTATTATTATTATTGAAAGATTACAATTCCCTCAGCCTCACCCAAACTTGATAACACTCAAAGAAAAATCCACTCAATTCTCACAAAGAAGAAGTTCTTTGCTAGTGTTTTTGGTTCGATTTTAATTCTCACCTTACATTGACATTTATAGAAGCTATAAGATTGGTGGGAGCAAACAAATGTTGATAAACTTACATAAATGTTGACAACCTTACTTGCCTTTGTTGACAATGAGTGTAACCAATCTTCCCATCAAAAAACATTTCACTGTCCATGATGAACATGTGATCTTTGACTAACATTTTTTCTCATCGGGGGGGGGGGGGGGGGATTTTTCTCTCATCGTGGACCCTTCTCCATTGCTATTTTCAGCTTTTTGTGACTGGACTGTCGTTTTACTTGGCTTGTTTCCTTTCGTGCCTTTGTAGAATTTTATCTGTCCCAATATCTTTTTCCAAGGGTACTTATTTTAATTTATTTATACGGGATCATGCAGAATAATTACCTACCGGACTTAGACTTGTTGGTAGTTTCTTGTTTAAGTATGGAAAAATGCGACAGTATACCATCTAAGGCCATCTCAAGCGCTAAACTTAAGACTAAGATACGAATTTAACTTGCCACTGAATCAATATTAAAAAAAGTTTTATGCTAAGGGCACCCCAATATGTTCTTCTTAATATCGCAGTTAAAAAATAAAACTCATTAAGTTTTGTATGCTTCCTAATACCACATTACCTTTCCATTCTAATCCCTCACTCAATCATTATATGTCAAACTAATCACGTACTAAGCTAATCTAAAACTCTAATCTTTCGTAATCGCTGTATTCTTTGCATCTCTCGCAGGAAAAAAATTCAAATTCGTACGGTAATCTCTCAATTGTTTGGTGATCTGAAAACCCTAATCTCTCACTTTCTCTTCTAGTTTGCTACGGTAATCTCCCAATTGTTTGGTGATCTGAAAACTCTAATATCTCTTTCTCTTCTAGTTTGCTTAATTCAAACCTTATTCACGACATTTGTATATTCCCTGTCGTTGCAGCGTCGAATTCGTTGATCGGTTATAGATCTAGGGTTTAGCTCATTGATCGGTTTTAGAAATGAGGACGAACGAATATCAAGCGAAACAGAAATAAAGTAAAATAGTGTGGTAGCCCCTATTTTTTAAAAGTGTGGTATTAAAAAAAGTGTAATACTAATTTTTGTGGTATTTTTTAGTCGTGGTATTTGGAAAAACGTATTGGGGTGCCCTTAGCAACAAACACTTAGCAACAAACAGAAAAAACTTATCCATTAATCACGTGTCAAAATATTTAAAAACCCCAGTAGAAACCTTCACAGGTTCCCCACTTTACAACATTATCACGCAGAATCCTAGCTACTAACCTAGAGTACTTTGTTAAGCCAGCAAAATATTCGAGTTCCATCTATGAAATAAGTAGGAATATTTTTGGACCCAGGCAGGTCTTACTTGTTTTATCAAAATCATAGCAAATAAAATACTGCGACTGCTTTGTGTAGAGACAGAGGGTTTATGATCAATTATGCCCTGAACTGTGCCAAAATCAAATACTTGTGCATAATGCAGATTGTGTCTATAGGGATCCTACAAAACAACAAAAACGAAGAGAATGGTACCGGTATCGTAACCGAAAAGAAGACCGCCGATGCCAGCCGTGACTGCGAGGCGAAGGACGTAGGGATTCCGCCATGAGAGCGAGAAACACTCTTTGAATGCCGATCCATCTGCAGCATTTGGTGGCATTCCTTCCATTTTCTCCCCTTTTCCCCTTTCCTTATTTTTCCTTTACCTGGAAATCATTTCAAAATCAAACTGTTATTAATTGTTGGAGCATGTATGGCTGATATCGATGTTAGCTCCTCAATTTAAGCTGATGCATTTATTTCCTTGGATTCGCGTCCCAATTTATTTGTTTTTGCTCACATAAATATTTGATTTTTTGCATTTATGTTCTTATTTGTTTCCTGTACATGAATTAAAAACAACAAATCAGATTGACAGATAACGATTGAAGATTTATTTTCTGAATAAATACTAGTACCATTTTACACGTGTTGAAGTCGGTTGATTTCTGCGCCCTTCTCCTATCTTTGATCGTGACTGGATGACATACTATTTTGCCTTTCTATGCGCATTTGAACCGTTGTACATGGAAAAGGGTGACTTATCCACAAATCTTTGACGTAGGAGTTCAACTCAGCAACCATGTTTATTATTAACGAATTCTACAACCACATTCATAATTTTTTAACTTACACCAACATGAATATGTTAGTAAAAAAAACTAAAACTATGTTACCTTTGTTCTTAAATGCATTTTCAACCCTAAATTGCACTTAATTAAAAATTGAAATCAGTAACATATGATCAAAATGTAAAGAACTTTGTAAAGTAAATGAAACATAAAATATCAATTAAGACAACTTTTATAATTAAATACTTACTCCAATTCAAATGTGTTCGATCATATAAAACAAGAGCTGATTTTTGAAATAAAAATAATCAAATAATGTACAATATTAATGACAAAATTTAAAGTTTTTTTTTTTTTAGGTAAATTTATTACACTGAATTCCTAGTTTTGTGTGATTTAATTTTAAGGTTAATTAGGAAAAATGATGAAAATATAAATGGGTAATTTTGTAAAAGGCATAGTGCATAAAAATGGTTTTTTAATATATGTTATTTTATTTTATTTCACGGTAGATGTTAAAAAATTATAATTGTATGAATAAAGCTAGCCTTATTATTATTGTTATTTTCCCAACCTTTTATAAATTTTGAATAATTTATATCCTGTGAAGTAAACATATTGTACACGTTCTTTTGCCTCCGACGACTGTACTCCAAGCATAGTGTAAAAAGATAGCGAAAGGAGGTTGCAACAATAATTTTTGGATGTACACATTTAGGAAAAACTTCTAACCTTCATCAATGGATTTATCTTCGAATCTGCGCATGTATGCTTTGTCTATTCTTCTCGACGTTTGGTTTATTAATTAATGATCCGCTGAAATAAAAATCATTGTTAAAGGTATTCTGAAAATGAATAATGAGAGTTACTTTTTAATTTTTTGGAAAAATCACTAAGAGGTGTAAAATAAATTATCCTCCCTTTAATAGAAAAAGTAAATAAATTGAACTATGTTGGTAACCAATCATTGTTAAAGGCATCTTGGTTAACAACATTTATTGAGATTAAATTAAGAATTTTATTTTTGGACTATAAAGCTGAATATGGATGATATTGGAATTTTGATCAGTACTAAATTTCATAAGTCCAAAAATATATAGCTTTTGACGAAGGTGTAAATAATCATCACCATCATCTAACGTATAACATAAGTAAATTGGATTTTACCTAAAAGATGTGTAAATGACGAACTCAACCAAAATGTCACAATATTAGCTAAAATGATGTGTGAATATTAATATTTGAGTTTTTTTATTAATCGTCGATTGAATTTACACCTTTGAGTCGTACAACCGTGATAATGAGTGCTTCAAATTTTTTTTTTTTATGATTTAACTAATTTATAATCATTATAAATGATTAAACTAATCAGAATTTATGTGATATTAGTTATTGAAACTTTATTTATTTGATTGGATTTGTTTAAATGTCATTATTATTTGATAAAATATGTACATAAAATTTATGTGTGTAGTATCGATATATAATATTGATAGTTGAATTTAAATATATTAATTACTAAATGGATTTGGGAGTATTTCGAGGCCTCTATAACCTCATTCATAGACGGCCATAGGAAGATAATGTACGCTTAAAATCAGACGGTTGGATCTAGAAAATAAAGGGAGAAAGTTGAGAAAGGTTCCCTCTGTAAACACATGGTCTTCCTTTCACTCATCTCCCTTAGTCACTCTCCTTCTAAACTCTAGCATCCACTACAAGAAAAGCTGAAAATAGTGAAACATTGACCGAATTTTCCATTGCTAAATTTGTGACGGATTTGCAACTAATAATTGTAAGGTTTTCCATTCATATTATTTATATTTTACCATTAACTCTTTTCACTACTGAAATACAGGGCTATTCCAACAGCTCAAAGCCGTTGGCGGCCGTTGGAATATGCGTTGGAATAGAGTTCATGACTTCCAATGGAATCCACAGATCTTTTCCATCGTCTGTTTCAACGGCTTCCAACAGTCTGAGCCATTGGAAACCGTTTGAAAACAAGATCAAATTATCGTTGGAAACCGTTGATAGCCGTTGGAAATACTGGGTTCTTTTTTTTATAACAGCAAGCAAACAACCTTCTGGCCACCCCATTTTCAATTCATTTCATTTCCAATCAATTCCACATATATTCGACATATATATACCAATAAAAATATAAACAGCCAAAATAAAACGCAAAAACATCAATATATATAAAACAAACCATCAAAACATCCAGAAAACCATTACAATACACAAACCATCACCCACTTCATACCATCTAAATATCTAAACATCCAAACATGTCTACAAACTGTACCAATAAATACAAACCATTAAAATACATCTAAACATGTCTCATCCACTCCGTACCAATATATACAACATCAAAACAAATCACATCTCCAAGCCAAACACCAAAAAAAACATACCTCCAGCTGCATCATGTTCGTCGCTATGTCCTCCAGAAGCAGGCGATGAAGGAAACGTACCATGATTGTGCACGTACTCCGCAACCTTTTGATTCATCTGCTCAATCTGAGTAGCCTGCATACGATTCTAGTTCTGCAGTTGTTCAATCAACGCTTGCATCTCCTTAATTTCATCCTTGTCTTGGGCCTTCTTAGCTTGTGAAACCTGCAAATACAAGTATAGAAGAAAACAATAAAAGGATACTCTCTAACAAGCATGAATTTAAATCATAACAAAATGGTTTAGGAACAAAGATGCATAAACAAAAAAGGTTGAAATGGTAGATATTTATATGTTGATACATAAATATAAATAACTACATATATTGTATACAACTTTGAAAATTTTATTGTTATAACTACATATGTTGTATACAACTTATATACATATCCTTCAAAAAAACTTATATACATATGTTGTATACAACTCATTAATAACTACATGTTGTATACAACTTTGGAAATTGTATTGTTATAACTACATATGTTGTATACAACTTTGGAAATTGTATTGTTATAACTACATATGTTGTATACAACTAATATATATATATATATATGTTGTATACGACTCATTAATCAAACCGACCGTTAGGGAGGTTTCTCTACTGTAAGAGCCAAAAACAAATTGTCTGAGCCAATGATTCGCTCACCAAGTATTTTGTCCGTCGTTACCTTTTTCTCAAATCTATCCAACTCCAATTCTTTCTCCGAAATTCCTTTCCACATTTTCCTTCTTTTCATTTTATTTCCTACCACTTCTTTCTTCCTCAAATCTGAATTTTGCGTTTTCCTTCCGTTCCCAAGTCAATGATGATTTTTACGGCCGAACTATTTCTAGAGGATTAATTACGGTTGTTTCTACAGTTGCTATTTTCTTCCTATTCACATCAAAAAGCAGTAAGATTTTACATTTGTTCTATCATTTTTGGCAGTTAATTGCAGATGAAAAATTAAATTTTGAATGTTGAAATTGAGATTAGATATTATGCCATGATTTCATATATCTGTGTTATATTTATATGCAATTCTGCGGGCCGAATGATAGTTATCAGATTCTGATCTCATCTTCCTTTACTTGGGGCTAGCATCGTTGTTTCCTCCTGACCTGTTTCCTTTTCAGTCAACCCCAACTTGTTTGGGATATATGGCTTTTTTGTTGTTGTTGTTGTTGTTGTTGTTCATGTCGCTATATTTTTGCAGTTCATAGTTTGAAAACGTTTTACAGTCTATCTTTTAGGTTTGTTGTTTGGCTGTGATTAAAACCTTATCTGCACTTCTGAGAATTTTTCAATGAAGTACAAGGATAAAATAATGGTTGAATTTCTTAATATGAACTAGCTGCCTTTGATTTTGTCCGTTCGATTCATTTATTAAGTAAAGGCAAGTTCATGCTCTAGATTTGCTCTCATGAATTTTGGTTGAGAAGCTTATTAGCAGACTTGATGGTTCTTGTATGGTGGGTCAACAATTAACTTGTAAGTTGTTTGCTCTACTACTTATCTTTCTGGCAGAGAGAGTATGGTGAAGATTTTGAAGAGGTTTATATATACACAGCCTGATCGCATACTTTTACTAAAACAGAAATGCTGAGAGGAGAAAAACGTTGGGTTAAAGATAGTGATAATAGACTTGGCGAAAATGGGTTTTCAAATTGTGGTCATTCGACCTCCTCTTCTTTCTTCTACCAATTTCTTGCATGCTTATTCTTCTTTATACATCATCTAATATCTTCTTGCTATACCTGAACATGATTTTGTCTCATTTCTAATATTTTTATCTGTAGTTGGAGTACATTAATTAATTACTTCCATGTAAACATATATACAATAAATTTCTTTCCTCCATTTGTATCATTCAGGTGCCTTCCTCGGGTTTCACCTTTTTCTATCTAATTGTCTTCCTTCCCTTTTGCTATTTTTTACAATATTACCAAAAATATACTAGAAGCAATAGCTTTGAATTAACTGGATAAGATTACATATCTGATCAACTTTAACCCTTATCCGTTCATGATGTCCATATTTCTTTTTTGCTTCATCTCTAATATAACTTTTTAGTTGCCTTTTTTGATTCTATATTACTAGCTGAATTATTTTTAGTGATGGACCATGTGCTATATTTTTGTAGTGATCAAGATGGAGCAGCTCATTTTGGAGAGTTGGAAGGAGCACAAATGCAAGGAGTAGTTGGCATTAGACATGATGAGGAAAAAAAATGTACGATCAGTTGGGTCTCCATTAATTTTTAGTATTTCAAACAATATTATGATTTACTAAAATCCATTGAGGTGCATTTTGAATTGCAAGAGAAGTACATATTGACCCCTGTCCTCGACTGATATCCAGCTTACGGACTCTTCTTTATAAGATGCTCTATGATCTTTTAAAATTTTGTATTAATTAAATTAGACTTACATGTGTTTTTCTGATTCAACTTACATACCGTCTCTTGTGTACACAAAAATGCCATGGTTATTGATAAGTAACCAAAATTATTATGTTTCTATCAGGATGGTATTTTCAGGATTGATCGTCTTGAATCATTATTAGTTGACGTTCAACTTTTAATCCTCTTCTATTATATGATTTTGTTCATTATATAACTCTATGTTGATAGGTTGGTTTAAGATGGTACTTTTTTTTTTATGATTTTTCTTCTTTTATATTTTTGTTTCCTCCCATGTTCTGATTTTTTTATATATAAATATAATAATACTATGATATTTGATTTTGGCAGTCACTTCGTGCCAGAGCTTTTGGTTTCAAGCCTTGAATCATGGTTGGGTATGTATGTTTCCGTGTATATAAATCTTTGATTTCTCAATGTATTTCAAGGGTATAAAAATTTGGTAATCAAAAAGAAAAAAGGCAAAAAAAAAAAAAAAAAAAAAAACTAGAACTGTCTAACAGAATAAATCAACATAGAAATCATCTCCTTGATTTCATGAAATTTTGAGTTGCGTTTATTATGGAATGTGACTATTTCATTAGAATTACTTGTCGTTTTAACAGGATCCGATTTATACACTAAACCAGACATTTATCATATAAATGATTTCATTGATTAAGCACATGCAAATATTCATTAGACTTCACTCAGAGGTAATCTGCATTTGCTTTGTATTGTAATTCTTTAAGTTTTCTCAACTACTTAGCATGACCATATAAAAGAAGCGATCATTATCATGATACAGCGAGAATTGCTTTTATGTTACAGGGAAATTGGTCACTATTTATCATAGTGGGAAATCGATGATATTTACTTCTATTTGATACTAGAATTTAACATTTATTTTTATTACATCTGACATTAACTTGTGTTCATCTTCTTAGAATATAAATGTACATAATCCTTTTTATATAGGACAAATTTTCAAAATATGATTGTTTTTAAAACTAATAGCAGATTTAGACTAGTTTTGAAACTACTTGCAGAAATAGGCTTGTTTTGGTCATCTCAGCGCTGAGGTGGCCAGTGTTCGAAAAAAATTACATGGGGCATGTGTGAAGTGCGCCCCTTATAAAAATATAAGGGAGCACTTTGTAAGTGCGCCCTTCCAAAAATACATGGGAAGACTTCATAATTGCGCCCATGAAATTTTAAATAGGCGCACCTGCGAGGTGCACCTGCTATACATACTGGAAATTCATCCCATATTTGTAGTAGAGACCAACTAAACAACACCCGCCGATTCATCCCATATTTGTAGGCTTATAGCTGTAACTAAAATACTGATGGACACAATGCCGCAACCATGAATTTGCAAGGATACTTGCCAAAGTAACACTACACACTTGTGGCTGACAAAACATATCACGCTGCATAATAGCATTGCTTCACTATAATCAAATATTGGCTCCTTGTGGAAAGCTAACTTATTAATGACTATTCACGTACGTGATACAGTCACATAGAATAGAACCCGTCATGCACACCTTTTGTACATGCTGACACCGTCCAACAAAACTGTGAAGTACATCCCATAACGCTATTCCATCCAAACTCCACATTTTCAACGAACCGTTGAGTCTCACGAATGAAGTGCGTCCTCGTATATTATTTTTTTAAGCACTAGCCACCTCAGCGCTAAGGTGACCAAAACAAGCCTATTTTTGCAAATAGTTTTAAAAATAGCCTAAATCTGCTATTAGTTTTAAAAACAAGCCTATTTAGAAAATTTGTCCTTTTATATATAGTATGATATTCAGGAGAATAAACAGTATTGCATATGATATTTGCTTAGAAATTCTTTTATATGCAATATAACTTCATGAGAATACAATTGCAAGCATGTACGTGTACATTAGAAACTTAAAATACAATTGCAAGTAGTCCTCATAAAATAACTTTAATGTTTGTCATTCGTGACAAAACCAGGGTATTTTAATGGACACTATGATATTTGTTCATTTGTCCTCTTGGTCATGATATGTGTACAGATGAATATTAAGATAATATCAACCACATTTCTAAACTCACCCATTTTGGTAGCTCCTGATACAATGAAACCATTTATAATTGATTCTATTACAAGCTGGAACACTTTAATCTTCATGAAAACAGGTAGACGAATATATCTTCATTAATGGAAGTATACATATAAACTAAATAAAACAAGAAATTAATGAGAAGTGCAGTAATGTAACACTTAATTGGCAGTATCCTCTCGAATATTCTTCGAGAACCGTCAATACTCCATAAACTATATATGCCTCCCTGTCTTGGAAAAATGCCTGAAGTTGCTTTTCACGTTCCAAGATGCTATGTGTTCAACTTTAATCTACTATGTAAATTTATGAGATGTGTCTTGTCTGTGGTCCATGGATGTACTTCCGTTGATCTTAACCCGTTAGTTTGTTCCATAATAATAGGAATTGCACCAAATTTTTGTTTTGGATTTCTTTATTTTCCAATGTGGAAAATTGTTGGTATCTGAGACAGAATGCTACTAAGTTTGTCATAAGGTATGTTATATATCAAAAGTGCACAAATAAAACAACATAATAATTAGAAGTCTGAAGCTAATTAAGATATTGATCATGTACATGTAGATGACAACAAGTTGCATCAAATTTTGATGAGAATCAGCTTTTGAGAATCGTTGCCCAAAGACAATAGATAATAACAGACCGAGTGTGCAACTGTTCAACTCTTTATTCCTTGGAGCACGAAAGAAGCTATTGTCTAGGATGGTGATGGGCTTCCCTGATCTCAGTTTGAAAGATGAAGAGTGCACTGAAACTTGCTGGTTACAGTCTGTGCTGCAGGGTGCAGAGTCATGTACAAAACCATCATATAACAATAGCTTAAAGAAGAAAGCAAAGTGGATTTGTAAATGTCTAATGCCACTTTAATCCTGTTGGATTATTTAAAAAGTTGTGTATGTACATCTATGGGTACACTGATGCGTTAACAAAGACAAGAAGAATGTCAGCAAACAGTAAAAAAACTGTTGTTGGATCATCTTCATATCGTTATGGCAAATCAACACATGTTTGTGAAAATATAAAAATAAAATAATCAAATAAAAATGCTACATAATGAGAAAATTAGTAGAAGTTCTTTATCTATTCCAATGTAATCATGTGATAAACTTTATGTTTTGTTTATGGTATAAAGGAAGATGGGTCTCATTATTGTATCAGTACAAAGGGTGGATTTCAACTATGTAATATAATATTGTTTGGTTCATGGAATTCATTTTTCTGAAGTCTTTACACTTCGTGTTTTACCTTCTTAGGGCATGTACCATCACATTTCACTTTAGAATTACCATAGCTAATGTGTATTATTGTCTATGAATATGAATCGGGGATTAGATAGATAGTTTATATGACATTTATACATGTAGCGCATTTAATTACTTCTCTATTGAATCATCCTAGGCGATGTAGTATTTTATATTACAGATTAGTTATTCACGGATGACTACACTCAAGACCTAACCCTTTTACCAAACAAACGCATGAATTGCACATAAATTTGTACATGTTAGGATAGGCCAAAAAATATGACATAAATCTACAAACATTGACAAATTAGGTCTAATTTATATTTGGTGCCTTTTTTTTTTTTTGGTAGATATTAGCTGCCCGACATTTGACGAGTCTGAGCCTCATAACTTTATTTTAAAATTCAATAAAGATTACGAATTTTTAAAAGCTTATTTTTTTTGTAGTATATTAATCCTTTATGATATAACATGTGTACACTTGAATGTGTGTGATTTCCTCAATTATCAAACTAACTTATATGTTTAAAACTTCATATGATTTGATTTACACTTTTCTAAATATTTTCATTTTTTGTCAAAAATACAGTTCATTTTTCATTAAAATTCATAATTAAGAAAAAATTCATTGAGGAATTTTTTCTTCAATATTATAAAATTTAACGGTCGGTTTTTCCCACCGTTTTGCGATAATATTAGTAACTACATATGTTGTATACAAGTTTGAAAATTTTATTGTTATATATCAATCACAAATTAAAATGATACTCCCTTTGTTTCTAAATATATGATGTTTTAAGAAGTTTGGTTTGTTTTAAAATATAAGATGTTTAAAGTTTTAATGCCCTCTTTATCCGTTATTCATAATAATTGATGTGACTTTTTATGCAAAAATTCATGTTTAAACCAATGGATGCACACGAAAAGAAGTTAATTTAAAAGAGAAACTTATTTTGAGTATGAATTCAACCACCATTAATTGATTCCTTAATTCTTGTGCAAACAAATAAAACATCTTATATTTAGAATCGGAGGTAGTATTCAACTATCGCTAACTACATATATCTCTAGCTACTAATGTCTTAACAGAGAATTTTTTTCTTAATAATGTAGATGTAAATCATTTATGTTATATGAGATATCTATTTATATTAAAATTCATACTAATCTTTAATGATTACTAATTGGTCCGACCGCGAAATACCCAAATTGCCCATATTTATCAAGGTCATTTAATTATTCTAACCTTTGGTCCAACCTTGAATTATTCCCACTAATCTTAAATTATTCCAACTTTGTAATGCTATAAAATTGATTAAAAAATATTATTTTATTGTAGTTTTTTAAATTATTTGAAACTACATACGAATGAAAATATATTAAAAAAATTACATGTATTGTTACAAATTAGGAATAATTATTCTAACTAATCAAGCACATGCAAATATTAAATACATAAATAAATATTCAACAAAAAAGTCTAAAAGGTTTGATATAATGATTCAAATTATTTAACTGTTAATCTATTTATTTAATTAAATCATATCAGTTTCCAATTTTATCTTATATATGTTACTTACATTATCCTAAACAGATTAAAATAACATAACATATATCGATATAATTATTAATTAATCTAGATTCATTTAGAACTTTTCTAAGTTTCGTTTAAATAAAAGCAATATTGCATTTGGTTCACAAATAATTTTTTAATTTAGTTTAATGTGTATACAAATTGGATTATATCAAATATACTCTTATATACATATTTGTGCAAGGTGATTACTTATTAAATTTATTCCTTTCCTTTCTCTTAACTTATTTAACTAATAAAGGAGCACAATTTTATTTAAGGAATGAAAATTTTAGTTTTCTTCACTTAACTTATTTCAAACTGACAAGGATTGCAAATGATATTAATTGGAGATAGAAAATTTTACATTTCCTTCCCTTTAATTAAATTGACTAATTGATTAACGATGGATTTATATGAGACATGAAATGTCCGTTAATCTATTTATTTAATTAAATCATATTAGTTTCAAATTTTATCTTATATAAGTTGCTTATGTTATTTAACTAATGTCCGTTAATTAATCAAGATTCATTCAGAACTTTTCTAAAGTTTCATTTAAATAAAAGCAATATTGCATTTGGTTTCACAAATATTTTTTATTATAGTTTAATGTGTATATAAATTAGATTATATCAAATATACTCTTATATACATATTTGTGCAAGGTGATTACTTATTAAATTTATTCACAGAAGGAAACCTTTCCTTTCTTTTCTCTTATCTTATTTAACTAATAAAGGAGCACAACTTTATTTAAGGAATGAAAAACTAATTATATGAAACATATTAACTAATAAAGGAGCACAATTTTAATTGGAATTCTATAGTTTAAATAGAATATTTCAACATTTCTTAACCATTTGCATATATATGCTTATCATAGTAAAATACGCAAGTTTCATTCATTTGCGAGATTTTAATTAGAATCCATAAATTCTTTGAAAATAAAATATTTTTTAAATTTAAATATTTCCCTTTTTAAGTACTAGAACATTTCTAATGCAGATATCATAATTAGTTTTTCAAATATAGCTAACTCTGTATATTTAATTTTAATTGTTTAAATGTGTAAAATCTATCAACATATACATATATGCGTATACCTACAATTATCTTCCCTAATTTCTTTCCTTTCTATTCAATGATTAGTACCAAATAACCTCTTGAATTTTGTAAAGTTATTAATATGTTTCAATTAGTATAATTAGAATACGACTATTTTTTACCTTTCAGAAATTAAAATTTATTTTAGAATTTAATGTTGAAATTAATGCTTTTAAATTAATTGGAATTCTATAGTTTAAATATAATATTTCAACATTTCAACATTTCTTAACCATACGCCATTCCTTTCCACAATCTCCCACGATCTCTTCTTCTTAATTTGGTTCTACGCATAATTTTTTACTCATTTTTTATTTCCTCTTAATTTTACTCCTCTTCCTTTTACGTTTACTACAGGTTTCCCATTGCACGGAGTGATGCTTTGCAAGTTTGATGGCTTTGAAAATTGAGGATTCTTTGATATCAAATTTGGTATGAATTTTCTTACTCGGGTTCACTTTACTACTCTAAACTTTACATTTAATTTGCTGATAATGACTTAGATTTTGTGTCTTTCAATTCCGTCTAATTCTATGTACTACGTATATTTTTGGGTTTTAATGTTACTTTTTGTTTGTTGATTTTCTAGCACATGAATTTATGATCTCTCTCTATAGATATATATACATCCGTTTTGGTTGATTAAGTTTTTCCCATTTCAATTTTTAGACTGTTTAAAACCATTTTGATTTTCAATAATTTTTTATTTGGATTGAGGATATCAATTTGATCAATGGTATGTGTTCTCCGATTTATGTTTCTGATTTTACGCTTTGATCTCAACTTTGATGGTTTGAGTTGAAATTTGGTTTAGGGTTTATTTGAATTTGTTCTTGGGTTTTGGCTCGAATGTAAATCATTTCCATTTGTTGATGAAGATTTTTGGTTGAATTTACAGTGTATAAAACATTTATTTTCATATAAGAGCTTCTGTAATTTTAATGCGTTTATTAGCTTTGTGATTGTATTATATTATGTTGTTGCCACGTTGCATGTATGATTGAATTTACTTTTGTTTCTTCTCATACTAATTTTGTTTCCTTTTTCCAGTAATTGCTTCCCGGTTTATTTGAATTGAATCATGTGAAACTTTTAATTATTTCATTCTATTTTTGCACTAATAAATTGAATCAGGTATGGAACAACTTAATTTTGAGTCCAACAATCAAGTATATACAAATTTGCACTTAATTGACTGCTTTCCAAACAACATGTATACCAATTTGCACTTAATTGACTGCCATATTCCATTTTGTTAATCAACCTTTAGTTTTATGTTCTTACCAAATATTCACTTCTCATATTTTCAATATATGAAAATCTTTTTTTTTCTTTATTCTTTTTTTATTTTACTTTACATCGGGTTTTTTACTGTTTATTAAACCTTTAAATGATTTGACATTTAAGGAAACAACAATCAATTGAGATAAGTTATAAAAGGAGTTCTTTTGCAATTACTTTACAGCTGAATTGAATCAAGTGAAACTTTTAATTATTTCATTCTATTTTTGCACTAATAAATTGAATCAAGTATGGAACAAATTAGTTTTGATTCCAACAATCAAGTATATACCATATTGTATAGAAATGACAAGAATAATGGCTATATAATATATACAATAAATGGTTACATAATATATATAATTAAATCTCATCATGTACAGTAAAAATGACATAAATGATAGTTACATAATATATACACTATATTTGGAAAAATCCAACCTGCTTTCCGAACAATATGTATACCAATTACTAAAAGATAATAACAATGTTTAATCAATCAAAGTTATGGGTTTTGTTAATGTATGCCTAATGGCATATGTTAAGGTTAAATAAATAATTATTAAAAGAGCTAATTTCGTCACCAATAAAAGTTCATGTTTTAGGAGAAAATGCAAAAGTATTCAAATTATTTCATCTTTACATGATACAAATAAATAATTATTAAAAGATAAGGAAATTTATTTTAAATACCTAGCTAAATTATCCATATACAATTAAAAGGGAGAAGATATATGTATGTAATTTAGCCATCTTAATATTTTCCTAAAATTGTTAGCTAACATTTATGTCTAAATCCTTGTTCAACATAAATTTATTTATTTTGTCAGTCAACATTCACCGGGATAACAAGTAATAAAAATGGAATACAATAAGTCATCATTAATTTCGTAACCAATAAAAATTCATGTTTTAGGAGAAAATGCAAAAGTATTCAAATTATTTCATCTTTACATGATACAATCAATTAATTTTGTATATATGGTAAAGAATGTTTGATTTGAAAAAATTACCAAAATTATTTTTTCCCAAAATTAGTCTTTGTGCCTATATTTAAATATTACCATACAGTGGAGACACAACCTAGGAAAACATAAAATAGAAAACAAGAATGAAAAAATATAAAATATGAAAGGATAGAAAGTTAATGACATTTATTACAATGAAAGCATATCATATAGACATTAATTAGAAACAAATTATTTTTGTTTATAGGAGATTTATATAAAAAGGATTTATTTCCTTCCTTCTAAAGGCCTTGCACTGTATTCCTCTGCCCTATAAATAAGTGTAGCAAACATCATAACATCAAGAGAAGGAAACGATCCGTAAGAATATCAAAATACATGGCGACTAGCAACGGAAATTAAACTTTATCATGTTATTTGCTATACTGCTCTTTTGTTTGATTGGTGGGAGCATTGCAGACTTTGGAAAGTGCAACAAGTGCTGTCGCAAGAGCTGCAGTTCCTTTCACTGTTTTTTCGAATGTCTGACTGTGCCAACTCCAAATTGTTGTGATAAAGAGTGCTGCTGATTTCAGCCCTTAATTCCTAAATGGTTGTCATGTGTGATCTTTTGTATTGCTAAGTCGTATTATCTGAAAAGGTTCACATGTGAACATTATGTGATTTCGTATTCCTAAATGGTTTTGTATTGCCCACAATGTTCATCAAAACCTTCAAATATTTCAAATGCTAATTTGGACCATGTGCAACAATTTTGTTTTCTCCCCTAAATATAATATCACATATTTCATAATTTAAAATTATTTATCATGCTGTCTATTATTTCCTTTCAATTCATATTAATAATGTTTTGGAAAATTTTTAATTTTTAGTTATGTATGTTGTTGAGTATCAAAAAAGAGGACTCCCCCATGTGCATATGTTAATATGGTTGGAAGAAGGTGGTAAAAAGGATTTTAAGAGTAATATTGATAAGTATGTATGTGCAGAGATCCCTGATGAATAGAAAGATCCATATGGATATGCGGTTGTTAAACAATTTATGATACATGGTCCTTGCAGACCTGGATTTCAATTACCTTGCATGAAGGGTTCTAAATGTACAAGGAAATTCCCAAAAAAGTATAATCAAAAACTTTATTCAACTCTAAAATATAATTTTTTTTTGTATTTAACTCTAATTTTTCTTTTTCTTTTTCATGTATTGTTCAAGTACAATGTTTGATGATTGCGTATTTCCAATTTACAGGAGAAGAAAAACCAAACATACTGTCAGAGTTAGAAATACAGATTTAGACAACCAGTGGGTGGTTCCTTATAATAGGGATCTTTTGGTTCGATATTATAATAGGGATCTTTCAGATCAACAATCTGGGGAGAAGAAACCAGTAAATGAGATTAAAACATACTTAGATGGGAGGTAATTTATACTAAAAGAATTGTATTTTAATTTACTCATGATCTTATATTTATTTTTCTCTAAAAACTACTATTGGTTAATATATTTTTCTGATATGGATGTTTATTTTTATGTTGTAATTTGATTTTTTTTAAAGTTAGAATGCCTCTTATACATAAAAAAAATCTATTTAAAACTTAATAACAAATCATGCATTGAGCAACAACTACTCATACATTGTTTAGAATGCCATATATATATAACATATCTAATATTAATTACAATACTTTATTTTTCTTTTATTTTTGATATTTAATCATTACATTATTTTTTTAATAAAATAAATTTTAATGCCCAGCAAAGCAGGCAAAAAATACTAGTATTTATTATATGTATAAGTAAATAAACAATCTTTTCATTCTTGTTGTATAGTTTTTGTATGTACATTCAAACAAATACAATAGGTCCTATAAATATTGCTAATACATCCATTTGTTTGCTAATAATGGTAGATATTTATATATTCATACTCAGCAAAAATCAAATAAATATTGGTTAAATCATACGAATATTTCCGTCGGGTTACCTAATCCATAATGTCTGCTCTGCTGCGATGGATCCATAACAACATCAAATAGGTTGTCTTCCTTCTCCTGCGTCAACTCATCACGACCTGACTCTTCAAGCTCATAAGTCCTTGCCTCCTCGAATTTTGCCTATAATGCAAAAAACAATTTCAGTTGAAAAATAATAGAATGCTGATTTTATTTTACATTAACTAGTAATTAATAAACTAATCGATGTGATAATAAAATTTAAAAAGAGAAATACGTATGCAGTTGTCACCTTATTCTGATCATCCCATTGATATATAACGTTGCCGGCCTCGTCTACATGCCTGGATGCATGGGTGTGAGTAAATACGTTTATGTAGGACACGGGATGTCCACGAGCTTGTTCCTGTAGTTTGTACTTTGAATAATTCAATTACACATAGTCAATCACTAGTTAACTGATCAATATACAAATGTAATAATTGGCAAATTTACTAAGTCCTCATGGTGATGCTGGAAAGACTTGGATCCTCCGCGATGAGTTACTGGATTTTTGCTCCTGTTTGCGGTGTTCCTTTCTCACCCAACCTGCAAATGTACATTGACTAATTATTTAAAATCGGCAAAATAAATAAATTAGATTCATTATAGATTTACCTTGAACTCATCTGTGTCCCACCACACAACCATCTTATCAAACACTTCATCGCCCATCCACCTTGGTTTCTTCCCCTTTTTCTTAATCTCATTCATCTTCTCTCTATAATTCTTGGCGACCTTTGAGTTCCAGTGTCACTGAACAAGGCTTATGTCAGCCTCTTGCACATATATTGCCCCTTGTATAATAAGAAAAATATTAGTAATCTCATTTATTTGTATTTAACCAATTTATAAAGTGGTATAAACATACCAGAAAATCTTGCCAAATAGTCTCTTTGACGTCTGTTGGGACCCTGCTCCACTTAGGCCAGAAGTCGCTCATTTTAGCCATATACGCATCCTTAGAGATATCTAGAACCGTCTGAGATGGCTCCAAATCAAACCCCATGCGTTAAATATAAATTAGAACTTTATACAATATAGTTATATTATGTAAAAAAACATTATATTGTTACTCTGCTAATTTTGATACTTACGCCATGTCAGTCTTAGGCTTCAAGTACACAATCGGATGAGCTAACTGTTCACCACTACCCTCACCGGCATGTGGGTAATGCTACGTCGTCTAGAGGTAGAGCCGGAGCCTGAACCAAGATCAGGCATAATATACCTGCAACATAGATATAAAATTGGATACGAGCAACACAACATGATTGAATAAAGATACATTTTGAGAACATGTAATTAAGTAGAAAAAGATAGCATCTTCAATGTATAAAAATATATAAAATTTATGTAATTGAGTATTTTCGTTGCAAACATTAAAAACGATTACATCTTCAATGTATAGTGAAGAATGAACATTTCATTTCCACAAAAAAATAAAAACATTATAAAATAAAAACATTCATAACAAATTGATTAAGAAGGCTAATATTACAAATTGAATTCAAAAAAAATTGAAACATATTCTGATAAGACTGAACTTGTACGTAAAAATTTATATTTTCTTTATGCAAAACTATTTTAATATTTTCTTTTACTTCAGTCATAAATTTTTTTGTACAGCTTTATTTTTCTATTATATTTTTGTTTGAGAGAAAAAAGAAAAGGACTGACTTTACCTCAGTCATAATTTTTTTTATAGAAATTACGGTCTACTGATAAATAAAACGCAAGGAGTATAAAATTATAATTACAACATAAAAATTCTTATATTAATTTTATCATTATTGACACTTTAAATCTACACACTAACCAACCCAATAAGATTATAAAAATATTTCCTTTTTTGGTGGATAAAATTGAATCTATGTTTCACATAACAATTATTTTTCTTTATAATAATTACAACAAACGAATCACATACATTCGTTACAATACGTATGAATAAATCATGATAACCATAAATCCAATGCACAACGAAGCTGCAAAAACTGGAAAAAAAATGATTTTGATAACTTAATAATTTATCTTTATATATTTATTTTACTACCATATTGCTATTTTAAAATGCTAACAATTCATGACAACAAGTTTTTGCATTTAAGGGTTCAATTAGGTTGCATTATAAGAATGCAAAAACCAAGCATTTGCTATATATGCTAACAATTCCTAAGAATTTGATCAGTACAGTTATAACAATAGCAATTAGGGAATAACATGATGTAATATACGTACATAAACAACTAGGATTCAAGGAAAATTCATACTAAACCCGAAATTAGTTCAAAACCTAAAAATTAGGTTTAAGACTTTTACCTAATTCCGGGAGCAACAAGCGTGGAGAAGGGTTGAAGAAGCTTGCGGATGATGTCGAAGGCGGTTGCGGTGGTTGTTGGGGGTGGAGGAACCGAAATTGAAGGTGTTGGAACGGAGGTAATGGGGGAAAATCGGATTGGTGGTGAGATAACAAAATGAGCAGCAGGTCAGGCTCTTTGGAATATATGTAGGAAAATTTCCAATGGCCAACAGTCTTTATTTAACTGGTTTCCAACGGTCCCTTAATAGCCATTGAAATAGTCTATTCATCTAGTAGGGTTTGTATTCCATCGCTAAATCATTGCAAATTGCGTCAGTTTACCGACAGAAATATTTGGATGCCAAATTTCATTGCAAATTGAGCTAGATTGCCGATGGTAGCATTTCAAAGCTATTTTACAGCCAGTTAGCAAGAAATTTGGAAGGGGCACTAATTTTTAGATATAAAATATTTAGAGGCTTACCTAGTTTAACGTTGATGAATCTTCTAATATGCTTATTTAAAATTAATAATTAAAATGTAATATTTAATAATCAATTTCTACTGACTAATAATTATTGCTAGATAATTAATAATTAATATTATATAATTACCATTAATAATAGTTACTATAAATAATGATTAATTTAATATTGGTTAATTAAAAAGTACTATTAATAATCAATTTGTAATAATTCATAAATAAGGCTAATATTTATTGCTTAGTAAGATTTAGTTTTAGTAATTTATAATTAATCCCTAATAATTATAGATAATTAATAATTAACACAAATTATAATTAATACCAAATAAGAAATAAAATACGACTAATATTAAATAATTGTTAGTTGTCAATTATTAATTACTTTTAAATAATAAATAAATAACATTAAAGAATTAATATTAAATATATAATTGAGAAATTAATAATGAACAGTTAATAAAATATCCATAATAATCAATATTCATTTATAATTATGAAGTAATAAGTAATAATTTATAAATAATAAGTAATATATGATAATTAAAAATAAAAAATATAAACTGTTATTGTAACAATCCGAATTCTGACAGACTGAATTTTCTTCAAAATTCTAATCCATCGAAACCCGTGTTGGTTGCTCTGGTATCCTGCAAAAAAGACAGAGATATAAAATATATTAGAGCTCAGAAATTATCTCACAGCGGAATGGATAAAATATAATATAATCAAAGTATAGCCTTACCGTAATAAGAATACTGCCTAACAAGTATCCAAAGCTATCATATCTCTGCCACAAGTCTAAACTGCGAGTATGTTATGAGGAGTGGGTCAGAACACAAGTTCTGGTGACTGGATTTAAACTATGCACTTTGGATAATCCTACATATACCGTTCAATCACATTCTCTTATTTATTAGGTTACTTGGGCTAACAACACTCAAGGCTTACACACACGTCGTACCCATTTACTTCCTAGTGGATTAACCTAATACAGTATATATGTAGCTACCCCCCAATATTGAGGTACACCCCATGATACCCCACTCGTACAGTCTCCGCCGTAATGCCACAGAAATGAACGTAGTCCCTCATCCTACGCCGGAGTGACGTACAGATCTCTACATAACAATGTTACGTTCCACATATATTTGTCATTACTACGCTACGTAAGCGTACAAACTACCACTGTCGATCGAATCAGATTACATACCAGAGTAATGCCCTCAAGTCTACGATACACCACCCAGAGCAGAAATGCATGCATCTAGACTTTCCCACGTATGTATCGTCAATCGTATTCGATGCCTTAACCGCACATAACCTCTAATGTGCACCGAGTTTTGTGGTAGTGCCATACAAGAAACACGGAACTCGGTCGGGAGCTTTTCCATATCTGTACAGACCCGCCTTTAAGAGCCTCAAAATACAGATATCCCTCAGGTCTGTTTTTCATGGTGGCTATGGCCCCACCTCAGCCCCTCCCTCAATTAGTAAAGACTACAAGAACTAAGCGACATGCCTGTAACAAACAATCTAAACATCCAGTTGGCGTCTCCCCTTAACCACTGTACCTCGATAGTGAAAGGTGAATGGTCTATTGGGTTTAGCTCTAGTCTTTTCGCATCCCACTGGCTGCCGATGACGGGTACCCGACGATCTACTATCCTTGTTGGTCCTAAACTCTGCCTCCCCATTGAGGCAACCGCCGAATCACCCTAGTGTCACATCATCAAAGCATTCTGACTACAAAGCTACTTTTGCAGTCAAGGCCCACCCACCTAGTAGTAACGCGCAGACCCAACCTCTGCGGGCACAACCTATAAATCTGCCACCGCACAAAGGACTACCAGGAGCACCTTACGTATCTCAGGAAGCCGCGTGCTTCCCCTTCCAGTCCTTCGAAGCCGACAGAATAATCAGATGAACATGCGCTCCCCTCATGCCTTATGAAACCACGATGATCTACTTGGGTTATTCACCCTCAAACCTGCGAACTGATCCAAGCGCCTCACTTTAATATGTTATTAGACCTTATGTCTAAACATTCTTTTATGCGCTTGCTTTACCTCATCAGGTTTCTATTTAACTTGGTTATGCTCATTCACAATGAATTCTTATTCAAGTTACCAAGTTCCTCTTGCTTATTAATTTCGGTCTTATAGCTTAACCCATTTAATCCCATCAATAAGCTCACAACATGTTATTCTCTTGATTGTGATCTAAGGTCTGTAATCCACAATCCCTTTATATTCTTGTAGGATTTCAAGGTTACAATAACATGTTCTACTTAATATGTAATTAAGTATATCTCAATTCACATGTTTTCTGTTTAACATGTCAGCCATTATTTATGATTAAATATAACTTATTTCATTTCATAAGTTTGCCTCAATCTTTCCTATTTAATCATAATTTCATCTTACATTGTCACTATAATTTATCATTGTTTACTTATTAACTTAGTTCTCTTAACTAAGGTCTGCTAATAAGTTCCATTCCATTTATTATAACCTATGTTATAATTTCCTCTTGTCCCTGGGACAAGCCTTAACATGTTATTCTTATCAGCAGATTTTAGATTTACAAGTTTACAGATTACTTAATTTATAATTAAGTATAACTTCTTATATTTCATAAATTTTCCCCCATTTACTGATTACTACATTTAAATTAAGTACCACTTATCTCATTACACAAGTTATCTCATTTTCTCCCTAGTTTATTATAACCTAAGTTATAATCTTCACTTGTCCCTAAGACAAGTCTACCTATTGTACAACATTCTCATTAATGTAATTTATTTATAATAGGTTATTATCATTCACTGTTCATTTATTTTCTTACTGTAGTCACTTTCATTCAGTTCCATTCATTTCCATTAATTACAATTAATAATGTATATCAGTCCTGCTATTTACATATTTATTTTTATATATATGTATGTATATATTTATGCACTAGACCTCTCACATTAAGCCTATACTTGTGGATGCTGGATTTGCCATGCGGTTCCGGGCATACTTCTACCACTAGTTGACTTAACCTCGTGTCTTAGCACCGTTACATGTTTTATTTATGCATTTAGACCCCTTACATTAGATTTACCACTTGAAGATGCTAGTTATGTCGGGCGGTTCTTGGCAGACTTCAACCACAAGTGTAATCTAACCTCGTTTCTAGGCGCGGTTTCCTATTTATTGTAAATTTTCTATATAGTTTAGGCGTATCCATTCTTTCAAATTTTTGCTATAATCTATATCTTACATGTCATCATATTAAGCCCATTTTATGTCGCATGTTCTTTCTGACATACAATAAATTCTATTCTAACATGTAATCTTTTTAATCATGTAATTATTCAAATCAAACAAACTAACATGTAACTTTCTCAGTTTCTACCGTTAATGGTCCAGGTACATAAATGTCACAAGTTAACATGGAATCGAAACAATAGTAATCGCTACACTTTTTTTGACAAATTTTTATTTCAACATATGAATTTTCCAACATATTAATTTCTTCTTAGCATATTAATATTCCAACATGTTATATTCATCACTTTAATTTTTTTAACATATGTTTAAACATTTCAACATATCATATTTCAACATGTCATGTATAGCGGGGAATGTCAAACGATAATATATCATTATCAAAAATGATATAACTTAAATCCACTCATCTAATTTGCTTTCCAAATCTTGAATCTGGTACAGATCTAGCATTCCATGGTTTTCCCTTAATTGGATTCAGAACCTAGCAACCATGGATTCGTAATTTTTACTAAAAAAAAAAAGGAAAGAAAGAGGAAGAAAATTGAATAGACCAGATCTAGAAAATTACCTCCCTTCGAATATGATTCTGAACACCTTCTAATTAATATTCATTCTTTTCCTCCAGATCTTGATTCAAATTTTTCTTAAACTAATTATCTTATTTTTCTGAAGAGATTTGAGGAGGAGGAAGAATGTCAGTGCTCAAACGTTGTCTCAGAGAATGTGAGATTTAGGCTGGGCTCTACTAGCCTATTTATAGGTGTTCAGGATCTTATCGTCCACGCAGCGCTGATCAGCATTTGAACTTGGTTAAGAAAATGGTCCAGATTCGTTAATGAAGCTGACTTGACCTAGGGCGGGTCGACCCGCCCAGGCATATAATTTTTTTTCTACATATGGTCTTCATGACCATTTTACATGTATATATATACACAATTTTCGTTTTCAAAATTCAAACTGTGTTGCATCATTATTGGATTCTTGCCATATTTCATTGATTGTAGCCTTATCTTGAACTTTATCTCTTGTATATATATTTATATTTTTGCACATATATACATATATATTCTCATATATATACATATATTTTCTTTACTTCCTTATATGTATATTTTCCCTTATATGCGTGTTTATACATATTTTCCCTCATGAACATGTGTTATTTTAGCCATTCCCTTAAAACAAAAATATGACGGCGGTGGGGATCAAACTCTGTACCTCTTGTATGCAAGTCACATGTTCTAACCAATTGGGCTACTAGGCTATTTTCTACAAGGCTTAGAACAATGTTAATTATTGTTCTCTTCTTAATTTTTTTTTCAAGTTTGTTACAATATTTTATTTAACCCATTGCATGAATCTTTTTCTTTTATTTCTCTTTTATTATTGATGTCTAATTAGTGCATGCAACATATTTACACCGCATGCAACCAATCTTTTCTTTATTTTAATGCATGCATTACATTTTTATTTGCATTAATATTTTCTTCCTCATATATATATTTATGTCAATGCATATCTATAAACATATGCATTATTTAATTATTTAATTGTTATAAAATGCGGGGTGTTATATTCTCCCACCCTTAGGAAATTTCGTCCCTGAAATTTAATAAGGGTAAAAATCAATTAACCTCTCGCATAATATAAATCCACCATGTGTGCATCCAATTTTTGCAAATATTGTGCACTTTTGCAAAGTGAAATACAACATAATATTGCATGTATGTTTAAGAGGTACCTCCTACGTGTATGCAATTTTTTTTTTCAAAAATCCTTTTAAATTATGATGCTCACATCCTAAATATACTGGCAGTTCTACATGAATGCAATATTTTGAAAATCAAAATATATTTTCATCCAAATTTCCCAACATTCTTGCAGAGCAAGAGCGCAGTTCATCCAATTGTTGCATCCAAAATCCTACCAACCAACTTTATTTTCGAATTTCAGAAATATCTAATTTTCTAAATTCGATTTCTTATGTTACAAAAAGGTGGAAAATGGAAAATTTCACATCTTCCGTTATTCTTTAATATACCTTTTTCCAACCATACTTGGATTTTATGCAACTGTCTATAAAGATTCCCTATTTTCGTATCCAAGCACATACCACATATTAAAATTTTATTTGTTACTAATTCTTTTCGTCTTATCTTGGAAATTTCTACTCTTATTCATCTTTTCTCATAATTTGTCAAGTTGTCGCTTTAATGAATTTGTTGTTTCCTTTTTAGTTATGCCTTTACTCTTCTCTTAGCTTATTTAATCATCTGATTTAAGTTTAGTTTTCAAATAAGCCTTCTAGTCCTTCAACTAAATAAGGAAAACAAACCCTCTACACAGCTACTACTAAGGGCCAAGAATCTCAGGACTATGCCCCAATCTGACAACAAGCTTGAACCACGGGATTAATGACAGGTTTAGGGGTTACCTAACTACCCAACATGAACAAAATGACAAAACGATCCCAACAGAGTTGCAATAACGGTTTGTACTCCTAACATGAAAATTAGCAACATGATCTAAATACTTACTTGCCCTTTACTATCTAGTAGTCACAACTAGTCCTAGCTATGTACCAACAATTATTTCGAGCAACACCCTAGGATTTTCAATGCTTACGCATTCTACGCGAACTTACCATTATTCCAAGATAATTCTCGCTACTTACTTCATAGCCTCAAAACATTTCCCATCTTCCCTAGGCACTAATCCTTACTTACTCCATACTTTTAGAACACAGTTTGACCTTTTCATTTAATTTTTTTTCCAAAAATTTAAAAGTGTCAAAACTTTATTTTCTTTATCTAAACTTACTTTTGCCAAACCATAAAACATGTCATTTTATATGAAAATGTAAATCATTTTTTTTTTCAAATCTCAAAAAATGGAGTAGATAAGGACAACTATTTCTCAATCGGTGTAACAACCAAGAAAATCAAAACTAATTTAAAAATTCTATTTTGGCAATTTTAATGAATTTTAAATGATTTATTTTAAATAATAACGACTAGAACTTTATTTTGAATAGAATTAGAACGTATATATTTATTTAAATCGAAGTTAGAATATAAATATTTATTTTAATTATATAACGAGCCTGAAATGGCGCGGTATTTTGAAAATTCGATTTCAAATTTCAAATGAATGTACAGGATTCAAAATAAACCGGATTTTAGTAAAACCAGAAATATTTGAATCTGTTTGAAAATATCTTTCCAACGAATGTGAAAAATCCAGATTTCATAGTGGGAATAAAAAGTTATGCCCAGTTGAAAATTCAGAATAGTCACTATGGAATTTTATATAATATATAGCCCTTAAAAATAGCGATTTTGTAAACGACCTCCGTTTTTTACGAACCACTTTTGTTGGATTCGGAATATCAAATTATTGCTTGATTCCAATTTTCATAATTTTTGGAATTAATATGTGAGCGTGGTGAATATAAACGTGTTTGGCAATTTCAGTTTGAATTTAATCGACTGAAAAATGACTGTTTTTTAAACGGTCTCCAAATTCGATGAAATTAATTTTGTTAGGACCGTATCGCCAAAACATAGCTAGATTTATTTTTTGGGAATTTTTGAAGTCCGTATGTGGCCCCGGTAAATTGAAATGTGTGTTCAAATTAAATATATATTGATTTTTATTTTAATTCAAATGAAAAAATGATCGTAGTAGTTGAATTGGCTTACCAGATATATCCCATTATGTTCGGAATGGGGGTATTTGGCTAGGAGCGACAGTCGTTGGGTCTCGTTTGGAGTTCGAATAAAAAGTCAACCTTTCTTTGGAAATTAAAATAAAATATAAAGTATAAAACTTTTTCACTCAACCCCCCCTCCTTTCATTTTCTTCGATCAAAGCATCTCGATTTTCTTTTTTTCAATTCGAGAAAACCGCTCCTCCTGGCATTGCTTCCTCCCTCCGCCGCACCGTCGACCAACCCTCCCCCGCCTCGACTTCCTCCGATCCTCCCCCCGTTCTCCTCCTTCCCATTTAACCTCATGCGCCAGATGAACCCCATACCTCACGCCACAACTCCACTGACCACCGCCGTGCCTCGCCTGACGCCGCTCCGCCTCCTCAGCCCCCTCCACCTCCAGCGAACGCGCAGACCCCCCTCGTTTGAAAAACCTGTAAGCACTTTTATTTTATTTTTTTATAGTCAACAGGATTTTTAAGTTATAAAAAATATAATTTTTAAGTTATTAACAATATGATTTTTAATAAACAGAAAATATGATTTTTAATTAACAAAAGATTTGATTTTTAATTAACAAAAGATTTGATTTTTAATAAACAAAAGATTTGATTTTTAATAAACAAAAGATTTGATTTTTAATTAACAAAAGATTTGATTTTCAATAAACAAAAGATTTGATTTTTAATAAACAAAAGATTTGATTTTCAATAAACAAAAGATTTGATTTTTAATAAACAAAAGATTTGATTTTTGATTAACAAAAGATTTGATTTTTAATAAACAAAAGATTTGATTTTTAATAAACAAAAGATTTGATTTCTAATAAACAAAAGATTTGATTTTTAATTAGCAAAAGATTTGATTTTTAATTAATAAAAGATTTGATTTTTAATTAAGAAAAGATTTGACTTTTAATTAACAAAAGATTCGATTTTTAATTAACAAAAGATTTGATTTTTAATTAACAAATGATTTGATTTTTAATTAACAAAATATTTGATTTTTAATTAAAAAATATGATTTTTAATTAACAAAAGATTCGATTTTTAATTAACAAAAGATTTGATTTTTAATAAAGAAAAGATTTAAATTTTAATTAACAAAAGATTTGATTTTTATTAACAAAAGATTTGATTTTTAATTAACAAAAGATTTGATTTTTAATAAACAAAAGATTTGATTTTTAATTAACAAAAGATTTTATTTTTAATTAACACAAGATTTGATTTTTAATTATCAAAAGATTTGATTTTTAATAAACAAAAAATTTGATTTTTAATAAGCAGAAGATTTGATTTTTAATAAACAAAAGATTTGATTTTTAATTAAGAAAATATGATTTCCATTGATTAAGAAAAAAATGAATTTCTTTGATTAGGAAAAAATTGAATTTTCTTTGAAATAAGAAATTCGAATTCTTTGATTAAAAAATAAAATTTCTTTGAATTATGAAAATTAGAATTTCTTTATGAAAATATTAATTTTCTTTGATTATGAAAATAAGAATCTCTTTGAATGAAAAATAAGAACTTTCTTTGAAATGAAGAAAATGAAATTTTCTTTGAAATGAAAAATACTCACCTAAATTTACGAGATAAAGGTGCTCGAGACCAAATAATTTGGTTCAATGTCTAACCGAGCAAAGAAAGCCAAGATGGGAAAAATCAAATGCATACAAGAATATAAATTTTGGCAGTTCAATCATGGGATACTCGATATTTTCATTAATTTCCCCTTTAAATAAGTCGTACTTCACAATTTATATCATATAAGTGATTACTTATCAACTAATTTCCGTTCATTTCATAAAGTTTTAACGGTATTCTCCCTTACTTAGACATTTATTATGATTTGGTTACTACTGTCAAAATCTGACATGTGGGGTGATCTCTCAACATATCATTTGTATGATTTTTCAATAAATAACTTGTGTGCTTTCAAAACTTTAATTCTTATTCCAACTTCATCTTTCTTTGCATTATAAGTGATCTGTCATTAAATAACTTCCATGTCAAATGTTCTGAATTTTTATTTCAGTCACAGAATAAATTTGGTTTCTAAATCATTTTAATTTTCAACATAATTTCAAATCCAAATTCATATTCTCAAATCAATTTTATTATCAAAACATCTCATTTGATTCGGATTTATATGTCACTTATATTGTTGTTAAACTGAATCTTCGCATTCAGTTACTTGGACCGAAAATTGTTTGGATCTAAATACATCAAGTTTAGTAATTTCAAGTAAAATAGTAGAGCTTTCAAAACATAAGTTGAAATATCAAGATGAGTGAGGAATAAAATAAGATTTCAATTGAAATAGTTAAGTACAAGATAAATTAGGAAAAATAGTTTAAGTAACATAGTATGATTTAAGGTAGCGTAAGTTGGAATATCAAGTTGAATAAATCATAAGGTAAAACTTCACAAATTATAAACCGGGCAAAATAGTTAGATATAAAGTAATTTAGGTAAAATATCAGAAAAAATAAAATAGATATTTTGGTATAACATAAGTGAATACGATAGTTTACAAAGAAATTAATTTAAGTTGAGATAAATAAAAAAGATCAAAAGTATAAATTGTTAAATACACTAATTTAGTCAAAATAGAAGGTTAAATATAAATACAAAAGAGTTTAAGCAAAACAAAGAATATATATATATATATATATATATATATATATATAAGTTAAACACGACAGTTTTAGTAGAATAACAAGTTCAAATAAATTAATTAATATAAATAATTTTAGAAAACAAGAAACCTAAATATACATGTAAAATGAATAATTTCGATAAAGTAGCTTAAGTAAACAATGGATTACAGCTAATGTAAATAGTATTAGCTTGAAACAATTGACAAAATAAGATTACTTCCAAACAATAGAGATAGAATGTATTAAGTAATTAATTACCAAATTCCAGCCCGATCCGAGTCAATTTCAGTACTGTTTCAACTCAAGTTCCAACCGTCGTTCCTCAAATCGAATATCGATCGAATTCCGCTTTGTCATTTTTAACTTTACCAAGCTTCAAATGCACTTTTCAAAACCAATTTTTGGTACTTGTCAAAATCTTTTCTTTCTTCAGTAAAATCTTTTTTCAAGCAACAGTTCTCGAATAAATCGCCGTCGTTATACAATTTTTTCACATATTGATTTTGAAAACTTTCTATTCCAATTATCTTGAAATTTTCATTCTAGACTTGAATTTTTCCCAATACTCCTTTTACAATAATTGGAAGATTTTAAAATAATTAGAAAACCGACTCATTATTCACTTTTCTTCTCATTGATAATTCCGTATGCTCGATGATCGACATCGATATTTTTTTTTACTACAATGACTTTTATTTTGGAAATATTTTATTTCCAAAATCTTCTTCAAGAGTAATTTATTCATGAAATCTTTTCCAAAGTTTATATTTTATTCATAATCCGCTGATTCTAGCATCAATTCCACTCATTCTAAGTATTTCTACCTTATCTCTAATGAGTTTTTAAACCGAATAAGCCAAGCTTTATATGAACCAAAGCTCTGATACCTGATGTAACGACCTGACATTTCGCCCGTCTCAAATCGGAAATTAAACCAACTCGAACAGGCCAAAACTACAGATTGTTATTGGCTTCCACGGTTTGAATAGAATAAATGCAGAATCAGTGTACAAAAATTGCAATGGAATAAAATTTCGTATAATACCAGAGTTTACATAAGTTTGCACAGCGGGAAAATATAATGTATACATGAAATTTTGGCTAAATAAAATTTTACACTTTGTTGTCGAGCGTCTCAACGTCTTCGCGTCATCTCCGGTTTTGGCGAGCTGATATCTATAACCTGGAAGACTTAGGGTTTGATGCTAGTGTCCCATGCAAAACACAAAACACCGGAGTCAGGATTAAAATTATTTCAAATTAGCAAACATCGATAAACACATAGATATACTTTGTTAAATCCGAACCACGTTATTAAATGATTCAAGCATACCCATTCATTGATTGCCAGTTATCCCAAAATGAATTTTTATACTAGCGTGCTACAAATGACAGTGAGAAAGTCAGCAAAACCTTATTTTTATTTGATAAAAATAGAAAAAGAAAGATACCATGGATCTTGGTTTTCAACCATGCCTGAATTGTTGGCATGAGCAAAAGGGATACACACATGAGAAGGAACACCACAATACCTAAAGCATATTTTACATGTGAGTAGGGGAAATAAGAGGTGTGCCAACAATCTGAAGTGTTAAATGACTATCGGGTTCCAACGCAGCATAAGGTCGGTCACATATTGGCCAACTATGGACTACAGAATACACGAGTGGGTTTTTGGAAACATTCTTATTGTTATGCAACTGGTAGATTAAGGCAAAGTGGCCCAAACGTTGACAACAAAGGAAAGTGGCATGTACATCAGCCATGAAGCAACCGAATGTACTCAAGCTCGGCTAGTATATAAATTTGGATAGTATACGCATGGATTAACTCATACAGGATGGTATTAAGTAATAGCCTAAGCTTGTGGCATGAAAAAAGGAACTAAGGTAACATGTGCATGTTAATATGAGTAGTAAGCTCATGGGAAGCATGTATTTAAAGGTGCAGCATGTGTAATCATGTGAAGCATGGTTTCCAGTATCCAATAAACTCATGTAGGGAAAGGCTATAACCACCTTACGCCCTAACCAAAATGACTATGCAAAGTATTAAGATTCTAACATACAGACCATGAAAATGGTAAAGAGATATCTGCTGTAGTGGATCAGTAGTGACCTACGTGGGTTGAGTAGTTGCATGCGTGGCAACAAGGTGCTGCAGTGGGTAAAAATTACATATATCGCATGAAAAATAAGCATGAACCAGCAAAGTAAAATGGCAACAAATAGAAAAAGGAGTGACACAAACATGGTGCTGCAGGTTCACAATTTATCAAATATTTCTTATATGGGTTCTTTTTAAAATATACTAGTTCCAACACAATGTTTGCATTCTGGCAAGAGATTAAAGCATGCTTTTATTTATCCCAAACATGCAAACTTCCCAAATGTTAGTTCCCTCAGATATAAATGCGTATAACCCGTATGCAAAGAGGCAAAGAAATTAAACATGCAAGGATATGCAGACACAACAGGGAAATAAATACCGCAACATGTATGAGGCTTGCGGAAAAATGCGAAGCTTAGTCATATGGCAAATCTCAACTACTGTCAAACTTAAGGGGTGGTTCGGTGGCCTATTATATATGCCGGGGTACATGCAAGCAAGCCTTTCTTGCTATACGAGAGATGGAACACAGATGGGAATAACGAAGAAAAACTCGAGCATGCACACCATAACATGAGTGAAACAGAGGGTAAATGCGTGTGCTTACATGTCACCTTAATTATTTAAAATGGTCAAGTATAAACATAATTCCTACATGCAGGACTCAACAACTATAAAGGTGCAGACTTGAGTAGGAACCTAAACATGTACAGAAGCAAGAAGCCGTGGTCCACATTTTTGCAGTGTTATAACTTATATAATTCAGCCTTGCACTTTGCAGACTTGCAGTATGCAGTTAGGTGCAGTTCACAGAATCACATTTTTGTCCATTATTGAACTGAAACTGATTTTGTGCAGTTCACATTTTTGCACCATACATGAATTTATTTGATCCATTTCAACAAAATGTATAACATTTTTAATTTTTGTTGAATCAATTCGCCGATTTATTTTAAATACTCATTGTATTTACAGGATTTATTAACGATAATTCACATGTCGGGTAGAAAATTTAAATCGGGGGCGTCTAAGAGAAAAAGGAAATTTAAAGCTGAAAATGATAATAAAAGGCAAACAGGGTCTCTTGATAAGTTTTTTAGCAAAAAACAAGATGAATTTGATGTTGACAAAGAGGTCAATGAAGATGAAGTTGAAGATATTTCTATGATAGAAGAAAAAGAAAATGAAGATATTAATGAAGATGCAAATGAGAAAATCTTAAATGAGGAGACCGCTAAAGAGCTCACGTCGGTTTATATTGACATTAGTGACCCGATAAATTGGAATGACATGAATCAATCACTGAGAGATTTAATTGTTCAAAAAGGCCCTATAAGGGAGAACAATATTGATTATCCCAAAGATATATCGAATAGACATTTCTCTATTACACACTATTTTCGGCAATTATCAAACGGGGAGAAGTATGATAGGAAATGGTTAATATACTCAAAAACTTTGGATAAAGCGTTTTGTTTTTGTTGCAAGTTATTTAAAAAGGATGGAATGATGACACAATTAGCAAATGATGGTGTGAAAGATTGGAAAAATATTAGTGAGAAGCTAAAAATGCACGAGGTTAGCGTTGATCACATTGTTAACATGGAAAAATGGATTGAATTGGAAACAAGGTTTCAAATGAATGTGACAATCGACAAAACTATTCAAGAACAAATAAAAAGGGATAAAGAACATTGGAGACAAGTGCTAAGAAGAATAATAGCTATTGTCACTACTCTTGCTCAAAATAATTTGGCATTTCGAGGAGCAAATGAAAAGGTTTATCAAGAGAACAATGGTATATTTCTAAGCATTATAGAAATGATTGCCAAATTTGATCCAATAATGCAAGAACATATTCGTAGAATTCAAAGTAAAGAGATTCATTACCATTATCTTAGTCATAAAATTCAAAATGAATTGATACTTCTAATTGCTAGTGAGATTAGAAAAGTGATTATTGAAAAAATCAAAGTATCAAAATACTTTTCTATTATACTTGATTGTACTCCCGATGCTAGTCATGAGGAACAAATGACCTTAATCTTACGATGTGTGGATATCTCAAAGAATATTGCAAAAGTGGAAGAGTTCTTTTTAGGATTTTTAGTGGTTGATGACACATCCGGCAAGGGACTTTTTGATGAACTTGTTGATAGTTTGAATGATCTAGACCTTGATATCGATAATGCAAGAGGACAAGGATATGATAATGGTTCAAACATGAAAGGAAAAAACAAAGGTGTACAAAATAGAGTGCTACAAGTAAATCCTAGAGCATTTTACACTCCATGTGGTTGTCATAGCCTTAATCTTACAATTTGTGATATGGTCAAATGTTGCCCTAAAGCCGTTTCATTTTTTGGAGTGGTGCAACGCATATACACTTTATTTTCATCTTCTACTAAAAGATGGAAAATATTCAAAGACAATGTAGATGGTCTTACATTAAAACCATTATCACAAACACGTTGGGAAAGTCATGTTGAAAGTGTAAAAGCAATTTGGACTTATGCTCCAAAGATTAGACATGCTTTGTTTCAATTAGCAAGTCTTAATGATGATCCAATGTGCAAAAGTGAGGCCGAATCCTTGGCAAAGTATGAGCTCGAGAATTTTGAGTTCTTACTTGGTATGGTTATATGGTATAATATATTGAATAATGTTAATAGAGTGAGCAAAGAGTTGCAAGTAGAAGATATGCATATGGATGTGGCTATGGATCATTTAAAAGGGTTAATTTTGTTTTTTAAAAGTTTTAGGGAAAATGGGTTTGAATCTTCATTGGTTGATGCCGAAATTATAGCGAATGAAATGGAAATTGAACCATCATTTTATGAAAAAAGGATAATACGTAGAAAGAAACAATTTGATGAGAGCAATAGCGAAGAAATGGTTTTATCTCCAAAAGAATCATTTAGAATCAATTACTTTATGTATATTGTGGATCAAGGGTTGTCATCACTTGAGAGTAGATTTGAGCAAATTAACAAGTTTGATGACATATTTGGGTTCTTGTATGATTTACAGAGACTAAAATTATCTTCATGTGATAGCTTGAAGTGTTCATGTGTTCAGCTTGAGAATGTTTTAAAGCATGAGGGCAATTCCGATATTGATGGGATAGAGCTATTTTCGGAGTTGCAAATTTTAAGAAGGATTTTACCGGATGATGTCAAAAAAGCAATCGATGTATTAAATTACATTAAAAGAATGAATTGTCTTTATGCAAATGCATGGGTTGCTTATAGAGTTTTATTGACTATTCCAGTTACCGTCGCTACCGCGAAAAGGAGCTTTTCAAAATTAAAGCTAATTAAATCTTTTCTCCGAACGAGCATGTTGCAAGAAAGGTTGAATGGATTAGCTACAATATCCATTGAGAAGAATTTATTAGAATCACTTGATTTAAGTGAATTGCTTAATACTTTTGCAAGTCAAAATGTTAGAAGGTTGAACCTTATGTAAAGAATTTGTTGTAGCTTATCTATGTATTCTCTTTGAATCATTTTGCTTAATTGAATCTATTCGCTATTATTTTCACTATTCTGTTTTCATGTTTAATTAAAACTCATTTGATTACTAAATCAAATGTTGCATTCAGTTTTTTCAAATAGATGTTGTGTTTTCTAATGGCTACTTCATTGACAAATTTGTGTTTGCTTGTGTAGTTGTGTTGGCTGTCTTCCTAATGGAGTAATGGCATCAGGTATCTCTCTAACTTTATATCTCCTGTTTGAAAATAATATTAACTTCATATGTTTATTTACCATCATTTATGCAAGTGGTTTTATGATCAGTACGTATGAATTATGTTCATCCAATTACTTAATGTGTGTGTTTTTTTTTCTTTTTTATATATATAGTTATGGGAGGGCCTCAAATTTTTTTTTGTCTTGGGCCTCCTACACTTCAGGGCCGGCCCTGGCCGTGGACCAAGCAGTGCAGAAAACGACAGCAGCTAATATTATGGAACATAACCATATACTCGGGTTTCAATTCAACCAATCAAAGAAAATGACAAATGTAAGCATATACGTCAACTACCGTACTAAAGTTTCATAGCTGGAATTGGAAGATATTCATGTAGATGGGGTATAATGTTTAAATTCAGGTTACAATAAGTAAGCTTAGCAAAACAGTAGCATGCATGTGAGAAATAGAGACATGCGAGCCAATCCAAATAAGGCTTAAATGGAGCAAATTGGGTCTCGACGGTGTGTATATACACATACATGAATAAACAGTGCAAATATCAAGTTATTCTAAAAAAATTATTGTTTGAAAATAAACAAAGGGTGCTACTATTCACACCCCAGTTTATACTTTCGGCCACCAAAACTAAAAGCACCCCAAATATTTTAAATTTCCTCTACTGGTCACCGTCTAAATTAATAACCTAAAAATGGAGAGGCTACCAGCACCTTCCTCTACAAAGAATTCTTCCTACCTTACTTACATCATGCATTTATGTCTTTTGAGTTATTTGTTCGGACATCTTGCATCATATTATCACAGCTATCATGTTTATCGTCTAATTTATCATCATTCGAATATTCAATCTATCCAAGGACAAAAAATTTAATGTATCAATTTGTAAAGGAAGATATGTAAATTATACGAACAAAAACCCTACAAGTAAAAACTTACATTGTCATTCTCTATTACAACATCATCAAATTTAATGTCTTCCAAACTTGAAATTTCCAACGGAGCGGAAAAATATCCTAAATTGCAATGGAAAACCCTAACCATTGAAAAAAAACCTAACATGTTATATAACATAATATAAAACAATAAAAATTAAGCAATTATAACATATTTTTTATCTTCATCTTTCATCTCTATTAGGCACAAAAGAATATTTGCTTTTGTTAGGGTTTTGGGTTTGAAAGCATAGAGAAGTACATTATTTTTCTTAAGAGAAGTATAGTGGTAAATAATTGAATGAAAGAATAATGTATGGTGGCCAGAAGAATATAAAAAATAATCATTTCTATTAAATTTAGAAAGGTGGCCGAAAGTGTAAACCGGGGTGTGAATAGTAGCACCCTAAACAAAAAGAGAGTTTTCGATAATAAATGAAAAAAATTAAGGAGCAACGACATAAACTAGATTAATATGAATTAATAACCAAACAGATTAATGCAGATCTAATTCATGTTCTTGTCACAAACATGAATCAACGATAATTAGGTTTATAGAAACAAACATGTGAATAACAACAAGCATAGCCTACGCAGCAGCTAGGCTCTTAAACAACCATAAGCTATCATGATAGATTCACTACTTTATTCCTAAAATCCTAAAAAATAGATCTAAATCTGATAAGCATTAGATCGAACTCGAATATACCCTGTGAAGGAGCGTAGCTCTTGAACGACCCAGAATATGAAGGTTCTTATTTAACCCTTGGTTCAGATCTAGATCTATATACATGAAGTCCTAATCTCTTTGGCTATGTGATTCATATTGAATCTAATATAAGCGTCATCACCTCCTGATTAAAGGGGATTAGCTAGACATAGCTAAATAAGAAATAGGGAAGAAGAAAAGAAATAACATGAACATAAATAAATTAAAACAAAAACTAAAGAGAACAGGGAGAAGAAAAGTTTTATTCCAAGAGAAGGATTACAAAATAAAACCCAATGTAATTACAAATGAAGGAGATACAGTGTATTTATAGTTGCTATGGCAGAGACTAAATGGCCAATTACACAATATGGGACAAAAGCTCTTTTCCAAAATAACAAATAGACCAAATAGCTAAATGTGAACACGTGTGAATGCAAATGTCATAGCTTGTGGGCATCAAATGGCATCAACTACAATTGTTTTTAGCATGAATAGGAACTCCATAACATCAGCGACAAGCTATCTTTATGAAAAGGCATTGAATCATTAAAATATGTGGTAGAAGGTGGTTGAACAACAACGTTCTTCAACCTTTAATCTGGCTCTCAAAATCAACCCTCTTCATATACCAATTCTTCAAGCTTTTCAACAATTAAGTGCATTAATCCATTCATCATAAATAATATAAAAACACAACTATACACATTATCAATTATAGTAAATATAAAATAAGATAAATAAGCTGATAAAATATACATATTTATGTGTATATCTGCGACTACAGGATTGAGCTTGGTATTGAGTGGGATATTTAATTGTGATTATGATAATTTAACTATTCTATAGTTAATTAATTAGTTTTGCTGTGAAATACCTCCATATCCAAATTATTGAATAGCTCTACATCGCCCCTATATCTATCGATGGTCGCGAGTCGATATTAATTACCTAATAATTAAAATTAAAATTAAAATTAAAATTAATATTATATAATAAAGAATTAATAATTAATAATTATTACTAATATTTGATGTCAACTATTTAGTAGTTAATTTTTAATATTTAAAGACTAATAAGTTCTCTTTAATAATTAAGAAATATATTTATAACCTGTATTCAATATATAATTGTTATACTTGATAATTATATGTAAACTCTGCAAATACCATGTTTTCTGCAACGTTTAGTAAAAAACATTGCAAATTTTTTATTATTAAAAACCTTTTTATAGAAAAAGCTATAAATACCTTGTTTGTACAACTTTTTTATGCAAATGTTCTAATAGTGTCATATTAACAACTTTTATCACAAAAGATTAGTAAAGCAAGATACGTCTTTATTAATAATTATATTTAAGTTTAATAATTAATATGGTTAAATAAGTTAATTTTTGATAATTGCTTATATAATTAACAATTAATATTAAATAATTAGCACTAAGTATATAATTATTAATATTTGATAACTGATAATTAATAATTATCATAATTAAATTTTAATGTTTAATAATTAATAATTTATAATAATCTTTTGTAACTTTTTAATATAATTGATTATGATTTTAAATTACAATTAACGTTTAATATTAATTAATTAAAATTAGTATTTAATATTAATAATAAATAATTAACTTTTAAGTTATATAGTTGTTTAATATTAAATACTTACTATTAATAATTAACAATTAATAACTGATAATAATTAATAATTATAATTAATATTAAATCTTTTAATAATTAAATTTTAGTAATTATTTTTAATGATTATTAATTATAAATTGGCAATATATATAAAATAATTACTATTTATATTAAATAACTTATCATTAATTACCAATAATAATCATGACGTCTAATATTTAATAATTAATTATTATCAATTTCTTATAATTTGTAATTAATAAAAAATAATTATTGATTAATATTAAGACAGATGCTTAAAATTTAGTGATTAGTACTTCATAACCAATATTTATAAGCAATTACAAGTAATATTTAATCGCTAAAAAGTAATGTTTAATATTAATAATTTTTTTGGCAAGGCAACCGGTTTCTATATTGATCTGTAACATTGTTTTCATTTCAACAAATAATGAGTATACTAATATACAAGAGGTAAGCGGTTTGCTTACCTACTACAGGAATTTTACAAATCTAAAACACAACAGAAACAACCTAGTTCATGCTAGTCGTTCACCACGCAGGGTGCCACATAGAAATGAAAATGCAACTAAACCAACCAAGTACAAGCTGTGTAGTTGCTCACTCAAATAAGTGTAAACAATGCAACACAAGTCCAAGCAACAAAGGCTAAAACACTAACACCCTCCACTCACTCAATCTGCTACAAAGAAGCTACCCAAACCTTTACATGAAACAAACAACAATTGAATTACCACTAGAAATGAATAATTTCTTGCTTACGCCATCAGCAAGCAAATAATTCGTAGTAACCACCTGCAAAATCACTAAGCACAACCTTACCAGACAACCACTGCCTCTCATAGCACCCAATTTTCCACCACAAGATCTGTAATGCAACATTGTCACAAGGAATCAAGCTACACAGGTACCAGCAACATTATGACAACACCAAAACCCTACACAAGTCAAAAACACTCAAGCACACAGCGCGCTGACCAGAGCTAGCAAAGAAGAAAATGCTAAACCGACAACACACGCACTAGAACATACTTAATACCAGAATAATCACTAGCACGTCGTTGAAGCGATCAACACCCAAGGGTTTTCCTTTCGGTGATCTCTAGCATAGTAGGAATTTCTAATGTAGGGGGTTACGACATAACAAAACCAATCGCCTGAGATGATATGGTGTCGGCAAGTAGGTCCACTGCGAGTAGGAGCTAAGGCTAGAGGGGTTATAAGGCGAAATGATCAGTTGAAAACCTCGATGAAGACAGAAGAAAGAGGGAAACTCATATCTGGTGGAATAAAGGTTAGGAAAATAAGAGGGGGCAAACTCCACAATAACGAATACTGACTTAAGGTAGGAGAGGAAAAGGCGATCAAACAGTGGGGATAAGAATGAGTGGGAAATCACGAAGAAAAGGTAGGAGAAGGAACAAAGAAAAATGGGTCGATTAGGCAGTCGCCACTGAAGAAAGAGTCGAACTTGTGTACATTTTTTTAATCTCATTTATTGTATAAGTGCTAATATTAATAATTATTATATTTAATATAGTGTTTAATACTTAATACTAATAATTAATACTTAATACTACTTAATGACCACTTTTGTTTAACTATAATTAGTAGTTATATTTAATATTTTATACAATATTCAAAAAAAATTAAAATTTCGAAAAATGTATAAAAATAAAATAAGACCTCGAATAATGCAAACAATATGTTGCAAACTATTACGTCCATATGTCCATGAATATTTTCTTTTATAGTTACCTTCTTTGTGATATACAAGTACTTTTTAACTCTAAACAATGAATTTTTTTGTCATAACCCCAAAACATTCTCCTCTTGTTTCAAAAGCTGGCTCCATGTCAAAACATTTCCATTCCATCCAAATTTTTGGTTTCAATCACAAAATTTTTGCGCTCTATTATGTATTACTACCCTAAATGCCATATTGGTATTCAATTTCCCCCCAATTCACATTCTCAAAGTCTTCATTTTTTTAAATCAGTAAAATCGTCCCACCTCCTCAAAATGTTCATCTTTCTCAAGATTCCCTCACTTCCATTGCCACCTCATCCGCCACTATCCCTACCAAGCTCTTTTTCCTTATCCCTTTCTCGTTACTGAGTTGAATTGAGCTGATTTTGAATGATATTCAATATGGATATTTTCGAATCGGTTTTCGTTAATGGGTGGATGTAATGCAAGGCAAGGAGTTATCACGAAAGGTAGAGAGGGCCTGGTTGAGCAACGAACAAGTAGTGGATGCAAATCCAGATAGTCTTGTCAAAATTGAGGGCGCTGTAAATAAGCAATAAACAAGAAGAAAGGAATATATAGTAAACAAGAACAATTGAGATGGTCAAACATTTTACGGGTAAGATTGAGCTCATCGGGTTACAATTTATTTGGAGATTTGAGGGTTGCGATGTTGTTACTCTGATATTATTGATCATATGAATGGATGAAGATTATTATGTCTTATGATTAATTTTTTTTAACACTGTAGGAACGACAGTGGTTTCCAACGACTAGGGGCCGTTGGAAACTCCGTTGGTATGCACTTCAACGGCTATCAACGATTTCCACGTCATCAACGTCTATTTTTCAGCAGCCTCCAACGTCTAATGTTGACATGTGGAGAAAATTATTAACCAGGTTGCTATTGGAAACTGTCAAAACCCGTTGGAAAAAAATTCATTGGAAGCCGTTGGTAGTTGTTGAAACTTATTGACCTGTAATCCGTTGCTAGTCGTTGGAAGCCATTGGAAATCTGGGTTTTTTCTTTCAAATTTTAGACAACTTACTTTAAACCACCCCCACACTCTCAAATATATTATAACAACTCTATTTCAAGCATATACATAACAATAACACCTACATATATACCTAAATATAATATTAAACCAAAATCATACACATATAGTCTAATATACACAAGGTAAACCAATATATACAAATATCCAACAAACCAGCATCATCAAACCAACATAAACATCCTCCAACATCATCAAACATAATGTATAAACCAACATCACCACCACATCAACAATATATACGAACCATCAAAGATGTGCCAATCAAACCTTCACCTACACAATGCGTATATATACATATAACAACAAAACGTAACAAATTATACCTCCAATTACTCTCCTCTGAAACCATCAGATGAAGGAAACTGTCTGCATTGGGCCATGAACTCTGTGAACGCTCATTCAGCTGCTCCATTTGTCGTTTACGGCGGCAATCATGTTCCTACAACATAGCAATCAGGGCTCGAAACTGTGAAATCTCCTGCTTGTCCTACGCTATCTGATACGTTTTTTGAGATGTCTTAACCTGTAAACAATTTTAGATTTTTAGTGTTTCATAATCACAATTCATGTAAATTTCATAATTATTGTAAACTTTAATTTAAAATTACCGCTAGGTTCCCAAATCCATATCGCCTGTTATGGGTTAGTGGATTTATGTCAATCTCATAAATTGTATCCTCTTCATCAACGGTTAAGTCGGCTTGTCCAGTTTCCTCGAGGAGTTATGCCCGTTGTTGCTGGAACCGTTCTTGTTATGCAAAATACAACTGAATTTAGATAACGATGCTATTTTAATTAAATTATTACTTTTAAGTTCACTGTGTTATACTTACGTGTGCAATAAGTTTTGGCATCATGATTCCACGAGTATGAAACCGAGCCTGAATCGTCGGTCTAACTCGTCGCATGAGTATGCGTGAAAACATCCCAATACGACACAAGAGCACCACGCTGCTTATCATGAAATATGCATATATATAAATCTATATCATATATTGTTGTAATGTGTATCTTTTAACAACTTAGAAGTTAAAATCTTTAGCTGTCCAATTAATAAATATACCAAGTCCTCACGGTGATGCTAAAATGACTTGGAACCACCGCGATGTGTAACGCGACTTTTTCTCCTATTTGCTGAATTTCTCTGGGACTCCCCTTGTAAATTTAAGTTTAAAAAAACGTTTTACAGTTCTAACTTATATATATTAATTAAGTAGAAAAAAATAAATTAAATATGCAGAAAATTTATCAAAAACTCCTCGTTGCTCCACCAAGTGAGAAAATCATTCCATACATTATCGCTCATCCAATTAGGCTTTTTTCAACTATTTTTATGTTATTTATCATTTCTCTGTTATTTTTTTTGGATTTTTACTATTACAAACATCAACATTTTGGAGGTCCACCGAACCCTGCACATTTGAGAAATAATATAAATGTGAATTGATATTATCCTTATAAAGATGAATTGATAATTAAACCTAAGAAGTAAAATACACAACCAAATCAGTATACATGACTACTTAGTGTAATAATTGATATATCACACATACCAAAAATCATGCTAAATAGTAGGGTTGTCAATGAATACCCAGAAAATCCGATATCCGTCCGAATCCATATAAGAAATATCCGTTATTCGGCATTATTCTAAAAGAGGATACAGATATCCGATATCCGAAAGACCTTTCGGATACTGATATGGTTATAGTGGTATCCATATCCGAAAAATACCCGTCCGACTAATTTATGTAATATATATAAATCAAAACAGGAAAATAGAGTTAATAATTATTTTGTAACTGTTGGATGTTACTGTCATATAAATTTTTGTCCATTTTTAGTGAAAATGGTAGTCTTAATGTTTAATTTTGGAATATTTTTGGATATGCTTATGGGTATTAGTATAAAACAATGTTTCATCATCACATTCTTTTATTATTTTTTAAACATTGTACAAAAATTATTTTGTGATGATCCAAACAATTTTATTTATACTCATAAAAATTCATTAATTACTGGCGGAGTGGATAAATATCCGATATCCATCCGTATCCGAAAATTAAGCGGATACGGATATCCAATATCCGAAAATTAAGCGGATACGGATATCCGATATCCGAAAATAATTTCGGAAATGGATATAGTACTATCCGTATCCGAAAGCATCTGTTGACAGCCCTACCAAATAGTCTCCTCAACATTATCTGGAATCAAATACCATTTAGGCCAACATGATGTCATAGGACTCATGTATGCCTTTCGTGATATGCTAAGGACTATAATGGAGGTCTCTAACTCAAATCTACTATGTTAAATAGAAAAAACGTTTATTATTTCATGACTATTGTATATATAGTATATTGTACAAAAATGAAATTTATACTCACGCTTCATTAGCTTTAGGCTGAAGCCACACCAAAGGACGCGATAACTCCTATGATGGCCCACCACCATCACCACCCGCTGGAGGACCTGTCCCTCTCTGAGAAGTAGAAGGAGAACTAGAATGAGATGTACGTCTACAAGATGACATATCTGTAGTACTTGTTGCAGACATACATTATAACATAACATAAAAGAACTATGTAAAACATACAATATGGCATAACATAAGAAGAATATGCTATATATATCATATTAGCATAACATATCATTTTAGCATAGTATAAAAGAAACATGTAAAACATACATTATGTCATAACATAAGAAGACTATGCGATACATATCATATTAGCATAACATATCATTGTAATGAGAATGTTATAACATGAAAAAAAGTTACCTTCTTCAAATGAGGATTATTAATTATTCCTCGTCATTTTTAGATTTTAACTCCATTTCGTACTCAATATTTTGTTCCTCTGTAGTGTCAAGTGCCTCAATTAATGCATTTGATTCATTGTTTAAAGATCAAAAATCTGTTTGATCGTTGATTATTACAATCCCTCTATTTTCCTCGACATCTGCTTGATAAGCCTGTTCGTCGAGAATATATCATCCATCAAATGTAAACCTTGCCTTTATTTTTTAAAAACCCGAGCAATAAATTTTAGCTCTTCTTAAAGATGGATAAGGAGCGTAATAAACTTGAAGAGTTTGTTTGGCAAGTACAAAGGATCGTACTTATAATGACACGAAGTATGTTTTATTTTTATAAGATTATATTTAGGGTGAACGTTGATTCCAGAACCTGAAACGTTGATGAACTAGTTTCACTTAAACAAAAACACTTCTTCGGCGGGTCGTGCGAAATATGTCAATTACAAAACCTAGGTAAGCACACCATAAAATTCATTTATATGGTTATTTAGATCATCATTACCTTTAACAAATAAATCAGTATTGTTCGTTAATTTTTCAGCACTGTATTCTTTGGTATTATATACACCACTGTTGTGCTTATAATGTTAGAATTGGTTAAAATGTGTTAATAATTCTTATAATTTTGTGTTTAAGCCTAAATAACATAAAGTAAATTGTAGGTGGGGATTAGTAAGTTGAATTGGGCCTATTACTTTGATAATTAACTACAAAGAAATATCTGAAAGCCTAACCTAACCACTACGCAATGTTTTATTTTTTAAAACCTTCTTCATACTCTTCTTCTTCCAGTAAGTAATAAAGGAAGAAAAATGATCCCTCTTCAAGTATTCAAAACTTGAGGATCTAATTCTAAAAAAAAAATCAAAGAAAGCTTGAGAATCATGTAGGTTACATGTAATCTCAATAGGAATTAAAGTTTTGTTCCATCAAAATCTCAATTCATTTACCGTATCTTTTATTTGAGTTGTATGTCATTGCAGGTTTTCCTACCTGCATTTTCTAGCCTTCTCAAGCTCAAAAGTCATTGTTTTGTGCTCTAATCTGTTGTAACAATCAAGGTGAGTTTTCTAAACTCACTCTTCTAGAATGAGTGTAATTTAGTTATTGTTTAATTGAGATTCTCGTTGAGAATTTATCCTCGTAAATCGCATTCTGTTCTCTAAGATGAAACTCAATTGTTTGTCTATTCAAAATAGTGTCTGAGTCCAACTTTGAGATTATGTAACTTCTGTAATTCAAGCTCGATTAGGGTTAAACATGTTTCGGTTGAGACATGTAACTCTACTTTGCGCATGTCAAATTTGAAGAAAATTTGGATTGTAGTGTATAGAAATAGTAGCACAAAGTTGAACGCGGAACTAGAATGTAACTTGTAGCAAAATCCATATGTAGGGTCGACCCACCTTCATTTTAGGTCTACACAGAACACTCATGGATCGACCCATTTGCATTAAGGGTTGACCTAGTTCATTATCTTGGTCGTGTTTTGATCCAGGTAGTTATAATTGCTTGTTGGACTTGAGATTTTAAGCTTGATGAAAATAGTGCTTAAGCCCAATTTTGGAGCATGGTACCTCCTTCAGACTTGGTATGATCTGAATGATTCTTTTTCCATTGTAAAGTCTGAGTATTGGACTCTATGCATATCAAACTTCAAACTATTCCAAGGTAATTAAGTCATTCAAACTAGGTTTGAAATTTGAACTCAGAGAAGATTTCAGATCTATGCAAAATACAATATAGCCAGAGTTCATGTTTAGACTTCATATCCTTTTCATTTCATGTCAGAATATCTCTTTTTCCAGTTGATAGATTTGTCATTCTGTTTTGTTTATATCAATTTCCAAACCATTTGGAGGTCGTTTGTCATTCAAAACTTATATGAAAGTTGCAACGGTTGATTTCTGGGTATATTTTCCTGACTTTAATGTTTGATTTAGGTAATTCTTCTTAAGTGTTTTCATTCCTTTTTTTGACCTAGTTATAGGCCATGGTTCTTGATTTTTATTTTGGCTTACTTCTAAAATGGAGATGTCTAAATTAACACCAACCTATAGCTTGAGTTTGGTAAATTTTCAAATTAATTTTCCTGTGTTATTTTCACGAGTTTTCTGAGATTTCTATGTACACGTACACATGTTTTATAATCGTTCCTAAAAAGAGTTTTAAATATAAATAAGTATTGTTCGAAGAAAACAATTTTCCAAATTAAATACTTAGATCAATAATATATAATACTTATGTATAGAGATTTTTCCAAATAAGTTATTTCAAAATATTTCTTGAAATCGTTTATAAAATTTGATTTCCAAATTATATTTTCTTATATATAAAACCACACGCATTTGCACCCTTTGAGTAGGCAAGATTCCGATTAAACGATGTTATACACTTCTTAGTATGAGACACAAATGTATATTATATCGCTTAATTCCAGACTTGTCAATTGAAGCTATTTTCCAGAAATTCGCTAATGTAACAATCCTCCCGGAATGAGCCTAAACCGAAAAAAGGCCCATCGAAACTTAGGGTTATTCTAAATGGATCATTGGTTCCTGTAAGGATTACATAAATAGAGCCAAACTAATAACGACGTCAGAATCTCACAATCGAAGGGATAAAACAAAATAACAAAAAGCAGATGTACCATTAATTAAAACTAATAAAATGTTGATTACATAAAATCTCAATTGTCAACTAGGGTACATCGATAATAATAATAATATCCCAAAGGTACAACAATACTAGAAAACATGATAATTGTTATAATAACTAAAGATCCTCCTTCGTTAGGCTCCAACGTCTGTGGCTGCATCCATCAAGCGTTCCCACCTATTCACATGTTTATTTGTTAAGAGGAGGGAGGTCAAAACAAAAGTTCTAGTGAATGAAAATCACATAAATTTGAGGAATGTCTATTTCCTAAACATGGCAGTATAAACTTATCAAATTATGTCTGTGCAAGTTCAACACACAAATTCAGATTTATTTATTATGTGAACTATTCTAAAGTCAGTTAAGGCCATGAGGGCGGATTTATTATCACTTGATACCATACTAGGAGGACTAACATTTGGTCACTTAAGGCCATTAGACTATATATATATATATATATATATAGGTGGATTCCTTTAATCACTTAAGACCCTATGGCGGACCCTAGTCACTTTAGACCTCATATTATGATCGTCAACGCTATTGAATAAGTTCTCCCTTATAATATGAGAAATAGTAATCTACCACTTAATACTAGTTAAGTTAGACACTCATTGTCATTTAAACCCACCAGCAGACCCACATGTTACTATTTTAGCGGTATTGCAGATGAACTCCTAGCCACTTAATACTTTCCTTAGATTTCATACTGTCCATCCCTCTAGGTACGTCCTCACCTACCCTCTAGAGAGGAAGCAAACAACTTCCAAAGAACTGCGTCCACTCAAACGTATATTGTTTACAACTTTAATTTAAGACTATTTAATACCTTTTTAAAATAAAGGCGGATCCAATGACCTCTTCAGATCTTTTTCATGGGCAGGTGAAGGTCCCATAATTTGGTCCTAAACCAAGGATTGAACCTTAGCAATGGGCCTAATCCTAACATTTAATACCCAAACAAGGTAGATTGGCCACTTAATACCTTCTCGAGGCAGACGTACTTCACACAAATATGTATATATATATATGTATGTATGTCTACATATATGTATGTATGTATGTATACACACACGTACACACAAAACATCTCATATTAAACCGACCTCTTGTAGATGCTGGATTTTTCAGTAGGTTCCGGATAGGCTTCTACAACAAGGTGGGCATAACCTCGCGTCTTTATGTAGTAATTATAATGGTCCACGGCACTTAGATCTGTCATACTAACCTGACTAACTTGTAGATACTAGATATGTTAGTCGGTTCTGGGCAGGCTTCTACTACTAAAAGCCACTAATACTCACACACACATATAGTTTCCTATGAAGACATTTAAAATTCTAATTTCCAATTACGCACTTAGTAAGCTTCTTACACGAATTTAATACATGTTAATAATAAGTTAATTATGCTATAAATCGAAATAAATAGAACATAAATCAAGTGCACACGAATAAACGTCCTAATTCTTTGAAATTTTAATCCAAATATCAAAATAAGGTGGACAAGTTTATTTCCTAAAATTCATCATAATAGCATAAACATGTATATACATTATCAATAATAGGGAAACAACAACATATACATAAAAACTTGTATCCAAGATTTAAATGCATATTTCAATAACAAAAGAAAGACAAGGTGTGAATTATATATGTAAAATCTCCTTTTTGGTACTACTTCACTTTTCAAAAACTTAAGACTTTAGCGATTTGTATATAATACGTTCAAATTATCTATTTTAGAAATAAATGCTTAAACCTATTAAATCTACAATACTCATGTCTTATGGCTTTGTACACACATATATATGAATTTATATTTTTTTACAAGAAAGAGAATCAGACCAATATCAGAAACTGTACGACACTTAAAAGCCTATATTTTGTTACATCAATAATCAAAACCTAATATACAACAATTAATTTACCATTTCCGCAAATCCAAACCCCTTAGGCATAACAATCCAAATTTACATTAACATCATATAGGAAATAGTAATCAAATGTAATTTCCACTTATAGAGATTGGAAATGAAGAATTCAAATATACAAGAATATATATATATATATATATATATATAAGAATCAAATTTAGAATCTCATATACACACACATATTATACTTAATTTCAGAATCTACATATAAGAATTCAAATTAGAAGAGATGAAATACAGATTAGAAGAAGAGAAGAAACCTAACATGTTTATGGAATTAAGAAATGGTAAAGAGACAGAATGAAGGCATGGATGAAGATGAATATAGTGTTTTTGGGTAGGGGCTAGGGTTTTTTATATCTGCTTGTGTGTATATGGATCGTAGGATTAGTTAGATTTAATATGGACAATCCATTTAAGCAAAACTATATAAAAACCCTTAAAAAAATAGTGCATCTATCTACCCACAACCAGACGGTGGTCGACTAGCCAATCAACCCCCTTCTGGGGTGGAGCATAGAGGGAAATATTCCCTTGTCATGTTATATATATTAATTATGTTATAAACTTTCATTTATTCTTTCCGTTATTTGATTAACTTTGTCCCGTGTTGCGTATACATATATCTACACAAGATTTCAAATTTCAAGGGAATATTCTATTATGCCAATCAATATATACATATATTCTAAATTTATATTTATTTAGTTCGAAATTCAAATCTTTTGTGTACATAATTATCGTATAACTGATTTTATTAATAAAATATGAAAAGGGATTAGGCCACGAATACAATAGTAATATTTTCGTGGCCAAATGCAAAATTATGCAAAATTCTTATTTTCAGCTCATTAATATTTTATTAATTTATTATTGTTTATATTTAATTTAATTGTCTATGTCTATCTAGGATATATTTTATGAGGTGTTTCTCCCCCTTAAAAGATAACTCATCCCAAAATCTTTTCGAATGGCGAAAAGCATAAATCGCTCTAACAAACATGTTATACACCCATAATATTTATTAACCTCCATAAAACATCCATTACTCGATTTTGCTATGCATTGCAGATTTGCTAGTGAGCTCAGTCCTAGTGTAAAAGTGTGATATGTCATGCTGATTGTATTCAAAACACCCTAATATGCATATAAGTGCTTGGTGCATTTGTATTGCAAACAATTCCTACCATCCAATCTACCATCCAATCTAGCAACAACAATGCAACCATGCAATCCTAAGATATCAATAAAAGCTACAAAATTTAAACTTTTCATGCCCTTCATCAAACTTTCTCCCCTATGTACTCGAACCAATCTATCTAAATATCGTGAAGCCTTGTAATCTCATGTTCCATAAGAGACACTGAGGCATCCATGTTTGTCTACATTTCTTGATTAGGCCCTACCAAAAAAATTCATGGTGTGAAGGTATCTTATCAGATATAAAAGTATAAAACATTATGGCCTCCTATAAACAAAATATCTTTCATTTCCTTACAATTGGGAAAGCCAAGTATAATGTCAACTTTCTATCCGCCATAAGATGCCTAACCAATTTACACTGTTCCCAAAGTCTAATCACAAATTTGGTTCGAGTGAAATTTATTGATGATTTTCCACCAAAATTTGGTGATTCACATTCCTATTGTCTAAGAGATTCAAGATGCAAACTTTTCCTTTTGTCCTCCAAGCTTTGACTATCTCTTTAGTTTCCCCTCCAATCTTCAAATGATGCGTGACCCGAAAATTTATTAATTTCCCAGACCAGATTTTCTAAATCTAACTAATTAATGTCCTACTTTATATTAATAAATAAAATATTTCCTATGATCCAATTTGCTGGAATTTAAACTCCAATAAAAGGTCTGTTTCTATAATTTCTATAAATGTGCCCAAACAACAACATTGACATAAAATTACAAGAAATGGGTATTGTTTGATTTTGAATGGATAGTGTAATCTATGTGTAAACACGTAAAAATATACTTCACACTCTTTACATTTAATGTATATTCCTTATAATTTCAAATATAATCTTTTTATCAAAAATGTCAAAAGGGCTAATTTATAAAAATTAAACAAATATCCTCAAGCAAACCAAAACACGATCATATTCAAACTAAAAAGGCTAATGTATGTGTTAATACCAAAATTCACACTAGCCAAATACAAAAAAGAAGAAGAACGAGAAAAAAAGGATTTCGGGCAGTGAAGCTGGAACAAAATGGGAAAAGCTATGAAAGTTGCGGAACTGGCACCGAGAGCAAGAAATTAGAAAGTTGATACTGGCAGCGAAAGGTTCAGGGAATCAAGGCCGATATCGAAAGCTCAAGAGTATCGATCTGATACCGACAACGGAACAAGAAGGCAAGCTTATGAAAATGACATCCAGAAGGCCAACATCGAAAGGAAAATAGGATCGACACATAAGACTAGCACCCAAAGGATGTTTCAGAGGCACATAATCGACGACAGACCACTAAGACAGCTGATCATATTGAAATTAAAGGAAAAATTATGTTACAACTAAATTCAACACCGAAACCTGCCATCGTTGGAGGGGTATTGGACTGCAACCAGCTCAAAAGAATGATTCGGAAGCGTGAAGCTGACATCAGGCTAAAGATGAAAGCATAAAAGAGGTGGTTTGGTTGATAGGCTATCGACACCAACATAAAGGATGAAAGCTAGGTACCGATACGAAAAGTGACAACGGAAAAGCAGTGCCGACACTAAAGGTCATCAACAAGGACTCAGTTCCAATAACATAACGCCTAAAGTTGGAGGCAAGCAAAGAAGAGCAGGAGCCGGAAGCCTATAACACGTGACCTGAAACAAGGAAAGCATTCTATATTATCCAAAACACAACAGGAAGCACCAAGCCACGGAAAAGGAGACAAAAGGGTTATCGACACTAATTAACTTAGTGCCGAGACCGAAGAAGGTAAAGATGTTAGTGCCACAAGAAGCAGAAACACAAGGAAAACATTCTGAAAGGTAGCTATTGGAGTTAAAGCTTGTCGACCCTCGATCAGCAACTTCGAAATCCATCACTGGATGTACCGGGAGCATGCTTCCGCAAGACCTAAACCAATTCCAAAGACTCACCGAATCAAACTGAAGCTTATAAGAAGAAGAGCTATCCACACTAATTTTCTTAGTATTGATAGCGAAAGAGGTGAAGTTTCTGAAGACCTAGGAAACTAAAGCGCAAGAGCAAATACAATGAGAGCTTGAAATCGGAACTCATTGCTGAAAGCCGAAAGCACCTCCTAAAGCTATCCACACCAACTGACATGGTGTCGGTACATTATGAAGAAGCAGTACCCAAGTTAAGCTCCTAAAGCCAAGACCGACAGACTGAAAGCAAAGTTAAATCCATAGCAATGTTGAGAAGATAAAAGGCTTCCAAAATCAAGACAACCAAAACCGAAAGGCATGAAGAGTCCGACACTATGCAACTACATCCGAAAGGAGCTTTATACTGAGTTAGTGGCGAAGGCGGTCTGATTTGTCTACAAATAAGACCCCAAGGGTCACATTTTCGGGGACTTTTCCCCATTCCACAATCTTGCTCTCATTTCTAAGAGAGCTAATCCTAATTCTTAAATTAATTTGTGGATTTCTTATGTAACCTCCTCCATTAATAAAATCATCAAAGCCCTTAAAGTGAACGTAGATTCAATTCGAATTAAACCACTATAAATTGTCGTATTCTCTATTATTTTGCATATTATGTTGTATATAGTGATGCTTATGCATATCTACGCTTCTCAACCCAATCTTTCCAACAGTTACCTAAACACCCTTAACCTGTACTTTAGTGTCGATTGTTGTAACCCCTTCCTACGGTACTGTCGATCCTTAAGTCTCAAAGAAGTGATACTCACCTCTTGAGTAACTAATCCTTGGACTAGGGGTCTTGATACCTAAGGAGCGATGAATTCAATCAAGCTCAAAAGGACTAGACTACTAAGGTACCCTTCTGCAAGCCATTTAGCTTTCTAACTTGCTTTGCGCTTAGGGAACCCTTATCCCATGGTAACTATTGGTCCTTAAGTTTCGTAAGTGTGATACTCACCTCTTGAAGGAAGAGTAATTAATCTTCGATCTTAAGACCTTGATATTAAGGAAACGGTGAACTGACTTAAGCTTGTAGGAACTAAATTATCCCTAAGTTCCCTTAAGTACATAATCACACCCTTATTTCCAGCGTTGACAAAAAATACCATTAACATTTTGGTGCTAGAAGGAGGGCATAAATCTCTGGTCCTTTAGATAACTTACCACATTCCTAACTATGTTGTTCCGTCCTAGATTGGACTAAGCTTTGAAGAAGCAAGATTATAGATAAGGAGTCTCAACAAGGAGCTTCTGAATACGGGTTACTACTTCAAACATCATTGATCTAAACTATCTGAAGAATAGAATAAACTTGAACCTACATCCTTATTGTGAACCCTACGTACTTATCTTAAACCTTCCAAGCTTATTTCTCATTCCATTATAACAGGATACTCTGGAAGTCAATTAGAGGATGACTCAATCAAGGAGGAATGGTAGAGAAGGATCTAACACATCATCCATTCCAGAAAACAACGTCAACTTAGCCAAACTGGAAACTGGAGGACCTTCAACCTTAACGAAAAGAACAAGAAATGAATTGGAAATACTACATTTGACAATGTATATTGATGCAACTAGAGAATACATTAAAGAAGACTTAGTCTGAAGGTCCCTTGAAGTGGAACCTTATGATGCAGAATAAAAAGTGATAGCACTTCGAGAGCTTTATAACCAAATTGAGTCTTCACAAAACCTACAGAGCAGTCCAGTTTCATGGAGAAACAACCAAGCATCAGAAGAGGTGGTCAGTTCAAAAGAAAATGAAATCCTAACATGGATAGAAGACAGACAGTTGCAGGGAATCCCCTTCTCTAGAGAAATAATGAAGGTAAATGTTCCATCTGGAATAAAAGAGAACAAACTCGCATATGATGGGACTACAGACCCTAAAGAACACCTTTCCATTTTCTAGAATTACATTGATGCGTATAACGCTTCTATAGCCCTTCGATGCAAGGTCTTTCTGACAACTCTTCATGAAAGAGCTCTTAAATGGTGCAAACATTATCATGGCCCGGTCATTACAACTTGGAAGCAATTGTCCACCACATTTAGCACATAATTCCATATGCAAAAGGATTCAGCAAATAGTATTTATGATTTAGCTAAAATCAAACAAGGTTCATAGGAGTCTCTTAACTGCTATTTGAAACGGTTCTACGATAAGTCACTCAAAGTGAAAGGGGCAACGTATAGAGAAAGCTAAGAGTTGTACGATCATGGTTGCTCGTATCGTCCCCCTTTTGGAAGGAGCTTATCTTAAATGAATGTGAAATATTGAATGATTTGTATTCCAGAGCTATTAAATTCATTCATGTGGAAGAAATACTTAACACAAAGAAAAGCTTGAAGCAAGAACAGAAGGAAGAAGGGTGTAACACCCTAGATTTTTGAATAATCGAATTAACTAAATTCAAAGAATACTTAATCTCAGATGTGAGAATTAAGGGAAACGGGTTGCACCATTGTGTTCGTCTCGGAATTCTGGTTGAGATAGACTCTGAGTTTGCGGGAAACGGATACCGGATGAAGGAGATATGGACGAACGAAGTTAGGCGGAAAAACAAAAAGAAAAAAATTGCACTGGCGCACTTAAGAAGTGCGCCAGTACAAATATTGCACTGGCGCACCTGCCAAGTGCGCCCAGGCCAAGCAGCAGGCCTGCACAGCTTTCTGGAGCAGTCTGATCCATATTGTGACTCATTGCTGAGTCCTTTCTGACTCCTTGCTGAGTCATTAGGGCTGAGGTGTCACCCTATCCTGACTGAGTGGTTTTGATTAACCCTAAGATCATCCGACGGCTATAATTAAATTGAAATTCTATATAAACATAGGTAGACTCAAACCCTAAAACCAAATTAAAATCTTAATCATGGTCGTCTTGCTGTCATCTTGTAACCTAGAGTAGCCGCCACCAACTAGAGGGAAATCAAAGCTAATCAATTCAATTCTATTCAACTCTAATCTAAACAATAACGAATCTACTACAAAGGCGAGCTAAATCAATTTCAGAACTCAGATTTCAGAACGCAAGACCTTCTTTTTTGTGAGTTCGATTTCTTTAATAAGATAATTAACAATTTAATTGGATTGAGCTATAATTTGGATTATATGGTTATGTTGTGAATCATTGACCGTATGTTATTATCTGTGTTGTAAATTCTACGATGTTATGATCTATCTTGTAAATTCTATGATGTTATAATCTATGTTGTAAAGCTGTGATGTTATCATCTATGTTGTAAATCTATGATTCATAATGATGTTTCATATGCTAGTTTGGTTATGTTGTTGGAACTAATTCATATGTTAAATCATATATATGTATGTATGCAAGTCTAGATGTTAATTTAGATCTGAATCATATGCAAGTTAGTGAGTAAGAATTATATATACAACCTTACATATTTCATGACATCTATCTTATGTGTAAATTGGATCTAAAGTTAGGCTATGACATGTGTGAGTTAGACATAAGTTTACATCATAGTCTATGATGTATAAATCACATATGCAAGTATATATATTGGGGTATGAATCATGTAATGCAAAGTTTGTGACTATTGCCGATGCAAGTTTACACCCTATGATTAGATCTATGACATCCATAGTTTATGCAAGTTTGTAACTTTGTCCTATGTAAGTTTTTGGATGAAAAACCTTATTCACACATGCAAGTTCACCCTTTATGTTAAGATCTAGTTTTTATTCTATGCATGTTGTGATGTTTCCTCTTTATTCCATAAGTTAGACTATTCGATTCTAACGTATATTTTACGTTAAACGAACGTACATACAACGTGGGGGCTATGGGATAATATTAAAAGATTTAATATTGAGAATTGGCATAAATGCCTTAAATGTGATGTTAATTGGTATAATTTTATATACCATAAATAGATGGAAATAATTGAGTCAATTATGGACATAGTTAAATTTGTAATTGATTGGAAATTTGAATAGGGAAATTAATTCAAATTGGGGGTAATTAACTAGGAGTAATTAATCGCCTAAGACACGAGGTTAGACTCTTTTGTGGTGTAAGACTGCCCGAACCTGCCCGGCAAATCCAGCTGCCACAAATTCCAGTCTAATGTGGGAGGTCTTAGGCATAAATTAAATGCGTAACAGTTGTAAAGACACGAGGTTAGGCTCGTTTGTGGTGTAAGACTGCCCGGACCCGCCCGGCAAATCCAGCTGCCACAAATGCTAGTCTAATGTGGGAGGTCTTTACAAGGTTACGGTCTTAATGAATTAAGAAACACTTAACCAGATAAACATGTAGTGGGACATGAGGGGGCTAAGTGGGTGCCTTGGGTAGCATGTGGAATTAAGTGGGTGCCTTGGGTGGCATTCTGAAATACGATTAGATGCACTTAACCAAGATTGAAACGTGTAAAAGACATGATTAACAATGGGGTTAAGTGGGGAAAAACCTTAGAGGGGACCAAGCGTAGGTGGAAAGCTTGTGTCATGCATGGGGGCCCTTTTCAAACCAGCAACCCATTAAGTATCTTTGTGGGCTCGACCCAAGTCGAGGACGGGACACGCGTACTGGATTTGGTTGTAAGAGGTCAAAACGGGTCAGCGGTGGCAATGCAAGTCCAACAGATTCATATGCGTGTGTGGGCCCGGGCTGGTAGGTAAGACGTTGTTGCATCATGTAGATATAAGCCGTGCATTTTTAGTTGTATCGGGTTGCCACTTTGGGGAGTGATACACCCCACTGTGGGGCCAGCACGGGTATCTACGAGTTAGGGAGCCGATCGAATGGGGTTAGTGGGTACACCTAGTGGAGATAGGGGCAGACGACACCTATGGATGTAGCTAGGGGTACACGGAACTACCATTAGCAGTGTTAAGTTCTGTAGGCGGGATTAACTTTTAGGATGACTAGTAGTGGTGCAGTGTAGTAATTATCTTATAGTGACTAGGTGCCCTTTAACGATATCTTGGTTCATCTTATTTTTTCGTTTTGTTCTGTCATACCCAACTGTTCACAGTCATTTCCTTATTTCCCAGCTTATGCCTTAGCCTAGTTATTTTGATAATTATATTGTTAAAGTTATCGCATTCGCCAGACTTTATGTCTGACCCCCTTTTCTTTCCACCTCTTTTCTTCCTCCCCCCAGGTTTGCAAGGAGGGAATACTACAACTTAGTGCCGATTTCTTTCAGTTGCTTGAAGAGAGTAGATGTATCGCTTGGGACCCTCTCATCTTTATGGATTTGCTTATGATCAGTGGGGATTTATGCATTTATGTTTTTGCTTCTTTATGTACTTTGAAGTTTTTGAAAAAGACTACTGATCCTGTTGTAATGGCTTTGGAAACTACTTATGTAAACTCGTTTTGAGTTATGATGAAATAAAATAAGTTTTATCTTCCACTGTGTTGTTTTATTTATTTATTCTTGTAATTTATCTGTTCTATACAAATAATAACGCTTCATGGACATTGATGCATTCCCTTTGTGAGTGACATTAATGGACGTGGGGTGTTACACGTGGTATCAGAGCTATGGTTACAAGAACAGATAAAAAATTTTGAAAAGTGTTTTCAAAAGTATTATTTTCCTAGAAAGTATTTTCAAAAACTTGTTTTAAAGAAGCTATTTTCAAGGAAAGTTTACTTAAAAGAGCATAATCCCCGCAAGCTATACATCTCTCTTTCGCTTCCCTTGTTTTAAAACTCTTTCTTTTTCTTTTTAGCATGTCTGGAGCATGTGAGATACAAAGGGTGCTCATGTACCCGGTTGGTTTCGTTAATATCTCGAGGCTAGGGCCGCTTCCGCGGGACCGACCAACGTTCCTCCTCCCCCAGCTCCAGTCATTCCTCCGCGTGGAGATACCTTCTCCAAGATATGTAAAGACTTTCGTTCGATGGGTGGAAAATCTTTTAGTGGATCTGAAACGTTCATTGAAGCTAGAAATTGGTTGAAAGAAGTGGAGGATCTATTTGGCATCTTCGATTTGGACGATTGTAAGAAGGTCCAATTGGCTTCTTGGTTGATGAAGGACAAAGCTTCGTTTTGTTGGGAAGTCACTAATGGAGAGCGTCCAGTTGATACATGGCCAGATTTCAGGCGTGGGTTTGAGGCAAAGTTTCTCTCACGGGCTGAAGTGAATTTGTATATGGAAAGGTTTTTGGCATTAAAGCAAGGGAATCTATCAGTGAAAGAATACGTCACCAAGTTCAATCAGTTGGCGAGATTTGGCTTGGAATTGGCGAAAAGAAGGCCCTGAGATTTGTTAAGGGTTTGAATGTGACAACAAGGAATTCCGCTCGATCCGAATCAGTCGCTAAACCGATCAAGACTGTTCAAAACCCCTGATCGTTTTGAGGACACGACAAATCAGAACGCAGACGGAAGAACATTTCATTGTTTATTACAACAATTCATCAGAATACAAGAATATACAGAGTATAAATGAATATTATACATTACAAAATATCAGAGATTACAATAAATTACATAGCAGCGGAAAATAATACAATACACAACTAAAGGAGATATACGGATACAAAGCTTTCCGGATATCGTTCCAGCTGTAAACCAGGATCCTGTGAATATAAATCTGCAAAACCCAAAACTACTACCTGCCCGTTTCAAAATAAGGGCACCCAGAGTTTAGGTTAAAACAATAAATTCCAGGTCAGTCATGGGACTGGTGTGAGAACTAAAACAGTTATTAATCTTTATTTTAAAGTTAGGTAAATCAAGGGACCACGCCGTATAACACGGAACGGGTTTCCTCCCAAGAATACCCGTGCATATAACAACAGCGCAATGCTAAATAAAGAAAAATGAAGCTATTATAAGACCCAGGTCCTATCACACAATGCAACACAAGCCGGGGGATAGGGTTTCCCCTTATAATAGCCAAACATGCTTAGTACGTTTTAAAACAAATCATTCGATACTATTATAAGTGCATAGTGTAAAAACAACTTCAAATCATAAGTATCAATCATAGACGGCATGGGTACCATATATCATGTCGCCATACTAGGCTCTACAATCAAAACCGCAAATGTCACGTATTTGGAAGTTGGATTTCCATCTGTGAACCGAGGCAAAAGATAGTCCTCTACCGATTCGAGACTGTCTAGCCCGAGCCTCAGGAACAGCCGCAACTGCCCCTTGGAGCGACAGGGCCGGTCCACCGATGTGGATTAAAATTCCTGAACACTGCGTTTCCCCGCCCTTTGGGGCGTAAGTGAGCCAACGAATGGCTCCATCGGACCCGGATCATCCGATAGAACTGAGGCGCCTCGTAACACCAACAACCACATAAGTCAAACTCGTCAGGGCGTGTAAAACCACTGACACCACTTCTAGCTTGAAAGAAACGCATGTCCTCCCTGAGGTCCTCTCCCGTTTTTGGTTCACCACCGGGGTGTGAGACTCGCAAATCAACGTTACACAAAGCTACGCCACACAGGCCGTGCTTTGATCATCAACCACAAGACTTTGCTTTTCAACAGAAGCCTTGATCATTTGCATCTTAGCATGACACACAGGCAATTCACGCTATGCAATCGATATCAATCACACAGAATGAAATCCGATGTCAGACACACAGTCCATCTACAAGTTCGTTCTGGGTCTGAATGAAACCGGAGGCACCTAGTACCCCGCATATCCATCGATCTCCAAGTACGTCTGGAAGATCACTAACTAATTCCCTCCTCTTGGGTGTACGGCCCAATCAAGATCATCAGTAATTATCCAAACGACGTGAAGACCTCCGGTCTTCTACCATCGTCTTCACCTTCGACTTATCGTCGTATCAGTTATTCAGAATGGGATAAACCCGGTCTTTCTGAATAACTTGCGTATATAATAAATACGTGTTACACAAACACAACATACGCCTCATTCCAATTCATCAGTCACTAACCGCAAATTAGCAAGAGAGTAATTCCCCAAACATTAACCCCGAAGGCCTAAACCAACATCAGATCAATATCCAGGAAACCATTCATCTTAGCCAACCTACAGTTAGTTTCTAAATTTCACATTCTTAGGGAAAGGTTCCCATTAATTTTATCAAAGATAAATTCTTTTAAATTTATTCTTTAATCTTCTTTTGAATATCAATTCAAACTAGTCGGGATTAACGAACCTTACCGAAGTAATCATTTGTTTTAGTTTCCCAATCCCAACCTATTCATCCCATGAAGTAAAACTGGTAATACTTCATATCTAACACTACGATGTTATCGGTAAATTCAATTACCATTTCACGTTCAAATCTAATTAAAGATTTAACTATCGCCTGGAGTAAAACTGGTGATACCCCATTCTCGATCTTTTCAATCTAATTAAAGATTCATTAAAACTCCACTTAGTTTTAATCTTTAACTGGGTTAAAGAATCAGTGTCATTTAAAACACGATTCACGATAAACCCCAAAATCACATCACATTTCAATCAGTCCCTAACCGTAAATTAACAAGAGAATAATTCCCTAAGTATTAACCCCGAAGGCCGAAACCAACATCAGATCAATACCCCAGAAACCATTCAACTTAACTAATCTCCAATTAGTTTCTGATTTTCTTATCTCCTTTGGGTCTAAGAACAGTATTATTGAAGATACCGTTCACGACAGCCAAAAATCACATTCCATTTATTATCGGGTTAAAGAATAAGTGTTATTTAAAACACTGTTCACGATAAACCCAAAAATCAATATACCAATTCAATTCCAATTAAATATTATTTAATTGGTACACTTCATTAAATCTAAATAAAAAGATTTAATCTTTTTCTCAACTGGGTTCAAGAACAGTGTTAATGAAGACACCATTCACGACAAACCCAAATCACATTTGATATTAAATACAAGGCTCTTAATAGAAAATATATCGGCTTATATTCAATATCAAATTCTACGACCAACAAATATCTTATTGGAAATAACGATACAAATATATCTTTCAAATTTCCATAACTATATCTGTGTAATCACGAAATCCAACATCGAAATAATCCAAAAACAATTTCGATTCAAATCCATTCCAATTCAATCATTGGAAATTCTGGTTACTTTTAAAACCCTTTTCAAATCCAATTTATTTATTTAAAAATAAATAGAATTTTAATTCTAGTTCAAAACTAGTTCATTTCGATAAAAATCTATTTTTATCTTTTCAAATATGGAGTTTTTCGTCCCGATTCTTCCCAAATCATTTCTTATGATTTTACACAAATCATTGATATTTTTAATAATTTTATAAAGGCCCGTACAGTCGATTTCCATCAACGGCATCGATCTGCACTTACAACGACCTTTTCCAAATTTGATTTGTACATAATTCCAAATCCAACTGTTAGATTTCAAATTTCTAATATTCGTTAGAAAGCTCTTTTCGATACGAACCCAAGGTTCCGGTTTTAGGAGAATCCGACGGTTGGATCTCCCACAACGTCAATTCGAAGTCAATGGTCGAAATTCACGAACTGCTGCAGCGCGGCGCGTTCTATTCAGGCCATTAAATAAATATATATATATAATATATTTCATCGATTTCCTTTTAAAACGTATTTTATAAATTGTTTTAACTTCGTTTTCAAAATGATTTCAACTTCATATTCAATTTCAAAACAAAATTGAATATTCCACTATAAATTCGTTTTAAATTCATTTCAAACTGATTTTAATTCATATCGATTTTCAGTTCAATTTCAATATGTTTTAAACTCAATTCAAAAACGATTTCAATTCTATTTCAATCTAATTCGAATTTCAATTCTATTCATTTTAATTCGAATTTCAATTCTTTTCAATTTAATTCGAATTTCTATTCTTTTCAATATAATTCGAATTTCATTTCAAAATATTCGATTTTGAGATCACTTTTCAATATTCATTATAAAAAGGAATATAACCGATATAAATATCGTTCAAGTCAAAATGGCGTCAATCTAATCAACACGGCTTCATATATCCTATTTTCAAATATTCTATTTCAAATATTTCTTTTTCAAATATTTCTATTCAAATATTTCTTTTTCAAAACTGGAATGAGGCCCAAACAATTACCATATAATGTTAATTATATGGATTTTCTACAACACATGTATACAATCACAACGATGAATAATCAACCATCATCCAAAGTGCATTCTACACTGTATAAGCATCAAATATAAATATTCAACGCTTATAACAGTCTGTCAATCAATCGATCAACATACAACTAAACAATCGGGATTCGTGTACGTCAAATATCATCCCAATACCCGTGTGGGGTTTCAAACAATCAAACACATGTATACAATAACAACGATTACCATATAATGTTAATTATATGGATTTTCTACAACACATGTATACAATAACAACGATGAATAATCAACCATCATCCAAAGTGCATTCTACACTGTATAAGCATCAAATATAAATAATCAACGCTTATAACTGTCTGTCAATCAATCGATCAACATACAACTAAACAATCGGGATTCGTGTACGTCAAATATCATCCCAATACCCGTGTGGGGTTTCAAACAATCAAACACAGATTTTACTTGTGCAGTTGGGCGATGTATAAAATTTATCGTCCCAATCAATATCAGTCAAATGTGTGTATATAAACAAATCGTCCGATTTGTTTATTTTTATTTCATTTCATATACACATTAAAAATTCTGTTTTTAACTATAAAATATTTTCCACTATAAAATATTTTATTACAACTATATAAATATTTTATTTCATTTCACATCGCATCACACAATCAACTACACATCAAAATCAAACAAACAAGCATACAAGCCGTCCATGGTCTGTGGACGACGGGTGTCGGGTGCTACTAAACACCGTCTGCATCCTAGTATATATTTTAACTAGAAAATATTTCTATTCAAATATTTATTTTTCAAAACTGGAATGAGGCCCAAACAATTACCATATAATGTTAATTATATGGATTTTCTACAACACATGTATACAATAACAACGATGAATAATCAACCATCATCCAAAGTGCATACTACACTGTATAAGCATCAAATATAAATATTCAACGCTTATAACAGTCTGTCAATCAATCGATCAACATACAACTAAACAATCGGGATTCGTGTACGTCAAATATCATCCCAATACCCGTGTGGGGTTTCAAACAATCAAACACAGATTTTACTTGTGCAGTTGGGCAATGTGTAAAATTTATCGTCCCAATCAATATCAGTCAAATGTGTGTATATAAACAAATCGTCCGATTTGTTTATTTTTATTTCATTTCATATACACATTAAAAATTCTATTTTTAACTATAAAATATTTTCCACTATAAAATATTTTATTACAACTATATAAATATTTTATTTCATTTCACATCGCATCACACAATCAACTATACATCAAAATCAAACAAGCAAGCATACAAGCCGTCCATGGTCTGTGGACGACGGGTGTCGGGTGCTACTAAACACCGTTTGCATCCTAGTATATATTTTAACTAGAAAATTAAATTTAAAAGTGAGAAGTTCTCACCAACTAGCTAATCCAAACGCCTCGACTCTTCATATGTAGAAAATCTCCGCCGTTTCTTCTTTCACCACTTTCGTCATCCGTATTCACTACATATATAAAAATCAAATCTTTACTTTGCTATTCAATATATAAAAATCGAATTTTTACTTTGCTATTCAATATATAAAAATCGAATTTTTATTTTGCTATTCAATATATAAAAATCGAATTTTTACTTTGCTATTCAATATATAAAAATCGAATTTTTACTTTGCTATTCAATATATAAAAATCGAATTTTTACTTTGCTATTCAATATATAAAAATCAAAATTTTACTCCATTAAAATTCCATCCTTTCTTTGTTTTAAAATTTTCAATCTTTTTATTATTATTATTTTTAAAAAAAATCCAAATTCTCTACAACAAAATCTAAACTTTCCACTATAAAAATAAAACCTTTGTAGTTTGAAAATCGTATATTTCTAGTTTTAAAATCATATCCTTTCAGTTTTAAAATCAAATCATTTCTAGTTCTAAAAAGCAATTCATTTCAGTTTTAAAATCATATCATTTCTAGTTTTTAAAAAGCAATTCATTTCAGTTTTAAAGTAAATAAAATAAATGAATAATAAAAGGGAAAGAAGAAAGCTTACATTGTTTAACTGGAAGAAAAAAGGGGTTTTTGCTATGCGTGTCGGTCTGCAGGGGGCTCGCCGGAGTCAGTTGGAGGCGGGGGAAGTGGTGCGTCGAACATCAGAGGGGGGGGGGGGGGCTGCGTCGTTTCCTGCGGCGTTAGATTCGAGACTGGGGCGAGAGGAAGAGGAAGGGGGAAGCTTGGAGGAGGAGGCGGCGCTGGGGAGGCCACCTCCGGCGCGTGCGACGGTGGAGCTAGGGCTCCGCCCCTTTGCTTCATTTTTTTTAATTTGAAATCGATCTGGGTAAACAGAAGAGAGATGGGGAGGGGGGCGTAAGTATAGGGGTTGACCTTTGTTATTTTTATCTTTATTTTATTATATTTTTAATCAATTTATCCTTCAAAAAGTTATCGTTCCATTCGAACTCCAATCGAGACCCATCGACTGTCGTCCCTAGCTAATTACCCCCATTCCAAACACAATGGGATATGCATCGTAAGCGGATTCGATCATTTCGGCCAGTTTTCGTCAAAATCAACATATAACTCTATATATTGAATTTGAACGTGCATTTCAATTTACTGGGGCCACATACTAACTCGAAAAATTCCAGAAAAATATTTTCTAGTTTCGTACTGACGATACGGTCCTAACAAAACTAATTTCATCGAATTCTGAGACCGTTTGAAAAATGGCCATTTTCCAGTCGATTAAAATCAACTAAAATGGTCAAACGCATTTTCCTTTGCCACACTCACATATGGATTCGAAAAATTATGAAATTTGGAACCTAGCAATAATTTGACATCGCAGATCCAACAAAAGTGGTTTCGTCGAAATCCGAGGTCGTTTGCAAAATTTCCATTTTTAAGGGCTAGAATTCCATAGCGACTATTCTGAATATTCACCTGGACGTAACTTTTGATTCCCGCTATGAAATTCCAATCTTTCGGATTCGTTGGAAAGATATTCACACATAGATTCTAATATCTTTGGTTTCACTAAAATCCGGTTTATTTTGCACCCGGTACATTCAATTGAAATTTGAAATCGAATTATCGAACTACCCCGCCATTTTCAATTCCTTTTATAATTTAAAATAAATATTTATATTCTAACGGCGATCTATATAAATATATACGTTTGAATTATATTCAAAATAAATTTTTCATCGTTATTATTTAAAATAATTCATTTTAAATATTCAAAATTCGCTAAAATTGCCAAAATAATTTTTTTAAATTGACTCGGATTTCCGGGTTATTACAATCTCCCCCACTTAAAACTTTTCGTCCCCGAAAAGGAACGGAGCCGAAAGTTGTTTAACAAATCAACTCAACTTCCATTATTTTCATTACGGCTTAAGTTTTTCAACTTTTCAGTTTCTAAAAACTTTTCAAATTTTTGAAAAATTTGGCTAACACCCTAAATTTTCGAAAAGTTTCGCCATAACCTCCCCTGCACCGGGAGCACCGGGAAAATCCCGAAATTGCCATACAGGCCTTCTGATCTCAAAAAGAAAAAGCCAAGCGACTAGCCAATCGGCTCATAAAATCATCATCACCAAAACAAAACAGTAAATTATGGTAAACATGTACCTATTTGTCGGGCAAACAATTTTATTCTTCTGCTCTAGCCTCTTTGCTATGACCTGTTCAATGTAAGTACATGTATATACAAGCAAATGCGACCAAAATTTCAATACAATTCACTATTTGATTCAAATTGGCTATATGGTTAAAATTTTAATTAATCAACCAATAATCAAACAACACAATCAGCAATCCATTAGTTGATTATCATTTCAAATTTATAACTTTGATATATAGTCTAAAAATCAGATTTTTGATGCAAAATCACAACAACAAGCCCTATCTAATTTTGGTTCTCACACCAGTCTAATGAAAATATATAGAAATCTCACTTTCAAAACTCGAAAATAAATACTGGTGATGGTATACTTCATCATCAGGACAATGTCCGGGCGACTAGAGTGTGATTCTATATCTACCCAATATATTAAAACTTCGAATACACGCGGATCAGACGTATATGCAAACTCTATATATATTGGATTGTCCAATTCAATTTAAAATAAATAATCAAATACGAATAATTGATTTAAATTTCAAAACAAAATTTGTTTTCATTTTCAAAATTATACTCTTCACACTCGTTCTAGGATACTACTGATCGTATCTCTAACGAGTCATTCTCGTTGGATATTACTAATCCAATATCTGATGAATTCTTTCGTACGGTTCTAATGTGTCTTGTTTTCTGATCTTTGTAAACCGAAGCTCTGATACCAAATGTGACAACAAGGAATTCCGCTCGATCCGAATCAGTCGCTAAACCGATCAAGACCGTTCGAAACCCCTGATCGTTTTGAGGACACGACAAATCAGAACGCAGACGGAAGAACATTTCATTGTTTATTACAACAATTCATCAGAATACAAGAATATACAGAGTATAAATGAATATTATACGTTACAAAATATCAGAGATTACAATAAATTACATAGCAGCGGAAAATAATACAATACACAACCGAAGGAGATATACGGATACAAAGCTTTCCGGATATCGTTCCAGCTGTAAACCAGGATCCTGTGAATATAAATCTGCAAAACCCAAAACTACTAGCTGCCCGTGTCAAAATAAGGGCACCCAGAGTTTAGGTTAAAACAATAAATTCCAGGTCAGTCATGGGACTGGTGTGAGAACTAAAACAGTTATTAATCTTTATTTTAAAGTTAGGTAAATCAAGGGACCACGCCGTATAACACGGAACGGGTTTCCTCCCAAGAATACCCGTGCATATAACAACAGCGCAATGCTAAATAAAGAAAAATGAAGCTATTATAAGACCCAGGTCCTATCACACAATGCAACACAAGCCGGGGGATAGGGTTTTCCCTTATAATAGCCAAACATGCTTAGTACGTTTTAAAACAAATCATTCGATACTATTATAAGTGCATAGTGTAAAAACAACTTCAAATCATAAGTATCAATCATAGACGGCATGGGTACCATATATCATGTCGCCATACTAGGCTCTACAATCAAAACCGCAAATGTCACGTATTTGGAAGTTGGATTTCCATCTGTGAACCGAGGCAAAAGATAGTCCTCTACCGATTCGAGACTGTCTAGCCCGAGCCTCAGGAACAGCCGCAACTGCCCCTTGGAGCGACAGGGCCGGTCCACCGATGTGGATTAAAATTCCTGAACACTGCGTTTCCCCGCCCTTTGGGGCGTAAGTGAGCCAACGAATGGCTCCATCGGACCCGGATCATCCGATAGAACTGAGGCGCCTCGTAACACCAACAACCACATAAGTCAAACTCGTCAGGGCGTGTAAAACCACTGACGCCACTTCTAGCTAAAAAGAAACGCATGTCCTCCCTGAGGTCCTCTCCCGTTTTTCGTTCACCACCGGGGTGTGAGACTCGCGAATCAACATTGCACAAAGCTACGCCACACAGGCCGTGCTTTGATCATCAACCACAAGACTTTGCTTTTCAACAGAAGCCTTGATCATTTGCATCTTAGCATGCCACACAGGCAATTCACGCTATGCAATCGATATCAATCACACAGAATGAAATCCGATGTCAGACACACAGTCCATCTACAAGTTCGTTCTGGGTCTGAACGAAACAAGAGGCACCTAGTACCCCGCATATACATCGATCTCCAAGTACGTCTGGACGATCACAAACTGATTCCCTCCTCTTGGGTGTACGGCCCAATCAAGATCATCAGTAATTATCCAAACGACGTGAAGACCTCCGGTCTTCTACCATCGTCTTCATCTTCGACTTATCGTCGTATCAGTTATTCAGAATGGGATAAACCCGGTCTTTCTGAATATCTCGCGTATATAATAAATACGTGTTACACAAACACAACATATGCCTCATTCCAATTCATCAGTCACTAACCGCAAATTAGCAAGAGAATAATTCCCCAAACATTAACCCCGAAGGCCGAAACCAACATCAGATCAATATCCAGGAAACCATTCATCTTAGCCAACCCACAGTTAGTTTCTAAATTTCACATTCTTAGGGAAAGGTTCCCATTAATTTTATCAAAGATAAATTCTTTTAAATTTATTCTTTAATCTTCTTTTGAATATCAATTCAAACTAGTCGGGATTAACGAACCTTACCGAAGTAATCATTTGTTTTAGTTTCCCAATCCCAACCTATTCATCCCATGAAGTAAAACTGGTAATACTTCATATCTAACACTACGGTGTTATCGGTAAATTCAATTACCATTTCACGTTCAAATCTAATTAAAGATTTAACTATCGCCTGGAGTAAAACTGGTGATACCCCATTCTCGATCTTTTCAATCTAATTAAAGATTCATTAAAACTTCACTTAGTTTTAATCTTTAACTGGGTTAAAGAATCAGTGTCATTTAAAACACGATTCACGATAAACCCCAAAATCACATCACATTTCAATCAGTCCCTAACCGTAAATTAACAAGAGAATAATTCCCTAAGTATTAACCCCGAAGGCCGAAACCAACATCAGATCAATACCCCAGAAACCATTCAACTTAACTAATCTCCAATTAGTTTCGGATTTTCTTATCTCCTTTGGGTCTAAGAATAGTATTATTGAAGATACCGTTCATGACAACCCAAAATCACATTCCATTAATTATCGGGTTAAAGAATAAGTGTTATTTAAAACACTGTTCACGATAAACCCAAAAATCAATACCAATTCAATTCCAATTAAATATTATTTAATTGGTACACTTCATTAAATCTAAATAAAAAGATTTAATCTTTTTCTCAACTGGGTTCAAGAACAGTGTTAATGAAGACACCATTCATGACAAACCCAAATCACATTTGATATTAAATACAAGGCTCTGAATAGAAAATATATCGGCTTATATTCAATATCAAATTCTACGACCAACAAATATCATATTGGAAATAACGATACAAATATATCTTTCAAATTTCCATAATAAAATCTGTGTAATCACGAAATCCAACATCGAAATAATCCAAAAACAATTTCGATTCAAATCCATTCCAATTCAATCATTGGAAATTCTGGTTACTTTTAAAACCCTTTTCAAATCCAATTTATTTATTTAAAAATAAATAGAATTTTAATTCTAGTTCAAAACTAGTTCATTTCGATAAAAATCTATTTTTATCTTTTCAAATATGGATTTTTTCATCCCAATTCTTCCCAAATCATTTCTTATGATTTTACACAAATCATTGATATTTTTAATAATTTTATTAAGGCCCGTACAGTCGATTTCCATCAACGGCCATCGAACTGTACTTACACCGACCTTTTCCAAATTTGATTTGGACATAATTCCAAATCCAACCGTTAGATTTCAAATTTCTAATATTCGTTAGAAAGCTCTTTTCGATACAAACCCAACGGTTCCAGTTTTAGGAGAATCCGACGGTCGGATCTCCAGCAACGTCAATTCGAAGTCAATGGTCGAAATTCACGAACTGTCGCAGCGCGACGCGTTCTATTCAGGCCATTAAATATATATATATTATATATTTCATCGATTTCCTTTTAAAACGTATTTTATAAATTGTTTTAACTTCGTTTTCAAAATGATTTCAACTTCATATTCAATTTCAAAACAAAATTGAATATTCCACTATAAATTCGTTTTAAATTCATTTCAAACTGATTTCAATTCAAATCGATTTTCAGTTCAATTTCAATACGTTTTAAACTCAATTCAAAAACGATTTCAATTCTATTTCAATCTAATTCGAATTTCAATTCTATTCATTTTAATTCGAATTTCAATTCTTTTCAATTTAATTCGAATTTCTATTCTTTTCAATATAATTCGAATTTCATTTCAAAATATTCGATTTTGAGATCACTTTTCAATATTCATTATAAAAACGAATATAACCGATATAAATATCGTTCACGTCAAAATGGCGTCAATCTAATCAACACGGATTCATATATCCTATTTTCAAATATTCTATTTCAAATATTTCTTTTTCAAATATTTCTATTCAAATATTTCTTTTTCAAAACTGGAATGAGGCCCAAACAATTACCATATAATGTTAATTATATGGATTTTCTACAACACATGTATACAATAACAACGATGAATAATCGACCATCATCCAAAGTGCATTCTACACTGTATAAGCATCAAATATAAATATTCAACGCTTATAACAGTCTGTCAATCAATCGATCGGCATACAACTAAACAATCGGAATTCGTGTACGTCAAATATCATCCCAATACCCGTGTGGGGTTTCAAACAATCAAGCACAGATTTTATTTGTGCAGTTGGGCGATGTGTAAAATTTATCGTCCCAATCAATATCAGTCAAATGTGTGTATATAAACAAATCGTCCGATTTGTTTATTTTTATTTCATTTCATATACACGTTAAAAATTCTATTTTTAACCATAAAATATTTTCCACTATAAAATATTTTATTACAACCATATAAATATTTTATTTCATTTCACATCGCATCACATAATCAACTACACATCAAAATCAAACAAACAAGCATACAAACCGTCCATGGTCTGTGGACGACGGGTGTCGGGTCACTAAACACCATCTGCATCCTAGTATATATTTTAACTAGAAAATTAAATTTAAAAGTGAGATGTTCTCACCGACTAGCTAATCCAAACGCCTCGACTCTTCATATGTAGAAAATCTCCGTCGTTTCTTCTTTCACCACTTTCGTCATCTGTATTCACTACATATATAAAAATCAAATCTTTACTTTGCTATTCAATATATAAAAATCGAATTTTTTCTTTGCTATTCAATATACAAAAATCGAATTTTTATTTTGCTATTCAATATATAAAAATCGAATTTTTACTTTGCTATTCAATATATAAAAATCGAATTTTTTACTTTGCTATTCAATATCTAAAAATCGAATTTTTACTTTGCTATTCAATATATAAAAATCGAATTTTTACTCCATTAAAAATCCATCCTTTCTTTGCTTTAAAAATTTCAATCTTTTTTTTTTTAAAAAAAATCCAAATTCTCTACAACAAAATCTAAACTTTCCACTGTAAAAATCAAACCTTTGTACTTTGAAAATCGTATATTTCTAGTTTTAAAATCATATCCTTTCAGTTTTAAAATCATATCATTTCTAGTTCTAAAAAGCAATTCATTTCAGTTTTAAAATCATATCATTTCTAGTTTTAAACAGAAATTCATTTCGGTTTTAAAGTAAATTAAATAAATGAATAATAAAAGGGAAAGAAGAAAGCTTACATCGTTTAACTGGAAGAAAAAAAAGGGTTTTTGCTGTGTGCGTCCGTCAGCAGGGGGCTCGCCGGAGTCAGTTGGAGGCGGGGGAAGTGGTGCGTCGAACATCAGAGGGGGGGCTGCGGCGTCAGATTCGAGACTGGGGCGAGAGGAAGAGCAAGGAGGGAAGAGGAAGGGGGGAAGCTTGGAGGCGGAGGCGGCGCTGGGGAGGCCGCCTCCGGCGCGTGCGACGGTGGAGCTAGGGCTCCGCCCCTTTGCTTCGTTTTTTTTTGTTTTTTTTTTGAAATCGATCTGGGTAAACATAAGGGAGATGGGGGGGGGGGGTAAGTATAGGGGTTGACCTTTGTTTTTTTAATTTTTATTTTATTTTATTTTTAATCAATTTATCCTTCAAAAAGTTATCGTTCCATTCGAACTCCAATCGAGACCCATCGACTGTCGTCCCTAGCTAATTACCTCCATTCCGAACACAATGGGATATGCATCGTAAGCGGATTCGATCATTTCGGCCAGTTTTCGTCAAAATCAACATATAACTCTATATATTGAATTTGAACGTGCATTTCAATTTACTGGGGCCACATACTAACTCGAAAAATTCCAGAAAAATATTTTCCAGCTTCGTACAGACGATACGGTCCTAACAAAACCAATTTCATCGAATTCTGAGACCGTTTGGAAAATGGCCACTTTCCAGTCGATTAAAATCAACTAAAACTGGTCAAACGCGTTTTTCTTTGCCACGCTCACATATGGATTCGAAAAATTATGAAATTTGGAACCTAGCAATAATTTGACATCGCGGATCCAACAAAAGTGGTTTCGTCGAAATCCGAGGTCGTTTGCAAAATTTCCATTTTTAAGGGCAAGAATTCCATAGCGACTATTCTGAATATTCATCTGGACGTAACTTTTGATTCCCGCTATAAAATTCCAATCTTTCGGATTCATTGGAAAGATATTCACAAATAGATTCAAATATTTTTGGTTTCACTAAAATCCGGTTTATTTTGCACCCGGTACATTCAATTGAAATTTGAAATCGAATTATCGAACTACCACGCCATTTTCAATTCCTTTTATAATTTAAAATAAATATTTATATTCTAACGACGATCTATATAAATATATATGTTCGAATTATATTCAAAATAAATTTTTCATCGTTATTATTTAAAATAATTCATTTTAAATATTCAAAATTCGCTAAAATTGCCAAAATAAAAATTTTAAATTGGCTCGGATTTCCGGGTTATTACATTGAACGAGCCACTACATGGGTTAGCTATGACCCACATCCCTATGGGGGCCACCTTTGAGAAGCTTGTGGACATGGCGCTTATGCATGAATAGGAGAAGGGCGCCAATGCTAGTAAGGCACCCGAGAAGAAAGGGGATCAAAAGAAACCGCAAGAACAACAACAAAACAAGAAAGGCGGGAAGAACAATAATGGAAAAGGAAAGAAGAAGTGCTTTAATTGTGGGACACCAGGCCATCTAAGTAAAGACTGTAGGAAAAAGAAGAAGACTGGCTGTTTCCACCGTGGAGAGGCAGGTCACCTAGTTAAGGACTACCCAAGGAAACATGGGCAAGGGCAAAGAACTTCTGGAGGGCAGCTTCAGGCTCTCGTGGCACCGGGGCAGGCAAGGGAGCAGGTCCACGCTCTCGCGGTCCCACCGCTACAAGGACGAGGTAGAAACATTTCCGTTGAGAGTTTAGTTTTTCTATTTGATCACCCTGTCCGTACCTTATTCGATTCTGGCGCATCACATTCGTTTATCTCTACATCATTAGTTGGAACACTGCACTTAGATACGTGTCTTGTTGTGGATCCCATTATAGTCTCAAATCCTATTGGTGGGTCGGCTCATTTATCCATGGTTTGTAGGGATTTGATATTGTCTATCTTAGGCATTAGTTTTAAATGTAATGCTTTTGTGCTTGGTTTCATGGGCTATGGGTTGATTCTAGGGATGGATTGGCTAACCGGATATGGCACCATCCTAGATTGTGAACGAAGGGTAGTAAAATTGTCGAATCGTAGTGGAAAGACCCTTGACATTTCTTGTGACCCTAGAGGACCGGTGATGCTTAGTTATCTTGAGTCACCTGACGCATCCAATGATGATTTACATTCTGTTCGTATAGTCCATGAATATGTTGATGTCTTCGATGAGGTGAGGGGTCTACCCCCAAAATGTGAGATAGACTTTTGTATTTATCTTATAGACAATGCAAAACCAGTATCTCTGCCAGTATGCCACATGGCTCCTCGTGAGAGGAGGGAGCTCAATAAGCAAGTAGGGGAGTTGCTTGAGAAAGGGTTCATAAGACGTAGTATATCGAAGTGGGGTGCTCCAGTAGTATTTGCCACGAAGGCGGATGGGTCCCTTAGACTTTGTGTGGACTATAGAGAGCTTAATTAACTTACTAAGAAGAATAGACACCCCCTGCCAAGGATCGACGATCTCTTCGATCAGTTAGTTGGCGCCTCAGTGTTTTCGCAGTTGGACTTAGCCACTGGTTTCCATTAGTTGAGAGTGGCTGAGGATAGCATAGACAAGACTGCCTTTAGGACTCCGGACGGTTTCTATTAGTGGCTTGTGATGCCCTTCGGTTTGACAAACGCCCCCGCATACTTTGTTGACCTGATGAGTAGGGTGTTTAGGGAGTACCTTAATAAATTCGTGGTGGTCTTTGTGGATGACATCTTGGTCTTTTCTAAGAGCGAGAAAGAGCATGCCCTACATCTTAGGGAAGTGTTGGAGACCTTTCGAGCGCATAACCTTAAAGCTAAATTTTCTAAATGTCACTTTTGGAGGAAGGAAGTGCGATTCTTAGGGCACGTGGTTTCCAAAGAAGGGATAGCTGTGGATCCCGCGAAGGTGGTGGCCATCCAAGATTGGAAGGTCCCTAAAAATGCTACCGAGGTGAGGAGTTTCTTGGGGTTGGCAGGCTATTATAGGAAGTTTATCAAGGACTTCGCAAAAATATCAACCCCATTAACACGCTTGACGAAGAAGAACCTAGTTTTTACATGGGACGTAGATTGTGATAATGCGTTCCAACGTTTAAAAAGAGCTTTGACCACAACCCCAGTCTTAGTGTTGCCAGATGGGAGTAAGCCATTTACCGTTTATACCGATGCTTATGGGACAGGACTAGGCGCGGTCTTAATGCAAGAGGGAAGGGTAATAGCCTATGGAGGAAGGCAGTTAAGAGTACATGAGAGAAATTACCCTACGCATGACCTAGAGTTGGCCCCTATTGTTTTCGCGCTTAAGTCTTGGCGCCATTATCTTCTTGGTGAGAAATTCGAATTGTTCACTGACCACAAGTCGCTAAAATACTTGTTCTCTCAAAAGGACTTGAACTTAAGGCAGCAAAGGTGGATGGAATTCTTAGCGTCCTACAATTTCGAGATAGCATATACCCCTGGCAAGGGTAACGTGGTGGCAGATGCCTTAAGTAGGAAAAGGTTGTCCTTGAGTCTGTTGTTTGTTGAGCGACGAAGCTTAGAGTTCATCTCTACGTTTGACTTTAGGCCTTCCATTGACTTTGTACTCGGTTTGCTAGCATCCTTAGAGGTCAGACCTATGCTTTTGGGACGGATTGGTGAGGCACAGCGAGATGACCCACAGTTGGTTGAGTTAGTAGAGAAGCTCATAAGGGGGGAGTCATCGAGCCATCTCAACAGGTATACCCTAGATGATAAGGGTTGGTTACGTAGGGACGGTAGACTTTGTGTACCACAAGACGAGGACTTAAGGAAGACCATTCTTGATGATGCACATCGTTCGAAGATGACCATTCATCCTGGCGGGGACAAGATGTACATGGACATGAGACGAGTTTACTTTTGGGCCGGTATGAAGAAGGATGTGGCCGAATTTGTCGCTAGATGTTTGGTGTGCCAACGAGTAAAAGCAAAGCAAAAGAAGCCCGGTGGGTTGCTTCACCCATTGGAGATCCCACAATGGAAGTGGGAAAGTGTCTCGATGAACTTTGTTGACGGCTTATCTAGATGGAGGAAGGGTAATACGGGGATTTGGGTCGTAGTAGACAAACTTACTAAGAGCGGCCATTTCATTCCCGTGAAGAGTAAGAGGACTGCTCCATGGTTAGTCTCCGTATACATTCGAGAGATAGTTAGTTTGCACGGTGTTCCTTCTAGCATAGTGAGCGATCGCGATCCTATCTTTACTAGCGAGTTTTGGAGGAGCTTGCAAGAGGCGGTAGGGACTCAGTTATGTTTGAGCACTGCATATCATCCTCAGACGGACGGCCAGACCGAGAGGGTGAATCGTATTCTAGAGGACCTTTTGAGGCTATGTGTTTTAGACTTCGGAGGTACATGGGAGGAGCATCTTCCTTTGGTAGAGTTCACATATAATAATAGCTTTCAGTCTAGCATTGGCATGGCACCTTTCGAGGCTCTTTATGGACGGCCATGTCGTTCGCCTACATGCTGGTGGGAATCTACGGATAAGATCTTACTTGGACTCGATATGATTAGAGAGACTTCGGAAAAGATCGATTTGATTCGAAGGAGGATGAAGATGGCACAACATAGGCAGAAATCTTATGTGGACCAGAGAAGGACAGATCTTGAGTTTGATATTGGGGACATGGTCTTTATCAAGGTGTCTCCATTACGGAATGTTGTTCGCTTTGGGTCCGTTGGGAAGTTAGCACCAAGGTTCGTAGGGTCGTTTCCTATTAGGGAGAGGATTGGACAGATGGCATATAAAGTGGAGTTGCCCGAAAGACTTAGTGGTGTACACGACGTATTCCATGTATCACATTTAAGGAAGTGCTTGCACGAGACCGCGGAAGTGGTAGAGCCAAGCTTGCTTAGAGAGGTGGAGATAGAGCGTGATTCGACAATTCAACGAGCTCCTACGTGCATTATTGGGTCGTAGATTAAGAAGTTGAGGAATCGAGAGGTCAAGCTAGTCAAAGTGCAAAGGGGAGATGATGAAAGAAACGCTACTTGGGAGACGGAAGAGAAGATGCGTTCATTATACCCTTTTCTTTTCGAGGGTATGTCTTTTAATTTCTCCTTTATCGCTTACCTTGTGCTCGTTTTATCTTTAGTATGTCCTCTCGCTAGTATCTTTGACCTTTAGATAGGGTAGTCCTACGGTTGAAACATGTGTTTGAGACATGTTATGTATGATGGATGCATGTGGATACAAGTGTTTGCTAGTGGTTGCTCATGGATACATATACACACACTTTAGGCACTAGATCGGCTCAGTCACTTTCATATTCCATATTGCATATAAATGGATGTATTTAGTAAAATGAATGTACATTGAATGTGTGTATCATACGGATGATGCATTTAAATGGATGATTGTGCACATATATACTGATGATATGTATAGGATTCTTTGCATACATGATGGATACATGGCACTATCATTATTTGCATTAAGGAGGTCGACTGAATCAATGGACCGCCTGATTTAGCATTAGTATATGGACATATACACACACTATGCATATATACATGAAAACCATTAGATTTTTTTTAAGGATCATGGTTGCTAGTGGTTGATGGTTGAGTAGATGGATGATTGGATGGTAGGATACGTTCTTCTTGACTTAGAGATTTCAAGGACGAAACCCTTTAAGTAGGGGAGAATCCCGGATTTTTGAATAATCGAATTAACTAAATTCAAAGAATAATTAATCTTAGACGTGAGAATTAAGGGAAACGGGTTGCTCCATTGTGTTCGTCTCGGAATTCTGGTTGAGATAGAGTCCGAGTTTATGGGAAACGAATATCGGATGAAGTAGATATGGACGAAGGAAGTTAGGCGGAAAAACAAAAAGAAAAAAAAATTGCACTGGCGCACTTGGGAAGTGCGCCATTACAAGTATTGCACTGGCGCACCTGCCAAGTGCGCCCAGGCCGAGCAGCAGGCCTACACAGCTTTCTGGTGCAGTCTGATCTATATTGTGACTCATTGTTGAGTCCTTTCCGACTCCTTGTTGAGTCATTAGGGCTGAGGTGTCACCCTATCTTGACTGAGTGGTTTTGATTAACCCTAAGATCATCCGACGGTTATAATTAAATTGAAATTCACTATAAACATGGGTAGACTCAAACCCTAAAATCAAATTAAAATCTGAATCATGGTCGTCATGTTGTCATCTTGTAACCTAGAGTAGCCTCCACTAATTAAAGGGAAATCAAAGCTAATCAATTCAGTTCTATTCAACTCTAATCTAAACGATAACGAATCTACTACAAAGGCAAGCTAAATCAATTTTAGAACTCAGATTTTAGAACGCAAGACCTTCTTTTTTGTGAGTTCGATTTCTTTAATTAGATAATTAACAATTTAATTGGATTGAGCTATAATTTGGATTATATGGTTATGTTGTGAATCATTGACCATATGTTATTATCTATGTTGTAAATTCTATGATGTTATGATCTATGTTGTAAATTCTATGATGTTATTATCAATGTTGTAAAGCATTGATGTTATCATCTATGTTGTAAATCTATGATTCATAATGATGTTTCATATGCTAGTTTGGTTATGTTGTTGGAACTAATTCATATATTAAATCATATGTATGTATGTATGCAAGTCTAGATGTTAATTTAGATCTGAATCATATGCAAGTTAGTGAGTAAGAATTATATATACAACCTTACATATTTCATGACATCTATCTTATGTGTAAATTGGATCTAAAGTTAGGCTCTGACATGTGTGAGTTAGATGCAAGTTTACATCATAGTCTATGTTGTATAAATCACATATGCATGTATATATATATATTGGAGTATGAATCATGTAATGTAAAGTTTGTGACTATTGCCGATGCAAGTTTACACCCTATGATTAGATCTATGACATCCATAGTTTATGCAAGTTTGTAACTTTGGCCTATGCAAGTTTTTGGATGAAAAACCTTATTCACACATGCAAGTTCACCCTTTATGTTTAGATCTAGATTTTATTCTATGCATGTTGTGATGTTTCCTCTTTATTCCATAAGTTAGACTATTCGAGTCTAACGTATATTTTACGTTAAACAAACGTACATACAACGTGGGGGCAATGGGATAATATTAAAAGATTTAATATTGAGAATTGGCATAAATGCCTTAAATGTGATGTTAATTGGTATAATTTTATATACCATAAATAGATGACATAATTGAGTCAATTATAGACATAGTTAAATTTGTAATTGATTGGCAATTTGAATAGGGAAATTAATTCAAATTGGGGGTACTTAATTAGGAGTATTTAATCGCCTAAGACACGAGGTTAGACTCTTTTGTGGTGTAAGACTGCCGGGAACCGCCTGGCAAATCCAGCTGCCACAAAATTCCAGTCTAATGTGGGAGGTCTTAGGCATAAATTAAATGCGTAACAGTTGTAAAGACACGAGGTTAGGCTCGTTTGTGGTGTAAGACTGCCCGGACCCGCCCGGCAAATCCAACTGCCACAAATGCCAGTCTAATGTAGGAGGTCTTTATAAGGTTACAGTCTTAATGAATTAAGAAACACTTAACCAGATAAACATGTAGTGGGACATGAGGGGGTTAAGTGGGTGCCTTGGGTGGCATATGGAATTAAGTGGGTGCCTTGGGTGGCATTCTGAAATACGATTAGATGCACTTAACCAATATTGAAACATGTAAAATACATGATTAAGAATGGGGTTAAGTGGGTAATAACCTTAGAGGGGACCAAGCGTAGGTGGAAAGCTTGTGTCATGCATGGGGGCCCTTTACAAACCAGTAACCCATTAAGTATCTTTGTGGGCTCGACCCAAGTCGAGGACGGGACACGCGTACTGGATTTGGTCGTAAGAGGTCAAAACGGGTCAGCAGTGGCAATGCAAGTCCAACGGGTTCATATGCGTGTGTGGGCCCTGGCTGGTAGGTAAGACGTTGTTGCATCGTGTAGATATAAGCCGTGCATTTTTGGTTGTATCAGATTGCCACTTTGGGGAGTGATACACCCCACTGTGGGGCCAGCACGGGTATCTACGAGTTAGGGAGCCGATTGAATGGGGGTAGTGGGTACACCTAGTGGAGATAGGGGCAGACGACACCTATGGAGGTAGCTAGGGGTGCATGGAACTACCATTAGCTGCATTAAGTTCTGCAAGCGGGATCCACTTTTAGGGTGACTAGTAGTGGTGCAGTGTAGTAATTATCTTATAGTGACTAGGTGCGCCTTTAACGATATCTTGGTTCATCTTATTTCTTCGTTTTGTTTTGTCATACCCAATTGTTCACAGTCATTTCCTTGTTTCCTAGCTTATACCTTAGCCTAGTTATTTTGATAATTATATTGTTAAAGTTATCGCACTCGCTAGACTTTATGTCTGACCCCCTTTTCTTTCCACCTCTTTTCTTCTTCCCCCCCCTCAGGTTTGCGAGGGAATACTACAGCTTAGTGCCGATTTCTTTCAACTGCTTGAAGAGAGTAGATGTATCGCTTGGGACCCTCTCATCTTTATGGCTTTGCTTATGCTCAGTGGGGGTTTATGCGTTTATGTTTTTGCTTCTTTATGTACTTTGAAGTTTTTGAAAAAGACTATTGGTCCTGTTGTAATGGCTTTGTAAACTACTTATGTAAACTCGTTTTGAGTTATGATGAAATAAAATAAGTTTTATCTTCCGCTGTGTTGTATTATTTATTTATTCTTGTAATTTATCTATTCTATACAAACAATAACGCTTCATGGACATTGATGCATTCCCTTTGTGAGTGACATTAATGGACGTGGGGTGTTACAAAGGGCTTCGTACCAATCACCTTGTAGAAGGATCTTCAACATCAGGCAAAAGGAAAGATTATTGTTGTTATCACAAGATAAAAATACATGAGACTAGTCAGTATCATGGTTTGATGAAAAAAACTAAGTCGAAAAACAAAGAAAGACTAGTTGAGAAGCTTCGAGTATAACCATTAGAAAAAAGCTGGTCAGAGGCAACACACCATGGGAATGAGAACTTAATAATAAGTCTCCTATCTCAAATGATTACTTTTATTAGCCATTTAACTTTATCTTTCTACTTATGATCAAATAGATATTAATGTAAGTTGGAGTGCTATTACAAGTAAAAATCAAACCCTGTTCAGGCTTATGCATACAACAAATGCTCAAAGGCAGCACCTTATGCTTATGTCTCGTCCCGTAGGAGGGAACGAAAGCTCAAAGGAAGCACTTAAAGCGTGTCCAATTTTTGTTTACGCCTCATCCCACGGAAGGGAACGAAAGCTCAAAAGGGAGCACTTAAGAATGCAATGCATGACTTAGTGCACAACAAAGTTATCAATCGATGGAAAGCTTTGATGGAAGCCGCCCAAAAGAATATGCAACAAAGAAACAATTAAATGTCAATCATCGCCCGGCTTAAATGAGATTGATCAAAATATTTTCTCCTTTATCTTAAAATTTCATAAACTATCTTTATCAAACATTTTATACTGACATATACGAATATTTCTACGAAAGGTGTGGAACCTGCCCTTGATAAAAAATATCTAACAAAGCCTTCATAAGAAGAGGAGAATTAACAGAGCCTTCAGAAGAAAAGGCAAATCAACAAAGCCTTTATAAGAAAAGGTAAAATAGACAAAGATTCTAGAGAGAGAAGCCACATCAAATAAAGCCTCCAAAAGAGGAGCATAAAAAAAAACTTCTAGAAAGAGAAGCCATACACTAAATGAAACTTCCAGAAAGTGAAGCCATAACAAATAAAGCTTCCAGAGAGAGGGAAGTCGCAACAAACAAAGCTTCCGGAAGAGTAGAAGCACAAATAAAGCTTCCGAGTGGAGAAGAAACAAGAAATAAATAACCCAAGAAGAGAGGCCACCAAATTCTCACGCTTCTACAATGGAGCTGCCCCCAGAGTAGGGCTAAAATACTCCCAGGCTCTTATAATGGAGTTACCCCCGGAGCAGGCTAAAATACTCTTAGGCTTCTACGATGGAGCTACCCCAGGAGTAGGGGTAAAACACTCTGAGGCTTCTATAATGGAGCTACCCCCGAAGTTAAGCTAAATACTTTCACCTCCAGCTACTTGAGTGCCCCCTAAGTGCAACTAGTTACGCATGCATCTACCCATAAAGGGACCAGTGTCTTTCTCTTAGTGAGTATTCATGCATTTGCATATCCTATGGGTTAGAAATAAGGCTAGACGTTAGATACCCAATAGCCGAATAATCAAACGGAACTACTGCCGATTGACTAGTCGGTTCAGGATAGGGTTAGTTTATTCTGAAAGCAGTCCTCTATATATACACATTCGAAAATTACTTCTTTGGATATTTAAGACTCTGTCATCTATGTGTTTCTCTGAAGGACCTCTGAGAAACCCACATATAATTCATAATTGCATGATCACTTTAAATGATGTTTGAGTTGTTCAAACATTGATTTGCATAGATTGTTTTTGGATAATTCTTGATGCCTTATTGGACGATTTTTGAATAGTATTCGATAATTCTTTTATACCTTCATTAAGGCATTTTATTTAACTATGACATTTAATTGTGACTTCAAATTAGGATATAATTTTCGATGAGGATTTCATATTTCCTATTTACCCAAGTATAAGTCTTAGTGTTTCTACTAATTTCCTATGTGAATTTCTGATTTCATTTACCTGAGTATGAGTCTCGAGGTTTCTATTATTTCAAATGATTTCTGATTTCTACTTACTCGAGCATGAGTCTCGGGGTTTCTACTAATTTTAGATGTGATTTCTGATTTCTCTTTATTCGACTGTGAGTCCTGGACTTCTATTATTTCCTATTTGAATTGCTGATTTTTTACTTACCTGAGTGTGAGTCATGAGGTTTCCATATGATTTCTATTTATCCGAGTGTGTATCTCGGGATTCTTATTATATTCAAGTTTCCGAATTTCTATGGCACAAATTCAAGTCTAAGCCTTTAACCCTTTTACTTGCTATTCCAAATGAGTACTTTTAAACAAACAAATACTTTTAGAAAATGATCCTATAGATCTGCATTATTCTAACAATCAATTCTAGCTATGAATTTTTATTCTCATTTCCAAAAAAAATGTACAAATTCCTTTTGTCATATACGCATTTAGAGTTATGATATGCCACTACTGTTCCAAGATAAATGTGTTTAAATCAGTACCCAGGATGCTACCTCGGGTCTCCCATTCGAATCTCCCAATAAGGTTTATGATTTTCAGCACCTTACATAGAGAAGTTTTCTAGAATTATTACACATTTACTCCTAAAATTCATTGTTGTAGATCTTGATTAAAATAATGAGGTATCAAGCACTGTGTAAGTCATATTACTTCTACTGGTACATTATGCTTGTTGGAACTAAACCCCTGTTTTTCTATGGCAGATATCCAAATAATGTTCTGGGTTTGCTGTCTCACTCTTATGGGAACAAATTCTTGTTGAACTGAATATCTAAATAAGAACATTGGTTCTCCCATTCGATATTATTAGAAAATGTCAAACCATAGAATTCCACATGGATACATGTTAAGTTTTCACATTATGCACAATTAGGTTTATAAAAGTTCATAATTTAGAGTTTGTACTCAAGCTCTAATTCATAAAGAAAATTAATGCTTCCCCTTGCATCATTATTTTGGGTTATACGAAAGTAGTACCAAAACATGTTTAATGATTTTCGAGTTACTAGATAAGCTATACAAGGACCACAAGATTTTTTCCTAAAGAACAAAATCTTCTTTATACTAGGGGGCTAACTGTTAACACCAAAATTCGCACTAGCCAAATATAAAGAAGCGGAAGGGCAAGAAAAAGGATTTCGAGTAGTGAAGCCGAAACCAAATGGGAAAAGCTCCGAAAGTTGCAGAACTGGCGCCGAGAGCAAGAAATCAGAAAGTTGATACTAGCAACGAAAGGTTCAGGGAATCAAGGTCAACACCGGATGCTCGAGAGTATCGGCCTGACGCCGACAGCGGAATAAGATGGCAAGCTTACGAAAATGACATCCAGAAGGCCAACATCGAAAGGAAAATAGGATCGATACATATTTCTCAATTTAACTCCTACAAAGAGGAGGTCAATCGAGAAAAAATGCTATTCAATCAAAGGTCCAACTGATTACCGCGTCTGTATTGTAAATACGCAGTTACAAATAATTCGCTAAAGTAATAGGAATTAGACCTAAGGCGACTAGCACCAAAAGGATGTTTCAGAGGCACATAATCGACGCCAGACCACTGAGACAGTTGATACAAAAAGCAAAAGGAAAAGGACTGCTACTACCAAATTCAACACTGAAACCTGTTGTCGATGAAGGGATATTAGACTACAACCAGCTCTCAAAAGAATGATCCGGAGCATGGAGCTGACATCAGGCTAAAGTCGAAAGCATAAAAGAGGTGATTTGGTCAATAGGCTACGACACCAACATAAGGGAGAAAGCTAGGTACCGAAATGAAAGGTGACATCCATGAAGTAGCGCCGATACTAAAGGTCATCAACATGGGCTCAGTTCCGAAAACATAAGGCATGAAGTTGGAGGCAAGTAAAGAAGAGAATGAACTGGAAGCCTATGACCCAAGACCCGAAACTAGGAAAGCATTCTATATTGTCTGAAACACAATAGGAATCACAAAGCCAGGCAAAAGGAGACAAAAGGGTTATCGGCACTAATTAACTTAGTGTTGAGAAAAAAGAAGGTAAAGATGTTAATGCCATAGAAGCAGGAACACAACGAAAACATTCCGAAAGGTAGCTATTGGAGTCAAAGCTTGTCGATCCCCGAAAGACAACTTTAAATCCCTCAGGGGAAGTAATGAGAACATGCTTCTGCAAGACTGAGACAAAATCCAAAGAATCACCGAAAGTAAATCGAAGCTTATAAGAAGAAGAATTTTCCACACTAATTTTCTTAGTGTCAATACCGAAAGAGATGAAGGTTCTGAAGTCCTAGGAAACTAAAGCACAAGAGAAAATACTATGAGAGCTTGGAACCGAAACATTTCCGAAAGTCGAAAACACCTCCTAAAGCTATCTACACCAACTGAGTTGGTGTTGGTACATTATGAAGAAGCAGTACCCAAGTTAGGCTCCTAAAGCCAAGACTGACACACCGAAAGCAAAGTTATATCCGATAGCGATGTTGAGAAAAAATAAAGCCAGCTGAAACCGAGATAACCGGAAGCGTAAGGCATGAAGCAGCGGACACTATGCTGCAGCATCCGAAAGGAGCTTTTTGCTGAGTTGGTGGCAAAAAGAACCCGATTTGTCAATAAATAAGACCCTAGGAGTCACTTTTTGATGGACTTTTCCCCATTCCACAATCTTGCTCTCATTTCTAAGAGAGCTAACCCTGATTTGTAAATCAATCTGGGGATTTCTTAGGTAACCTCCTCCATGAATAAAATCATCAAATCCCTTAAAGTTGATGTATATTCAATCCAAACAGAACCACTATAAATTGTTGTGTTCTCTATTATTTTGCATATTATATTGTTTACAGTGATGCCTATGCATATTTACGCACCTCAATCCAATCTTTCCGATAATTACCTAAACACCCTTAACGTGTACTTTAGTGCTGATTAGTGGCAATTGTTGTTACTCCATCATACGGTAATTGTTGATCCTTATGTCTTACAGGCGTGATACTTACCTCTTGAAGGAGGAGTAACTAATCCTTTTACTAGGGGTCTTGATAACTAAGAAGCGGTGAATTCAATCAAGCACAAAAGGACTATATTACCAAGATACCCTTCTGCAAGCCGTTTAGCTTTCTAACTTGCTTTGGGCTTAGGGAACCCTTATCCCAAGGTAATTGTTGGTCCTTAAGTCTTGCAAGTGTGATATTCATCTCTTGAAGGAATAGTAACTAATCTTCGGGCTTAAGACCTTGATATCTAGGAAACGGTGAACTGACTCAAGCATGTATGAACTAAATAATCCCAAGTTCCCTTAAGTCCATAACCATGCTCTTATTTCCGGTGTTGACGAAAAATATCGTTTCAATATGCAAATCCAATATATAATCCTATTCTTTAATCTCATGTTTTAAATTATTATTCTTGATTGACATTCTTGAAAGCTAAACTTCTTAACTTAATATTCTAAAACCTTAAGTTCAAGATATTTCCTCATCACGGGCTGCTAATATCTTTTCCCTTATTAACTTCCAAATTCCAAATGTAATTAACTGGTAGTCTAGTGTCCCCATAAAATTCCCTTATTCATAATAAATTTACTATGTGGTTTTAAATCCTAAATCACATAAGCATAAACAGGGATACACTACTTGTAACGTCCCACCTATATACTTGCGTTAGCCAAGGCCATTGCAAGCAACAATGTCAACTAACCCGAAGAATAAGGATGTTGAGGAGCGACCATCTGTATATTAGCTTTGAACGAGTGTTAAATATGTCGGATAATATGGTAAAAAAATTCAATCTCAAGAGGGAATTCAACACATCAAAATCAAGTCCAAATCTACTACACAGTGGCTATATGTAATTCAGAAAGAAATATAAAATAAATAACAATATATCATAGCTAGACACAGATATTCATATCATTAAGGTGAAAACAGATATGAATAATAGCACATGAGTATAAATACAATGTTAGTGGTCATAGTCGGTCCACTAAAAGACATAGGAATAGATACAAATGCAAGCTCAAAATAAATATTATATACAAGGAGTCACTATCTCAAATACATAAAAGGTAAAACTACTAATAAGATCGGCTAGCCAAAAGAAGAAGCTAACCCATGCTATAGTCAAGGAGATGCACCTGTAATACCTCAGTTTGACCTGAGTATTATTTATAAGAATAAACAATAAACGGATCAGTCCAACTGTACTCATCATGATAAACTGAGATAGAAATAGAGATATGCACAGATAATGACATAGGAGCAATAACAACAATAATCCCTAATAAATGTGAAGTCTTGGAGGTGTTCATAAAACATGTCAAAGAAAATCTCAAAGCTAACTAATAGATTATCACATTCTAAAGATATAGCTGTTTACGAGAAATGATAACACTCACCAAGTCGATGCAATATAGACAACAAGATATCAACAAATGATTATTCATGAGAAATGATGTCTCCCATAAGGTCAACATGAAATTAGGAAATATGATTTCAACATAAGGATATTCATGAGAAAATGATGTCACCCATCAAGGCTACATGAAATAGAATATACGATAACAACAGGAGGATATTCATGAGAAATGATGTCACCCATCAAGTCTACATGAAATAGAATACACGGTAACAACAGGAGGATATTCATGAGAAATGATGTCACCCATCAAGTCCACATGAAATAGAAAATATTATATCGCGTATCTCGCCGATATGAAATGATCCGAAGATCAAAGATATAAATGAATGAACCGAAGTTCCTCAGGATGATCCGAAGATCATCGCGAATCCGAAGATCGCATGAGTCGAAGCTCCTCAGGATGATCCGAAGATCATCGATGTGACCCGAAGGTCGGATTGATCCGAAGATCCTCAATGATGAAATTGATCATTTATAGTGTAAACTACACCAAGCTAGTAAATATAAGAGTCGAGCTACATGTCCTACAACCAATTGCTCAACTTGAATATTAAGAACAAGTTGTAAATTTCACTAGAGATACGAAACGATCATTGCCACAATGTTCAATCGAACGAGTCCAAGAATTAACCATCAAAACAAACACAAAGGGTCATAGTCCTTGTTTTTACTAAGGAGTTTAATTAGATTTTTCATACAATGAGAGAAATGTTTATCAAATATATACTAGTAGATTTGTAAATCAATTTATAAAATAACTTCATATAATGAAGTCGTATTGGAAACCAATTTGGAAAATAACTTCATACAATGAAGCGGAGTTAAAAAACCGTTTAATAAAACATTTGATATCTACTAATAATTAAAAACCCTTTTTATATCATTTCGAAGTGGCAAATCTCGTGTGATATCGATCGAATTAATGATCAAACAAAGAATTCACGTTTTAATAACGAAGATGAAACCCCACGACTATCGATTATAATATTCATTCACCACAAATGAATCAAAAGTTCCTGAAATCGAGATGCAGAAATCTACGAACCAGAGAAACGGCAAAGTCACAAATGAAGGCGAAATGGGTTGAAACTCGACCGGGAATGAGCTCAAATGGACTTAAATTGTTGATCGTGGTCTCCACTAGTCAATAGTCCAAAAACATGATTCATACATCTAAATTTGAATTTTCCTGAACCAACAAGGATTTAGTTCATTTTTGAGCTATTTCAGACGTTTGAAATATTTTGACCAGACGTCTAAATTAAAATTCAGACGTTTGAGTTAAAAAATTCAGACATTTGAATTCTATTCCTCTTATTTTTATAATTATTTGAATCAGGTTGGATGTCTGACCTAAAAGGTTCAGACGTCTGAACCTGTTTCTAAGCATAATATTGCCTAGAAAACTTGTTTAAAATCATATCGGCAATTGTCTGAAGGCCTATAATGTTATATACATGAAAATGATACTTCTAAGACTTGCCGAGGCAACTCACAACACCATATTCACATACATAAACGTATATACATAAGATTGCAATGATTTTGATTATATATTCCAAATCGGACTAACTTTTTACCCAAAGTAATCAATTACGATTCAAGCGACTTATGAAGACTTAGAACTTTGCAAGGGGGCAACAGAGCTTCACAACATCACCAAATCAACTCATAGCATATGCATTAGATCGTATGAACAGTCCTTACCAAAATTTTCAACTAAATGAAGCATAAATACATGAAATTGGCTACGTTACACTAGCCTATCCAATTCAATAGCATATGCAAACTCAAATGATCACTAGATTATACTTTTACAAGTCAATGGCTTGTGGCAAATGTGAGTTCATAAAGAACTCACCTTAGATTTGAATGATTGAAGGAGAAGCACACACATAATCTAGAAAGTAATCCCTCTTCATTAGCTCCTCTAAAATCACCACCAGCACATACATAAGAGAATATACGTTTTAGAGCAAGAGGAAAAATCCGATACTGATGAGCTACGGAGATAGAGAAGAGGATAGAGATGCTTATCCATGTCTTAGAATTGGATTTGCACATGAATCGAGCTCTAAATTGAGAACCCTAGCTTAGGGAATTTAATTTTCCGATTCTTTTCCCCATTTTTACTTTTATTTTAGAAGAGGAAGTGGGAATGAGGAGAGTGGGCTGATAGCGGGAGGGCTTGGCCGATTTAAGGATCCAAGTGGGCTAGTCTTGCCCAGTTCAAAGCACACACCCAAAAACCAAATTTCCATTGCTCCAAACATATTGGTGTTTATAGTCAAAAAGGTTGTAAACGATGGTCTAGACTCAATGGAAGTGGTTTCAAGTCCAAATTCATCCATATGCAAAATGTGACTTTTCGGACACACATTCAATTAATAATTAACTACGTTATATTTAAATATCTTATCGTTAAATATGCGGGTTGTTACAGACTTCCCTCCTTAAAGAAATTGCGTCCTCGCAGAAAAAACCCAATATAAATAACAACCATGCATCAACTAGATCTATTTAAAGATACATTAAATCAAAATTCTCTTTCGAATAAAATTTTAACTTTGAGTTATAAATAACTATATAACTTAAGGTTATACACGTATAATGTTCAAATAAAAGCCACGAACGTATATGAGCAACTAACTTATTTTTCCCATGAGTGTTTTTATGAAATTAGAATTTTTACTCAAATTCTATATATTCTAAACTCAATTTCAATAATTATTTAAATTTTAATCGCGAGCTACCTACCGCGATTTTTCTGAAAACTTGGTTTAGTCATATCTCAAAATCAACAAGATTAAATTCAAATATTTTTCTTTCATTAGAAAATAATAATCCAATAGGTCCAGATAATTCTTGTTTTAAAGAATTCCGACTTGTATTTGATTCTATATACTCATTCGAAATTCAAATTGAAAATTACAAACTGGCAAGCCCATTTTAATTAAATTTAATTAATTCGTTTAACTTTTAATAAGTTTATAAACTATAAACCTATACACTTACGTTTTCAACACAACTAATTAAACAACCAAATTTACGTTGGAAATATCGACTATAAAAAAAATCATCGAACATTCCTATCACATTTTTAGCTAGAAAATTTACCACTTAACAATTCCTCAAAGGTATCCTAGCTTACAAAATTTCCTAATACAGAAAAGGATGTGTGATCTTGTTAGGGAAACAAGATTATGAAATAAAATCCGGGTTATATACCATAAAAAGGAAATATTAGCACGTTCTCTAATATTTCAAAAACAAATAAATTGGAACTGGTGAGTCTCCAATATACCCCAAAAATCTCAAATTTGAAATATTAGCACGTCCTCTAATATTTCACGAACAACTTCTAAATCATGTAAACATGATAAATGGTAGAAGTTGGAAGAATTTCGTAAAATTTGAAAACGTTGATTTTCAAATTCACGAGCATATGATTAACAAGAATGAGGTCAAACCAGTCGGGTAATGATCTCAAAATTTTAGGTTCGTCAAGGTTAACAAAATAAACTGGAATATTTGTTAATCCCCCATGACAAAACAAACACGATAATAAAGAGTTGGCGGAAATTGATTGCTAAGTCAAATAGTGGAATGACTTAAGCACAACAAGATTGAGCTATAGAATTGATTATCAATTCCGAACCCAATTACCCATTAAGGTAGTCATCCTAAAATGGGTGCAAAGATTTTCGAAAATTCACATGTAATATGAACCATAGAACTCATTTTCCTTGATGTCACTCTCATTATTATGAGAATTTTAGAAACGCAAGGAAGCTAATGAATCTAAATTAGAGTCATTAAGAACGACAGAAAACTGCATCAATGACAAGGGATGCCGAAGATGGATGATTCTTTTGGAATATAAAACATAGACCTTTAAGTGATTAGACCAATTCATTCCAAGAAATCACCGTAAATTCCGAACAACTAAGACATGCAAATAAGCATGTAGAGAATGTTCACTCTTCAAGGAAAGAGTTTGAACATCCCATGAACGTGGAAGTAGCCAAATGGAGAAATGGCCTATTTCAAGTTGAAAGTCACCAAGTCGATTAGTTTTAAACTTGGTGAAGGGATAAGCAACTTCATTCACCACAAAGTTACAAATCAACAAACGGAACTTTTTATCTTTCGACGAGGTTGTCCGACACCACAAAAAATTCTAACTATGCCTTATGTCTCACCAACGTGATGGCTTCGCACCACCCATAGTGTTAGGTGACTATACACCCCTCATAGTATTTCGTCTGACGAGGTGACTATACACCACTCATAGTATTCTATTCGAAGACGACATGATTACACCACTCATAGTATTCCATCTGACGAGGTCACTATACACCCCTCATAGCATTCCGCCTGAAGAGGTGACTAACTCAAGTAGTCCGAAGACCACAAAGAAATTGGAATAAGCATTTCATCCAAGACGAGGTGGCTCCACATCGCTAGTAGTGTTTCTTTTGGTGAGGTGACTATACACCACTCATAGTATTCTGTCCGACGAGGTAACTATACACCACTCATAGTATTCCGTCCGAAGACGAGGTGACTATACACCCCTCATAGTATTCTGTCCGACAAGGTGATTATACACCCCTAGTAGTATTCCACCAGAAGAGGTGACTACACACCCCTTAAGATAACCCGAAGGTCAGAATGATATGAAGATCAAATATAGTGCAACTACACCAATCTAGTAAGTATAAGAGTTTAGCTATATGTCCCATAACCACTAGCTCTACTCGAATATTTATGAACAAGTTGTACATTCCACTAAATGTGCGAAAATAAAAAGCAAATTTTCAACTGACTAAGTCCAGAAATTAATCGACAAAGTAAACACAATTGTTTCGATCCACCCGTTTTTACCAGGACGTTTAATTAAATTCCTTATTCAACCGAAAAAACGAAATTACTTGTTTGAAACAAGTAACACTCAAAATTAAAATAGAGAATATTCAATCATTACCTAAAGAAAACTAAAGTCGTTTCGAGAGCAAAATGAATGGGTAACGAAAACTCAAGGTAGCATGTAAGAACTTTCACAAAACATAGGTTTGGAAAATCTACATACCAGGATATAAAACAAGCGCCCTCGAATTCCTAAAGACATGGTGTCCTTAACTTCCTTCGATGCAAAGAAGGTAGATGATCACAATTTCAGAAGAACTCAATTGAGATGATCACAGTAATCATCATCACAACAAAAATAAAAATAAAAAGGATGGCACCCTTATAGGCATTAATTTTCCTACCAAAATAAGATATCTCAAACTTCATAATTAAAAATTCAAACTACGAAAAGTTTAAAGGATATATATGATGGTCATATATATCACATTCCCTCTTTTATTATCTTATTAAAATCCCTAAGGTTGCAAATTAACAATCAATTCTAATGATTTGCCTCGCCGTTTATTTTTTGTAAGTTGCTAGTGCTAAGGTTCAACAGCAATGCACATCATTAATATTAATATAAGGGTTAAGTTAGAATCATCTCATTGAAGTGTTTAGAAACTCCTATCGAAATCGTGGCATCCTACTTCTCAATAAGCACTCCAAACATACTCAATGGGTAACTCAACACGGTAAAACAAATTACGTCCAAATAAGGGCGCAAATTTATAAATAAATAATTAGGAGTGCAACCATTTATTTATGAACTAAATTTGTAATCATAAATAAATAAATGAAAACATTTCATAGTGCATGGTGGAAATAATTTACTCGTTTTTACCTCGCAAGGTTAATCTCAAGCGGACTAGTATTTTACTTAGCCAAAATTATTTTATAAAACCATTTTATAAAATAATTTAGAAATCTTCAAAACTAAGTCCCAAAAGTTATTTCAACCTAAAAATAGAAAATAATTTCTAAATTTATATTCAAGAAAAGGGACAGGACTCTAGGTTTGTCTAGGTCAAGATTTCACAAAGATGAAATCAAATCAAACTCGACTGGTCAAATAAAGGATCAAGATATAAGATAGGATATGACGGGTCCTAAGACTCGAATATAATCCTAAACATGATTTCCTAAGAAACTTCGGACAATGATCCACGCCATAATATCTTATATTGTTCCGAACATAGCTCTGATACCAAATGTAGCGCCCCACCTCTATACTCACGTTAACCAAGGCCATTGCAAGCAATGGTGTCAACTAACCCAAAGAATAAGGTTGTTGAGGAGCGACCATCTGTATATTAGCTTTGAAAGAGTGTTAAATATGTCAGATAATATGGAGAGAAAAAATCAATCTCATGAGGGAATCCGACACATTTTAATCAAGTCCAAATCTACTACACAGTGGCTATATATAATTCAGAAAGCAATATAAAATACATAACAATAAATCATAGCCAGACACAGATATTCATATCACTAAGGCGAAAATAGATATGAATAATAACACATGAGTATAACCACAACGTTAGTGGTCATAGTCGATCCTCTACACGACATAGGAATAGCTGTAAGTGCAAGTCCAAAATAAATAATACATAAGGAGTCACTATCTCAAATACATAAAAGGTAAAACTACTTAATAAGATCAGCTAGCCAAAAGGAGAAGCTATCTCGTGCTATAGTCAAAGAGATGCACCTGTAATACCTCGGTCTGACCCGAGTATTATTTATAAGAATAAACAATAAACGGATCAGTCTAGATGTACTCATCATGGTAAACTGAGATAGAAATAGAGATATGCACAGATAATGACATGGGAGCAATAACAACAATAACCCCTAATAAATGTGAAGTCTCGGAGGTGTCCATAAAATATGTCAAAGAAAATCTCAAAGCTAACTAATAGATTATCACACTCTGAAGATATAGCTATTTACGAGAAATGATAACACCCATCAACTCGACGCAATATAGACAACAATATCTCAACAAATGATTATTCATGAGAAATGATGTCTCCCATCAAGTCCACATGAAATTAGGAAATACAATTTCAACACAAGGATATTCATGAGAAATGATGTCACCCATCAAGGCTACATGAAATAGAATATACGATAACAACAGGAGGATATTCATGAGAAATGATATCTCCCATCAATTCTACATGAAATAGAATACATGATAACAACATGATTTTCATGAGAAATGATGTCACCCATCAATTCCACATGAAATAGAAAATATTATATCCGGTATCTTGCCGATATGAAATGAACCGAAGATCAACGATATAAACGAATGAACCGAAGTTCCTCAGGATGATCCAAAGATCATCGTGAATCCGAAGATCGCATGAGCCGAAGCTCCTTAGGATGATCCGAAGATCATCGATGTGACCTGAAGGTCGGATTGATCCGAAGATCCTCAATGATAAAGTTAATCATTTATTGCCTAAACTACACAAAGCTAGTAAATATAAGAGTCGAGCTACATGTCCTATAACCACTTGCTCAACTTGAATATTTACGAACAAGTTGTAAATTTCACTTGAGATACGAAACGATCATTGCCACGGTGTTCAATCGAACGAGTCCAAGAATTAACCATCAAAGCAAACACAAGGGGTCATAGTCCTTCTTTTTACTAAGGTGTTTAATTAGATTTCTCATACGAACGAGAGAAATGTTTATCAAATATATACTAGTAGATTTGTAAATCAATTTATAAAATAACTTCATATAATGAAGTCGTATTGGAAACCAATTTAGAAAATAATGCAGTGGAGTTAAAAAAACGTTTAGTAAAAGATTTGATATCTACTAATAATTAAAAACTCTTTTTATATCATTGCGAAGTGGCAAATCTCATGTGATATCGATCGAATTAACGATCAAACTAAGAATTCACGTTTTAATAACGAAGACGAAACCCCACGACTATCGATTATAATATTCGTTCACCACAAATGAATCAAAAGTTCCTAAAATCGAGATGCAGAAATCTACAAACCAGAGAAATTCTAAAGTCACAAACAAAGGCGAAATGGGCCGAAACACGGTCGGGAATGAGCTCAAATGGACCTAAATTGTTGACTGTGGTCTCCACTAGTCAACAGTCCAAAAACAAAATTCAGACGTCTGGATTTGAATTTTCCTGAACCAGCAAGGATTTAGTTCATTTTTGAGCTATTTCATACGTTTGAAATATTTTGAACAGACGTCTAAAATAAAATACAGACATTTGAGTTAAAAAATTCAGACATCTGAATTATGTTCCTCTTGTTTTGTTAATTATTTGAAGCAGGTTAGACGTCTGATTTAAAAGTTTCAGACGTCTGAACCTGTTTTTGAGCATAATATTGCCTAGCAAACTTGTTTAAAATCATATCGGCAATTGTCTGAAGGCCTATGATGTTATATACATGAAAATGAGGCTTCTAAGACTTGCCGAGGCAACTCACAACACCATATTCACATACATAAACATATATACATAAGATTGCAATGATTTTGATTATAGAATCCAAATCGGACTAACTTTTTACCCACAGCAATCAATTACGATTCAAGCGACTTGTGAAGACTTAGAACTTTGCCGGGGGGCAACAGAGCTTCACAACATCACCAAATCAACTCATAGCATATGCATTAGATCGTATGAACAATCCTTATCAAAATTTTCAACTCAATGAAGCATAAATACATGAAATTGGCTAAGTTACACTAACCTACCCAATTCAATAACATATGCAAACTCAACTGATCAATAGATTACACTTGTACAAGTCAATGGCTTGTGGCATAAACATGTGTTCATAAAGAACTCACCTTTGATTTGATTGATTGAAGGAGAAGCACACACATAAGCTAGAAAGTAATCCCTCTTCATTAGCTCCTCCAAAATCACCACTAGCACATACATAAGGGAATATATGTTTTAGAGAAAGAGCAAAAATCCGAAATTGATGAGCTATGGAGATAGATAAGAGGATAGAGAAGCTTACCCATGTCTTAGAATTGGATTTGCACATGAATTGAACTTTAGATTGAAAACCATAGCTTATGGAATTTAATTTCCCCATTCTTACCCCCATTTTTGCTTTTATTTTAGAAGAGGAAGACGGAATGAGGAGAGTGGGCTGATATGGGGTGGGCTTTGTCGGTTTTAAGGATCCAAGTAGGCTAATCTAGCCCAGTTCAAAGCACATGCCCAAAACATAAATTTCCATAGCTCCAAACATATCGATGTTCATAGTCAAAAAGGTTGTAAATGATGATCCAGACTCAATGGAAGTGGCTTTGAGTCCAAATTCATCCATATGCAAAATGTGACTTTTCGGACACATACTCGATGAACAATTGACAACGTTATATTTAAATAAATTATTTAAATATGTTATCGTTAAGTATGCGGGTTGTTACACTACTTTCACCACTTTATTCCATCTTCCGATCATCACAGGAGACTGCAAGCGATTAAAATCTCAAAGCCTAATAAAAGAAAATACTTTTGGAAGTTATCACTTACAACTAATGATATAAATGGTACTGATGCCTTAATTCTTTATTCCAAACTTAACGTATCATCCCAATATTTTTATTCTCCTTAATTTTCCATTTCCTCTTTTCTTAAAGATGTGGTTCATCCATAATATTAATTAATATAATAGTCGAATTTTTGAACATTTAATTAATTCCTACTCAATTTATTTAACCTCCATGAAAATATATTGGTTTCTAGAAATTAAATTAATTTTCAAATTATTTCAAGTTTGGAGATATAACCATTTCCTCAAATTAAACCCGCTTCAAATCAATTCCTATAAATTCTCTGATTAATTACAAATTTATTACCTATTAAATTTGCAATTAATATCCACGAACCCTGTTTTCGAAAATCACAAATTACGTAAGTTACATTATACCTATATATTTAAATATATTGCAAGTATCTAAATATGTTCATAATTGTACTAATTCCTAAACTAAACTATCTATGAAAACCTAGTTTACAACCATCACATGATTATAGAAATATTTGTACTTCACTAACATTTCCAATATAAACCTCTGGACCATTATTAAAATTTTCTGATTAGTTGTACAACTTATTCTTACTTAGTCGTAGAATCTAATTTTGACTTTCCTAATTTTCCATCCTTATTTAACCAGGTTTATTTCTTTTATTAAATGTAATTTTAGTAGTTATGAGTATATTTTCCAAACCATTGTTATGTCATTATTATTACTCAAAATTGCACAAATTCGAAAGTAGGTGTTTAAGATCTCATCAGAATCTGAAATGCCATATTTTGTATTTTTCCTCCAAAATATAATTCTTTGTGAAGAGTTTAATACTTACTAAACTAAATATCCATGCATGCTTTGTTTTAAGTAAACATCCCTACTTACTTCAAATTTATATCTTTTGTAAATGTATAATCTTAGTAGTGGCACAAAATAAATAAATTTACATGTTATTGTTACATTATTATGTATACATATGTTCAAAGAACTCATTTGTTAACTACCAGAAAAATCATTCAGGCATTTTGCCAAATATCTTAAGTGCAAACAATCAGACATCACATGATATTCACCCATACTACATACTGCTTGGACGATCACCCTAGCAACAGTCTCGGTCGCTCCCATGCACTCACATGGCACTGGTAAAGCAAACCTGGTCGAGCATCTCTACCTGCTCAAGCAACCTACAAGTCTTGGTCAAACAGTCATGGTTATTGAGCACTACCGATCGTGCAGCCTTCAAACTGGTCGGTCGTATAATCTGCTCTGCATCCTCCGGTCGAGCAGCTTCACATGTAGTCGAGCAGAGCCTCCACCATGTTCGAGCGTCCCTACCGGTTGAGCACCAGCATGCCTGGTTGAGCAGTCCATGACATACTCAGGTCGAGGAGCCTCTCTAGTTGGAACGGTCGAGCATCCTCTCTAGTTGGAGCGGTCGAGCATCCCATTTGAAAGCTCCAAAGCGGATATAATTTAGCAATATCTTAAAGTGGATGCAAAGGGGGGTTTGGATTGTTAAATATCTGAAGCCACGTGTACTGAAATGAACCGCATGGTTAAACCAACTAAGTTGCTCGTTCATATATTATTTGGCTCGCTCGTGCATGACAATCCTGGCTCACTCGTGCATGAAATCCCAGCTCGCTCGCACAGTGATCTTCCAGGATGTGCTTTGTGTAATACGCAACAACTGTGTACAGCTGTAAAGCAAGTACGGCCAACTGTACTCACATGGTCCGGTGCACCTTGATTACAGCATTGCCACTCCACTTGCTCCACACCAAATCCATCTATAAATACCACCTTTCACAACCATCAAAGGGACCGATTCCTCTGCTCTGAAGGGCTGCCCAAGTCACTTCTCCACCATTCTAAAACTTCTCAAGCTCCATTGATGGCCACCAAAGCTTTCTCCTTCTTCTCCATGATCAAATGGGCCAAGGCTCCTCCTTCCTCCATTAGAAATCAACTCAGGTTCTCTCCATCCTTCGCCATCTCCAAGACGAGATATACCATCTTCAAATCGAGATCCATCACCTCTATCTTCTCAAGCTCCATTCTACTTCTCTCCTACCGCCATTAATCTTCCTCCAAGCTTTGATTCACATCTCAACCGCCATGGACTCACCGTTGATCCTCTAAGTGCTCAAACCGTGGAATGTACATTCTCACGTTCATCGCATTCATAAGGATCCAACCATTTCCATAGTGGATTAGAGAGAATCAAGTCATTCAAGAGAGGAAAATCATTATACAAAGAGAGAATGGCCCAAAATGAGATGTATGAGATGACGAATTTTGTAGATCTATTACATGATAATGAAATGTCTTTCGAAGTGGACGTATATCTACTTTAGATCGAACCACTATAAAAATCCTCATGCATTTACTTACTTTTTCCCGTTTACTTTGCATTTGTGACCCCATTTTGATTTTGCATACCATTTGTTGAAGTGTGATTTCACACCTTTGGTGTTTGAACCATTTTTGATTCAAACATCACTAAAATGTAATGAACTCCAAAAATTTGCATTTTAACGTCTTTATAAAAATCTAAAGTATTGAAATTTCATTTTCTTTCAAATGTAACTCTTTTACAAAGAGTGTAATGCCCCTTATTTTCTTGTTTATGTTTTAAATAAGCATTCTTTAATAAGAATTCCTTTTAAAAATGTTATCATAAGGAATTACATGTCTCTCGTCAAACTTTCAAAGTTTTGGAAACATTTACTAAGTGTTCTAAAATAAGACTAAAATACTTTTCTTTTTAATACTTATATTTATTAACATTTTGGATGTTAGCTATTAACAGTTTTCAAGAATGATAAATGTTCTAAGTTTTTACATAAAAACTTCTTAGTGGCCAGTAAAAGAAATGCTTATTCAATCTTTGAAACTAGAACCTTATTTAAATATCCAAAGCTGAATTAGATGACAATTAAGTTTCTTAAAATGTCTTTTGACATTTATTGCTATGTTTTCAAAAATCGAATTTCCAATTTCTTTCTGAATGGACTTTTACAAAATTTGAGCCCATTAATGAACATAGTTATTACAAAATTTCATTTAAAAAAAATAACTCAGTGATATGTCAAAAATCACTTTCGTAGGTTTTCTAGTAATTTTTTTCCAGTTTTGAAAATTTATCTATTTTTTCAAGCAAACTTTCCTATTCTTCCTACTCTATATTCAGCAAAAATTGATGTCCATTTTATCCCTTTTAAGTCATGCTCGTTTTTATGGACATTTATTACCTAATTCAAAGTCAAATATTTATACCTCTGCATAAATGGTCTTAACTACTCCATAAATATTGTCTGCTTCCAATATTCTTTCACTTAATTGATCATTTATTGCTCTTTCAAATTCCAAATTCTTTGTTTATATTTCTCTCTATAAATGATAATTAAGTCACCAATTTGATTTCTATTTACTACATATTAAATCATAAGTTTAAATCCTTTCCCCATTGCGACTATATGGTCCTTACAATCATTATGTGCTTACTAATTTCTAAATTGATAAGGAGATTGCTAAATCATTATATGGTTTCTATGGTATTTCTAAAAATTAAGGTCAACGCTCTCCCAGATGAACCTACAAATACTTTTTTTTATAGAGATACATGTAATTTATATATATATATACTTATATATAGTAAAATTTCTTTAAAACTCTTTTTCAAAATAACAAGTACATCTCTTATATGTGTACTTCCTCATAATCTGGTAACCTAAGCATCTATACCAAATGTAACAACTTGGCCTAATGTGCTTAAGTTCCGACCCAAAAAAGGCCCATCGAAACTTAAAGTCATTCTAAATGGATCGTTGGTTCCTATAAGGATTAACGACATCAGAGTCTCACAGCGGCAGGAATAAAATGTAATGAAAAAAATCAAATGTACCATTAATTAAAATTCATAAAATGTTCATTACATAAAATCTCAAATGTCAACAAGGGTACATCGATTATAGTTATAATAACAATGATGATGATGATAATGATAATAATAATAATAATATACCAAATGTACAACAATAGTGCCAAACATGATAATAATAATAACTAAAGGTCCTCCTTCGTCAGGATCCAACGTCCACCTGCATCAGTCAAGCGTTCCCATGTACTAACCTGTTTATTTTTTAAGAGGAGGCAGTCAGAATAAAAGTTTTGGTTAATGAAAATGACATAAATTTAAGGAACGTCTATTTCCTATAGATGGAAGTATTATCAAATTATGTCTACGCACGTTCAACACACAAATTCACATATTTTAATTAGGAGGAATATTCTGAAGTCACTTAAGGCCATAAGGGCGTATTCTATTATGACTTAATACCCTACTAAGAGGACTACCATTTGGTCGCTTAAGACCATTAGATAAATATATATTTATAGGTGGATTCCTTTAATTACTTAAGACCCTATGGAGGACCCCATTCACTTAAGATCTCGTCTTATAATCGTCAACGCTATTTAATAATTTATCTCTTGTAATAAGAGATGTAATCTACCACTTGATACCGATTCAGGTAGACACACATTGTCATTTAAGACCCTCCGACGGACCACATGATAGTATTTAACCGGTTTTACGATTGAACTCCTAACCACTTAATACTTCCCTTAGATAAGCGGTCTCTTAGAAATTTTCATACTGCCCATCCCTCTAGGTACACCCTCACATAGCCCCTAGAGAGCTAGTGGACAACTTTCAGAGAACTACCCCACTCAAACATATATCATTTATTGTTTTAATTTAAGACAGTTTATTGCATTTTTAAGAGAAAGGAGGACCTAATGACTTCTTAAGACCTTTGCCAGGGCGGTCCCATGACTTGGCTCCTAAACCAAGGAGTGTACCTTAGGAATGGACGTAATCCTAACCACTTAATAACAAAACAAGGTAGGTTAGCCACTTGATACCTACTCGAGGCAGGCCTACTTTACACACATACACACAAAAATACACATACACAATACATTTCACATTAAAATGGCTTTCGGGTAGGCTTCCACCACAAGTTGGCCTTAACCTTGAGTCTTTGTGTAATAATTATATTAATACCAAAATAACCAAGACAAACCAAGAATTATGGTTAAAGTGGGGGAGTACGAAAGCCAACACCTCCCTGAAGGAAGAATTGCTAGATCTTTGATAATGTCCCTTTAAAAATAAGAGAAGAAAAGGAAAGGAAAATTCCCTCCAACCAGAAAAGCTCCTGTCAACCTTAATTGAAAGGGCACTAACCTCAAACCAAAAGCCCATTTCCGCCATAACCGAAAGGGCACTAATTTCGAATCTGAGAACCCTACAAGGAAATTTAAAAGGAGAAAGCTATGGGTAAAGCATTATAAGAAATAAAGAAGGAGATAAGAGTTAGAAGCAAGCAAGTTAGCAGCTGATGAAAACATTTGGTCGTATTCCAAATGGTCCTTCTTCCGTAAGCAAACTAAAAAGACAAATTCATCTCTCAAGTATACTAATAAGAAATGTATTCGAGGCACAATTAGATCTAAAGTAAAGGGAAAGAGCTAAAAAGAGGTCCATCAGATAGATTTGATATCAATAAAAGAACTCTCGAACCTAACCACATCAAGGATTATGCTGATTCAAAGATAACCGCCACTATAAGACGAGAATCTTCATATATCTATGCCTCTCGCAATTGTTCAGATCGAAACCGAATGGGTTTACCCTAAGGATTGTAATAAAAAAGAACAGCTGAAGCTGAGAAAGCCTTCATATAACGTCAGAAGGGATTTCGACGAAACGACAAATAAAACCTGAAGGTCATTAGAGTAATAAGAAATGACGGAATGGAAGGAAATGATGTCTGAAAGCTACTGAAGACCAGAGCATGAAGGATAACCCTATATAGATACTAGAGGAGCCCTTTGGAAGAAATAAAGCAGGACTTTCGATGCATACCTCCATGGCCTAAGAAGGACGAGATACAGTTGGCATGTTAACCAGCCTTTTGGTCCGATCACCAAAAGTACTCAAGACACGCTTGACTCAACTCATCGCGTGAACCCAGGGCCAAGGGCGAAACTCAGGAAGTGCAGAAGAAAAGGCCGAAGAAAGATCTTGCCAACAAGGACCTCACACATTCACCTTCACAATGCCGCGCTAACGGAGCCAACCAGCCTCGACAACGCCTCTTGTCAAAATCCGCTTCGCACCCAGCTGGGTGCGAAATTTCACACCTACCAGGTGCGAAATTTCATACCTGGCAGGTGCAAAATTTCGCACCTACCATTCGCACCTATTACGTGCGAATTTCCGAGGCCCGACAGCTGGAGGTGCGAATTTCTGGAAGATGGTCCCCATTTCTACCTACCCCTACCTAACCACTTCCTATAAATACCCCCATGGCCTCACACTTCAAAGAGGTTGAATTCTTGAGCTTGGATACCTCCATAAAACTTCATTAATGGAATCTCCTCTTTGAGAAAGAAGAAGGACAAAATTGTCTTTTTTCCTTATTATTCAATATATGATAATTATGACATCATATATCATGGAACATGAATGTAATGAGATGTCATGAGATAGTCTCAACCTTGTAATTCTTCCAGGTGATTAATAAAATTCCAACCGACTCTTCAAAGTGAACGTAGGCCCTCGCTGAGGCCGAACCATTATAAATCCCTTGTGTTATTTACCGCTTATGTTATATTTTATGTTCTTGTCTGTGCGACCATATTTATAATTCCTAGTAATTGGAATATTTGGTGTTTACGACATTTTTTGCCGTCAACATTTGGTGCTTTCATTGAGAGATAGAAGGCCTCGACTCACTCGGCCTCGACTCCGCCTCCTGCAGACCTCATGGCTCGACTCCGCCTACCGCGGACCTCGTAGCTTGACTCCGCCTATCGCGGACCTTGAGGCTCGACTCTGCCTCCCGCGGACCTCGGCCTCGACTCCGCCTCGCGCAGACTTCAGCCCCGATTCCTCCTCACTCGGCCTCGACTCCGCCTCCCGCGGACTTCGACCTCGACTCCGCCTCACTCAGCCTCGACTCCGCCTCCTGTGGACCTCATGGCTCAACTCCGCCTAACGCGGACCTCGTGGCTCGACTCCGCCTACCGCGGACCTCGAGGCTCGACTCCGCCTCCCGCGGACCTCGGCCTTGACTCCGCCTCGTGCGGACCTTGGCCCTGATTCCGCCTCACTCGGCCTCGACTCCGCCCCCTCGGACCTCGACCTCGACTATGCCTCACTCGGCCTCGACTCCACCCCCTCGGACCTCGACCTCGACTATGCCTCACTCGGCCTCGACTCCGCCTCACTCGGCCTCGACTCCGCCTCCCGCGGACCTCGACTCCACCTCCCGCGGACCTCGACCTCGACTCCGCCTCACTCGGCCTTGACTCCGCCTCTCGCGGACCTCGGCCTCGACTCCACCTCCCGCGGACCTCGTCCTCGACTCTGCCTCACTCGGCCTCGACTCCGCCTCGCGCGGACCTCGACCCCGATTCCTCCTAACTCGGCCTCGACTCCGCCTCCCGCGGACCTCGGCCTCGACTCCGCCTCACTCGGCCTTGATTCCGTCTCCCGCGGACCCCGTGGCTCGATTCCGCCTATCGCGGACCTCGAGGCTCGACTCCGCCTCCCGCGGACCTCGGCCCCGACTCCGCCTTCCGCGGACCTCGGCCCCGACTCCGCCTCCCGTGGACCTCGACTCCGCCTCATTCGGCCTCGACTCTGGCTCACTCAGCCTCGACTTTGCCACCCGCGGATAAAGAAGGAGGTTTAGTCTCATCAACAACGTTGACGGTTTGCACCAACACTCTCGACAATGGCTACGCCAACGGCAATGGGAGCGGCTACGGCGACCGAACTACAATCACATATAGTAAGGGGGTACAGTACCGAGACCGCTCCAGCTTGATTATCATTGACGGACCAAATCCTATGAACTAACCTTTTCCTCAACACAACTCAATGAACCCTAACCAGGATGATGTGCCCGCTATTCCAATGGCATGCGCTCTTCCAGAACAGGATCCGCATCAATCCGCTCTTCATCAAGATCCAATTATAGATGTTGAGGACATGGAGGAAGATAATCCGGACATCCATCATAGGAAACACCCTCGCAATAGGACCCCGGAACCTCGCCAAAACCCATGGGTCCCGATGGTGGATCCCCATCCAATATACCTTTCCGACATGGTCCTAAGGATCATGAGGGAGAGGCGAGGAAACATGCATGATTCATGGGAAGCACACATTAGGCGCAACCCCTTCACCAGGAGGGTAAATGAAGCTGAATGACCATGCCGCTTCAACATGCCACAGATGCCGCTCTATGATGGCACAACTGACCCCTGTAACTTCTTAAATCAATAGGAATGGCAAATGGACTCGAGCCGGGGCAATGATCCGGTCAAATGCAAGTGCTTCCTAGTCTTCTTATTAGGAACCGCTTTGTTATGGTTCTCTCGCCTCCCACTTGATTCCATTAACAACTTCGGCTAAATAGCAGCAGAATTGGTCAAGCAATTCAGAGTGCACATCCCGACTCCGAAGAATGCCCTCACCTTGTCTAACCTATGCCAAGGACCAGCCGAGTCGATCAAAAGCTACCTCTCCCGGTTCAATGTCGCGCTCACCGAGGTCAAGGATCCAGATCCTTGCACCGTACTCTGTCAACTAGCCAAAGGTGTCCTCCCTACTTCCAAATTCGGGGCATGGATCGATCGGAAGCAGCCAAAAAGCCTCGACGCTTTCCATGAAAAGGCTAGGCAATACTTATGTCAAGAAGAGGCGAGACAAAACCGACTCCCCAGGGCCGGTCTTCCTAACAATCCATATGCGGATACCATAAATGACAACATCAAAGGGAAACAGATAGCGAAGCTCTTTGATAAGGACAAGAGGGCATGTTCCCACAAACAAAGGCCTAATAACAGTAAGCAAGGCGGCCACAACAATGACCAAGTTCCTACGGAACCCAAGAAGTCTGGCTCCCACAGGACGTATGAGATATACACCCCGCTGAATGAAGACTTGGAAACAATCTACCGGGAAACGTGCAAGGCGCTTCAATACAAGAAGCCGTACAACATGGAATCCACTAATCATGAGAGGAAGACCGGCAAGTACTACTGATACCACGACATGTACGGGCACAATACCAATAATTGCCGTTAATTCAAAGACGTAATCGAAAAGCTTATCCGCGAGAAGCACCTTGAGTAGTACGTCCAAAGAGCATCATGACTCTCGCCAGCATTGAGAAGAATTCCGGAAAAACCTAACGCTCATCCCTATTGGCCGGAATTGACACTGGTACCTCTCACCCGCCCCGAGCGGCGGAGGACCCGCTTTGAAACGAATCTTCTTCCACTTGTGGACCCTGAAGCTCCCGCGGCTCAAGCACAGATTCACACGCTTAATAAGAAATATGAGAATGCAAATCTCGTGCTAGGAACTGAAGATCGACATCAACCTTATGTGCTAACTTCGAAAAAAAAAAGAGTCGGCGCATCGTCATTCTACTTCAGCTTGCCCAGAACCGCGCCCGCTCACGGCGCACCGCATCGGAAATTTCTCCTTTCGAAGCTAACGGCCCACGTCTAGGAAGAAAGTTCAGTCTCACTAAAAACATCGCCATCTGCTCCAACATTCGTATGGTGACAACAACGACAGAAAACAGATGATGATCAAACCATCATCACTTACGACCAAGGAACGCGGTGACAAACAGGGACCATGTCACCGACCATCAACTCAGAAAAGCCCAACTATCGCCACTCGCAACCAGAGTCCCGCTCTTCCAGTAGCTCGTCAGACCAAAGTGCTTCTGAATCCGGGTGCACACCAGCTCGCCCAAACTCGACAGCTATACCAAAACCAGAATTCCATCGAATTACGTCACTCGGGGGAGGGGCATCAAAAGAACAATCAATAATCCTACCACGAATTTGAAAGCTTGAATCGAGCGGTAGGAACAAGATTTCAATACCTTCCTCGCCAGAATTGAAGACATGATAAGAAGCACTTCAGATCCGACAGGCCAAGCATGCATTACGGAGGCAAGTGCCGATGCTCCTCCACCATTGACTCGGGACTTGGGGGCAACCCCGCGAACTAACCGACTAGCTGACGCCACTCCTCGGAATGGTGCCGGTCCCGCTACACTCGGGGGCACCCCTAATCCTAACATCGCTCTAGATCGATGTGCTTCGATCGGTCAGGCTCTACAGTTGAAAATGTTGCTCAAGCACCAATGCGCGCAGCTTTGAATGATACTCCTCCCATTGTTTCATGAGTCAGAATTACGTTCGATGTGGACCCTCCAGTTGGAATCTAACATGACCTTCCTTTCAATCATCTGACTCCCAACTTGGACGTTAGCACTAGGGGCACCAGTGCCACTACGGGCAATCGAAATCAACTGCTTGCTTTCGAAAATGGGTCAGAGATCGCAGGTGTCATCCGTCGATACATGCTAGGAATTATCCATTCACTAGGATCACACGCAAATCTGAGTGGCCCTGACACTCCAACACACCACATGTGGCATTCCATGAAGGCACGACTGACCTCTAATCTCTGCAATATCTGGGCCACCACCGGCTTTGACGCTCAAGCCTCCGCTAGGTGGACTCAAACTGCTATGAGTCTATACTTATCACCTACGCTTCCAGCATCCAACTGGGCCCAAGTACAATTCAGCTGAGACGTCCATAACATCATGCAACCGAAGTTGGAGACTCCCGTATTGCCAAAGGCCTTCCGCCAAGAAGTGCGCTAGGCTTCAAAGTCCAGGACTAGATCACGACCTCTATAATGCGGCGGGAGCACAACCTCCGATTGTCGCCGGCACGATCCATGGATCGTAAGGGAATCGCGGGGGCATGCCCATGACGTCTGTTAAAGCGGTATGAGGCGTAACCCATTCACTTCGGCTAGCCATAATACCAAATGGCGCCAATGGCGCTAGCACTCCGACATGCTAACGCTCACCCCATACTTAAAGAAGCCATGATTCTCGAAGCTTCGATAGCTGCCACAAATGGCACGTGGGCTCATTACACATTGCCGACGCCATAAAGTGCAAGTGCTTCCCCGTCCTTATCCAAGACGGCTCTATCCGGGTTCTCCCGACTTCCTAACTCGCCAAAAGACTGGTCGCGCAATCCAAGATGCACGTCGTGATACCCAGAGACATCCTTTTAGTCTCGAACAGTTACCAAGGCACCTATGAACTCTCAAAGGCCATCTTGCAAAATCCAACACTGCCTTTGCCGAAGTCAAGGAACCCACTCCTCGAGTCATGCTTGTCCAGCTTACAAAGGGCATGCCACCTGATTTCAAACTTAGAGCATGGACCGGTCAAAGACAATTAAGGACTCAGAAGATCTTCCGCATAAGTGCCGACTACTTCCTATCTCGAAATCTAGCGTAAAGGAATCAAGTTCCTACCCTCAACATCCTGCCTCGTGATAACGCCCAGAGCTCCAACAACTCTGATTCCACCGCTCTGCACAATCTTGCTCATGCCGGTAACGTCAAAGGTAGTCTTAATAGCAAGAGGAAGCATCTTCGACCTCCGTCCTTCCATGTCTATACTACTCTCAAAAACACCCCCGAGAAAATCTATCTTGCAACCTACAACTCCCTACCGTGCAAAAGGCCCAGACCTAAATGTCCGACGAATGCGCCAAGGGACTCTACAGGATATTGTCGGTTCTACACCATCCGTAGATACAACACGAACATGTTTCGCCACTTGCAGAACAAGATTGAGGAACTCATCCACATGGAAACTCCGAGCCACTCAATGCTCATCAAATATTCCCATTGCACAGGATATCCGAGCCACTCGACGCTCATCAGGGGTTCCCGCTGCGCGGGACCTTCGAGCCACTCGACGCTCATCTGAGATCCGCACTGCATAGGGTCTCCGAGCCACTCAACGCTCATCAGAGATTCCCACTAAACAAAAACTCGACCGACAATTAATCCCTCAAGATCATCCCTGGCTCGTCAGGACTGTGGCAACAATGAGCATCCATGCCTCATAACTCACCTCGTGCGGGTTGCCTTTTGCACCGATCTAGTTGTTATCAGGCCTCAAGTGCTGTAAGTCCTCCAAATGGCTTATGTCTGACCTATAGTCAACCATTACGGCTAATTTGTATACGCGAGCGCACTACACTGGATCAACATCACCGACCCGGGAACCGGTCCCCTGGATCAAGCTTTAATCAGCAATGAGTAGCCTGATACTTCAACTCCGGAGTCCTCCATAAGGACCTCAACATCGGCAACCTCGTCTTACAACGGGTCTTTCCTCCACCAGCAGGCCTCGCCCCTCGTTAGGAAGGCCCACACTCATACAACGGAAGCTCAGCGATGGAACTTTCAAACCCTCAACTGTGGATGGAGTCGAACTCCCAAGGGCATGGAACAACGAACATCTTCGCCTCTACTCTACGTAACCTAGTGAACAATCAATTCAGGCCTTCCAATGATGTCTTGCTTTCCTACAATTCGAGGCATTGCGAAGGCTACTACTACCAGAGATATCCGTAGGAGTAATGTTCAATTTCCTATATCCCTTCCATTTTTGCTCCATGCATGACATGTCTGATTAATCCTGACAAGCAACTTGCGTTCAAACTTTCGATCGCCGCATCGGTTCCCCGGCCACAGGAGCCGGTGCCGCCATTCGAACCTCGATCCAACATCGAGGCCAAACAACATTGGCAACGACTGGCGCCCCGAGCATGGGACCCGGCCACGCTACTCAAGTCGCCGGCCCGCGGCGCGACCGAGTATAAACAACCTCTAACTCGAACCTCGGCCCAAGGCTGAGGATAAATCGTTCGCCCAAGTCCCATGCGACTTGGGGCCGCCCAACATACAACCGGGAGAGATGTACATTTCCCCCGGCTACGGGTACCTGTCGAATCTCGGCGCAGCACTGATACTGACATTAAATCATTTCCCTAAAGCCTTAAAGGCTTAGGTGTAGCTCATGGCCACGATCGGACCCTACGCGTTGATGATCGGAGCTTTTCTCCGGCGAATAAACGACGCCATCCCTCGCTCCAACCCGATGAATGACGGGGGAGCCACACTCCGGACTTACCGCATTACGCGACGTCATACGCCTTCGCTACACTTGGGATTTCCTCGGCCAACCCAAGAAAAAACAACAGGCGCTCAAGCCTGGCTTCACAAACTACGGTTTCCTGAGCTGAGGGAAACTTACTAGAAGCATGCGCTTTGTCTCACCACTCTGGAACAACAACCCAGAGCGTGGTACTCTGTCTCACCCCTCTGGAAGAACATCCCAGAGCGCGATACTTTGTCTCACCTGTAACATCCCACACCCGCTACGGTCACTCACTAAGGGAATGCCTTAACTTCGGTGGAGTATTTTAAGTGAATATAGAACAGAAAAATTACAACAAGACAGATATAAATAATACTTGTTAACTAAAACATCATTTCATTGCAGAAGAAGGTAAACATGTTTGGTTACAATAACGAAACCATGAAACAAGAGTCAAGTACTAAATATCCATCCTGATAAAAACATAAGTACATAATCCCACTACATAACTAATAGCCATAATAGAAAAGATAAGCTGAGCTTTACATCACAGTCCAAGCTCCAAAAGATAGATAAAGCAATCTGATCAAAGCCCACTAGTGTTAGGCCCACTCTGAGAACCTGAGGGTTGGGAAAAAGATAAAAACAACGGGGTCAGACATAAGTCTGAGTGAGCCCTATAACTTTAACAATACAATCATTAAAGTAATTAGGGTATGATATAAACTTGGTACGGTAACGACTGGGGATAAATGACTACACTAAGCAGCCAACTAGACATAGGATGAACTAAGATATCGGTAAAGACGCATCTACCAACCCAAGGATAATTACTACACTGCACCACACCAGTCATTCCTACTCAAAGGTTGATCCCACCCATGGACTTAGAAAACATAACTAGTAGTTTCGTGTACCCCTAGCTGACCACATAGGTGTCGTCTGCCCCTATCTCCACTAGGTGTACCCACTACTCCCCAAGCGATCGGCTCCCTAACGTAGATACCCGTGCTGGCCCCACAGTGGGGTGTATCATTCCCCAAAGTGGAAACCCGATACCAACACTGATGCACGGCTTATACCTACACGATGCAACAACGTCTTACCTACCAGCCCGGGTCCACACATGCATATGAAACCCGTTGGACTTGCGTTGCCACCGCAAACCCGTTTTTGGCCTCTTATAGTCAAGCCCAGTATGCGTGTCCCATCCTCGACTTGGGTCGAGCCCACAAAGATACGTTTGGGTTACTGGTTGAAATGGGCCCCCACAAGCTACCCACCTAAGCTTGTCCATTTTTCTAGTGTATCCCACTTAACCCTTTAATCATGTTTAATTACATGTTTCCACTTGGTTAAGTATTCTAATCGTATTTTCTATTGCCACCCAAGGCAACCCACTAGATTTCCACATGCCACCCAAGGCACTTACTTGATTTCCACATGCCACCCAAGGCACCCACTTAACCCCTCATGCCCCACTACATGCTTATCTGGTTAAGTGTTTCTTAATTGATTAAGACCGTAACCTTTGCAAAGACCTCTCACATTAGACTATCTTTTATGGCAGCTGGATTTGCCGGTCGGGTCCGGGCAGCCTTACGCCATAACCGAGTCTAACCTCGTGTCTTTACACTTGTCACGTATTTAGTTTATGCCTAAGACCTCTCACATTGGGCCAATCATTTGTAGCCGCTGGATTTGCCGGTCGGGTCCGGGCAGTCTTATGCTATAAAAGGGTCCAACCTCGTGTCTTAGTCGATTAATTACACCTAATTAATCACTCCATATTTTGAATTAATTTTCCCTAATTAATTCCAATTTAATGATGTACATAATTGACTCAATTATGTCCATCCACTCATGGTATGCAACATCATACCAATTTCACCACAATTTTGTTAACATGAATATTAACCCCATCGTTCCCCACGTAATACGCTAACATGACAAACTTAAAAGGGAAAATTCATCACAAATACAATGGGTTCAACTTAGCATAACATTAGCATCACATGGGTTTTAAAAGTGTCAACTTGCATATATGACCATAGCATCAAACCCAACTAGCATAAATAATCAACCCAAACTTGCATGAATCACATATGTCATAAAGAGGGTAACTTGCATAAGTTACTTATGTCATACAAAGGGGTAAACTTGCATATGTATGTATGACATACAAAGGGGTAAACTTGCACATGTATGCATATCATACAAAGGTGTAAACTTGCACATGTTACTTGCATATAATCAAACACCAAACTTGCATAACATGTCATATATGAACTTGCATATAATCAAACACCAAACTTGCATAACATGTCATATATGAACTTGCATATAATAAAACACCAAACTTGCATAACATGTCACATATGAACTTGCATATAATCAAACACCAAACTTGCATAACATGGTGTCATATTGGATCAATGTTTATCATAGTGATTTGCATAACTAGCATCATGAGCATATAGCATAAATTGCACCCAACTTGCATAACTAGCTTCATGGGCACATAGCATCAAACTTGCATAACTTGCATCATGAACACATAGCATACAACTTGCATAACTAGCATCATGAACATATAGCATAAAACTTGCATAACTAACATCATGAACATATAGCATATGATAACATAACTTGCATTGATCCACGTACATAACCATAACCTCATTATATCCTATCATAATTAGTTTAGCAATTGCTTGCTAAAGGCATAGAAACTCACTACTTGTTGATTAGCACTCCTATGAAGAAGATTAAGTTGCTAGAGTTGATTAGAAGTTGATTTGAGAAGCTATCTTCCTCTTTAATTTGTTGGTGGCTCCTTCTAGTTGCATTTTGACGGCATAACGACGTTGTCTCCAATTTTAGTATGAATTAGGGTAGTCTTAGGGTGTATTTATAGATTAGTTAAGTGTTTTAGGCCATTAGATTAACCCTAAATCAGATTAGAGCCGTCAGATCTCGTCACTAGCCACCAAAACACAGCCCAAATCCCAAATCAGTGCACCCAGGTCACCTGGGCTCGACCAGGGAGGTCGACCCCCAGGTCGACACTAGGGTCGAAACCCATGTCGACCTGGTGGGCAGGTCGACCCCCAGGTCGACTCCCAAATCGACTCCCAGGTCGACCTGGTCTGGGCGGGAATTTTCCCGCCTAGCCCATATTCTGCATTTTTGAAATCTGTTTCGTTTTCTGATTTTTCGTGAAACTTCTCAAGGCCATATCTCAGTCATACGGACTCCGATTCACGAAATTTCGGACTCTATTTCGCGTATTTTTCCGAGACGAACGCAACCGCGAAACCCGTTTCCCTTAATTCTCACGTCTGAGATTAATTATTCATTAATTTATGAACATCACTGTTGTTAGAAATACGGGGTGTTACATTCTCCCCTACTTAAAGGATTTCGTCCTCGAAATCTCTAAGTCAAGAAGAACGTATCCTACCAACCAAACAACCATCTACTAAACGATCAAACACGGGCATCCATTGTCCTTAAAGTTTCTAATGCTGTATGAACATATGCAAGAAGTGTGTGTATATGTTCCCTATCTAATGCAAATCAGGCGGTCTACTGATTCAGTTGACCTCCTTAATGCAAACCATGATAGTGCCATGCATCCAATATGTATGCGAAAGAACCCTATCGACACATACTATTTCTACATGTGTGCACAACCATACACCAAAATGCATCATCCATATGATAACGCAACCATTATACATCCATTAATATAGCTACCTACACACAATTATATGCAATATGCAATATGAAGTGACTGAGCCGATCTAGTGTCTAAAGTGTGTGTATATGCATCCACGAGCAACCACTAGCAAACACTTGCATCCACACGCATCCATCAATCATAACATGTCTCAAACACATGTTTCAACCATAGGTTTACCCTATCTAAAGGTCAAAGGTACTAACGAGAGGACATACTAAAGATAAGATAAGTACTAGACAAACGATAAAGGAGAAGTTAAAAGACATACTCTCAAAAAGGAATGGGTACAGAGAACGCATCTTCGCTTCTGTCTCCCAAGTAGCGTTGCTCTCATCATATCCCCATTGCACTTTGACTAGTTGAACCTCTCTGTTTCTCAACTTCCTAATCTCTGACCCAAGGATGCAGGTAGGAGCTCGTCGAATCGTCGCATCACGCTCTACCTCCACTTCTCTAAGCAAGCTCGGCTCTACCACCTCTGCGGTCTCATGTAGGCACTTCCTCAAATGTGACACATGGAATACGTCATGTACACCACTAAGTCTCTCGGGCAAATCCACTCTATATGCCATCTGTCCAATCCTTTCCTTAATAGGAAACGGTCATACAAACCTTGGTGCTAACTTCCCAACGGACCCAAAGCGAACCACATGCCGTAATGGAGATACTTTGACAAAGACCATGTCCCCAACATTAAACTCAAGATCCGTCCTCCTCTTTTCCGCGTAAGATTTCTGCCTATCTTGCGTCGCTTTCATCCTTCTTCGAATCAAATCAATCTTTTCCGAAGTCTCTCTAACCATATCGGGCCCAAGCAAGATCTTATCCGTAGATTCCCACCAACATGTAGGTGATCGACAAGGCCTTCCATAAAGAGCTTCGAAAGGAGCCATACCAATACTGGACTGAAAGCTGTTGTTATACGCGAACTCCGCCAATGGAAGATGCTCTTCCCATGTACCTCCAAAATCTAAGATACATAGTCTCAAAAGGTCTTCTAGAACACGATTCACCCTCTCGGTCTGGCCGTCCGTCTGAGGATGATATGCGGTGCTCAAACACAACTGAGTCCCTACCGCCTCTTGCAAACTCTTCCAAAACTCACTAGTGAAGATAGGATCTCGATCGCTCACTATGCTAGAAGGTACACCATGCAATCGAACTATCTCTCGAAGGTAAACTGAAGCTAGCCATGGAGCAGTCCTCTTACTCTTCACGGGTATAAAATGGGCGCTCTTGGTAAGTCTGTCCACCACAACCCAAATTCCCGTATTACCCTTCCTCGATCTCGGTAACCCATCAATAAAATCCATCGAGACGCTATCCCACTTCCATTGCGGAACCTCCAATGGGTGAAGCAACCCACCGGGTTTCTTTTGCTCCGCTTTCACTTGTTGGCACACCAAGCATCTAGCGACATACTCGACCACATCTTTCTTCATACCGGCCCAAAGGAAAACTCACTTCATGTCTTGGTACATCTTGTCCCCACCGGGATGAATGGTCATCTTCGAACGATGTGCATCATCAAGTATAGCTTTCCTCAAACCCTCGTCTTGCGGTACACAAAGTCGACCGTCTCTACACAACCACCCCTTATCATCTAGGGTGTACCTACTCAAATGGATGGACGACTCCCCTCTTATGAGCTTCTCTACCAACTCAAATCTGAAGTCGAACCCTGGTACCAGTGTTAACCGAACGGAGAAACGCGAGGTACCAACTGTGGGTCGTCCCGCTGTGCCTCACCAATCCGTCCCAAAAGAGTAGGTCCGACCTCTAAGGATGCTAGCAAACCGGGTACAAAGTCAACGGAGGGTCTGAAGTCAAACATCGAGATAAATTCCAAGCTTCGTCGTTCAACGAACAATGGACTCAAAGACAACCTTTTTCTGCTTAAGGCGTCCGCCACCACGTTACCCTTGCCAGGGGTATACGCTATCTCGAAATCATAGGATGCTAAGAACTCCATCCATCTTTGCTGTATTAAGTTCAAATCCTTCTGAGAAAACAAGTACTTCAATGATTTGTGGTCAGTGAACAATTCGAACCTCTCGCCAAGAAGATAATGGCGCCAAGACTTAAGCGCAAAAACAATAGCGGCCAACTCTAGATCATGGGTAGGGTAATTTTTCTCATGTGCTCTCAACTGCCTTCCCCCGTAGGCTATTACCCTTCCCTCTTGCATTAAGACTGCGCCTAGTCCTGTCCCACAAGCATCGGTATAAACAAAAAATGGCTTACTCCCATCTGGCAACACTAAGACTGGAGCTGTGGTTAAAGCTCTCTTTAACCGTTGGAACGCATCATCACAATCTACGTCCCATGTGAAGACTAGGTTCTTCTTTGTCAAGCGAGTTAATGGGGCTGATATCTTCGCGAAGTCCTTGATAAACTTCCTATAGTAGCCAGCCAACCCCAAGAAACTCCTCACCTCGGTAGCATTCTTCGGAACCTTCCAATCTTGGATGGACACTACCTTCGCGGGATCCACAGCTATCCCTTCCTTAGAGACCACGTGCCCTAAGAACCGCACTTCCTTCCTCCAAAAGTGACATTTAGAGAATTTAGCCTTAAGGCTATGCGCTCGAAGAGTCTCTAACACTTCCCTAAGATGTAGGGCATGCTCTTCTTCACTCTTAGAAAAGACTAAGATGTCATCCACAAAGACCACCACGAACTTATTAAGGTACTCCCTGAACACCCTACTCATCAAATCAACAAAGTATGCGGGGGCGTTCGTCAAACCAAATGGCATCACCAGCCACTCATAGAAACCATCCGGAGTCCTAAAGGCAGTCTTCTCTATACTATCCTCAGCCACTCTCAACTGATGAAACCCCGTGGCTAAGTCCAACTGCGAAAACACTGAGGCGCCAACCAACTGATCAAAGAGGTCATCAATCCTCGGCAATGGGTGTCTATTCTTCTTTGTGAGCTTGTTGAGTTCTCTATAGTCTACACAAAGTCTGAGGGACCCATCCGCCTTCGTGGCAAAAACCACTGGAGCACCCCACTCCGATATACTTCGTCTTATGAACCCCTTCTCAAGCAACTCCCCTACTTGCTTATGGAGTTCCCTCCTCTCACGAGGAGCCATGTGGCGCACTGGCAAAGATACTGGTTTAGCATTGTCTACCAGATATATTCGGAAGTCAATCTCCCGCTTCGGAGGTAAGCCCTTCACCTCCTCAAACACATCCGAGTATTCCCGGACCACTCTAACAGATCGCAAACTCTCGACCGAAGCGTCAAGCGATTCAAGATAACTTAGCATAACAGAATCCATGGGATTACAAGAGATCTCGAGAGTGTTACCCAAGCGGGTCATGAGCCTAACAACTCTCCTTTCACAATCAAGAACGGCACCATTACTGGATAACCAGTCCATGCCCAAAATCAACCCATAGCCCGTGAAGCCCAAAACAAAAGCATCACATCTAAACTCAACGCTAAGTATAGAAATCCTCAAACCCAAACATATCATGGACAAATAAGTGGAGCCCCCAATTGGGTTTGAGACAACCAAGGGATCATCTACTAGACTGGTGTCTAAGTGCAGTGACTCAACTAATGATGATGAGATAAACGAATGCGATGCGCCAGAGTCAAATAAAGTACGGACAGGATGATCAAACAGAAAAACCAGACTTTCAACGGAAATAGTTCTACCTCTTTCCTGAATCGGTGGAACCGCGAGAGCCTGAACTTGCCCCCTTGCCTGACCTGGTGCCATAAGAGCTTGCACCTGTCCTCCTGAGGTAGATCCCGTCCTTTGCCCCTTCTTAGGGCAATCCTTCACTAGATGCCCTTCTTCGCCACAGTGGAAGCAGCCAGTCTTCTTCTTCTTCCGACAGTCTTTGCTTAGGTGGCCTGGTGTCCCGCAATTGAAGCACTTCTTCTTTCCCTTGCCACCGTCGCCTTTCCCACCCTTGTTTTGCTGTTGCTGTTGAGGTCTCTTCTGATCTCCTTTCTTCTCGGGTGCCTTATTAGCATTGGGACCCTTCTCTTCCTCATGCATAAGTGCCATGTCTACTAGCTTCTCAAAGGTGCCCCCCATAGGGATGTGAGTCATGGCCAATTCATGCATCGGTTCATTCAAGCCTTTAACGAACCTCAAAGCCTTCTTCTCCGGTGTATTCACCATGTCTATGCCAAACCTTGCCAACTGATTAAACTTGTTGACATATTCCTTCACTGATAGGTTTCCTTGCTTTAGAGTCAAGAACCTTTCCATATACAGATTTTCTTCCGCCCTTGAAAGAAATTTTGCCACAAACCTTTGTCTGAAATCCGCCCAAGAGTCAACTAGGCGTTCTCCATTAGTGACCTCCCACCAGAACGAGGCCTCTCCCTTCATTAACCAAGCAGCTAACTTGACTTTCTTTCCTTCTTCCATCTCAAAGATACCTATCAATTCTTCCACCTCCTTAAGCCAATCCCTAGCTTCCACAAAAGTTTCTGATCCTTGAAAAGGTTTTCCTCCCATAGCCTTAAATTCCTTGCAAGTCTTAGCAAAAGTATCCGTGCGAGGAGGAGGAGGGGGAGGAAGATCGGGTGCTACTGTTGGTGGAGGAACATTTGCTGGACCCGCAGTGGCGGCCCTAGCCTCCATCAACCTCCTATACCATACTGGTATCGCTACACCCTCCGGAAATTTAAGATCTTCAGCCATGCTGAAACAAAAGAGGAAAGATTCAAAACGGAGAATTCGAAAGATAAAGATATGGCTATTGGGGATTATGCTTTTCTTTCAAAAACTTTTCTCTTGAAAGACATGTTTTTGAAAATACTCCTTCAAAAATGTTCTTAGAAAAAAATAGTTTTTCTAAAAGTTTTATCTGTTCTGGTAACCTTAAGCTCTGATACCACGTGTAACACCCCACACCCGCTACGGTCACTCACTAAGGGAATGCCTTAACTTCGGTGGAGTATTTTAAGTGAATATAGAACAGAAAAATTACAACAAGACAGATATAAATAATACTTGTTAACTAAAACATCATTTCATTGCAGCAGAAGGTAAACATGTTTGGTTACAATAACAAAACCATGAAACAAGAGTCAAGTACTAAATATCCATCCTGATAAAAACATAAGTACATAATCCCACTACATAACTAATAGCCATAATAGAAAAGATAAGCTGAGCTTTACATCACGGTCCAAGCTCCAAAAGATAGATAAAGCAATCTGATCAAATCCCACTAGTGCTAGGCCCACTCTGAGAACCTGAGGGTTGGGAAAAAGATAAAAACAACGGGGTCAGACATAAGTCTGAGTGAGCCCTATAACTTTAACAATACAATCATTAAAGTAATTAGGGTATGATATAAACTTGGTACGGTAACAACTGGGGATAAATGACTACACTAAGCAGCCAACTAGACATAGGATGAACTAAGATATCGGTAAAGACGCATCTACCCACCCAAGGGTAATTACTACACTGCACCACACCAGTCATTCCTACTCAAAGGTTGATCCCACCCATGGACTTAGAAAACATAACTAGTAATTTCGTGTACCCCTAGCTGACCACATAGGTGCCGTCTGCCTCTATCTCCACTAGGTGTACCCACTACTCCCCAAGCGATCGGCTCCCTAACGTAGATACCCGTGCTGGCCCCATAGTGGGGTGTATCATTCCCAAAGTGGCAACCCGATAACAACACTGATGCACGGCTTATACCTACACGATGCAACAACGTCTTACCTACCAGCCCGGGTCCACACACACATATGAAACCCGTTGGACTTGCGTTGCCACCGCTAACCCGTTTTTGGCCTCTTATAGTCAAGCCCAGTATGCGTGTCCCGTCCTCGACTTGGGTCGAGCCCAAAAAGATACGTTTGGGTTACTGGTTGAAATGGGCCCCCACAAGCTACCCACCTAAGCTTGTCCCTTATTCTAGTGTATCCCACTTAACCCTTTAATCATGTTTAATTACATGTTTCCACTTGGTTAAGTATTCTAATCGTATTTTCTATTGCCACCCAAGGCAACCCACTAGATTTCCACATGCCACCCAAGGCACTTACTTGATTTCCACATGACACCCAAGGCACCCACTTAACCCCTCATGCCCCACTACATGCTTATCTGGTTAAGTGTTTCTTAATTGATTAAGACCGTAACCTTTGCAAAGACCTCTCACATTAGACTATCTTTTATGGCAGCTGGATTTGCCGGTCGGCTCCGGGAAGCCTTACGCCATAACCGAGTCTAACCTCGTGTCTTTACACTTGTCACATATTTAGTTTATGCCTAAGACCTCTCACATTGGGCCAATCATTTGTAGCCGCTGGATTTGCCAGTCGGGTCCGGGCAGTCTTATGCTACAAAAGGGTCCAACCTCGTGTCTTAGTCGATTAATTACACCTAATTAATCACCCCATATTTTGAATTAATTTTCCCTAATTAATTCCAATTTAATGATGTACATAATTGACTCAATTATGTCCATCCACTCATGGTATGCAACATCATACCAATTTCACCACAATTTTGTTAACATGAATATTAACCCCATCGTTCCCCACGTAATACGCTAACATGACATACTTAAAAGGGAAGATTCATCACAAATACAATGGGTTCAACTTAGCATAACATTAGCATCACATGGGTTTTAAAGGTGTCAACTTGCATATATGACCATAGCATCAAACCCAACTAGCATAAATAATCAACCCAAACTTGCATGAATCACATATGTCATAAAGAGGGTAACTTGCATAAGTTACTTATGTCATACAAAGGGGTAAACTTGCATATGTATGTATGACATACAAAGGGGTAAACTTGCACATGTATGCATATCATACAAAGGTGTAAACTTGCACATGTTACTTGCATATAATCAAACACCAAACTTGCATAACATGTCATATATGAACTTGCATATAATCAAACACCAAACTTGCATAACATGTCATATATGAACTTGCATATAATCAAACACCAAACTTGCATAACATGTCACATATGAACTTGCATATAATCAAACACCAAACTTGCATAACATGGTGTCATATTGGATCAATGTTTATCATAGTGGTTTGCATAACTAGCATCATGAGCATATAGCATAAATTACACCCAACTTGCATAACTAGCTTCATGGGCACATAGCATCAAACTTGCATAACTTGCATCATGAACACATAGCATACAACTTGCATAACTAGCATCATGAACATATAGCATAAAACTTGCATAACTAACATCATGAACATATAGCATATGATAACATAACTTGGATTGATCCACATACATAACCATGACCTCATTATATCCTATCATAATTAGTTTAGCAATTGCTTGCTAAAGGCATAGAAACTCACAACTTGTTGATTAGCACTCCTATGAAGAAGATTAAGTTGCTAGAGTTGATTAGAAGTTGATTTGAGAAGCTATCTTCCTCTTTAATTTGTTGGTGGCTCCTTCTAGTTGCATTTTGACGGCATAACGACGTTGTCTCCAATTTTAGTATGAATTAGGGTAGTCTTAGGGTGTATTTATAGATTAGTTAAGTGTTTTAGGCCATTAGATTAACCCTAAATCCGATTAAAGCCGTCAGATCTCGTCACTAGCCACCAAAACACAGCCCAAATCCCAAATCAGTGCACCCAGGTCACCTGGGCTCGACCAGGGAGGTCGACCCCCAGGTCGACACTAGGGTCGACACCCATGTCGACCTGGTGGGCAGTTCGACCCCCAGGTCGACTCCCAGGTCGACTCCCAGGTCGACCTGGTCTGGGCGGGAATTTTCCCGCCTAGCCCATATTCTGCATTTTTGAAATCTGTTTCGTTTTCTGATTTTTCGTGAAACTTCTCAAGGCCATATCTCAGTCATACGGACTCCGATTCACGAAATTTCGGACTCTATTTCGCGTATTTTTTCGAGACGAACGCAAACACGAAACCCGTTTCCCTTAATTCTCACATCTGAGATTAATTATTCATTAATTTATGAACATCACTGTTGTTAGAAATACGGGGTGTTACATCACCCCTCTGGAACAACGACCCAGGGCGCGACACACTATCACATCCCTCTGGAACAATCAACCCAGAGCGCGGTCTCTGATCGCATTCCTGTTGGTGTAACAACAAGTATGCTTGTGCAAGTATGGGACATCGGAAAACATGAGAAGAACGTTCGAACACTTAACACGAAATGCGATCTTTACTAATTCATATTCCATTTCACACACACGCAAGACAAACTACATGTCTAACATCTCTTCTCTCTTATGACAGGGTATTCATGAATACCTCACCATGTCTTTAAGGACCAAAAGAGAGGATCACACTCGCATATACTATTGGTTCACCTAAACCAAAGTATCTTTATTTCCTTTAACAACTACTGATTCTACTCATCCTTTTCTTTTCTTTTCTTTTGTCTATACAAATTCGATACAGGCAGGTATGATGGGCCCTTTCCTTCCAGAACTGCTTCCTCCTCCTCTACTCTACACAAGAGTAATGGATCCATGAGGCATTGATGCGCGTCTTCCGCCATTATCCTCGCCGCTTGTAATAATCATAGTCTCATCGAGAGCAACACATGGAAACGGCTTAGGGACGATGTAAGAAGCAAGGACCAATCCAACATAGGTGTCTCCCTAAGCCTTCTTGGCGCCTAACTCCACTCTCTTCTCAACATCTTCGGCAGTCTTCTGATCAGCTAAGTGCCTGGCCTGGAGCCACATAATGGCATCCGCTATAAGTATGCTAAGGGTCCTCTCGCCCTCTTCTAGTTGGCGTCACCGGCGGCTATCCTTATTCCTAGCCTACTCAGAGGCCCTCTCCTTCTCTGCCTCAACATCGGCCTACCTCCTCGCCACCACGGCAGCAGATTTCTCCTGGACATCCTGACTAAACTTTGCCCGGGCATCTTGTATGGCAGCCTCATCCTGTCCGTCTTCCCCTCCGACTTTGCCACCAGCTGGGCTTCCTGATTCTCCACCCCAGCTTGCATTGCTTGCCCGCTTACATCAGCTACGCCCGGTCAACCACAAATTCTCCTCCTCCAAAGAGGCTTACATGAATGTGGTATCCCGAAGTCCACAGTTCCTCCTACTTCTCTAGAGTGTTCCCGCTGTAACTCTAACCGGGACCCGGACGCTTAAGGAGGCGTGGGGCCAAAGCCCGGTGTCACCTCCGCTCCAAAGGAGGGAAGTCTAGCAAAAGAAGCATATATTTGACTGTTAAGGGTTCATCGCTCGTAACCTCTTCCGTTGACAAGTACTCGAGCTCGGGGACGGTCCCCCACCTATCTCTGCGTCGGTTTACTCATCGCCGGACCTAGGGAGGATCCCTACTAGCCCCCGTGCTGGCGTTTCCATCATCTCAACCTTCGGGGCAACCATTCTAAAGAGGAAAATACACCTCGCCACGAGGATGATCCAGACCCAAAATCTTGGGTCTTGGAAACTTCTAACCTCCCGCCAATACTAGGTAGACCGGGCATAGAAGCCCGAACCAAAGGACAGAGGGACTGATACAATCACCAGTTCCCCGAGGAGCTGGAGAATTTAGACATGTTCCCGAGTTCCCATGGCCAATTCATTGGGTTCGCAAGTCTCTGCGTCCTGCTAGCAAACTCATACTTAAACGCAACATGAAGCTAACTCACGCCCCTCGATGCATACCTACAAGCGCATCGAAATGCAGCGACGACACCTAGTTTGGATAACTATGGCAGTAGTTACCGGCAAACGTCAGCGTCGTTTTTCGAACCAGATAATGACGCCGAAATAATTGGGTTGGAGACTAACAACTCGACCATATGCCCACATCTTGCGCGCATATCCAAGCGATCAGTCCGCATAAGTTCATTTCCAGAATCATTCGCCAACCAATTGTGTTACGTTCAACTCCAATCACCGACTAGATATGAAACATTGAGCAACGATCCGAGCTTGCTAGCTCATCACTGACGTCGAGCAAAATTTAGCAGGTACCCAGGCATGGAGCAACCGTCTACAAATTGTCGCACCGGCCTGGCAATCTCAAGACCCAATCAGATCCCTTAAGTCTCTGCACTGGCATCATCTTCACAGCATCCTACAGAGCCGCCGTGTTTAGAGCACCTTCACCTCGCAACGGAAGAAATCCGGAGCCAAAGTTCAAACCATGGAGGCTTCTCGGCTTCCATCAGTACCCAGACTCCACAAAAAATTGATACTCCGAAACATGGTTGCAGCCTTTAGCTTCAATAACTAACGCTACGCCCATCACCAACCGCCAGTGCAACACCTAAGTCAAGATGCAGCCGCATCGTGGTTAAGTTACTGATTAGATCCCAAGACTAACAGCTCGACTACGTGTCGATATCTTATATAAGCCTTCAAGCTGATAGTCCAAACAAGTCCATTTCTTGAGGACCGCGTCGCGAGACCAAAAATCACTAATCACTGCCCGCTCATATGGCACCATGACAAGGATCAGGTTTACAAACTTATGATCGAAGACAAGGCTTGACAAAGTCATGGGAGTGCTAAAGTATGTCTCATGCTCCCGTGTGTTGGCTTAGTTGTCATCTCCTCAATCAAGATTCGAACTCCCGAAGAGCGTGAAAGATTTAATAAGCATTTCGGACACAAAGCCCAATCCTGTATTCACACTTGTTTGGCAACCTTTATCCAAATTCCTAATTCCATTTCCCAAGATCCGCCGCTCCACGTTCTTGGATACCAAATCTGAAAGCCCTCTTACTTTCCACCTCTCTCTTCCCTTCTCCCGAAAACCTAACAACACCTTGAACATCAAAAATACAAAAGAAGTAGTTTGGCATCCTTCATGCCTTACGATGATTTTCTATCGTGAGAAGAGGAGAAAGGAAGTAACTACAATCGGGGGATCGGTACGCCCCAAACGAACGTTCCAAGATCGGAATTCGAGATCAGACATCGAAATACGACTACATCTACTTATCTTCGAAGCCCTAGCTACCAAGTCAATCGTGACTCAATGACCACTTGCTTACTCACCAAATGCTCAATCATCAAAACGCCGGCATACTCACATCCCCTGCAAGTGTCAAATTGGCTAAAACATGCGACGACGACACTATGCAGATACTAAGCAACGCGAGTGCGACACCAAACCAGTAGCGGCTCGCTCACGATTCCCCAACGAGCGTGCCTGCTAACTAACATTTTCTCCAATAACTTGCAAGATAAATCCGCAACCCAACTACCATATCAACTTTCATTCCAAAGCACATCATGTCAAGACAAGGCATCAAGACAAGACGTACTTTGGTGGGGAAATATTAACCAGCCTTTTGGTCCGGTCACCAAAAGTACTCAAGACACGCTCGACTCAACTCATCGCGTGAAGCCAGGGACAAGGGCGAAACTCAGGAAGTGCAGAAGCAAAGACTGAAGAAAGATCTCGCCAACAAGGACCTCGCACCTTCACCTTCACAACGCTGCGCCCACAGAGCCAACCAGCCTCGACAACGCCTCTTGTCAAAATCAGCTTCGCACCCAGTTGGGCGCGAAATTTCGCACCTACTAGGTGCGAAATTTCGTATCTGGCAGGTGCGAAATTTAGCACCTACCAGGTGCGAAATTCGCACCTTGCCTAGTTGCGAATTTCCGAGGCCCGACAGCTAGAGGTGCGAATTTCTAGAAGATGGTCCCCATTTCTACCTATTCCTACCTGACCCCTACCTAACCACTTCCTATAAATACCCCATGGCCTCACACTTCAAAGAGGTTGAATTCTTGAGCTTGGATACCTCTATAAAGCTTCATTAATGGCATCTCCTCTTTGAGGAAGAAGAAGGACAAAATTGTCCTTTTCCATATTATTCAATATATGATAATTATGGCATCATATATCATGGAACATGAATGTAATGAGATGTCATGAGATAGTCTCAACCTTGTAATTCTTCCAAGTGATTAATAAAATTCCAACCGACTATTCAAAGTGGACGTAGGCACTTGCTGAGGCCGAACCACTATAAATCCCTTGTGTTATTCACCGCTTATGTTATATTTTATGTTCTTGTCTGTGCGACCATATTTATAATTCCTAGTAATTGGAATCTTTGGTGTTGGCCACATTTTTTGCCGTCAACATGGCACAACTAAAGGGAAAGGAATCTGAATTCTAGACCTCTAAGCTTAAAGATAAAGAACAAGACGAAAGTGAGAAGAGAGCTGGGAGCCCCTACCAGACCATCCCTCTCACATTCAACCGAGTTCTCCCTTCGTCAGGACTATCGAAAGCAGCTATTTGGATTTCCTCTTGAAGGAAAGCCATCGATTTGCTCTCAAAGCCTTCGTGGTTAAACCCTATCGAGTGACCAAAATAGAGCATTTAAGCTGATTGAAGGATCAATCCACACCTATAAATAGGACCCATGAAACTCAAAGGTGGGGTTTCTTTTTCTGGAACATTCAGTTCATTTTTAGCATTTTGTAATCTCTTATAGCGGGGTCAAACCCTAATTACAAAACCATCTTGGAAAAAGATTCGTAACATGGGATATGATCAAAAAAGGGAATATACATCGATTAAGGTAGTCATGAGAAATCATGTTTCAATCTTTTATTATAATTAATTTTTCACTACTATCGCAGGTACAAATGCGATCTATGAATTACAAGATTTATTTCATACCCTGACCCATGATCACCTTTAAGTCCATTAGATCATGAGATAGAGACTATCCTTAGTCTAATAGTTATAGCTATGACCTAAAATTTATGTGCTTGACTAGAATTAGGAGTACACTTCTGTTGTCTCGTCAAATCTTTGAGAAACTAAGGAAGACTCATGAAAACTCATCATTTGATGACTATTTAAGGAGAATTAGCTTCCTTGAACTCACTTTCGTTATCTCTATATATCCAAAGTGAATTACCCAATAATTTCAAGATGCTTTTGAGGAATATTTATCACAAGAGGATAAGCCTCTCATTCAGGAAATTGAAATAAAGTTCGCAACTGAATTTGTTTTTAATAGGAAATACACCTACGGTATTCTGCAGTGGTATTTCAACATGAATTCTAGAATATAGGCAGTTTCCAAGTTCGAGCTCAATTCCATCATAAAACAGCAGTTCTGTAGGCAGATCTCGTTTAGGGTGTTAACCATAAATTTAGCTAACATTTTTGGCGCTAGAGGGAGGGTGTAAAGGAACCTTTAATGGATTACAAAGGATCGCAAAAACCTCGAATAATGTTTCAAATGAATAAAAGGATAAAGGTTGTGTTAAGAATGAAAATATCGTCGAAGTATGAAAGCATCCCTGTACGATAAAGTATCAAATCGGTAAAGACATATAGACCCCTCCATGCTCCAATAAAATAAAAGGGGTTGCAACCCCTTTCTATTGCAAATATAGTGATAACCTGAGAAAACTGAAATAAATGTAAGTCAACCATAGAATGAAAAGAAAAAGGTATTAAGCTCGGTAAAACGATCCCTAGGTATAGTGGTCCAATCAACCAAATCGGAATAAGGATCCGCAGAACCATTCCAAAAGGAGATATCTTATGTGGATTTGAGGTTTCACAAGGAACAAAGGTTGTGAATTCAAGCTCTAAGTGTGATTAACCAAAATAGGAAAAAAGTATTATGACTCCAGAAAAGTAGAGGTGAACTCATCCCAAGGAGAATCAACCTCATCCTTTAGTGTTATTTCATCAGATAAGAATGGTTATACAAAATTACTCATGAGGCTCAATCTTTGAAAAAGAGATAATTAAGGATTATGAGGCTTTCACCTGAAAATGGAAAGATACTATTGGCAGGACCAAGGAGGATCAGAACCCATATTAATCAAGAAAACATAGAAGTATCACCAGTAGAATCTCTTCATAACATCCCTCTATTATAGGATCCAAAAGGAAAATATTTTATGATACTAATGATTATAACCAGAAAAGAGGAAGCCAGAAATCAAACCGTTAAGGTAAAAGGGGATGATCCAACCCAACTATGGAAAACAAGTTAACTACATCAACAGAAAACATCTTCCTCCTTACTAAAGAGTAATTTGATTATCGGCCAACAAGAAAGAAAGAAATAAAGTACGAATAGAATGAAGGAGACAATTATTTCTACGGTCACCTAATGAATAGTCATGAAATCAATTAGTGTAGGACACTTGAAAAGAGAATTTACCACATTTGTAAGCAAGGGAAATTACAGAACTGTCTTATAAATTGAAAATCATGTTAAAGTAAAAACCAATCCGCAAAAGGGAATTAAAGTAAGGAATTAGGGATTGCTCTAAACCAAAGTGAAAATACACAAGAGTTTGTACTTGATTGAGGGAGAAGAGCCCTTCTCACAATGGATTAGTTTAGAAATTCCTGGGTATATCCCGGGTCCTTCCCTCAAAAAGGAAAGGAGGTAAGCCCAAGAAATCGTGCCCCTGGCCCCAACCCTGGGTATATCCCAGCCGCATTCTAGAGGAAAGAGGGTAAGCCATCATCCACGCCTAAGGGCCAAGGTGATGCATCGATGCCCTTAACCGCATCCAAGGACCATGTTAAGGCGCCCTCTAAAGGAGGGACAAGTAAGCCTGAGGACATGCGCTTGGCTCCGAAGGAAGCACACTCTGCCTTGCATCATTACATGATCAAGCCCTGGCTCTACTTCGACATAAGCACACAGTGCCTCTGTTTATTTCATTTCCCAAAGAAGGAATCAAAAGCTTAGAAGGAGCGCTAAAGCCTCTACCTGAAAAAATGCCTATAATGACCAAAAATAAATTAAAACCAAAAGTGCTTTCATGGTTAAATCGAATGAGAAAATTATGAATTCTCCTTAAAATGCCAAAGATGGCTCCATCAAAATTGGAAGAGTACATTTCGAGTTTTATGTAAAAAGCCGAGAAGGGCTTCACCTATTTTCAGAAAAGTAACCTCTGTACTTCAATTATCTTATTATCTAAATCTGGGTTCACCTATTTTCAAGTAATCTCTGGACTTCAATTATCATATTACCCGTATCTGGGTTACTAAGCCAAAAACGGCTCCGTTCCTCTGTATTTACCTGAATCTGTGTTCCTAAGTCGAAAGCGACTTAATTTTCCTGTTATTACCCGAATCAGGGTTCCTAATCCAAAAGCGGATTCGTCCTTCTGTCATTACCCGAATCTAGGTTCCTAAGCAGAAAGCGGATTCGTTCTTCTGTTATTACTCGAATCTGGGTTCCTAATTCAAAAGCGGCTTCGTCCTTCTACCATTACCCAAATACGGGGTCCTGAAATGAAAGCGGCTTCGTTTTTCTATCATTACTCAAATCTGGGATCCTAAGCCAAAAGTGGATTCAATTATCTATTATTACCTAAATCAGGGTTCCAATGGAAGCGGTTTTGTTTTTCTGTTATTACCCGAATCTGAGTTCACTAAGCCAATTGCGACATCCTTATTTTTTTATTACCCAAATCTGGGTGCACTAAGCTGAAAATTGTAACACTCCATGTCCATTAATGTCACTCACAAAGGGAATGCATCAATGTCTATGAAGCGTTATTGTTGTATAGAACAGATAAATTACAAGAATAAATAAATAAAACAACACAGCGGAAATGAAAAACTTATTTTATTTCATCATAACTCAAAACGAATTTACGTAAGTTGTAACACCCCATTTCCATTAATGTCACTCACAAAGGGAATGCATTAACTACTATGGAGCGTTTTAAGTGAGTATAGAACAGAAACTTAACAACAAGATAGATATAAACATAAATTGAAAAATTAAAAACTTTATTTCATTGCAGCAGAAAATACATATGTTTGATTACATCATCAAAACCAGAGCCAAGTACATAATATCCATCTTGACTAAATCAAAGTACATAAATTGAAAGACATAATCCCCAATACAAAATAGCCATAAATAAAAGAGAAGCTGAACTTTACTTCAGCGATCCAGGCAATTTTTTAAAGTAGAGAAACAACAGTCCAAAATTAAGCTCCACTGGTGCTAGTTCCAACCTGAGCACCTGGGGGGGGGGGGGGAGAAAAAATGAGGAAACAAAGGGGGTCAGACATAAAGTCTGGCGAGTGCGATAATTTTAACAATATAATTAACAAAGTAACTAGGCTAAGGCATAAGTTGGAAATAAGGAAATGACCATGAACCATTGAATATGGCAGAGTAAACAAGGAAACAAGATGAACAACGATATCGTTAAAGCGCCCCTAAACCACTATAAGATAATTACTAAACTACACCAACACTATGAGATAATTGCTATACTGCACCACCACTAGTCACCCTAAGGTTGATCCCGCCTACAGACTTAATAATGATATTGGTAGTTTCGTGCACCCCTAGCTGCCTTCATAGGTGTTGCCTGCCCCTATCTCCACTAGTTGTACCCACTACCCCCAAGCGATCGGCTCCCTAACTCGTAGAAACCCATGCTAGTCCCACAGTGGAGTGTATCACTCCCCAAAGTGGCAACCCGATACCACAAATAATGCATGGCTTATACCTACACGATGCAACAACGTCTTACCTACCAGCCCGGGCCCACACACGCATATGAACCCGTTGGACTTGCGTTGCCACCGCTAACCCGTTTTGGCCTCTTACAGTCAAGCCTAGTATGCGTCTCCCGTCCTCGACTTGGGTCGAGCTCACAAAGATACGTATGGGTTACTGGTTGAAATGGGCCCCCATTACTTGACACAAGCTATCCACCTAAGCTTGGTCCCCTCTAGTACATCCCACTTAACCCACTTCTTATTCATGTTCAATTACATGTTTCAATTTTTGGTTAAGTGTTTCTAATCGTATTTCCAAATGCCATCCAAGGCACCCTCTAGATTCCACATGCCAAGCAAGGCACCCACTTAACCCCCTCATGTCCCACTACATGTTTATCTGGTTAAGTGTTTCTTAATTCATTAAGACCGTAACCTCATAAAGACCTATCACATTAGACTGGCATTTGTGGCAGCTAGATTTGCCGGGCGGGTCCGGGCAGTCTTACACCACAAAAGAGCGTAACCTCGTGTCTTTACAATTGTTACATATTTAATTTATGCCTAAGACCTCCCACATTAGACTGGCATTGTGGCAGCTGGATTTGTCGGGCGGGTCCGGGCAGTCTTACACCACAAAAGAGCCTAACCTCGTGTCTTAGACGATTAATTACTCCTAATTAATCATTCCCCAATTTGAATTACTTTCCCTATTCAAATTATCAATCAATTCCAAATTTAACGATGTCCATAATTGACTCAATTATGTCCATCCATTTATGGTATGTAAAATCATACCAATTTTCACCACAACTTATTTTATGCCTTTTAAGGCATTTATGCCAATTAAATCTTTTAATATTATCCCCTTTTACCCCACGTTGTACGTTTGTTCGTTTAACGTAAAATATATGTTAGACTCGAATAGTCTAACTCATGGAATAAAGAGAAAACTTCACAATATACACATAATTAAAACATAGATCTAAACATAGGGGTGAACTTGCATATGTGAATGATGTTCTACATCTAAAACTTGCATAGGCCAAAGTTACAACTTGCATAAACAACATATGTTATGGATCCAAATCTAAACGTGTGAACTTGCATAAATCATGTATGTCATAGATCTACATCTAAAGGTGTAAACTTGCATAGGCAATAACCCTAAACTTGCGTAACATGATTCATATCCCAAACTCATATATTTATATAAACATGCATATGTGATTTATGCATCATAACAATGGTGTAAACTTGCATCTAACATGTAAATTATCATGTAGAATTTATCATATAACTCACACATATCATAGCCTAACTTTAGATCTAAAATTGATGTCATGAGACATGTAAGGTTATACTAACTTGCCTATGATTCTTGTCTAAATCAATATCTAAACTTGCATACATACTTGTGATCTATTATATGAATCAACATAACCAAACTAGCATATGAACAACATGATGATTCAACTTGACATAAGCCAATCATAGAATTACAACATGGGTGATAGCATCATAACTTTACATCGTAAATGATAGCATCATAACATAGCATCATAGAAATTACAACACAATTCTACAACATAATTACAACATGCAGTCAATAATTCACATCATATCCAAATTATCCGCATCATAACTCAATCCAGTTAATTTACTAATTATTTTATTAAAACTATCGAACTCACAACTCAAAAGCGGTCTTGATTTTTGAATTCCGATTTCTGAAGTTGAATTAGCTCTCCTTTGAAGAAGATTCGTTGTTAGGGTTGAATAGAACTGATTTGATTTGCTGTTTTTCCTCTCTAATTAGTGGCAGCTACTCTCGGTTTCAAGATGACAGCATGACGGCCATAGTTTTAGTTTTGATTCTGATTTAGGGTTTGAGTTTATGGGTCTTTTTATAGAGTTTTGAATTAATTTAAGCCGTCAGATGATCATAGGGTTAATCAAAATCATTCAGTTGGGATAGGGTGACACCTCAGCCCTAATGACTCGGCAAGGAGTCAGAAAGGTCTCAGCAACATGGGTCAGACTGAACCAGAAAGTTGTGCAGGCCTGCTGCCTCGGTCTGGGCGCACTTGGCAGGTGCGCCAGTGCAAATTTGTACTGGCGCACTTCCCAAGTGCGCCAGTGCAAATATTTTTTTCCCTCTCGTTTTGCCACCAATCTTCGTTCATCCATAACTCCTTCATCCGGTACCCGTTTCCCGCAAACTCGGACTCTATCTCAACCAGAATTCCGAGACGAACACGATGGCGCATCCCCATTCACTTAATTCTCAAGTTTAAGATTAATTATTCTTTAATTTGTTAATTCGATTATTCAAAAATCCGGAGTGTTACATTCTCCCCTCCTTAAAAGATTTCGCCCCCGAAATCTCCAAGTTAAGGAGAATGCATATCCTACCATCCAAACAACCATCTACTCAACCATCAAACACGGGCATCCATTGTCCGTATAAAATTTCTAATGCTGTATGAACATATGCAAGAAGTGTGTGTATATGTTCCTTATCTAATGCAATATCAGGTGGTCTACTGATTCAGTTGACCTCCTTAATGCAAACCATGATAGTGCCATGCGTCCATTATGTATGCGAAAGAACCCTATCGATACATATTATTTCTACATGTGTGCACAACCATTCACCAAAATGCAACATCCATATGATGGTACAACCATTATACATCCATTACTTAAATATCTACACACATTTATATGCAATATGCAATATGAAGTGACTGAGCCGATCTAGTGCCTAAAGTGTGTGTATATGCATCCACGAGCAACCACGAGTAAACACTTGCACCCACATGCATCCATCATACATAACATGTCTCAAACACATGTTTCTACCATAGGACTACCCTATCTAAAGGTCAAAGATACTAGCGAGAGGACATACTAAAGATAAGATAAGTACAAGGTAAGCAATAAAGGAGAAATTAAAAGACATACCCTCGAAAAGAAAAAGGTACAATGGACGCATCTTCTCTTCCGTCTCCCAAATAGCGTCGCTTTCATCATCTCCCCATTGAACTTTAACTCTCATTCCTCAACTTCTTAATCTTTGACACAAGAATACACGTAGGAGCTCGTCGAATCGTCGCATCACGCTCTATCTCCACCTCTCAAAGCAAGCTCGGCTCTACCATTTCTGCGGTCTCGTGCAAGCACATCCTCAAATGTGATACATGGAATACATCGTGTACACCACTAAGTCTCTTGGGCAACTCCACTCTATACGTCATCTGCCCAATCCTCTCCTTAATAGGAAACGGCCCTACGAACCTTGGTGCTAACTTCCCAACGGACCCAAAGCGAACGATGTTCCATAATGGAGACACCTTGACAAAGACCATGTCCCCAATATCAAACTCAAGATCTGTCCTCCTCTGGTCAGCATAAGATTTTTGCCTATCTTGCGCCGTCTTCGTCCTCCTTCGAATCAAATCGATCTTTTCCGAAGTCTCTCTAATCATATCGAGTCCAAGCATGACCTTGTCTATAGACTCCCACCAACATGTAGGCGAACGACACGGCCGTCCATAAAGAGCCTTGAACGGTGCCGTGCCAATGCTAGATTGAAAGCTGTTATTATATGCGAACTCCACCAACGGAAGATGTTCCTCCCATGTACCTCCGAAATCAAAGACACACAACCTCAATAAGTCCTCTAGAATACGATTCACCCTCTCGGTCTGGCCGTCCATCTGAGGATGATATGCGGTGCTCAAACATAACTGAGTCCCTACCGCCTCTTGCGAGCTCTTCCAAAACTCGCTAGTGAAGATAGGATCGCGGTCGCTCACCATGCTAGAAGGAACACCGTGCAAACGAATTATTTCTCGAATGTATACAGAGGCTAACCATGGAGCAGTCCTCTTACTCTTCACGGGAATGAAACGGGCGCTCTTAGTAAGTCTGTCTACCACGACCCAAATCCCCATATTACCCTTCCTCGATCTTAGTAATCCATCAACAAAGTCCATCGAAACACTTTCCCACTTTCATTGTGGGACCTCCAATGGGTGAAGCAATCCACCGGGCTTCTTTTGTTCTGCTTTTACTTATTGGCACACCAAGCATCTAGCAACAAAACTCTGCCACGTCCTTCTTCATACCGGCCCAAAAGTAAACTCGTCTCATGTCCATGTACATCTTGTCCCCGCCAGGATGGATGGTCATCTTCGAACGATGTGCATCATCAAGAATGGTCTTCCTCAAGTTCTCGTCCTGTGGTACACAAAGTCTACTGTCCCTACGTAACCAACCCTTATCATCTAGGGTATACCTACGGAGATGGCTCGATGACTCCCCTCTTTTGAGCTTTTCAACTAACTCAACCAACTATGGGTCGTCTCGCTGTGCCTCGCCAATCCATCCCAAAAGCGTAGGTCTAACCTCCAAGGATGCTAACAAACCGGGTACAAAGTCAACGGAAGGTTTAAAGTCAAATGTAGAGATGAACTTTAAGCTTCGCCGCTCAACAAACAACGGACTCAAGGACAACCTTTTTCTACTTAAGGCGTCTGCCACCACGTTACCCTTGCCAGGGGTATATGCTATCTGGAAGTCGTAGGATGCTAAGAATTCCATCCACCTTTGCTGCCTTAAGTTCAAGTCCTTCTGAGAAAATAAGTATTTTAGTGATTTGTGGTCAGTGAATAATTCGAACTTTTTTCCAAGAAGATAATGACGCCACGACTTAAGCGCGAAGACAATAGCGGCCAACTCTAGGTCATGTGTAGGGTAATTTCTCTCATGTACTCTCAATTGCCTTCCACCATAGGCTATTACCCTTCCATCTTGCATTAAGACTGCGCCTAGTCCTGTCCCACAAGCATCGGTATAAACGGTAAATGGCTTAATCCCATCTGGCAACACTAAGACTGGGGTTGTGGTCAAAGCTCTCTTTAAACGTTGGAACGCATCATCACAATCTACATCCCACATGAAAACTAAGTTCTTCTTCGTCAAGCGTGTTAATGAGACTGATATTTTTGCGAAGTCTTTGATGAACTTCCTATAGTAGCCAGCCAACCCTAAGAAACTCCTCACCTCGGTAGCATTTTTAGGAACCTTCCAATCTTGGATGGCCACTATCATCGCGGGATCCACAGCTATACCTTCATTGGAAACCACATGCCCTAAGAATCGCACTTCCTTCCTCCAAAAGTGACATTTAGAAAATTTAGCTTTAAGGCTATGCACTCGAAGAGTCTCCAACACTTCCCTAAGATGTAGGGCATGCTCTTCCTCACTTTTAGAAAAGATCAAGATGTCATCCACAAAGACTACCACGAATCTATTAATGTACTCCCTAAACACCCTACTCATCAAGTCAACAAATTTTGCGGGGGCGTTTGTCAAACCGAAGGGCATCACAAGCCACTCGAAGAAACCGTCTGGAGTCCTAAAGGCAGTCTTGTCTATGCTATCCTCAGCCACTCTCAACTGATGGAAACCAGTGGCTAAGTCCAACTGCGAAAACACTGAGGCGCCAGCTAACTGATCGAAGAGATCGTCAATCCTCGGCAGTGGGTGTCTATTCTTCTTAGTAATCTTATTAAGTTCTCTATAGTCCACAAAAAGTCTAAAGGACCCATTCGCCTTCGTGGCAAATACTACTGGAGCACCCCACTCCGATATACTACGTCTGATGAACCCTTTCTCAAGCAATTCCTTCACTTGTTTACTGAGTTCTCTTCTCTCTCTTTGAGCCATGTGGCGCACTGGTAATGCAACTAGCTTTGCATTATCTACTAGATATATCTGAAAGTCTATCTCACGTTTTGGGGGTAAACCCATCACCTCATCAAAGACATCAGAATATTCACGGACTATGGGAACAGAATGTAAATCATCATCGGATGCGTCAAGGGATTCTAGGTAGCTAAGCATTACTGGACCTCTAGGGTCACAAGAAATATCAAGGGTCTTTCCAAAACGAGTCAACAATCTAACTACCCTTCTTTCACAATCTAGGATGGCCCCATATCTAGTTAGCCAATCCATACCTAGAATTAAACCGTAGCCCATGAAGCCAAGAACAAAAGTGTGGCACTCAAACTCAACGCCCAAGATAAATACTCTCAAATCCCGACAAATCATAGAAAGATGAGCCGAACCACCGATAGGATTTGAGACTACTAAGGGATCAGTAACTAGACTAGTATCAAGGTGCAGTGTTTCAACTAATGATGTAGAAATAAACAAATTTGATGTGCCAGAATCGAATAAAGTACGGACAGGATGATCAAACAGAAAAACTAAACTTTCAACGGAAATTGCTCTACCTCGTTCTTGCAGCGGTGGGAACATGAGAGCCTGAACTTGTCCCCTTGCCTGCCCTGGTGCCATAAGATCCTGCACCTGCCCTCTTCCCTTTCTTTGGGCAGTCCTTAATAAGATGTCCCGGCTCGCCACAGTGGAAACAACCAGTCTTCTTTTTCTTCCTACAATCTTTGATTAGATGGCCGGGTATCCCACAGTTAAAGCATCTTTTCTTTCCCTTAGCATTGTTGCCTTTGCCACCTTTCTTGTTCTGCTGTTGCTGTTGCGGCTTCTTTTGATCCCCTTTCTTCTCGGGTGCCTTATTAGCATTGGCGCCCTTCTCCTCTTCATGCTTGAGCGCCATGTCAACTAGTCTCTCGAAGGTAGCCCCCATGGGAATGTGGGTCATAGCTAACCCATGAAGCGGCTCGTTTAAACCCTTAACAAATCTTAGAGCCTTCTTTTCTGGAGTATTCACCAAGTCCAAGCCAAATCTCACCAACTGGTTGAACTTGTTGACGTATTCTTTCACCGACAAATTCCCTTGCTTTAATGCTAGAAACCTTTCCATGTATAGATTCTCTTCAGCCCGTGAGAGAAACTTCGCCTCAAACCTCTACCTAAAATCTGGCCATGTATCGACTGGACGTCCCCCATTAGTGACCTCCCACAAAAACGAGGCCTCATCCTTCATTAGCCAGGCAGCTAGCTAGACTTTTCTTCCATCATCCACTTCAAAGATTCCAAACAATTCTTCCACTTCCTTTAGCCAGTTTCGAGCTTCAACAAATGTCTCCGTCCCGTGAAAAGGTTTTCCACCCATTGCTCTGAAGTCCTTACATATCTTAGCAAAAGTATCGACGCGAGGAGGAGGGGGGAGAAGGAGGAGGAGGAGGAGCATTTGCTGGACCTGCGGTGGCGGCCATAGCCTCGAGATATTGACGAAACCAACCGGGTACATGAACACCCTCTGGTATCTCAGATGCTTCAGACATGCTGAAACGAAAAAGGAAAGATTCAATATAAAAGAACCGAGGAAAAGATATATGGCTCTTGGATGCTTTCTAAAATAAGATTTTCTCTTGAAAATACTTTCCTTAAAACATACTTTTGAAGGTACTTCTTTATAAAGATGGTTTTGAAAACCAACTTTTTCAAAATTCATATCTGTTCTGGTAACCTTCAGCTCTGATACCATCTGTAACACCCCATGTCCATTAATCTCACTCACAAAGGGAATGCATTAACTTCGATGGAGCGTTTAAAGTGAGTATAGAATAGAAACTTAACAACAAGACAGATATAAATTTTATTTCATTGCAGCGGAAAATACATATGTTTGATTACATCATCAAAACCAGAGCCAAGTACAAAATATCCATCTTGACTAAATCAAAGTACATAAATTGAAAGACATAATCGCAAATACAAAATAGCCATAAATAAAAGAGAAGATGAACTTTACTTCAGCGATCCAAGAAATCTTCTAAAAGCAAAGAAACAACAGTCCAAAATCAAGCTCCACGGGTGCTAGTTCCAACTTGAGCACCTAGGGGAGGAGGGGGGGAAGGAAGAAAAGAGGAGGAAACAAAGGGGGTCAGACATAAAGTCTGGCGAGTGCGATAATTTTAACAATATAATTAACAAAGTAACTAGGCTAAGGCATAAGTTGGAAAATAAGGAAATGACCATGAACCATTGAATATGGCAGAGTAAACAAGGAAACAAGATGAACAACGATATCGTTAAAGCGCCCCTAAACCACTATAAGATAATTACTAAACTACACCAACACAATGAGATAATTTCTATACTGCACCACCACTAGTCACCCTAAGGTTGACCTCGCCTACATACTTAATAATGATATTGGTAGTTTCGTGCACCCCTAGCTGCCTTCATAGGTGCCGCCTGCCCCTCTCCACTCGGTGTACCCACTACCCCCAAGCGATAGGCTCCCTAACTCGTAGATACCCATGTTGGTCCCACAGTGGGGTGTATCACTCCCCAAAGTGGCAACCCGATACCACAAATAATGCACGGCTTATACCTACACGATGCAATAACGTCTTACCTACCAGCCTGGGCCCACACACGCATATGAACCCGTTGGACTTGCGTTGCCACCGCTAACCCGTTTTGGCCTCTTACAGTCAAGCCCAGTATGCGTGTCCCGTCCTCGACTTGGGTCGAGCTCACAAAGATACATATGAGTTACTGGTTGAAATGGGCCCCCATTACTTGACACAAGCTATCCACCTATGCTTGGTCCCCTCTAGTACATCCCACTTAACCCACTTCTTATTCATGTTCAATTACAGGTTTCAATTTTTAGTTAAGTGTTTCTAATCGTATTTCCAAATGCCACCGAAGGCACCCACTAGATTCCACATGCCACCCAAGGCACCCACTTAACCCCCTCATGTCCCACTACATGTTTATCTAGTTAAGTGTTTCTTAATTCAATAAGACCGTAACCTCATAAAGACCTCTCACATTAGACTGGCATTTGTGGCAACTGGATTAGCCGGGCGGGTCCGGGCAGTCTTACACCACAAAAGAGCCTAACCTCGTGTCTTTACAATTGTTACATATTTAATTTATGCCTAAGACCTCCCACATTAGACTGGCATTTGTGGCAGCTGGATTTGCCGGGCGGGTCCGGGCAGTCTTACACCACAAAAGAGCCTAACCTCATGTCTTAGACGATTAATTTCTCCTAACTAATCATTCCCCAATTTGAATTACTTTCCCTATTCAAATTATCAATCAATTCCAAATTTAACGATGTCCATAATTGACTCAATTATGTCCATCCATTTATGGTATGTAAAATCATACCAATTTTCACCACAACTTATTTTATGCCTTTTAAGGCATTTATGCCAATTAAATCTTTTAATATTATCCCCTTTTACCCCACGTTGTACGTTTGTTCGTTTAACGTAAAATATATGTTAGACTCGAATAGTCTAACTCATGGAATAAAGAGAAAACATCACAATATACACATAATTAAAACATAGATCTAAACATAGGGGTGAACTTGCATATGTGAATGATGTTCTACATCTAAAACTTGCATAGGCCAAAGTTACAACTTGCATAAACAACATATGTTATGGATCCAAATCTAAAGGTGTGAACTTGCATAAATCATGTATGTCATAGATCTACATCTAAAGGTGTAAACTTGCATAGGCAATAACCCTAAACTTGCGTAACATGATTCATATCCCAAACTCATATATTTATATAAACTTGCATATGTGATTTATGCATCATAACAATGGTGTAAACTTGCATCTAACATGTAAATTATCATGTAGAATTTATCATATAACTCACACATGTCATAGCCTAACTTTAGATCTAAAATTGATGTCATGAGACATGTAAGGTTATACTAACTTTCCTATGATTCTTGTCTAAATCAATATCTAAACTTGCATATATACTTGTGATCTATCATATGAATCAACATAACCAAACTAGCATATGAACAACATGATGATTCAACTTGACATAAGCCAATCATAGAATTACAACATGGCTGATAGCATCATAACTTTACATCATAAATGATAGCATCATAACATAGCATCATAGAAATTACAACACAATTCTACAATATAATTACAACATGCAGTCAATAATTCACATCATATCAAAATTATCCGCATCATAACTCAATCCAATTAATTTACTAATTATTTTATTAAAACTATCGAACTCACAACTCAAAAGCGGTCTTGAGTTCTGAATTCTGATTTCTAAAGTTGAATTAGCTCTCCTTTGAAGAAGATTCGTTGTTAGGGTTGAATAGAACTGATTTGATTTGCTGTTCTTCCTCTCTTATTGGTGGCGGCTACTCTAGGGTTCAAGATGACAGCATGACGGCCATAGTTTTAGTTTTGATTCTGATTTAGGGTTTGAGTCTATGGGTCTTTTTATAGAGTTTTGAATTAATTTAAGCCTTCAGATGATCTTAGGGTTAATCAAAACCATTCAGTCGGGATAGGGTGACACCTCAGCCCTAATGACTCAGCAAGGAGTCATTAAGGTCTCAGCAACATGGGTCAGACTGAACCAGAAAGTTGTGCAGGCCTACTGCCTCGGCCTGGGCGCACTTGGCAGGTGCGCCAGTGCAAATTTGTACTAGCGCACTTCCCAAGTGCGCCAGTGCAAATATTTTTTTCCTCTCGTTTTGCCACCAATCTTCGTTCATCCTTAACTCCTTCATCCGGTACCCGTTTCCCGCAAACTCGGACTCTATCTCAACCAAAATTCCAAGTCGAACACGATGGAGCAACCCCATTCCCTTAATTCTCACGTCTGAGATTAATTATTCTTTAATTTAGTTAATTCGATTATTCAAAAATCCGGGGTGTTACATAAGTAGTTTCCAAAACCATTACAACAGGATCGGTAGTCTTTCCAAAAACTTCAAAGTACATAAAGAAGCAAATACTTAAATAACATAAAAGCATAAATCCCCACTGCGCATAAGCAAAGCCATAAAGATGAGAGAGTCCCAAGCGATACGTCTACTCTCTTCAAGCAACTGAAAGAAATCGGCACTAAGCTGCAGTATTCCCTCCTTGAAAACCGAAGGGGGGGAGGAAGAAAAGAGGTGGAAAGAAAAGGGGGTCAAACATAAAGTCTGGCAAGTGCGATAACTTTAACAATATAATTATCAAAATAACTAGGCTAAGGCATAAGCTAGAAAATAAGGAAATGACTGTGAACAACTGCGTATGACAGAACAAAAGGAGGAAATAAGATGAACCAAGATATCGTTAAAGGCACCCCTAATCACTATAAGATAATTACTACACTGCACCACCACTAGTCACCCTAAAGGTTGATCCCGCCTATAGAACTTAATAATGATATTGGTAGTTTAGTGTACCACTAGCTACCTTCACAGGTGCTGTCTACTGTAACACCCCACATCCGTTAGTGTCACTCACAAAGGGAATGCACTAAATTCTATGGAGCATTTAGGGTAAAAGATGCAGATAAATTACAAGACAGACAAAAATTAAACGGCGGAAAATAAAACTTTGCTTTATTTATAAAATAGTTTGTACAATAATTTCTTTACAATATCAGAGTATCATCTGTCTTATAAAATAAAGAAGCATAAAACAACATTTATACTCCCCAATTTTAGCAAGAGCCAGCCATAAAATCTGAAAAGAGAATCCAAGCAAAACTTCGACAAATCTTCAAGCTGGGAAAGAGCGACAGTCCAACTTAACCTGAGCTATACTATTCCCTCCTTTACTACCTAAGGGGGGGGGGGAAACGGAAGAAAAGAAGACGAAAGAAAAACAGAGTCAGACATAAAGCCTGAGTAAGTTCAGTAACTTCTAGCATGTGAACATGGAAAAACAAAACGACATGAATTAACTGAATACAAGATAACACCATAATGATAGGGTTGGCAAGATTAGACAAGATTAACACAAGATATACTAAGATAAGATAAACTGGATATGTTCTAATACTTTCGCCGCTTCGCTATTTCCTTGTTATACTGGTTTCTATATCTCTGCACCACCTAACTAGTGTCCCAACTAGTAACGATAACGTGATCCCAATCCCTGTAGTTTCCGTTGCCTTCAGGCATACATTTATTATTTATTACCTACATCTAATCTAGGGTTTTCCATCAAGTGCTTTCTAGATTCAACTAGAGTTTACGCTATCTGCTGAACGCCTCTCGGATTCAGGGTTTATGCCACCTAGTCCAACTAGGGATTATGCTACCTGACGAACGATGCCCCCAAGTCTAGGACACACTACCTAGAGTGGTATATGTTCCTATACTTCCCCACGCATGTATCGCGAATCGTTATCGCTTGTCTAGATGCACATGTCCCGTAATGTGCGGCCCGAGTCCTGTGGCAGGGAAAATCAAGAAACACAGAACTCGGTCGGGAGCTTTCAGATATCTGCCGATGCAGATGCTAAGGTCTGCTTTTATTCCAGTGGCTATGGTCCCACTCGACCCCTCCCTCAACTAATGAAAGGCACACCTTGAAAAATGAGAACTATACGCAGGCCCCCCTATGCCCCACTGTCCTATGGCCATCAGCAACCATAACTAGATAGCAAGTATATGGTCTTTTGGAGTTCTCCGCCTTTCCGCTTCACGTATCTCGATTGACTCAAGATGGATGGTAGACGACGAGTTGCTATCACAGGGCTACCGGTTTCTTTCTGAATCACGCTGGTCCATCCTAGTCTTTAGGTTGCCATATTTTGCAACCAAGGCATACCCTTGGTTCTTCTAACACAGACCTTAACCTCTGTGAGCCCAGGAGTATCATCTGCAGCCTCACAGAGGGATACCAAGAGTACCCTCACGTCCCCTCGAAGCCTCATGCTTCGTAACCCAATTCGTTGGAGCCTTCTTTTTACTCAGACGGACATTCGCTCCTTCCCGTGTTATACTAAGAATTACTACTTAGTTTTACTAACTAAGGTTTACCACTTAGTTTCCAGAATCGTTGTTTTCTTAACTAAGGTTTACTACTTAGTTCCTTTTAACTAAGGTTTACTACTTAGTTCTATTTCCCGTCAATTTGGATTGGTTAAGTGTCATTAGTCAATTCAAGCTAACTTAACCCTCTTCATTTATCCTGTTAAACTGGTTAAGTGTTATCAGTAATTCATGTTGACTTAACCCTACCACAAACCAAGTTATATTGGTTAAGTATTTCTTATTACTTAACCCTACCCATTTATCCTGTATTGGTTAAGTGTTCCTTTTTAACTTAACCTTGCCCGTCTGTTTTAACTAACATGTTATTAATGGTTAAGTATTATCCCTTCACGTTTTAGACTTAACCCTATTCCTTTATCACAATCTGATGGTTAAGTGTTCAAGTTTACTTAGCCCTACGGTCTAGTTCAGCTAACATATCCAATTGGCTAAGTGTATTAACTTTACTTAACCCCACCTTCTAGTCTAGTCAACAAGTTAATTTGGCTAAGTGTATTAACTTTACTTAACCCCTACAAATCTTGTCTTGTTACCATGTTAAGTTGGTTAAGTGTCCCTATGGACTTAGCCCTCCCATTCTAGCTTAACTGTGCTAAGTTGGTTAAGTGTTCCTATGGACTTAACCCTCCCATTCTAGCTTAACTGTGTTAAGTGTCAGTATGAACCTAACCCCACCCACCGGTCTGGTTATCATGTTGAATTGGTTAAGTGTCTTAGTTAACTTAACCCTACCATTCTTGTTCTAGCTTTAACTAAATAAATTAAAGCCGCTACCACTCACATTAGACAGATATTGTTGCGATTACTGGATGTGCCGGTTGGTTCCGGGCAGGTTTACATCGCAACTCAGTCTAACCTCGGGTTAGGCCTATTCGTGTTTTCTAAGTTCAAAGGGTTTTGATTACTTTTCAAATCAGGTTTTGAAAGTAACCATCCCGTCCGTCGGATTAGTTAGGGATAGCCAGGGAGAGCAGGAAACTTATATTTTCCAAACTCAAGCCTAGACACTATCCTCTCTGTCACCTTAGAACTTTCTGGTGTATGTATTATTAAAAGAGATGTCATTAATAAACCTTTAATTTGTCTAAATTTCTCATTTAGGACAAAATTCTATTAGTAAATTATTCCTAATTTACTTATTTGCTAATTACTCTTTTAATGTAAAATGTCAACATTTATTCTTATGGCCCATTTTCCCCTCTATATCATATTTATGCTTTTTGGTATGTAAACTATACCAAATTAAGTGTCACTAACCATGATTTTGCTAAAGATGACAATTATTCCCAATTATGGCCAATTTCAAATTTATGCCAATATACTTATTATGCCAAATTAGCTAATCCAATTCTGGTTTAACATTCTAATTACAGTTCATGTCAAACTAGACTTATTATTCTAGTTCACCGTTTATGCCCAAAACTTAATTTGCATACCAACTACCTATTTTGTGGCCCATTTAACCATTTACCATTTACGCCCAATGTATGTAAATTATGCTAATATACTTATCATGCTTAATTTAGCCACCCAATTCTGATTTAATATTCTAATTTCATCTTAATAGTCATGCTATAATGCATGTTCCCAAATTATGCCAATTTCCAAGTCTAGTCAATTTCATGTTTTTCCCCAAAACGTATTCCCATCGTTCGTATAATCGTGATTCAACCTAGATCATAAATAAAGCTAGATTCGTCGATAAAAGGGAATGAACCAAAATGCCATGAAAGAACGGACATAACAACTGGCATAAGATGGTAATTCACAGGCATGTAGATTACGACATGAAAAGGGTTGAATAACATAGATTCAAGAACATGGGTAGACCTAAGTTAATAGGTAAATTCCCATGATCAAGATCTAAGAATAAACTGAAATAGAAGGTCAAGCCTAGGTCCAATATAATGCCATTTTGGGGTACAACATGGTTTTGTAACTACAGTGTCATGGGCATAAATAATAATCCTATATCCATAGTCATAGGCAATAAATTCTCACGGTTAATGAATCACAGTCATAGGTGATGTTCATAGTCAGAGGAAAATAATTCTCACAGTCATGAGTCACAGTCATAGGCAATGTTCATAGGCAATGTTCATAGTCAAAGAGGCATATGGTTTTAAGGTCCATAGTTTCATAGTCACAGTCTTATTTGTCCTCGAATCATAACAGTTCTTAATTAGGTCCAAGAGTATAAGCACTGATTCGAATAGAAAGATTTGGCATATTCTTTTATTCCTTTAATTTCATGTCACGAATAGAGAAAACGTTCAAATCTAAAAAGTATCTGACTTACAGAGATTAGATTCGTAGAAAAACAGTCGTTGAAGTCGTTTGAATCTTCACTTGAATCCTAGCTTGACTTGAATCTCCTCTTGAAAGTCTTGAGCAGCATTTCCTCGTCTTGATTTATTTTATATATTATTTCTTTATACATTTTCTCAGAGGCAGCATAAGGATAGAAAAGAATTGTGAATAGAGAAAGAGACTAAGGCTGTTTATATAGGATTAGGCGGACGAATCTGGTCAGAATGGCGTCCGGATACAGAAGAACGAACCAGACTGCAAATCTGTAAAAAGCGGGGGGGGGGGGGGGGTCGACACCCAGGTCGACTACCCAGTCGACCTGGGTCTTGGGCGGGAAAATTACCGCCCAGCCCAATCTGGGTCCGATTTTGAATTTTGAACTCGTTTTTTGACCTGTTCGAATTTTAAATTGAATTCTGAAACTTCTGAAGACCATAACTCCTTCATACGGAGTCCGATTAACGCAAACTCGGACTCTATCTCATGCAGAATTCTGAGACGAACGCAATGGCGCAGCCCGTTTCCCTTGATTTTGATTTTAAAATTTAATTCTGCCTTGATTTGTGAATCTTAGTGTTACAGAATTACGGGGTGTTACATTCTCCCCCACTTAAAAGGATGTCGTCCCCGAAATCTTCAAGTTAGGAAGAATGTATCCTACCATCCAATCACCCATCTACTCAACCATTCAATCACAGGCATTCATTGTCCTTAATAGATTTCTAATGTTTTCATGTTCATATGCATAGTGTGTGTATATGCCTTTATCTAATGCAAAATCAGGCGGTCTACTGATTCAGTCGACCTCCTTAATGCGAATCATGTCAGTGCCATGCGTCCAATCATGTATGCAAGCATCCCTAGTTATGTAAATACTACATGTGTGCATATCCATTCATCCATATGCAACATCCATATGATAACACATCAAGTTCATCTTATAAACAAATACATATCTGCAAATGCAATATGAAAGCGTCCGAACTGATCTAGTGTCTAATACATATGCATTCACGAGCAACCATTAGCAATCACTTGCAACCATCAACCATAACATGTTTCAAATACATGTTTACATCCATTGGCTTCTACCTAAGGATCGAAGATACGACCTAGAGGATATACTTTGGAAAGAGAGAAACAATTATGCGTAAAGCTCCTAAAAAAAAAATCAAGGATGCACCCTTAAGGAAAAAGGGTATGATGCTAGTATCTAGCCTTCTTGAGCTTTACTCCACTGTATCTTAACTAATTTTACTTCACGATTGTGAAGTTTCTGACCTCCATTTCCAAAATAAACAGATGCCAATCACGGTACCAAGTGTACATACCAAGATGGTTTGAGGTCTCTCCTCTTAGCTTACCCATTACGCCATAACTATGAGGGTCAAAAGGTCACTACGTGCTTTTTAGAGTGCCTGCCACAACTATTCATCTCTCATGCAAACCATCCTAGTCGAACTCGACATTCCTCAAGTACAAGCCCCAAAGGCCTAAACCAATATCAGACAAGCACCCAAGGAATATCTCCTCCGAATTTAGACGATCTACGTGAGATGATATAAGCAAACTCGATAGCTATTCTCAAATCCCTACTAATCAAAAATAAACCGGTCGGACCACCAATTGGATTTGAGACTCTAGTGGGATCTTTCTACTATACAAGTACTATGGTGCAGAGACTCAACTATGGAAGTGGATATGAACAAATGCGAAGCGCTAAAACCAAAGGAAAGAGTACGAACAGCAAAACTAGACTCTTCCAACAGGACTTTACTACCTTTCTCCTAGGTACGCTTGGTGGTGAAAGTATGTACTTGCCCTTCTGAAAATCTTGTTCCTCGTTCTTGTCCTTAATTATATGCCCTATCATACCCTAGTAAAGATACTTCCTCCTGTCTTAGGTTTTATAATTTCATTCTCCTTCGTGAGCTAAATCTACATCCATGAATTCCTCATCCTCTTCTGTGTGTAGTCATGTTGACAAATCTCTCAAAAGCTGCTTCCATCATACAGAAAATCCTATAAGCTTGAAAGAAAACTGGCCGTAGGTGAAACAACTACGGATATGGATGGAAGCCAGGCACGACTTCGCCCATCGATGAGGTTACCTCCCAGAAAGCCAGGAGCCCCAGAGACTCAAGAAAGAAGGAGACAAGAATTCAAACAGAGGAAGAGAAGATAGTGCGTATGGCTTTGGGGAATATGCCTTTAAAACAAATCTTTTTTTTTTAAATGCTTCTTTTAAAACCGTTTGAAAATAATTTTTCAAATCTTTTATCTGATCGGGTAACCTTCAGCTCTGATACTACGTGTAACACCCCATATCCGTTAGTGTCACTCACAAAGGGAATGCACTAAGTTCTGTGGAGCATTTAGGGTAAAAGATGCAGATAAATTACAAGACAGACAAAAATTAAATAGAGGAAAATAAAACTTTGCTTTATTTATCAATAGTTTGTACAATGATTTCTTTACAATATCAGAGTATCATCTGTCTTACAAAATAAAGAAGCATAAAACAACATTTATATTCCCCAATTTTAGCAAGAGCCAGCCATAGCATCTGAAAAGAGAATCCAAGCAAAACTTGGACAAATCTTCAAGCTGGGAAAGAGTGACAGTCCAACTTAACCTGAGCTATACTATTCCCTCCTTTACTACCTTGGGGGGGGGGACGGAAGAAAAGAAGACGAAAGAAAAACAGAGTCAGACATAAAGCCTGAGTAAGTTCAGTAACTTCTAGCATGTGAACATGGAAAAACAAAACGACATGAATTAACTGAATACAAGATAACACCATGATGATAGGGTAGGCAAGATTAGACAAGATTAACACAAGATATGCAAAGATAAGATAAAATGGATATGTTTTAATACTTTCGCCGCTTCACTATTTCCTTGTTATACTGGTTTCTATATCTCTGCACCACCTAACTAGTGTCCCAACTAGTAACGATTATGTGATCCCAATCCCTGTAGTTTCCGTTGCCTTCAGGCATACATTTATTATTTATTACCTAGGTCTAATCTAGGGTTTTCCATCAAGTGCTTTCTAGATTCAACTAGAGTTTACGCTATCTGCTGAACACCTCTCGGATTCAGGGTTTATGCCACCTAGTCCAACTAGGGATTATGCTACCTGTCGAACGATGCCCCCAAGTCTAGGACACACTACCTAGAGTGGTATATGTTCCTATACTTCCCCACGCATGTATCGCGAATCGTTATCGCTTGTCTAGATTCACATGTCCCGTAATGTGCGGCCCGAGTCCTGTGGCAGGGCAAATCAAGAAACATAGAACTCGATCGGGAGCTTTCAAATATCTGCCGATGCAGATGCTAAGGTCTGCTTTTATTCCAGTGGCTATGGTCCCACTCGACCCCTCCCTCAACTAATGAAAGGCACACCTTGAAAAATGAGAACTATATGCAGGCCCCCCTATGCCCCACTGTCCTATGGCCATCAGCAACCATAACTAGATAGCAAGTATATGGTCTTTTGGAGTTCTCTGCCTTTCCGCTACACGTATCTCGATTGACTCAAGATGGATGGTAGATGACGAGTTGCTATCACAGGGCTACCGGTTTCTCGCCGAATCACGCTGGTCCATCCTAGTCTTTAGGTTGCCATATTTTGCAACCAAGGCATACCCTTGGTTCTTCTAACGCAGACCTTAACCTCTGTGAGCCCAGGAGGATCATCTGCAGCCTCACAAAGGGATACCAAGAGTACCCTCACATCCCCTCGAAGCCTCGGGCTTCGTAACCCAATTCGTTGGAGCCTTCTTTTTACTCAGACGGACATTCACTCCTTCCCGTGTTATACTAAGAATTACTACTTAGTTTTACTAACTAAGGTTTACCACTTAGTTTCCAGAATCATTGTTTTCTTAACTAAGGTTTACTACTTAGTTCCTTTTAACTAAGGTTTACTACTTAGTTCTCTTTCCCGTCAATTTGGATTGGTTAAGTGTCATTAGTCAATTCAAGCTAACTTAACCCTCTTCATTTATCCTGTTAAACTGGTTAAGTGTTATCAGTAATTCATGTTGACTTAACCCTACCACAAACCAAGTTATATTGGTTAAGTATTTCTTATTACTTAACTCTACCCATTTATCCTGTATTGGTTAAGTGTTCCTTTTTAACTTAACCTTGCCCGTCTGTTTTAACTAACATGTTATTAATGGTTAAGTATTATCCCTTCACGTTTTAGACTTAACCCTATTCCTTTATCACAATCTGATGGTTAAGTGTTCAAGTTTACTTAGCCCTACGGTCTAGTGCAGCTAACATATCCAATTGGCTAAGTGTATTAACTTTACTTAACCCCACCTTCTAGTCTAGTTAACATGTTAATTTGGCTAAGTGTATTAACTTTACTTAACCCCTACAAATATTGTCTTATTACCATGTTAAGTTGGTTAAGTGTCCCTATGGAATTAGCCCTCCCATTCTAGCTTAACTGTGTTAAGTTGGTTAAGTGTTCCTATGGACTTAACCCTCCCATTCTAGCTTAACTGTGTTAAGTGTCAGTATGAACCTAACCCCACCCACCGGTCTGGTTATCATGTTGAATTGGTTAAGTGTCTTAGTTAACTTAACCCTACCATTCTTGTTCTAGCTTTAACTAAATAAATTAAAGCCACTACCACTCACATTAGACAGATATTGTTGCGATTACTGGATGTGCCGGTTGGTTCCGGGCAGGTTTACATCGCAACTCAGTCTAACCTCGGGTTAAGCCTATTCGTGTTTTCTAAGTTCAAAGGGTTTTGATTAATTTTCAAATCAGGTTTTGAAAGTAACCATCCCGTCCGTCGGATCAGTTAGGGATAGCCAGGGAGAGCAGGAAACTTGTATTTTCCAAACTCAAGCCTAGACACTATCCTCTCTGTCACCCTAGAACTTTCTGGTGTATGTATTATTAAAAGAGATGTCATTAATAAACCTTTAATTTGTCTAAATTTCTCATTTAGGACAAAATTCTATAAGTAAATCATTCCTAATTTACTTATTTCCTAATTACACTTTTAATGTAAATTGTCAACATTTATTCTTATGGCCCATTTTCCCCTCTATATCATATTTATGCTTTTTGGTATGTAAACTATACCAAATTAAGTGTCACTAACCATGATTTTGCTAAACATGACAATTATTCCTAATTATGGCCAATTTCAAATTTATGCCAATATACTTATTATGCCAAATTAGCTAATCCAATTCTGGTTTAACATTCTAATTACAGTTCATGTCAAACTAGACCTATTATTCTAGTTCATCGTTTATGCCCAAAACTTAATTTGCATACCAACTACCTATTTTGTGGCCCATTTGACTATTTACCATTTACGCCCAATGTATGTAAATTATGCTAATATACTTATCATGCTTAATTTAGCCACCCAATTCTGATTTAATATTCTAATTTCATCTTAATAGTCATGCTACAATGCATGTTCCCAAATTATGCCAATTTCCAAGTCTAGTCAATTTCATGTTTTTCCCCAAAACGTATTCCCATCGTTCGTATAATCGTGATTCAACCTAGATCATAAATAAAGCTAGATTCGTCGATAAAAGGGAATGAACCAAAATGCCATGAAAGAACGGACATAACAACTGGCATAAGATGGTAATTCACAGGCATGTAGATTACGACATGGAAAGGGTTGAATAGCATAGATTCAAGAACATGGGTAGACCTAACTTAATAGGTAAATTCCCATGATCAAGATCTAAGAATAAACTTAAATAGAAGGTCAAGCCTAGGTCCAATATAATGTCAGTTTGGGGTACAACATGGTTTTTTAACTACAGCGTAATGGGCATAAATAATAATCCTATATCCATAGTCATATGCAATAAATTCTCACAGTTAATGAATCACAGTCATAGGTGATGTTCATAGTCAAAGGAAAATAATTCTCACAGTCATGAGTCACAGTCATAGGCAATGTTCATAGGCAATGTTCATAGTCAAAGAGGCATATGGTTTTAAGGTCCATAGTTTCATTGTCACAGTCTTATTTGTCCTCGAATCATAACAGTTCTTAATTGGGTCCAAGAGTATAAGCACTGATTCGAATAGAAAGATTTGGAATATTATTTTATTCCTTTAATTTCATGTCACGAATAGAGAAAACGTTCAAATCTAAAAAGTAACTAACTTACAGAGATTAGATTAGATTCGTAGAAAAACAGTCGTTGAAGTCGTTTGAATCTTCACTTGAATCCTAGCTTGACTTGAATCTCCTCTTGAAAGTCTTGAGCAGCATTTCCTCATCTTGATTTATTTTATATATTATTTCTTTATACATTTTCTCAGAGGCAGCATAAGGATAGAAAAGAATTGTGAATAGAGAAGGAGACTAAGGCTGTTTATATAGGATTAGGCGGACGAATCTGGTCAGAATGGCGTCTGGATACAGAAGAACGAACCAGACTGCAGATCTGGAAAAAGCAGGGGGGGTTCGACCCCCAGGGCGACTACCCGGTCGACCTGGGTGCCCCAGGTCGACTACCCAGTCGACCTGGGTCTTGGGCGGGAAAATTCCCGCCCAACCCAATCTGGGTCCGATTTTGAATTTTGAACTCGTTTTCTGACCTGTTCGAATTTTAAATCGAATTCTGAAACTTCTGAAGACCATAACTCCTTCATACGGAGTCCGATTAACGCAAACTCGGACTCTATCTCATGCAAAATTCCGAGATGAACGCAATGGCATAGCCCGTTTCCCTTGATTTTGATTTTAAAACTTAATTCTGCCTTGATTTGTGAATCTTAGTGTTACGGAATTACGGGGTGTTACATCTACCCCTCTCCACTAGGTGTACCCACTACCCTCATTCGATCGGCTCCCTAACTCGTAGATACCCGTGCTGGCCCCACAGTGGGGTGTATCACTCCCCAAAGTGGCAACACAATACAACCAAAAATGCACGGCTTATACCTACACGATGCAACAACGTCTTACTTACCAGCCCGGGGCCACACATGCATATGAACCCGTTGGACTTTGGTTGCTACCGCTGACCCCTTTTGACCTCTTACAATCAAATCTAGTACGCGTGTCCCGTCCTCGACCTGGGTCGAGCCCACAAAGATACTTAGTGGGTTACTGGTTTGAAAACGGCCCCCATGCATGACACAAGCTTTCCACCTATTCTTGGTCCTCTCTAAGGTTTTTCCCCACTTAACCCCATTCTTATTCATGTCTTCTTACATGTTTCAATCTTGGTTAAGTGCATCTAATCGTATTTCAAATGCTACCCAAGGCACCCACTAAATTCCACATGCCACCCAAGGCACCCACTTAACCCCCTCATGTCCCCTACATGTTTATCTGGTTAAGTGTTTCTTAATTCATTAAGACTGTAACCTTGTAAAGACCTCCGACATTAGACTGGCATTTGTGGCAGCTGGATTTGCCGGGCGGGTTCGGGCAGTCTTACACCACAAACGAGCCTAACCTCGTGTCTTTACAACTGTTACGCATTTAATTTATGCCTAAGACCTCCCACATTAGACTGGCATTTGTGGCAGCTAGATTTGTCGGGCGGGTCCGGGCAGTCTTACACCACAAACGAGTCTAATCTCGTGCCTTAGGTGATTAATTACACCTAATTAATTATCCCCAATTTGAATTAATTTCCCTATTCAAATTGCCAATCAATTTACAAATTTAACTATGGACATAATTGAAATTATACCAATTAACATCACATTTAAGGCATTTATGCCAATTCTCAATATTAAATCTTTTAATATTATCCCATTGCCCCACGTTGTATGTTCGTTCGTTGAACGTAAAACATACGTTAGACTCGAATAGTCTAACTTATGGAATAAAGAGAAAACATCACAACATGCATAGAATAAAAACTAGATCTAATCATAAGGGGTGAACTTGCATGTGTAAATAAGGTTTTTCATCTAAAACTTGCATAGGCCAAAGTTACAAACTTGCATAAACTATGGATGTCATAGATCTAATCATAAGGTGTAAACTTGCATAGACAATAGTTACAAACTTGCATAAACTATGGATGTCACAGATCTAATCATAAGGTGTAAACTTGCTTATGTGATTTATACAACATAGACTATGATGTAAACTTGCATCTAACTCACATATGTCATAGCCTAACTTTAGATCCGATTTACACATAAAATAGATGTCATGAAACATGTAAGGTTGTATATGATTCTCACTAACTTGCATATGATTCATATCTAAATTAACATCTAAACTTGCATACATACATATGATTTAACATATGAATTAGTTCCAACAACATAACCAAACTAGCATGTGAAACATCATTATGAATTGGTTGTACATACGCCAATCATAGATTTACAACATAGATGATAACATCACGGCTTTACAACATAGATAATAACATCATAGAATTTACAACATAGATAATAACATGCGGTCAATGATTCACAACATAACCATATAATCCAAATCATAGCTTAATCCAATTAAATTGTTGATTATCTTATTGAAGAAACCGAACTCACAAAAACAAGGTCTTGCGTTCTGAAATTTGAGTTCTGAAATTGATTTAGCTCGCCTTTGTAGTAGATTCGTTATTGTTTAGATTAGAGTTGAATAGAACTGAATTGATTAGCTTTAATTATAGCCGTCAGATGATCTTAGGGTTAATCAAAACCACTCAGTCAGGATAGGGTGACACCTCAGCCCTAATGACTCAGCAAGGAGTCAGAAAGGACTCAGCAATGAGTCACAATATGGATTAGGTTGCACCAGAAAGCTGTGCAGGCTTTCTGCTTGGCCTGGGCGCACTTGGCAGGTGCGCCAGTGCAACATTTGTACTGGCGCACTTCCCAAGCGCGCCAGTGCAATTATTTTTTTTCTTTTATTTTTCCGCCTGACTTCGTTTGTCCATATCTCATTCATTCGGTATCCGTTTTTCGCAAACTCGGACTCTATCTCAACCAGAATTCCGAGACGAACACAATGGCGTAACCCGTTTCCCTTAGTTCTCACATCTGAGATTAATTATTCTTTAATTTAGTTAATTCGATTATTCAAAATTCAGGGTGTTACAAAAGTGGTTTCGATTGGTCGATTATTTCCCCAATCTGGGTTTCCAAGCTGAAAGATTTCTTTTCTTATTTCAAAAAAAAATCTGTAAGTTTCTGTTACCCTAAATCAGGATTTCTTAAATCAAAAAAGGATCCATCTGTTTTTGGAACACAATATTTTGCTTCTACCACCTTGTTGCTTGAGCTTGAGTTCAGATCCCCCTAAACGCATATAAGGATTTATATACTCTTCACAAATTTCCGAACTTTAACCATGTCAGCACCGAAACATGGATTTCAGATGTTAAGCTATATGAAGTTTCAAACAATTAGAAAGCTTCGCTGTCTCATTATACGTATCTTGGTTAAGTTTGCAATAACAAAAGTGGTTCCACCTTTCTAAATGCCAAAAAGAAGCTTTATCTAAGAAATAATACCTCTATCGGGGATCTAACACCAAAGAAGGAGTTTTAACTTCCTTACACCTTCAGAAAAAGTAATATTAGGTACCGCCGCATAAATGCTCATGTAAATAATACCAATTTCTATTATTCATAAATAATTTATATGTTTAAGCCTAAACTCTTAGGATTATAGTTATGAGCCTACCATGACAACTAGAGAGGCAATGTTACAAAGAGAAAATTCCCGAACAATCATTTGAAATTTATTTGACTTCTGGAAACACACTAAAATTGATAAATAGGAAAGAACCTTCCTATACCTTATTAACTTCCAAAAAGGATATGGTGACCCTATGGCCTTTCATCCTATGTAAAATCAGAAATTTTTATACATAAACCTTCTTCATATACTCCATTCAAACAAGATAAATTGTTACCTTTTTAATGCGCCTTGGAATAGTTCACCAACTCAGAACCACAATAAACCTTGAATTTAAATTTGTCAAAAGATAATGACGAGTATTCTTATTCGACCGAAAGACAGAACAGATCGACAAGAATTCGAGGACTGAAATTCAGAATACCACCCCCGGAGGTTAGAAAGATTCGTCATCTTCTAAAATAAACTTTAAAACATTAACATTTCCTATCAAAAGGAATATTTTTGCTCCAATCTCATAAACCTTACTTGCCCCAGAATTTTATTTGCACTCTTTTGTCTACATTGAAAGTCAGAATGTTTTACATTAAGCGTTTCATAAGTAAGACGAAAGCTAAAAGACCAAGACAAAATGAATTATAAAAGACAACGTTTTCCTCGGAATTTGTATTTCGAAAGGTTAGTTTAATATTTTATTTTAATAAAAAAATTAACGAAGGTAAAATGACGAGGATATTATATCTTGTGTAGTTGAAAAGAGAAGGCGACACCTTTCATAAGTATCTTTGGATAAGCTAAAACTTCACTCATTAAAGTATATCGAAGAACCTAAATAAATTAAAGGTTTATTTAACTTTCGTTGAAAGCTTCCGCAAGAAGGAACCGAAGATGTAACTATTAAAAACTTTCTTAACAGTATACTCCTTAATAAATTTTGAATAAAAAATGAAATAACAAGGCTTATTAAAATTATGAGATACAAAATTACACCTTGGTTTACATTAACAAAAAATTGTACTAGCCACAATATACACACAATTAAAATTCCCTTTTCCTATGAGACTTCAAAAGGTTCTCGAGCAACAACCGAGAGAGGCTAACAATCGAACTCTCACTTCTGGATGAGTTTCATGAGAGAAATCTAAATCATCATTCCTAAAAATGGTTAAAAGGAATAATTATAATACTATTTGATATTTTCAAGCATAATTAACTGCATTATTGTAAATTCGTAGGATAAGCAAAAACAAGGCGTAAGTTTAAACTAAAAATTGCAAACCTGAAAAGGAAACCAGGAAGGAGATATTTAATAACAATTACTTCTTAACTAACCTAATTTCAACAACGAAAACTTACCAAACAAAATCGTCGTGTACAAAAAGGAAAATACATAAGTATTAGTCCGTGCTCCAAAAAGATCTTAGCAGAACAAGTAAATATCGCATTAAGGTAAGGGTTCTTGAGTGATCACGAATGGGAATTTGGTAAACAAAGAAGTTTACGTTTTCAGTCTTTACACCACCACACCTTGATAATTGTTAATAATAGCAATAAAGGTCAATATCACATTTTCGAAACTTGGTGGAACCGCTTAAGCAAATTCTAGTAAAGCACATAGCCCCCGTAGGAGTCTAACAAAAAGTAGACTCCCTGATCAGGGCCAAACATTTTGCCGAATTTGTAGAAGACGGAAACAACTAGGAAAAATAAAGATGCCTAAAGAATTGAAAGAACAACTAGAAAGTAATATTATTATTAATAATAAAGTATATACTACCAAACTCAAACATGTTTCCCTATACCAATTTCGGTAAAGCATCTAACTTTTTTGGTAAAACTTCGCCAGGAAAACTCCTCTAAGTTTTAGGTTAAACAACATCAAGCGGAATCCTATAAATTCCAAAAGTTAAGAACCACAGAAAATTTTGATTTTGGTGAAGAAGTTTCTTTAAGGACAGGAACATAAAGACAACAAAGAAGAACTAAGAAATTTATTTAAAAAGCATCTCCAACATAAGATTGTTGGACTATGAGAGAGAAAATGAGGAAATCAAGAAAAGATATGGATACAAGCTAGAGCAATTAATTGTCATAGTCTGAAAATACACTTATAGGTAAAGAGTAAAGGAAAGAGAAAAATATTGCGTGTGCAGTAGAAGAGACAAAGGAATCAAAAAGAAAACTATTGACCAAATCCCCATTACCAAGAGAGAAGCACAGAAAAGTAGATATGGTAAACAACAACATAAATGTAGGAATCCAAGCCAGATGACTTGAAAAGTCAAGAACACTCCTTCGTTAAGGGGAGAGAAAATGTTAGCACAAAAAATAACCAAGGAATATCAAGCATTAAGGTTAGAGAAAAGGAGTGTGAAATCCAACAGTGTCTCGAAGGAAGCATTCCTAGATCTTTGACAACGTCCCTTTCGAAATAAGAGAAGAAAAGAAAAAGGAATTTCCCTCCAGGCAGAAAAGCTCCTATCGGCCTTAACTGAAAGTGCACTAACCAAAAATACCCTTTCGTCCTTAACCGAAAGTCACTAATTTCCAACCTGACAACCATGTAAGAATGGGAAAAAGAGCAAGTCAGGGGCAATACATCAACATAAAAAGAGAATGAGATAAGAGCCGAAAGCTGGAAAGTTAACAACTGACAAAGACCTTAGGTCTTACTCAGAAAGGTCCATCTTCCGTAATCAAAAGTGCACTAACATGACAAATTCATCTCTCAAGTATACTAAAAGTGAATGGATTTCGAAGCACAAGGTCGAAAGGAAAGGAAAAGACCCAAGAAGAGGCCCATCGGATAGATCATATGTTAATAAAAGAACTCTCGGACCTAACCACGTCAAGGAGTATGTCGATTTGAAGATTACTGCCACTATAAGACGAGAGTCTGCAACATCTATGCCTCTCCAAACTGTTCAAATAAAAACTGAAGGGGTTTACCTTGAGGATGCTAATAAACAAGAATAGATGAAGCCAAGAAAGCCTTTGTATAACCATCAAAAGGACTCATGAAGTAACAACGAATAAAACCTAAAGATCATTCAAGTAATAAGAAAGGATAGAATGGAAGGAAAGGATTTCTGAAAGCTACCAGAGATGAGAGGAGGAGGGGTAACCATATATAGATACCAAAGGAAACCTTCGAAAGAAATAAAGCAGGACTTTCGATGCATACCTCTGAGGCTTAGGAAGGATGAGATACAGCTAGCACAGCATAATGGGAAAGGAATCTAAATTTCGGACCATTAAGCGTTAAAGATAAAGCACAAGTTGAAAGTTCGAATAAACTGAGATCCCCTACCAGACCATTCCTCTCACATTCAACTGAGAGCTCCCTTCGTCAGGACCATCGGAATCATCTATCTGGATTTGCTCCCAAACGAATGCCATTAGTGTGCTAGCAAAACCTTCATGGTTAAACCCTATAGGGTGACCAAAGCGGAGCATTTAAGTCGAAGGAAGGATCAATCCACACCAATAACTATGACCCTAGACACCCAAAGGAGGGGGTTCCTTTTCCCAAATATTCAATTCATTTTTAACATTTTGTAATCTCTTATGGGTGGGGTCTAACCCTAAATACAAAATCAACTTGGGGAGGATTTGTAACATGGGATATGCTCAATAAAATAGAATATATAGCAATTAAGTTAATCATGAGAAATCTTGTTTCAATCATGTATTATGATTACTTTTTTTACTAATGCCGTAGGTACAAATTGGATCAACGCATGATTAGATTTATTTCATTCTCTGACCCGCGATCACCTTTAAGTCCCTTAGATTAGAGATTGAGACCATCCTTAGTCTAATGGCTATAGTTGTGACCTAAAATTTGTGTTATGATGTCCCTACCAAGAAACTTATAATATTTAAATGCTTAACTGGAATTAGGAGTATATTTCTGCCATCTTATCAAATCTTTGAGAACTAAGGAAGACTCACGAAAACCCAACATTTGGCGATTGTTTAAGAAGAATTATCTTCCTTGAACACAATTTCGCAATCACTACATACCCAAAGAGAATTACCTAAGAATCTCAAGACACTCCTAATGAATATACATCACAAGAGGATAAGCCTCCCATTTAGGAAATTGAAATAAAGTTTGCAACTGAATTTGTTCTCAATAGGAAATATATTTATGGCATCCTACAATGGTATTTCAACAAGAATTTCATAATATAAGAAGTTTCCAAGTTCGTGCTATGTTCCGTCATAAAACAGAAGTTCTATAGGAAGATCTCTTTTTTGGGGTGCTAACTATAAATTTGGCTAATAAATTATAATTGCTCATGACACTTAGACCCCTTACATTAACCGACTAACTTGTAGATGCTGGATATGTCGGTTGGTTCTGGGCAGGCTTCTACTACAAGTAGGGATTAACCTCATGTCTATGTGTCATTAATACAAATAAAAGCCATTAATACTCACATACATACAATTTCTTATGAGGACACTTAAAATTCCAATTTCTTATTTAATGCATATAGTACGCTACTAATAGGAATTCAACACGCATTAATAATATTTTAATTACGCTATAAAAGAAATAAATAGAATGCAAGTCAAGTGCATGCAATAAACATCATAATTCGTTGAAACATCAATCCAAATATCAAAATATGGTGTACAAGTTTATTTCCCTAACTTTTTCAGCGTAGCATAAGCATGTATATTCATAATCAATAACAAGAAAACAACAACATATACATAAAAATTTGCAACTAAGGTCCGAATGATTATTTCTGTAACAAAAGAAAAACAAGGTGTGATAATTCAATTACAAATGCAAAATCTCCATTTTGGTACTCCTTCACTTTTGAAAAACTTAAGACTTTAGTTATTTGTATATAATAGGTTCAAACTATCTATTTTAGAAATAGATGCTTAAACCTATTAAATCCACACTTAAGTCTTATTCCCTTGTACACATATATATGAATTTACAATTTTTACAAGAAAGAGAATCATGCCATCATCAGAAAGTGTATAACACCTAAAAGATTATCTTTTATTACACCAATAATCCAAACCCAATATATAAAAATTGATTAACCATTTCTGCAAAACTATAAGGGGTTCGAAGGATTTGTTAATGTTTTGTTTTCGTATAAATCCAAACCCCTTTAGGAATAAAAATACGAATTTACACTAACATCATATAGAAAATTGTAATCTCATATAATTTCCATTTACAGAGATAGAAATAGAAGAATAATGAAGAATTTGAAATTTTGGATTGAGCCTTCGAATCAACGAACTACAAACTCTCAATATATATATATATATATTGAATTTAGAATCTCGTATATATACATAGTATATTTAATTCTAGAATCTACATATAAGAATTCAGATTATAAGAAGAGATGAAACCTAATATGTTTAAAGAATTAAGTAGTGGCAGAGAGACTAAATATAGGCATGGAGGAAGATGAATATAGGAATTTTAGGGAGACGCCAAGGAATACTCTATAATGCCAATCAGTATATAAATTTTTAGAGTCCATGCCTTAGAGGAAATCCATTTGATGTGACCAATAACACTATTGATGTTATAATTTTATTTTGAATAAAATATTCTATTATGTTATAATTACTACGTAATATAAATATTAACAAAATGGAAGTTCTTAGAATTATAATACGGAATTATATAGTTTCAAGTAAGTGACTTGAACATGAGATTATGTAATAATAAGTATTATAATTCTTAAATGTCCCTAGTCAAGTCTTATTGTTTATATAGGGTAACAATAAAACAATGAAACTAATATGTTGATTAACTGATAATAATATCTCATTGATCATTAATATACGTGATATTAATGTCAGTACATAAATACGTATTGGAGAATAGCGTATTGGGTTGACCAAACATGAGAAAACTTCATGGAATATAATTAATAGTATCATAAGTAATTCTCATAGTGACAGTAATGTGATGGTCCTCGGACCTAAAATCATTACATATTTTATTCGAGGATATCTGTATTTTGAAAGTTACTTTTAATCGAGTAGATGATAAAGGTGATTATCGGATACATCTCGAATCGGTCAAATAGTATAAATGACCTAGATGGGATTTAACCTCACAATATAAGTAGTGATATCCATGAGACTATGAAATGCATGGCCGTGCTTATTGATTTGTTTTATAGCCTACTTATCGATCAAGATAAAAGGAATAAATTATAAAAAGGATGATACGTTCCATGCCTTGAGTTTAATCCTGGATATATTGGTTAAAAGGATTAAATTACATTGAAACACTGGTGAAAGAAAATGTTGTATCAAATCGTTGATTTTATTATAATTTGGGTAGCAGCGATGTATTAATAGATGAAACTCATTGTTTATAATTTTAAATATGATTTAAAATTATTGTCAATGTTATGGTAACCTATAGAGTCACACACTTAGAACGTTATAAAGGGAAGACCATTTATTGGATAAATAAAATGTCAATCTACTGATATTTTATTTGGCGTTGAAATGGTATGTCGGTTGTTTCCTTAGTTTATGGTACACGTTTAATTTTATAAGGGGTTACTCTTTCCTTTAAAATTAATACATGACAACAGAAAAATGATATCATATCATAATGAAAACAAAAGCCCTAATGGCAGCTAGTACCACAATCCTTTTTCCTTTTCAATTCGAAAGACAATCGAAAAGGAAATTGTTTATGTGGATACCGATAGAGGTGCAACATCTATTGTGCTCTCGATTCAACCCTTCTACGCTCATTTGAGTTCGAGATTTGTCTGTTTATTTATGGATTCATCACGGCAGGTATTAAACCTTAATCAATATAATTTTGATTTACTATTCTTGCATAGATCATTGTTTTAAATTGTTAAACCATTAAAATTGGTTACATAGACCCAACAGTAGCATCAGAGCTTAGGGCTTGCGAGAAATAGTATATTAAATTATGATTTTGGTCTATGCGTGTTTGATTCCTTGTATAATCAAAGATATTAAATATATAGACAACAGAATTTGATTCTGAATTAATTAAATAGTACTGTTGAATCAATTTATTTTTGAAATAAAATTGTTTCATTTAAATACGAATTAATATCAGATATTGATTCTACTTACTTGATCTTAGAGTATTAAGCCACGAACATATGGATTTGGTCTGAAGTAGTGTGTGGATCTGTTTATATGAGTAAACAATCTAAACTTATAATCAAAATTTGCTTGATTCATGAGTATTAATGACCTGACTCTATTATGCATTTCCTTCTTTTGATCAAAAATGGTTATACTGATTGACAAATTAGTAAGATGGTTTTCAAATTATATTTGATTTAATGAAATCAATTATATGGAAATTTGTTAAGAATAATTTTTCTGATTTCGATCTTTATACTTGGATGTAAAATCAAAACCTTTGACTATTTTTTGATTTCAAAGCAAGACTAGTTTATTTGATCATAGAACCTGAGTTAGAAATCCATACATAATTTCCTTGGTTTTTCATTTAGATTATATTGATAATGACTAGAATAATTTCAAGTCACAGCAAATGTATTATGATTTGTTCATTTTATAAAATTTATATGTGATCTAATTTTATGAGCATATTGCATATATGTACTTGACATATCTGTAAAGATGCATGTAACAACCCGTATTTTGATAACGTGTTACAACTATAAATCAAGGCATAATTAATTTTTAAAATAAGAATCAAGGGAAATGGGTTACGCCATTGCGTTCGTCTCGAAATTCTTCTTGGAAACGAGTTCGAGTTTTCGAAAATCAGAGTCTGTATGACCAAGTTATGACCCTTCGAATTTTTTAGAAAATTTCAAGTTCAAAACAGCTCAGTATTCGAATTCGAATTTCGAATTCAAACCACAGAACAGACTGGGCGGGAAATTTCCCGCCCAGGACCAGGTCGACCTGGGGGTCGACCATAGAGTCGACCTGTCCAGGACCAGGTCGACCATAGTGTCGACCTGGGTGTCGACCTGAGGGTCGACCTGGTGGCCGAGCCAACTTTTGAAGCTGGATTCACTTTGATGTTTCTGGCCTCGTTTCTGTCTACATTCGTTGACCTGACCCTGTATAAACATCCCCTAACACTAGTCTCTCTACAAAAAATTCTCTCTGACATTATGCTGCTCTAATTCTGGTTGAAAAGTTAGAAAAGGGGACTACTTCTTCTACGTCGAAACTACGTTAAGAGAATTGCTGATTTGGGGATTTCTTTTAGGACTTGACTAAGCATATAAAGATTCAACATCGACTTTCTTTTTCTAATTCTCGAACCACGATCTGTAAGCCCCAGTTACTTTTAGATTTAAACTGTAAATGTAATATGAATATGTTGTAAATTGAAATTGGACCGGTGTATGATGACTGTTTTACATCCATTCTTGTTCATCTTGGATCTTGACTTTTAAGTATATAACTATGACATTGATTTGGGGCGTAGTCATGTTGTAAATCAAAAAGGAAAACCCCCTCATATTATCATACCTACAATGTTGTATCTGCTATTAGTCACAAGTTTATGACTATCATCTTATGTCAACCGTTACCATGACTATACTATCACCTTATGTCAACTGTTATCTTGACTAGTACCTTATTTTGTTAGATTTGGAATCTTTATGTTTGAGGCTAATATTCCATATGTCAGTAATGTTATATCATTTATCTCAAGTTATACCATGTTATGCTAGTAATCACTTTTGCTACCTTATACCCGTCCCTTCTTATGTTATTCCCTAATTAGATTTATTTGTATCGATTTAAGTTTATGTGCGATGGGAATACGATTTGGGTAGATTAGGTAAAACATGAATTGGCTTTGAACATGAACGTTATTATAACTTGAACCTGTACATGGATAAGAACTTGACATGAAATTTACACGAAACCTGACATGAAAACTCGACATGAATTTTGACATGAAAACTTGAACATGGGCATGACACTTAGATAAACTTGAAAATGGCCAACTCGGGGTTGTGTTGAGTTTGCAGTGTAAATCTGCCCGGAACCGCCCGGCAAATCCAGTGACTGCAAACAATAGGATCCAATGTGGGTAGTTGGTCATATCGCACGTAAAACCCGAGGTTAGACTATGTTGTGGTGTAAATCTGCCTGGAACCGCCCGGTAAATCCAGTGACCACAACAATTAGTCTAATGTGAGAGGTTGGGGTGCATTAATGAATTAATGCCACGTGATAGGGTTAAGTCATGAACCACTTGAATATACTTAACCAACTTGACACGATGATTTGATAGGGTTAAGTCATGAACCGCTCGAACACACTTAACTAACTTGATACATGATCTGGACAGGGTTAAGTCATGAATTTGAATGACAACACTTAAACCATTAGAAACCCTAGTTACGCGATCCTTTTCAGCAGTAACCCACTTAGATGTATCACGATACCCTGGGACTAGGCAGGGTGGGGAACGATTACTGGGCTGATTGTAAGCGACCAGAATGACGGCTGAGTAGGTGCGCCATTGTAGGTTCAGGTGGACTATGGTCGTGCACGTAGTCCGAAGTTGAAAATCCAGGCATTTGGCACCCGTAGGTTTACACTGTGCGTGCTTGATTCGTGTCGGTGGTTGACACCATAGGGCTTGATACACCCTATGGTGGACCTAGCACAGGTGATTACATTTCAGGATAGGGCCGTATGACACAGACGCATGACGAGCTAGAACTTGTAGGGAGCCGATCGATTAGTAGATCGTACCGTAGGACTCCATAATGGGTCACTTCATGATACTGGGCCAAGGGATCATTTCATGATTAATACTTGACATGGGTTAGAACACTAGTACAGTTGGTGCAACGAATCTTGAATATGCGATGCTAGACTTGACTTATCTTGTTATCTTAATTATCATATCAGTCCTGTTATCATCCTTATGTTTAATTCCAGTTTTCACATGTCACGTTACCTTTACAAGTTTTTATACTGAAAGTCACTAGGGCTTACCAGTCTTATGACTGACCCTTTTCCTTCCACCTCTTTTTCTTTCGTTTCCCCCCCCCAGGTTCTCAGGGAGGAAACACTAGCTCTTAGCTTGGATTTAGCTTGCTTTTCTAACAGCTCATGTACGGTTTGGTCTTGAGCTAAGCTATGGCTGCTTCTTCTATTTGTGGGGAATAATTTACTTTTGTTATCTTAAGTTTATGCTTCTTTATTTGGAACTGGATGTAATGGAATAATTTGTACCTTGGATATATGGGGTTTTGACTCTTTCCTTGAAAATTATAAAGATTTGGTTTTTAATTTCTACCGCTGCTTTATTTATGTTCTGCCTTTTGATATCTCTATGTAAGTTTACCTAGATAATACTCCACCAAAACTAGTGCATTCCCTTTGTGAGTGACCCTAGCGGAGGTAGGGTGTTACATTTGGTATCAGAGCAGAAGGTTATCAGTCTGGGCAAAAGTTGTAAAAACCTTCTGAAACTATTTTCAAATACATTTATAAAGAAGCATTTTTCAAGAAAAGTTTTATGTTTAAAAACGGCTATTCCCCAAAATCCATTAGCACTTTTCTTTGTTTCCTCGTTTGAATCTTTTTCTTTTCATTTTTCAGCATGTCTGATCTTAACCTTCCTGAGGGAATACCTATACCCGGATGGTTCCGAAGGTACTTAGAAGCCAGGGCCAACGGCGCAGGCCCGGCAGACATCCCTCCTCCTCCTCCTCCTCCAGTGGTCGTGGTTCCTCCTCCTCCTGGTACCGCCTTTGCGAAAATATGCAAAGACTTTAAAGCAATGGGCGGCAAGAACTTCGTTCGAACTGAAACCTTTGTTGAGGCACGAAACCGGCTAAAGGAGACTGAAGACTTGTTCATTATCTTTGATGTGGAGGACCATAGGAGAGTTCAGTTGGCAGCATGGTTGTTGAAAGAGGAAGCTGCATTTTGGTGGGAAGTCACCAACGCTACCAGGCCAGTTGAGACTTGGGCAGACTTTAGAGAGAGGTTTGGGCTTAAATTCTTATCGTCAGCAGAAGAGAACCTTCAGATGGAGAGGTTCCTAGCACTCAAGCAAGGGGACATGTCTGTTAGGGAGCACGTGAATAAGTTTAATCAGCTTGCTCGGTTCAGTTTGGATTTGGTCAACACAGCCCAGAAAAAGGCTGTACGCTTTGCTCGAGGATTGAACGAGCCACTACACAGTTTGGCCATAACTCATATACCCATGGGGGCGACCTTTGAAAGCTTGGTGGATATGGCTCTACTTCATGAGGAAGACAAGAATAGCAAGAAGGAGGTTAAGCCTAATGAGACTCAGAATAAGAAAGTTGACTTCAAGAAGGGGGGCAACAAGAATAACAAGAGCAACAACAAACCACGTGAGACGAGGAAGTGCAACTTTTGTGGTATTACGGGAAATCTAGCTAAAGACTGTAGAAAGAAGAAGAGGAAGTTGGGTGAATGCTTTCATTGTGGAGATACTAGACACATCAGCAAGGATTGCCCTAAGAAACAAGGACAGGGGCAAGGGCAGGCCAAACGAGCAGGACCTTCTGGAGGGCAGTTGCATGCTCTCAACACCACTCCAGCTCTTGACCGAGGTAGTAATATTTCTGTAGAAAGCCTTGTTTACATTTCTGACTTTCCTGTTCGAACCTTATTTGACTCTGGCGCATCGCATACTTTTATTTCTTATGATATTGTTGAAAATCTGCACCTAAGTACTAGTCTGGTTGAGGATCTCGATATAGTTTCAAATCCAATTGGGGGCTCCACCCATTTATCTATGATGTGTATGGATTTAAGGATCTCTATCTTAAGCGTAGAATTCACGTGTAATGCTTATGTTCTCGGATTTATGGGATACGGTTTGATCCTAGGTATGGATTGGTTGTCCGATTATGGAGCCATTTTTGATTGTGAACAAAGGGTAGTGAGGCTCATGACCCGCCTTGGTAATACCCTTGAAATTTCTTATAACCCTAAGGGTCCGGTCATGTTGTGTTATCTTGAATCTCTTGACTCGTCCGTCGATAATTTGCAATCTGTAAGAGTGGTCCGAGAATATCTGGATGTCTTTGATGAGGTGAGGGGGTTACCTCCTAAACGCGAGATAGACTTCCGAATTTATCTTGTTGATAATGCCAAGCCAGTTTCATTGCCCGTTAGGCACATGGCCCCGCGAGAAAGAAGGGAGCTCAGTAAACAAGTTAACGAGTTGCTTGAGAAAAAATTCATAAGACGAAGAATTTCTGAATGGGGTGCTCCAGTGGTATTCGCTACTAAGGCGGATGGATCGCTTCGTCTGTGCATAGATTATCGTGAGTTAAACAAGCTAACTAAGAAAAATAGGCACCCACTACCAAGAATCGACGATTTGTTTGACCAGCTTGTGGGAGCATCTGTTTTCTCTCAACTCGATCTAGCCACAGGATTCCATCAGCTTAGAGTGGCTGAGGATAGCATTGACAAAACTGCGTTTAGGACTCCAGATGGGTTGAATGGCTCGTCATGCCGTTTGGGTTAACGAATGCACCCGCGTACTTTGTAGATTTGATGAGTAGGGTGTTTTGAGAGTTCGTTAACAAGTTTGTGGTAGTTTTAGTGGATGATATTCTGATCTTCTCAAAAGGTGAAGAAGAGCATGCTAGACATCTCAAGGAAGTCATGGAAACACTTAGAGCATACCAGTTAAAGGCTAAGTTCTCCAAATGCCATTTTTGGAGGAAGGAAGTTCGGTTCCTTGGGCATGTATTTTCTAAGAAAGGCTTAGCCGTGGACCCCGCAAAGGTAGTTGCGGTACAAGACTGGAAAATTCCTAAGAATGCAACGGAGGTGAGGAGCTTTCTCGGTTTGGCGGGCTACTATAGGAAGTTCATTAAGGACTTCGCTAAGATTTCAGCCCCTCTTACTAAGTTAACAAAGAAGAACCTAGATTTTGCATGGGACATAGAGTGTGATGTTGCTTTTCAGAGACTCAAGAGAGCCCTCACCACAGCTCCAGTTTTGGCATTACCTGACGGAGGCAAGGTGTTTACGGTGTACACAGATGCGTGCGGCACGGGATTAGGCGCTATCCTAATGCAAGATGGAAGAGTAATATGCTACGGGGGCAGACAACTTAAAGTTCATGAGAAAAACAATCCCATGCATGACTTGGATTTGGCCGCGATTGTTTTTGCACTTAAAGCTAGGCGCCATTATCTTCTAGGGGAGAGGTTCGAGCTGTATACCGATCACAAATCACTTAAGTACCTCTTCTCACAGAAAGATTTGAATCTGAGACAACAGATGTGGATGGAATTCTTGGCGTCATATGACTTCGATATAGCTTATACCCCTGGCAAGGGTGACGTGGTAGCGGACGCGCTAAGTAGAAAAAGGGTGACTTTGAGCCCCTTGTTTGTTGGAAGGAAACGCCTTGAGTTTATAGCAACCTTTGATTTTACACCTGTTGTTGAGTCATTGACTGCTACGTTAACATCTCTGGAGTTAAGACCTACACTTCTAGATCAAGTAGGGACTTCACAGAAGGAAGACCCACAGATAGTTGAAATCATGGACAAGCTGATTAGTGGTGAGACGTCAAGTCACCTCGGTAGGTATGCCAAAGATAACAAGGGATGGCTAAGGCATGATGGAAGGCTATGTGTCCCACAAGTGGGAGACCTAGTAAGGAAAGTCCTCGAAGAGGCGCATCACTCGAAGATGACCATACATCCGGGAGGGGATAAGATGTACAGAGATATGAAACGCATTTTCTTTTGGGCTGGAATGAAAAAGGACGTGGCAGAGTTCATTTCGAAGTGCATGGTGTGCCAACAAGTAAAGGCCTAGTCGAAGAAGCCCGATGGGCTATTACATTCTTTGGAGGTTCCGTAATGGAAATGGGAGAGTATCTCGATGGATTTCGTGGATGGACTGCCTAGGTCAAGGAAGGGAAATACTAGCATATAGGTCATAGTTGATAGACTCACGAAAAGTGCTCACTTCATTCCGGTGAAAAGCAAGAGGACCGCATCATGGCTAGCGTCTATTTACCTTCGAGAGGTAGTACGGTTGCACCGGGTTCCTCCTAGTATAGTTAGTGATCGTGACCCGATTTTCACTAGTCAGTTTTGGAATAGTCTGCAAGAAGCCATGGGTACACGACTGAGTTTAAGCATGGCCTATCACCCGCAGACGGATGGACAAACCGAAAGGGTAAATAGGGTACTAGAAGATCTCATGAGGCTATGCGTTCTTGACTTTGGTGGTACTTGGGAAGACCATCTTCCTCTCGTGGAGTTTGCATATAATAACAGTTACCAAGCTAGCATCGGAATGGCACCATTCGAAGCCCTGTATGGAAAACCGTGCAAGTCGCCAACTTGTTGGTGGGAGACAATAGACAGGTTTATACTTGGGCCCGACATGATAAGGGACACTTCTGAGAAGGTTGAGTTGGTACGAAGACGGATGTAAACGACCCAAGATAGACAGAAATCTTATGCGGACAAGAGAAGGACAGACCTAGAGTTCGAAGTCAGGGATATGGTCTTTATAAAAGTTTCTCCGTTACGCAATGTAGTTCGTTTTGGAGCAGTTGGAAAGCTAGCACCAAGGTTCGTAGGACCGTTCCCTATCACTGAGAGGATTGGACGGATGGCCTATAATGTAGACTTACCTGAGAAACTGATTGGAGTACACAATGTCTTTCACGTCTCGCATCTCCGAAAATGCTTGCATGAGTCGGCCGAAGTGGTTGAGCCAAGCATCCTTGAAGACGTAGAAGTGGAAAAAGAAGCAACATTGAGGCGAGTTCCGATTCGTATCTTAGGAACGGAGATTAAGAAGCTAAGGAATCGAGAAGTCAAGCTAGTTAAAGTGCAGTGGAGTGAAGCCCAAGAAGACGCAACTTGGGAAACCGAAGAGAAGATCTGCGCACTTTACCCATTTCTTTTTTAAGGTACATTCTCGATCTCTTTTTCCTATAAACATGAAAACTTTTCGTATCATTCTTCTACTACCTACGTTTATCTTGTTATCTTCTCGATCTTATCTTGAGAACCTTAGGTAGAACCATATGGATGTAAACATGTGATTGAAACATGTTATTGTTGATGTTTGCAAATGGTTGCAAGTGTTTGCAAGTGGTTGCTAGTGGATGCATGACACACATTAGGCACTAGATCGGCTCAGTCACATTTTCATGTTGCATATGCATGGGTGCTTATACTTGTACATGGATGGAACTTTTATGCTATCACTTGGATGTTTCATATGAATGAATGTTATGTGCACTCATGTAGAGATTATAAATTAGGAATCTGCATACATGTTGGATTCATTACACTAACATATTTTGCATTAAGGAGGTTTACTGAATCAGTAACCGCCTGATCTTCTGCATTAGATAAGTACATATACACACACTTTCTGCATATATTCATACAGCACTAGAAACCTTTTAAGGACGATGGTTGCTTGTGGATGATGATTTGAGTAGATGGATGATGGATGGTAGGACACATCCTCCGTAACTTAGAGATTTTGGGGACGAAATCCTTTAAGGGGGGAGAATGTAACAACCCGTATTTTGATAACGTGTTACGACTATAAATCAAGGCAGAATTAATTTTTAAAATGAGAATCAAGGGAAACGGGTTATGCCATTGCGTTCGTCTCGAAATTCTGCTTGGAAACGAGTCCGAGTTTTCGAAAATCGGACTCTGTATGACCAAGTTATGACCTTTCGAAGTTTTCAGAAAATTTCAAGTTCAAAACACCTCAGAATTCGAATTCGAATTTCGAATTCAAACCACAGAACAGACTGGGTGGGAAATTTCCTACCCAGGACCAGGTCGACCTGGGGGTCGACTATAGAGTCGACCTGCCCAGGACCAGGTCGACCATAGTGTCGACCTGGGGGTCGACCTGGTGGCCGAGCCCACTTTTGAAGCTGGATTCACTTTGATATTTCTGGCCTCGTTTCTGTCTACATTCGTTGACCTGACCCTATATAAACAGCCCCTAACACTAGTCACTCTACATAAAATTCTCTCTGACCTTATGCTGCTCTAATTCTGGTTGAAAAGTTAGAAAAGGGGACTACTTCTTCTACGTCGAAACTACGTTAAGAGAATTGCTGATTTGGGGATTTCTGTTAGGACTTTGACTAAGCATATAAAGATTCAACATCGACTTTCTTTTTCTAATTCTCGAACCACGATCTGTAAGCCCCAGTTACTTTTAGATTTAAACTGTAAATGTAATATGAATATGTTGTAAATTGAAATTGGACTTGTGTATGATGACTGTTTTACATCCATTCTTGTTCATCTTGGATCTTGACTTTTGGGTATATTACTATGACATTGATTTGGGGCCTAGTCATGTTGTAAATCAAAAAGGAAAACCCCCTCATATTATCATGCCTACAATGTTGAATATGCTATTAGTCACAAGTTTATGACTATCATCTTATGTCAACCGTTACCATGACTATACTATCACCTTATGTCAACTGTTATCTTGACTAGTACCTTATTTTGTTAGATCTGGTATCTTTATGTTTGAGGCCAATATTCCATATGCCACTAATGTTACATCATTTATCTCAAGTTATAGCATGTTATGCTAGTAATCACTTTTGCCACCTTATACCCGTCCCTTCTTATGTTATTCCCTAATTAGATTTATTTGTATCGATTCGAGTTTATGTGCGATGGGAATACGATTTGGGTAGATTAGGTAAAACATGAATTGGCTTTGAACATGAACGTTATTATAACTCGAACCTGTATATGGACAAGAACTTAACATGAAATTTACATGAAACCTGACATGAAAACTCGACATGAATTTTGACATGAAAACTTGAACATGGGCATGACACTTAGATAAACTTGAAAATGGCCAACTCGAGGTTGGGTTGAGTTTGCAGTGTAAATCTGCCCGGAACTGCCCAGCAAATCCAGTGACTACAAACAATAGGATCCAATGTGGGTAGTTGGTCATATCGCACGTAAAACCCGAGGTTAGACTATGTTGTGGTGTAAATCTGCCCGGAACTGCTCGGCAAATCCAGTGACCACAACAATTAGTCTAATGTGAGAGGTTGGGGTGCATTAATGAATTAATGCCACATGATAGGGTTAAGTCATGAACCACTTGAATATACTTAACCATCTTGACACGATGATTTGATAGGGTTAAGTCATGAACCGCTCGAACACACTTAACCAACTTGATACATGATCTGGATAGGGTTAAGTCACGAATTTGAATGACAACACTTAACCCATTAGAAACCCTAGTTACGCGGTCCTTTTCAGCAGTAACCCACTTAGATGTATCACGATACCCTTGGACTAGGCAGGGTGGGGCACGATTACTGGGCTGATTATAAGCGACCAGAACGACGGCTGAGTAGGTGCGCCATTATAGGTTCAGGCGGACTATGGTCGTGCACGTAGTCCGGAGTTGAAAAAGAAGGCATTGGGCACCCGTAGGTTTACACTGTGCGTGCTTGATTCGTGTCGGTGGTTGACACCATAGGGCTTGATACACCCTATGGTGGACCTAGCACAGGTGACTACATTTCAGGATAGGGTCGTATGACACAGACACATGACGAGCTAGAACTTGTAGGGAGCCGATCGATTAGTAGATCGTACCGTAGGACCCCGTAATGGGTCACTTCATGATACTGGGCCAAGGGATCATTTCATGATTAATTCTTGACATGGGTTAGAACACTAGTACAGTTGGTGCAGCGAATCTTGAATATGCGATGCTAGACTTGACTTATCTTGTTATCTTAATTATCATATCAGTCCTGTTATCATCCTTATGTTTAATTCCAGTTTTCACATGTCACGTTACCTTTACTAGTTTTTATACTGAAAGTCACTAGGGCTTACCAGTCTTATGACTGACCCTTTTTCTTCCGCCTCTTTTTCTTTCATTTCCCCCCAGGTTCTCAGGGAGGAAACACTAGCTCTTAGCTTGGATTTATCTTGCTTTTCTGACAGCTCATGTACGGTTTAGTCTTGAGCTATGCTATGGCTGCTTCTGCTATTTATGGGGAATAATTTACTTTTGTTATCTTAAGTTTATGCTTCTTTATTTGGAACTGGATGTAATGGAATAATTTGTACCTTGGATATATGGGGTTTTGACTCTTTCCTTGAAAATAATAAAGATTTGGTTTTTAATTTCTACCACTGATTTATTTATGTTCTGCCTTGTGATATCTCTGTGTATGTTTACCTAGATAATACTCCACCAAAACTAGTGCATTCCCTTTGTGAGTGACCCTAGCAGAGGTGGGGTGTTACAATGCATGTGGGTTTTAATCCACTTATCCTATATTTATAATGATAAATATACATAATGTAGTATGATTTTAAAATATCAGAAAATGTAATTTTATGTTTTTGTTTTATATTATTTATATAAATAATAGTATCAAAATACTAAGTTGATTTGAAATCATTTTTTATACCGCTACATATAAAACTTTGTACCGGTAAACACAATCCTCTTATAAATATGTATATGTGTTTTAGTTGCCTATGAGTTCAAGATGGATTAATCTGTACTATTCATAGAGATGGATACCACAATACATGATTGTATGTAAATACGCATTTGAATGCGCAAATTATATACAACATATTTACTGGTTACACATATTTACTGTTTAAGTATATATATATAACCCTTATAATTGATTTCTGAAATGGGTAATTTTTTACTTGTTCTAACTGTGTATACAATAATAAATAATTAATGGAGTGTATATAGTAATAAATATACATATTAATGATTGAATGGATTGTTATATATTTAATGTACAATAGGGGCGGGGGCACGTAACGCCTGGTGAGGTCACGTGACCTCACCCGAAAATGAAATTCTTATTAAAAAAAGACTGCAAACATAATGCGAGAGAAAAAAACAGAAAGAAGGAAAAAGAACGGAAGTGAAAAGCCAGGAAAACAAAGAAAGAACGGAAAAGCGGTCGTCGTTTCTCTCGAATGCTTCAACCTTCTGCTGCGTCACCACTCACTGCATCGTTTCTTCTTCGGTGATGGGTAGCTAACCCTAATTTTAATTTCAACTGATTTTGAATTAAATTTGTTAGGTCTTTTGTTGAATTAGTTTTGAATTAGTCTTTTGTTTTCGATTTGGGTTCTGAGTGCATTGTCCAAAGTAAGATTAATGCGTCACCACTCACTGCAATTATATAACTTTCATGTCCTGAGTGTTATTTGGATTTGGATTCTAAGTGCTATTTTGATTTTCATGTCCTGAGTAATAAGAACAGGGAAACTTAAAAGCGAATATTTGACACTAGAACAAAAATTTCTATAATTGGAAGTGTTGTGGATTTTGATCTTTATAAGTGCAGAATTAATACTTCAGTGAATATTTCTAATAGCAAGTGTTGTGGATTCAATTTTATACTTCAGCAGAATTTATAAGTGCTAGTTTTGTTTTTGATCATAAATACTTTAGCTGAATTTATAGGATGAATTATTTAATTTTAGGACGGAAGAATGAATAAATTAGGAGTGGACTGATTTTTATCTTAAAAATATGCTGAAAGTTCTTGCTGCTATTGTTCACGAATGCATGTTGTGGCAGGGATCACTTATTGTTCCTGAATTTATTTGTTTTTCAGATTTGCGATTTTTTTTAAAAGATCATTTGAAAACATCTCAAATGAAGTTGGTTCTTCTACAATTTCTAACCTGACAGGTGTAATGACCCGTATATTTTTGCGATATATAATTAACTTATTTAATTATATAGGTAGTGGTTTAGAATTCAAATGGTCGTTGAATTAAATAATAGTGAATATTTAATTTAAATAATAATTAACTAATATATTTAATTCTGAAATAATCAGAATTGGCGGAAATGGCGATATGGTGTGAACTGGGCAATTCAGAATATATATTTCAGTTTAGAATTTAATTTGAATAACGAATATATTTAAATAACGTTAGTTTGAACGTATAATTATATTATAATTAAAATCGAGCTCGAAATGGTGCCGTAGTTCGCCATTTTGCGATTTGAACTTCAATTGAATGTACAGGGTTCGTTTTAAATCGGATTTCTGTGAAACAAGAAACATTAGAAGCTGGTGAAGTATATTTTTCTAGTGGAAGAGAAAAATCATAATTTCGTCGTGTAGATTTTGATTTATGTCCAAATCAAATTTTAGAAAAGTCGCTCTCGAATTCCTTTATAATTTATAAAGGAATTATTTATATTTTAAAAAGGAATTTCAATATAAATCGAATATCGGGTTGACCCAGAATTGAAATATCGAGTTAGAAATACATATAAGATTTTGCTGAAGCTGTATGGTATTCCACTGTGAATATATACGATAATATTTATTTTTAAATATTAAATTTAATTATTTTTAAATATATTAATATTTAAAAGGGTTTATTTAGGGCTTTAAAAATTGCCAGTTTTGCAAACGACCTCAGAATTTGACGAAACCAATTTTGTTGGATCCGAAATATTAAATTATGGCTAGATTTCAATTCCCGTGATTTTTAGAGTCATGTGGCCTTACGGGATTTTGATGTGAAATACAGTCGATATTTTGACGCTTAAAAATACGCTGTGTGAGCAAACGGAGTCGGAATTCGATGGAACCAGTTTCGTTGAGACCGTAATGTCGAACTGTAGCTGCATGTCCTTTTCCGTGATTTTTAGGTATTGTATGTGATCACACGAATTTTTAGAAAGCAAAATGATTGTTAAAATCAAAATATCTACACAAAATATCTTCACAAAAATATCTAAAAATATTTTCCTATAAATATCCCACCCCTTCCATTAAACCCTAATCTCATTTTTTCTCAGATCAACAAATTTTTCCGCCATTCTTCTTTTCTCCTTACAGTAAAAATCCTCAACTTCAAAAATCCATAGAAAACTCAAATAAAATACTAAAATCTCCAAATCTGTATGTACGAGTTCCTGCAAGTTCCCTTGTGATTCTAGTATGAGTTTTAAAGGGTTCGGTACCCATTCTTGTTCACTGTCTTTTGGGAATAGCAGTAAGGGTTGGGGTTTTTGTAGAAATTAAGGTTCGATTCTTGTTTTGGGGCTTGGTTTGGGGTTCATGAACGGACTTGGCCTTGTTTGGCATGAATTGGTGAAAATCCGACAGGGTTGATGTCGCAACTTTCTGGTAACAGGCGGAGAATGGTTCGAACGCATTTCATATGCGAGCCTCGAGTTGTATCGTATGGACATGAGTGGGTAGTGGTTTTGAAGAGATGAATTAGGGTGGCATTAGTTTTTGGGTTCGTGAAGAATTGGGTACATTTGTATTGAGGAAGGAGGTCGGAAAGGGTGAATGGAGGCTTGCGTCGTATGTGCCTGTGTGGTGTTTGGGGAAGAAGATAAGTGGAGCGGTGTTGGGCTTTGAAGGGGAGCTGTTGGGCCGAGGAGAAAGGTTAGGCCCAATAAAATGGTTTAGCTTATTTAAATTAAATAATTTATATACAAAGCTTGTAAAATATGCATCATCTACATACGGTATCAGATTGACGAACCGTAAGTTGCATTGGGACCGTATGGACGAGAGCTTCACAATGAAGCTGACTGGGAGTGGATTGGGGTCGTTACAATTTATGGCGAAATAAATTGTTTGATTCAAATCAAACAAACAGTTTATCGTTCTTTAACGATGAACTGCCAATGTGAGTAAAACTCACCAACTCTGAACAGTTATATTTTATAATGTATTCTTAGAACTGTTAATCATATGTTGATTGTTGTGTGTTAACTGTTTGGTTGAATTGCTTGTGTATTGGTTGAAATTATAGATAACGATATATAGATATATATCGTTAATCAAATATTGATTCTGTCTAGCAGAATATTTCATATCGAAGTGAAGTCGATGTTATTATATTGTTTAACATATGTGATGCAGGGAAACAGGTTGGAGGGACCCAACTGGGTTCCTTAACATTTATTTTACTGTTTTTCATATATTGTAATATATGATGTGATATAAAATCTGTGGTTGTTTATGTGTGTTTGAACGATATCGATCATGGTTGTTTGGTATTCTAAATACAGTAAAAAAAATAGTGGAATGTAAAAAGAGATTTTTCAAAAGTACATTTTGAAAATAAATTATTTATATAAAATCAATGGATTTTATATACAAAAGGAAAAGGATTTTATAAAAGGAGATAATTATAAAATCAAAGAGTTAAAAAGGGAATTATTTGTAAAACAAAGCTAAGGAAAAAAATTTGTAAAACAAATAGAATAAGGGATTATTTATTTAGAAAATAAATATAATAAAGGATTATTTATTGGGAAAATAAATAGAGGAGTTAATCGAATCAAGTTAATCGAAAGAAGTTAATCGAACATAGTTAATCAAAATGGAGTTAAACAGAAATTAGAAACTGACTAGAGATTAATAAGTTGAATGGTTTCCTGAGTATCAATCTGATGTTGGTTTCGGCCTTCGGGGTTTATACTTAGGAAGTAGTTCTCTTGTTAGTTTATAGTTAGAGTCTGATAGATGTGGAATGATAGTGATATGTAAATAAACAAAGGAAATGTTTTCCAGTGTTAATAACATATATTTTTTAAACATAGAAAATAAGGAAATGTGAATATATATATATATATGTTAAATGATAACTGATCGATAAAATTTCCATCTGGAAATAATATTGTTGTTTGCACACGTGTTTTTCTTTGATAGTTAAATCACAGACTATCAATGTTTTGACCATTTTTAACATTGTTAATATGGAGAGACCAGTTAGATTATTATCCGAAGAACCACTCTGTATTGGCATAAGCGTTGCGAATCATATATGCCGAAGATAATTGAAGACGGAGTAAAGTGCAAGGGTTGTTGTATAAATCTTAGATAACAGTGCCTAAGATGGATATACTGAATAGTGCCTTCGGTTTGTTCAGTCCCAGGACAACTTGTATGGAAGAAGGTCTGACAGAGTATATCCAATAGATCGCGTAAGTTGATCTCTTCAAACGTATTCACGTTGGTGGCGGAGGAATTCATTTCTCTTAGCTGTATTCCTGTGGTATTTTTGGGGAAATCAATTTGTGATTTGGCGGGTATGACGATGTGACATTCAAAGTGAATAAATGTGTGATCTGTCAGAGATAAGCGTGGCCTCTAGCCTCACGACTGGGAAATGACAAAAATCGGGCAGGAAACGTGGCTATGTAGGTCGCACCTATTAGGGTGTATAATCACCTGATCTAGAGTTTCATTTACTTCTAAAAATCTATTGTTGATGCTGTCCCATTCGGGAAACTGTTGCTGATCCCAACCGTTAGTGATATACATTCGATACACTCAAGCGAAATGAGTGGTCGATCATGTGTGGCCGGGTTGCAAGATGTTCTTGTTGAACCCAGTGTATTCCTCTCTAGAGGTACACTAGCGAAAGGTGGTTCCATACCTTGTCATAGTTGGAAATCCATTAACCAATACGTGCTTGCAGTTTTGATTGTATACTATATATGTAGAACGTGAGATGAAAGCGTTTCTGCTAGGTGATTATTATATTGTGGTTGATAGACATTATTATAATATCAAAAGGTTTTTGATATAAAGATGTTTTGGATTCTCATAAGGGAAAAACCCTTCTGTTATAGGCGTGGTCTTATGAGATATCGATTACTTGTTCAAACTGTTTTTAACTCTTTTACTCATATCAGTCCCATGACTGACCCGGAGTTTATTTTGTTTGTTTTCCCTAAATTTTGGGTGCCTAAATTTGTATGGGCAGTCAAGTAGTCGGGATTTTACAGATACACTTGGAGAGCTTGGAGCAGGAGGCTTCAGGATTAAATAGTTATAATTATTTCCGCTGTGTTGTAAGTGTTGTACTCTGATAAGTGTTATTGTATACATATTGCTTGTATTTCAAAAGTTATGTTATATTTTATTCGTTCCGATGTGAGATTCATGTTTACTCTGATGATGATGTTCTTCTTCTTCTTCTATTCTATTAGTTCTATCTTATCTATTCTCACCCTCTGTTTTCTTTCTATTAGTTTTCTGATTTTCCAGTGTAACTGGGGTTGGACTTGTGTTATGTGGTCAGCTCAAATTGGACCGGAATTTCGGGTCACTACAGTTGGTTTCAGAGCTGGTTGCTTAATTGGTACGGATGATAGGGGGTTCTCGCTTCGCGTTAGGTTGCGAACGGGAGACTCTTACCCCTACATCTCCCGACAATGTGGGTTGGTCGAGTTGAGAGGCTGGCCGTAAAGCATGGAGTTGGGGTACCTCTGTAGGCCACGGTGGGAGGTTAGCCTGCAGCTTGGGGGTTGAGGGATGGTTGAAATGCCTACCGAAATCGCAGGGCTACTACAGTTGGTATCAGAGCTTAAGGTTAAGTATAACCTTGGCTCTGTGGCGTGACTCAGTAGAGATAGGGTTATTAATACCCTAGACTGAGTTTGAGTGTATATATACGAGTGAACCCATTTGTTATTTGATATAAAAATTGTTTTATATTGTGGAGATTGATTGGTTGAGCTGTTTATGGGTTCTGGTCGATCAGTTTGTTCCACTCTATCGGTAGGAGTTTCTAAACACTCGAATATGATGGGTCGACACAATATGTTTTGAAAAGAGGGTAAACTAAAATAAGTTTACCCAAAGTATATCTTGATATAGAGGAGATATATATTGGAATTATAATATAGTGGATATATTGGTTGTTATTATAATCGAGTAAGATTATAAATTGTAATGGTTATATAAATAACCAATCAGAAATCATATAAGGAAAATATATGGAATCAAAATGAAGTAAATCTGAATTTAAATCAGAGATGAAATTTAAAACTCAGGAAATTTGAAAAAGTGTTTGTAAATGGGTTAGATTGAATATATGAGAATTAAAATCCTGGGAGATTTTAAATTGTTTTACAAGCCGTGTGAATGGCATTCTATTTTTTTTTCAAAATAGAGATGTTTAAAGGTGATTTTGAAAAGTGATATAGTATTGAACTCACTTCGCTCGCTTGAAAATAAGTTCTGATGATGAGCTAGACATCATCGGTGTTCATTTTTGAGTTGTAAGTGACGGATTACTACCAAATATTTTGTTTTTGAAATTGTTTAGAAAAACAAGTTGTTTTGAACTTCGAAAGGGAATATTTGATTTTTGAAAAGCAAAGCTATTTAAAACTCCCAGGAAGAGACTGTTTGAATTGAAAACAAATTTAAATAGAAATTTGTGAAACCGAGCTGGAACTAAATTGAAACCAATTAACTAGAAATTGAATTGGATACGATATATCAAGTAGGATCAAATTTTGAATTAAGAGATAGAATCTGAAATGGTATTGGATTGATGAGTTAAGAATCTGAAAATCGAGAATAGAACTTTGATTTGAAATTGAATTTGGCTTGGATAAGCGAATGGTTGTGTTGAGGATAAATTGATCAGAGTTTGATTGGATTGACATTGGTATAAGCTGAATCGGCAGCAGATGGAAATGATATAACGATATGCCCGACAAAAAGGTACAAGTTTATATTTGATATAAGCATGAGATTTATGAGTCGAATTGGCAAGCCGCTTGGTTGTTTGATTTTCTTTTGGGTTGGAGATGGCCCAGAGAGGCGAGTTGGAGTTTGACCTATTGACCAGTACAAAGGAGGTGCTGGCGAAATTTTTCAGAAATTTCGGGTGTTAGAAAAATTTCAGGATTTTTGAAAATATCTGTTTATAGAATTGAATTAATAATTTAAATAAAATTAAATTAGTCCAGTGGAAGCTGAAGTTGAGAAGTGAACAAATAAGTCTGGCCAGTCGCGATAGGGTTTGTTTCTACCTTAGCAATTTTGAGGACGAAATTATTTTAAGTAGGGAAGAATGTAATGACCCGTATATTTTTGCGATATATAATTAACTTATTTAATTATATAAATAGTGGTTTAGAATTCAAATGTTCGTTGAATTAAATAATAGTGAATATTTAATTTAAATAATAATTAAATAATATATTTAATTCTGAAATAATCAGAATTGGTGGAAATGGCGATATGGTGTGAACTGGGCAATTAAAAATATATAATTCAGTTTAGAATTTAATTTGAATAACGAATATATTTAAATAACGGCAGTTTGAACGTATAATTATATTATAATTAAAATCGAGCTCGAAATGGCGCGGCAGTTCGCCATTTGGCGATTTGAACTTCAACTGAATGTACAGGGTTCGTTTTAAATCGGATTTCTGTGAAACAAGAAACGTTAGGAGCTGGTGAAGTATATTTTTCTAGTGGAAGAGAAAAATCAAGATTTCGTCGTGTAGATTTTGATTTATGTACAAATAAAATTTTAGAAAAGTCGTTGTGGAATTCCTTTATAATTTATAAAGGAATTATTTATACTTTAAAAAGGAATTTCAATATAAATCGAATATCGGGTTGACCCAGATTTGAAATATCGAGTTAGAAATCCATATAAGACTTTGCTGAAGTTGTTTGGTATTCCACTGTGAATATATACGATAATATTTATTTTTAAATATTAAATTTAATTATTTTTAAATATATTAATATTTAAAAGGGTTTATTTAGGGCTTTAAAAATAGCCAGTTTTGCAAACGACCTCAGAATTCGACGAAACCAGTTTTGTTGGATCCGCAATATTAAATTATTGCTAGATTTCAATTTCCGTAATTTTTGGAGTCAGTATGTGGCCATACGGGATTTTAATGTGAAATACAGTCGATATTTTGACGCTTAAAAATAAGCTGTGTGAGCAAACGGAGTCGGAATTCGACGAAACCAGTTTCGTTGGGATCGTAATGTCGAATTGTAGCTGAATGTCCATTTCCGTGATTTTTAGGTATTGTATGTGATCACACGAATTTTTAGAAAGCAAAATGAATGTTAAAATCAAAATATCTTCACAAAAATATCTAAAAATATTTTCCTATAAATATCGTACCCCTTCCACTAAACCCTAATCTCGTTTTTCTCAGATCAACAAATTTTTCCGCCGTTCTTCTTTTTCTCCTTACAGTAAAAATCTTCAACTTCAAAAATCCATAGAAAACTCAAATAAAATTCTAAAATCTCCAAATCTATATGTACGAGTTCCTACAAGTTTCCTCGTGATTCTAGTATGAGTTTTAAAGGGTACGATACCCATTCTCGTTCACTGTCTTTTGGGAATAGCAGTTGGGGTTTTTGTAGAAATTAAGGTTCGATTCTTGTTTTGGGGCTTGGTTTGGGGTTCAATAATGGATTTGGTCTTGTTTGGCATGATTTGGTGAAAATCCGACAGGGTTGATGTCGCAACTCTCTGGTAATAGGCAGAGAACGGTTTGAACGCATTTCATATGTGAGCCTCGAGTTGTATCGTATGGATATGAGTGGATAGTGGTTTTGAAGAGATGAATTAGGGTGGCATTAGTTTTTGGGTTCGTGAAGAATTGGTTACATTTGAATTGAGGAAGGAGGTCGGAAAGGGTGAATGGAGGCTTGCTTCGTATGTGCCTGTGTGGTGTTTGGGGAAGAAGATAAGTGGAGCGGTGTTGGGCTTTGAAGGGGAGCTGTTGGGCCGGGGAGAAAGGTTAAGCCCAATAAAATGTTTTAGCTTATTTAAATTAAATAATTTATATACAAAGCTTGTAAAATACGTATCTTCTACATACGGTATCAGATTGATGAACCGTAAGTTGCATTGGGACCGTATGGATGAGAGCTTCACAATGAAGATGACTGGGAGTGGATTGGTGTTCATTACAATTTATGGTGAAATAAATTGTTTGATTCAAATCAAACAAACAATTTATCGTTCTTTAACGATGAACTGCCAATGTGAGTAAAACTCACCAACTCTGAACAGTTATATTTTATAATGTATTCTTAGAATTGTTAATCATATGTTGATTGTTGTGTGTTAACTGTTTGGTTGAATTGCTTGTGTATTGGTTGAAATTATAAATAACGATATATAGATATATATCGTTAATCAAATATTGATTCTGTCTAGCAGAATATTTCATATCGAAGTGAAGTCGATGTTATTATATTGTTTAACATCTGTGATGCAGGGAAACAGGTTGGAGGGACCCAACTGGGTTCCTCAACATTTATTTTACTGTTTTTCATATATTATAATATATGATGTGATATAAAATCTGTGGTTGTTTATGTGTGTTTGAACGATATCGATCATGGTTATTCGGTATTCTAAATACAGTAAAAAAAATACTGGAATGTAAAAAGGGATTTTTCAAAAGTACATTTTGAAAATAAATTATTTATATAAAATCAATGGATTTTATATATAAAAGGAAAAGGATTTTATAAAAGGAGATAATTATAAAATCAAAGAGTTAAATAGGGAATTATTTGTAAAACAAAGCTAAGGAAAAAGATTTGTAAAACAGATAGAATAAGGGATTATTTATTTAGAAAATAAATAGAATAAAGAATTATTTATTGGGAAAATAAATAGACGAGTTAATCGAATCAAGTTAATCGAAAGAAGTTAATCGAACATAGTTAATCAAAATGGAGTTAAACAGAAATTGGAAACTGACTAGAGATTAATAAGTTGAATGGTTTCCTGAGTATCGATCTGATGTTGGTTTCGGCCTTCGAGGTTTATAATTATGATGTTGTTCTCTTGTTAGTTTATAGTTAGAGTCTGATAGATGTGGAATGATAGTGATATGTAAATAAACAAAGGAAATGTTTTCCAGTGTTAATAACATATATTTTCTAAACATAGAAAATAAGGAAATGTGAATATATATATATATATGTTAAATGATGATTGATCGATAAAATTTCCATCTGGAAATAATATCGTTGTTTGCACACGTGTTTTTCTTTGATAGTTAAATCACAGACTAACAAAGTTTTAACCATTTTTAACGTTGCTAATATGGAGAGACCGTTTGGATTATTATCCGAAGAACCACTCTATATTGGCATAAGCGTTGCGAATCATATATGCCAAAGATAATTGAAGACGGAGTAAAGTGCAAGGGCTGTTGTATAAATCTTAGATAACGGTTCCTAAGATGGATATACTGAATAGTGCCTTCGGTTTGTCCAGTCCCAGGACAACTTGTATGGAAGAAGGTCTGACAGAGTATATCCAATAGATCGCGTAAGTTGATCTCTTCAAATGTATTCACGTTGGTGGCGGAGGAATTCGTTTCTCTTGGCTGTATACGCGTGGTATATTTGGGGAAATCAATTTGTGATTTGGCAGGTATGACGATGTGACATTCAAAGTGAATAAATGTGTGATCTGTCAGAGATAAGCGTGGCCTCTAGCCTCACAACTGGGAAATGACAAAAATCGGGCAGGAAACATGGCTATGTAGGTCGCACCTATTAGGGTGTATAATCACTTGATCTAAAGTTTCATTTACTTCTAAAAATCTATTGTCGATGTTGTCCCATTCGGGAAACGGTTGCTGATCCCAACCGTTAGTGATATACATTCGATACACTCAAGCGAAATGAGTGGTCGGTCATGTATGGCCGGGTTGCAAGATGTTCTGGTTGAACCCAGTGTATTCCTCTCTAGAGGTACACTAGCGAAAGGATGTTCCATACCTTGTCATAGTTGGAAATCCATTAACCAATACGTGCTTGCGGTTTTGATTGTATACTATATATGTAGAACGTGAGATGAAAGCGTTTCTGCTAGGTGATTATTATATTGTGGTTGATAGACATTATTATAATATCAAAAGGTTTTTGATATAAAGATGTTTTGGATTCTCATAAGGGAAAAACCGTTCCGTTATACGACGTGGTCTTATGAGATATCGATTACTTGTTCAAACTGTTTTTAACTCTTTTACTCATACCAGTCCCATGACTGACCCGGAGTTTATTTTGTTTGTTTCCCTAAACTCTTGGGTGCCTAAATTTGTACGGGCAGTCAAGTAGTCGGGATTTTATAGATACACTTGGAGAGCTTGGAGCAGGAGGCTTCAGGATTATATAGCTATAGTTATTTCCGTTTTGTAGTAAGTGTTGTACTCTGATAAGTGTTATTGTATACATACTGTTTGTATTTCAAAAGTTATGTTATATTTTATTCGTTCCGCTGTGAGATTCGTGTTTACTCTGATGATGATGTTCTTCTTCTTCTTCTTCTTCTATTCTATTAGTTCTATCTTATCTTTTCTCACCCTCTGTTTTCTTTCTATTAGTTTTCTGATTTTCCAGTGTAATTGGGGTTGGACTTGTGTTATTTGGTCAGCTCAAATTGGACAAAAATTTCAGGTCACTACAACAGGTCAATATAATTGATCGTTTTTGTAATTTAATGATATTTTGTCACTTATTGTATATTGTTGTTCAATGGTTTATTAGAAAATTTTCTTCAATTCCGTCGAATACATGCTAAAAAATATTTCGGGAACTATCGCCTCCAACCCCAAAATTTCCTGATTGTGACCTCACCAGGATTAAATCCTGGCTACGCTACTGATCTACAATATTGATTTGAACACCTTATAATAGCATTTAGATATGAAAGGAATCACCCTGCCAAACGGATCATATGTATGTATTTACATGTATGATTATGTCTACATGCTGATGCAATACCACAGTAGTGTTACATATATACATGATATATATACATATGCATATTTAATAGCACAAAGTTTGATTGCTTGCTAGTTAACTAAACCCAACATTCACTGCAAGAAAACACTGATTTAGCGTCATGTATTTAGAAGCGGAATTTTCCGTTAGTAATTTGCGATGGATTTCGAGGTGATATGCAAGGATAGTTTTTTGTTTTTTCAACTATTTTTCTTTTATTTATTATCATCGTCTTCTGTCATCCCTCACTAAGCCGTTGCAAATTATGTCAAATTACCAACATAAAATTTCTGCTACTATTTTTCGCTGCAAGTCCAGGCAGAAAATCGATGAATATTTTTCGAAGCTATTTTGCCGAAGAATTCCAACATATTTGCAAGAGATATTTATATTATTTTTCTAAGATATACTTTAGTATTATTTTTAATAATTATTAACATGTTTAATAATTAATAACTAATTTGTTCTAATAAATGATTTATTAGTAGTAATAAATAATAATAATTTACATTCTACAATAAATAACTTATAAACATTGCTTATTTAGAATTAGCAAAATAATCTTTGCTCGTAACCAATGTATTTACTAAATTCTTAATTAAGTCCTCTGTTTTCATCGCAGTTTTCAGTCAGTATGGTAGTATATTTTATGTTAAATCCCAAAATCTTAAATTGTTCTTTTATAATTATTCTCCTAATTAATGAAAATATTTATTTATTATAATAATTATTTAATGATTAATAATAAAATTTAATACTTATGAAATGATATCTAGTATTTAGTAATTAATTTTAAATAATTGTATTTAATAATTACAATTGATAATTATGGTAGGTACTTATATTTTATTATTATGTTGATAATTATATTTTATACTTCGAAACTTTTTAAAATTTGGAGTCTTCTTGAATAAATTTGAAATAAATCATAGTTTATAAAACCAATTATTGTTTGACACGAGATAACCAAAATTTCTAAACTTTAAAGTATTGAACAAGTTCATTTAATAATTTAATTTAAACTGTATAATACTTGTTGTAAAAATATATTTTTAGCAATGATTTTTTGTGACGAGAAAGAATTTCGCTCGGTCCGAACCAGTCGCTAAACCGACCCAGACCGTTCGAAACGCCCTATCATTGAGAACACGACAAGATAGAACGCATACAGAAGAACATTTCATTGTATATTACAACAATGCATCAGATTACAAGAATATACAGAGTATAAACAAATAAATATTACACAGAAATATCAGAGATTTAAATTACATTTAAATACATAGCAGCGGAAAATAATACAATACACAACTAGAAGAGATATACGGATACAAAGCTTTCCGGATATCATTCCAGCTGTAAACCAGGATCCTGTGAATATAAATCTGCAAAACCAAAACTACTAGCTGCCCGTGTCGAAAATAGGGGCACCCAGAGTTTAGGTTAAAACAATAAACTCCAGGTCAGTCATGGGACTGGTGTGAGAACTAAAACAGTTAATCTTTATTTTAAAGTTAGGTAAATCAAGGGACCACACCGTATAACACGGAACGGGTTTCCTCCCAAGAATACCAGTGCATAAAACAAACAGCGCAATGCTAAATAAAGAAAAATGAAGCTGTTATAAGACCCAGGTCCTATCACACAATGCAACGCAAGCCGGGGGATAGGGTTTTCCCTTATAACAGCCAAAGAATGCTTGATACGTTTAAAACAAATCATTTGATACTATTATAAGTGCATAGTGTATAAAACAACTTCAAATCATAAGTATCAATCATAGGCGGCATGGGTACCATATATCATGTCGCCATATATAGGTTTACAAATAAAACCGCAAATGTCACGTATTTGGAAATTGGATTTCCATCTATGAACCGAGGCAAAAGATAGTCCTCAACCGATTCGAGACTCTCTAGCCCGAGCCTCAGGACCCAGACTCAGGTGGGCCCTTGGATCGTCAGGGCCGGTCCACCGATGTGGATTAAACTTAAACCCTGAACATGCGTTCCCCCGCCCTATGGGGCGTAAATGAGCCAACGAATGACTCCATCGGACCCGGATCGTCCGATCAAACCGAGGCGCCTCGCAACAGCAACAACCACATAAGTCAAACTCGTCAGGGCGTGTAAAACCACTGACGCCACTTCTAACTAGAAAGAAACGCATGCCCTCCCTGAGGTCCTTCTCCCGTTTTTGGTTCATACCGGGTGTGAAACTCGCGAAGCAAACGTTACACAAAGCTACGCCACAAAGGCCGTGCTTTGATCATCACCACAAGACTTTGCTTTTCAACAGAAGCCTCGATCAATTGCCACTTAGGCATGCCACACAGGCAATTCACTCCATGCGTTTGATATCCATCAATATATAACCCCTGAGCTCGTACGTCTCAGAGAAGGGCGTTAAGCAAGAGAATAAATTCTCCGCCGCCAAACAGATATATATTTAATAGAAATCAATCACACAGACTAAAATCCAATGTCAGACACACAGTCCATTTACAAGTCCGTTCTGGGGCTGAACGAAACCGGAGGCACCTAGTACCCCGCATATCCATCGATCTCCAAGCACGTCTGGACGATCACCAACTGTTTCCATCTTCTTGGGTGTACAGCCCAATCAAGATCATCAGTTATCACCCAAACGACGTGAAGACCTCCGGTCTTCGACCATCGTCTTCATCTTCGACACCACGTCGAATCAGTTATTCAGAATGGGATAAACCCGGTCTTTCTGAATAACTCGCGTATATATTATAAAAGTGTTACACAAACACAACATACGCCTCATTCCAATTCAGAATATTCTTTTATTCAAATATTCCTATACTTTGGGAAAAGTTCCCATTAATTTTATCCAAGATAAATTCTTTAAATTTATTCTTTAATCTCCTTTGAATATCAATTCAAACTAGTCGGGATTAGCGAACCACACCGAAGTAATCATTTATTTTATTTCCCAATCCCAACATATTCATCCCATGAAGTAAAACTGGTTATACTTCATATCTAACACCACGGTGTTATCGGTAAATTCAATTACCATTTCACGTTCAAATCTAATTAAAGATTTAACTATCGCCTGGAGTAAAACTGGTGATACTCCATTCTCGATCTTTTCAATCTAATTAAAGATTTATTAAAACTCCACTTAGTTTTAATCGTTAACTGGGTTAAAGAATCAGTGTCATTTAAAACACGGTTCACGATAAACCCAAAGTCACATTCCATTAATTATCAGGTTAAAGAACGAGTGTTATTTAAAACACTGTCCACGATAAACCCAAAAATCAATATCAATTCAATTCCAATTAAATATTATTTACTTGGTACACTTCATTAAACCAAAATAAAAAGATTTAATCTTTTCTCAACTGGGTTCAAGAACAGTGTTAGTGAAGACACCATTCACGACAAACCCAAATCACATTCGATATTCAATACAAATCTCTGAATAGAAAATATATCGGCTTATACTCAATATCAAATTCTACGACTAACAAATGTCGTATTGGAAATAACGATATAATTATATATCTTTCAAATTTCCATAACAACATCTGTATAATCACGAATTCCAACATCGAAATATTCCGAAGACAATTTCGATTCAAATCCACTCCAATGCGATCATTGGAAATTCTGGTTATTTTTAAAACCCTTTTCAAATTCAATTTATTTATTTAAAAATAAATAGAATTATATTTCTAGTTCAAAACTAGTTCGTTTCGATAAAAATCTATTTTTATCATTTCGAATGTGGAATTCTTCATCCCAGTTCTTTCCAATTCACATATTATGATTTTACACAAATTATTAATATTTTTAATAATTTTATCAAGGCTTGTACAGTCGATTTCCATCAACGGTCATCGAACTGCACTTACAGCGACCTTTTTCGAATTTGATTTGGACGTATCTCCAAATCCAACCGTTAGATTTCAAATTTCTAATATTCATTAGAAAGCTCTTTTCGATACGAACCCAACGGTTCCGGTTTTAGGAGAATCCGACGGTCGGATCTCCCGTAATGTCCGTTTGAAATAAATGGTCGAAATTCGCGAACTGCCGCGGCGCGGCGCGTTCTATTCAGGCCATTATATTATATATATAATATATATAATATATATTTCGTCGATTTCTATTTAAAACGAATTATATAAATAGTTTTAAATTCGTTTCAAAAGCAATTTCAACTTCCTTTTCAATTCAAATCAAAATTGAATTCTTCTTTGTAATTTCGTTTTAAAATCCATTTCTATTCAATTCAAATTTCAATTCAATTTGAATTCATTTCAATTCAATTCATTTCAAAATCGTTTTCAATTCAATTCATTTCGAAATCGTTTTCAATTCAATTCATTTCGAAATCGTTTTCAATTCAATTCATTTCGAAATCGTTTTCAATTCAATTCATTTCGAAATCGTTTTCAATTCAATTCATTTCGAAATCGTTTTCAATTCAATTCATTTCGAAATCGTTTTCAATTCAATTCATTTCGAAATCGTTTTCAATTCAATTCATTTCGAAATCGTTTTCAATTCAATTCATTTCGAAATCGTTTTCAATTCAATTCATTTCGAAATCGTTTTCAATTCAATTCATTTCGAAATCGTTTTCAATTCAATTCATTTCGAAATCGTTTTTAATTCAATTCATTTCGAAATCGTTTTCAATTCAATTCGTTCAACACATGACTAATCTCAACGGATGAGTACTGTCAACACATGAACCTTTATTTTATATATTCTTTAATTTTTCAGTTTGGAATGAGGCCCAACCAATTACCATATAAAGTTAATTATATGGATTTTCATACAACACATGTATATAATAGCATTGAAAAATAATCAACCATCAACCAAAGTGCACTACACTGCATAAGCATCAAATATAGATATCTAACGCTTATAACAGTCTGTCAATCAATCGATCGACATATTTAATCAATCAGGATGAGTGAACTTCAAATTTCATCCCAACACCCGTGTGGGGTTTCAAACAATCAAACACATATTTTATTTGTGCAGTTGGGCGATGTGTAAAATTTATCGACCCAATCAATGTCCTCCAAATAGGTGTACATAAACAAACCGTCTGGTTTGTAAATGAATATTTATTTATTCACATTCACATTAAAAATTATACTTTTAACGACAAAACATTTTATTTTATCATATGAATTTCTATTCAGTTCATTTCTTTAAATAAAATGATATTTTTATTTTTCTAACATATTTTAGAAAATTTCGGCGGCATAACGGGACGAGGCCTAGCCTTATCCCCGGTCTAGTGAAGGCCCACGCCATTCACACATCAATCAAACCATTTAATTTCACCAAACAATTCAATTCAATCAAATAATCTAATTAATTTATGCAATCAAACAAACAAGTCCATGGTCTGTGGACGATTGTGTCGGGTGCTGCTAAGCACCGTCTACATCCTAGTATACATATATATATATAACTAGAAAATAAATTGAAGAGTGAGAAATTCTCACCGATAGCTATCCTAGCTCCACGGCTCTTCATTTGCAGAAGTCTTCGTCGTTCTTGCCTTTCTATCACCTTCGTTGCCCGTATTCTCTACATATGTAAAAATCGAATTTTTACTATGCTATTCAATATATAAAAATCGAATTTTTACTATGTTATCATATAGATAAAATTCCATTTCAAAAATATAGATTTCGCCTTTATAAAAATAAATATTTCTCCTTTTCAAAAATAAAGTTTTCGCCTTTATAAAAATAAAGATTTCTCCTTTTCAAAAATAAAGTTTTCGCCTTTCAAATATAAAGTTTATATTTTTCTCTACCTAAACAAAAATCATATTTTTATATCATCTAGATAGTAAAAACTATATTTTTAATACTTTAAAAATATAAAAATCATATTTTTATTTCTTCTATATAGTAAAGACTATATTTTTAATACTTTAAAAATATAAAAATCATATTTTTATTTCTTCTATATAGTAAAGACTATATTTTTAATACTTTAAAAATATAAAAATCATATTTTTATTTCTTTTAAAAATATAAAGATCATACTTTTAATCTTTCTCATATATAAAAATTTGATTTTTTTATCCTATTGTTAGAAATTCGATCTTTCCACTCTAAAAAAATTCGAACTTTCCTATAAAAAAAAATCGGTTTTTTTTTAAAGTTAACTAAATTCAGTTTTTAAACTTAACTACATGCAGTTTTTTTTTTATAAATAAATAAATAACAACAAATAAAAAGGATTATTGAACTCACCTCGGTTTGGGTTTTCTGCGAAGGGGGGGGGTGTTTTGGACGCGAGCCGCTGGCCGGAGGGGAGTGGTGGCATCGCTGTCGGGGTGGGGTGGGCTAGCAGTCGCCGGCGGCGGTCATAGGGCCTGGTGGTGGTCAGCTCGGCTTAGGGTGCGGAAGTGGGCGGCTAGGGTTCGGTTGGGTGGTTCGAAGAAGCAAGGGGGAGGCGCAGTGGAGGGTTGCGGTGGAGGTGGTGGTGCGCCTGCCACCAGCGGCGGCTCTGGGGCGCGGATTCGCCCTCCCGTCGCTTCCCCCATTTTTCCTTCTTTTTTTTTCGAGTGGTTTTCTGATTTAATCGGGGGGGGGGGGGGGCAGAGGGTATTAGGGGGAGAAATATTTTTTTAATTTTTAATTTATTAAATTATTTAATTTGCAAAAAGTTGACTTTTACATACGACCTCGAAACGAGGCCCACCGCCTGTCGTCCATAGCGTTTTACCCCCATTCCGAACACAATGGGATATGTATCGCAAGCTGATTCAATCGTTTCGATCAGTTTCCGTTTAATTTACATTTAAATCACTATATTGAATTTTAAACGTACATTTCAAATTACCGGGGTCGCATACTAACTCTAAAAATTCTCGAAAAATATTTTCTAGTTCGTATTGACGATACGGTCCTAACAAAACTAGTTTCGTCGAATTCTGAGACCGTTTGAAAAATGGCCATTTTCCAGTCGATTAAAATCAACTGAAACTGGTCAAACGCGTTTTCTTTTGCCACGCTCACATATTGATTCGAAAAATTATGAAATTTGGAACCTAGCAATAATTTATCATCCCGGACCCAACAAAACTGGTTTCGTCGAAATCCGAGATCGTTTGCAAAATGTCCATTTTTAAGGGCCTGAATTCCATAGCGACTATTCAGAATTTTCAACTGGACATATCTTTTGATTCCCGCTATGAAATTTCGATTATTCGAATTCGTTGGAAAGATATTATCAAATAGATCCTATCATCTTTGGTTTCACTAAAATCCGGATTATTTTGCACCCGGTACATTCAATTGAAGTTTGAAATCGAATTATCGAACTACCGCGCCATTTTCAATTCTATTTATAATTATAAATAATTATTTATATTCTAACGACGGCGCGTATAAATATATACGTTCTAAATATATTCAAAATAAATTTCTCGTCGATATTATTTAAAATAATTCATTTTAAATAATCAAAATTCGCTAAAATCGCCAATTTAAAAATTTTAAACTGGCCCAGATTTTCGGGTTATTACAATCTCCCCCACTTAAATCTTTTCGTCCCCGAAAAGGAACAAAGTCGAAAGTGGTTTGATTAATCAACTCTACGCTCGATCTGGCTTCCATTCTCCAACTCTTTAGTTTCTGAGAATTTTCAAAATTTCAATAATTTGGCTAACACCCTAAATTTTCGAAAAATTTCGCCATAACCTCCCCTGCACCGGGAGCATCGGGGAATTTCAAATAGCTTCCCCGGTCCTTCAGATCTCAAAAAGAAAAGGAAAAAGCCAAGCGGCTAGCCAATAGGCTCATAAAATCATCATCACCCAAACAAAACAGTAAATTATGTAGTAAACATGTACCTATTTGTCGGGCAAACAAATTTTATTCTCTGGCTCTAGCCTCCTTGCTATGACCTGTTCAATATAAGTATATGTATATGCAAGCAAATGCGACCAATTTTCAATACAATTCAATATTTGTTTCAATTAGGCTAAATGGTTCAAAATTATCAAACAAATAAACAAACAACACAAACATCAATCAATTAGTGGATTAAAGTTTCAAATTCATAATTTTGATATATATACCAAAAATCGTGTTTTTGGTGCCAAATCACAACAATGTATTCTAGCTATATTAGTTTTGGTTCTCACACCAGTCTAATGGAAATATATAGAAAATCACACCTTCGAAACTCGAACATAAATGTTGATGATGCGATCGCTATCATCAATATCATCTTCGGGCGACTAGAGTGTGATGCTATATCTATCCAATATATTAAAACTCCGAATACACGCGGATCAGACGTATACGCAAAATCTATATATACTGGATTGTCCACATCAATATAAATAAATAACCAAATACGAATAATTGATTTAAATTTTCAAAACAAAACTTGTTTTCACTTTTATTTTAAAAATTTGCTCTTCACACTCGTTCTAGGATACTACTGATCCTATCTCTAACGAGTCATTCTAATTGGATATTACTAATCCAATATCTGATGAATTCTTTCGTATGGTTCTAATGTGCCTTGTTCTCTGCTTTGTAAACCAAAGCTCTGATACCAACTGTGACGAGAAAGAATTTCGCTCGGTCCGAACCAGTCGCTAAACCGACCCAGACCGTTCGAAACGCCCTATCATTGAGAACACGACAAGATAGAACGCATACAGAAGAACATTTCATTGTATATTACAACAATGCATCAGATTACAAGAATATACAGAGTATAAACAAATAAATATTACACAGAAATATCAGAGATTTAAATTACATTTAAATACATAGCAGCGGAAAATAATACAATACACAACTAGAAGAGATATACGGATACAAAGCTTTCCGGATATCATTCCAGCTGTAAACCAGGATCCTGTGAATATAAATCTGCAAAACCAAAACTACTAGCTGCCCGTGTCGAAAATAGGGGCACCCAGAGTTTAGGTTAAAACAATAAACTCCAGGTCAGTCATGGGACTGGTGTGAGAACTAAAACAGTTAATCTTTATTTTAAAGTTAGGTAAATCAAGGGACCACACCGTATAACACGGAACGGGTTTCCTCCCAAGAATACCAGTGCATAAAACAAACAGCGCAATGCTAAATAAAGAAAAATGAAGCTGACCCAGGTCCTATCACACAATGCAACGCAAGCCGGGGGATAGGGTTTTCCCTTATAACAGCCAAAGAATGCTTGATACGTTTAAAACAAATCATTTGATACTATTATAAGTGCATAGTGTATAAAACAACTTCAAATCATAAGTATCAATCATAGGCGGCATGGGTACCATATATCATGTCGCCATATATAGGTTTACGAATAAAACCGCAAATGTCACGTATTTGGAAATTGGATTTCCATCTATGAACCGAGGCAAAAGATAGTCCTCAACCGATTCGAGACTCTCTAGCCCGAGCCTCAGGACCCAGACTTAGGTGGGCCCTTGGATCGTCAGGGCCGGTCCACCGATGTGGATTAAACTTAAACCCTGAACATGCGTTCCCCCGCCCTATGGGGCGTAAATGAGCCAACGAATGACTGCATCGGACCTGGATCGTCCGATCAAACCGAGGCGCCTCGCAACAGCAACAACCACATAAGTCAAACTCGTCAGGGCGTGTAAAACCACTGACGCCACTTCTAACTAGAAAGAAACGCATGCCCTCCCTGAGGTCCTTCTCCCGTTTTTGGTTCATACCGGGTGTGAAACTCGCGAAGCAAACGTTACACAAAGCTACGCCACAAAGGTCGTGCTTTGATCATCACCATAAGACTTTGCTTTTCAACAGAAGCCTCGATCAATTGCCACTTAGGCATGCCACACAGGCAATTCACTCCATGCGTTTGATATCCATCAATATATAACCCCTGAGCTCGTACGTCTCAGAGAAGGGCGTTAAGCAAGAGAATAAATTCTCCGCCGCCAAACAGATATATATTTAATAGAAATCAATCACACAGACTAAAATCCAATGTCAGACACACAGTCCATTTACAAGTCCGTTCTGGGGCTGAACGAAACCGGAGGCACCTAGTACCCCGCATATCCATCGATCTCCAAGCACGTCTGGACGATCACCAACTGTTTCCATCTTCTTGGGTGTACAGCCCAATCAAGATCATCAGTTATCACCCAAACGACGTGAAGACCTCCGATCTTCGACCATCGTCTTCATCTTCGACACCACGTCGAATCAGTTATTCAGAATGGGATAAACCCGGTCTTTCTGAATAACTCGCGTATATATTATAAAAGTGTTACACAAACACAACATACTCCTCATTCCAATTCAGAATATTCTTTTATTCAAATATTCCTATACTTTGGGAAAAGTTCCCATTAATTTTATCCAAGATAAATTCTTTAAATTTATTCTTTAATCTCCTTTGAATATCAATTCAAACTAGTCGGGATTAGCGAACCACACCGAAGTAATCATTTATTTTATTTCCCAATCCCAACATATTCATCCCATAAAGTAAAACTGGTTATACTTCATATCTAACACCACGGTGTTATCGGTAAATTCAATTACCATTTCACGTTCAAATCTAATTAAAGATTTAACTATCGCCTGGAGTAAAACTGGTGATACTCCATTCTCGATCTTTTCAATCTAATTAAAGATTCATTAAAACTCCACTTAGTTTTAATCGTTAACTGGGTTAAAGAATCAGTGTCATTTAAAACACGGTTCACGATAAACCCAAAGTCACATTCCATTAATTATCAGGTTAAAGAACGAGTGTTATTTAAAACACTGTCCACGATAAACCCAAAAATCAATATCAATTCAATTCCAATTAAATATTATTTACTTGGTACACTTCATTAAACCAAAATAAAAAGATTTAATCTTTTCTCAACTGGGTTCAAGAACAGTGTTAGTGAAGACACCATTCACGACAAACCCAAATCACATTCGATATTCAATACAAATCTCTGAATAGAAAATATATCGGCTTATACTCAATATCAAATTCTACGACTAACAAATGTCGTATTGGAAATAACGATATAATTATATATCTTTCAAATTTCCATAACAACATCTGTATAATCACGAATTCCAACATCGAAATATTCCGAAGACAATTTCGATTCAAATCCACTCCAATGCGATCATTGGAAATTCTGGTTATTTTTAAAACCCTTTTCAAATTCAATTTATTTATTTAAAAATAAATAGAATTATATTTCTAGTTCAAAACTAGTTCGTTTCGATAAAAATCTATTTTTATCATTTCAAATGTGGAATTCTTCATCCCAGTTCTTTCCAATTCACATATTATGATTTTACACAAATTATTAATATTTTTAATAATTTTATCAAGGCCTGTACAGTCGATTTCCATCAACGGTCATCGAACTGCACTTACAACGACCTTTTTCGAATTTGATTTGGACGTATCTCCAAATCCAACCGTTAGATTTCAAATTTCTAATATTCATTAGAAAGCTCTTTTCGATACGAACCCAACGGTTCCGGTTTTAGGAGAATCCGACGGTCGGATATCCCGTAATGTCCGTTTGAAATAAATGGTCGAAATTCGCGAACTGCCGCGGCGCGGCGTGTTCTATTCAGGCCATTATATTATATATATAATATATATTTCGTCGATTTCTATTTAAAACGAATTATATAAATAGTTTTAAATTCGTTTCAAAAGCAATTTCAACTTCCTTTTCAATTCAAATCAAAATTGAATTCTTTTTTGTAATTTCGTTTTAAAATCCATTTCTATTCAATTCAAATTTCAATTCAATTTGAATTCATTTCAATTCGCTTTCAATTCAATTCATTTCAAAATCGTTTTCAATTCAATTCATTTCGAAATCGTTTTCAATTCAATTCATTTCGAAATCGTTTTCAATTCAATTCATTTCGAAATCGTTTTCAATTCAATTCATTTTGAAATCGTTTTCAATTTAATTCATTTCGAAATCGTTTTCAATTCAATTCATTTCGAAATCGTTTTCAATTCAATTCATTTCGAAATCGTTTTCAATTCAATTCATTTCGAAATCGTTTTCAATTCAATTCATTTCGAAATCATTTTCAATTCAATTCATTTCGAAATCGTTTTCAATTCAATTCATTTAAATCGTTTTCAATTCAATTCATTTCGAAATCGTTTTCAATTCAATTCATTTCGAAATCGTTTTCAATTCAATTCATTTCGAAATCGTTTTCAATTCAATTCATTTCGAAATCGTTTTCAATTCAATTCATTTCGAAATCGTTTTCAATTCAATTCATTTCGAAATCGTTTTCAATTCAATTCATTTCGAAATCGTTTTCAATTCAATTCATTTCGAAATCGTTTTCAATTCAATTCATTTCGAAATCGTTTTCAATTCAATTCATTTCGAAATCGTTTTCAATTCAATTCATTTCGAAATCGTTTTCAATTCAATTCGTTCAACACATGACTAATCTCAACGGATGAGTACTGTCAACACATGAACCTTTATTTTATATATTCTTTAATTTTTCAGTTTGGAATGAGGCCCAACCAATTACCATATAAAGTTAATTATATGGATTTTCATACAACACATGTATATAATAGCATTGAAAAATAATCAACCATCAACCAAAGTGCACTACACTGCATAAGCATCAAATATAGATATCTAACGCTTATAACAGCCTGTCAATCAATCGATCGACATATTTAATCAATCAGGATGAGTGAACTTCAAATTTCATCCCAACACCCGTGTGGGGTTTCAAACAATCAAACACATATTTTATTTGTGCAGTTGGGCGATGTGTAAAATTTATCGACCCAATCAATGTCCTCCAAATAGGTGTACATAAACAAACCGTCTGGTTTGTAAATGAATATTTATTTATTCACATTCACGTTAAAAATTATACTTTTAACGACAAAACATTTTATTTTATCATATGAATTTCTATTCAGTTCATTTCTTTAAATAAAATGATATTTTTATTTTTCTAACATATTTTAGAAAATTTCGGCGGCATAACGGCACGATACTAGAAACGGGACGAGGCCTAGGCTTATCCCCGGTCTAGTGAAGGCCCACGCCATTCACACATCAATCAAACCATTCAATTTCACCAAACAATTCAATTCAATCAAATAATCTAATTAATTTATGCAATCAAACAAACAAGTCCATGGTCTGTGGACGATTGTGTCGGGTGCTGCTAAGCACCGTCTGCATCCTAGTATACATATATATATATAACTAGAAAATAAATTGAAGAGTGAGAAATTCTCACCGATAGCTATCCTAGCTCCACGGCTCTTCATTTGCAGAAGTCTTCGTCGTTCTTGCCTTTCTATCACCTTCGTTGCCCGTATTCTCTACATATGTAAAAATCGAATTTTTACTATGCTATTCAATATATAAAAATCGAATTTTTACTATGTTATCATATAGATAAAATTCCATTTCAAAAATATAGATTTCGCCTTTATAAAAATAAAGATTTCTCCTTTTCAAAAATAAAGTTTTCGCCTTTATAAAAATAAAGATTTCTCCTTTTCAAAAATAAAGTTTTCGCCTTTCAAATATAAAGTTTATATTTTTCTCTACCTAAACAAAAATCATATTTTTATATCATCTAGATAGTAAAAACTATATTTTTAATACTTTAAAAATATAAAAAATCATATTTTTATTTCTTCTATATAGTAAAGACTATATTTTTAATACTTTAAAAATATAAAAATCATATTTTTATTTCTTCTATATAGTAAAGACTATATTTTTAATACTTTAAAAATATAAAAATCATATTTTTATTTCTTTTAAAAATATAAAGATCATACTTTTAATCTTTCTCATATATAAAAATTTGATTTTTTTATCCTATTGTTAGAAATTCGATCTTTCCACTCTAAAAAAATTCGAACTTTCCTATAAAAAAAAAATCGGTTTTTTTTTAAAGTTAACTAAATTCAGTTTTTAAACTTAACTACATGCAGTTTTTTTTTTATAAATAAATAAATAACAACAAATAAAAAGGATTATTGAACTCACCTCGGTTTGGGTTTTCTGCGAAGGGGGGGGGGGTGTTTTGGACGCGAGCTGCTGGCCGGAGGGGAGTGGTGGCATCGCTGTCGGGGTGGGGTGGGCTAGCAGTCGCCGGCGGCGGTCATAGGGCCTGGTGGTGGTCAGCTCGGCTTAGGGTGCGGAAGTGGGCGGCTAGGGTTCGGTTGGGTGGTTCGAAGAAGCAAGGGGGAGGCGCAGTGGAGGTGGTGGTGCGCCTGCCACCAGCGGCGGCTCTGGGGCGCGGATTCGCCCTCCCGTCGCTTCCCCCATTTTTCCTTTTTTTTTTATATTTCGAGTGGTTTTCTGATTTAATCGGGGGGGGGGCAGAGGGTATTAGGGGGAGAAATGTTTTTTTAATTTTTAATTTATTAAATTATTTAATTTGCAAAAAGTTGACTTTTACATACGACCTCGAAACGAGGCCCACCGCCTGTCGTCCATAGCGTTTTACCCCCATTCCGAACACAATGGGATATGTATCGCAAGCTGATTCAATCGTTTCGATCAGTTTCCGTTTAATTTACATTTAAATCACTATATTGAATTTTAAACGTACATTTCAAATTACCGGGGTCGCATACTAACTCTAAAAATTCTCGAAAAATATTTTCTAGTTCGTATTGACGATACGGTCCTAACAAAACTAGTTTCGTCGAATTCTGAGACCGTTTGAAAAATGGCCATTTTCCAGTCGATTAAAATCAACTGAAACTGGTCAAACGCGTTTTCTTTTGCCACGCTCACATATTGATTCGAAAAATTATGAAATTTGGAACCTAGCAATAATTTATCATCCCGGACCCAACAAAACTGGTTTCGTCGAAATCCGAGATCGTTTGCAAAATGTCCATTTTTAAGGGCCTGAATTCCATAGCGACTATTCAGAATTTTCAACTGGACATATCTTTTGATTCCCGCTATGAAATTTCGATTATTCGAATTCGTTGGAAAGATATTATCAAATAGATCCTATCATCTTTGGTTTCACTAAAATCCGGATTATTTTGCACTCGGTACATTCAATTGAAGTTTGAAATCGAATTATCGAACTACCGCGCCATTTTCAATTCTATTTATAATTATAAATAATTATTTATATTCTAACGACGGCGCGTATAAATATATACGTTCTAAATATATTCAAAATAAATTTCTCGTCGATATTATTTAAAATAATTCATTTTAAATAATCAAAATTCGCTAAAATCGCCAATTTAAAAATTTTAAACTGGCCCAGATTTTCGGGTTATTACATTTTTGCCACTTGCGGTAACTGTCTTTTTTTACAACTGGTGAAGCCTGTTGCAAAACATAATTTTAAAATTGTTTTTCTTCCACCTTGTTACTATTAAATACAAACGAAGTAATAAGTAACATTTTGTTATAATATAATAAGTATTAAGTAAAATTAATTAATTAATATGTATTCATACTTTAATAATTTATCGTGATTTAGTTATTAATAGTGCATAAGTTATATTTAACAATTATTAGTTACATTTAATAATTAATAAATCTAATTAACAACAAATATTAAATAATTAATAAAATATTCATAATATATTGTATTTAATAATTAATATTCAATTATTATTAAGAAGAAAAATTATTAATAATTAAACGTTATTAAACTAGTTTTTAATAACTAACTTTTAATAATTATTACTAAATAACTAACTATTAGCAATTACACAATAATTAAGATTATAATTTAATGTAATTATTAATTAACAACAAAAATTTAGTTATTATTAAGTGATATTTATAGTTAATAATTCTATAGTTAAATAATAATTAACAATTGATAAATAATTAAAAACTAATGTTCACTAATAAATATGTACTTAACTAAGTATATTAGTAATTACTAAATAATTAATATTAATTATCTAACAACTAATAATAATTATTAAGTAATTAAAAGTAATAATTAATAATTAAGATTAATATTTAATAATTGTATTTGATAATTAATATTTATATGTATTATTATTATTATAATTATTGTTGACGGGCAAAATTGTCGCACGCCAACACCCAATGTTTATGTGTGTACAATTATCCAAATAAGCAGTAAATAATGTAAATGCGGGGAGACACAGCTTTTATAGTGGTTCGACACTAACTCCTACGTCTACTTTATAATTCTCATTCTTCATATCTTTGCCGATTACAATTGACTTGACAATATTTATGTACAAAATTGCATGTATGATGAACTTTGACTAAATTATCCTTCCTCTTCTTCCTTGCGATGGGTTGACTTGGTCAACTATGAGCAAAATAAGCTTTAATCTCCAAGAGATCTGGAGACGGTGTCACTATGCTTGCTAGTGTCCAACAAGCTATGGAACATGTATGCACCACCTTTCAACTATTCATGCCATGTCCAACGGCCATGTAAAAGGTGTTGGAAGCCATTAATGAGTGTTTGGAGCTCTCAAGGTCCAAAAATTCCAAGGGAGAAGGATCCAAATGAAGGCCAAGGGTTGGGGTATTTATAGGAAGGAGGGTAGGTGGGAGTAGGTAGGAAATGGGACCATAACCCGTTAAATTCGCATCCAAACCAAGGCCTCCATATAGAAAATTCGCACCCCCCGGCGAGGGGTGCTAAATTTCGCCACCCTTGGAGGGGTACGAAACTCGTATCCCACCAGGGGGTGCGGAATTTCACACCCCTGGAGGGGTGAGAAATTTCGCACGCCCTGGAAGGGTGCGAAATTCACACCCCACCGGGGGAGACGAATTTGATGGAGGAGGGGACCAGAATCGTATTGTCGAGGGAGTCGAAGTTCTTGAATGCGAAGTGAGGGAATATGCGGTTTTGCTGGTCTGTAGTGAAGGGATCTGGGCTTCCGGCATGGAGAAAATCAGATGAATCGGGCGGTGCCCACCGATTCGATCGTAGTCGGGACTGTGGGGGCCCAGACCCCCACCGGTAGTGCGCCTGAACCCACTTGACAGCTCGCCATTGGCTCGGATCACGGCTCGCCTTCGGCTCGGATGACGGCTTGACTAAGAGTTCATTAGGCCCGAAAGAGGCCATCTGGTAGAGGTTTCAGGTCTCCTTGTGTTTGCGACGCGACTTCGACCCAGCTGTTTTGGGTTTTTTGACGCTTGAGCGCGTCGCTCACCAAATACTTGACGTGTGACAGCTTCGACAAAAAAGCGTGTCAATAATTATATTAAATATTCAATAATTTAAATAATTTTAAATTTATAACTCATATTAGACTACAAAATATTCTTAAAATATTAATTTTTTCCTTCAAAATTTTCATCAAACTAGAAGAAAATTAGAATAGATTATAGCATTTTAAGACAGAGCGTCACTTTTCAAATATTCATAAAATTTAAAAGTAAAACATTAAATTTTCTACAAGAAATATTTTAAAGAAAAATTTATTATAATGTGTATTAAAGCCTTATAACTTTGGATTACACAAGACAATACAAGTTTTAAATAAGCTTTTGTATATTTACTTTTATAATTATTGTCTTTGGTATATACTATTAAGCTTTCTCGTATCGACTAACTTAAATTTTGGCTCCACTTTTGAATTTTTCGCCACAAGCGATTATTTTTATGCTCTATCCCTGAAATTAGATTTTGCCTGCCACTTCTTTGTCATTTCATTTTCTGTTCCTCTTTCTCAAATTTCCAAAAATCTAGATCCACTCTCTCTCTCTTCAATCCCACTTCTTATCCTTTACCTAATTCCTCCGGCTTCCCCCAGGAAATGATCTCACCTGCGCTTCCCCGGCTACGTTCTGTTTTCTCTAATTCCTGTTCCATGAGGGTTTGGAATCGCTACTGCAACATTTATTAGAATCGTATCCGCTAGCTCATAGATCTCGTTACCCTCAATCACTACTTAGCCATATCATATATTCATCAGAGCAACTACTGATCTTAGGATATTTAGAACCTTATAGACGAAGCCATTTTTTGAGTTTGGCTCTGGATCTGGATTGTGTAAGTTGACATGCCTAGTTTTGCTATGGTGCTGTTGTTCATGGTTTTTCATGTTGCAGTACTAAGTTCGTTCGTCTCTGGAGTTGCTCCTTAGTTTGCTCGCTTCTTGGGGTTGCGCTAGGCTCATGTCAGTGAGGAGTTTGCTTATTCGATTATAGGTTTTTTTTTCTCGTCTAGTGGTTGTTTTTTGCATTTTGGCTTTTGTTTATGGCCTAGGGCAGTTGTATTATGTTAAACCAAAAAATGGCACTAACACCCAAATGCAAATCATAGATCACAGAAAGCAGTAAATAGTAAAATCAGAGGGAACACACGAGTTTTTTTATAGTGGTTCGGCTGATCTATCTAGCCTACGTCCACTTATATGCTTTTATATATAAAGAAATTACAAGAAAGATTCCCACCACTCATGAGAACTTGTAATACAATTCTTAATTGTCTTATGAAATCCTCACTAAATGCTTAAGTTTCAGTGAAGAGCATGGCTCCTATGTTCAGCAATACTTTGCTAGGAACAATGGTGGAAGCTTAGATGAAGAATGGCAAAACGATCCTATAAACTCATATGGTGAATTTATAGGCGTTTCCTGATACTTCTTCGTGAGACACGTGGCACGCATCCCAAAAGTCTCGAAATATGGTGGAAAACTGAATAAATCTTCTTCAACTCATCCTATGCAATGTGTAATCAGATTCGGATTGATAGTAGTGAAAATAGCCATGATAATAGGTCAAAATCGTGGGCATCTCCAGGCGGTTCGTGAGCCTGGGGGTGCACCACGAGTCGGGCTATAGTCATGGAGCGAGAGCAGGAATCCGAGAGCAGGAAACCGGTTCGTGAGGCTGGGGTGCACCACGAGCCGGGTCGTGGTCACGTAGTGAGAGCGGGAATCCGAGAGCGGGATTCCGAGAGCGGGAATCCGAGAGCGGGATTCCGAGAGCGGGAATCCGAGCTTTCCTACTCTTTATTACTTACTAAAAGCGATTGTCATTGAACATAAAATTATGCTTAAGTCCTGAATAGCTCTAAATGATAGAAAATCGGGTTGACGCGATCTTTTCCAAAAGATAGTTTAATAAGTTGCCCCCCAAAACATATCTTGCTGATTGCAGGAAGATGTGTTCTGGATAATCTGAGAAATCCATAACTCATAATCTGTACCTACAAAGAGACGTGGCATACGGTGCTAAGATAGTTCCAAGACGGGCTTATTGGAGTAAGACGACCGAGGAAATGCTAAGGGAATCCCATGATGGCCTTACCGGAGTAAGTCGACCAAGGAAATGCTGTGAAGATCCACGACGGCGTTTGTGACACCCCACGTCCGTTAATGTCACTCACTAAGGGAATGCATTAAGTTTCGTGAAGCATTATAGGTAAACAGACACAAAATAATTACAAGACAGATATAAATAAGATAGCAGCGGAAATTTTAAATTTTTATTTCAAGCACAAATCATAACATTGTGGTCCACAATACCATAAGTCACAAAAACCATTACAATAAAATAACTTCTGTCTTGCTCCATCAGAGTACACAAGTAAATAAAAAGCATAATTTCCCTAACTGAAAGATTTAAGCCATAGTAGAGACAAGAACTTGAGCCATACTTCAGAAGTAGCTCCTAGCAAGTTGATATCTGAGTCCCGACTAAGCCTGAGTGTTTCCTACATGAGAACCTCAGGGGAAAACGGAAGAAAGTAGGAGAAACAAAAGGGTCAGACATAAAGTCTGGCGAGTCTAGTTACTTTTAGCCAGTAAATAAATAAAAGTAACATGATAGGCATATAATGTGGATAAGAGGGATCACTACATAAATGGCAGGTGTGATAAGGTAGACAGGGTAAGGTGTATGTGCTTCACTAATGATTACTCTGCACTATTACTAGTGTAACTAAAATGAGATGATCCCTTCCACTACAAGTTTGTAGATTTAGGGCATACGTTCGAGTATACCCTAACCACTACCCTAACCGATCGGCTCCCCACTCCATAGATACCCTGCGCTGGCCCTACAGTAGGAGATATCACTCCCTAAAGTGGCAACCCTTAAGGTGTGCACAACCATATCTACTGGAGTCATGGTCATCTTATCCCCCTCTGCTCGGCTCATGCACGGACATGGCCCGGTCGGTTTGCGCCACCCACACCGTCCGTTTCGTTTGGATCTCTTATAATCAATCAGTGAGCATGCCCCTTCTCCGCCTAGTACATAGTTTTTTACTTGGTACCTGCTCCGGGTTACTGACTGAAATGGGTCTCACACAATATGATACAAGCTCTCCCCTTTGTCTTGTATCCCCACTAGGTTTTTCACCGACTACGTATACCCTTAGGTGTCTTTAATTACATAGCCCAATGTCAGTTATGCTTACCTAAAGGGTGTCTTTAATTACATAACTTTATTATATTTTTCCATTAGGTGTCTTTAATTACATAACCTTATCGGGTTAAGTTCATGGGCCTATATGTAAATATTGTCCACCCCGTCTAATTTACTTAACCCATCCACTACCCATCCAATTTTACGTAACCCTAACTTAAGTTCATAGTCATATAATCCTTATGGATTAAATTAGGTTAAGTAGTCTGATTCTTTACCATGTCCATTTATGGTTTATAAAGGGCCAGACCTCCCACATTAGGCCTACAACATGTGGATGCTGGATGTGTCAGTCAGGTCGGGGCAAACTTATTCCACAATTGGGCCTAATCTCGTGTCATAGCCCGATTCGTATTTACGTAATCAGACCTCTCACATTAGGTTCAACATTAGTGACTACTGGATATGCCGGTCGGGTCTGGGCAGACTTCCACCACTAGTGTAACCTAACCTCGTGTCATAAGTACAATTACAATTCCTAAATGTAATTACTAAACATTCCAATTTTATCCAAATCTACCTATGTCATTATAGGTGATTATTTCTATGTTTCCCCATTTGGATTATATGTCCAATTCATATAAATATTTCATAAATTATGCCAATAATAAATCCCTTTTCCCCGTTTCCTAAGTAACGTATTCGCACGTATTTTCGCGGCATCTAGGCTATAAAGTAGCCTAGCCATAACAATAAAAATGGAATATGAGAAAGGTGATAGCTTCAACATATCTTGGCATAAACATAAACTAGCATGATAACAAGGTGAATAGATATGTAATTAATATCTCACAAGGTGGACATAATACTGATAACTTGTGGTAGTTACTACGATGTCAAAACAAGCATAATGAGATCTAAATTAACCCTTTAGGTGTCAAACTTTTTAGATCTAGCATAATTAGGGTGACATAGTAACATGTTAATATCTAAAGGTGGCTTCACATGTCAAGTTTACAACATATTTATATTAATCACAATATAACAGGTGAAAGGTGATTTACATAAAGAACTAGATCTAGGCAATGTTACAACTGCCCAAATTAATAGATGTATATTCACCACTATATAATTACAAGTCAAGATCCACATAGGAAACACAATAGAATAACCACAATTGTATTAGATCTAGGGAAATAGATCTATCATGACATAGTATAGGATTTAACACTAGCACAGAATCATACTTTTCAACATAACCAATTCACAGTCTTTCACAATTTACTTTTATTTATCTAAACCTAAAAACAACTAGAAACTCATAGGGTTAGGTTTCGAGAATTTAGAAAGAACGGATCTTGAATTTCTGAATTTGATTTGCAAAGTATGTTGTTGTAGAAAACGGTTCAGTTCGCACTCCAGCAGCATATGGCCTCCATGATTTCCAATGAAGAAAATAGGAGAATAGGACACATATATTTATCTGCACACCCCCTGAAACCGAGTGCCACCTCGGCCCTATGGGTGTCGACACCTCTGTGGGTGGGTCGACCCATAGGTCGTCACCTCTTCAGGGGAGTCGACCCCTAGATCGACACCCCTCTTTGGGGTCGACCCCCTAAAGCGGGAATTTTTCCGCTCTAATGAAATTTTCAAATTTAAATCGTTCTGGATAAGATTCCGACTCATCTCTGACTCATGTGTGTATACATAATATTTATACGCGTATACAAACTTAAAACCCTCATAACTTCTTCATACGGTGTCCGTTTTACGCAAACCAAACATCTATCTTAACCAATATTTCGAGACGGAAGTAGTGGTGCAGTCCATTTCCTCTAATTCTAAATATCAAATTAATTATTATTTAATTTATTTTCTTTTAAGTTTTCAAAAATATTCGGGGTGTTACAGCCTTACCAGAGCAAGACGACCGAGGAAATGCTACGAGGATCCCCGACGGCCTTACCGGAGTAAGACGACAGAGGAAATGCTATGAGGATCCACGATGGCTTTACTGGAGTAGGACGACCGAGGAAATGTAATGAATGTTCCAGGATGGCCTTACCGGAGTAAGACGACCAAGGAAAAGCCCAGAAAGTTTGTTTATACTGGCCGGAGCTCAGTTCTAATTACTAATTCATGGAAATGTAGCAATGGTTTGCTAGACACGACTGGAGACCACAAGCCGGTTCCGTGCGTATGGGCTGATGTGACTGCTTTTATTATATGCAGATAAAACAAAGAGAGGCGAGAAGTCACCTAAAAGCCTAAAAACATGAATTGCGAATCAGAGTTCGGCAAACTGAAGAGATCCGCTGAGTGGGATTAGTTGATGATAATCCCACGACTGCTTGATCCATGATCCTTACCTCTCCGGGGAATAGGTGGTAGCAGCGTAGGTGTGGGCGCTGTTGGTTAAGCTACATACCCAGGTAGCTCTCATCGTCTGACCCGGTCCTTAATAAGGTCTCGTAAATGTTTGCAGTCATCAGTGTTGTGACCGTCTATGTCATGAAACATGCATTGTCTCCCGGAATTGCGTTGTGCTAGTGTTGGCTCCCTTTTGGGAGGCCTCGGGTAGGAGGCAGCACTTCCTGTATCCATGTAGAAGTTGCTCAGAGTGTCATTTAGTTCAGTGTATTTGTCGTATCTAGACCCTCTCCGGGGTGGAACAATACGATCATTTGTAGCAGGGGTCTTTCCTTTACCCTTGTCATTGCCATTTCCAGGATTGGGTGGTTCTCCGTCTCTAAGCATGTTGACGTTGAGAATAACCTTCTCAGATTTTGCATCTTCCTCACGCAGAAATCTACCCGCTTCAAAGTAGAATTCGCCGAGATCTCGTGGTGGGTCCTGGTACAAAGTTGTTTTGAACTCATATGTGTAAAGAACACCCGATACTGCCGCCATCAATGCCATAGATGGTTCAGGTCTATCCACAGATGCTACTGCAGCGTTGAATCTTTCCAGGAATGAATGCAGAGTTTCTCTAGATCTCTGCTTGATTGTAATAAGTGACATTACGTTCTTGGATCGAGCAATGTGGACCCGAAATTGTTCGATGAAACGAGTAACCAACATGTTCCAACTGTTGATCGATTCCATCTCCAACTGCTGAATCCACATAGCGGCTATATCAGTCAAAAAGAGAGGAAAGAATTTAGCCATAATGTTTTCCAATGCTCATTGAACCTCCATGTGCCATTTGTAGCGCATCAGATGCACGGTAGGATCTGTCCAGCCGTTGTATGGCACCAGTTGTGGAAGTTTGAAATACGGGGGATTGCGGGACTTCCTGATTTTTGAAGTGAAAGTAGTGTGGTTGACGTCATCCATGTCATTCTGATAAGTGCGGCCTCTTGATAGGCGTTCAATCAGATCTGCTAGCCGATTTCCTTCAAAAAGTTGTTGCAAGCTGTCAAGATCAGAGCTGGTGCCCCCAGCGTTGAGCATGAGAGAAGGAAGCTACTAGTGAGCTACTGGGATTGAGTTTCTGGGACGGTTCGCAAGCCAAGGGGTGTACCACAAGCCGGGTCATGGTCCAGGGGTTAGCAGCTCGCGGATCGCAGTTCGAGGGGGCGAGCCGAGGAGGGCTGGTGCCCTATCACGAGTCGCTCCTTGCTGTTGTTGAGTGGGAGATTGTATTCCAGTATCAACCCGATCCGGAGCTGAAGAAGGTCGAGCCTAACCACTTCCAAGAGCGTGGGGATTGCCCCCAAGTCCATGTGATGCACAAGCCACTTCAGTGGCTTCACTTCCAATGAATTGAGCGTTGCTCGACCTACCATCCATCCGAGCGAAGAATCCATCGATCATCTCCTGTTGATTTCGGAGGAGATCAGCCTGTCTTGCCATTTGAGCTCTCAGTTCAGAGAGAACTCCATCCATCTCGTCTCTTATCAAGTATGCAGAAGGATCTCCATGAGAGGAAGCCTCCTGGCTTGCCTTATTTCTAGTGCCCTCAGCATCAACATCCTCAACATCCTCAACATGAGAGGAAGTTCCAGTTTTCTTCCTTTTGATTGCCATTGATCCAATAGCCAAATAATCCAAACTAGAAGTCGAACTTGTCTTGTGCCCCCCTTCCTGGTGCGCTAAAATGTTAGACCAAAAAATGGCACTAACACCCAAATGCAAATCAAAAATTACAGAATGTAGTAAACAGTAAAATCAGAGGGAACACACGAGGTTTTTATAGTGGTTTGGCTGATCTATCTAGCCTACGTCCACTTATATGCTTTTATAAATGAAGAAATTACAAGAATGATTCCCACCATTCGTGAGAACTTACAATACAATGCTTTAATTATCTTATGAAATCCTCACTAAATGCTCAATTTTTAATGAAGAGTATGGGTCCTATGTTCAATAACACTTTGCTAGGAACAATGGTGGAAGCTTAGATGAAAAATGGCCAAAAGATCCTCAAAAACGCCCTCAGATGGTGTATTTATAGGCATTTCCTGATACTGGTTCATTAGACACATGGCACGCATCCCAAAAATCTCGAAATGTGGTGGAAAACGGGAATAAATCCTCTATAGGTCCTCCTATGCCATGTGTAATCAGATTCAGATTGATAGGAGTGAAAATAGCCATGATAATAGGTCAAAATCAGTGTGCAGCTACAGGCGGTTCGTGAGCCTGGGGGTGCACCATGAGTCGGGTCGTGGTCATGGAGCAAGAGCAGGAATCTGAGAGCGGGATTCCGAGTGTGGGAATCCAAGAGTGAGAAACCGGTTTGTGAGCCTGGGGGTGCACCACGAGCCGGGTCGTGGTCATGGAGTGAGAACGGGATTCCGAGAGCGAGATTCCGAGAGCGGGAATTCGAGAGCAGGAATTCGAGCTTTCCTATACTTTGTCACATCATCCAAGCAATTGTCATTGAACATAAAATTATGTTTAAGTCCTGAATAGCTCTAAATGATAGAAAATCGTACTGACGTGATCTTTTCCAAAAGATAGTTTAACATATTATGTTGGCTGTCTTTCCATGCCTTCAGCTTGACATTATAATTCAACTTTAGTTGTTTCCATGATTGTCTTCTATATAGACTATTTGCACTGCATGTGAAGCCTAGTTTCCAGATGCTTCAGCTTAGGCTAATGTACTTATAGTATTAGTCGATCGTATTTCACCCTGCGATGGAGTGGTGTTTTAGATCGGAGCTTGTAAGAACCCTGTAACAACCTGGAATCATCACTCAGTTATCCTTCTCCCAACAATTGAGCATAATCCGATTGGTCTGAATCTGTGGTTAGCCCCGCTTCTGTTGTGTATTAATGATGATTTGTCCCTTCATGGTGTATTTAGTTTGCTACTATTTTGTTCTGTCAATATCGAATGTTTTAGTTATCTTACCTTCTCTGAGTAGTTGGGTAGCTAAATATTCATTACACCATGATATCACACATTAAGAATTTTATCCCATATTTAAGTTATAACCAATGGAAAAATAACTTTGTTAGCCTCATTCGTATGCATTAAATAAATTGAATTTTGGCACGCATAAAAGTATGTTAAAGGAAATGTATTAATGTTATTTTTTTCACTTTTCATCTCCACAATATTTATAATCGTATTATAACATATTGTTGTTATAACCAAATGGCATCCATGCCACGCTTCTCCACTGAGATGGAAAAAGCGATTTTATGATGCATTTTTCCGGCTAACTTGCAAGAGTGCAAAAGCAACTTCTTATGCCTCCAAGTATGAAAAGTTTGGAGATTTTTGTTATGTTATAGGAGCTTTGAAAGGCTTTTATGAAAAGGTTACAGCTCTCTGCATTGGAAATGCAAAATATTTTGGTGGTGGCATGAAAATTACCCTTACAGTTGATCCTTCCAATGAAGATTTGAAGGTCCTTTCGAATTTCAAACATGCTTTTTATTATTCAAATCATCATAAATAAATGCAATACTGAAAGTTTGTGACATCATGTGGTTATGCTTCAGGACTTCAAGTGATATGACTTCCTTCTGAAACTGCACAAGCTTTAAAATGGGACACATTTATCAGTCAAGAATGTTCACAAATGGAGGTAAATTTTATAACATATCAGAAATATGTGGATATATTATTATCATGTTTTAAATTGTTGTTCATGGATTTATTTTGGTGTAGTGTGAAATCTATTATCGTAACAAATTTTTCAACACGCATCAACAAGTTAGCGTCTCATGGCACATAATCTGATCATGAAATGACAAATTCAACGTTTTGGATAAATCGGTGAGGATAACTATTGTGAGGAGCCAGTAACATGTATGGAATACTTACTTAAAACGTTTGGGGTAGTGGTGCATGAATTGATTTCTTTTTCATTTTCTTTGTGCATTTTTAAGAGATTATTCTGTAATTATATGTAAAAGTAATATTTATTGTTGAACAGAAACGATAGTCAAAGCAAGCGAGGATGCTTTCAAAGACTTCACTTCCAAAGAAGAGATTGCAATTGTTCTCATTAGCCATCATGTAAGTTTTACATAAACCTATAGCGTTCTTATTCAGTTGATAATGAATTGTGATTAGGATTAAGATTGAACAACCTGAGGTAAGTAAATGTATCTCCACGATAAGGTTGTCATAATCGTAGTTTGTAATGTTTATTTGTGATATTTAATACAGTTTTAACTTCTATAATTCATAGTGATCTTCTGGTTCACTCTTTTGTTAAAACAACATTACGAGTCACATCCTTGTTTTTTATATGTATTATACATGATTGATGGAACCAATGGTGAAGCTAAAAGTTGCAACTTATTTTAATCGTTATTTAATCTAATATTGCAAGATTTTTTATAGATGGTGAGCGTAATAATTCAATTTTTTTTACTCGTATTCAGGAGGAAAAGAAAACAACATAACAATGGTTTTAAAAATCTTAACAACTATGAATATTAGACGGGTAATAAACACTCATTTTTGCTAAGAGAACACTACTATGCGACTGTAAACGCCTACACGTAATGTCTAGCTTAAACAAAAAATTCACATTACATGCGCACATGCATCAGATCGTTGTAAGGTGATTGTAATACATAATATGAATGTTGTAAAAATCAAGTATGGTCAATTGCTGAACAATGAGTATGATTTCAATGTAGAACGGTCTAAACCATGTTTCCTATTGGTATATTATTAGTGTGTTGATGGCAAAATATGTCGTAAACACTCAAGAATTTTACTTAATTAAGAATTATATTTTCGTGTGGAAAGCAATAAATAACACAGGAGATTTATAGTGGTTCGGTTTCGCGAGAGGCCTACGTCCACTTTGGAAGAGTCGTTGGAATATTATTAATAACAAAGAGTTACAAGTTGGGACAATCTCATGACACCCCTTTACATATATCTCTAAGTTATATGAGGTCATAATGGTCATATGCAGAATATTAGGAAATAGACATTTTTCCCTTCTTCTTCCTCAAAGCATGGATGTCATTAAAGAGATTACTTGGAGCTCTCAAGAGAAGTCAAATCACCAAATTCCAACCCCTTTGAAGTGTGAGGTTGAGGGGTATTTGTAGTTGAGCAGTTAGGTGGGAGTAGGTAGGAGTAGGTAGAAGTAGGGGACCACACCAGAAATATCGTATCCCATGTAGGCAACCATCAGAATCTCATATCCCTTGTACATGAGCATCGGAAACTCGTACCCCTGCATGGGTTACAAATTGGTACCCTATGGGGTACGAAATTCGTACCCCAAGGGGTATGAGGGATTCCAAAATGAGTACGGGGAGTTGAGACTTGCGATACTCGAGACTTTCTAGGATTTGGGGTATTGTCTGGCGATATTTGGAGGAGCGGCGAGGTTCCTGTCGGCATGATCCCTTCTTGGCTCATTTTCTTTACTCCTTGGTGACACTCTCGGCTTTGGCTTCACACGATATGTTGAGTCGAGCGTGCCTTGCGTACTTTTGGGAACCAGACCAAAAGGTCGGTTAATATTTGCCCTCCAAAGTACGTTTTGTGTTGACATGATGTGCTTTGCATTGGTTGAAATAGTTGATGAGTCGTCGATTTTTTCTGTCAACTTATGAAAATAAATGTTAGTTTTTGAACTCGTTTACTGTAGAATCATAAATGAGTCATTGTTGGCGCGACGGTGTGTACGTCGCTAACCACATATGTTACATCGCACTTGCGCACTCGTAATTATTTGTATATATGCGCATTGTGCATACACACACACACACACGTATATACAAACATACATCGTCGTCGTCATCATTTTTTTTAGAATCTCGTACCCTGGTTTGGGGTACGAGAATTTCGTATCCTAACCAGGGATACAAAATTTCGTACCCTCGTGGGGTACGAAAATTTCATATCCTAACCAAGGATACGAATGGACACTTCAGAATACGGGGAGTCGGCCTTTGTTGTTATAAATAGGGCTTCCCCTCACTTTTCTCTTCCTTCTTGTTTTTCTTTCACGACCTCCATTGAATTTCAAGCTTTGGACGTTTGGACTTGAGAATTAAAACACCGAAACAAGGTAATTTGAAGGGGACCCAGGATTTTTGCCTTCCTCGGCGGGCTCTGCCGTGGTCACCGCGGCCTCCGCGCTTCAAGTCTTAGGCTTAGACTGGGCAACGTAGTGGAGTTTGAGATGGGAGGAAGAGGATATTGGGAAGGAAGGTGGAAGGAGGTTGAAGTGTTTTTTCCATGGTCAGAGGGAGAGACACAAGGCGGAGGGGAGAAAAAAGAGGGGCGAAGCCCTATTTTATTGGGGGCGGGTTCGTACCCCACCCGGGTTATAGATCTTCGAACCCCGAATGGGTTTTGAATCCTCAAACCCCAAGGGGTTTCAAATCCTCAAACCCTAGGGGGTTTCGAATCCTCAAACCACGAAAGGGATTCGAAGATTCGAACACTGAATGGGGTTCGAGCATTCGTACCCCAAGTGGGTTTCGAGTGTTCGAACCCCGAGTGGGGCTCGAGCATTCAAACCCCGAGCGGGGTTCACGCATTTGGATCCCGAATGGGATTCGAGTGTTCGAACCCCGATAGGGTGCAAGCCCATGAATGGCCTGATCGCTTCACGTCACGCGTCGTTGTACTCGTTGCTTAAGACTTCAGTTTTTCAGCACTTCTCTCCTGAACCTGCGTTGGTCTCGCGACACTATGTGATCGGGTTGGTGCTCATGTTGGTTGCCTTACGGTTGGCTACCGTGCCCAAAACATAGCATTAGAGCATATGAACTTGGATTGTGACCGAACTTATCGGACCATTATTCTTGTTTAAGGACCGAACAATAATTATGGTTTTAAGGACTTATGGTTGTCGTCGCGCTACACGCTCTTAACTTGTGAACTGTATTATCTTGAAATTGCATAACACTACACGCACATATTAGTTTGCACCAACACGAGGAGTACCGGTTATTCAACTGCGATGTCTAATGCTAGTGTGTTAAAGTATAGCTAGCGATGCAGACAAGATCCATAGCCAAAAAGACTTCAAAGCCAAAACTTCTTTGCTGTCATCGCATACATCTGACACAACTAGCAATGCTAGCTCGACGAGCACGGAGGTTGAGACTACGGAGAGTTCCACCCCTTCTCAAACAGCTAATGTAAAGGAAGCGCCTAAGCATGGGGACCAACTAGAATGACAAGATTCTCCGGTCATACATAAGGAGGTAGAGAATGTGGAAATCGTCGAAGGGGGGTACACCGGTCGCATCGGATATGTTAGCCGATGCGGTAATTCTTGAAAATCCACAGGATTCGGTGCCATCACACATGGATGCAACAACTGTTAGGAAAATGGCATTGCAGTTTAATATTCTCGTAGATCATGACCATGCACTAAGAGAGGATGGTAGGTCTCACGCACCGCCAGAGGGTTATATTTCCCGGAACAGGCAAGTTTGCATTACTGGGTGCATGCCCCTAGCCAGCAATTTCATTCAGGACATGTTGTACTACTTCAGCCTTGCCGTCGACTGCATCCTAATGCCTATGCTTCTCTCTTAGGCACTACGATCTCTACCGAGAGTAACTGCAGTTAGAACCTATCGGAGAGGATATTCGGTACTTGTTTCAGCTAAAGAGAAGGGATGACATATCACCGTCTCAGTACTTTCTCGAAGCTTCGCCCAATACCAAGTTCTTTGTTGGGACGAGGCACAAACTGACATTATACAAATATGAAGGTTCTTTGTACGTTGTCCTCCTGGATTTGCGAGGAGATTGCTGGAAGGAAGGGAGGAAGCAGAGGCTAGCAATAAGGATGCGAAGAATGAAAGATTGGCGAGGCTTTCCATAGAAAAGGGGAGGTTTGTTGCTACTGAGAGTGTAGTCGTAGCGAAGTCATTTGCAGGAGGAAGCTCTTATCAGCCATTGGCTCTGGAATCCGCCAAGGCCAGGGATCCCACAACTTTAGCTTGGGCCTCGACTGAGTACGATCCCGAGTATTCTGGACTAGGAGAAACTGGATTTACTTTACCTGATACGACGAGCACACTCCCCATTATACCCGCACCATCCCTAACCGGAAGTAAATTTTCTTTAACACGAGTTCACAAAGATGATGTGATTAACGATTTTGTGGACTAAAAGGTTGTATTTTTACTACGCAACCCTTCCTGGAACTACTGTGACACCAGGCTTTGCCCCATGCTCCCTCAAGCAACAGAATCTGGTTTAGGACCACAACGGATGAAGTTTGGAGAAGGAAGCGGTCAGCTGGTCACTTTTTTCGACATTAGGCTAAGTTCCAGCAATTATGAGGGCCTTATAGAAGAATGAGAGGCGGTTGATGGCCAAAGTCCTTATGTGATGGGCCCAGTTTATGCCGATTTGCCCTCAATGCAGTCCCTGGTGGATACCCTAAAGGCTCGGATGGCGGCTTAGTGTAAGAAGCAGGAAGAGAATAGCAGGCAGGACGAGCTGCTAGGAAGGAAGCTCAGGTGAAGGCTAGGCAGGATACTAGGGATAGAGCCACAGTTATAGTTGAGAAGAGGAAGGTTGACGCTGAGGCGGAGCAGGCAAGGTTTGCCGAGGAGGCTCGGAGGAAAAAGATTGTCGACGAGGCTGAGAAGGAGAAAGCGACTGTGGAGGCTAGGAGGAAGGATGCTGAGCAGAGTGCCAGAAACACTCTCGAGAAGCTTAAGGCTGATGACGCCATGAAACTCAAATCCAAGAAGCTAGCCGATCGAAGGGCTGCCAGAGAGGCTAAGGAGAAAGCAGAGCGGGAGGCTAAGAATGTCCCGGGAAAGGGTGATGTCGTGGTTTCCCTTGCTACTGATAATGCCCCCAATCCATTGTAGTACATTGTCCCTACCGAGATCAAGGAGATCTCAGGAGGTGATGGTGAAGGTGGAAGGCGTCCCTATATCTCTAATGAGTTGGTAACCCCTCCGAAGGGCCGAGGAAGAAGGAGCGAGAGCGGATCCGGGAAGAAGAGGCCTACCGCTGGAGAGCCGTCTAGTGCCGAATCTGCAAAAAAGAAGCACAAGAAGAAGAAGCTTGAGCAACGTTAGTAACTGTAATAGATGTAACGTTATTTTGGTTATGTAGGCCGATAGTATATGCGAGTACGGCCCTCTCTTTTGGTTTTTAAAGGCATAGTGCGATTCTCATGTACACCCTGTCATTAGAAAGGAAAGATGTTAGACACGTAGTTTGTTCAATATGTGTGTGTGAAATGAAACATTAATTAGTAAAAATCGCATTTTATGTTAAGTGTTCGAAAGTTCTTCTTATGTTTTCTAACATCCTGTGCTTGCAGAAGCATACTTATTGTTATACTTATAGAAATATGATCAAGGACCTGGCTTTGGGGCATTTCCAGTTTCGAGGAGATCGAGCACTAGTTTCATTTAATTGGTTTCCCTCAGCTTAGGAATCCCGTTGGTTGAGGAAACCAGGCCAGGCACCTTATGCCTTGGACTTCCCAAAGTAAGTTCCAAGTAGGTTGAATGCATGCACGTTGTGATTCGTCTGATGTTTGGCTTTCCCGTCGTTCTTTCGGGTTTAGAGCGCGGAGGTGTCGTTTATTCACCTAAGGGTGCTCAGATCCAGACCCGGAGGTCGGATCGTGACCGGTGGGTGGCTCTTAAGCCCTGGGGCTTAGGAGCGGGAACAATTTAAGCTTGGTATCAGTGTTGCTTCGAGATTCGACAGATGCCCGAAAGTAGTCGTGCTAGTAATTGGGATTGCACTAGGTTGGCTGGCGGGCTGCCCCAGAGTCTGGGGATTCGGAAGAGGACCAATTTATACCCGGTCTTGGTACTTGGTCAAGATTCGAGTTAGAGTTATTTATACTCGGTCGCGTCGCGGCCGAGGACTCGAGTAGTGACGCCGCTCCCATACACGAGGTGTCGATCGGTGCCAGTAGTGGTGTCCTCGATTGTTGGTTCGTGGTTTTACGATGGCGACGTTAGCTCCCATGCTCGGGGTGTCGATGCCGCGATCGATTGTTTGTGCATGTACGTTAGTTGTAATGGTCAATCAAACATATTGTGCAAGGAATAAAAACGGAGAGGACACGGGAAATTGAACATCATTTCTACTAATAACTTTGGCGGCAATAGCCTTTACAATGCCTTGCATTTCAAGAAAACAAAATATTGTTGGAAAGCATAAGCAACTATACACTAAGTTATGTAAAATAGCGGCGACTACGTCCGCTGTTCTATGCCCTTGGGAGCTCAACTCTGTCTATGGTTGCTATCTTAAAAGTTCCATTCCTAAGCTTACGTCGTATGGCGTACGGGCCTTCCTAGTGAAGACTAAGCCCAGCCGGTTAGGGAAAGAAGCGCTTCAGGACAAGGTCATTGATATTGAGGTCCTTAGGGCAAACTCTTGAGTTAAAGTACCGAGCTACTCGTTGTCACTGTGCGGTAGCTCTGAGTTCAGCTTCGTTCCTCTTTTCTTCAAGTAAAACGAGTGATTCCAAAAGCAAATCTTGATTTGTTTTCGTATCATAGTAGGTAACCTGATGAGACTGAAGCTTTAGCTCAATGAGAATGATGGCTTTAGATCCATAGGCAAGTGGTAATGGAGTGTGCCCGGTTGCTGACTTATGGGTGGTCTGTTAGGCCCATAGGGCTAGAGGGAGTTCATCTAGACATATGCCTCCGGCCTTTTCCAGACGCTTCTTGATGAAGGACTTGATCACTTTGTTAACAACCTCGACTTGTCCATTGGCTTGAGGGTGAGCTATCACTGAGAATCTCTTTTCGACGTTGTGTCGCTGACATAAGGCTTTGAATTCTGTGCTCTCCAATTGGGTCCCATTATCCTAGATGATGGCCTGGAGGACTCCGTAATGAGTGATGATGTTGCGGATGACGAAATTGATTACCTTCTTGGTGGTGTTCGTGGCGAGAGCCTCGACTTCTACCCATTTGGTGAAGTAATCAACTACGATGATGGCATAGCGTGCCCCGCATCTAGCCATTGGGAGAGTTCTGATAATATCTATTCCCCACATGGCGAACAACCAAGGACTGACTATTTGCGTCAGTTCAGTAGGTGTGGCTCTTGGAATCTTTGAGAAGCGCTGGCATTTTTCGCACTGGCGGGCATAGTTTGCAGCGTCTTGGTTGAGCGTAGGCCAGAAGTAGCTATGCCTGATGATTTTTCTTGCTAAGGTCTGCCCTCCGCTATGATCGCCACACTCGCCTTTTTATACATCTGTTAACACACGATTAGTGACGTTGTGGACTACGCATCGTAGTAGCGGGACAAAGAAGCCTCTACGATAGAGTACTCCATTCAGAATGATGTAGCATGTTGACTGGCGAGTGAGCGCTCATCATTCCTTGTAACGTCCCTGGAGGGTCCCATGTTGCAAGTAGTTTTTGATTGATGTCATCTAAGACTCAGGTTCGGCCACGGTGTTCATTACCGAGTCGGTCCGTATTCGGCTAATGCTTGGTGAATCGACCACTTCGACAGGAGCGAGCCTCAGTAGCTGCTCATCATCGGAGATTGCCAGCTTGGCTAACGAGTCGACCTTCTCATTCCATTCTCGGGGGATATGTGTAATGATGTAGCAATCAAATTTGGTGAGAAAATCACGAACTTGGGAAAGATAAGGAGCGAGTCGTGGCCCCTTGGCTTGGTATCCTCCCTGTACCTTGCGTACGACGAGCTGTGAATTAGGGAAGATTTGGATGGAATTTAGGTCAAGTTTGATTGCGATTCTAAGCCTAGCTATTAAGGCCTCATATTCCACGTTGTTGTTGGTAGCAGGGAAGTTGAGCTTTAGGATGTAGCATATCGGGCACTCTTCTAAAGTGATAAGCACAACTCCAGCCCCGAAACACTTATTATTAGAAGATCCGTCCACAAACAGTTTCAATTGAATATCCGGGTCTTTGACGCTTCCTGGAGAAGACTCCTCCGGGGCGGTGAATTCTTCTATGAAATCAGCAAGAGCTTGTCCTAGGATGGCTCGACGAAGGATGCATGTTATCTCAAACTGACTCAGCTCTATGTTCCACTTTAATAGTCGTTCGGACGCTTCAGGTATTTGCAGGACCAGTCGTAGTGGATGGTCAGTGTAGACTTTTATGGGATGAGACTGAAATTATGGTCGTTACTTCCAAAAGGAGATCAATAGGCAGTAGGCTAGTTTCTCAAGCTTCGGGTAATTCTTCTCTGCCCCCGTCAATTGTTTGCTGACGTAGTAGACGGGTCGCTAGACAAGGTCTTAAAAACGCACCAGTGCCAAGCTCATTGCATGCATGGAAACAACCAAATAAATGTATAAGTCTTCATGGCCCATAGGTTTGGACAGGATAGGTGGTCGCTCCAAGTGATTCAAAAGGTCCTCGAATGTGACGACGCATTCCGGGGTCCATTTGAAGTTGTGCTTCCCTTTTTGAAGCAAATCGAAAAAGGGAATGCATTTGTCACAGCTTTAGGGATGAATCGACTTAAAGCGGCGATGTTTCCGTTTATACTTTGGACATCTTTGATGTTCTAAGGGACTCGAATGTCCCGGATAGACTAGTTTTTTTTTGGATTGGCTTCGATGCCTCGGGAGTTGACGATGAAACTCATAAATTTTCTTGAGGCGGCTCCGAAGGAGCACTTCATGGGATTGAGTTTCATGTCGTATCGGCGGAGAACATAGAACATTTAGGCGAGGCCATGGATGTGGTTGCTCGATACTATGGACTTTACTAGCATGTCGTCCACATATATCTCCATGGATTTTCCAATTTGGTCCTTAAAGAGGCGATTAACCTTTTGCTGATAAGTGGCTCCTACGTTCTTGAGTCTGAAAGGTACGATGCGGCCGCAATAGAGCCCAAGGTCGGTTATGAAGGAGGTGTGATCTTGTCGCGAAGATACATTGGAATCTGATTATAGCCGGAATAGGCATCCATGAAAGATACATTATGCCATAAACGGCCTAATACAACGAATTTGCAAGATGTTTCCAGCCAAAATGTCATGATAATTATACTCTTTTGTTCCTACTGCAACATTCTATTTTTGGTGTTACTTTAGCCATAAAATGTGTTGTTCTAGATAAACAAGTGTAACACGATGCAACATTTTATACAATGTTGCTATAACAGACCTTTAAAAAAAATTTAAAAAAATATTACGGCTTAGTGATCCACACCATCATTTAAAACTAAATCTCAACCATCAATCCACACCTCAACAATTTCTATTTCCTGCTTTCTTTTTCATTCACCGCTTTCTTTTTAAATTTGTTCACAACTACAGATTTCCTAAATCAATTAAATCCCTAATTTTTATTCCCCAGTGTATTGAAATAGAGCTAACTGCATAATAAATGGCTTCCTTCCTCTCTCCCATGGGGAGAAAGGAAAGACAATTCTCAAAGCAACTGAAACCACTATGGTTTCAAGCCAGTAACAAAGAAAACTTCAACAAAAATCAGTGATTACCCTAATCTTTGCAGTTTATCTCCTCAAATTATCACTACGGTCAATTAGATATGGGTATTCGAAGGTTGTTCCATTCAACTATCTCGTAATCTATTCAACGAGATGTCTGGTTTCTGCCTACGATGGATTATATCTTTTAATACGATGTTCGGAGGATCAAGCCACTGAGAATGGGTGATTCAGCAAAATCGATTTCACCGCTAACATCTTATGCTAAAGATCTCGATTCTCCAAATCGATCATCTGAACTAATGGATTTCCTAGGCTGATTTGATCTATACAATGTAAGTAATCTATACCTAGTATGAACTTTAAGATTAGGGATGAGTCTTAGGTTAAAAAGCCACGGCTGTTCAACTTTTATTTTCTGGGTTGGTATCTCTATTTCCAATGGAAAATTTAGCTTTTCAATGACAAATACATACACCAACTTATGGTAAACTGAAACTATACTTGATTTATATTTATGACAATTATTGTATGAACTGCAAGTTGATAACCCATGGTTTCTGGGCTGGCTTTTCTCATTTTGTTTGGTTGCAATGAACAAGCCGACTTGTAGATCAAAAAAACCTAGTTTTATTAATTTTCATCTTCAACAAATAACTGAGAAGATGATGTCTATTGGTCCTGCTATGATTTAGATGGTAAGGTGATTGATACTAGATCAACCAAATCTAGGGCAAATATGTGTTAACTGAAAGAATTGAAGCATATTCCTAAACTTTATATTGGCTAGTTTCTACAGATGTTATCAATTTCAATGTACCAATTTTGTGATATTGAGAAGTAGATGTTAGAAACATATGTATATGGATAGTTTGAAGTGGTTAATTATGCAACTTGTTATTCGAAATGAGAAGATGCTCTCCTGAATAGTAAGAAGAATATGCCTAATGTTACTTTCTGTATTACCCTTAACAGTATAGTATGGTACATGGTTTTTTGTAATACTGATGTTGTTTGTATTTTGTATATTTGGACGTATATTATGGAGACATCAGTATCACTTGTGTATATACACACTTTTGGCTTTCCTCTATTATTACTATCAGACTATATTCCCATGTGGTGTTACTCTATGTCTTTGGAAAACCATCACATTAGGATTCATGGCTTATGTTTAAGTTTTAAAGGAAAATATTTAGTGTTATCGCAAGTGACTGTGTATATCGGTTTATTCATGATGTTGTAATTGTTGTTCTTGGTACTATTGAACGGTCTTTACTATATAATAGCATAGGTCCTAGCGGAGAGAAGTTATTCCTTGTCCTAGAAAAATTTAATACCGACCAGTACACATTAACCCCATATGTACCCATTCCCCATTGTTCATGAATTGGGTTGCACATGTACGAATATTGTTTTTACTTTTTCATTTATTGTTTGGTAGTTTGTGCATTAGATATCCAATGTGATACACGACCTTTTGATAGTATATCTAATGTGATATCTATGTCAAAAATTACTCTTCACCAAATATGAACGTACCCACTTAGGACTCTAATTCTAATAAATAGCCCAAATTTCACTAACATATGGATACTCTGTAAAATGAATTAATAACAGGTGGATGCATATGCATAACATAAGGTAATGCTTCTGTTGAACCTAATATTATAGCTTTTGATGTATTAATAAATTTTCACACAAAATTCTTCTTTATTTTATCTTCGTTAAATTCAATTGTGAATGGATTATATTCTTTTATCTTCATATATGGATACTCTTTTATCTTCTTTCTTTTATCTAATATTATAGCTTTTGATGTATTTCTAGCAATACTGCAGCTGAATATGAGAACAATTGTGAATGGCTAATCTGATTCATCCAAGGAAGATAAACTTTTTTAAAGATGTAATCAATGTGGTGCAATCTCAAGATATCACACAAACAAGTGTTCTATCACCAGAAACAACTGAAATTGTTTGTAAATTTCAGGTTATTTTTTCATGTATTTCATCAAGGGCAGATTTACATGGTGCTTTTATACCTATTTCCATAGGTAGAAAATGAAGTTTACAAACGAGTAAAAGTTAAAGTAGCAAAATGAAAGAACTTGTTTTGAGAAGGAGGGCAAAATTGGAAGATATATGTGGAGAAGCACACGTTGGGCCTGATGAGAATACAACACCAGAGAAGACATGCGCTACCATAGATAGTGGTTAGTGTTTTGTTATTCTTAGTGTCTTAATGTAAAAGGCTAAGAAAATTGTCTACAATTTTATTTCATTTAAAACATAAAATTTGAATCCTGTTTTAAGTTGACTTTCTTTAATTCCAATTCATTCTCACATTCTAATTTGCATATCCAAATAACTGTTGAGAAAATTATTTTAGAACAATAAAAAGGATACCTAAACACTACAGAATGAGACACTCATTTAAACTTGAAACGAGCAGAGAAGGCCCGTGCCTCAATAACCAAAATTCCAGGTATTTATCCAGTAGCAAATTGTTCTTATATAGAGTATCAAAGAACTTCAGATGTTATACAGGATATGTTCCAGCCATAGTTGAATGCCTCATCCACAAAACATTTGTTTGGAAAGAAGAAAGAAACATTCCTTTCCTATATGACGGGGTGAGCATTTACTTGCCATGGTTAAATGGCGATTATGTTATAAATTAGTCCAATGGTGTTGTGAAGTTGTTAAAGTGCAAATATGAAAGCAGTTGAAGGCTCTATATGTCAGAGAGTGTTAATGACTATGTATATGAGTGAATCGAGTGACAGTGTAGTGAGGAATATATGTAATTATGAATGACTGTGTAATATACCAGTGCATGTACAATAGTGGAGGCAGAAAATTTGTACTATTTGAAATGCTGAAATAAAATATTTATTTGAATAAAATATTGTTTGCAGTAGCTTTAATACAGTGTTACCACCGGGTTATAAATGTTGCCTGAAATAATGTTGCAATAGTCATACAAGGTGTTGCAGTAGGGATGAGATTAGATTGGGTTGTGGGCTCAACGGGCCCCACATTGTGGGACCAGTGGGCCCCATTTTATGGGCCCCACAGAATATATAAATAAAATTAATATTTATAGCAACATTTTTGGAATGTTGCTACAAACACCCAAGAATGTTGCTATAGACCTAAATAGGGTCCTATTGTAACAATATTTGTTGTGTTTCCATAAATAGTCAAAATGTTGCCTTTGAGGTCTGTAGCGACGGTGAAAATCGCATCACCCTAAAAACGTTGCCAAATACATTTGGCAACATTTTTTGGGCCTATGCCAACAATTTTTTTTCATTGCGTTAGGTCGTTCATGGCGTAGTGATAAGAGCTATCATCCGACAGTCGAGTCAACAAGCCAATCGTTCTTCGGAAGTGGGAAGTTGTCCTTGGGACATGCCTTGTTTAGGTCAGAGAAGTTGATACACGTCCGCCACTTGCCATTAGCTTTCTTGACTAGAACCGGGTTGGAGACCCACTCAGGATAGTCGGCTTTGCGGATGAAGTTATTGTTGTGTACCATGTCTACCTCTTCCTTGAGTGCACTGGATCTTTCGGCTCCCAAGAAGCGGTGTTTCTATTTGAATGGAGGCAGTATGGGATCGAGATTTAACTGGTGGCAAGCAATGGCGGGGTCGATGCCTTTCATGTCCGAGTGGGCCCGAGCGAACACGTCTTGGTTGGCTCTTAAGAAATCCACAAGATCTTTTTTTATTGTGGGGTGGAGCTTTTATCTGATTTTCAAAACCTTTGATGAGTCATTTGAACTGATCGGGACGCCCACCGTAGGTTCCACTAGAGTAGCTTTTTAATGGTCGGGCTCTTCGTCCTTCCTCGGATCGAGGTCGTTGGAAAGACGACAGTGGCGCCTGAGTCAGGGCTCAGACGCCTTTGATTGTTATGCGGAAATGGTATTGGCATAAGGAGACAGAGGCATAACCTTGCCCTTTCCCTTATTGCGCTTGTTCTTCCATTCCATTGTATAACAATCTCTTGCGGTTGCTTGGTCACCTTTAACTATGTCAATCCCACTTTCGGTTGGGAACTTCATTCGGAGAGACTATGGGGACATGCAGATGCGGGACTCTGTGAGAAAGGGGCATCCGAAGAAGACATTGTAGGGTGAAATGTTGTCGATAACCACGAAAGTGAGGACTCGAACCTGGCTTCGATCCTCGCTACCGAGTTCAACATGTAGGTCGATCATGCCTACCGGGTGGTTGGAGGATCCGTTGAAGCTGTGGATCGTGGCATGGCAAGGTTTCAAGACCTTTGTTTCCAACTTCATCTGATTGTATGCAGCTTTGAAGATGATGTTGACTGAACTCCCCGAATGATTAATATCCTTCGGACAGAAGTAGGGCCAATCTGAGCTGTGATCACAAGAGGGTCTGTGGTCAGGATCTCAATTTCCGTTGCTTCTCTTTCGCGGAAGATGATGTCATCCTTTATTGTTTTTTGAAGCTTAGCGGGGATGGACTCGTCTAGAGTGGAACAAGCTTCATATGTGGCATGCTTGATAGAGCTCACGTTCTCCTCCATTTTTTTGGAAGCTTTCGTGCATGGAGTAAAGTCCTCCACGGTAGTGTTGATTACAATCCCTCGCCGAGGGTTTGACGGGCCAAAAGCCGTCTTGGTGGGAGCTAGAGGTGCGGGCGCATGAGGACTTGAGTTTACTTCAGGAGGAAACGGTTCTTGAACGTACCGCTCAAGGCGTTTTTCATGGATAGGCTTCTCGATGGTGTCCATTAGTTGACGACATTCATTGGTGCTACGCCCATACATATCATGGTATCAGCAGTACTTGTCGGTGTTCTACTAGCAATCAATGGACTCCCTATAGTTTGGCTTCTTATACTGGAGCATGTTGCATGTTTCTAGGTAGATCATCTCCAAGTCTTCATTCAATGGGGTGTAGGTCTTGTAAGCTTGGTAGCAGTCGGACCTTTTTGGATCCATTGGAGCCTGGTTGTTGTTGTGGCCGCCCTATCTTCCGTTGCCTAGTTTTGATTTGTAGGGACTTGCCCCCTTGTTCTTATCGAAAGGTTTTCCATCCAGCTTCCCTTTGGTATTGTCAACGATGGTATCAACCTGCGGGTTGTTGGAAGAGTTAGTCCGGGAGATGCGGTTACGCCTCGCTTCTTCTTGACATAAGAACTATCCGGCCTTCTCGTAGAAAGCGTCGAGATTCTTAGGTTGCTCTATGTCGATCGAAGCCCCGAATTCGGAAGTGGAAAGGACATTTTACTAGTTGGAAAAGCACGATGTGAGGTTCTAGATCATCTATCTTGGCAAGGATGGTATTAAATCGCAAGAGGTAGCTCTTGAGTGACTCAACGGGCCCTTGGTACAAGTTCGATAGAGTGAGGGCATTCTTTGGAGTTGGGATGTGCATTCTGAATTGCTTAACAAATTCGGTGGCCAGTTGGCCGAAGTTGTTGACTGAATGGAGTGGAAGGTGAGGGAACCAGAGTAAAGCGATGCGTGACAAAAAGTCCGGGAATAACTTTCATTTAACCGGTCAGTATCCCGGCTAGAGTTCATTTACCATTCATAGCGATTTAGGAAGGCACATGTGTCAGTTGTGCCGTCATAAAGTGGCATTTGCAGCATGCTGAAGCATCGATGCCACTCGGCTTCGTGCACGATCCTTGTCAAGGGATTACGCCTTAAGTGGGTTTCCTATGAGTCGTTGGTGTTCCATCGCATTTCCCTCATGATCCTTCGGACCATGTCGGGGAGATATGTCGGATTCGGATCCACTGGCGGGATCCATGGGTTTCGTCGGACCTCAAGAGTTCTATTCCGCGTTCTCCTTCTATGATGCACATCCGGGTCATCTTCTTCCATGTCATCCATGTCTATAATCGGGTTTTGGTATGGATGATGAGGATGGTTCTACTGAGGAGGGTGTCGGTTGCTCGGACCCTGCTCGCCACTGATAATAAGTTGGGAACGGTCTCGATACTGTGCCCCCTCGCTATAGGTGATTATGTCTAATCGCCATTTCCATTTCCATTGCTGTTGGCCGGGCCATGGGAGCGGATAGCGACATTGTTGATGAGGCTAATTCTCCTTCTTTGATGTGGGCCCCTTGACTCGGAAGAGGAAGTTTCAGAGATAGTACGACGAGGTCGGGCATTGTTCTGAGCGAGCTGAAGTCGAGCGATGATGCGTTGACTTTCTTGAAGTTGGTGCTTAAGGTCGATGTTATTTCTCAATGCCTAATTGAGCTCGAGAGTTTTACCCTCGTATTTTTCATTAAGCGCATGGATCCACTCTTGTGCTGCGGGAGCTTAGGGGTCCACACGAGGAATGGCCACGGTCGTGGCTGCGATATTCGCCGGTTGAGGTTGCTGGGAAGTTCCAGCTTCGGTTGTGACGAAGAAACAAATTCGAGTTTTCTCAGTGTAAGCACCAAAATGTTGACGACAAAACATGTCGTAAACACTCAAGATTCTTACTTACTTAAGAATTATAGTTTCGCGTGGAAAAGTAAGTGCGGAAAGCAATAAATAACACAAGAGATTTATAGTGGTTTAGTCTTGTAGAGGCCTACATCCACTTTGGAAGAGTCGCTGGAATATTATTAATAACAAAGAGTTATAAGGTTAAGACTATGTTATGACATCCCTTTACATACATCTCTAAGTTATATGAGGTCATAACGGTCATATGCAAAATATTAGGAAAAATGCACTTTTGCCCTTCTTCTTGCTCAAAGTGTGGATGCCATTAAAGAGGCTACTTGGAGCTCTCAAGAGAAGTCAAATCACCAAATTCCAAGCCCTTTAAAGTGTGAGGTTGAGGGGTATTTATAGTTGAGTGGTTATGTGGGAATAGGTAGGGGTAGGTAAAAGCGGGGGACCACACAAGAAATCTCGTATCCCTGTAGACAACCATCAGAATCTCGGATCCCTGTACACGAACATCGGAAACTCGTACCCCTCCACGATGTACGAAATTCTTACCCCGAGGGGTATGAGGGATACCAAAATGAGTGCAGGGAGTTGAGACTTGCGATACTCAAGACTTTCCAAGATTCGGGGTATTGTCTAGAGATGTATGGAGGAGCAGCGAGGTTCCTGTCGGCATATTCCCTTCTCGGCTCATTTCCTTTATTCCTTGGCGACACTCTTGGCTTTGGTTTCACGCAATACGTTGAGTCAAGCGTGCCTTGCGTACTTTTGGGAACCAGAACGAAAGGGAGGTTAACATAGTGCACGTGTACAGTGTACTTAACCCTTTAGTTGGAAATGTAACAAGTACGATTTATTATATGAAAACCTTTGTAGGTGGCAAACATGATAAGGTTTCTTGTTGATAGCTACAATAAGCCAATTCCAGCAATATTGGAGATACCATTGAAAGATCATTCATATGATCCGGCACATGACTTTGTACTTTCTCTATTCAAGTACTTGTTTTTAAATGAATTTGTAGCATCTGATATGCGCTGAGCTGCTGAGGGGTACTGCTATTCCAGTGTGATTTTTTATATTCTTTGATTTTCCGTTACTCCCAAATGCTTTATTTGTATGTTTTTTCTTCTATTGTATGAAATATACATTTCTTTTGTTATTCCATTATTGTTATGAAAGTACTGATTATGTATTGAATTTAGCAACTTAATTATGTATTGTGCTTGTATGTTAATATATATTCTGTGTCGTTATTTGATTATGAATGCTGTTATTTTTGATTTCATAATAACTAAGTATCTTAATTAACATTGGCGTCTATCAGTTGCAAATTAGTATTTTATTGTAGTAACATTTATCGACAGAATAGAAAGGTAATACGAGTGGGTTTTGCAAATCTGCGTGTGATTGCCGACCGAAATAAAAAACAATGTCATCAGTGACCTTGCTAAAATGTTAGCATTTTTGACGAATTATCGACAGATATTTAAGGTGAAACAAAAGTTGAAATTATCTGTTTCTAATCCCTTGCTGTTTAGCAAGGGATCTCCGATGGAATTTTTTAAAAATATATATGAAAGAAATATATATCCGTCGGTAAATTATCGGTAATTTTTTTAAATTAAATATATTGACAAATGACGGTAAAGTGTCGGAGAATTAAAATTAAATTCCGTCGCAAAATGGTCACTAAAATACCGATGTGAAATTTACCGGTCAGTGTTATCCGCCACAAACCCGTCGCTAATATATGTTTAGCGATGGATTCATCCGCTGCAAAATCAATGTTTTCTTGTAGTGATTAAACATTACCTTGACATGGATGATGGGCTATACAATAATGTATGTGTGCATTTAAGCTGCTAGTTATATTTTGATTCATTTCACACGTATATGTACAATAGATATGACCAGAATATGATTTGTTTTGTTTTCCTGATGCATGTATATCTAAACTATTTGAGTAGTTCAATAAACCATTACTGTAACTCTGTTTATAGGTATTTGTGTATATAAATGTGTATATGCACATATATATATTGGTAATATATAAATAACTCAATGTATATGTGATATGCATGTAACATACTATTTATATGAAGTACTACATATACAAATGATATAATTTTTTTATTACTTGCATAATCTGAATCCTTGAATATAGATGTACTATGGATAAGTCTAACCCTATTAAAGTTTATGTATAGTTAATTTTAAACTGGAGTAATGTGCTTAACATTCATGTACACATGTATACAAATCATGTATAATTTTGGTCTATTCTTAAGTTAAAACATACTTAATCTGTTACCATTTCAAATTAGCATCAGGCAACCTTATTTAAATAACTGCCAATACATATACATATGCATACAACACATAGCTGGTAGCTTATATATATATATATATATATATATATATATATGCCTCTGACACTTAACTTCCCCAAAAATGGCGGACGATGTCCCACCAAAATCTTCATCTAATTCATCTCAAAATCATCAATCGACAAACAAAATGACTACGGATTCCGATCTGGATGAAGCTAGTGATACTGAAGTAGGGATCGACGATGATTATACATCTCTTCATTTTGTTCAACATTCTGAGTCTTACATCTTTCTTTCGAAGGAAACTTTTAAAGTATCAGCTGATTCTTGGAGAAAGACAATTGCTATTCATCTTGTGGATTCCAGGTTACATTTGATATACCTGAAGGTGTAACAACCCGTAATTTTAAAACATGACATAAGGGATAATTAAATAATACTTAATTTTCATAAGAAGAATTAAGGGAAACGGGTTGCGCCATTGCGTTCGTCTCGGAATTCTTCTTGGAATAGAGTCCGAGTTTGCATTAATCGGATATCATATGAAGAAGTTATGAGGCTTAAAAGATTTCAATTTAAAGCAGAATTTAAATTAATATAATAACTAAAAGTCAAAAACGAGTTCAAAAATCAAAATCAAAAAATCTGGGTGAGAGGGAAATCTCCCGCTCTAGGGTGTCGACTCCCCTAGGGAGTCGACATAGGTGTTGACCCCTCTATTGGGGTGTCGATAGGGGTGTCGAACCCCCTATAGGGGTGTTGACCCCCATCTGCCCAGATCTGGCAGAAGTGTCTTTGAGGTCTAGGGCTGATGTGTCCTTATGGGATTGACTGGATGACGTGTCCTTCTGGTTTGGATGGTTCTGATGGATCCCAATCTAATCTAAGGGTCCTAATTCACCTAGAGCATCTATAAAATACCCCTAAACATAACCCTAATCTCATTGTTATTCATCCATGGCGCCTCCATACTGCTCCAGTCTAAATTAAACTAGCCACTTTTCTCTTCTCCAAAGCAAATTAGAATTAGAGTATTCAAATTGGAAGATAAGAATCAAATTCTACAACAACGGTTTAGCTAATCAAATTCAGAAATCAGAACTCAGAACTGTCCTCTCTCCTAAATCCTATCGCTGTGAGTCTATGTTATTTTTACATATAATTAAAAGTAACTGTGATAGGATCGTAAATTGAATTTAATGATCATGCCTGTAAGTAAGACGAATCATATCAAGTTTTGTAGATTCTTCCATATTCATACCCAAATCACTGTTATCACATGCCTAATTAGATCTATTTTATTTTTCTATGCCAGTTCATGTTTCATATGCCTCTTTTGTGCTAGCTTTGATGACATGATTCTCTGCCCTTCTTCTTTTCCTTTTTTTATGAGATTAGGCTAACTTCGAGCTTAACATATTGCGTTGAGATCTGCGTACGAATAACGTTTGAACGACTGGGAAATGTTTAGGGAAATTTGTAATAAAATGAGATTATTGGCATAAATCAATTTGAGCATAATTGTAAATTGTATACATGAGATTTGGCATAAGTTGGACAATGCATAATTAGATACAATTTGTATACATGAGGTTTGGCACGAATTATTAATAATAATGAACACAAATTAATTTGGGCGTAGGTTGGCACAACATGTATGCATAAGATTATAGGCCTAATTTGGATTAAAATCATAAACATAATTTAGATTGGAAATTATGGGTAATTGGAGTACATTTTAATCCAATATTTAAAATTGGGACTTGAATCAAGAAAGTGATAATGAACGCCTAAGACACGAGGTTAGATTTGAATTGCGGTATAAGACTACCCGGAACCGCTCAGCACATCCAGCGACCGCAATTTAGTAAAATAATGTGAGAGGTCAAAGGCAAAAATTAGATGCGTAATAATGCAAAAACGCAAGGTTAGATTCGTTATGCGGTATCAGACTGCCCGGAACTGCCCAGCATATCCAGCAAGCAAAACGACAATCTAATGTGGGAGGTCTTGCAAGATTATGATTATAATGAATTAATGAACACTTAACTAAGATAAGACATGTGGTAAGGCATGGGAATGATAAAAGGGTTAAGTGGGTAACATGGGTAGCATTTGAAACATAATTAAAACACTTAACCAAGATGAGACATGTGATTAGACATGGGGATAAAGAGGGGTTAAGTGGAAACTCCTAGTGGGGACCAAGCTTAGGAGGGAAGCTTGTGTCAAATGGGTGGACCCTTTTCAACCAGTAACCCATTTAGTATCTATGTGAGCTCGAACTAGGTCGAGGACGGGACACGCTTACTGGGGTTGATTGTAAAAGGCCAATAAAGAGTAAGCGATGGCAGTGAAAGTCCAACAGAGTCATGTGCGCGCGTGGGTCCGGGCTGGTAGGTAAGACGTTGTTGCATCGTGTAGGTATAAGCCGTGCATTTTAGTAGTATTGGGTTGCTACTTTAGGGAGTGATACACCCTTCTGTGGGACCAGCACGGGTATCTACGAGTTAGGGAGCCGATCGAATGGGGAGGGTAGTGGGTACAACTAGTGGAGATAGGAGCAGGCGCCACCTATGACAGCAGCTAGGAGTACACGAAACTACCATCATTATTATTATGTTTAGTAAGAGAGATCGACTTTCAGTATGGAACTAGCGTTGGTGCGGTGTAGGAATTATCTTATAGTGATTAGAAGTGCAGTCAATGTTGCATCTTGTTACCTTGTCATATCTGCTTATGTTACAGTCATCTCATATATCCAGTTTATGTTCTTTACTGATTATATTGTTAAAGTCACTAGACTAGCCAGACTTATGTCTGACTCATTTTTGTTTTGCCTCTTTTCTTTCTTTCCCTCCCCTCCCCACCCCCAAGTCCTTAGGGTGGGAATAATGAAGCTTGACTTGGATTCCTTTCTTCTTGAAGTGCTTGGAAGTGTTGAAAGTAATGCTCAGCTTTATCTCCTTTTTCATATGGCTATTTGGGGTGGGATTATGGTTTTACTTTTATGTACTATGATAATAATTTTGTACAAGATGGATATTTGTGTACTTGGCTTAAGCATGTGGTTTTGCTGTTGTAACCAAACATGTTTTGCTTTTCCGATGCAATGAATAAATTTTGAATTTTCGTAAGTACCATTTTATATATCTATCTTGTGATATTCTGTTCTATACTCTTATAATACTCCATGAAAGTTAATGCATTCCCTCAGTGAGTGACATTAATGGGCGTAGGGTGTTACACATGGTATCAAAGCTGAATGTTACCATAACAGATAAAAGATTTTGGAAACCGTTTTCAAAAGCATTTTTATAAAGAAGTATTTTCAAAAACATGTTTTAAAGATGACATTTTCAAGAGAAAAGTTTGTTATGAAAAACGTAATCCCCAAAAGCCATATATCTATCTTTCGATTCTCTATTTTGAATCTCTTCCTTTTTCCTTTCAGCATGTCTATGGAACCCGTTATACCTGAGGGCATACAGATACCAGGCTAGTTCAGAAGGTATCTGGAGGCTAGGGCTACTGCCGCAGGCCCAGCAGGCGTTCCTCCTCCCCCAGCTGCAGCCGCTCCTCCTCCTCCTCCCCATGTAGACACTTTTTCTAAAATATGCAAAGACTTCCGTGCGATAGGCAGAAAACCGTTTTATGGGACTGAGACATTTGTTGAGGCTCGGAATTGGCTCAAGGAAGTGGGGGATTTGTTTGGTATCTTTGAGATAAATGAGGGAAGGAAAGTTTAGTTAGCTACTTGGATGATGAAGGAAGAAGCTTCCTTTTGGTGGGAAGCAACTAATGGAGGACGTGCAGTGGAGAAATGGGTGGATTTTAGGTGAAGGTTCAAGTTGAAATTTCTTTCACAAGTGGAGGAGAGTTTATACATGGAGAGGTTCTTGGCTTTTAAACAAGGGAGTTTGTTTGTGCAGGAGCACATTAACAAGTTTAACCGGTTAGCAAGATTTGGTATGGAATTAGTTAATACACCACATAATAAGGCTTTGAGATTTGCCAAGAGTCTGAATGAACCATTGCACGGGTTGGCTATGTCCCACATTCTTATGGGTGCTACTTTCGAGAAACTTGTTGACATGGCGTTGATGCATGAAGAGGAGGAAGGTACTAATGTAGATAAGGCACAGGTTAAGAAAGGGGATCCAAAGAAGGCACAACAACAAAAGAAAGGAAGCAAGTATAACAAGGGACAAGGGAAGAAAAGGTGTTTTAATTGTGGAACACCGGGCCACTTAAGTAAGGACTGTAGGAAGAAGAAGACGGGTTGCTTTCAATGTGGTGAGGCAGGACATATGATTAAAGACTGCACAAGGAGACAAGGGCAAGGATAAAGGACTGGATTTACTTCTGGGGGGCAGTTTCATGCTCTCATGAAACCTAAACAAGAGAGAGGTAGAAATATTTCTGTTGAAAGTTTGATTTTCCTTTTTGATCTTCCTGTTCGAACTTTGTTTGATTTTTGGCGCTTCACATTCATTTTGTATCTACTTTGTTAGTTGAAACACTGCACCTAAATGCTAGTCTAGTTATGGATCCCATTGCTGTCACAAATCCTATGGGGGTACGGCTCATCTTTCTATGTTATGTCGGGATTTGAGAATATATGTGTATGGCATTGAGTTCGAATGCAATGCTTATGTGCTTGGCTTCACGGGCTATCGGTTGATTCTAGGAATGGATTGGCTAGCCAAGTATGGTGCCATTCTTGACGGTGAAAAGAGGATAGTTAGACTGTTGACTAGTTTGGGTAATACTCTCGATATTTCTTGTGACCCTAAGGGTTCTGTTATGCTTAGTTACCTAGAATCTCTTGACACATCTATTGATGATTTGCAATCTGTTCGAGTAGTCCGTGAGTGTGCAGATGTCTTTGAGGAGGTTAGGGGCTTACATCCGAAATGCGAGATAGAGTTCTGTATATACTTGGTGGGCAATGCAAAGCCAGTTGCATTGCCAGTGCGCCACATGGCTCCAAGAAAAAGGAGGGAGCTTAGTAAACAAGTGAAAGAGTTTCTTGAGAAAGGGTTCATAAGGAGAAGTATCTCGGAGTGGGGTAATCCTGTTGTTTTTTCCACAAAGGCTGATGGTTCGCTTATATTATGCGTGAATTATAGGGAGTTGAACAAGCTCACGAAGAAAAACAGACACCCATTGCCGAGGATAGACGATTTGTTCAATCAGTTGGTTGGTGCTTCGGTTTTCTCGCAGTTGGACTTAGCTACAGGATTTCATCAGTTGAGGGTAGCTGAGGATAGTATAGATAAGACTGCCTTTAGAACTTCCGATGGTTTCTTCGAATGGCTCGTCATGCCTTTTGGTTTGACAAATGCACCCGCATATTTCGTAGACTTGATGAGTAGGTTGTTTAGGGAGTTTCTAAACAAGTTCGTGGTAGTCTTTGTGGATGATATTTTGATATTCTCTAAAAGTGAAGAAGAACATGCCCTACATCTTACGGAAGTCTTAAAGACCCTTCGAGCACATCAACTCAAAGCTAAGTTCTCTAAATGTCATTTTTAGAGAAAAGAAGTAAGGTTATTAGGACACGTGGTCTCTAAGGAAGTGATAGTAGTGGATCCCGCGAATGTGGTAGCAATCCAAGATTGGAAGATTCCTAAGAATTCAACAGAAGTAAGAAGTTTTCTTTGTTTGGCGGGCTATTACAGAAAGCTTATTAAATACTTTGCTAAGATATCAGGCCCACTTACACGGTTGACGAAAAAGAATTTGACCTTTTCTTGGGATGTTGACTATGACGATGCTTTCCATGTTGACCACTTAGCAGGTACACTATAGATGAAAAAGGTTGGTTGTGTAGAGATGGGAGACTTTTCGTAGGTACACTATAGTTGACCATACATCCTGGTGGTGACAAGATGTATAGGGACATGAAGCGAGTTTTCTTTTGGGCCGGAATGAAGAAGGATGTGGCTGAGTTCGTTTCTAGATGCTTAGTGCACCAGCAAGTCAAGGATGAGCAAAAGAAGCCTGGTGGTTTACTTCACCTTTTAGAGGTTCCGCAGTGGAAGTGGAAGAGTGTTTCCATGGATTTCATTGACGGGTTGCCGAGGTCAAGGAAGGGTAATACGGGGATTTTGGGAGTAGTAGATAGACTTACCAAGAGCGTCCATTTTATTCCCGTCAAGAGTAAAAGAACAGTGACATGGTTAGCATCTGTTTATCTCCGAGAGATAGTTCGTCTACACGGCATACCTTCTAGTATCGTAAGTGACCGAGATCCCATTTTCACTAGTGAATTTTGGAAGAGCTTGCAAGAGGCGGTAGGAACGCAATTGTGTTTGAGCACCGCTTATCACCCTCAGACGGACAGTCAAACCGAGAGAGTGAATAGGATCCTAGAAGATCTTTTGAGGTTATGTATCTTGGACTTAAGAGGGACATGGGAGGAACATCTTCCATTAGTAGAGTTCGCCTACAACAACAGCTATCAGACTAGTATTGGCATAGCACCTTTTGAGGCTCTATATGAACGACCTTGTCGATCACCGACTTGTTGGTGGGAATCTACAGATAAGATTTTGCTTGGGCCCAAGATGATTAGGGAAACTTTAGAGAAGATAGACTTGATTCGAAGACGCATGAAGATGGCACAAGACCGAAAAAAGTCATATGCTGGTAAGAGAAGGACCGATCTTGAGTTCAGTATTGGAGACATGGTCTTTATTAAAGTATCACCGTTGAGGAATGTAGTTCGTTTTGGGTATGTAGGGAAATTGACACCAAGGTTTGTAGGGCCATTCCCCATTACAGAGCGAATTGGACAGATGGCCTACAGAGTGAAGTTTCCTGAGAAGTATAGTGGTGTTCATGACGTATTTCATGTGTCACATTTGAGTAAGTGTTTACACGATACCGCGGAAGTAGTAGAGCCGAGCATGCTTAGAAAAGTGGAAGTAGAGCGAGATGCCACGGTTAGATGAGCTCCTACATGCATCCTTGGATTAGAGGTCAAGAAATTACGCAACCGAGAGGTCAAGTTGGTTAAAGTCCAACGGGGAGATGATCAAGGAGACACGACTTGGGAAATAGAAGACAAGATACGTGCATCGTACCCTCTCCTTTTTGAGGGTATGTTCATAACTTCTCCATTTTATACCACTTTGTTTATGCTTGTTCTATTGTTTAGTGTATCCTATCGATTATATCTTCGATCTTTAGATAGAAAATCCTATGGTTATAAACATGTGTTTGAGACATGTTATGTTTTGTGGATGCAAGTGGATGTAAGTGTTTTCTAGTGGTTGCTCGTGGATGCATTTACACACACATTAGGCACTAGATCGGCTCAATCACTTTCATATTGCATATGAATGAGTGTGCATATTTAAGTTAATGGATGTATATTGAACGTGTTATCATATGGATGATGCATTTGGATGAATGGTTGTGCACTCATATAGAAATAATATGTATCATTAGGATTCTTTTGCATACATAATGGACGCATTGAACTATTTTGTTTTGCATTAAGGAGGTCAACTGAATTAGTAGACCGCCTGATCTTTGCATTAGATAAGGGAAATACACACACACTTTTGCATATGTTCATATAACACTAGAAATCTTTTAAAGACAATGGATGCTTGTGTATGATGGATGAGTAAATGGATGATTGGATGGTAGGATACATTCTTCTTAACTTGAAGATTTCAAGGACGAAATCCTTTAAGGAGGGGAGAATGTAACACCCCGTAATTTTAAAACATGACATAAGGGATAATTAAAGAATACTTAATTTTTACAAGAAGAATTAACGAAAACGGGTTGCGCCGTTGCGTTCGTCTTGGAATTATGCTTGGAATAGAGTCTGAGTTTGCGTAACTCGGATATCATATGAAGTAGTTATAAAGCTTGGAAGATTTAAGTTTAAAGCAGAATTTAAATTAAAATTATAATTAAAAGTCAAAAACGAGCTCAAAAAGCAAAATCAGAAAATCTGGGTGAGCTGAAAATCTCCCGCTCTAGGGTGTCGATCTCCTTAGGGGAGTTGAAACACCCCACCTCCGTTAAGGTCACTCACAAAGGGAATGCCTTAACTTCGATGGAGCATTATAGGTAAAAGACACAAAAAGTTTACAAGACGGAAATATAAGCAGCGGAAAACAAACATTTATTTCATACGTGGTTTAATACAAAAAAAACCATTACTGTAAATTGTCTTAACATAACTTCCAAAACATTTCATCATAATCTCTGTCTTGATTAAAACATAAATAAAACTGCATAAATCCCCAAGTCTAGTGTGTCCAAAACCATAGCCAAAGATAAGAGATTCCGATCCGTACATCACAGAGTCTTCAAGCTTGGAAAGATGAACGGTCCAAATTAAGCTGAGCTATTCCCTCCCTGGCTACCTGAGGGGGGGAAACAGAAGAAAAGAAGACGAAAGAAAAAATGGGTCAAACATAAGTCTGAGTAAGTCTAGTGACTTTTCAGTGTGTGAATAAGGAAAAGGTCATGATAGGAATAAACTGAAAATAGGACAGTACCAGAACAACAAACTAACATAAAACTATATAAGGTAGGATAAACCAAATATACATCGCACCCATGTTTAATTCTCTGCACCTACTTATATTTATCCAACTAGCACCACGTGTTCTTGGTGAAATGATCCCCTTATATCGATCGGCTCCTACTAGCATGCATTTATCACATGTGTCAATCGCCCCCCCCACTTGACTATAGATACCTATGCTGGTCCCACCACAGGGTGTATCAAATCCTATGGTGGTAACCCGACACGATTCAAGATGCACAGTGTATGACTACTAATGCCCAGTGCCTGCTTTTTCCACTTCGGAGTACGTGCACACCCGTATTCCACCGGAACCTACACTGATGCACCACTGCCGATGTTTTTGACCGCTTATAATCAGCCCAGTAATCGTGCCCCACCCTGCCTAGTTCAGGGTCCCATGATACATCTACGTGGCTTACTACTGAAATGGTTCCCCGTTACTAGGGTTTTCCAGCCAACATGTTAAATTGGTTAAGTGTCCAAATTTACCTAACCCCACCCATCAGTTTAGCTAACATGTTGAATTGGTTAAGTGTTTCCTTAATTGACTTAACCCTACCACTCTTGACTTTGCTTTATTAGAGCACCAACCACTCACATTAGACAGGTATTGTTGTGGTCACTGGATGTGCAGGTCGATTCTGGGCAGTTTTACTCCACAACTCAGTCTAACCTCGGGGTAGGCATATTCGTCTTTTCTAAATTTATATATTTATCCTTTTATGCTTATATGTAAATTTGTCAACAATTTATTGTTATGGACCACTTTCCTACTAAATCAAATTCATAATTTTTGGTAAGTAGACTATACCATTTCAATGCCATACCATTTACATGGTTATGAGCCAAATATGTTAATTATGTATAATTCTCATGTTTCCCCAATGTTACCCCGTTGTACGTTTGCAAAATTACATAGGATGTTAGGCTCGACATCTTAGCCTAACTAATAAACTAAAAGGGGAAAAAGAGGAACTTGCAACATTCCAACATCATACAAAAATATGGATCTAATTATAGATGTGTCACATGAATTTGGCATAATATATTTTTAATTATGAACTTGCAAACTAGATCTATGCAACATGAGTCATAAGATAATAGTTTTACAAATAACTACCAAAAATCTAATTAAATATGTAGTGGTGAACTTGCATAGGGATTGAATCATGCTAATATTGATCTAACATAAAGGCATATGGTTCTAACATATAAAGTTGTAGATCTAAACATATAGGTTTACATAATCATGTTTTTAACCTGTAAACTTGCATGTATTCATAACATGATAGCATCACTTAGCTTGCATAAACATGGCATAATTTCTAAATTGACATACAACATATAGATATAATCACTAAATTATATAAGGTCGTAGATCTAAACATGTATGCATAATGGATCTAAATGGTTAGGATAGACTACATGACTTAGCCTAAAACTTGTGTAATATCACCAAACTTACATATGATAATTTCATAACATCATAGGTTATTCATCAATTTCCAATAACATAATAGGTTCGATAGACCACAATAATTCATAGGCATATACGATAGAATCGACATGAATAAACATAAATCGGCATCACATACAACTTGATACAATTCTATTTTACAATTCATTACAAACCATGTCTTTAATTCATTCACATCCGAAAGATAACTACACTTACAAACAAAAAGGAATTCTTGAGTTCTGGGATCTGTATTCTGAAATTGAATTGCTCGCCTTTGATGTAGATCGTTGAATTTTCTTAGCTGAATTTTATTAGACTTAATTTTGACGTAGCTTCAATCTTTCCTTTGAGTTGAAAGAGATGATGGTTATTCTAGGTTCTCCATTGACGGCATGGCGGCTCTTGGTATGAATATTTGTGATTTATGGTTGGGAGTTAGGTTGCTTTTATAGAGGTTTAATTAATTTAGAGCCGTCAGACTAACCCTAGAAATAATCAAGACCATCTAGTCAAGATAGGATAACACCTCAGCCCTAATGACTCAGCAGGGAGTCAGAAATCGTCATCCTTTCAGATCTGGGGTGGGGAGGGGGTAGGTCGACCCCCAGGTCGACCTGGGGGATAGGTAGACACTAAGGTCGACCTCCTGGTCGACCAGGCCTGGGCGGGAATTTTTCCTGCCCTACCCTCTTCTGAGTTTAATTTTGAACTTTTGAAACTTCCGAAGGTCATAACTTCTTCATACGAAGTCCAATTCATGCGAACCCGGACTCTATCTCAACCAGAATTCCGAGACGAACACAATGGCGTAACCCGTTTCCCTTAATTCTCACATTTAAAATTAATTATTCCTTAATTTTTTACTTTAAAGTTTATCGAAAACACAAGGTGTTACATTCTCCCCTCCTTAAAGGATTTCATCCCCGAAATCTTCAAGTCAAGAAGAACATATATCCTACCATCCAATTGTCCATCTACTCAACCATTAAACATAGGCGTCCATTGTCCTTAAAAGACTTCTAATGCTTCATGATCATACGCATAGTTTGTGTACATGTCCTTATCTAATGCAAAATAAGGCGGTCTACTGATTCAGTTAACCTCCTTAATGCAAGTCATGTCGGTGTCATGCGTCCATAATGTATGCAATCTTCCCTAATCATACTTTCTACATGAGTGCATAATCATTCATACAAATGCAACATCCACATGATAACACATCAAGTTTCAATCATATATAAGTACATATATGCATATGCAATATGAAAGTGACTGAGCCGATCTAGTGCCTAATGTGTGTATATGCATCCACGAGCAACCACTAGCAAACACTTACATCCACTTGCATCCTCCAAACATAACATGTTTCAAACACATGTTTACATCCATTGGCTTCTACCTAAGGATCGAGGATAGGATCGAGAGGATATACTTAAAAGATAAAGACTAGAAAATAAACTTTACAGAAAAAGAGAGATCAAGGATATACCCCCAGAAAGGGTATGATGTGCATATCTAGTCTTCAGTCTTCTAAGTCGCATCTTCTTGAGCTTCACTCCATATTGTTCTAACTGTCTTAACTTCATGATTTGCGTAACTTCTTGACCTCCATTTCCCAAAACCCACTAGTAGAGATAGGACCTCGATCACTTATTATGCTAGAGGGTATCCAATGTAGTCAAACTATCTTTCCAAGATAAACATATGTTAACCATGATACCAAGTGTATATACAAAGATGATTAGAGGTCTCTCTTCTGCTTAGCTTATCCATCATGTCACAAATCTGAGGGTCGATATCTGTCACGCAAACCATCCTAGTCGAATTTGATATCCCTCAAGTACAAGCCCCAAAGGCCTAAACCAATATCAGACAAGCACCCAAGGAATACCTCCTCCAAATTTGGATATTTTATGTGAGAAGATACTAGCAAAACAACCAAACAATTGAGCACTTAACCGACTCTGGTTATCCACGCCAATCTTGATCCAAAACTATTGTTGATCGCATAACTGGCTTTGTATTGTCAACTAGACATACGCGGAAGTCTATCGCGAGTTTTAAGGGGAAAACCCGTGACCTAATCAAAACATCCTCGTACTCATCTGCTATTCTGACGGATTGCAAATCGTCGATGAATGCATCAAGTGATTCTAGGTAGTTAAGCCTAACTGATCTCCTTAGGATCGCACGAAATCTCGAGGGTGTTCCCGAGGCAAGTAAAAAGTCTAACTACCCTCCTTACTAGCTAACCAACCTATCCTTAGAATCAACCTATAGCCCATGAAACCAAAAACATAAGCATTACGCTTAAACCCAATACTTACGATAGATATCCTCAAATCCTTACAAACCAAAGATAAATGAGTCGAACCACTAATTGGATTTGAGACAATAATGGGATCTTCAACTATACAGGTACTAAGGTGCAGAGACTCAACTATGGAAGCAGATATAAACGAATGTGAGGCGCTAAAGTCAAGAAGAGTACTAACAGGAGGATCGGAAAGATAAACTAATCTCTACCTCTCTCTCCGGTACGCTGGCGGTGAGAGCATGCACTTGCCCTCCTGAAAATCTTGTCCTTTATTCTTTCCCTTGTCCTTAATTATATGACCCACTATACCATCATAAAGATACTTCCTCTTGTCTTAGGTTTTTCTATTCTTTCCTTCCTTCTTGTCCTGATTCTTCCACTTACACCTCTTTTTTTTTACCTTCGTTGTGAACCAAGTCTATATCCATGAGTTCCTCATCCTTGGGTTGCGCTCCTTATCCAAACTCCCTCATTCTCATTTTTGCCATCCTTGTGTAACTGGTTGACAAGTCTCTTGAAAGCTACCTCCATCGCATGGAAAATCCTACAAAGCTCGAAAGAAAATTAGCCGTAGGTGAAACTACAGCGGCTATAGATGGAAGTTGGGCACTTATTTGCCCTTTTGATAAGTGTCATAGTCTCATCGAGCCTACGGAACCATGTCGCGTTGAGGTTACCTCCTAGAAAGCCAGGAGCCTCGAAGATTCAGGAAAGAAGGAAACAGGGATTCAAACAGAGGATCAAAAAATAATGCATATGGCTTTGGGGAATCTGCCTTTAAAACAAAAACTTTTCTTTTGAAAATGCTTCTTTTAAAACCGTTGAAAATTATTTTTCAAATCTTTTATCTGACCGGTAACCTTCAGCTCTGATACCAAGTGAAACACCCCACCTCCGTTAAGGTCACTCACAAAGGGAATGCCTTAACTTCGATGGAGCATTATAGGTAAAAGAAACAGAAAGTTTACAAGATAGAAATATAAGCAGCGGAAAACAAACATTTATTTCATACGTGGTTCAATACAAAAAAACCATTATAGTAAATTGTCTTAACATAACTTCCAAAACATTTCATCATAATCTCTGTCTTGATTAAAACATAAATAAAACTGCATAAATCCCCAAGTCTAGCGTGTCCAAAGCCATAGCAAAAGATAAGAGATTCCAAGTCGTACATCACAGAGTCTTCAAGCTTGGAAAGATGAACGGTCCAAATTAAGCTCAGCTATTCCCTCCCTGACTACCTGAGGGGGGAGGGGGAAACGGAAGAAAAGAAGAAGAAAGAAAAAATGGGTCAAACATAAGTCTGAGTAAGTCTAGTGACCTTTCAGTGTGTGAATAAGGAAAAGGTCATGATAGGAATAAACTGAAAATAGGACAGTACCAGAAAAGCAAACTAACATAAAACTATATAAGGCAGGATAAACCGAATATACATCGCACCCATGTTTAATTCTCTGCACCTACTTATATTTGTCCAACTAGCACCATGTGTTCTTGGTGAAATGATCCCCTTATATCGATCGGCTCCTACTAGCATGCATTTATCACGTGTGTCATTTGCCCCCCACTTGACTGAAGATACCTGTGCTGGTCCCACCACGGGTTGTATCAAATCCTATAGTGGCAACCCGACACGATTCAATATGCACGGTGTATGACTACTGATGCCCAGTGCCTGCTTTTTCCACTTCGGAGTACCTGCACGCCCGTATTCCGCCGGAACCTACACTGATGCAGCACTGCCGATGTTTTTGACCGCTTATAATCAGCTTAGTAATCGTGCCCCACCCTGCCTAGTTCAAGGTCCCATGATACATCTACGTGGGTTACTGCTGAAATGGGTCCCCGTTACTAGGGTGTTCCAGCCAACATGTTAAATTGGTTAAGTGTCCAAATTTACCTAACCCCACCCGTCAGTTTACCTGACATGTTGAATTGGTTAAGTGTTTCCTTAATTGACTTAACCCTACCACTCTTGACTTAGCTTTATTAGAGCACCAACCACTCACGTTAGACAGGTATTGTTGTGGTCACTGGATGTGCCGGTCGATTCCGGGCAGTTTTACACCACAACTCAGTCTAGCCTCGGGGTAGGCATATTCGTCTTTTCTAAATTTATATATTTATCCTTTTATGCTTATATGTAAATTTGTCAACAATTTATTGTTATGGACTACTTTCCTACTAAATCAAATTCATAATTTTTGGTAAGTAAATTATACCATTTCAATGACATACCATTTACATGGTTATGAGCCAAATATGTTAATTATGTATAGTTCTCATGTTTTCCCCAACGTTACCCCCGTTGTACGTTTGCAAAATTACATAGGATGTTAGGCTCAACATCTTAGCCTAATAATAAACTAAAAGGGGAAAAAGAGGAACTTGCAACATTCCAACATCATACAAAAATATGGATCTAACTACAGATGTGTCACATGAATTTGGCATAATTTATTATTAATTATGAACTTGCAAACTAGATCTATGCAACATGAGTCATAAAATAATAGTTTTGCAAAGAACTACCAAAAATCTAATTAAACATGTAGTGGTGAACTTGCATAGGGATTGAATCATGCTAATATTGATCTAACATAAAGGCATATGGTTCTAACATATAAAGTTGTAGATCTAAACATATAGGTTTACATAATCATGTTTTTAACCTGTAAACTTGCATGTATTCATAACATGATAGCATCACTTAGCTTGCATAAACATGGCATAATATCTAAATTGACATACAGCATATAGATATAATCACCAAATTATACAAGGTCGTAGATCTAAACATGTATGCATAATGGATCTAAACAGTTAGGCATAAACTACATGACTTAGCCTAAAACTTGTATAATATCACCAAACTTACATATGATAATTTAATAACATCATAGGTTTATTCACCAATTTCCACATAACATAATAGGTTCGATAGACCATAATAATTCATAGGCATATACTATAGAATAGACATGAATAAACATAAATCAGCATCACATACAACTTGATACAATTCCACTTTACAATTCATTACAAACCATGTCTTTAATTCATTCACATCTGAAAGATAACCACACTTACAAACAAAAAGGAATTCTTGAGTTCTGGGATCTGTATTCTAAAATTGAATTGCTCGCCTTTGATGTAGATCGTTGAATTTTCTTAGTTGAATTTGATTAGATTTAATTTTGACGTAGCTTTAATCTTTCCTTTTAGTTGAAAGAGATGACGGCTATTCTAGGTTCACCATTGACGGAATGGTGGCTCTTGGTATGAATATTTGTGATTTAGGGTTGAGAGTTAGGTTGCTTTTATAGAGGTTTAATTAATTTAGAGCCGTCAGACTAACCCTAGAAATAATCAAGACCATCCGGTCAAGATAGGATAACACCTCAGCCCTAATGACTCAGCAGGAAGTCAGAAATCGTCATCCTTTCATATCTGCCCGGGGGTGTAGGTCGACCCCCAGGTCGACCTGTAGGGTAGGTCGACATTAGGCTCGACCTGGCCTGGGCGGGAAATTTTCCTGCCCTGCCCTCTTCTGTGTTTAATTTCTAGTTTTGAACTTTTGAAACTTCTAAAGGTCATAACTTCTTCATACAAAGTCCAATTCACGCAAACTCGGACTCTATCTCAATCAGAATTCCGAGACGAACGCAATGGAGTAACCTGTTTCCCTTAATTCTCACATTTAAAATTAACTATTCTTTAATTCGTTACTTTAAGGTTTATCGAAAACACGGGGTGTTACAGGAGTCCACACCGGTGTCGACCCCCTATAGGGGTGTCGACAACGGTGTCGACCCCCTATAGCGGTGTCGACCCCCCTATAAGGGTGTCGACCCCCATCTTCCCAGATCTGGCAGACGTGCCTTTGAGGTCTAGGGCTGATGTGTCCTTCTGGGATTGGCTAGATGACGTGTCTTTCTAATTTGGATGGTTCTGATGGCTCCTAATCTAATCTAAGGGTCCTAATTCACCTAGAGCATCTAAAAAATACCCCTAAACGTAACCCTAATCTCATTGTTATTCATCCATGGCGCCTCCATGCTGCTCTAGTCTAAATTAAACTAGCCTCTCTTCTCTTCTCCAAAGCAAATCAGAATTAGAGTATTCAAATTGGAAGATAAGAATCAAATTCTACAACAACGGTTTAGCTAATCAAATTCAGAAATCAGAACTCAGAACTATCCTCTCTCTCCCATATCCTATCGCTGATATAATTAAAAGTAACTGTGATAGGATTGTAAATTGAATTTAATGATCATGCCTGTAAGTAAGACGAATCATATCAAGTTTTGTAGATTCTTTCATATTCATACCCAAATCACTGTTATCACATGCCTAATTGGATCTATTTTATTTTTCTATGCCATTTCATGTTTCATACGCCTCTTTTATGCCAGTTTTGATGACATGATTCTCTTCCCTTCTTCTTTTCCTTTTTTCTATGAGATTAGGCTAACTTCGAGCCTAACATATTGCGTTGAGATCTGCGTACGAATAACGTTTGAACGAATGGGAAACGTTTAGGGAAATTTGTAATAAAATGAGGTTATTGGCATAAATCAATTTGAGCATAACTGTGTATAAATTGTATACATGAGATTTGGCATAAGTTGGACAAGGCATAATTGGATACAATTTGTATACATGAGGTTTGGCATGAATTATTAATAATAATGAACACAAATTAATTTGGGCGTAGTTTGGCACAACATGTATACATAAGATTATATGCCTAATTTGGATTAAAATTATAAACATAATTTAGATTGGAAATTATGGGTAATTGGAGTACATTTTAATCCAATATTTAAAATTGGGACTTGAATCAAGAAAGTGATAATGAACGCCTAAGACACGAGGTTAGATTCGAATTGCGGTATAAGACTACCCGAAACCGCTCAGCACATCCAGCGACCGCAATTTAGTAAAATAATGTGAGAGGTCAAAGGCAGAAATTAGATGCGTAATAATGCCAAAACGCGAGGTTAGATTCGTTATGCGGTATAAGACTGCCCGGAACTGCCCAGCATATCCAGTAACCGCAAAACGACAATCTAATGTGGGAGGTCTTGCAAGATTACAATTATAATGAATTAATGAACACTTAAACAAGATAAGACATGTGGTAAGGCATGGGAATGATAAAAGGGTTAAGTAGGTAACATGGGTAGCATGTGAAACATAACTAAAACACTTAACCAAGATGAGACATGTGATTAGACATGGGTATAAAGAGGGGTTAAATGGGAATTCCTAGTGGGGACTAAGATTAGGAGGGAAGCTCGTGTCAAATGGGTGGACCCTTTTCAACCAGTAACCCATTTAGTATCTATGTGAGCTTGAACTAGGTCGAGGACGGGACACGCTTGCTGGGGTTGATTGTAAGAGGACAATAAAGAGTTAGCGATGGCAGTGCAAGTCCGATGGAGTCATGTGCGTGTGTGGGTCTAGGCTGGTAGGTAAGACGTCGTTGCATCATATAGGTATAAGCCGTGCATTTTAGTAGTATCGGGTTGCTACTTTAGGGAGTGATACACCCTACTGTGGGACCAGCACGGGTATCTACGAGTTAGGGAGCCGATCGAATGGGGAGGGTAGTGGGTACAACTAGTGGAGATAGGAGCAGGCGGCACCTATGACAGCAGCTACGAGTACACGAAATAACCATTATTATTTTATTATTATGTTTAGTAAGAGGGATCAACTTTCAGTATGGAACTAGCATTGGTGTGGTATAAGAATTATCTTATAGTGATTAGAAGCGCAGTCAACGTTACATCTTGTTACCTTATCATCTCTTATATCCAGTTTATGTTCTTATCCTGTTACTTTACTGATTATATTGTTAAAGTCACTGGACTTGCCAGACTTATGTCTGACTCCTTTTTGTCTCACCTCTTTTCTTTCTCCCCCTCCCCCTAGGTCTTCAGGGTGGGAATAGTGAAGCTTGACTTGGATTCCTTTCTTCTTGAAGTGCTTGGAAGTGTTGAAAGTAATGTTCATCTTTATCTCCTTTTTCATTATGGCTATTTGGAGTGGGATTATGGTTTTACTTTTATGTACTCTGATAATAATTTTGTACAAGATGGATATTTGTGTACTTGGCTTTAGCATGTGGTTTTGTTATTGTAACCAAACATGTTTTGCTTTTCCACTGCAATGAATAAATTTTGAATTTTCGTAAGTACCATTTTATATATCTATCTTGTGATATTCTGTTCTATACTCTTATAATACTCCATGAAAGTTAATGCATTCCCTTAGTGAGTGACATTAATGGACGTGGGGTGTTACAGAAGGAGTATATACAGAATGTGTGGAAACCTAAAGGTAGTTTTCGTGTTCATATAGCTCCGGGTTTTTTTATACTGTTCAATTCGAGGAGGTGTTCGATTATATGTCTATATTGAAAACAACAATGTACTCGTATTTTGGAAGATTAATGATGGTTTTTAAATGGTTTCCTTATTACGAATTTGAAAAATTCAGTGCTAAAAGTGTTCAGATCTAGTTAAAATTGCATAATCTTGAAATGGAAATGTGGGTAATTAAAGCATTTTTGGCTATTTCCAATTATATTGGGGATCCAATTCGCATTGATGAGAAGACAGCTAGTAAGAAAGTTACCAAATATGCTAGAATCTTAGTTGGGACTGACTTAGATTCTAAACTGGTAGATAAACCTACGATTATGCTGCATAATGGTATATAGAAGGAAGTAATGGTTGAGTATGAATATGTGCCTTTTAAATGTGACAAGTGTAGTAGATTTGGACACAAATCAGTTGTTCATGATGTCTTGAAGGAGCCTGTGTGGGTTACTAAGCAAAACGAAGAAGTGGGGTCAACTAGTGGAGGCAATCAGGAAGCTGAAAACAATGAAGTGGATAGGGGATATCCCAAAGAACGGTAATGACGATGATGGTTTGGATTTTCTTAACTTGGAATTGCCTCAGAGAATAATACCTAATGATTTAAGTCACATGGCCGATCATTTAACTGAAGCTCCTCCAAAAATGGATAATGAGAATGTTTCGTTTGGAGTGACAACTAACAATGATTATTTAGCAAATGTGAGAGGCAAAAAGAAGGTAATTATAACGGCTCCTCCTAAATGATTTTGAGGAGCAATTCATCCATCAAATGACGATTATGACATGGAATGTCAGAGGGATGAACATATCTTTAAGAATGTGTAATTTATTATCCCTTCTGACAAAATTTAAACCAATATTAGTTGGTTTAGATGAAAGCAAGTAAAGCAGAGTTAATTTGGCTAATTTTAGAAGAATGCTTCCAAGAGGATGGGAATTATTTCCATGTGATGATACTTGGTTTTTTAGGAGAATTCTTCTTCTTTGGAACACTGAAGTATGGAGGATTTCTTTTATTTCTTCTTTGAATCAACATCTATCAGTACAAGCGAATAATATTGGAGGGCTTTCTATTATTTTAACTGTAGTTTACGCTTGTAATAGTTATCAGGAAAAGAAAATACTGTGGCAGCAGATTGTAAACGAAGCAGAAACTGTTAATGAGAAATGGGTTTTAATGGGGGATCTCAACAACTATACGTCTCATTTGGATAAAAAAGGGTCTTCCAGTTCCATTTCAACACATTAGAGCTATTGATAATTGTATTACACAAGCTGGAATGATAGAGATAAAGGCTTTTGGCTTCAACTTCACATGGAAACGAAGTGGAATTGCTAATAATATTGATAAAATATTTGTTAATCATGCATGTCTACAGTAGTTTATCGATATGAAAGCTTTGTCTCTATCTCAGTTGTTAAGTGATCATAATCCTCTTCTTCTTAACTTAATTCCTACTTCTTCATCGAAAGGATTTCCTTTTAGGTACTTAAATGATTGGCAATATAAATTGGGGTATGCTGAATGTGTCCATAATGGTTTTCAAGTTAGTGGGTAGCGTTTCCATAGCTATGTGTTCCAACAGAAATTGAATGCGTGCAAGTTGGAATTAAAACATTGGAATAAAGTTAGGCCTAAGGACAATGATTTGCTTATCAAGGCTGAAATTTTATTTAAAGAAAGAGAAATGGCATCAGATGTAGATCCAAAAAACTTGGAGTTGTATGAAAGTATGATTGAGGCAAAGAAAGCTTTGATGATTCAAAAACAAATAAAATTTTGTAGCTTCAAGCAGAAGGCAAAGGTTTCATGGCTGCAGGATGGCGATACTAACTCTAAGTTTTTTCACTCCAGAATTTCAACAAGGAAGTATAAAAATCATCTAAAAGCCTTGATAAATTCTAAAGGTAATCTTATTACAAACCGGAAGAAGTTGCAAAGGTGGCTATCGAGTACTATAGTGCATTGTTTAGAGGAGATAAGATTTGTGAGTTCCCTTCATTCCAAGCTACTTCTACTATAAATGATCAAGGACAACGGGTATTATTAAATCTCATTACATTAGATGAAGTTATATTTGCGATCAATTCTGTTCATATTAATACCAATCTAAGGTCGGATGATTTTAATTCTAAGTTTTATATATTACATTGGGATAAGATTAAATATGATCTTTTATCTACAATGTAAGACATGTTTCGGTCTGCCAAATTGCCTAAGAATTTGAATCATATATTTTTTAATCTCATTCCAAAATAGGAAGGCCTTTAGAAATCTCTCATTATCAACCTATACCTTGTTGCAATTTGTATTACAAAATTTTTAGTAAAATTTTGTGTAAAATAATAAAATGGTTTTTGCCTCCACATTATTTCTTCGAATCAGTGTGCTTTTGTTCTGTCAAGATCAATTGGGGATAATATTATTCTTGCTCATGAGTTACTAAGAGATTTTAAAAAACAAGGGTTGAGTAAATTTTGTGTGAAAGTTGACCTTCATAAGGCATATGACATGATAAGCAGTGAGTTTATATGTCATGTAATGTTCAAGACGGGTTTCCCTGTGCACTTTATTAATGTAATTTTTGAAAGTATATCAAACTCTATATTCTCAATCATGGTTCAAGGAATTCCTACTGGCTTTATTACTTCAAATAGGGGCATATGGCAAGAGGATCCTTTATCACCATACCTTTTTACAATTGCGACGGAATATTTGACCTATCATATTAATGAAGCCACTTTACAGAACATGTTTGTGCTAGTTCATAAGTTTGAGCCTATAGTGTCGCATTTATTGTATGCGGGTGATTTAGTTGTGTTTGGTAAGTGTTCTCCAATATGTGCAAATACTTTGAAATTTATATTTCGCAAACTGGAGAGGTACAGCGGTCTTACTATTAGTGATTTGAAGGCAAAGATATATTTTAGTTCTTCTGCATATAATACAAGAGAGATTTTATCAATTTTGGGATTTCAAATTGGACACTTACCAGTCAAATTCCTCGGAGTGCCTTTGTCTTCTAATTATGTGCACTATAATGACTATCAGTCATTATTAAGAAAAATTCAAAGCAAAATTCAAATGTGGGATGCCAAATTTCTCAGTTTTGCTGGAAGACGTGAGCTTATACAGTCTGTTATCACTCCTACTATATTATATTGAATATTCTTTTACCAATTTCTAGAGCATGTGTTAGAAAAGTTGAATGCTATATGTGAAGATTTTTTTTTTTGGAGGCAGTGTTCACAAGGTTAGCTAGAAAAAGCTTTGTACACCGAAAACTGAGGGTGGGATTGGCTTGAAATCATTATAAGATCTAAAGAAAGTCACGTGCATCAAACTATTGTGAAAGTTTCTATCATCCTCTTCATTGTGGAGTAGATGGATGTATTCAAAATATTGTATGGAAAAGTACTTTTGGCAATTAAAGATAGATAACAATGCCTCGAGTACGTGGAAAGCTATGATACGGCTAAGAACTAATGGGAAACATTCAATAAGGTGATTGCTTCAGGTACATCTACACTTCTTTGGTTTGAACCATGGGTGAATTGTAAGTGTTTGGTGGATTTAATAGGCTTGTCTCGATTTCAAGCTATTGGGAGGCAGGATGAAGTGGTTTTTGATATCATTATGGATGGGAAAATTGATGATGCTAATCTTCATGCCACAACTAGAGAAACATTTCATGAAGTCAATGGGGGTAGTGGTTAATAGAAGAGCTCAGGATGACTTCCATGAGTGGTGTGAAAGGGGTACTTTTACATTTCAAAAAGCTTGGTAGTTTGTCAAAGTAATGCAGGAAAGAGATTTATTATATAATGTCATTTGGCATAGTAGAAATGCAAAGAGAATGTATTTCATTTCATATTTGGCTGTGAATAACAGACTGTATACCAAGGACAGTATGAGGAACTTTGGGTTGATAAACGAGAATTGTTGCATTTTTTGTAATGCAGAAGAGGAAACAGTGGATCATTTGTTTTTTAAGTGTGGATATTCGTCATTCATTTGGTATAATTTAGCTGTGAAGTTAGGGTTATCAGTTGGAGATGATGTTACATTAAGGAGTGAAGCCGTGAAAATTTTGAATAAGTTCAAATGCAAAGATCAACTGTTGGATGCTACCTGTGGGGTATATACAACTGCAGTGTATCAAATACGGTTGGAGAGGAACTACAGGACTTTTAATAACAGATCTGTTACTAAAGAAATTCGGTTATTTGTGATTGAGAAAGAAGTTTGTGTTCAAGTCAAGGATAATGGAAGTAAAACAGCGAGATCGAGGGAGAAGGTGGACTGGTTGAAGAAATGGGGAATTGATTTATGCGACGCTGGTTAACTTTTGTATGTATTGTAATGGTGATTAGTGGTTAAGTACTATTGTAATGGGTGAGAAGAGAGATGATGTGAATGGCTTGTTATATGGTATAATTAATATATGGAATTTATATGTACTCTTTTCCCTTATATCGCACCCACTTAGGTTGGGGGAGGGGTATAAGGTTTTGATGAGGCATATAAAGGAAGTATATGATTGGTATAAGCAATAAAGTGTACCAATTTTCAAAATAAAATAAAATATAAATGCTTTAATGTGTGAATAAATTGTTTCAATTTGAATAAATCATGCTACACTTTTTTTTAAACAAGTATGACTTGTTAGTCGGGTAAACATATACCAAAGCATAAAAATTTGGCTTTGTGAAAGATACATTTGCCTAGATCTATGTAAAAGAGTTTTAAATTGCATGATTCTGTATCCTTTTACTGGGCTACTAAGATATTGCTTAATTTTGAATACACATGCATGTTGTGTGTTTAACAATAGAAGATCCAAATGGTATTTATTTTATTTTAATTATATACCAATTGCTTTTGGACATATATATAACTGGGTAACATCCAATATATAAACATGATATGGATATACCGATCCATTTAAAGATTTCACATGCAGCTATGTTATGAACACTACTGGACAGATATTTGTTTAATATAGGGGTTCTGCATATATATATATATATATATATATATATATAATATGTATATATATATGCATTGTGAAAATATTGAAATTTATAGTAGTCTGGCATACAACTAGCTCCTGTACTGTAATCTAGTTTAGATTAGTGGATGGAAAATTTTAAATGTCGTATGTGGTGGATGGTCCACCTTAAAAACCGATTAGCTGACTGTCAACCACAGTCACCTGTACCTTTTGTATTTTTATTATTGGTTATAATAAAAAGGTGTTTGAGGCCTCCTAAAAAACCGGTCGGCTTTGCCAAAAAAATAATATTGAAATGGTTTCAAAATCAGTTTATATAACATGAAAAAAGACATTGACCCCTGCATCAGTGAACATCTGAAAAACATGTACTTATCTGCAAACGTTCAATATTTGATTGTATTATTTACTTATATATTTGATATATATATATTGTTAAATTTAAACAGTGTTATATACATGTACATGTTTGATATATATATATATATATATATATATATACACACACATACATTGATGCTCTATTTATTTTCAAATGGATATTGGATCTGCTATTATTTATATTGATAAATACTTGTAGATTTAACCCTGAGGCATGTGTTAGTATGACTGAACCAATATGCACATCTAGATGGACATGTTGGTGCAGAATTCTTGGTAATTCCTGAAGCTAGTATGGTTTTAAAATTTGGTAGTATGACTGTTTGTTTGAATTTATACAGAATTAATATATTGGAACGTGTGAGTGTACTGATTTACAGCCTACCTATTTATGAAGCTTCTTGATTAACGAGTATGTTATGTGTAATCTGTTTATATTCGTATGATTTGGATGTCATGAATTAAGTTGGACTTATATATAGATATACTTCTGGAATTATGATAAGTTTACAAATTTTAAATGACCTGTTTGAATGATAATGGTCTTACGTAAGTGGGTTGATGTTGCAAAGTCAAACTAAATATTGAATTGGGCCTTGTAAATAATTCGCCCTGGCCTTGTAAAATTCTGGAAATTCAATGGGCTTGGATTTATATATAATGATGGAAATAGAAGTATAGCCACTTTTTCAATATTTATGGTAAATGTAAAGAAACCCAATTTATGTATTTTGATATTTATGGTAAATAGAAGAAAGTGCCATGTTTGAAGTATATAAGATATGCTGTAATTTTTTATTACCAAAATTTTGAAATGTTCAAAAGAAATATAGTCATGATTTCGATATAACATTAAATTTAAATACATATATATGTTTCATATATTTTATTTAAATCCAATTGATATTACTAATGCATAAATACCACTAGATAAGAGTTGCCACCTCGAATTATAAAATCCCTTTAAACCAATTATTTATATTAAGTCATGGTGACATCTTCCAATACACTCATCAATGCCAAAATAAATAGATGTAGGTAATACCAAAGCATTAGTGCACTGTTTATTTTGGTTATATGTGGTAGAGTAAATGTGATGCTCAACTGTGTAATTGGGTCTGACTTAACTAGGCTGCATAATAAGATTATGGGATTGAGACAAAGCGCATGAAATATTCAATATTTAAAATGAACAAAATTGTTCATCTTGCTATCCTATGTGATATACTTGACATAAAATGTCTACCTAAAAGATTGTGTTTTAGGGATTAGCTAAAGCTAACTCAAGGCATGATTAGATACAGATCTTGGATCACTAAGATATATATATAGTGATATATATAAATAGGGTATTGTTAAAGGGACTCCAATTTTGGTTGGGGGGGGAGGGACAAATTTTAAATTATTGTTCAATTGTTAAGGGGGTACCAAATAGATTGGCCTCCCCTTAGACATTTAATTAAAAATTCCAATATTAACCCCATCATCCTATTTAATGTAAAACTTAACATCTAAATCCTAATTAATTAGCATAATTTAATGAAATAAAAAAGGATATATTTAACATAACTGAGATAGCAACTGCAGCGATATTTTGACAATTCAATGCAACTTAATCATGCGAAATAAAGATATAGCAAAGCCAATTGAAAATGTGATGAAATACAAATAGTTGCAGTAAAATTGACATGTAGAAATTGCTTGTGCGAACCAAATATAACAATTAATCCATTGCAATACATATAACTACAACACCTGATTTAAATAAGAAGACTACTAACATGTGTGATTTTGTATGTGAAGAAAATCGTAAGACATTAATTACAAACAATGTGGCGAAAGAGGGCATTAGTACTTAACAACAAATTGGGGATATTGCACAAATTTAGAAGGACTAGGACAACCCGCTTATACAATTAGCAAATAATTTATTAATCTCTAATGGAACTATAGCTGTACACATAATAAAAGGCTAGTGAATTGTAACGCTACAGAGATAATTGACTTTTCCTCAAACCAACAGGGACAAACTCAATTGAAAAATGGTGGAAGATAATAGCTATAGTGATTTTACTGTAACAGTTGAAGATAACAACTATAAATATTACCAATTTTACTGCAACTATTCATGGCTGTCATTATTTATCAATATTGACAAATTTAATCTACATCAAGCTACCAAAAATAATCCTCACATAAATACATCGTAATCAATTTGTTGGAGACTTGGGAATATCATTTTCGTTCGAACAATTGTGGTAATCTAGGGATTCGATTTTTTTTTAAAAAACAGCAAGCTCTGTTTTGATAAAAATAGAAGAGATTGATAATGAAGCAAGTATTGTTGTTACGAGGGGCAGTTTAGTCCATGTTTATTTTAAAATAAAAAAATCAAGCCCTCTCTTAACAATTTTCTTAAAAAGTGGAGTCCCCTTAAAATTGTTTCCCCCTTAACCAAAAGTGGAGTCCCCTTAAAATTGTTTCCCCCTTAACCAAAAGTGGAGTCCCTTTAACAATCCCCTATAAATAAAGGGATGTTACTTTGAGTGAGAACATATTTTAGTTTAAATTATACATTTATGAAATGTTCCATAAAATTTTGATTGTCAAAATTTGTGTGTATATATATATATTGCAAGTTCATTTATCATTGTTTTATTATTATTATCTACGGTAGATATTAAATGGTAAACAACTCCGATAATTTATTGCTAAAATTGATAATTTAGAAGGATAAACTGAATTAAATCAAATTTCTTGATTAACATCAGAATTTGAAGATTGTCCACAAACAAAAATGAAACATAATTGTTTTACAAATATAGAAGATCTAAAAGCGAAAATTGAAGTACGACTTCAACAAAATAAAATATAAGTGTTATAACTATCTACTCATACAACTCTAGTGTTAGATGTAAGTTATTGATTACATATACGTATATGAATTTGCAGGAATAAAAATAAGAGTAAAAATATGACAAAAGATAAGTGGACTTACAAGTGGAAATGAAACAAACGTTACTGCATTATCCATAGGAAGCTGCTTCTTGTTCTAAACAATGACTTAATTGAAGAATTAAAATATTATTATTATAAAATTCTGTTTAAAATAAATATTATTTTGTATCTTGTTTAGACAAGTTTGAATTTCATTTGTAATAAAAGAAAATTTTTATTCATTTTATTTAAATGAAATATCTTATGGAAATACGCAATAAGTTAAGATTTTGTGAATCCTTAACTATTATATGTTTGATTATAACTTAAATATTGGACGAATTAAATAAAATGATCCAACATACCTTGGTATTGTCGGTTAGGCCATATAAGCAAGAAATGCATATCAAAACTCCATAATGATGGAATTTTGAGGTTATTTGATTTCGAATTATGAAGAATACAAATCTTTTTTATTAGGCAAAAATGACAAAATCACCTTTTGATTCACACAATGGATGGGCCGTAAGCGTTGGCCCTCATACATAATGATGTGTGTATATATATATATGAACAAATGAATACATAGGCTAGAGGTAGGTTTTATTATTTCATTACATTTACTAATGATGTCAGTAGATATGATTGTGTGTATCTTATGAACACAAATCGAAATCCTTTGAAAAGTTCAAAGAATTCAAAAATGAAGTTCAAGGCCAATTTTGAAAGAAAATAAAACTCCTCGAACAGACTGAGGAGTACAATTAAGCCAATAATTTAATGACTATCTAAAAGAGTGTGAAAATGTGTCACAACTCACTCCACCTAGAACACCATATTGAAATGGTGTACCTGAAAGGAGAAGTCATACCTTATAAGATATGGTATGATAAATGTTAAGGCTTATAGATCTTCCAATAAATATTAGGGTTATCCCCTTGAAAAAACTGCGTTCATATTTAATTACAATCCTACTAAAATGATTCTGAAGATGCCATATAAGATATGAACTAGGGAACGTCCTAGTGTGTCTTTTATGAAGATTTGGGATGTGAGGCATTTGTTAAACGTCTTCCCTCTGACAAGCTTGGACCAAAATCTGATAAATATTATTTTGCGGAATATCCAAAAGAAGCAAAAGGATATTATTTCTATAAATCCTCTGAGAATAAATTTTTGAATTGGTACCCTTCAAAAGGGAGAATTAGTCTTTGAAATACCAATGGGAATAAAATAGAACCCTGAACGTCTCGCGAACCACAAAATACCATTGAACCTTGTATGGATAAGAAATTTAGTGGGAGTAACACAGTAATACTAATGTTATAAATTGATAACATATTACTTATTAGGAATGATGTTAGTTTAAAACAAGAAATAAATACTAATTCTACTAAAGAACATGTTTGGATTAAGAAGTTCATTATTGAACTGAATACATTGTTGATCCAGTGATTAACATTGTAACATCAATGGATCCATCGATCAGTCCTATAAACCTAGATCTCATTATCGATCCAAATACATATTTAAGAAATATAATTTCACCTTTGAAATTGTTCACAGAGGAAATACACATATCTGCAAAGTACTTATAGACAATAATGTTGCAAACCCACTGACTAAAACTCTGTTGCAGCAGAATAATAATAGTAACACTAGTTTTCATAGGTATACGATGCATAAACAATTGACTCTAGTGAAAGTGGGAGATTTGTTAGAGTTAATGCCCTAGAGGCATTCCATTTGATGTGATAAATAACACCGTTGATGTTATAATTTTATTTTGTATAAAATATTCTATTATGTTATATTTACTATGTACTATGAATATTAACAAAATAGAAGTATTTAGAATTATAATACAGAATTATATAGTTTAAAGTAAGTGACTTGAACATGAGATCATATAACAATAACTATTATAATTCTTAAATGTCCCTTGTCAAGTTTTATTGTTTATATAGGGCAACAATAAAACATAGAGACTAATATGTTGATTGACTGATGATCATATCTCATTGATCATTAATATACATGATATTAATGTTAATACATAAATACGTATTGGAGAACCGCGTATTGGGCTAACCCAACATGAGAAAACCTCATGTAATGTAATTAATAATGTCATAAGTTATTCTCATAGTGGCAGTGATGTAATGGCCCTCAGACCTAAAATCATTATAATTTTATTTAAGGATATTTGTGTTTTGATAACATTACAAGTTACTTTTAACCGAGTAGGATAAAGGTGATTATCGGATACATCTCAAATCGTTTGAAAGCTATGAATGATCTCGATGGAATTTAACCCTACAATATAAGTATTGATATCCATGAGCCTCTTAATTGAGTGAGACTATGAAATGCATGGCTGTGCTCAAATATTAATTTGTTTTATGCAGTCTACTCATCGATCAAGGTAAAAGGATTAAATCATAAAGAAGATGATATGTTCCATACCTTGAGTTTAATCCTGGATATATTGGTTAAAAAGATTAAATTACATTTGAACACTAATGAAAGAAAAGGTTGTATCGAATCATTGATTTTATTATAATTGGGGCTGCAACATTGTATTACTAGATGTCGCCCACTGTTTATAATTTTAAATATGATTTAAAATTATTGTCAATGTTATAGTAACCTATGCAGTCACACACTTAGAACGTTATAATAAGAAGACCATTCATTGGATAAATAAAATATCAATCTGTTGATATTTTATTTGGCGTTGAAATGGTTTGCCGATTGTTTCCTTAGTTTAAGGTACACATTTAATTTTATAAGGGGTACTTGTTCCTTTAAAATTAATACATGATAACCATAAAAATGATATTAGATCAAAAAGGAAAAAAAACCTAATGGCGGCAAGTACCGCAACCCATTTTCTTTTTCGATTCGAAAGACAATCGAAAAGGAAATTCGTTTGTGTGGATACTAATAGAGGTGCAACATCTGTTTTGCTCTCGATTCAATGCTTCTACACTCATTCGAGATTGAGATTCGTTTGTTTATTAATGGATTCATCACGGAACGTATTAAACCCTAATCGATATAATTTTGATTTAGTATTCTTGCATAGATCTTTGTTTTAAATTGTTATACCGTTAAAATTGGTTATCGATTAGATCGTAGGAAACCAACATAAATATATTCTAGATTTATATTTGTTTAGTTTGAAATTCGAATCTTGTGTGTGTATAATTATCGTATAACTTGTTTTATTAATAACTTTATCATACAGACTCCTTTTTCGATAAATAAAATATGAAAACGGGTCAGAGTCTCGCCACAAATACAATAGTAATGTTTTCATAGTCAAATTCCCAATTGCCCAAAATTCTTTTTTCAACTCATTTATATTTTATTAATTTATTATTTTTTATATTTAATTTAATTATCTATCTCTATTTAGGGTGTATTTTATGGGATGCTACAACTGGCCTAGAGTAAACCAACAAGTGAGAATGTACTGTACGTGATGTATTATTACCACTTTTTGGGTTACTGTTAGGACGTTTGCGACACATTCTCGGGTAATTATGTGGGACCTTCTAGTCAATTCTTGATGTTTACCAGTACTAGGCCGTGATAGACCAATTATGTAGACTAGAGAGTCTACCTGTATAAAGTGGTTGTGTGGGGCTTACAAGCCAAAAATACTTACATAGATAACTGCATGGGATGCTAAAACTGTGTGGTAGTACTCTAAAACAATGTGGGCAGTACTGGTGGACTTAAGATGACTATGTGGCATATACATGTTAGGGATGAGAATCATAGATCTTAAGGAAAAAATTACACTAGAGGGGGAGGAGTGAATAGTGTTTTAAAGAATTGTTAGAAAACTTAAAAAATTACTCAAACTGCTATATGAATCACAGAATGAATATCACAACAGAAACAATCGCAGATGCAGATATAAACAAAAATAGAATGTAAAAAAGGAAAGAATACACCGGATTTTATACTAGTATGGATTATTCCTACGCAACGTTGGATTGACCAGAGTTTTTTAATATCGGTATCCAACCACAACCTCCTTGATTTCAAGGCTACAAGGCTAACACTTATTTAACACCCTTGATTTCACGGCTACAAGGTTAACACTGATTCAACACCCTTGATTTTACGGCTACAAAGTTAACACCGCTCATTTCCCTTGATTTACGGGCTACAAGAAACACACCCTTTCCTTATCAATTACAATTGCTATAGAACTCTTGAATAACACTTCCAACCAGAGAGTAATTGATAGAGATTGAGAATAGAAAGAGAGTGGTATAACTTGTATTGAAATTGGCAGAGTATAAGTGTAGAAATTTGAAATTTGAAGTAGAATAATGGTGGGATATAAGTAGGGAAGATGGAGATGATATATGTTAAAACCCAAATTAGATCTCAACACCGAAGGTACAAAAATTGTACTTCACCAATATGGTAAGAAATTAAAAGGAGCCACAATCGTAGATGCAAATAAAAAGAAAATGATTTCTATAGTGGTTCGATCTTAGGAAAGATCTACATCCACTTTGGGAGAAACTTTCATTATCGTATGCAAATTTACAAGGTTTGAATATTCGATCATTACATCGATTTTCATCCTCACACACTCTTCTCTTGATTTGATCTTAAGAGGCAAAAGAAGTAGAGAAATCCTCTAAGTATAGCAACTTGAGAAGTAGATCTATGATTCACCAAGCTCTTGAGTGGATTTCCATGATTTGATGGAGAATACCGTGTTTGATCTTGGATTGGAGGTGATAGAAGAAGTAGAAATCACTTAGAATTGCTTAGGAAATGGTTGTATAGCCTTTCGGGGTCATAAAATTCGGTCCCTAATAATGAGGGTTCATGCCCTATTTATAGGAGTGAGGAGGAGCCAAAATATAGTATTCAGGCCACCGATCGGTCTGGAACTTATTTATGGAGAATGCCACTGGCCGGCTGTAAACAACAGTCATTTGAGGTACCAATCGATCTATACCGATTGGTTTGATTTATTAACCACCGATCGGTCATTAATTCATGATTGATCGGTATCAATGCATGACTGACCGGTAGGAAACAATTCCAGAACATATATAATTTGCTTACTGTTCCCCTTTATTACGCCTATACCACTTTGTCCCTTTGTGCCTCCTTTCTTTTATTCTTGCTTCGCCACGTGTACTGTGTATTGTATAATATATTCTATGTTTTTACCTTTTTTATCATACTCGGTTATTTTTTGGCCAACTCTCGTATAGGCTTGTACATAGGAAGGTTTAGAACTGACTAACCAGCGTTTGTGAGTGCTGACCGAATGGTATACGGATGAGTTGACCGATCAATATGCGGAGGAGTCGACCGGCCACGGAGAAGCTGACACGTCGTTATACTATGCATGACTACAATGTACATTAGTATCTAAATCCATTGATCAGTCTATGCAAACGTATTATCAACAGGACCGATTAGTTATTGCCATGCTAAACCCTATTTGGATACCAACCGGCTGCATTTCTTTGACCGATCACATGCTTCTTTGCGGACTTTTTCATGCATGATGTCAACGACCACGTATACAATTAATATTTGGAAGCCATGCATCAATGTATTAAACTAATCCATTTGGATGCTGCTTATGTATGTATACATGAAATGTACTCACGTTTTGCTATACGTGGATTGCATGGGACCATGGTTTCACATCACCAGTACTGGACCCGTATTCTTTATGCTTTACACTTTGGAACTTCTTCATAAAATAGAAATATGTTGTATCCACAAAGCCATCTGGTTTACATGTTATATTTCTTGTGTTATAAGGTCCAGTTTATCATATAACTGGTTTCAGATCTTCCCACACTTGAATAGGTTACGTGCATACAACATTTATGTCCATGCTTTGTATGCTTTTGTCAATATGTTGTAGCATATCAATATTAAATTATTTATTTAGCATAACAGCTTCGCATATAAGAGTGGAAATGCCGGATCCATATTGCTCTGGTGCTTCTCGATATATCATCTACTGAGACTGGTCCATATTGCCTATATTGATACCGACTGCCATGTAATTTTCCAATGCATGTATCTTGTATATAATATGCTCAATCCATTTTAATGAACATGTTGACGTGTACTGCATTCATATGTTATGTGTACAACTCTTGGAATCATAACCGATCGATCAGTAGTGTAGCGCAGACCGGTCAGTACCTATGTGTGATGAGTCCGACCGATCCGTAAAGACCGACAAACCGATATCATGGTGCACATCCGATCACTACACTAGATGGTCGATATATGAATTTATGAACCGTACTAACAACGGGGTTAACATTTGCCCCTCGAAGCTTGTATTTTTGCTTGTGAAAAATGCGGGCTTCGAAACGAACGTTGTTATTGATATATTTTGCATTGAGACCCAGTTGTAGCTTTTGTTTGCTATGGCAATTCAGCTTCGAACTCGTATGCTTCATGCCACCTGTTCTATAATTAAAATAAGCGGTTGAACAATTTTAGACTTATACTCGCCATCGATTGTCCATATCGATAGTGGATTAGTTAATCATTAAAAATGATTTATAGAGAATTTTATTTTGAATTGAATAAAGCGTACGCGCACGATTATTCTATTCAACGGGTTAAAATTCATCGAATATTATTTGCACAAGCACGATATTCTAATTTGAATTCGTACCAGCGCTTAAGATCAACTAGTCGAGAAAATTTGATTGCGGATTTCAAGCGTTTTGATTACTTATATGATGGTATACGACATTTCCCATTTGGGAAATACGTATCTGTGATTTATTTTCTGCTTCCATTTAGAGAAGTCTTTGATATTCATTCCCCTCGCCTAGGAGGTCATTGTCGGTCCTTATTGTGGGAATAATTTTTAATGCTCAATGTTTGTATGCTTTGTCGATCAGTTTTGACATCAGAGACTCCGTTGAATGCCCCGTGCTTTGGAGACGTCGTTATAACCCAATGTTCATCTTCTACTGTCGACTGAATCAACATTATAGAGTTTATTGAGCATTGTTGATTTATTCTGCAGAGAAGTTGCTTTCTCTATGGAAAGGTTTTTTGGTTGTCGCATCGTTTTGCATCGTGAACTTCAGCGAGGTTCAGATGAGGTTGCATCACTCCGCGCCACGAGCTTCCGTGCATCGTTTCACGTATGGCGAACTCCTGCGCTTTGTTTCATGCAGCGAATTCCCGCGAACCTTTGGTGTTTATATTCTTCACATCTAGAGATTCCATATGTTATGCAAATGATTTAATCTTGGAGGGTTGCATCGCTTCATGCCACGAACTCCAACGCTTCGTTTCACGTATACTGAACTCCCGCGCTTCGTTTTACGCAATGAATTCCCGCGACCTTGGAGGGTTGCATTGCTTCGCACCACAAACTCCCACGCTTCATTTCAAGTGTAATGAACTCCCACGCTTCATTTTGCACAACGAATTCCCGTGACCTTGGAGGGTTGCATCGCTTCGCGCCATGACCTCCCACGCTTCGTTTCACGTATAGTGAACTTCCGCGCTTCGTTTCGTGCAAAGAAATCTCGCAACCTTGGAAGTTTGCATTACTTCGCGCCCCGAACTCCCATGCTTCGTTTCACGTATAATGAACTCCCGTGCTTCATTTCGTGCAACGAATACCCGCGACCTTGGAGGGTTGCATCGCTTCGCTACGAAATCCCATGCTTCATTTCACGTATAGTGAACTCCCACGCTTCATTTCGCGCAATGAATTCCCGCGACCTTGGAGGGTTGCATCGCTTCGCGCCACGAACTCCCACGCTTCGTTTCACATATAGTGAACTCCTGCGCTTGTTTCACACAACGAATTCCTGCGACCTTGGAGGGTTGTATTGCTTCGCGCCGTGAACTCCCACGCTTTGTTTCACGTATAACGAACTCTTGCGCTTCGTTTCGCGCAACGAATTCCCGCGACCATGGAGGGTTGTATCGCTTCGCACCACGAACTCCCATGCTTCATTTCACATATAGTGAACTCCCACACTTTGTTTCACGCAACGAATTCCCGCGGCCTTAGAGGGTTGCATCGCTTCGCACCACGAACTCTCACGCTTTGTTCAACGTATAGAGAACTCCCACGCTTCGTTATGCGCAACGAATTTCCGTGACCTTGGAGGGTTGCATCGCTTAGTGCCACGAACTCCCACGCTTTGTTTCACATATAGTGAACTCCCGCGCTTCATTTCGTGCCACAAACTCTCGCGACCTTGGAGGGTTGCATTGCTTCGCGCCACGAACTCTCACGCTTCGTTTCACGTATAGTGAACTCCCGCGCTTCGTTTTGCACAACGAATTCCCATGAAACTTTGGGATTTCGGATCTATGGCTATTTGCATCCCTTTATGCCATTTGACTCATTGGGACTTTCCTTATTCAATCTTCAAAGTGGTACTCTTCATCCTTGCTCTATGCATATCGATGGTTATAGCACTTGACATTTGAATTAGTGTTTGTCGGTGTTGTCTCACTTTGTCAGGCCTTGAGAGAGAAAACGCTCATTGGATAGCCTGTAATGAAAAATTGTCTGTTAGCAAATTTTTATGTATATTTTGCGAGTCATAGATTTATACAGGCAGGCAAGACTTCATTCATAAAGCTATTGTTTGGTACAATACATGTAATCATTACAGACTTTTTACAATAAAGTAGAACATAGAAAAGAGTAAAGTAATGCAAGAAGTAGAGTAAGGGCGATAGTGATCGCTTATTCCGAGCTGCAGATATTAGATCATCATCAACGGCTGTTAGTTGATTATCAGCCTTGGATTAGTTTAAGCAGAAGCTATGTTGCTTAGACCGGATTGGCCATTTGATGCCCCTTGCCCCTACGGAGTTCCAGAAGGATTTGGATCTTAGGAATTCTTCACATATTGTTGTAGATAGTTCTTCCTAATCAGCTCTTCAATCAATGATTTCAGATGCCAACATTCATTGGTATTGTGGTCTTGCTGATTGTGGAATCTGCAGAACTTCCCAGATTTGGTTGGATGGTCATTCATTTTCATTGGCTGAGGCTACGGGTAATCTTACGCATCCTTTATGGAAAGGTAGATGTTCTCAGGAGTGTCACTCAGAGGAGTTAGATCAAACGAATTAAGAAGATGGAACTTCTTATTAGCCTTGTTGTCATTCCTGTCATTTGTGCGCTTCTTCACCTGAGTGTTCTTTTGATTGCATTGAATAGTAGCATTTTTGGAGCTTCAAGAAGTTGGTTACCACCAATGATCAGAAGAGGAACAGGATAATCGTCCACTCTCATGTACTCCTCCGCCTTTTTGTAGAACTTGTCAAGCATATTCGGTTCCTTCATCTTTATCCACTTCCCGAATTCGCTTGTTTTATCTATAGCATCGAGTAATGCCATGAGAATTATACGTGGCTCTGGATTCCTCACTTCAGACAGGGAAACATTGAATCGACTGAGAAAGGCTTTAACAGTTTCCCCTAGTCTCTGATTCATGGCTGAGAGCGTTATAACATCCTTAGCTTTGATAGCATACAAGCGGAACTTCTCCTTGAACTTTTTGGTCAGATCATAGAACTGGTTTATGGATTTAGGTGGCAGTTTTGTGAACCATAATGATGCAGCACCTTCTAAGTAGAGAGGAAAATATGTGCATCTCATCTCATCAGTCACCTTAGCCGCACTTATATGCCACTCGTATTTGAATAGAAAGCAATTAGGATCAACAAGGCCATAGTACAGAGGTAGGGTTAGGGAATTGAACTTCTTTGGACATTCTACTTCAAGGATTCTTTCGGTGAATGGAGCCCTATCCGGAGAGAAGTCCCATTCTCTTTCATCGTATGTGCTATCTTGATTCCTCTTCAAGATTTGTTATATCATACCCGATTCTATCATACCTGAGATGTATTCTTCATTGTTATGCCGCTCTACGAAGCTAAGTTCCTTACCAAATGTTCGTCTAGACAAGCGGTCTTGATTAGAGAGCTTAGGTACATTGCCTTCTCGACGAGGAGGTGCCCCCATGGAAAGATTGGTAACCTTTTGAACGTTCACCACAGAATGATTCTTAGCTTTTGATTTCAACTCTTCGATGTTAGCTTCATCCTTGTCACCCAACCAGTCATAATCATCTTCCAAGTTGTCAATGCGGTTATGATCAGAAGCCGGCGATTTATTATTTTCTTTGAGATCAACATGGACCTTTCGAGGGGCTGGATTTGGTCGATCATTAAGGATGGCGTCAAGTTTCTCCATCATGGCTTTAGTAAAAGCGTTCATTCATTGGTTCATGTTGGTCATAGAGGCATTCAACTCATTTTTGGTCACGTCGGCTCCACTCTCCGAGTTTTCACCAACTTCAAAGCGGTTGGTAAGCGGTGTTTCTTCGTTAGTGACATTACCGATTTCTGTCGTGGCTTTACTAGCGGTCTTCTTGGATTTAGCCATAATTTCTGAGAAGGAGGTGGTTTAGAACTTCAGTGGTAGTCTCTTAACCTTGTGAGAAGTGTGAGAGAAGGAAGTGCGAATGTGGCCCCATAGTGGGCGCCAAATGTTAAAACCCAAATTAGATCTCAACACCAAAGGTACAAAAATTATACTTCACCAATGCGGTAAGAAATTAAAAGGAGCCACAATCATAGATGCAAATAAAAAGATAATGATTTTTATAGTAGTTTGATCTTAGGAAAGATCTACATCCACTTTGAGAGAAACTTTCATTATCATATGCAAATTTACAAGGTTTGAATATTCTCTTATTACATAGATTTTCATCCTCACACACTCTTCTCTTGATTTGATCTTAAGAGCCAAAAGAAGTAGAGAAATACTCTAAGTATGGCAACTTGAGAAGTAGATCTATGATTCACCAAGCTCTTGAGTGGATTTCCATGATTTTGATGGAGAATTCCGTGTTTGATCCTGGATTGGAGAAGTAGAAACCACTTAGAATTGCTTAGGAAATGGTTGGACAGCCCTTCGAGGTCATAAAATTCGGTCCCCATTAATGAGGGGTTCATCCCCTATTTATAGGAGTGAGGAGGAGCAAAAATATAGTATTTAGGCCACCAGTCAGTCTGAGACTTATTTACGGAGAATTCCACTGGCCAGCTGTAAACAGCTATCATTTGAGGTACTGATCGGTCTATACCAATCGGTCTATTTTATTAACCACCGATGGGTCATTAATTCATGACTGATCGGTGTCAATGCATGACCGACTGGTAGGAAACAATTCCTGGACATATATATTTGCTTACTATTCCCCTTTATTACGCCTATACCAATTTGTCCCTTTGTGCCTCCTTTCTTTTATTCTTGCTCCGCCACGTGTACTATGTATTGTATAATATATTTTATGATTTTACCTTTATTATCATACCCAGTTATTTTGTGGCCAACTCTCATATAGGCTTGTACATAGGAATGTTTGCAACTGACTAACCAGTGTTTGCGAGTGTTGACCGACCGGTATATGAATGAGCTGACCGATCAGTATGCAGAGGAGCTGACCGGTCACAGGGAAGCTGACAGGTCATTATACAATGCACGACTACCATGTACATTAGTATCTAAAGCCATTGATCAGTCCATGCAAATGTGTTATCAACAGGACCGATCAGTTATTGCCATGCTAAACCCCATCTGGATCCCGACCTGCTGCATTTCTTTGACCGATCACATGCTTCTTTGCTGACGTGCTCATGCATGATGTCAACGACCCGGTATAAATTTTATATTTGGAAGCCATGCGTTAATGGACTAAACTAATCCATTTTTGGATGCTACTCATGTATGTATACATCAAATGTACTAACGTTTTGCTATATGTGGATTGCATGGGACCATGGTTTCATGTCACCATAACTGGACCCGTATGCTTTATGCTTTACACATTGGACCTTCTTCATAAAATAGCAATATGTTGTATCCACAAAGCCATCTGGTTTACATGTCATATTTCTTGCATTATGAGATCTAGTTTATCATATAACTGGTTTCAGATCTTCCCACACTTGAATAGGTTACGTGCATGCAACATTTATGTCCATACTTTGTATGCTTTTGTCAATATGCTATAGCATATCAATTATTATATTATTTATTTAGCATAACAACTTCGCATATAAGAATGGAAATGTCGGATCCATACTGCTCTAGTGCCTCCCAATATATCATCTACTGAGAATGGTCCATATCGCCTATATTGATACAGACCACCATGTAATTTTCCAATGCATGTATCTTGTATGTAATATGCTCGATCCGTTTTAATGAACACGTTGATGTATATTGCGCTCATATGTTACATGTACAGCTCTTGAAATCATAACTGATCGATCGGTAGTGTAGTGTAGACCGATTTGTACCTATGTGATGAGTCTGACCGATCCGTAAAGACCGACAGAACCGACATCATGGTGCACGTCCGATCACTACGCTAGATGGTCAATATATGAATTTATGAACCAGACTAACAATGGAGTTAACAATATACTGTGAAAAAATTCAAAATCAGACACACCCATTCGTAGAACGTTTTAAATACCTAAAGACACATCTATTTGAATTTAAAATTTGTGAAAGTTAGGTGTATGTCAATATATGTATTGAATTTTAAATCATTTTCAAGTATTTAAATCAATATATATTTATATATTCGGGAAATTCTTAAAACAAAACTAGTTGTTTAAAATATAATTTCTAAAGTATAAAAAAATAGTAAGATATAATTTAAACATATGATGCAAAAACTATATACATAGATGGTATAAAACTATATAACATAATTATAAACCCATATATATATATAATATAACTTTATAATATTTAAACTAAATAAGCTTATATATTTGAAATCATAAGAAAAAATCTTTGGAGATTTAAATTCATTTTGAAATCAATTTTAAAAAGATAAATTGAAAACAAAATTTTGAGAGTGATAACCAAAGTTTTACATACTAACTAGAATCTATTACGTTGATAACCTTGAACTCTTGAAATCTTGATACTCATAGGTCTTGAATCTCCTTTGATATCTTGAATCTCTGAAAACTCTTAACTGTACAGTCTTCAGTATTTATTTCCTACATGTAAATCTTATATATATATATATTGGATAAAGATGTTATTATATATATTATAATCAATAATGTTAGCAAGGTTATTGTCATCAAAATTCCATTCTCCAACAATTTCCCTTTTTTGATGATGACAACCTTTGTTTATAAAATATTCATACTTGATATTACTTGTTAATCTGATTCTTTGATTACTCTACCTTTCACGATGAATTCCTTCTAACTCCCCCTTAAACTATGCTTATCTTAACTATACCCTATTTTATCATTTCTAACCCTTTGTCATTAACAAAAAGTATTTCTAATTATACTCCCCTTAAAATTGTACCAATAACGATCATATTGACTAATTCTATGTATAACTGCTCTTAAAATTATAATTCTAAATCTAAAAGTTTATAAATTCCCCTAAATTAATGACAATATAAATGTAATTCTATCAACATAATCAAGAGTATAAATAAGCAATCCAATCAATTAATCCAAACCATATATACAAGTCAAATTCAAATCAAATAATATTTACTAGTTTTCAAGAACATACCACACAAAGCATATCAATCAATCCAAACAAATTCTTACATATCTTGGAACTTCCACTCATCCATCTCCACCAAAGATTGGAACATTTCTGTTGACTTCCCAGTCTTCTTTGTCTTTAGTGAGAGGTGCTCCAGTGGTGTTGTTATCTTCATCTCTGGAAAGAGAAGAGATATTCAAACGAATAACATTAAAGTGTTTTTCTTGTTGTTCAATCATCTTTATCTGACTTAATTCTAGATGACTTTGATTGTGAAGGATTATTGATAGGATATTCTTCAAAGAATTGAGAGTTTCTTCAAGATTTTCACAAGGATTGTGTATAGGATTAGCCATTATTTGATTATTTAGAAGAGGAGTAATTAGAAAAGAAAGAGAGAAATAAAAATAAGATTTTTTTGGAAGAAAAATGTATTTATATAGTCTAAAATTCATTTAGAAATGAATAGACATATGGTAGTTATTTATAAATTCAAATTTGAACACATTTGAATTTCTGACAGTTATATGTCGACATGTACAAATATGCATATCGAAATACCCATGTGTCTTTTGGGTAATTTTGAATTTCTACACAATTTTGACTTATTTCTTACTATATTATATTATTTACTTTATTTTAATGTTTTTACAGATATTAAAGATCAATTTTGACAGCAAACAAGATCATTCAATACTACTAGAAAGAAAATACATTCAAACGATATAAGCTAATATGATAGGTTAACATAAGTTAATAAACTTAAATTTCAGCTGATGAACATAAGGAGGATGACAATCCAAGTTTTCTTCCTACTTTTCTGAAAAGCTTGCTCATTTTAGAGGAGATTGATTGAGATCCTTCTTGATTTTCTTTTGGTTCTTGGCTATTTTGACTTAATTTTAGATAATTATTTCTTTGGACATGACTTTAGTAGATCTTAGACATTCTACACTTTCCACGGAGGATTCTTCTTTGTCGATTTCCATTGAATTTTCTTCTTGTTCCATTTTAGCTTGTTTTTTGGCATGTGACTCATAGGGTTTGAAAGTGATTGGAATTTGCATAAGAGATATATTTCCCGAGTTAAAAACTTTTCTAGGCACAAATTCCTCTCCTTTGAAAAATAAACACCCCACCTCTGTTAAGGTCACTCACAAAGGGAATGCCTTAACTTCGGTGGAGCATTTTAGGTAAAAGATGCAGATAAATTACAAGACAGACAAATAAAGCAGAGGAAAATAAAGTCATTTTATAAACAATGTGGTTCAGTCAAGCTTTTACAATACTTGTCTCAAACATACTTAAAAGTAATACAAAGAACTTCTGTCTTGATTTAAAAACTTCCAAGTATAAAAAAAGCAAAAAAATAACAATGATATTCCCCAATAAAGCATGAACTAGCCATAGCAGTGGAAGACAGAGTCTAAAGCAATACATCGACTATCTTTGAGTTTGGAAAGAAAACTGAGCTAAATGGTAACATTTCCTCCCTGCGAACCTAGGGGGAATGGAAGAAAAGAGGCGAAACAAAACTAGGTCAGACATAAGTCTGGTAAGTCCAGTGACTTTCAGCATGTAAACAGGAAAAAGCATCATCACATGAATAAACTGAATATAAGACAATACCGTGAGAACAAGGATAACAAGATAACATACGATTAGTATAGATATGATAAGGCAAGATAAACTAAGTGCGCTTCTACCCTTTCTCTGCTTCGCTACTACCTTGTTATTCTGATTTCTATATCTCTGCACCACCTAACTAGTGTCCCAACTAGTAATCTATATAAAATGATAATATGATAACTTGATCCCAATCCCCGTGATTGTGGTAGCCTTCATGTGTACATCTATTATGAGGATTCCACATCAATCAGCCTAATTGTCATGAATGAGTTAGACGTACCCTTACTACCCTATCGATCAGCTCCTTACTCGTATTAATTTTTACTTGTGTCTGTGTCAATCGGCCCTCTCTTGCGTGTAAATACCCTGTGCTGGTCCCAACATAAGGTGTATCAGTCCTTATGATAGCGACCCGACACGGTTAAAGATGCACAATGTATAACTACTAGTACCCAGTGCCTGCTTTTTCCCCACTCCGGGGTACGTGCACGCCCGTAAACCGTTGGAACCTACACTGACGTACCCCCTGCCGCTATTTTGACCGCTTATAATCAGCCCAGTAATCGTTCCCCACCCTGCCTAGTTTAGGGTACCATTACAACTATGTGGGTTACTGCTTAAATGGGTCCTCGTTACTAGGGTTTCCTACTGGTTAAGTTTGTGGGCCTATCTATACAAATATTACCCACCTACGCGAGATGTACTTAACCCTTCCTCCGATTCAAGCATGTTTATTTAATGGTTAAGCTTTTGTGGGCCTATATTTACCAATATTACCCACCAACCTGATATGCACTTAACCCACCTACTGATTCAAGCATGTTTATTTAATGGTTAAGTTTTTGTGGGCCTATATTTACCAATATTACCCACCAACCCGATATGCACTTAACCCTCCTACTAATTCAAGCATGTTTATTTAATGGTTAAGTGGTGTCCATTCATGTTAACTTAACCCACCCATTCATCATGTCATGTTGGTTAAGTGTTTCTTATTAACTTAACCCCCCTCGCTTATCATGTTGGATTGGTTAAGTGTTTCCTATTAACTTAACCCCTTTCGTCCATCAAGTTATATTGGCCAAGTGTTTCTTGTTAACTTTACCCCACGTGTTCATCATGTTGTATTGGTTAAGTGTCATCAATTAATTCAAGTTACTTAACCCACCTACTTGTCATGTTACTTTGGTTATTGCCTTCTTGTGTCAACTTAACCCTACCACAAATCAAGTTATATTGGTTAAGTGTTGCCCTCTAGTTTTAACTTAACCTTACCACAAATCAAGTCATATTGGTAAAGTGTTGCCCTCTTGTTTTAATTTAACCTTACCACAAATCAAGTTATATTGGTTAAGTGTTGCCCTCTTGTTTTAACTTAACCTTACCACAAATCAAGTTATATTGGTTAAGTGTTGCCCTCTTGTTTTAACTTAACCTTAACACAAATCAAGTTTTATTGGTTAAGTGTTTCTTATTACTTAACCCTACCCATTCATCATGCTATACTGGTTAAGTGTTTCCTATTAACTTAACCCTAGTCATTCATGTTATATTGGTTAAGTGTTCCTATGAACTTAACCCTAGTCATTCATGTTATACTGGTTAAGTGTTCCTATGAACTTTACCCTAGTCATTCATCTTGTTCATTAGCATTAATTGATTTATTAATGCACCAACCTCTCATATTAGATATGTGTTGTTGCGGTAACTGGATGTGTCGAGCGGTTCCGGGCAGTTTTACACCACAACTCAATATAACCTCGAATTTTTATTGGGCATGATGCACTAACCTCTCACATTAGATAGGTGTTGTTGTGGTTACTGGATGTGCCGGGTGGTTCCGGGCAGTTTTGCACCACAACTCAATCTAACCTCGGGTTAGGCATGTTCATCTTTAATTTACACATTTACCATATATACCCAAATCTAGATTTTAAATGCTAATTACCAAATTCACCAAAACTAGTCATGTTCCAATTCCCAAATTATGCCCAACAAATTCCAATTTCAAGTTATTAATAAAAATTGGTTATACCCAATCTTCCCTAAATTTGCAATAATATTCATGCCCAAAATCACTATGCATTATGTTTGGCGTCCCGAATCAATAGTTAAGCCCGTGCTAAATTTAATATTCCAATTTATAGTTTATGCCAAAAACTAGTTTTTCATGCCAAATTTCATACTTTGTCATTCATGCCAATTCTAGGTTCAATATGTCAAATTACATATTCCATAATTCATGTCAAATTACCCCAAATTGCATCTTAACAGTCATGCCATAATACAAGTTCCAAATTATGCCAAATAAATGTCAAATTTCATGTTATAACCAATTACCCCCGCATTCATAACGTATGTATTTTGAGATTCAATGCAAGATTCTAGAGATAAGCGGAGAAACAATATGGAGCAGAAGAGCCATAAGAATAGGCATATGACGATAAGAACTACTGGTCCAATAAACTTGATATACCAAATTGACAAGTTTTGCATAGAATACATTGCAGGCATATAGATATGATATGAATATCATTATGAACCATTACAAACATATAGGTTTGTCAAGAGTTATATCATGAACTTAAACATGATTACAATTCCGATATACAATAAGGATAGATATGATTGGACCAATTCCATAGTCAATAATGATTCCCAAAGGCATATACAAGCACGGATTCAAATGAAAGGATTACTTACATCAGGCATAAGTCTAATGGATTAGATTTGAATAACATCGCAGGCATAGATCTAATAGATTAGATTTGATAAATCTAAAAGGATTATCTCATAATCAAGTATCGGTTAGATCCAGATTATTACATGCCAAGACTTTCAATTAAGAATTCACATCTGAAAGTAACTTGAACTTACAAAAAGAGAATGATTCTTGTATTTCTGGAATCTGTTTTCCGAAACTGAAAACCTATCCCTTGATGTAGATTATCGATTCTCTAATTTAGATTTGATTTTTAGAAAATAGTTGTTGAAGTCGTTGAATTAGCCTTTGAATCTCTACTTGAATTCTAAACTTGATTTCTTGAAGAACTAGAGCAGCATAAGGATGTCATTAATTTATTTTGATATGAATTAGGGTAGAGTATAGGCATAATGTAGTTGTGTAGAGAAAATTGTAGGATGTTTATATAGCATAGGGATCAACGAATCAGGTCAGAACGGGCGTCCAAATGCAGAAAAACGAACCAGTCCTCGGATCTGGAAATGGGGGGAGGTCGACCCCCAGATCGACCCCCTAGTCGACCTATGTGACCCAGGTCGACCCCTAGTCGACCTGGGTCCTGGGCGGGAAATTTCCTGCCCAGCCCGGGTGTGTGATTTGAATTTCGAATTTTTTTCTTTTAAATTCCTGAAACTTCTAAGGGCCATAACTTCCTCATACGAAGTCTGATTTACGAAAACTTGCACTCTATTCGAAGCAGAATTTTGAGACGAATGCAATGGCATAACCCGTTTTCCTTAATTCTCACTTTAAAAATTAAGTATACTTTAATTTGTTACTTTGATGTTCACAAAAAATACGGGGTGTTACATTCTCCCCTCCTTAAAGGATTTCATCCCCAAAATCTTCAAGTCAAGAAGAATGCATATCCTAACATCCAACATCCATCTACTCAACCATTCAATCACAGGCGTCCATTGTGCTTAAAAAGATTTCTAATGCTTTCATGATCATATGCATAGTGTTTACATGTCCTTAGCTAATGCAAAATCAAGCGGTCTACTGATTCAGTTGACCTCCTTAATGCGAATTATGTCAGTGTCATGAGTCCATCATGTATGCAATTATTCCTAATCATACTTTATAACTTCTACGTGAGTGCACAATCATTCATATAAATGCAACATCCATATGATAACACATCAAGTTTCAATTCATATGTATAAAAATTCACTCATGCTTATGTAATATGAAAGTGACTGAGCCGATCTAGTGCCTAATGTGTGTATATGCATCCACGAGCAACCACTAGCAACCACTTGCAACCATCAATATTAACATGTTTCAAACACATGTTCTCATCCATTAGCTTCTACCTACGGATAAGGAATAGGATTGAGGAGATATACTTAAAAAAAAGATAGAAACAAACATGTATAGAATTCCTAGAAAAAGAGATCAAGGATATACCCTCAAGAAAAAGAGTATGATGCACATGTCTTATCTTTAGTCTCCCGCGTCGCATCTTCTTAAGCTTCACTTAACTGTACCTTAACTAATTTAACTTCATGGTTGCGAAGCTTCTTGACCTCCATTTCCAAAACTCACTAGAAAGATAGGACCTCGATCACTTACTGTGCTAGAGGGTATCCAGTGTAGTCGAACCATCTTTCCAAGATAAACAGATGTTAACCATGATACCCAGTGTATATACTAATATGATTAGAGGTCTCTCCTCTACTTAGCTTATCCATCATGTTACAAATCTGAGGGTCTAAAGTTAAAGGTTGCTATGTACTTTTTACCTCTCTTAAGTTCAGTCTTTTTCTACTAAGGGCGCCTGCCACAATCATTTATCTCTCACGCAAACCATCCTAGTCGAACTCAACATCCCCCAAGTACAAGCCCCAAAGGCCTAGACCAGTATCAGACAAGCACCCAAGGAATACCTCCTCCGAATTTGGACAATCTATGTGAGATGATACTAGCAAAACAACCAAACAATTGAGCACTTAACCGACTCTGGCTATCCTCGCCAATCTTGCTCCAAAACTATCGTTGATCGCATAACTTCCTTTGCATTGTCAATTAGATATATGCGGAAGTCTATCTCGAGTTTAAGGGGGAAAACCCCTAACCTAATCAAAACATCTGCGTACTCATGGACTACTCTAATGGATCGCAAATCGTCGATAGATGCATCAAGTGATTCTAGGTAGCTAAGCCTAACTGATCCCTTAAGATCACACGAAATCTCGAGGGTATTCCCAAAGCAAGTCAAAAGTCTAACTACCCTCCTTTCACAATTACTAGTTGACCAATCCATGCCTAGAATCAACCCATAGCCCATGAGACCCGAAAACATAAGCATTACACTTAAACTCAATACTCAATATAGCTATTCTCAAATCCTCACAAACCAATGATAAATGAGCCGAACCACTAACTGGATTTGAGACAATAATGGGATCTTCTACTATACAAGTACTAATGTGCAGAAACTCAACTATGGAAGAAGATATAAATGAATGTGAAGAACTAAAATAAAAAGGAGTATTAACAGGATGATCAAAAAGAAAAACTACACTTTTTCAATAAAAACTCTATTACCTCTCTCTCAGGTATGCTGGCGGTGAGAGCATGCACTTGCCCTCCCGAAAATCCTGTTCTTTGTACTTGCCCTTGTCCATATATGACCGTTATACCATAATAAAGGCACTTCCTCTTGTTTTAGGTTTTACTATTCTTTCCTCCCTTCTTGTCCTATGATTCTTCCACTTACACCTCTTTCTTTTTGCCTCCTTTGTGAACCAAGTCCATATCCATGAGTTTCTCATCCTTGGGTTGTGCTCCTTAGCCAAACTCCCTCATTCTCATCTTTACCTTCCTTGTGTAACATGCTGACAAGTCTCTTGAAAGCTGCCTCCATCGCACGGAAAATCCTACAAAGCTCAAAAGAAAATTAGACGTAGGTGAAATTACTGCGGCTATAGATGGAAGTTGGGCGCTTCTTCGCCCTTTGACAGGTGTCGTAGTCTCATCGAGCCTATGGAACCCTGCCGCGATGAGGTTACCTCCCAGAAAGTCAGGAGCCCCGGAGACTCAGGAAACAAGGATTCAAACAGAGGATCAAAAGATAGTGTATATGGCTTTGGAGAATATGCCTTTAAACAAAACCTTTCTTTAGGAAATGCTTCTTTTAAAACCGTTTTGAAAATAAATTTTCAAATCTTTTATATGATCTGGTAACCTTCAGCTCTGATACTAAGTGAAACGCCCCGCCTCCGTTAAGGTCACTCACAAAGGGAATGCCTTAACTTCAGTGGAGCATTTTAGGTAAAAGATGCAGATAAATTACAAGACAGACAAATAAAGCAGCGGAAAATAAAGTCATTTTATAAACAATGTGGTTCAGTCAAGCTTTTACAACCGTTGTCTCAATCATACTTAAAAGTAATACAAAAAACTTCTATCTTGATTTAAAAACTTCCAAGTATAAAAGAAGCATAAAAATAACAATGATATTCCCCAATAAAGCATGAACCAGCCATAGCAGTGGAAGAGAGAGTCCAAAGCAATACATCGACTATCTTCGAGCTTGGAAAGAAAACTGAGCTAAGTTGTAACATTTCCTCCCTGCGAACCTGGGGTGGGGGGAACGGAAGAAAAGAGGCGAAACAAAACTAGGTCAGACATAAGTCTGGTAAGACCAGTGACTTTCAGCATGTAAACAGGCAAAAGCATCATCACATGAATAAAATGAATATAAGACAATACCGTGAGAACTAGGATAACAAGATAACATACGATTAGTATAGATATGATAAGGCAAGATAAACTGAGTGCGCTTCTACTCTTTCTCTGCTTCGCTACTACCTTGTTATTCTGATTTTTATATCTCTGCACCACCTAACTAGTGTCCCAATTAGTAATCTATATAAAAATGACAATATGATAACGTGATCCCAATCCCCGCAATTGTGGTAGCCTTCAGGAGGTGGTGTACATCTATTATGAGGATTCCACCTCAATTTGCCTAACTGCCATGAATGAGTTAGACATACCCTTACTACCCTATCGATCGGCTCCTTATGCATATTAATTATTCCTTGTGTCTGTGTCAATCTGCCCTCTCTTGCATGTTGATACCCTGTGCTAGTCCCACCATAAGGTGTATCAGTCCTTATGATAGCGACTCGACACGATTCAAGATGCAAGGTGTATAACTACCGGTACCCACTGCCTGCTTTTTCCCCACTATGGAGTACGTGCATGCCCATAAACCGTCGGAACCTACACTGACGTACCTCCTGCTGCTATTTTGACCGCTTATAATCAGCCCAGTAATCGTGCCCCACCCTGCCTAGTTCAGGGTACCATGATACATCTATGTGGGTTAGTGCTGAATTGGGTCCCCGTTACTAGGGTTTCCTACTAGTTAAGTTTGTGGGCCTATATATACAAATATTACCCACCTACACGAGATGAACTTAATCCTCCCACCGATTCAAGCATGTTTATTTAAAGGTTAAGCTTTTGTGGGCCTATATTTACCAATATTAACCACCAACCCGATATGCACTTAACCCTCCTACTGATTCAAGAATGTTTATTTAATGATTAAGTTTTTGTGGGCCTATATTTACCAATATTACCCACCAACCCGATATGCAATTAACCCTCCTACTGATTCAAGCATGTTTATTTAATGGTTAAGTGTTGTCCATTCATGTTAACTTAACCCACCCATTCATCATGTCATGTTGGTTAAGTGTTTCTTATTAACTTAACCCCCCTCACTTATCCTGTTGGATTGGTTAAGTGTTTCCTATTAACTTAACCTCGTTCGTCCATCAAGTTATATTAGTCAAGTGTTTCTTGTTAACTTAACCCCACGTGTTCATCGTGTTGTATTGGTTAAGTGTCATCAATTAATTCAAGTTACTTAACCCACCTACCTGTCATTTTACTTTAGTTAAGTGTTGCCTTCTTGTGTCAACTTAACCCTACCACAAATCAAGTTATATTGGTTAAGTGTTTCCCTCTTGTTTTAACTTAACCTTACCACAAATCAAGTCATATTGGTTAAGTGTTTCCCTCTTGTTTTAGCTTAACCTTACCACAAATCAAGTTATATTGGTTAAGTGTTGCCCTCTTGTTTTAACTTACCTTACCACAAATCAAGTTATATTGGTTAAGTGTTTCTTATTACTTAACCCTACCCATTCATCATGTTATACTGGTTAAGTGTTTCCTATTAACTTAACCTTAGTCATTCATGTTATATTTGTCAAGTGTCCCTATGAACTTAGCCCTAGTCATTCATGTTATATTGGTTAAGTGTTCCTACGAACTTAACCCTAGTCATTCATCTTGTTCATTAGCATTAATTGATTTATTAATGCACCAACCTCTCACATTAGATATGTGTTGTTGCGGTTAATGGATGTGCCGGGCGGCTCCGGGCTATTTTACACCACAACTCAATCTAACCTCGGGTTTTTCTTGGGCATGATGCACTAACCTCTCACATTCGATAGGTGTTGTTGTGGTCACTGGATGTGTCGGGAGGTTTTGCGCAGTTTTGCACCACAACTCAATCTAACCTCGGGTTAGGCATGTTCATCTTTAATTTACACATTTACCTATATACCCAAATCTAGATTTTACATGCTAATTACCAAATTCACCAAAACTAGTCATGTTCCAATTCCCAAGTTATGCCCAACAAATTCCAATTTCAAGTTATTAAACAAAATTAGCTATACCCAATCTTCCCTAAATTAGCCCAAACTAAATTTAATATTCCAATTTACAGTTTATGCCCAATACTAGGTTTTTCATGCCAAATTTCATACTTTGTCGTTCATGCCAATTCTAGGTTCAATATGTCAAATTACATATTCCATAATTCATGTCAAATTACCCCAAATTGCATCTTAACAGTCATGCCATAATACAAATTCCAAATTATGCCAAATAAATGTCAAGTTTCATGTTATACTCAATTACCCCCGCATTCATAACGTATGTATTTCGAGATTCAATGCAAGATTCATGAGATAAGCGGAGAAACAATATGGAACATAAGAGCCATAAGATTAGGCATATGACGATAAGAACTATTGGTCCAATAAACTTGATATACCAAATTTACAAGTTTTGCATAGAATACATTGCAGGCATATAGATATGATATGAATATCGTTATGAACCATCACAGACGTATAGGTTTGTCAAGAGTTATATCATGAACTTAAACAGGATTACAATTCCGATATACAACAAGGATAGATATGATTGGACCAATTCCATGGTCAATAATGATTCCCAAAGGCATATACAAGCACAGATTCAAATGAAAGGATTACTTACATCAGGCATAAATCTAATGGATTAGATTTGAATAACATCGCAGGCATAGATCTAGTAGATTAGATTTGATAAATCTAAAAGGATTATCTCATAATCAAGTATAGCTTAGATCCAGATTATTACATGCCAAGAATTTCAATTAAAATTCACATCTAAAAGTAACTTGAACTTACAAAAAGAGAATGATTCTTGTATTTCTGGAATCTGTTTTCTGAAACCGAAAACCTATCCCTTGACGTAGATTATTGATTCTCTAATTTAGATTTGATTCTTAGAAAATAGTTGTTGAAGTCGTTGAATTAGCCTTTGAATCTCTACTTGAATTCTAAACTTGATTTCATGAAGAACTAGAGCAACATAAGGACATCTTTAATTTATTTTGATATGAATTAGGGTAGAGTATAGGCGTAATGAAGTTGTGTAGAGAAAACTGTAGCCTTTGGGGTGTTTATATAGCATAAGGATCAACGAATCTAGTCAGAACGGACGTCCAAATGCAGAAAAACGAACCAGTCCTCGGATCTGGAAATAGGGGGAGATCGACCCCTAGGTCGACCCCATGGTCGACCTATGTGACCCCCGTCGACCCCCTAGTCGACCTGGGTCCTGGGCGGGAAATTTCCCGCCCAGCCCGGGTGTGTGATTTGAATTTCGAACTTTTTTCTTTTAAATTCCAGAAACTTCTGAGGGCCATAACTTCCTCATACGAAGTCCAATTTGCGAAAATTGGACTCTATTCCAAGCAGAATTTCGAGATGAACGCAATGGCATAACCTGTTTCCCTTAATTCTCATTTAAAAATTAAGTATACTTTAATCTGCTACTTTGACGTTCACAGAAAATACGGGGTGTTACAGAAATCCACTCCAAAATACTTAAAGATTCAGGTAAGGTAAATTCCATGATTGAGAGTGTTTTCTTTAGTAGACATCTCATTGGGTTTGAATTATTTCAATGTTACATTGGCTGAATTAATATCATAAGTGCCAAAGATGGAAAAAGGGATTTTTGGACCTTGAGAGTAGGGTTATTAAATTTTTTTGAATGGAGAGTATGAGTATGTTGAAGAAGGAGGTTGAGAACTCTTGCTTTTAGGTAGAAAAAGCGATTCTTGAATTCCATATGTTCATCGCTTTCAAAAATGTGATGAAACATTTCCAAGTCATGTTCATCAATTTCAAAATCCAAAAAATCTGAACCTGGTTGCTAGTAATTTAAGATTGTTCCCGTAACATCACTATCGAAAATAATTTGAGTGCCTTTCACACTACTCCAAACTTGATTTTCACTTACTTTGAAAAATCCACGATTTAATTTGCATAAACATTTTGACGTGATTCACGTAACATACTTCATCATTATCCCGAGAATCAATCAAACTTCAAACTTCATTTTGATGAAAAAGAGTAAGTGAATCATAGGATGAAAAATCTTCAGTGATAGTGAATGTTCCTGTATTGACTTTTCCATTCGTAACATAATCAATGTACGCGTGGATAGCCTCCGGGTTGTTGTAGAGTTAACCTTTGAAATCTTAGTTAGTCTCATGGTTTTAGGATTAATTGAGAAAGCCATTAGAGAATAGTTTTGAAGAGTATAAGATGAAGAAATAGTTTTGAATTTTGAATGAAAGGTGGAGAGAATAGTATTGAATAGATGATTAAATAGAGAGCAAATGGATACATTTTTCTGAGTAGAAAGATACATTTCCGGACCTTGGGAGTTGGTGAAAAGACGAAGGGAAGTTTGAAAGTTTAAACTCTTGAAATTCAAAATTTGAATTTTAGTCTCTGGTGTATATGTCGATATGTATGTTCATGTATGTCGACATACATGTGACAATTCAAAATTTAAGTGACTTTTTGACTTTGTTTATATTATTCAATATTTTATGTTCTCTATTTAATTAATTCCTGATATGATATTAATCTTTAAAAAATATCTTAAGATTAATTTTTATTATTACATTTATTATTATTATTATTATTATGATTTTCAAAATTCAAATTTTAAATTTAAATTTTGGGAATTTAAATTTTAAATTTAAATTTTAAATCTAAATTTAGAATTAAAATATCAAACAAGGCAAGCAAACAAGATCCATTCAACCATTTCAATCAAAAATAATTAATTAAGGCGTACTGGTTTTTAGATCCATTCCTTCCATATTTTCAGATTCCTGAATCGTTGTGAAGCACATATTTGAATTCCTGGTTTCTGGCTCTTCGTGACTTGATGATGAATCTGAATCATCTAAAGTTGTCATGTATGCTCTTTTCCTTTTATTTGATGAGTTGTCATTTGTCTGTTGACTTGATTCATCTAGATATGGACACATTCTTTCTATATGACCTGGTTTGCTGCAATTGTAGCATCTATTGTCATTTTTTCCGAACTTCTTTGATTATTTTTCTGAATGTTATTTCTCCTTTTATATCTTAGAAATTTTCTGAAATTCCCTGTCAATAAGGCAATTTCTTCATCATCCTCACTGCTTGAGTCAGATTCGTCAGTTATTGCTTTGAATGCTATATATTTCTTTTCTGCAGACTTATTTTCCTTTCTTTTCTGTAATTATACTTTTAATGACATCAAATTCCTTATTAACTCCACAATTTTCATTTCACTAATATTATTGGCCGCTTCAATTGCCAGTATTTTTTGATCCCGTTCTAGAGTTAGAGAATTGAGAATTTTTCTGACTTGATCTTCCTCAGAATAATTTTTTCCCAAAGCCATTAATGAATGCACAATTTCTTGAAGCCTGCAGTACATAGTGGAGACAGATTCACTCTGATTCATTTTAAATAACCCAAACTGATTAGTTAGCATTGATATATCTGTATCTTCAACTTTACTTGTTCCTTCATGAGTAACTTGCAAGGTTTTCCACATATTATGAGCGGATTTACAAACTGACACTCTATTAAACACATTTCTATCTAATGAACAGAATAGTGTATCCATAGCCTTAGAATTACTCTGCGTAATAGTCTTTTGTTCATTAGTCCATTGTGCAAAATTAGTAGTGGGTTCAACATATTCAGTTTGTGTGATATTCAAGTGTCTAATCATATGGGTTGCAAATATATTTTCATCCTACATGGCCAATAAGAATAATTACTACCATTAAATAGTGGTGGTCTAACGGTGGACTAACCCTCTATAAATGAACTATTATTACTAGTAATTCCAGTGTTTGTTGCCACTTAATATTTCCAAAAATTCAGATTATGAAATTTTGAAATCTATGCTCCGATACCAATTGTTAGGGATGAGAATCACCGATCTTAAGGCAAAACTAACACTGGGTGTGAGGGGGGGTTGAATAATATTTTAAAAAATTTATAGAAAACTTGAACGATTATCAATTACCCAAACTACTATATGAATCACAAAATGAATATCACATCAGAAACAATCACAAATGCAGATATAAACAGAAATAAAATGCAGAAAAAGAAAGAAAACACTGGATTTTATATCGGTTCGAATTACTCCTAGTCCAGTTCCACCCAACGTTGGATTGCGCAGAGTTTTATTTATATTAGTATCCAATTACAAACCCCTTGATTTCACGGCTACAAGGTTAACATTAATTCAACAAACTTGCTTTCATGGCTACAAAATTAACACCGCTCCTTTTCCTTGATTTACGGGCTACAAGAAATGCCCCCTTTCTTATCAATTACAATTGCCCTAGAACTCTTGAATAACACTTCCAAAACGTGAGTATTTGATAGAGATTGAGAATAGAAAGAGAATAATATAATTTGTATTGAAATTGGTAGAGTTTGAGTGTAGAAATTTGAAATTTAAAGTAGAATAATGGTGAAATATGAAGTAGGGAAGAAGGAGATGATATCTTGTGAAAATATTAGAAATCAGACCCTTTATATAATGTTCCAAGGGACACAACCATTCCTGAAATGTTTTAAATATGAAAAGATACATCTATTTGAATTTAATTTTTGTGACAGTTATATGTTGACATGTACAAAAGTGTGTGTCAATATATGTATTGAATTTTGAATTTTAAATCATTTTTCAAGTATTTATATATATATATATATTCTGGAAATTGCTAAAACAAAACTAGTTGTTTTTGATATAATTTCTAAAGTATAAAAACATAGTAATATATAATTTAGACATATGATATAAAAACAATATATATAAATGATATAAAATTATATAATACAATTATAAACACATATATGTAATATAACTTTATAATATATAAACTATAAAAGAAACTTATGTATATTTGAAATCACAAATAAAAATCTCTGGATGATTTAAAACCATTTTGATAGGAGTTTGAAATAATTTGAAATTAATTTTAAAAAGAAAAATTGAAAACAGAATTTTGAGAGTGCTGATCTGAGTTTTACATACTAACTAGACTCTGTTACTCTGATAATCTCGAACTCTTGATATCTTGATACTCTTGAGTCTTGAATCTCCATTGGAATCTTGAATCCCTAAAAACTCTTAACTGTACAGTCTTCAGTATTTATTTCCTGCATATAAATCTTGCATATATATATATTGTGGATAAAGATGTTAGTATATATTTTATAATCAATAATGTTAACAAGGTTGCAGTCATCAAAATTCCACTCTCCAACAATATAGGATTGCTGACTCTTGTCTTATTGGATCCAAACTGTATGATTCATTGTTTTCTAATTCCCCGAGAACTGTGTAGTGTGACGATTGTGTGGTGCTATATTTTCTAGATTTCAAGTTTCTTTGAGTCCTAAAATTCTGTGATGTTTTAAAACTTTTCATCAATCATGTTTTATACATAATCGTGTGTTGTTTGATGTTTATTCCAAAGTGATTTCATTTTTGTATGACGAACTCTAAGTTGAGCTCGACTTGTTATATTTATATGAATTCCATCATTTTTCTAATGATTGAAATTCTAATATAACATCATGGCCTTAGACTTAGGTCATTAAGATGCTGGAAATAGTTGTAATGTGTTGTGTGGGTTGTTCTTTACATTAGACACTTGAGAACTAGCTAGTTGACCGATCTCTTTTATCTTATGCAGCTTCTATATCAGTAATATTCCTCTTTCATTGAGAGGAAATATTCCTTACTTGATATTATTCTTCATTTATCATGTATTACTGACATGTTTAAGTTAGAATGACCCTTTTTTTACTTGGGTCAGACAGAGTTGTTTCAGGTTGACACTATTGTAGATATCAGCTTATTCTCACCATTGTCAAGGAGTACATGCCACTTCTTCTTGAACGCTTAGGTGTGTTCTGAACTAGCCTGTTTGTTGTTTCATTTGGGCCTATAATGTGTAAATATTCTATTTGGTACATGATGTTGTGTATATTATGGTGCTTAGACCCGCTTATGTATGTTATTTTGTATTTTACTTGATTTAAATGTATATATATATATTTGTGACTATGTTTGCTATTCTGTGATTAGTGCAGATTATTGATATTCTATTTTCCTTTGAATTGATCCGAAAGCCACAATAGCATAGTATTAGATAAATATTGACTACGTTGTACCTCTTGAGGTAGGAAAAAACAGTATAAGAATTATTTTCGATGTACTTGATACTTGACAATATAGTATGTACGGATGATCGCACTTAAGCTGCCATATTTAATAGATAATATCACTTAGTAATGCGCTTTATTAGGTGGGCCTCAAAGTGGATCGTTATAGATTTGCATGGACCTTGAAAATCGTCTATACCCCATGTAAATAGCATTATTAATTTAATATTTTTGTATATAAGTTAGTTAAATGAGTGAATTTAAAAAAGAATCAAAGCTTCAACATTCTGATCAATTAGTCTATCAAAACCTAAGATTTTGAATTCTAACGGTTCAAATTATAGCACAGTTATGGAAACGAGCATATCGGCACGTGCTCCGCACGTGATGACCATGCTCCCATATATGTACCATTAAACTATAACCAGACCATGCTCCCATATCCTTAATTTTTCACTAATATCATCTACAAACGAAGGAAGTCTGATGATTATTTGTAATGCGACCTTTTTCCTTAATGGAAAACCATTCTATTTATAATTTATCACATATATTACAGGAACATATATGTATGGTTGCAATCATCGAAATTATCATAACCACTGATGCGTCTACTAATTCTTTACCTTTTTATTTCCTGAAGGTCAGCTACATTCGTAAAAAAAGTTATTCCAATTTTTCTAAACTTCGGTAATTCTACAGATCACGCTCACTTTGACCACCAATTATAATTTGAACTTTCAAAACATTTTTTTTAAGTAAATACATTTTTCCTTCTAAACAGAGCTATATATGATGAGCACATGCCGGAATGCTTGTTATCTTGGTGCTTTAAAATCCAGAATTAACTTCTATCTATACGTTAAAAAATATATGTATTTTTAGTTTTCCAGCTCTTAGATAAAACTGTAGTAATAAGAGTACAATTAGCAGTCTGGATTGCATGTTATGTTTCACTTTCATCAATCCACAAACGGGTGTATATGTCCAAAACTTGGAATATCCAGAAAATCATTGGTCATTCCACTATAGTTCTTTTGATTGATCTGCTTGTGTGTTACTGTCTGATATGTTGACATATGTGTTTTCTCTTTCTAAATCAACTAAGCCTATTGCTTCAGATTGAAAGTATTAGCAGCTCTAAAAAAAAATTACATCGTAGAAAATTAAACCAATATTCCTAAACTTCGGTAGTTCTACAGGTCATGCTTTTATAGTTTTGCTCCCAATTACTATTTGAACTTTCAAAAAAAAAATATTCTACAACCTGAACAGAAGTATATAAAACCCGGCATGCTGAGATAAACATTGAGGACCCCTCTGAATTTTTGATTTTGTTTTGAAATTTCAGTCTACTTCTGTCACAAACAATTTCGGTCTATGTAGAATGATTTCAAAACCAGACCCGGCCCTGGACCTAGACGAGTTAGGCGGCCGCCTATGGCCTCGGGCCGGAAGGGGGCCTCGACCCCAAAAAGTTTGTATGTATACAGGCAACAGTTATTCTAGAATGACTAAATGTTGATTGTGGTCATGTGGTAGGAGCGCGTGCTACTTTTGTGTGGACATTGCAGTTTCGATTCCTTGTATCGCCAGGATAAGTGCATGTTGTTTTTTTCCTAGCTTCACTTTTGATCCAGGCCAAGCTCATTTGGCCTAGGGCCCCTGATTGCTCAGTATCGGCCTTGTTCAACATGTCATAGGTACTTCCATTGTAGTTCTTCAGATCTTTCTACTAGTGTGTTATCATCTGACATGTTGACGTCTGTGTTTTCTCTTTCTAAATCAACTTAGCCCAATTATTTCAGATTGTAGGTATTAGCAGCTCTAAACAAAATTAAGTCTTAGAAAATTCAACAGACATATGCATTTCGGTCAAGGCTTGCATATAAAATAGAGCTTGTTTTAAAACTGGGAAGTCCATTCGTTTTACTTAGGGTGTTGTGACAACCCCAATTTCGACAGACCAATTTTTTTTCAAAATTACGATCTATCGAAACATGATTGGTTTGCTTTGGTATCCTGCAGAAAAGATAGAGACAAAACATGTCAAAGCTCAGAAAAATATCTCACAACGGAAAAGATATAATATAGTATAATCAAAACATAGCCTTACCGTATTATTAATACTGCCTAACCAGTATCCAAAGCTAACATGTCTCTGCCACAATCTAACCTGCGAGTATGTTATGAGGAGGGGGGTCAGAACATAAGTTTTGGTGACTGGATTTAAACTATAAACTTTGGATAATCTTACAAATACCGTTCGATCATATTTTCTTAATTATTAGGTTACTTGGGTTAACAGCACTCAAGGCTTACACATACGTCGTACCCATTTACTTCCCAATGAATTAACCTAATACAGTATATGTCGCTATCTCCTAATATTGAGATACACCTCATGGTGCCCCACTCGCACGGTCTCCACCGTAATGAACGCAGTACCTCATCCTATGTCGGGGTGACATACAGATCTCTATATAACAATGTTACATTTCGCATATATCTATTATTACTATGCTACGTATGCGTACGGACTGCCACCATCGATCGAATCAGCTTCCATATCGGAATAATGCCCTTTAGTCTACGATACACCACCCAGAGCAGATATGCATGTAACTAGACTGTCCCACGTATGTACTGCAATTGTAGCTCGATGCCTCGATCGCACGTCCTCTAATGTGCACCGAGTTCTATGGCAGGGCGATACAAGAAACACGGAACTCGGTCGAGAGCTTTTCCATACCTGTACAGGCCCGCCTTTAAGATCCTCCAAATACAGATAATCCTAGGGTATGTTTTCCCTGGTGGCTATGGCCCCACCTCGGCCCCTCCCTCAACTAGTAAAGACTACAAAAGCTAATCGACCGCCCCTAATAACAACCAATCTAAACATCCATGTGGGGTCTACCCTCAACCCCGTACCTCGATAGTGAAAGGTGAAATGGTATCTTGGGTTTAGCTCTAGTCTTTGCGCATCTCGCTGGCTGCCGATGACGGGTGTCCGACGATCTACTATCCTTGTTGGTCGTGACCCTTCGCCTCCCTGTGAGGCAACTGCCGAACCACTCTTGTGTCACCTCGTCACAACATTCTAACTGCATAGCTAAATCTACAGTCAAGGCCCATCCACCTAGTAGTTACGCACAGACCCAACCTCTGCGAGCATAGCCTAAGATATCTGTCATCGCACAGAGGACTATTAGAAGCACCCTACGTACTTAGGAAGCCGCGTGCTTCCCCTTCCAGTCCTTTGGAGCCGTCAAACAATCAGATGAATGTGCGCTCCCTTGGTGCCTTATAACACCTCGATGATCTACCATGTTGGGTTATTCACCCTCAACTGTACGGACTGGTCTAAGCGCCTTACTTTGGCATGTTGTTAGACCCTATGTCTAAACGTTCTTTTACGCGCTTGTCTCAACTCACCAGGTTTTTAGTTAACTTAGTTATTCCAATTCATATTGAATTCTTATTCAAATTACCAAGTTTCTCTTGCTAATTAATTTCAGTCATATAACTTAATTCATTTAAGTTTATTAGTAAGCTTACAACATGTTATTCTCTATATTGTGGCCCAAGGTCTGTGATACACAATCCCATTCATATTCTTGTTTGATTTCAATAACATGTTTTACTTAATATGTAAGTAAGTATATCCAATTCACATGTTTCCAATTAACATGTCACTTACCATTTATGATTAAATATAACTTATTTCATTTCATAAGTTTTCCTCATCCTTTCTCATTTAATCATAATTCCACTTTACGTCGTCAATACGACTTACCGTTGTTTACTTATTAACTTAGTTCAATTGACTAAGGCCCATCAACAAGTTTCTCTACCCATTTATTATAACCTATGTTATAATTTCCCCTTGTCCCAAGGACAAGTCTAAACATGTTATTCTTACCAACGGGTTTCAGACTCCAAGACTACTTAATTTATAATTAAATACAAAATATTTTCCCCTTTTATTTATTCTGGTTTCAGGTTTTCCCCTTTTATGATTACATAATTTACAATTAAGTGTCACTTAACTTAATTCACCGGTTATCTCATTCCCTTACTAGTTTATTATAACCTAAGTTATAATATTCACTTGTCCCTAGGACAAGTCTATCTATTATACAACATTTTCATTAATGTAATTTATTTATAATAGGTTATTATCGTTCCCCTTTTAAACCATTTACTGTTGTAAACCATTATTCTTCACTCACTGTAATATACGTTCCTTATTATATTAAGGAAAACACTTCATGCACCTCACCGGTTTGATAGAAGGAATCAATGATTTATTTTTATAACGTTTTCCTATCTAAATCCATGGTAGCAAGTAATTTCTTTACTTTTCTTTATTTATTGTGGCTTACTTGAAACAACGTTCTCAGAAATAAGTCATTTAGGGAAATACATCACTTTTCCCTCTTATCGCACTAACTCAGTTCATTACATCCCTTCCTTTCTTATTTTCTGAGTTAGACATTTAATTATCATCCTTGCCATTTATTCATATCTTGTTATATACATATATACATACATATATATATATATATAGAAGCACTAGACCTCTCACATTAAGCCTATACTTGTGGATGCTGGATTTGTCGGGCGGGTCCGGGCAGACTTCTACCGCAAGCTGACTTAACCTCGGGTCTTAGCACATGCTGTTAATTCTTTCACTTAGGCCTCTCAAATTAGGTTCAACATTAGTGGCTACTGGATATGCCGGTCGGGTACGGGCAGACTTCCTCCACAAATGCAACCTAACCTCCTGTCATAAGTGTAGTTACAATCTCTAATTGTAATCCTAGGCATATTCATTTTCATTCAATTACTTATGTTCATATCAAATTGCGCTTCCAAATTGAAATCTCAAAACATAATATATGTTTTGTTCCAAAATCCCATTACATGAAAATTTTAGACATAATATCCTTTTACAGTAATATAGTTTACAGTAATCTAATTTACATGTCGTCCAATTTTTGCCTATATTTTGTCGCATGTTATTTTCAACATATGTTTAATTCTACTAGGGCATGTAAACATTCAATCGGGTAATTATTTTAACATGTCATTCAATCAACAATATGTCCCAAGTAAAGCATGTAATTACAATCACTGAATTGGCTATTCATATCCTAACAAGTTTATTTTCTCCAATATGTAAACATTCAATAACTTAGCCAATTCAACATAGGAATTTCCTGACATATTCATATCAACATTTCAATTCGTTACAACAACAATTTATAATTAAACTGGCCATTTCACAATTTATTAAAAAGGGGAATGTTAAACGATAGCCATAACATTATCTAAAGGCTATAGCTTAAACCCGCTCACCTTTAAGCTTTCCCCAAATTTTGGATCTGATCCATTCTACCATCCATGGTTTTCCTTTTCCCTTTAATTTGATTCACGACCTAACGGCCATGGATTTATTATTTCATGAAAAGAGAAAGGAAAGAGAAATAATTTAAATAGATTGGTTTTTAGAGGTTTAACTTACTTTTATGATTCAATAATCTTTTTTATTAACGTTGATTCCCTCTTCCAGATCCGAATTCATAATCCTCCTAGGCTAACAATTTAATTTCAGAATAGATTTGAGAAGAGAGAGGAAGGGAGCCCTGGCAGAGCTCCAGCGTAGCTGCTAAATTATGATGTTTAGGGTTAGGTCTAGGATCTTATTTATAGGTGCTCAAGACCTTATCGCACACGCAGCGCTGAGTCAGCATCGAACCCAGTTAAGAAAATAGTCCAGGTTCACAAACGAATCTAGCCAAATCTTATCGTACACGCAGTGCTGAGTCAGCATTGGTACCCGCAAGCTGTTTTGGCGTAGAAATTTGAATTTCGAATGTTTGAATTGTTTTGGGTAGAAATTTGGTTTTTGACCTTTTGAATTTCTGGAATTTATTTAACTGTTTTATTCACATGAAATATTCTTATATTTATACAATTCATCTAACGACCATTTTACGCATATATATATATATATATATATATATATATATATATAAATATATATATATATATATACGCACAACTTTCGTTTTATTTTCAAAATTCAAACGATGTTGCACCATTTTTTGATTCTTGCCATATTTCATTGACTGTAGCCTTATCTTGAATTTTATATTTCATATACATATATTTCTGCACATATATATATATATATTCTCATATATACATATATACATATATTTTCTTTATTTCCTTATATGTACGTTCTTATCCTATCAAATTTTGAATTTGTACATGTACATATATTTGCATATTCAGTTGGCCCTCTCTAAAACAAAGATAAAAATTATGCCGCCGCCGAGGTTCAAACCCCCGACCTCCATGTTACAAATCCAATGCCTTAACCAACTAAGCTATGAAGTCTTTTGTTAATAAGTCTTAGAACAATTGTAATTATTGTTCTCTCCTTACTTGTCTTTTTCATGTTAGTTACAATACTTAAATTAAACCACTGCATGAATATTTTTCTTATATTTTTCTTTTAATGTTAGTGCATTATGTTTGCAAAACAGTGCATGCAACATATTTACATTGCATGCAAGCAATCCTTTCTTTCTTTCAATGCATGCATTACATTTTTTTCAGTGAATGTATTTATTACATGCAATCCTTATTTTATTCTTTATTTTATATTTTAATTTTCTTGTATATATATATTTCTTTTGTGCGTATACAAACTTATAGGCTTAATAACTTCTTCATATGATGTACGTTTTACGTAAACCAGGTGTCTATCTTGACTAGAATTCCGAGATGGATGCAATGGCGCAGTCCGTTTTACTTAATTCTCATTATTTAATTAAGTTATTATCTCAAAAATACGGGGTGTTACATTTTCCCACCCTTAGGAAATTTCATCCCCGAATTTTAATAAGGGTAAAATCAATTAACCACTCGCATAATATACATCCATCATGTGTGCATCCAATTTTAGCAAACATTGCGCACTTGGGCAGAGTGAAGTACAACATAATAATGCATGTATGCCTAAGTGGTACCTCCTATGTGTATGCAAATTTCTCAAAAATCCTTTTAAAATATGATGCTCACATCCTAGATATACTAGTAGTTCTATATGAATGCAATATTTTGAAAATCAAATTGCTTTTTCATCCAAATTTTCCCACACCCTTATTGAGTAAGAGCATAGTTCATTCAATTGTTGCATCCATAATCCTACCAACCAACTTTATTTTTTGAATTTCAGAAAAATCTAATTTTCTAAATTCGAATTCTTATGTTACAAAAAGGTGGAAAATGGAAAATTTCACACCTTCCGTTTTTCTTTTATATACCTTTTTTCCAGCCGTACTTGGATTTTATGAAACAATATATAAAGATTTCCTATTTTCCAATCCAAACACATCCCACATAAGAAAATTTTCATTGTTGTAGCTTTTTTTCTTCTTATCATGCAAAAATAAAAAAAATCAAATCGCAAAACTGGAGTAAATACAGACAACTATTTTCCTCAATCGAGTTTATGACTTGTTCTTACCTATAATGTCAGTTCAGCCTCCTACTACAAGGTGCCAACATCCACTCTATTCTCATTTTCTACAACTTATTTTGTCCACCCAACAGAATTCTCTTTTAAATAAAAAAATAATTGTCCAAAGAATAGAGACTTCAAAACTTTCTTGATTAAAATTTTTTGTAAGAAATATAACAAGAAAAACTAGCGAGCTATGCATGCTCTATAATATGCACCTTTTACTGAGAGAATTTTACTTTAAAAATCAATATTTACTTCTTTACATATTTTAAAACTGTAACTTTTAAGATTAAAACTTGAAAACACCATAAACCGTATTTTTTTCCAAAACTTTTATAATCTCGAGTTCTTAAAAGTTAATAATGGGGTTAGACTCAAAGTTGGTTTCCAACTTTTCTAGATTCTCCTAGACACTCCCCAAGGTCAATTCTATCAACTATATATATTGCTAATCCATTTTTCTATGTTCTACCTTTTCCAATTTGTAAGGTTTTACTGCTAAACCCACTAACCCAAAATACTAATCATATGGGATTTACCTTTCTTTCATACAAAGTATATTATACACTTCCCAACCAAACTTCCTAAGGGTCTCAAATTTCCTTATTCATTCCTTTAGTGTACAAAACAAACATCCCATTTCATACCATATTATACTCTTTCTATTTAGTGGGTTCCTCTATAGATCTGGGTATATATATATATAATATTTATATTTTTAAAAATATAAGTACGTTTACTCACAATTTTTATAGGAATCCTAAACCTAAGCTCTGATACCAGATGTGACAACCCCAACTTCGATAAACCGCTTTTTTTTTCAAAATCCCGATCTATCGAAACAGGATTGGTTTGCTCTGGTATCCTGCAGAAAAGACAGAGACAAAACATGTCAGAGCTCAGAAAAATATCTCACAGCGGAAAGGATAAAATATAGTATAATCAAAACATAGCCTTACCGTATTATTAATACTGCCTAACCAGCACCCAAAGGTATCATGTCTCTGCCACAATCTAACCCGAGAGTATGTTATGAGGAGGGGGTCAGAACATAAGTTCTGGTGACTAGATTTAAACTATACACTCTGGATATTCACATATACCGTTCAATCATATTTTCTTATTTATTAGGTCACTTGGGTTAACAGCACTCAAGGTTTACACACACGTCGTACCCATTTACTTCCTAGTGAATTAACATAATACAGTATATGTAGCTATCACCCAATATTGAGATATACCCCATGGTACTCCACTCGCACAGTCTCCACCGTAATGAACGCAGTCCCTCATCCTATGCCAGTGTGACATACAGATCTCTATATAACAATGTTACGTTTCGCATATTTCTATTATTACTATGCTACGTAAGCATACGGACTGCCACCATCGATCGAATCAGCTTCCATATCGGAATAATGCCCTCTAGTCTACGATACACAACCCAGAGCAGATATGCATGTAACTAGACTGTCCCACATATGTACTGTAATTGTAGCTCGATCCCTCGATCGCACGTCCTCTAATGTGCACCGAGTTCCATGGCAGGGCAATACAAGAAACACGGAACTCGGTCGGGAGCTTTTCCATACCTGTACAGGCCCGCCTTTAAGAGCCTCCAAATACAGATAATCCTAGAATCTGTTTTCGATGGTGGCTATGGCCCCAACTCGGCCCCTCCCTCAACTAGTAAAGACTACAAAAGCAAAGCGACCGCCCCTAATAACAACCAATCTAAACATCCATGTGGCGTTTACCCTCAACCCCGTACCTCGATAGTGAAAGGTGAAATGGTATCTTGGGTTTAGCTCTAGTCTTTTCGCATCTCACTGGCTGCTGATGAAGGGTGTCCGACGATTTACTATCCTTGTTGGTCATGACCCTCCGCCTCCTCGTGAGGCAACAACCGAACCACCCTTGTGTCACCTCGTCACAGCATTCTGACTGCATAGCTACATCTGCAGTCAAGGCCTACCCACCTAGTAGTTACGCGTAGACCCAACCTCAGCGAGCACAGCCTAAGATAATATGTCACCGCACAGAGGACTACTAGGAGCACCCTACGTACTTAGGAAGCCGCGTGCTTCCCCTTTAATTCCTTGGAGCCTTCAAACAATCAGATGAATGTCCGCTCCCCTGATGCCTTATAACACCTCGATGATCTACCACGTTGGGTTATTCACCCTCAACTGTACGGAATGGTCTAAGCGCCTTACTTTAGCATGTTGTTAGACCCTACGTCTAAACATTCTTTTACTCGCTTGTCTCAACTCGCCAGGTTTCCAATTAACTTGTTATTCCAATTCATATTGAATTCTTATTCAAATTACCAAGTTTCTCTTGCTTATTAATTTTAGTCATACAAATTAATTCATTTAAGTTTATTAATAAGCTTACAACATGTTATTCTCTAGATTGTCGCCCAAGGTCTGTGATCCACAATCCCATTCATATTCTTGTTTGATTTCAATAACATGTTTTACTTAATATGTAATTAAGTATATCCAATTCACATGTTTCCAATTAACATGTCACTTACCATTTATGATTAAATATAACTTATTTCATTTCATAAGTTTTCCTCATCCTTTCTCATTTAATCATAATTCCACTTTACATCGTCAATACGACTTACCGTTGTTTACTTATTAACTTAGTTCTATTAACTAAGGCCCATTAATAAGTTTCTCTACCCATTCTATATAACCTACGTTATAATTTCCCCTTGTTCCAAGGACAAGTCTAAACATGTTATTCTTATCAACGGGTTTCAGACTCCCAGACTACTTAATTTATAATTAAGTACAATATATTTTTTCCCCTTTTCTTAACTAGTTTCAGGTTTTCCCCTTTTCTGATTACTTAATTTACAATTAAGTGTCACTTAACTTAATTCACTAGTTATCCCATTCCCTTACTAGTTTATTATAACCTAAGTTATAATATTCACTTGTTCCTAGGACAAGTCTATCTATTATAAAACATTTTCATTAATGTTATTTATTTATAATAGGTTATTATCATTCCCCTTTTAAACCATTTACTGTTGTAAACCATTCTTCTTCATTCACTGCAATATATGTTCCTTATTATATTAAGGAAAACACTTCATGCACCTTATCAGTTTGATACAAGGAATCAATGATTTATTTTCATAATGTTTTCCTATCTAAATCCATGATAGCAAGTAATTTCTTTACTTTTCTTTATTTATTGTGGCTTACTTGCAACAATGTTCTTAGAAATAAGTCATTTAGGGAAATACATCACTTTTCCCTCTTATTGCACTAACTCAGTTCATTACATCCCTTCCTTTCTTATTTTATGAGTAAGACATTTAATTACCATCCTTGCCATTTATTCATATCTTTTTATATACATATATATAAGCACTAGACCTCTCACATTAAGCCTGTACTTGTGGACGCTGGATTTGCCGGGCGGGTCCGGGCAGATTTCTACCACAAGCTGACTTAACCTCGTGTCTTAGCACATGTTGTTAATTCTTTCACCTTGGCCTCTTACATTAGGTTCAACATTAGTGGCTGCTGGATATGTCGGTCGGGTCCGGGCATACTTCTGCCACAAATGCAACCTAACCTTGTGCCATAAGTGTAGTTACAATTTCTAATTATAATCCAAGGCATATTCATTTTCATTCAATCACTTATGTTCATATCAAATTGCGCTTCCAAATTAAAATCTCAAAACATAATGTATGTTATGTTCCAAAATCCCATTACATAATTTTTTTAGACATATTATCCTTTTTACTATAATATAGTTTACAGAGATCTAATTTACATGTCGTCCAATTTTTGCCTATATATTATCGCATGTCATTTTCAACATATGTTTAATTCTACTAGGGCATGTAAACGTTCAATCGAGTAATTATTTTAACATGTTGTTCAATCAATAATATGTCCCAAGTAAAGCATGTAATTACAATCACTGAATTGGCTATTCATATCCTAACAAGTTTATTTTCTCCAACATGTAAACATTCAATAACTTAGCCAATTCAACATAGGAATTTCCTGACATATTCATATCAACATTTCAACTCGTTACAACAGCAATTTATAATTAAACTGGCCATTTCACAATTCAATAAAAAGGGGAATGCTAAACGATAGTCATAACATTGTCTAAAGGCTATAGCTTAAACCCACTCACCTTTAAGCTTTCCCCAAATTTTGGATCTGATCCGTTCTATCATCCATAGTTTTCCTTTTCCCTTCAATTTGATTCACGACTTAACGACCATGGATTTATTATTTCATGAAAAGAGAAGGGAAAGAGAAATAATTTAAATAGATTGGTTCTTAGAGGTTTACCTTGATTTTATGATTCAATAATCTTTTTTATTAACGTTGATTCTCTATTCCAGATCTGAATTCATAATCCTCCTCGACAAACATTTTAATTTCAGAATATATTTGAGAAGAGAGAGAGAGGGAGCCATGGCAAAGCTCCAGCGTCGCTGCTGAATTTTGATGTTTAGGGTTAGGTCTAGGGTCTTATTTATAGGTGCTCAAGACCTTATCGTACATATAGCGCTGAGTCAGCATTGAACCCAGTTAAGAAAATAGTTCAGGTTCGCAGATGAATCTAGCCAAATCTTATCGTACACGTAGTGCTGAGTCAGCATTAGGTCCTGCAAGCTGTTTTGGTGTAGAAATTTGAATTTCGAATGTTTGAATTGTTTTGGCGTAGAAATTTGATTTTTGAACTTTTGAATTTCTGGAATTTATTTAACTGTTTTATTCACATGAAATATTCTTATATGTATACAATTCCTCTAACGACCATTTTACGCGTAAATATACACACAACTTTCGTTTTATTTTCAAAATTCAAACGATGTTGCACCGTTGTTTGATTCTTGCCATATTTCATTGACTGTAACCTTATCTTGAATTTTATCATTCGTACACATATATTTCTACATATGTATATATATATATTCTCATATATATACATATATTTTCTTTATTTTCTTATATGTACGTTCTTATCCTTTTAAGTTTTGAATTTGTACATGTACATATATTTGCATGTTCAGTTGGCCCTCTCTAAAACAAAAATAAAAATTATGTTGCCGCCGAGGTTCAAACCCGCGACCTCCATGTTACAAATCCAATGCCTTGACCAACTGAGCTATGAAGTCTTTTGTTAATAAGTCTTAGAACAATGATAATATAGAGTTGTTGGGGGTACATAGGTTATCATCTTACCAGATTCCGCAGACGTTAGTAGTTTGTTGTATGTTTTCGTATTAGTATTATGTAGTGAACTGTTATGTTTTCGTTTTATTATTATGTAGAGAACTATTATGAAATATTATTATGTACTGAAATGATATGTTTGGTTAAATGTTTTATTTTGCCTTAATTATATTGTTACTTTTAATCATTAAATAATTAAATTACAAAACAAAAATCTCCGCTCAAATTCTCTGGTTAATACGCCAAACACATTCTCCGCTAACTACAATTCTCCGCTAACATTCGCCGCTAAAAATCTCCGCTCAAATTTTCCGCTTTCGCTTGCACCAAGCACACCCTTAGTTAGATATGTATATACGATTATCTTTTCATTATACCTGTTATTAAAATTTAAAGGTAATTCAATTTATTTTGATATAGGTGAGATTAAGTGCAATAGCTAGGGCTGCACACAACCCATATCCAATCCGACCTAGCCCACCAACCCGACCCAATCCAACCCGTTCTAGTTCAGGTCGGATATGGGTTACAATTTGTAAACCATATTATATACGGGTCGGGTTTGATATTTTGTTCAACCCAGCATTATCTAACCCAACCCAACCCTATATTAAAAAACTAATTTAATATCAGCCTATTTAAAAATAGAATAGTATAACTGTATAATAATATTTATGTATCCATAGAAATATGTAAAAAAAAAATCATGTCAATCCAAATTAGATAGAATTTGGAAAATATATTTTAAAGAACATTTTAATGTATTTTAAAATGAAATATTTGTTCTACTATGTAGTAAATTAATTCACTATGATGTGTTTTACAATGAAATTTTAATAAAATATGTCATAATAAATCAGTTATTTTAAATGCATTATGCTAGCTAAAATTCGATATATTATGCTAAATATTTTAATATTATTTTTATAAAAAATCCCTCATATTTTTTTTTTAAATATATTCAAGCGGTCCAATCCAACCCTGCTAAACCCAACCCAACTCATACTTCAATCCAACCTCATATAGGGTCGAATACGGGTTGAAGTACCTTAAACCCATACCTATGCGGGTCAAATGAGGTATTTGTTCTAACCCAACCCATACTTTGTGCAGCCCTAGCAGTGGTTACTGTTAAAGAAAATGCATGTTAAGCATCTAACCTAAACAGAATATTACAAGAAATATGTCAGATTCTTTTTTTCTTTTCCGTTTGCCTCTTCAAGTAACAGAAAGTGGTCATTTTTTCTAATTTTTGTAAGTATACATAGAGACAGATGGTTGCATAGCGCAAACTCTACAGTATTGCTTGCCCTAGTCAATACTTTAAAAGAATAATGAAACAAAACCAATGCCAAAAGAGTTGCCATCAACAGGCATAAAACCCACGTCTTTTTGAGGTACAAAAGCAGATCTAACCAGTTTAACATTAGTTATATTAGTCATTTGTTGCCCTGCAGTATTTCTAATTCAATACTTTTAAAAACATATGGCACAGTTGTGCTGCCCTTTCCGCCATCTTCGGCCACACTATCCGGCCTGCACAAGTACATGTAATTGCTGCTTTTATCAATTGAATCCATGAGCATTTGTCAAAGAGGATTGACTTGGTTTTGTATCTTCCAAATTGACACAAGTTCAGATGTAAATGTATTTATTCAAAGGGGATAAAGAGAATACTCTGAAAAATTGTGTAATTTGGGGACCATAACCCCTAATTTATAACAGTGTTATATTTTCAGTTCGGCTCTTCAATAAACTGAAAAATATTCCTGTCTCTACGCATTCCTTCCATAACAGCTGGATATTTATACCAATAAATATTATTACTCTATTTGACCACTTTAATTGGCATTCACACCCAACTAGCGTTACATGTTATATTTAAATGTGTGGCCCACATAATAAAAATATTCTAACAATCTCCCTCTGGGCCACATATTTAATAACCTTAAACGCGTTAACTTTATGAGTTCCAAATTCTGCTATTTATGCCATAAAGTGTTTTCTGAAACAATCCTGTCCATTAACTATGCTGACAAAGGATCAACGTGGCTTCCGTTATCTTTAATGTAACTAAACCCATCAATGGTCACATATACCAACACAATCAAATGACATAGATCAGTCACGAATGTGTAGCATGGAAAGTACATGAGATGTGATCATTGCATGTCTATTCCCAACTGGTCCAACTTTAGTGAGATCAAAATGTTCAATATTTGAACAACTTAGAATGCAAACAAAACAGTATTACTTTATTTTCACTACGTCATAGATTGCATACTGCAACACCGGAGAAGTGTTACAGGAAGTGCCACAAAGTGTTGCTATAGGCAAAAAATTATTTGTGTCAACACTTTCTCGGAGTTGCCTTTTGCCGCGTTGCCTTAGAGTCAAAAGCAACACCTTTGCGATCCTATGGTAATATCAGTACATGTGTTACCACAGGTACCACTACAACAAAAAATATCCTTTCACAACTGCCAAAAATAGCTGTAATATGTCTGTTACAGCTGGGATGCACCACTAGTTATATAGGCATTCGTAATAAAGTCAACCTTTTTACAACTGTTTCTAGTAGTTGTTAAAATTTGTTTTGCAACTGCTAAAAGCAATTATACCTGAACTGCTATTCATCAAAATTTTCATAATATTATAATCATAATCTCTATTTCACTAACAACAAACATAATTACTTAAGAGAAAAATAATTCACATTTACACCATTTTTGAATTAGCAACTTCATTACAGAAAATAACTGAATTCATTACATATGTCAACAAAAGTATATACACTTATTAAATGAGAACATATAACAAGGCAATAAAAAACACACATCAGATAAACCATAAACAAGAGTTTCCTTCCTCTTCCTAATAACTATTTCTTTTGTATATTGAACCAACCTAAGCATACAACTAACTAAACCTACTGATCCCTTTCAGAATTAGCTGAAACCTTTTGCATAATCATATCCTCATCTGTTCGAATACACTCTGCATCCCCGACAATTGTCACTTTCCTGTGTATCAAGCACAAATTGTTTCAACCCAACTTCGATTCTTTTTTTTTCGTTTTTTTTCTTTTTTATTAACAATTAAATAGAAAATATCAGGATTGCTTATATGTGATACCTATCATTTGTGCCTGGCATAAAATCACCTCTATCAGAATTCTTGATTCTTGCTCCGCTGGCCTGCATAAACGTATGAATAGGAGTCATTTCCATTCTTTAGGAATCATAAGACACAAAAATAAAGCAACATTTTGAAAATAAAACCTGAGTAATTTTCATTTTGTTTCTCCCTGCTCGGCCAACTACTGCTCCAATATGCCCGTCTGCAACACCAATTGTAACCGAATGGCTCTCACTAGTACCACTTGGTGACCTCCCCTGTTACAATTAACACTAGTGAATGATTATTCCAAACATAAAAGGTAATGCTTTTTAGTGCATTACTATAACATATTATGTTGGGCACAGTAGCATCGCTGCTTAGCATACTAAGGAATAAAATTTGCTGTTGATTCAGATGAAATAAAATTTCCAATGAGAATGAATAAAAGGGGACAAAATCAAAATGAACATCTATTTGTTCACTGATGTCGTTGGTCGTTCGTACTGGTTTTATTGGCAATTTGTCTTTCAACCAAATAGAGCTAACAAAACATTCATTTTTTATTCCAGTAGGAAGCAAAAGCAGTATTAAGAGATGCAAAATTAATGTTGCATGTAACTTGTAATGGATATTAGTCAATAATAATTGAAGAACACATTTGCTAAAAATACTTTCAACAAAGGATGTATTCCCATTTTGAGGAATAAACTATGCTAACAGAACAAACCAATAAAAAAAGTAAAAAATTGCTGCTACTACTTCGCTTCTGAACTAAAAATAAAAACCTGAATCAATAGGAATCCACCTCCATTATCGATGAAATGGCATCAACCAAAGTTTTCTGCAGCTCCTTCGCCCTCCTTTTTGTGAGTGTAATGCATTCCTGCAAGCAAAGAGAGTAATAAGTTGCATTTACATTCAAAATGAATAGCATGATTGGCAACTGCATACAAGTAATCAAATCCACTTTTAAGCTGACTGAATTACATTGTTTGGAAACTGCATGGGCTTGCAAAATTAACTCACAAGTCACAAGTAGACTAAAATGTGCATCAGCCCATCTGCCTTGGTCAACTCTTGTCCCTGACTCACTTGTACACAATACTTCAGTGTGCATCACCACCTCGACATTTATTTCTACTTAAAACAAAAATTGAAAGTGAAGAAAATGAGTGATAACAGATTGGACGCTTCTTATAAAGCCCTCAACCTCAAACGTTTATTAAACACAATGTCTAAGGTTTGGACATCAGTTTAATAAAAGCTTAAAGTTAGAACATTTACTAAATAAATGTATGAATATCAAATAGATATTTGTTAAATAAACATTTATTCAACCGTTAGATTGCTTTGCCATGGAGAGAACTGTAGAAAAAAGAGTCCAGTAGTAGAAAGAAGCGATTTGTATTTTCAATACAATAATGTAGGGCTTGGTAACTAGTGAGGGGACCTTGGAATCTGCAATCGCATCACTAGTTTTTTCCAAGAGTTTGATTATGCATAACTAATATCATGTATATGGTGGCTACCAAACAGATGGCATAAGGGATGCTTTAATAATTTCAGCTGATTTTCAAATCCTAGAAATGAACTAAACAACATCAAATATCCTTGAACTAGCGTTTGTAACTCATCTTCAACATTATAACAGTTTTAGTCCAGAATTTACTCAGACTTGAATAAGCAAATTTGCAAACTGGCCTTTGATTTGTTATTAACAACACGGTTTTACCAATAACATGAAAACACAGAGGAATTCCTAACTATGTTTACATCTGTTTTCCGAATCCCATTTATAACTAATAATAGCTAAATCAATCAGGCACCGAAGATTAAACAATGGAGTGCCAACAAAAATCATACATGCCCATGAAATATTGCATTGAGTACTCGCTAGCTGGTAAATATCTGACTGCCAAATCCAAAATTTCAAAGTCAAGTACAGTTTTTTTTTACCCAGATGTGTAACGAATTCCAAATCCTACTTTATGGATCCCCAAATCGAAATAGAACGGAAATGAAATCGATGAAGCCTCTCATTTCCGGGTGTTGGCATGGGTTGTCATCTAGCGGCCTTTGGTTTAGAGTCATCAGAAACGGTTGCATGCGTTATCCCTTCTTAACCATTAACTTACAGTTTCTTCTTATATCGCAAGATAACAAAATAGATTTGCAGAACCAAACATTGAAGAAGAAATCCAAAATCAAGCACTCAAATCAAAATCGAGCAGATCTAATTATAAATTAGATCTAGTTTCTACTAATCGCAGTTGAACTCTCAAACCCGAAATTGAGCACCAACCAGCGATAAGTTTATTAATTTGCGAGATTTTGGTTTTAATTTGATTTCTGATTGTAAAATTGATTGAAAAAAATCGACTGATTTTTGAAATTTGGGGACGTTAACGAAATGAAAATAAGTGGGTAAAGGAAAATAACAGTGGGAAATAGAAATAGGTGAGGTGCAGTTCAAGGGTGTTGATCGAATGGTTGAGATTTCGTTTTAACTAAAGGTGTGGATTGCTGAGGTGTCATTTAATTATTATTTATTTTAATTTGAATATATATAGATACTGTAACACAATTTTATATATATGCTAACACATTGAAGCATTTGTTGTAGTAGACAAAAATCAGCATAGCTGTGGCAACAATTTAGCTGACAACATCTTGGATTTTCGTTGCAGTAGGCCATCTATGGCATAGTGTTTCTGATCCCAAAAAGAACTTGATATATATATATATCCGCAACCGAAGTAAAGAGCAATGAGTCATACGACAATACCAAATATAAGCTCCCCCTAAATCAAAATATCCTTACATAAAAAATTTCACCGATTAAGCTACATGCTCATGAAAGACCATAGGTGATAATCTTTTGGTAAGCGGATCCGCCATAATGGAGTTTGTCAAAGTATGCTCTATGAATTAAAATATATTTTGCACTCTTCCCTTATTGGAAAATAAAATATTATCTACTGTCACAATGTTACTTTAGTGCTCTTTCAGTTCTTTGTTAATAATCCGCAGTCTTGTGGCATAATTTTACAATTATTTTCCATAGTTGGATGTCTTGTAATTAAACATGAACAATATTTTCATAGTAGTGGAAGCTATAAGTACCCGACCGATCCTGATAATCGACACTAATACATATCCTGTATCACATATCGGTAATCAACCATCGGAAATTAATAGATCGTTAATAGAAAGAAGTTAGAGGGTGAGAAGAAAGTTAGAATAGAAGAAAACGAAGAACTAAACACAACATAATCAGAGTATAACGAATCTAACAGCGGAACGAAATAGAATATATTATATAACATCTTTTGAAATACAAAACTGTATTTTACATACATACATCATCAGAGTACAACTCATATACAACAAAGCAGAAATAAACTCTGTATATCAAATGTTGAAGACTCCTGCTCCGAACTCCTTCAAGTGAATCTATAAAATCCTGAAACCACTTGACTGCCGTACAAATTTGGGCACCCAAGAGTTTAGGGAAATCGCAGAAAAATAAACTCTGGGTCAGTCATAGACTGGTGTGAGTAAATGATTTTAAAACAGATTGATTTAACGTTCAAAAATCTTTTTTGAAATAAATGATAATCATAAGACCAATTCACACATAAATACGGATGGTTTTTACCTTACAATAACCCGGAACATTTTTGAAATCATATATATCGACTGGTATTATAATAATGTCTAAATACAAATAAATATCAATCTAGCAGAATACTTGCATCTCACGCTCCACATATATAGTATACAATCAAAACCGCGAGCGCTTATTGGTGATTGGATTCTGACTATGACAATGTATGGAACCACAGGCCGATAGTGTATCTCTAGAGAGGAATACACTGGGTTCAATAAGAACGCCTTGCAACCCGGCCACACATGACCGACCACTCATTTCACTTGAGTGTATCGAATGTATATCACCAACTGTTACTCAAAAAGGAATAACATCGATAGATTAAAGAAGAAAAAAGAATTTCTCTAGATAGGTAATTATACACCCTAATGAGAGCGACCCACATAATCATGCTACCTGCCCGATTTTTTGTCATTTCCTGTTTGGTGAGGCTTGTGGTTAGAGTTTACCTTTAGAACGTTTGACCACCATTTAGTTTGAATGCGACATCGTCAGATCCGCCGAAATCACTAATTGACGTCTACAAAAATACCCTAGTTATTTGCTAAGAAAAGTGCTCTTCTCCGCCTCCAACTATGGTACGTTTGAAGAAATCAACGTACATGACTCCTTTGGAAATACTCTGTCAGACATCCATCCATACAAGTCATCCAGGAACAGGATGAACCGAAGGCACTCTCCTACTGCATCCGATATAGGAATCACCCCATGGATCAGTAGTGAATAGTCCTTGCAAATCCGAAGATTTCAGTCACGAAAGAACTACAAGTTATAATAACTCTGACGGCCGCCAGAGAATTTTAACAAGTAGATCTTCTGGTCATGAAGATCCACGATCTTCAATTTATTTATATAAGTATCCTGCAAATTAGTTTACGTAAGGCCAGTTCAAAGTGGTTTTGGGTCTAGTTCCCATCCCGGTCTCTTTGAACCAACATGTAAGGGATATTACTTGATAGTCGATGTTGTAACTATCAAATTTAAATAGTGTAGATGAATAAAACATTGATACAATTTATTTTATATTATATATATTCCATAACACGCATATTCAGATGAATTAACAAATCTAACTCTGATTTTAGAACATCACAAGATGATACAATAAAATGTGTCAACATTTTATTTTACTACTTAGATTTAATTTATTGCATAACAAAATATTAACAATAATCATTCACTACAACAATAGCAATAAAAAATGATTTGATGTTAAATTCCAAACTAATAACAGTTTGGATTATTCGATCTTGGATGACGACTTATCTTACGTCATATTACTCCAAATTCCAATGAAATAGATTGATTAATTTAAACCTTCCTCCTGTTTCCATTAGATATGGATATCAAATATTTGGGTATTTGAACTTCAGTTCACATGGCGACGTCTATTTCTATAATTATGAAATTTCTTCCTGATCCTCTGTTGATATGTTTATCATTTCCATATGTTTACATCAATGTTATTTAAATAGACTAATTTAGATATATGAATCCTCTCGATCCAGTATGGTCCAATTTCACGTACATATACTAAATTTAACTTCCATTTTCTGCAACCAACATAAGTGAACTTCTCATTTAATTACATATATGCAAATTATTTATTTTAAGAAGGGGATTTAAAATGAAAAAAAAAACCAGCATTCTTTATTTATTCATTATTTAGACCGAAAGCCCAATAACACGAACGCCACGCAACCCATTCCCTGTCTTATTTCTTTCATGATATCTCAGCATTTTCTACCCCGTCCTCCCTCCTTTCCTTACTTTAAATTAAAAATAATAATTATTATTATATTTAGAGGAATAGCTTAAATTGAAACAAACCTAAATTAAAACTTATTTATAGGCCCAAAGTCCATTTATGCAAAATCAGCCCAACACCTACTTTTGTATCCCTCCTTTCGATCCTTTCCTAGGAAAAACGAAACAACGTGCCAAACACAAGTTTGGCAATGCAGAAACATAGCTCATCCCTTCCATTTCTTCCTTCCCGGACCCTCTGGTTTGTCATGCCAAGCCATCAAATTCTTTTGTCAAACACGAATCTGTCAATAGAAACCATGGGTCAACACGCATTCATTTACACCCATTCCTTGCCCCGACTGTTCTTCTTCTCCTATTGCTCCAGTTGTTTTACTTCCTCGTGTACACAATCATCACCGTGCACATGCACGCCTGATTTCACCGCCACCTCGCTAATTACATTATTTCCACAAGTCCCAATGTCTACCATGAAATCTTCTCCACCACCAGGAATTCATTTAAACTATCGTATCAAAATTTTGAAGCGTCACGGAATTTTTCAAATTACACTACAACAAAAAGCTGAACTTAAGACCACGATTTGATACCACAAATTTTTTTGTCTTTATAGAAGGACTTATTTGCTACAATATGTTTATGTCTCAATTATTTTCGCACTTAACAAAATAAACGTGACAACTAGGTCTTAATTGACCAAGTCCCTGCAATACGCGGGTATACGCATCCACTTTTCTCAGTTACCCCTTTATCTCGCGTTAATTTCCGCCGCACCAGGAAACACGATCCCCAAATTCTAAAAACCCTAAATATCGATCTCTCTTTCTAGCTTTAGCGCTTCAAAATCTGCAGGCTGCTCTGGTCTTCATAGCGATATCTCATACCTACGCAAAGAGGAAGATTATTCTAAAATAACAAAGGTTAGTTTTCTCTGATTTAATCATACAATATCGGTGTGAATTTCCTACAATCGACACTGACTTAATCGCTTTTTTTGATTGGCGGATACGCGATTTTTCGCAGAAAAAAGAATAAAAGGGAAAATCCGAGCTATGGATAATCGACTGTGAAGTGAGGAAGAACGAGGTATGCGATTTCGAAATTTATTTTGATATATGTCTGATCTATAATTCTTTTGATTTATTATCAGAATTATAATGGCTAGCATTCAAACATTAAAATTGTTCTGTTTCGAAATTCTTGTAATACCACTGATATTCTTGTTCATAATCATGTTATACCTCTTCAAATATCTAGCCAAAATAACTCATGCCTTATTTTGTTTTTACTGTATGCATAAATCTACTATGTGATGAAATTAGTATTAGTAAAATGCTACCCATGAAGCTATGAGTGAGTATTCATGTCAACTGGTTTTACTTGGTTAAGATTTAATTTTGGCTTATGGTGATGATTTCTTGACAAATTTTTTATATGCTTGTGATATTGAAGTTCCCTGAAATGGTGTTGCCAACTGACACTCATGATGCCAAGTTATACTCAACAAGTCTCCTTAATAAAATATAATTTAAAAATGATTGACTATCCTAGAAATTGTACAAAAAGTCTAGTTGAACTCAAGAAAAAATACGTTCAAAAAGTTATATTGCTTGACATCATTATTATACATTGTTGTACTATTACTAAAAGTAAATGAGAGATATATATGATGTTCTCTTTGCTTTTATTTTACATTTTTTAAACTTACTTTTTTATTTTTAATGCATCCTTGGAAAACTTAAGAAAGTCATAACTTACCTTTACAAAACTAATTTTCTGCACATGCATCCTTGCAATCTTTACATATTAGGAAATTTAATTTATTTCTAATGTGGCTAAGTAATTTTTTGATGATGCTAGTGAGATAAATTGTAAGTTGTATTTACCATTTTACTTTGTTCCGTATCAATTACATAAGATGTTAATTTTTACAGCTTACAGAAAAAAAAGAAAAAAAATCCATCTTAAAAATCATTTATATTATCCCGATCTCATTGCATTAATATGTAAAGTAATGTTGATATACTTTTCCACTTTGTAAGAAATAATAATGTCTTGTTATTTTTTTTCTTCCCGATATTACGAATTTAAGGTTTGATTATGTTAGTTATGCATATCGGTTTCTTTCTCATATAACACCGACATATTTTTGATTATGACCATCTACATCCACGTTGAAGGTTTATTATTATTACAAAGTTAAAAAAATTTGAAACTTAAATTTATTAAATATTCGCTACAAAGAGAATACCCATTAATAAAGGGTACTATTGATATAAGGTTTTTTTAACTTCGTACAAAACATGTAGTGTATCTGTAAACATGATTTTTGAAATTTAGAATAAATAAAGAATGGAAGCAACAAAAATAAACTGAAGTTTATGTATGTGATGGAAACTGTACTTGTAAAAGCAAGAAGACCTTGCAAGTCTAAAAGATAAATCCATAATTTAATTGTATGTGATGGAAACTGAACTTGTCACTAACGCATGTACATATCAAAATCGATGACTAGAATTAATTTAATTAATTGCTTACGGTTAATTTGCTTATGATATGGCAATAGATTAGTTTACCAACACCATTAATTTTATTGTATGAAAACAGTTTAGTTATTTAATTTATTTTTGAAAACGATGGCCTTCGTAGCTCCAACTATGATTGTGTCCAAGATGAAATCTAATTAACCATTGATTTATGATTTAATGCAAAAAAAACATGCATTTTGATTCAAATTCGATCCTGACTTGTATAAATGGAATGAAAATAAAATCAGGGGAAGAACCAATTAATGAGGAGATAGTAAATTAGAAAAACACGGTCTCATTATGTTTAATATAACATTTAAAGGTGATATGTTAAATTCTTCATGTTGGAAAATATTTGTAGTTTTAAATCAGCATCCTCCTTTGTCTCATACAAAACCAATGCCTTTTGTTTAGGATTGATATCAAAATGAGTGATCGATCGTGGATGTATCGTAGACTTAAAGATGGATATATAAATATAGAGTTTGTCGATGGCGTCAAAATTTTTGTCGATTTTGCATTTCTACAAGTAGAATATGGAGGAATGGTTAGATGTCCATGTTCTATGTGTAAAAATGAAAATTTTCAAATTAAAGAAGAAATCACTATGCATTTACTACAAAAAGGGTTTGTTCCACTTTATTCTACCTGGATTTTTCACGGGGAGGAAGAAGTTGAGGAGTCAACAATGTCTGAATCACAAAATAGCGATTTGAATGACGAGAACCCATATAGGGATATGGTCTTGGATGCAATGGGTGTTGATCACAATACAGAAGAGCAATTACCCAATCTCGAAGCTCAAATTTTTTTAGATATACTAAAAGCCACTGATGAACCCTTATGGGACGGATGCAAAAAAGAGACAAAATTATCTGCATGTGCAAAGATGATGGCCCTTAAATCTCGAAGAGGTTTGACTGAGGGAAGTTTTAAAGATATGAGTACATTAATTGGTAATATGTTGCCAGAGGGGCATAAGCTAGTTCATTATTTTTATGAAGCTAAAAAGTTGTTGAAACCTCTTGGGCTTGGTTATGAAAAAATTGATGTTTGTCCCAATTTTTGCATGTTGTATTACAAAGAAAATAGTGCAAAGGTTTCTTGTGATATTTGTAGTAGTTCTTGTTATAAACCTTGTCAAAACAACATGAAAAATATTGCTGAAAAACAAGTTCATTACTTTCCGATCATTCCAAGGTTGAAAAGGTTATACATGTCACCAAATCATGCTAAAGACATGACTTGGCACTATTATAATCAATCTAGTGATGGTACAATGACTCATCCAGTTGACGGTGAAGCATGGAAAGATTTTGATCGTCGACATCCAGAGTTTGCTTCTTCTGAGCGAAATGTTCGATTAGGCTTATGCACCGATGGTTTTAGCCCGTTTGGAGTTTCTGCAAAAGTTTATTCATGTTGGCCAGTAATTTTAACAGTTTACAATTTACCACCTTGGAAGTGCATGAAACAACCATTTTTATTCCTAAACACGATTGTCCCGGGACCTAAACATCCTGGAAAGAATTTAGATGTTTTTCTACGACCATTGATTGATGAACTGCTAGATCTATGGAATGGTGTTATAGCGTACGATGTGCATAAAAAGGATAACTTTATTCTAAGAGCTGCTTTGCTATGGACTATTAGTGATTTTCCTGCATATGGTATGTTGTCTGGTTGGAGCACTCATGGAAGATTAGCGTGCCCTTATTGTATGGAGAGAATAAAATCCTTCACTCTAGAATATGGTGGAAAAGCATGTTTTTTATTGTCATCGACAGTTCTTACCATTGGATCATTCATATAGAAGGCAGAGGGACAAGTTTAGAAGGAATAACATTGAAAATGATATATCACCCTTTCGACGTTCTGGTGCTGAGATGAAAAATATAGTGTCTAGCTTACCTAATATTGTATTTGGATTTAAAAGTGGAAATAAAAAAATAGCAGGATTCGGGGAATCACACAATTGGGTCCATAGGAGTATTTTTTGGGATCTTCCTTATTGGGATTCAAATTTGATCATCATAATTTAGATGTTATGCATGTTGAAAAGAACTTTTTTGACAACATATTCCACACATTAATGGACACTGACAAGACAAAAGATAATTTAAAAGCTAGACTTGATCTTGAAAAAATCTGCAGCAAATCACGATGGATGAGCTTAATTCAACGTTCAAATGGTAATTATTACAAGCCAAAAGCTCCTTATTGTCTCTCAAAAAATGAACAGAAAATGGTTTGTAAGTGGGTAAAAAGTCTATGTTTTCCGGATGGTTATGCCTCAAACATTCAAAGATGTGTTAATGAGCATGAAAATAAAATCAGCGGGTTTAAGAGTCATGATTGTCATGTGTTCATGCAAAGACTTCTTCCCATTGCATTTCGTCCATTTTTACCAAAAAATATATGGGAAACTTTAATTGAACTTAGTAATTTCTTCCGTGATCTTTGTGCAAAAAATTTAAGTGTTGAAAATATGAATTCACTAGAAAAGAACATTGTTGAAATAATTTGTAAACTTGAAAAAATATTTCCTCCTTCTTTTTTCGATCCTATGGAGCATTTGTCAATTCATCTTCCTTATGAAGCCAAAGTAGGCGGTCCTGTTCAGTATCGATGGATGTACCCTTTTGAAAGGTATGTTCAATTAATATTTTTATTTTGTATCGATCTATTTTCAACCATTTATAAATTATGTAGGTACTTGTTTTATTTAAAAAAGAAAGTGGGTAAGAAGGCACATGTAGAAGGTTCGATAGCTGAAGCATACCTTATTGATGAGATTTCAAATTTTACATCATGTTATTTTGGTCCAAACGTTGAAACAATATGGAATCAACCACCTAGAAATGATGATGGCGGAGAAGTTGCACCTGATGAACGATTATCAATTTTTCGACACCCGGGTAGAGTATTATCAAATGCGTTCACTAAAAGGAAGCTCACCGCAAAAGAACACCTTGCTGTACACAAATATGTGTTATTCAATTGCCTTGAATTCAAGGACTTAATGATGTAAGCAATGCTAATTTTTTTTATAGCTAAATATATAGTTGTATAATTATGTTAACAAAATTATATCTTACATATAGCAAGTGCAAAGAAGAACTACGAGGACAACATCCCCATAAAGATGAAAATTTCATTGATACGTTGTTGGAAACATTATTTTCGGATTGGTTAAAATCAAATGTAAGTTTATTGTCTAGATGGAAAAATAAATTATGTTGTATAGTTTCTAACTTTTAATTGCAAATGTTAGAAATAATTTTTTACTTTTGTTTGATAGGTTCCATTTCACTCTGATGGTATTCAACATCAATTATATTTGCTTGCACAAGGGCCAAATTTTGTAGTCGAGTGTTACAATGGGTTTTTCGTAAATGGTTATAAATTTCATACAATGCACTATGGAAAGAAAAAAAAAACAATGAATAGTGGTGTATGTGCGAAAGGAAGTTGTTACGATGATTTGGAAAGTGATTATTATGGGATGATTAAAGAAGTTATTAAGCTGACATATTTTGGAAACAAAAATGAAATATTTTTATTCAATTGTGACTGGTTTGACACTGTAACAAGAGATGGAATAAGCGTGCACTATACAAATGGATTGATTGAACTAAAGAAAAATTCCAGACTTCGAACAGATGATGTTTTTGTGTTTGCTCAACAATGTCAGCAAGTTTATTTCACTTGTCAGCCTGATACATCAAGTGAATGGTTAATAGTTATTAAAACTGCCGCGAGAAGTCGTTTTGTACTTAATGCACCTAACTTAGAGGAGGATGTAGATGTGGATCAAGTAGATGAGATGTGTCAACAATCTACCGTTCACCTTGACGATAGTCTTGATCAACCAATAACATTTGACCATTATGTCGATGTTGATAACGAAGAACTAGAGCTAGCAATGGAAAATAATGATGAAAACGATGAATTAGAAGAAGACATAGAAGTTGATAATGACGACGACGACGAATTTGGAGAGAGTGATGATGATGTGGTAGAAAGTGATGAAGAAGTTGCTACTGAAGATGACTATTCTTTTTATTAGTTCAAGAATAATATTGGATTATGTCATGAGTACTATTTTGTATTTTGTTCGAATCTAATAAAAAATATGTTAAACTTTGCAACTTTGTTTTTGAATGCAATAATAATTTATGCATTTATTATATCGTAACATTTGAGTTCACATTATATATGGTCATGTGCCTCACTAGAGCAACCTTACTGGGTATGCATTCATTTTCACAGTTTGTGCATATTTATGTATTACAATGGAATGCACATTACAAAGTATCACTTCCATAGTAATTTGTGATCAAGTTTCCTTAGCTCTTCAATATAGTATGCAATTGAGGATTTTTTTATCCATACATTAAATTATAACTATTTGACTGTTTTCTAATTTCAGTTTTCTCAAGTGGTTTTGAAGCTCACTGAAGAAATAGGAAAGTATTGGACATCAATAGAAAGGGGTTCACTTTCTAGATTAACTACAGGTAAATATATTTATTTTATTCAATTAATTATCGTATATGACATGCTTGCACAAAATATTTAGATAGCATACTAAAATTTTGTTGACCATTTTTCTAATTTTATGATAATACCATGCTTTTGATAATTTTTCAAATAATCAAATTTATGTGTAGTTACGATATAATGATTGGTTTAGCTTTTCGAAGTCTTATAAGAAGGATGACAAATACACATTCAGCACAATCCGAACATGTAGATAACATGCCAAGCCAGTTTATTTCAAACACAAGCACAAATGCAATGACTGACATATGTGAGGAGAGACTAGAAGTTGTAGATGAAAGAGGTGAAGAGGGACTTGAAGTACAACAAGAGATGAGAGACGGTCCACTAGGAATTGAAGCGGATAGTGCGGAAGAAGGAGAGGAAGATGATCCAAAAGCGTATATTCCGGTTGAAGGATATGACACTCCAATCGATCCTGTTACACAAAAGAGACCACTTGAGTGGATAGGAAATCAGTAAGAATTTATCACACTTCTTTGGTATATTTTATCCTATGAATATTCTATGAGGTATTTCAATATGTTGTTTAGATTTAAAAACAAATCCGCCTCTCGTCTTATTGGAAAAATTTGGAACCGTCGGTTTACGGAGCCATGGTATAGGTTTTCTAAAGTGCCTCATGAAAAAAGATCAATACCGTTTAATGAGTTTAAGGTATGTTTATGTTTTTTTTAATTCGAATTACTGTTTTTTGTAGTGAAATTTATTTACAATATATTTCAATGTGTAGCGGGCTTACACATATGATGCTGTTTATGAGCAAAGAGTTTATGAGATTTGGACCAAAGCAGCTTCCTCAATCCTAAAAAAGAAATTATATCGTGCACGAAGAAAGGCAAAAGATTTAAGACAAACTGATAGGATGATTAACTGTCGAAATATGCCAGCAAGTTGGATTCAAGAAAATATTTGGAATCAAATGATTGATATAGAATGACATAAGAGTACGTATGATGATAAAGGAAACAAGATGAGAAATAATCGTTTGACACCTAAAGAAGGGACTCACACGCGTCATACTGCTGGTTCGGTGTCTATTGTGTCACATGATGCAGAAGTGGTAAGCCAATATCACTTTTCATGCTGATTACGTAAGAATAACGACGTATGCTTCGTCAATTTTTTTTTAAAATATCATAAGAATAATGAAATATATAAATAACTGAAAATTACTTGATATTCCCTCTTTTTATTAGTGCAAAAAAATACTGGTTGACTTCCTTTTGGCTTTCATCATTTGAACTTAAATTACTTGTACAGCAGGTTCGAGTTTTATGGACTTAACTTTGAGACAGTTTTGCATGTTTACTTGTATTAAATATTTACTCATGCTTACTGTTTATACTAATTGATTTTAATATCCAATTTTGAAGGAACTTGAGACAGGCCATCCCGTACCATTTGCTGATAGTTTCTGTTATTGGCATACCAAAAGAGAGAAAGGAAAAGGCAAAGCAAAAGAATCGTTGATGCCAAGCAGCTCGTTTGTTGACAACAAATCAAAAAAAGTTTATGTAAGTTTACCAGTTGGTCCACTAGTTTTCTTAACAAATGAGGCGTTTGTATTCTTGCTGCTATGTTCATCATTTTATAATAATAAAATATAAGATCAGAAAATTTAGGCATATTTTGAATCGTAGTCATGATAGCCCCTCCCCCCCCCCCCCCCCAAAAAAAGAAAAAAGCTTTTCCCCCCCTTTTCCAATCAGTTTAATCTTTTCTCCATATATGTACAAGGCTTCTTCTCTTCAAAATTTTGTTTTACATGTGCATATTCAGCATTTTACTTTCTGCGTTTATATGTCCAGGGATTAATTCCTTTATACTATATAAGTTTAATGGACTCATGAACCACATTAATTTTGGTTTTGTATAGACTTTAAAGAACATGTTTATTTTGAAAAATCACGATTATGATTTTATAAAATCACATTGGTGCCTGTTTTTGTCATTATTTTAAGAATCCATGAACTTGTGTCTATTTGGGAGTTTAGAGTCCCTGTTAATCAAAACTGAAAAATTATCTCCACCTGTTGTTCATCTTGAAATTTATTTATCTTTTTTTTTAATTTTGGAATTAATTCTTTGTTCTCTCCATTAGATCATACACTTTGAACCGATGTGGGTTCAAGGGATAAGCTATCAACTGAGCACCATTTTGCCATGCCCCTTTTTTAACCGTTTCCTGCATATCAATAAACATTATTTAATTATATACACCCCCTTAGCCAGTTAGTCAATGTACTTGTTTTGGCTGCAGGTATGTTGTGTGCGGTGATGCTATATGGTCACAACTCATAAGTAGTGTTGCCGACCTCATTTATTTTCTGAATAATAAAAACACTTTAGTTTTACTAGAACACTTCATTATGGCCTTGTAATTACCACATTAAATTTATTTAATTATTTAGGTTTCACCTATAATGGAGATCCTAGCTTTATTCTTATGCCATGGGCTTAAACTAAGTTGCACCAAAATAAGGCATGTTAAACTGCAGTTGCTTCCTTCCAGCGTATGTTATATCTTTGTTAATAGTGGTGGTTTGAAAACGTAATTTTTTGGTCCGATCGTGAACTATCCAAATACTCAAAATATATATATATATATATAGCTTTTAAATATAAAATTGCTATTTCATATGATCTCTGCAACAAAATAGGAGATAAAAATCTTCCTACAAATACTTAAGACGTGTTCAAACCTAGATAATGATTTCAATTATTTGGTGTAGAATTGTTCAAATCTAAGATTTTTTTAGATAAATCAATCAATATCTTTAATAATAATTGCAAAATTTTAGTGTTTCACTGTTTGCTATCTTCTTGAACTACTGTGAATATCATTTTATCACTTAAAAGTATGGGCTATTAAAGAAACTTTATTTACAAAAGGTAGGTAATGTATTTCTTCATTGCATGTATACATACAGTGAGAACATCGAAAAAATGCATTTTTGAACCAAAATGTCTATACCAAAAGAGAATAATATATGGTGCGTACTCTCTAACAATTCCAGCGCGTGTCGCGCTCTATGCAGCCTATGAATTGATTAATGATAAGAGAATATTTTAACTTAAATAGCCAGTATAAATGAACTCCATAAAAAGTTCACATGAAGATCTGGAAACTCACATTTGTTAGATGATTTACAAAAAAGAAAGAAGACATCAAACTGATCGCAAACCGATATAAAATTACGGAATTGTATTATGTAGAAAAAGCTTACCTACTAATGCTCTGTATCTTAATGAGAGGAGGAGGTAAAACATAACTGAACGCGAGTTGAAGTATAGTCTTTATGGGGAGCATACGTTGATTCGTGACCTTATAATCCTAATTTTGTATATTCAAATCACGATTAAATACTACGTATCGTTTTTTTATGAAATGATTTATTTAATTAAAAAGAAAATGCTTGGTTTTCGCGTTTCAAATTGTTTAACCTTCGAAATCTTAAACCATGAGCAATCAAAAATTGATTATCAGAAACTATGGACTGGCATATGTGACATGTCATTATTAATGCATCAAGCAGTAACTTCCCATAGTAGGATGAGGTAACTTTGTTCACTCTCGCCAACTCTCTACCATGATCAAGTGAAATACTGTAGTTAGCTGATAGATTAATACAATACAAGCATTAAGGCGCGTGCTTTACGCATAACGATGAGACGATTTTCGCATAACCATGGCAAAACGCTACATTCATGAATTATATTTCGAAAAATTGTATATATTTAATATGTTAAAAAAAAATGATATGAACAAATATTGAACTATATTTTTAAGTTTAATTAACGTGAGGTTGGTTAATTTTTTTTATTTTTAACTTGAACATCTATTTTCTTTTAGTTTGAACTTTTGTTTTTCATTTTAATAAATAGGTTAAAAAGCCATTTGGTAAATCATATTTTAAATCATATTAAATTAGTTAATTTAAGTATATTTTGAGTTTGCAAAGAGGTTTGCCTGCAAGGTCAAGGGACAAGCTATCATTTTACACGTCCTTTGCATCCCGGGTCAATATTTGATTCTGTGTTCATCTTTTCCAAGCAATACATCTTCTGCCAAATCAAAATAAGTTTAGAACTTAAATTTGAGAAAGAAAAATTCAATATTCGGTGCTAGTTTTTCGCTAACCATCTGTTTTTTTACAAAGCTATGCCATATACAAAGGTATCCAAATTCTCTCTTTCACGATTTTTTTTCTTAAATATTATTTTTCTTTTTATTATCATATTGGTAATCAAGGGGGATGTTCTTTCTCTGGAAACTGCTAACCCAAGTAACTAATTATTACTTTTTTATAGTTTGAGTTTTTATTATATTCTTGCTAGTCAAATTTGTTGATTTCATTCGTCGTTCATGATTTGTAACACAAAGCTCAATTTTGGGTACATGGGCTGAAATGCGAAATCGCAAAGTAAGTTTCTGTAACATACTCGATTAGGTTGTTCATGATTACTAAATTACTACCGTTAGCGAACATTGCCAACGTTTTGAGCCATGTAGCTATATTACAGAACTTCCATTTATATTTTTTGTTTATCAGTACTTTGGCAGTGCATGGATATTGATATCTCAGAATAGAAATAAATAAGTAATTTACTAAGATTAAAATAGTGCCTGATCATTTTGCCTTGGATGAGTATACATTGTGTTTAGTTAGAAGAATGAATGATGTTATGCAAGGGGCGAAAAAAATTAAAGAGTTATAATAGTATCCAAACATTTTTTTATATTTTTAGAGCATTGTTATTGACACTCCAAAAATGATTAAATAAGCATAAATTTCCTTTTTAAAATAATGTTTTCCAAGTGTATTTTGGGTTTGGAAAAAAAAAGAAAAACTTAAGAAGAATTTGCTTTCTATAACATTATTATCCCTATTAGCAAAGAGATGATCATAGCATGATAGCAACCACCTGCACATATTGACTGAAGGATGACTTCGAGCATCCGAATGGTGTTTGTTACAACGGCGTATACTTCCAATTTTATATTTTTATAGTTGTATCTGTGTATGTCCAGATGGAGCCACCTTTGCAGGGACTAATAGGTGTTTCTTTTAACATTGCTACATTTACATATTTTTAGGGGAAATCGAACCATATTATTATATTAAAGTCCAAAAGTATAAAAAAAAAAACTGAAAACATATTTTAGCCTAATCGTATTCGTGAAGAATGTAACATTCATCAACTTGGTCTAATAATTTGGTCGACGTAAATTTCTCCATCAACTAATGTATAGCTGTCTCCATGTTGGTGTAAACCATATTTTTTCCTGAGAATATAGATTCTTGATATTTGACATAGTTTTTTTAAGCTAATATATGAATTTTATTACTTGTTGATATTTATAGAAATACAAAGACTTAATGCATACTTAAATAAGTTAAAGAAAGGAGTCTAATAACCAGTTTCATGTAATTTGCGTCTTCAAGTCAGATTAAACTATGTTGTATCCTTGGACCAGACCACTTCTATTTCATTTAAATGTGTCTAATTAACAATGCCCCTCATTTACTAGTTATCTTAACAGAGCAAATTATAACATTTAGATCAATATAAGAAGTCTGAAGTTATATCCTACTACTAAAATGTAAGCTCTATTAAAATTACGCACTTGGTAAATAAAATCCAAGCACTCTTGTTTTCATCGCTAAGGTATGATAGATTGTGATATTTATTTTGTTCTATTTTTGGCAAACTACCAATTTCAACCTAAGATGCCACTGTTATAGATAAATCTTTACCAAATTCAATCATCACTAAGTTGGTATAGACCGGACAGAAGACGTCATAGACATAAATATTAGATAAATTTTCACCAAATTCAATACAGGAAAGTAATTCCTGTATAAGCACAATACTATTCATCGAATATGAGTTTACCTATGGTTTTTGTCCGTATAATTCGTGTAGATTTGGTGAAAATTTTAACGACAAATATACAAAATGAAAAGTACAATCATCACTAAGGTGGTTTTATTCATTGGTGGTTAGCTAGTTTGTTAGTAAGGGTATTTGGTGTGTTATTTTCCTCCTCTCCTCTAGCTGTTTAGCATTGAATCTATTGGCTGAAGCTTCTATCCACTATCAGGCAAAATATGATAGGTTCATATCATACGGTGTCCATAACCTGCTAGTGCTTGATGTTGAATGGTTTTGGTTTGGATGTCATAACAACTATTTTTGCCATCATTTTGCTTTATCTTTTTCAGGTGCATAAGTTATTTTGCTTTCGTGCTTCTTGCATAAGTTAGTTTGCCATCATTTTATTTTGGTTGAATAGTTCATCACTCCATTTATTAGCATACCTGATTATATAATATATGTACTATTTTTCAGCTTCATTTAAGCTGTCAGTGTAATAATCTCATATAAGCATACTTTTTTTCTTTCAGGAAACATATTTGAGAAAGAAAGCGGAGTTAAACGAGGATCCAACTGAATGGAATCCACAACTTTGGATAGAGGCTTCCGGGGGACAAACAAGAGGCAGAGTATATGGAGCACCATACATTGATTCAAGTAGTCTGTTAAATAAAAGATCTCAGTCTTCTATTTTAGCGGATAATATCACTTGCCAAGAAAATTCTACACAATCCAATTCATCTTCAAGCATCTTGTTGACACCGGAGATTAGAAAATTAATCGAAAAGGAAGTCGAATTGGCAATCGCTAGCAAATATAGCTCTGTTGCACCACCACAGCCTCCACAACCACCACAGCCACCACAGCCACAAGAAACATTCCCACAATTTCCGTTTTTTCAAAATGCTAATCGAATTCCTCAACAACTTGGACAGTTTTCGCAGTCTTCGTTTCAGTTTGCAGAACCATCAGTTGTTTATCGTCAGACACCTGCAAGCTTCCAATCTGTTCCTGTGTCTTGCCAACAAACTTTCGGAAACTTTTCACAGCAGCCTGGGCCATTTACGCAGCTACTTGGACCTGTTACAAACGAGTACAACATGGAGCCTGGGCAATATCAAGCTGCACCCCGTCATGGTACATTTCAGCAGTCTCTTACTGACAACATAGAATGAAACTGTTTTCTTTTTCTTTTACATTTTTAGTGTTTTGTTTGTGTTTTTGTTTTGGCTTTGATGTGGACACTAGGACATGGTTGTTTGTATTTCACTGAATTATGTTGTACTTTGTATTATGTTATAGGGATTTCTTTATTGCATCTTTGTTTTAGTCAAGTATGTTTCAGCTTTTATGTTTTTAGTTATTGTCATACAGCCTTTTTATCGTACAGGCTATTTATATCATATTATGCTATATCATTGATAGGGTATGCATGTTACTTTATGAGAAAAAATGTTTTTGTGCATGTGATTTGAATATTAGGTTCTGTTTGCATTAGTTTTCGTTATATATGTAGTGCTGGATCTGTTAGTGTATGGATGTTAGTGTATGCCATTTTGAGCTTTCGTGATATGTAATATTAGGATGTGCATGTTAGTGTATGCTATTTTGAGCTGTAATATTAAGATCTGCATGGTATTGTGACAGTATATGGGGACTATTTGAGCATATTGCGGCTGTTTATTGTGTGCTGTTAACATTCCTATTTGAGACATCTTTATCACCATGTTCTTGGTCTTACAGCATGCGTTTGAGACAATATAAATGTCTCTAGAGAGTATTAAGCTTAGTAACAAAGTTAAGACAAATTGGTTTGTCTTAAGTTTCATTGAGACAGATATTTGTTGTCTTTATAATATTTGGGACATGGTTTTAGATACCATATTTTTTGTATCTATTGGGTCTTAAGTAGAAATTTGAGACAAAATTACTTAAATTAATACCAATATGTTAAGTATCAAACCATTGTAATTTTTGTAGTGTTAATCCTCCTCCATAAAACTGCCTCGCACCACCTCCACAAGCCGTCGGCCACCTCCAAACCATGATCGTAGGTTGATGGCGACCCTCCAGTCGTGTTCCCCTCCGTGCGATCGCCACAAAAGCCACCGAGGAGGCGCAGTTCAACCCTGTACCCAACCTACCAAAAAAAGTAGCCCGTCCTTCTTTAAAACAAATCCTCTTAAACTATGTACTTAAAAAATTAAGTTATATTTTTCCAATCATCCTTGACTTCCCACGCTCCTCAGGTTCCACCGTCATCAACCATGATTAAACCGATCGCCTGAATTTGATCAAAGTTCCTTCTGATCAACCTAAAATTCTCATTGCTTAGATCATTAAGAATCGTGTTTTTGATATTAAAATTCATAATTTTCCTATGCCAATCCATTCATCTTGCTGAATTATAAAATAATGATGTTTGGGAATTCACGTTTAAATACCCTTTTTGTTGTATTTAATGATTGATTTGTTGATATATTAATTTGTTTGAATTGAAACAAATTCTAACACATGCTCAATCCATAAACACACACCTTCTATGTTGAACGCAATCAAGATAAACTAACAGAATTAGTGTTGTTGATTTTTTGAATCAACAGGAGGGTATATATCATTCTTTTTGTGTGTGTATGTGAAAAGTTTAACATGCTACTGTGATTATTTTCAGGTAGGGTATCCAATCACCTAAGATAAAAACACAGATCCAAAGCATATTCATACATATGTTAGAACATCGATGAATTAGGTTAGGAAGGAAATTAAGTAGCCTACTCATTAAATATGTTCCCAGTCTTTGTACTGGTGTTTACTGCCATTTCTGTTTTCCTTTTCTTTCTGTTTCCCTGATAAAGTTCAACCACCAAGACATAGTCTAACAACACCTGATTAACTTCAATATTTAAGTCAAATCGGATGGATACATCTCAACATACATACTACATATTTATATAAATCAGTAAAAAGGGGTTTAGATAATTACTCACTAGATAAACTACTATGTTTTGAATTTTGTTTCTCAGTTTTCGCAAACACTTAAGTCTAGATCTAGTTATATTACAGAGTTTAATCTTCTGAACGCATCAATCATACTTAAAATATATGGTTTGCATCTACTATGATTTAATATGTAGCCAGTAAAGAAGTTTGTATTGGCTTCGCTGTCTAATTTTTGTTTCATTCTCTGGTTTGTTCAACCCTCAAATCCTAATCTAAATACCTTTAAACAACTTAAATACTTGCCTTCAATATTTGGATACATATCGGCGCACTTATGTAGTTTGAATTCATAAGAGTCAGATATAACATAGTAGAAAAATGTAAGGTGTTTACTCGCCATGATGTTCACTGCTTGTTGTTAAATTTCCAGGTTTTTTTGTTTAGTATATTGGTTTCAATGATCCATATGAATAATTATATAAGATGTTATATATTCAACAGCACTTTATGCAGACAAATATAATTCATATGTAATCAAAAATAGACTCTTAAGGAAAGAGATTCGAGTTTACTCACCATATTAAGTGGTCACTGTCCGACTTCAGGAACTCCATATTTTTTTCCCTTTCTTGCTTCATGGTGCCCGACCATTTTAGTTCTAGTTCACAAGTGTGTATTGTTCCTGTGAAGCGTGTGCGTATCCATCTGTGTTTATATGGGTATTTATACATGGAATATACAGGTTTTAAGTAAGGTAGGCGTTTATGGAAAACAGGGTACATATGCAACATCTGATGACTGAAAGGAAGTGTGGTTTAATCTCTTCAATCGAAGTCTTCCCTTGTCTACTGTATGTTGTTCAGCTATGTAGTGTGTGTACCATCATATCAGTGTCTTCTAGCTTAGTTCCTAAGCAAATTAGTCTATGCATTGATGGACACAAATGCGCACAATCATAGGAGCTAGGCCTTTTGGGTGTAGGCTGATTCTTAAGTGATGCTGCAGCTTTAAGGGTGAAGTGATGTGGTGGTTTATATAATATGAGTAGATGTTTTCAGGATAAGCAATAGCCATGTTACAAGCTGCACATGAACATATGCATATAAATGTCCTGCTTTGAACACAAATTCTAGGTAATTTTTAATTTATATGTTATGCAATCATCCATGTATTTGCTACAAAACATGTACTAAATGTATTGAATGTTTTTAAGTGTAGCATCAGGCAAAGAAACCTTTTTCCTTATTACAAAAATGCATATATTTTTTTTTATTTAAAAGCCAAGATATTCTTTTATGTTTATATGTGAAGTATGATGGTATTTTACTTCATGTACATCCCTTATTTACCTTAGATGACTTAAAAAACAAGTTTCGACAAAAAGTATTAAAACAACACAAACTTAAATATAAATAAACAAGCTAATATATCTATACATGATTTTATAAAAATAATTATTCTAATTAAATGAATTTGATCCTATATCAATTTTAATTGAGCATCTTGCTTAAATGAGTATTTTCTTTTGTTTTCTTTTCTTACGAAGAAGTCACATTTTACATAAGTAATTTTATATTCACATTAGTTCTAAAACAATTTAAAATACAATAAAATGATAAAATGTTAATTATTTGTTTTTATATACACATACCTGTTATTTACAGAATTTCAACCCATCAACAAAATGTATTTGTTTGGAATTTCCCTAATATTTGCCAAATAAATAAAATTAATTTAATTAATTAAATTTAACTCTAGTATTCTCCAGATATACAAGTCTAAATTATTTAAATCATCAGTATAATCTATATATTATAGATAACAAAATTTAGTCCGAAAACTGAGTCGTTACAATCTACCCCCCTTTAGAGAATTTCATCCCCGAAATTTAAAAGCAATGAGGAGATTCTAGTTATAATTAAAATCATAAACTCATATCAACATATACAAAGCTCATTCCCAAACAAACACAACAACCAAGACATCCAGAACACATAGGTTACCTACCAAAAATATCTTACAGCAATCAAACATTTTAATTCACATATTAACAATTTGCTATTTATCACAGTCATTTCTATAACTAGAAATATCGGTTATTACCATTGGAAAATATTTTCATTTCATATTTACGCACTAATATTCTTCAACACTCGTAAGTTCCAGGCCGTAAATTGGTAAGAAAATAATCTTCTAAGTATCAACCCCGAAGACCGAAATCAACATCAGGCCAATACTCAGAAAATCATTTAACTCAACCAATCTCCAGTTAGATTCCAATTTCTTAACTCGATATCTTAATTCTTATCAACCTATACAACCCCATTCGCCTAATTAAAAATACTCTTTGTTTCATTTGGAAATTAAATCCCAAATCTTATCTTCTCCATTAATATTAATCAAACTCGTTTAAACATATTTATCTGCTTCAAATTCTCTATTCATACTTGAATCTAGATTAATTCCATTTGACTTAACTCTGTTATTTCAATGTTGTTCTAGCTGAATTTTCCAATCCCAGAAATCTATCTCCTAATTTTTATTTCAAAACTGTTTGAAATTACGTATCTCTATTCCATTGTGAATTCAAAACCCTTGAATTTATCCACATATTATGTTCTCTCAGACACTTTTCTAGTTTGTCTTATTTGTATATCTCATTCAAATTCAATTTGGTTAACTACATAACCATTTCAATCAATCTGATTTGATTATAACCATAACAATCGACACATCCATATATAACAATAATTCCAGAAAATAATTCCATTTATATCAAAATACAATTTTGAGTAAAATTATTCCATTTACCTAGTTTTTAAAACAATATCGTGTCGAATTATTTTATTCAAGAGTTTAGAGACACTTATCGATACAGTTTATATTACCGTATAGACCGAAATCTATAAAGCACTCGACAGACCAGTCAACGCGTTATAAAACAATTTTTATATCAATTAACAAATACACGCTCATATATATACACTCAAACTCTATCTAGGGTGTTACTATCCCCATCTCTATCGAGTTACGCCACAGAGCTAAGGTTATTATAAACCTGGCTCTGATACCAACCGGAATGACCCGGAAAGTTCCGATCCTGATTATCGACACTAATACAAATCCTGTATCACATGTCGGTAATCAACCATAAGAAAATAACTGATCGTTAATAGAAAGAAGTTAGAGGGTGAGAATTATAAAGAAAGAAAGAAAGAATAGAATGAAAAGAAGAATTGAACACTACATAATCAGCGTATAATGAATCTCACAGCGGAACGAAATAGAATATATTATATAACATCTTTTGAAATACAAAACTGTATTTTACATACATACATCATCAGAGTACAACTCATATACAACACAACGAAAATAAACTCTGTATATCAAATGTTGAAGACTCTTGCTCCGAACTCCTTCAAGTGAATCTGTAAAATCCAGAAACTGCTTGACTGCCCGTACAAATTTGGGCACCCAAGAGTTTAGGAAACTCGCAGAAAAATAAATTCTGGGTAAGTCATGGGACTGGTGTGAGTAAACGATCTTAAAACAGATTGATTTAACGTTCAAAAATCTTTTTTGAAATAAATGATAATCGTAAGACCAATTCACACATAAATACAGATGGTTTTTACCTTACGATAACCCGAAATATTTTTGAAATCATATATATCGTCTGGTATTATAATAATGTCTAAATACAAATAAATATTAATCTAGCATAACGCTTGCATCTCACGCTCCACATAAATAGTATACAATCAAAACCGTGAGCGCTTATTGGAGATTGGATTCCGACTATGACAAGGTATGGAACCACCTGCCGATAGTGTATCTCTAGAGGGGAATACACTGGGTTCAACAAGAACATCTTGCAACCCAACAACACATGACCGACCACTCATTTCGCTTGAGTGTATCGAATGTATATCACCAACGGTTGAGATCAGCAACTTTTACCCGAAAAGGGACAACATCGATAGATTAAAGAAGCAAAAAGAATTTCTCTAGATAGGTGATTATACACCTAATGGGAGCAACTCACATAGCCATGCTGCCTGCCCCATTTTTTGTCATTTCCTGGTTGGTGAGGCTTGAGTTAGAGTTTACCTTTAGAATGTCTGACCACCATTTAATTTGAATGCCATAACGTCAGATTTGCCGAAATCACTAATTGACGTCTACAAAAATACCCTAGTTATTAGTTAAGGGAAGTGCCCTTCTTCGCCTCCAACTATGGTACGTTTGAAGAAATCAACGTACGTGACTCCTTTGGAAATACTATGTCAGACATCCGTCCATACAAGTCATCCAGGAACAGGATGAACCAAAGGCACTCTCCTACTGCATCCAGTATAGGAATTACCCCATGGATCAGTAGTGAACAATCCTTGCAAATCCGAAGATTTCAATCACGAAAGAACTACAAGTTATAATAACTCTGACAGCCGCCAGAGAATTTTAACAAGTAGATCTTATGGTCATGAAGATCCACGGTCTTCAATTTATTTATATAAGTATCCTGCAAATTAGTTTACGTAAGGCCAGTTCGAAGTGGTTTCGGGTCCAGTTCCCATCCCGGTCTCTTCGAACTAACACGTAAGGGATATTACTCGATATTCAGTGTTGTAACTGTCAAATTTAAATAGTGTAGATGAATAAAACATTGATACAATTTATTTTATATTATATATATATATATATTCCATAACATGCATATTCAAATGAATTAACAAATCTAACTCTAATTTTAGAACATCACAAGACGATACAATAAAATGTGTCGACATTTTATTTTACTACTTATATTCAATTTATTGCATAACAGAATATTAACAATAATCATTCACCGCAACAATAGCAATAAAAAATGATTCGACATTAAATTCCAAACTAATAACAGTTTGGAGTGTTCATCTTGGATGATGACTTATCTTACGTCATATTACTCCAAATTCCAATAAAATAGATTGATTTATTTAAACCTTTCTCCTGTTTCCAATAGATACAGGTATCAAATATTTGGGGATTTGAACTTCAGTTCACATGGCGACGTCTATTTCTGTAATTACGAAATAGCTTCCCGATCCTCTGTTGATATGTTTATCATTTTCTTATGTATACATCAATGTTATTTAAATAGATTAATTTAAATATACGAATCCTCTCGATCCAGTATGGTCCATTTCACGCACATATACAAAATTTAACTTTCCATTTTCTGCAACCAACATAAGTGAACTTCTCATTTTATTACATATATGCAAATTATTTATTTTAAAAAGGGGATTTAAAATGTAAAAAAAAAAAAAACCAGCATTCTTTATTTATTCATTATTTAGACCGAAAGCCCAATAACACGAACGCCAAGCAACCTATTCCCTGTCTTATTTCTTTCCTGATATCTCAACATTTTCTACCCCGTCCTCCCTCCTTTCCTTACTTTAAATTAAAAATAATAATTATTATTATATTTAGAGGAATGGCTTAAATTGAAACAAACATAAATTAAAACTTATTTTTAGGCCCAAAGTCCATTTATGCAAAATCAGCCCAACACCTCCTTTCTATCCTTTCCTAGGAAAAACGAATCAACATGCAAAACACAAGTTTGGCAACGCAGAAACATAGCTCATCCCTTCCATTTCTTCCTTGCCGGATCCTCTGGTTTGTCATGCCAAGCCATCAAATTCTTTTGTCAAACACGAATCTGTCAACTGAAACCATGGGTCAACACGCATCCATTTACACCCATTCCTTGCCCCGACTGTTCTTCTTCTCATGTTGCTCCAGTTGTTTTACTTCCTCCTGTACACAATTATCACTGTGCACATGCACACCTGACTTCACCGCCACCTTGCTGATTCCGTTATTTCCACAAGTCCCAATGCCTGTCATGAATTCATCTCCACCACCAGGAATTCATTTAAACTATCGTATCAAAATTTTGAAGCGTCACGGAAGTTTCCAAATTAATTCTCCTCTATAAAACTGCCTCGCACCACCTCCACAAGCCGCCGGCCACCTCCAAACCATGATCATAGGTTAATGGAGACCCTCCAGTCTTGTTCCCCTCCGTGCGATTGCCATAAAAGCCACCGAGGAGGCACAGTTCAACCCTATACCCAACCTACCAAATACAGTAGCCCGTCCTTGTTTAAAACAAATACACCTAAACTATGTACTTAAAAAAATAAGTTATATTTTTCCGATCATCCTTGACTTCTGACGCTCCTCTGGTTCCACCGTCACCAACCATGATTAAACCGATCGCCTGAATTTGACCAAAGTTCCTTTTCTGATCAACCCGAAATTCTCATTGCTTAGATCATTAAAAATAGTGTTTTGATATTAAAATTCATAATTTTCCTATGCCAATCCATTCATCTAGCCGAATTATAAAATAACGATGTTTGGGAATTCACGTTTTAATACCCTTTTTGCTGTATTTAATGATTTTTTTGTTGATATATTTTTTTAGTTTTAATTGAAACAAATTATAACATATTCTCAAGCCATAAACACACACCTTATATGTTGAACGCAATCAAGATAAACTACCAGAATTAGTGTTGTTGATTTTTTGAATCAACAGAAGGGTATATATCATTCTTTTTGTGTGTGCGCGCAAAGTTTAACATGCTATTGTGATTATTTTCAGGTAGGGTATCCAATCACCAAAGATAACAACACAGATCCAAAGCATATTCATACATATGTTAGAACATCAATGAATTAGGTTAGGAAGGAAATTAAGTAGCCTACTCATTAAATATGTTCCCAGTCTTTGTACTAGTGTTTACTGCCATTTCTGTTTTCCTTTTCTTTCTGTTTCCCTGATTAAGTTCAACCACAAAGACATAGTCTAACTACACCTGATTAACTTCAATATTTAAGTCAAACCGGATGGATACATCTTAACATACATACTACAGATTTATATAAATCAGTAAAAGGGGTTTAGATAATTACTCACCAGAAAAACTACTATGTTTTTAATTTTGTTTCTCAGTTTTCTCAAACACTTAAGTCTAGATCTAGTTATATTACAGAGTTTAATCTTCTGAATGCATCAATCATACTTAAAATATATGGTTTGCATCTACTATGATTTAATATATAGTCAGTAAAGAAGTTTGTATTGGCTTCGCTGTCCTTATTTTTGTTTCATTCTCTGGTTTGTTCAACCCTCAAATCCTAATCTAAATACCTTTAAACAACTTAAATACTTGCCTTCAATATTTGGATACATATCAGCACACATATGTAGTTTGAATTCATAAGAGTCAGATATAACATAGTAGAAAAATGTAAGATGTTTACTCGCCATGATGTTCACTGCTTGTTGTTAAATTTCCAGGTTTTTTTTTTGTTTAGTATATTGGTTTCAATGATCAACATGAATAATTATATAAAATGTTTTCTATTCAACAGCACTTTGTGTAGACAAATATATTTCATATGTAATCAAAAATAGACTCTTAAGGGAAGAGATCCGAGTTTACTCACCATATTAAATGGTCACTTTCCTACTTCAGGAATTCCAGATTTTTTCCCTTTCTTGCTTCATGGTGCCCGACCATTTTTGTCCTAGTTCACAAGTGTGTATTGTTCCCATGAAGTGTGTGTATCCATCTGGGTTTCTATGGGTATTTATACTTGAAATATATAGGTTTTAAGTAAGGTAGGCGTTTATGGAAAACAGGGTACATATGCAGCATCTAATGACTGAGAGGAAGTGTGGTTTAGTCTCTTCGATCAAAGTCTTCCCTAGTCTAGTGTATGTTGTTCAACTATGTAGTGTGTGTACCATCATATCAGTGTCTTCTAGCTTAGTTCCTAAGCAAATTAGTCTATGCATTGATGGACACAAATGCGCACAGTCGTAGGTGCTAGGCCTTTTGGGTGTAGGCTGACTCTTAAGTGATGCTACAGCCTTAAGGGTGAAGTGATGTGGTGGTTTATATAATACGAGTAGATGTTTCCAGGCTAAGAAATAGCCATGTTACTAGCTGCACAAGAACATGTGCATATAAATGTCCTGGTTTGAACACAAATGCAAGGTAATTTTTAATTTATATGTTATTCAAACATCCATGTATTTGCTACAAAACATGTACTAAATGTTTTGAATATTTTTAAGTGTAGCATCAGGCAAAGCAACCTTTTTCCTTATTATAAAATGCATATATATTTTTATTTAAAAGCCAAGATATTCTTTTATGTTTATATGTGGAATATGATGGTATTTTACTTCATGTACATCCCTTGGTTACCTTAGATGACTTAAAAAGCAAGTTTCGACAAAAAGTGTTAAAACAACACAAACTTAAATATAAATAAATAAGCTAATATATCTATACATGATTTTATAAAAATAATTATTCTAATTAAATGAATTTGATCCTATATCAATTTTAATTGAACATCTTGCTTAAATGGATATTTTCTTTTGTTTTCTTTTCTTACGAAGAAGTCACATTTTACATAAGTAATTTTATATTCACATTAGTTCTAAAACAAATTAAAATACAATAAACTGATAAAATGTTAATTATTTGTTTTTATATACACATACCTGTTATTTACAGAATTTTAACCCATCAGCAAAATGTATTTGTTTGGAATTTCCCTGATATTTGCCAAATAAATAAAATTAATTTAATTAATTAAATTTAACTCTAATATTCTCTAGATATACAAGTCTAAATTATTTCAATCAGCAGTATAATCTATATATTATAGATAATAAAATTTAGTCCGAAAACTGGATCGTTACAATAAGTGTTTGCATGACACTTTGTTTATATAGTTCCACTCTATATTATCATTATATTAAGTGGATCTTTTATAGTAATGACATCCAAAAAATTATTCGAATCGTAATTTTTTGTGACCTCCAACCGGTTCGATCTTTTATCTATGAGCATATAACCTTTTTTATTTTGTTCCTTAAAGATATTTCATAACCAATTCGGTCACTAATAGGTGATCCACTTTCAATATCAATAAGATATCTGCGAAATAATATACACGATACCCATTTGTGTATATACTTTAGTATGCATTAAAATCCGTACTGCAAATGCATGGGGAATCACTTGCATTTCTTTAGTTTCAAGGATGGCATCACTTACCTGTTTTGGTAAAAAAAAAAAAAATCAACTGAATCGCGGTTTATATACCAAACCTTTTAAGCAATTGTCTTCTTAATTCTTTTGTAATAAATCAAATATCATCCCATGAACAATAATGGTGTATTTGAATTCCAAATACAAAAGACTAATCTATAAGTTAAGTTCTTAAGTAGTTTCATCAATGTCTCCATTGAGAAATATGACTTTAATCTCCATTAGATAGTGCTCAAAAGTACATGATGCAATAAACTCCAAAATGATTCTAAAGAGTCGTCTACTAAGTTCAAAAGAAACATTTTTAAAGAAAACAAAATTTCTTTTTAAGAATAATGTTGTCAAAAAAGTCCATTATAAGATTCCATATTACCCACTTGATACCAATGATCTTGTTACTTAAGTTAGAGGGAAATCTCAAACTTTATTACCCACATATATTTATATTATATGTTCTTTTCTTAAATTCACATTTCTAAATTAGTACCTTACATGGACTGATTTAGGATCATGGACCAATCCATTATTTATCTTTATGGAGAAATACTACATGGTCATCTGAAATAGCATTTCTTCCCTTTCAGGTGGATTTCCTTAGTGATCTTGCATTTTGAGGTTGTTAAGTCTGTTTTCTTGAAATAGTAAACCTTAACCTGGAGAACAATTTCTTTACCATTGTCTTATAATGCTTCCTAATTTACTTGTTAATGAAAGAATACAAACCTTATACGTTATTGGAATGTGTAACTATAATTGAATAAAAAATAATGATTCTCTTAAAAAAAACAATGTTTCATAGTTAATTGATAATTTGTTTAACATTGTTTAATTTTAATTCTTTATTCATAACTTGTTTGTGAAATGAAACAAATCATACCAATTATCCAAGGAATTAATTGTAGTTGAATCAGATATTTTTTTCTTTAAAGGCATTGATTATACTTTATTTTCCCCCCAAATTCAAACATGCTCAAGAGATTGTTGCATTTCCCATCATTAAACTTTTCTTTAGTGTGGATTAATAAATTTATACCTTTAAAATCGCTTAGAATATCAACAAAGTATTTTCCACCTTTTCGATATCTCAGTTTAGAATTACTTAATAAGATGAACTATATAATTATATCAGTCACCAAAACCGATATGCTACAATTTATTATTATCCATCTAGGGCTGTCAACGGATACTTTCGGATACGGATAGTGCCATATCTGTATCCGCATCCGCGGATACGGACGGATATCGGATAATTATCCGCTCCGTCAACGATTGATAAATCAATGAAAATAAATGAATTTTTTTAGCTTAATATTACGCTTTTTCAACCTAATTGATTACTAAAGTGCTAAAAATAAATAAATACAATAACAATATATAATTTTGAGCGATTAACATGCGCTTAGTGGACTTTTAATTTTGTAAACTAATAAATTAGTATATTTAGTTATGTTAAAATACATATAATTCAAGCTATAATTGAAAAAAAAAAGCGGACGGATAATTTTCGGATGCAGATATGCCTATATCCGCATCCGCTTTCCCGGATATCGGATATTTATCCGCTTTTCGGATGCGAATGCGGACGGATTCCGGATTTTTCGGGTATCCATTGACAGCCCTATATCCATCCACATATATTCGAGCTTTCACATATATCTATTACTTTGTTGTCATATGAAGGAAAGGATGGAACATATGCTACAATTTACTTTTATCCATCCAACACATATATTCATTAATTGTTTTTTTGTTAAGTTTGGGTTGTTGTCAGGCGTCATAGATGAGATGACTATAACCAATCAATATGTTGTCTTCAGTAGTTAACAATTAGCATTGGATTTTGGTATCGTTGGCATAATATCTTTTCCTTTATGTTTATCCCATTCTAAATCTATTTAATAAGACCAAAGGCGACCCATTATCAAATCCATCAGAAGCTCGTTTAAACAAAAGAGAAGGCTGAGAAGCCAACTTTATTGTTCTGAGGGAAACAATAGCATTATTTGTTCAACGTTGAGTTATACAGCCATCATTAAATTTTCAAGTCAGCTCATTTTTCTTTAAAAATGCGATTAAGAGCTATAACTAGGAAATCCATGTTACCACAATATAATACATAAGCATGCTTCAGTTACTTTAAAAATTGAAGTTTAATTTACGTTGTCCCCGCCTAATTCAATTCAACGAGATATTTAAGTACATAAGTACTGATGACTCAAAGAAGCACCAGATAAAAAAAATCTAACGGTTATCTGAAGTTTGTTTGAAACCTGTTTATTAAATGAGAAGATCTTGCTTAAATAAAGGTGAGTTAATTCATTTTCTTTAACTAGGCGATGTGGATATATATCCCGATTGTTGGATATGATTATTTTTCTCATTTCACCTGCCACTGCAATTTAGAGCTAATTCAACTTTATTTTTGTTTTGATACGACTAAGAGCATTAGCTACGGTAAAAGTAAATGCATGCTATAACATAAGTTCGAACCTGAACAATATATTACCAGAAACCCATCATACATACATACATACATAGATGGAAGAGAGAATTTATAGTTAAATACATACATACATACATACATCCCATTTTTTTGCCTTCCTTTTGCACCTCATTTGTGGCCAAGTATTTAAAGTTAAATAAGTTAGTGGAGTGAGAGAGAATTAGTTGAAGGAGAGAGAAACGAGAATGTATGGTGGAAATCAAGGGGGCTAAATGGGTACTGCACTATTTGGGGTGTCATTGAACGCTCCTCATAGGGATAAGATCAAGAGCACCCCAAATAGTGTAGCACCCCTTTAGTCCTCCTAATTTCCACCACACATTCCTCATTCTCTCTCCTTCCACTAACTATCTCTCTTCCCACTAACTTTTTTAATTATAAATGAGAGGCTACAATTCGGGTGTAAATGAGGTGCTAAGTAATTGGGATGCCATAGAGCGTGCCTCTCTCTCTCTCTCTCTATATATATATATATATATATGTATATATATATATATATATATATATATATACACACACACACATATTGTTTGTCATTTTACCTACTAGAGCTAATTCAAAATTATTTTTGTTTTATTACAACATAAAGCATTTTCTACTACGATTAAAGTAAATGCATGTTGCGACATAAGTTAAAACCTAAACAAAATATTACCAAAAACACTTCATGTTTACATTTTCATTGTCGTTCCATGTTATAGAGAGTCGTGGGTTTTTAGTGTACTCTATTTGTTTTGCATATTTGACAAAAGTAATCTAGACATCAATAAACAAAACAGAAGTTTTTTTTCTCAATTTAGCCAAATATTTTTGTCATTAAAAAAAAAGGTCTCATCCATTAATATGCATTACAACCTGTCACGCTAAGCGGATTCTTTTACGCTGATAAACTTGTTTCAATAATTTGCGCTGATTTCATTTTTAATTATGTCAGTACGAGAAAAGTTGACCAAGAGATGGGCATTTTTCTAGTTTCGTCAGTTAAGTAACATTACCTGTTAAAGAAATCTAAAACCAAAAAAAATGAGAACCAAACCAACAAAATAAAGTTTGATTAATTGTCTTATTTTACCGAATTAAGAATGCATTCATGTTAGGCCAAAAATATTCAACCTTTGAGCAATAGGAAATTGCTCCATTCCGTTGCAATAGCGCAAAGATTTAGAAATGACATTGCTTGGAAAGGTTGTAGCTTCAAAAGGATTTTTCTTTGTGAGGGCATCACTGCATTGCTTCAAAAAATTGAATCACACAATAAGGGGTCTAGCTTTGTCCACCATCAAAAAAAAGATAGCCACTCGTGCAAAAGAAATGACATATTCGATGAGAGTGTAATTCTTCGATTTGAAAAGTTGTGCTACTTCCCTAGGTAATAAAACAACATAGCTTGCTTCACAGGCAACCCAAAAGAAAACTCATGTATCCAAAAGCAAACGGTCACAACACTTCATTTGTTAAGAGAATTTGGATTTGTCATTTTCACATATTCGTGGAGTCAATTGGGTTCGTTATAAATAATTATGATTAGCTTCGCTTCAAATAACCGTTGCATCACATTCGTTTCATTTTCAAAAAGTATGTAAAACAAGCAAATTGCTTCACATCTTTGAAGAGGGAGGTTCATAGCTCAAGCGGGTTGCTTCACATTACAAGGACACATCGGAAATGGCTTCGCATCTTTTAGGAATGTTGCTTCGCACTACGAAATCCCCTCCATTTCTACGATTCTCGGGAGTTTCTAAGCAGTTTGTGCTCAATGCATAAGAATTGCTTCGAATCACCTAGACAAAAGAAGTGCCCCGCTTTAGTTGTCCTAAATTCGAAATAATCCCTTTTACATTGATGGAAAAACAATGCAGCTCCAAGAAGGATGCAATGAAACAAAAACTCAAAGAAAAAAGCAATCGAAAAAAGGTACTCAAGGAAGAGAGAATTAAAATAGTCCGAAGTACTCAATGGGCATCGAAGTGGGCTGAAGCCGCCTTTGCGAAGCAATACCAAACGCCCTCCTTACAAATAGAAAACTATATATATGATATTTCTGCCAAAAACCAACATACATCAAACATGTATCAAATATGATATTGACCAAGTGTATCAAATATAGATCATTGGGGCATATATTTTGTTATCAAAAAACAAAGTCATTGCATATGTCGTCCAACCATGAAAATTATCATTGGAGAATATAATTTGACTCTTGAAAGTAGTAACATTTAAGATATATTTAGATGAAACAACAAATCATGCTCACTTTTATCTGCTGCAACTGTCAATTAAACCTTCCTCAAGGAAAAAAAAAACTTTTTGGTTTTTTGGCTCATTGACAGAACTGCAGTAATACAAGTACAATTAGCAGCTATTCATGTTAATTTTTGGCTCAAAATAAGTTGGCACTTATTCCTAATGCACCACTTATGCCCAATGCACCGTAGTCCTTCTATTTTCTTCTGCTGTTGTGAATTGATCAGTTGGCTTGTCGAACATATCACAATAAACACGAACAAAAATTAAATATTAATTTATACCATGTCCCTCTAAATCAATTGAATGATATATTTATAATATAAATATTATAGGAAAAAACCAAGAAACAGATAACAAAATATATAACAGTTATCTGCTATTCATTTGAAGCCTACTTGAAAAATGACAAGATCTTGCTTAAATAAAGGTGAAGTCAATTCATTTTCATCAACCAAGCGATGTGGGATATGCATGCACAGTGATGAACGGTTGTGTATACACATGTACACACATGCATTATATTGACACAGATCTCTAAATTTTCTTTGCAACAAACTTTGAACACATCATGAACATTCATATGCATTTCTCACAACGTTTTGAATTCATTTTCATCAACCAAGCAATGTGAGATATGCATGCACAGTGATGAACGGTTGTGTATACACATGTACACACATGCATTATATTGACACAAATCTCTAAATTTTCTTTGCAACAAACTTTGAACACATCATGAACATTCATATGCATTTCTCACAACGTTTTAAATTCATTTTCATCAACCAAGCAATGTGGGATATGCATGCACAGTGATGAACGGTTGTGTATACACATGTACACACATGCATTATATTGACACAGATCTCTAAATTTTCTTTGCAACAAACTTTAAACACATCATGAACATTCATATGCATTTCTCACAACGTTTTGAATTCATTTTCATCAACCAAGCAATGTGGGATATGCATGCACAGTGATGAACGGTTGTGTATACACATGTACACACATGCATTATATTGACACAGATCTCTAAATTTTCTTTGCAACAAACTTTAAACACATCATGAACATTCATATGCATTTCTCACAACGTTTTGAATTCATTTTCATCAACCAAGCAATGTGGGATATGCATGCACAGTGATGAACGGTTGTGTATACACATGTACACACATGCATTATATTGACACAGATCTCTAAATTTTCTTTGCAACAAACTTTGAATACATCATGAACATTCATATGCATTTCTCACAACGTTTTGAATTCATTTTCATCAACCAAGCAATGTGAGATATGCATGCACAGTGATGAACGGTTGTGTATACACATGTACACACATGCATTATATTGACACAAATCTCTAAATTTTCTTTGCAACAAACTTTGAACACATCATGAACATTCATATGCATTTCTCACAACGTTTTAAATTCATTTTCATCAACCAAGCAATGTGGGATATGCATGCACAGTGATGAACGGTTGTGTATACACATGTACACACATGCATTATATTGACACAGATCTCTAAATTTTCTTTGCAACAAACTTTAAACACATCATGAACATTCATATGCATTTCTCACAACGTTTTGAATTCATTTTCATCAACCAAGCAATGTGGGATATGCATGCACAGTGATGAACGGTTGTGTATACACATGTACACACATGCATTATATTGACACAGATCTCTAAATTTTCTTTGCAACAAACTTTGAACACATCATGAACATTCATATGCATTTCTCACAACGTTTTGAATTCATTTTCATCAACCAAGCAATGTGAGATATGCATGCACAGTGATGAACGGTTGTGTATACACATGTACACACATGCATTATATTGACACAGATCTCTAAATTTTCTTTGCAACAAACTTTGAACACATCATGAACATTCATATGCATTTCTCACAACGTTTTGAATTCATTTTCATCAACCAAGCAATGTGGGATATGCATGCACCGTGATGAACGGTTGTGTATACACATGTACACACATGCATTATATTGACACAGATCTCTAAATTTTCTTTGCAACAAACTTTGAATACATCATGAACATTCATATGCATTTCTCACAACGTTTTGAATTCAATTTCATCAACCAAGCAATGTGGGATATGCATGCACAGTGATGAACGGTTGTGTATACACATGTACACACATGCATTATATTGACACAAATCTCTAAATTTTCTTTGCAACAAACTTTGAACACATCATGAACATTCATATGCATTTCTCACAACGTTTTGAATTCATTTTCATCAACCAAGCAATGTGGGATATGCATGCCCAGTGATGAACGGTTGTGTATACACATGTACACACATGCATTATATTGACACAGATCTCTAAATTTTCTTTGCAACAAACTTTGAACACATCATGAACATTCATATGCATTTCTCACAACGTTTTGAATTCATTTTCATCAACCAAGCAATGTGAGATATGCATGCACAGTGATGAACGGTTGTGTATACACATGTACACACATGCATTATATTGACGCAGATCTCTAAATTTTCTTTGCAACAAACTTTGAAAACATCATGAACATTCATATGCATTTCTCACAACGTTTTGAATTCATTTTCATCAACCAAGCAATGTGGGATATGCATGCACAGTGATGAACGATTGTGTATACACATGTACACACATGCATTATATTGACGCAGATCTCTAAATTTTCTTTGCAACAAACTTTGAACACATCATGAACATTCATATGCATTTCTCACAATGTTTTGAATTCATTTTCATCAACCAAGCAATGTGGGATATGCATGCACAGTGATGAACGGTTGTGTATACACATGTACACACATGCATTATATTGACACAGATCTCTAAATTTTCTTTGCAACAAACTTTGAACACATCATGAACATTCATATGCATTTCTCACAACGTTTTGAATTCATTTTCATCAACCAAGCAATGTGGGATATGCATGCACAGTGATGAACGGTTGTGTATACACATGTACACACATGCATTATATTGACACAGATCTCTAAATTTTCTTTGCAACAAACTTTGAACACATCATGAACATTCATATGCATTTCTCACAACGTTTTGAATTCATTTTCATCAACCAAGCAATGTGGGATATGCATGCACAGTGATGAACGGTTGTGTATACACATGTACACACATGCATTATATTGACATAGATCTCTAAATTTTCTTTGCAACAAACTTTGAACACATCATGAACATTCATATGCATTTGTCACAACGTTTTGAATTCATTTTCATCAACCAAGCAATGTGAGATATGCATGCACAGTGATGAACGGTTGTGTATACACATGTACACACATGCATTATATTGACACAGATCTCTAAATTTTCTTTGCAACAAACTTTGAACACATCATGAACATTCATATGCATTTCTCACAATGTTGTTAAATTCATTTTCATCAACCAAGCAATGTGGGATATGCATGCACAGTGATGAACGGTTGTGTATACACATGTACACACATGCATTATATTGACACAGATCTCTAAATTTTCTTTGCAACAAACTTTGAACACATCATGAACATTCATATACATTTCTCACAACGTTTTGAATTCATTTTCATCAACCAAGAAATGTGGGATATGCATGCACAGTGATGAACGGTTGTGTATACACATGTACACACATGCATTATATTGACACAGATCTCTAAATTTTCTTTGCAACAAACTTTGAACACATCATGAACATTCATATGCATTTCTCACAACGTTTTGAATTCATAATCGTTAAAAGTTCGTTTGTGCAAAGGTAACACATACATTGTACTCACAAGTTACCTATCAAATTAATTTCCCAAACCACATTCTGATGCCTATTGCCACAAATGACGCACACCCACCCCCACTAAAAAGTAAAAACAGGGTTTATATCCTGTACTAGTGCCATTATTTAAGAATAGGTTTCAAATATTTTATGGTTACCATTTGAACTGTAGCCGCACCATCTCCCAATAATTCTTTTGGCGCTTTTAGCTGCACGTGTTGTTTGAGCTTTGCAAGATATTTATTACATCGTCAAACCGACCGTTGGGGAGGTTTGTCTACTGTAAGGGATGCAAAATAAAATTCTCTGAAGCCAACTATATTCGGCACAAAAATCTCAGGCTTTCGCGTTTGCGCTGCCATGTCTTTCTCCCAAATCATTCTCAAAATTTTCAGATTCGAAATTCCTGTTGTTTTCTTTCTAAATTCGAATTTTTGAATCTGACTTTCTGCATTTAAATCGTTGACTGCTTCCTTTCTCTTCATTTGAAATTATTTCTCGTAACTAAATATAATTTTTAGTAAATATGACTAGGTAAGTCCGTGCATCGGGGGTTTCATGGGAGGAGTGCGTGATGAATTTAGGGACAAGGTGGGATACTTACGAGGCAGCATATGCTAGAGGTGGTTGATCGAATTATGGATCAGACGGTTCAGGTTGATCGCGTTTTCTTTTTATTTGAAGAACTGTACTGCTTGCCAGGAAACATTTTCTTTTAATATTTTCTTGCAATTTGAGAACAATATTCTTCTCATCAATAACTTATAGATGGTAACAGTATGAATTCACCTAAACTGCAGTCCGATTAGTGCTGGTAGATTAGGTCGATCTCCTTCACCACCAGCTAAAAAGGGATCACTGACACCTAAAAAAGATGTATCCACTACTTAGGAAGACACCCCCACCAAGGTAGTTAATTCCTAACATTTTGTCTAGTTCTCATAAACTCATCTGCCATATCCCAACTTTGATTTATTGGTAACTTCAGGAAAGCATATCTAACTCTAGAGTCTTTGGTGCTTCATGTTGACCATTTAACTAGAAATGTCGATGAAGGACGTCTGAAAGAAATATTTAGCTTGTTATTTTTTTATTCTTGTCACTGTGAATGTTATATATTATTTGAATCATGCCTTTTAACCTATGTTAGTTTCAATTGCTTCTTTTACTGCTTACATGAAATATGTCTCTCTCTCACACACACACCCCCCTATTAGTTTTGTCTTTTGGACTATTTTTGTGTGTGTATGTGCCGGTGCACTGATGTATCCTGTCAGTAGTTATATTTTTCATTTGCCGAACTCTATCCTGATATGAATTTGGATTACCAGTAGACTATACGTGAAAGTGAATCCAAGATAAATGCTTGTTCTTTCTTTTAAATCTGCTAGTTGTAGAGAAGAGTCACATATAAATATACAAATCAAGCCTACTCACAATTGCTGGTGTTTGTAAAATTCAAAAAACAAAAGCTACAAAAAATCCAACCGTTATTGATGAATTCCATTCCCTCACCCCCTTTTTCTTTTCCATACAAAAAATCAACCATTGTAGATGAATTCCGTTCTTTCCCTCCCCCTTCCATTTCCCTTTTTTCCTGGCCTTTTTTCCATCCTTCTTATCCCCTTCATATCAACTAATACAAACCCTAATATTGGAGATAATGAACTCATGTGATATCCATCGGTACACTATCAAATACAAAGTCCGTTGATACAATACCAGGCCCGAAATCTATTCAGTATACCATACATATATTTGGTCAACCCCATTACTTTATTATTTAGCCCAAAGTGTATTATTTACCTAAAATACAATATTTCAAGTTTTAGTCTTGTTACCATTGGCTTTTGTGCCTATATATACAAATGTATCCTCCTGTACAATATTCAATCAATGTATAGTCAATAAAATCCTCTCGGTTATAATTTCATCGTGGTATCGGAGCATTAAACGCCATTATTCATCGTTGCGATCAATTCTTTGGGAGATTATTGTTCTCTTCTCAGTTTTCAAGTCTGGCTGCAGATAGCTTACATCTATCGCCGTCTAAAGACTCGTTCATCAACGAAGAGAGCCCTAATCGCCAAAGATCTTGTGCACTTCTTGAAGATCAAGAAGACTGTTCTTATTTTTTTTGAATCTAAATTTAATTGGGTTCAATTCTCAATTGCAACATACAGAAGTTGATTAATAAATCAAACTTCTGTCGTGCCATTCTGAGACTGAACCTCTACAATCAAATTTCATATTTGTATCCTCCTTCCTTTCTGTTTTTGATAATTTTCTGAAACCTACTTCTTTATCTATTCACCATGACCAAAGGGACTGTGGTTAATCCTCTACAATAAGCAAATAATAATGGTTAAGTGCCAAGTATTGATGACAGCTTAAAAGTTATCATTAATCCTCATACATGGCTAATAACTCATAAATTAGATGAGAATAATTACTTATCTTGGAAGTATCAAGTGGAGACAACCATTAATGGCTAAGGTTTAACAGACTTCATCAAAGGGACTGCAACAATAGCACCCTAATTTTTTGAAACTAATGGGCAAATGCTTATCAACAAGGATTACATCAAATACACCAGACAAGATAGTTTACTAAGTGCCTGGCTAATGTCATCCATTGGATCAAGCTTCATAACATAAATAGTGGGATGCAAAACAACACAGGAAATCTGGTCAAATATAGAGAAAATATTCAACACCCAATCATCAACAAAGATTCTACTATAAGAGGTAGATTCAAAGTTTAAAGAAAAACAATCTATCAATGAGAGAGTACCCGACTAAAATGAAGACATATGTGATCTGTTAGAAAGCACTGGTAATAAAGTATCAGATAATGAGCAAGCACTATACATCATGAATGGATTAGATGATGATTATGAAGCTATAACAGCAGTTATTATTTCTCTACCCAAGTATAGAATATGTTCACTCAACATTGATGGCTCATGTGGGTAGAATTGAATAAAAGAAACTCAACATTGGTAAGTCAGTAAACCTTGCCACTCAATCTCAAGCAAAGAACAGAAATCCAAACTTCAATGCAAACAGTCAAAGAAATAATCAAAACTTCAATCTGAACTTTCAAAGAGGAAATCAGAATTTCCAAAGAGGTGAACAAATTCAAAGAGGCAGAGGTCGAGGTGGGTCGTATGGAAACAATAACTACAGGCCCAGGTGTCAAAATTGTGGAAAGATAAGACATATAACAAATAAGTGCTACTTCAGATTTTACAATAGTGTAAACTCTGATCAAAATAATGCTCAAGGACAACAACAGACTGCAGCTAACCCTAATAACAATACTAGGACTTACAGTGCAAATATGGAAAGTATGTAGAACAACAAAAATCAGGCTACAACCAACAACTCAGCAAGTATTGATGACATAGGTGATGAAGCATGGTACCCAAACAGTGGAGCAACCAACCATGTAACAAACAATCTTGAAAATCTCAACATTGACAACATGGAGTACAGAGGCAACAAATTCATCTCTATGGGTAATAGTCAGTCACTTAAAATAACTCACACTAGTGTTGCATGTTTAAATGGTGGAAACAACTATTCTTAAATAACTTACTTATGGTACCTCAAATAAAGAAAAATTTATTGAGTGTTTCAAAATTTGCAAGTGATAACAATGTCTATTTTATATATTTTATCCTAAATATTGCCTTGTAAAAGACATGCAAACTAATGAGGTACTCTTGCAGGGTAAAAAGTGGAATGGCCTCTACAGATTTAATTTTGTGAGATTACAAGACACTAAAGCCAAAGAATCTGAAAATCATCAAAGAAATTCTAGGAATAAAGACATATGTAGCAATTTTTCTGAATTGCAATTTAATAAGACTGTAGACATGTGGCACTGCAAACTGGGACACCCCAATATAAACATTGTAAATCAAGTTTTGAATAATAGTAATATAAAATTTAGTAGTATTGATTTACCTTATGTACGCACATTCTGTTAAATGGGGAAGAGTCAAAACTTGCCTTTGATGACTCAACAACCAAATATAATCACCCAATTGAACTAGTTCCGACAGACCCATGGGGCCCAACACCAGACAACTCTGACTTTGGTTTTTCATATAATGCATCTTTCATAGATGCATATTCCATGTATACCTGGATACATTTCCTCAGAAACAAATCTGAAACAGGTAAAGCAGTCATGCAATTCATAGATCTAGTTGAAAGGCTAACTGGTCATAAGCTAAAAATGCTACAATCAGATGGAGGAACAGAGTATAAACCACTCTGTGAATATTTTCAGAAAAAGGGAATTATTCACAGAGTGACATGTCCATACACATCTGAACAAAATGGATTAGCTAAGAGAAAAACACAGACATATAGTAGAAACTGGGCTTACACTATTAGCCCAAGCTCATTTACCACTGAAATTCTGGCCTGAAGCATTCAACACAGAAGTATATCTCATCAATAAATTACCAAGTAAAGTGTTGAATGGTTCAAGTCCTATAGAAAAATTATTTCATGTGATACTAGATTATTCAATGCTGAGAATATTTGGTTGCATGTTTTTTCCTCATCTAAGACCATATAATAAGCATAATTAGAATTTAGGTCTTCCCCACGTTTCTTTTTGGGATATGAAAATAATCAAAAAGGTTATAAATGTTTAACTAGCAATGGAAAAATACTAATATCCAGACATGTTGTATTCAATGAACAAGTATTTCCATTTGCTAGTAAAACAATCATAACATCCCAAAAAGTGTACAATCTTCAATTTTCAATAACTAATATACCATTATGTCAAGAAAACAGGGAAGAAGCCCAGAGTATGTCAGGTCATCAACAAAGCATACATGATCACAATGCAGATCACATGCCTGAAGCAACACAAGAGCCTTCATATTTCAATGTTAATTCTACACCAAGCAATCAAAGTGTAGAACCAACATCTGAAAATCAGTCAGGAAATACTGAAGATCCAAGTGTAACTACAACAAGTCAAAAACCAGTACACTACATGACCACCAGATCAAAAAGTGGGATTTTCAAACCCAAAGTATACTTAATAAATCTAGATACAAAAGAACTAGAAAAATTGAAACAAGAAATGAGCAATGATAATTGGAACAAAGCTATAGAAGAAGAGATCAATGCACTCATGAAAAACAAAACCTGGGAACTAGTTGAAAAAATAAAAGACAAAGACATAATTGGCAATGAATGGATTTATAGGTGTTTGAGTTTATGCCCTAGAGGCAATCCATTTGATGTGATTAATAACATTATTGATGTTATTGTTTTATTTGGAATAAAAATATATTATGTTGTGTTATATTTACTGCGCAATATAAATATTAACATAATAAAAGTCCTTAGAATAATAACACAGAATTATATAGTTCAAGTAAGTGACTTGAACATGAGATTATATAATATATTAAGTATTATTATTCTTAAATTTCCCTAGTCAAGTTTTATTGTTTACAAAGGACAACAATAAGACATTGAGACTAGTATGTTGATTGACTGATGATCACATCTCACTGATAATTAATATATATGATATTAATGTCAAGACATAAATATGTATTGGAGAATAACGTATTAGGTTGACCCACCGTGAGAAAACTACATGGAATATAATCAACAGTATCATAAGTTATTCTCATAGTGACAGTGATGTAATGGTCCCCAGACCTGAAATCATTATTATTTTATTCGAGGATATTTATGTTTTGATATCATCAAAAGTTACTTGTAACAGATTAGAGGATACAGGTGATTATTGGATAAATCTCGAGTCGAATGAAAATTATGAATAATCGAGAAGGAATTTAACCCAACAATATATTTGTAGTGATATCCATGGGCCTCTTAATTGAGTGAGATTGTGAAATGCATGGCCATGCTCAAATATTGATTTGTTTTAAACAGTCTACTCATCGATCAAGATAAATAGATTAAATTATAAAGAATGTGATATGTTCTATGCCTCTAGTTTAATTGTGGATATATTGGTTAAAAGGATTATATTATATTGAGACACTAGTCACAGAAAGATTGTATCGAATCAATGATCTTATTATATCTTGGGTGGCAGCGACGTATCGCTACATGTTAATCGTTGTTTATGATTTTAAATACGATTTAAAATCATTGCCAACGTTGTAATAACCTATAGGGTCAAACATTTAGGATGTTAAAAGTGGAAAACATTATTTAGGTAAATAAAATATCAATCCGTTGAGATTTTATTTAGCGTTGAAAGGGTATACTGGTTGGTTCCTCGGTTTATGGTATACGTCTATTTTAAAAGGGAATATACATTCCTTTATAAATGAGCTGCTATCCGTAAAAATATGATGATTAGATCATATCCAAAACTAACCGAAAATTACCCTTTTGACTAAAACCCCAATAATGGCAGCTAGCACCGATCATTCCTCCTTTTATCTTCAATTCGATTGAAGATAACAAATTCATGTGGATCTCTGTGGAGGCTCTACATTTGGGGAGCTCAGATCGATTCCACTCCTTCGATTCTTGCAAGTATTCACGAATCTGGAAACTGGAAGCTCAAATTAGGTATGTTCATCCTTGGAACAGCGAATGACAGGTATAAACCCTAAATTCTGTAAATGTTCGGTTTATTATTTCGCATAGATCCTAGAGTTTTAAAGTGTTAAACATGGAACCCGATTAGATCGATAATTCCTAACAGTGGTATCAGGCCAAGGTTGCAAATTAATATTTCATTCAAAAATTTTGGTTTTGTGCTTGATTTCATGGTTAATCGATAATATTGAAACCAAAGATTCCAGTTTTAGTGGCTAATGCTTTTCAAACAGTGAAATTGTTTCACTGAAATGAATAATGTATCTATGTGAAACGTAAAATCGTTTTACAGCAAACAAAATTTTATTTTAATTTTGATATAAAACTTAGAAATGATTAATTGGGACAGTCGAATGAATTTATTTATGCAATAAAATGTTTCATTTAAATATGAATTAATATTAGATATTAATTCTATTTAAATAACACTGGATTTTTGACTAAAAATCTTGAAATTATGAATTTTCCCAAAGCAGTGTATTGATCTGCTTATACGGATAAACGGTGATAAATCAATTACCAAAGTGTCTGATTAATAAGTATATTTGACTAGTCTTAATCATAATTTTTCTTCTCATCATCAAAATTGGCTTTTGCTGATTGATTAATTAGAAAGATAGTTTTCTGATTAATTTGGATTTACTAAAACCAATTATATGTAAATTTGTTAAGACAAATTTTGGTTTTGATCTTTATATTTGGATGTACAGAACTTTTGACTGGTTTTGATTTCAAATCATTACAAGTTTATTTGATTATAGAATCAGAAATAAATACATATGGATTTTATTATTTTAATCAAATAAACCTATTCTTTGAAATCTGATTTCAACTTTACAGAAGATATGATTTTCTGTTTTTGATTCATGCTGTTTATATATAAAGTTGGATCAAAAATCATAAACTGGTTTTAAGGTCATTTAAAATATTGATGCATTTGTAACATGAAGTATAGAAGGTTTTACATGTATTTGTCTAGGATTTTAAATCAATTTTAAAAACTGGATTTTAACCTTGCACCAAATTAAATTTGTAAGCTTCCCCGTGTGCTTCTATTTTAGATTTGGAACTGCTAATTTGCGATTTAAATGTTTAAACATGTACCACGTATATGTATTGTGTGATTAATGTCAGAAAGAATTCAAATTGATTAAGGAGGCTATGTATGATAAATCAGTATTATGAATACGGATACTAGTGATAAACAAGATGTTAAAAGGACTCGATTCTGATATTAAATTATTTCAAGGTGAACAACATTTCATTTCGTTACAAGTAATATATATATCGAGAATTAATATTTGATATTAATTTGGTTGTTTATATTTAAAATTCAAGTTTTACTTGTTAAGGCATATGATATGGTTTAATCGATGAAACTGTTTCACTGTAATAAAAACTAGTTTCATATTATTAGCTAATTATAAAATTAACTTATTTTCATATTGCCATTCGATTAACTATTGAACCCAGTAGGTTAATCAAAAAATAGTTTTGATTAATCAAAGATGCCAATTTAATTTTGGATCATATTTTGTAAAAAAAAAAATTAAAAAATCTGTGTATTAACAATATTTGATTGAATTTGTGTGATTTTTCTTAAACATTATATGTATACAAATCAATTTGATTGATTTTGTACAATTGTTTAAGATATGAAATGTATACATATTGGTTTATAATATGATTATAAATGCCAAACCCATTATTTTGTCAATTATGATGGGCTTGTATTGTATATAAAGATATGCATACCTTTTAACTATGCTACTGGACATAGAACTGTTTTCGAAACTGGTTTATACCAACATACCTGAATTTATTTATATGATCATATTATGTATGTAGATACAATGATGATTATATATTACAAATCTGATTTCTAAACTTTATTTTCAAACATTTCCGATGTGAAGTCATTTTGCTGAAAGTACTTTTTACACTTGATATAAATAATGTAGTGAATCTGTGGATTCAAATTTGATATTGATTCATGTTTATAATGCTAATTTGTATCATGATTGGATTTTTATAACTGGGATGATATACTGGTAGGATAGTATAGAGTGTTGAAAGTTTGATTTTCGAATTGTGGTTCCTATCATAGAAATCAATCTAAGAATATTTCATAGTCTAGTTGTGTAATCCGTGTTGATATCTATTTAATTAAACGGGACTAATTCAAAATGAAATGATTAACTGTATAACAAATATGATTTAATATTAACATCTGGAATTGTTCCAATTTTAAAGTCGTTTTATACTTGATATAGAATGGAACCTGAAATGATATACATACATACATATATATATATATATATGCCTGTATATGTTTGAGGTCTAATTTTTTTAATGTTTATATCACTATAAGAAATGATTCTCCGAAATCACCTCAATGTGGACTGTCCATTCATATGTACTTTTTTTATTGCTTATAAATACTGTATTCATATAAACGTATAAATCTAGGAATTAAACTATTTATAAATGTTTATTTATAAATAAGGTTGCCTAAATCAGATAGACATGCTTATTCAATAATCTAAAGAATACTGAATCAGATTGTGAGCTGGTAATTAACGGCATATGTGTGAATATTTAATTTTCATTAAAGTTGTGCACCATTAAGTATATTAGATGTATTTATGTGAGCCTGACCTATGATTTAAAACTGTTTTTTTTAACAAGTCAGCCATAATGGTTTCTGAAATTGTTATCACTAGCTTATCTGTGAATGCTGAAAGTTTTTTAGCATGAGGAGCAATAAACTAGCTAAAAGCTGGCTGAAAGGAGCAAGTGAGACTTGTTATAATTTTGAAGACGTATGTGTATAATGTATACATTTTGATATATGTGTATATGTATAAAACAATAGGACAGTGAGATACTGTATGATTTTATAAGAGTTATGTATGTAGGAGTTACATGTAATCTCTTATATATATATATATATTTGTTGTGATCAATTATACGACTGGGTAGAATACAAACATATATTAATACAATGTTTACTTGGTATGAGTAGTTATATGTTTGTATGTATGTGTAGAATATTTCTGTTGATGTGAAGAAGTTTTGGTTAATGCATTATGAACAGTCCTGAAATATTTGTATAGTATGACTGGATATATATATATATATATATAGTTTTAGTACTTGTTTGCATGAAATTGGGTATAAAAGGTATAATTGAATAATTAGACTTTAATTATGGGCTATAAAATTTTGTTTTATGCTTTACCTTTTGCTTCCTTTTTAATTATGGTAATTTGATAAGATCGTTTTATATATGCATTAGCTGTAAAGATTAAAGTAGGTTAAGTAAATAATGTTTTGATGACTAAATTTTGGAACTATCCAAAACAACAATAAGGCATCTTTACTTTAAAAATATTGGATTCAAATACACGCGTATTACTTACAAATTTTATTGCAGTTTGTACTACCAATAAAACTTACGTGTAATTGTAAAATGTGTAAATAAAACTAATTTGACTTCCCACTATGAATTATAAAATATCTTTAAAGAAAATTTTTGTTATATTAAGTCATGGTAAACTCTTCCAATAATACACTCATCAACGTCCAATCTCATTGGATGTAGGTAATGCCAAAACATTGTGCATCCTTTTATTTTGGTTATATGCGACGGAGCAAAAGCGATACTTGAATTGTACTATTAGGTTTGACTTAACTAAGCTGCATAATAAGATAATGGCTTAGAGACAACAACATGAATTATTCTATATTTTGAGCAAACGAATAATACTGAACAAAAATGTTCATTATGAGATCCAAAGAGTTTTATGTATGACATACTTGACATGAGATGTCTACCTAAAAGGTTGTTTTGGGGATTAGCCAAAGCTAGTTCAAGGCATGACTAGATATGAATCTTGGAACACCATTATATATATACTGATATACATATATATATATATATATATATATAAACAAAGGGATGTTAATTTATGTGGGAGCGTATTTTAGTTTCAATTATACATTTATGTTAATATAAACTTTGATTGTCAAAAAATTTGAATTTATATTAAATAAATATAAAAGAATCAGTTATTATTTATTATCTGCTGTAGATGTTAAATAACAAATAACTCCAATAATCTAAATTAATTCTTGAGAAGGATAAATTGAATTAAATCAATTTTTTTGAGTAACATTGAAATTTGAGGATTGTCCTCAAAAAATTAAACGTAATTGTTTTAGAAATATAGAGAAGATCTAAAAATAAGTTGAATGCTATAATAATCTACTTACATATCTCTTGTATTAGATACTAGGTACGAATCACATAGATGTAGAAGGAATTGCAGATCGAATAGATATCTGATAAAAGGACAAATGGGCTTACGATTGGAAATGAAGCAAATGTTGCTGGATTATCCACAGGAAGTTGCTTTTGTTCTTTGTGCTAGCTTAATTGGATAACTAAAATAATTGTTATTATGAAAATTCCATTTAAAATAAATTTATAATGTATCTTGTTTGGACAAGATTAAATTTCATTTATAATAAAAGAGCAATTGCTATTCATTTTATTTAAATGAAATGTTTTATGGAATTTCACAAATAGTTAATGATCTTTATAAATCCTTAACTATAATGTACTTGACATAAATACCGAATGAATTAAATTTAGTAATTTAAATCCAACATACCTTTAGCATTGTCAGTTGGCCCATATAAACAAGAAAAGCATATCAAAATTCTGCTATGATGGAATTTTGAAATCATTTGATTTCAAATCATATGAAGAATGCAAATCTTGTTTATTAGGAAAAAATAACTGAATCACGTTTCACTTAACAAAGTGAATGGGTGATATGTATTGGGTCTGTACATAATGATGTATATGGAGCAATAAATACATAAGATAGAGGAAGGTTTTATTACTTCATTATATTCATTGATGATGTTAGTAGATATAGATATGTGTATCTTATGAAACACAAATCATAATCCTTTGAAAAGTTCAAAGAATTCGAAAATGAAGTTCAAAACTGGATATGATAGAAAATCAATTCTCTTCGAACAAATCGAGAGAATATTTTAAGCCAATAAATTGAATGACTATCCAAATGAGTTTGGAATTATTTCACAACTCATTCCATCTAGAACACCACATTGGAATGGTGTGTCTGAAAGGAGAAATCACACCTTATAAGATATAATACGATTAATGATAAGTCATAGAGATCTTCCAATAAATTAAATTTAGAACAACTGCATTTAATCCTATTAAAATGATTTTAAAGACACCATATATGAACTAGGAAATGTCCTGGTATGTCTAACACGAAGATTTAGGATGTAAGGCATTTATTAAACGTTCTTCCTCTGATAAGATTGGACCCGAATTAGATAACCATTTTGTGCCCTAATAATAAAATGTTCATTGCTCGGATTGGTATCCTTTTAAAGGAGAACCAGTCTCTAAGATACCAATGGAAATGAAATATAATTCAAAATGTCTCGGAAACCACAAAATACCATTAAATCTTGTATAGACAAAAAATTGAGTGGGAGTGACACAATAATTCTATGTTATATATTGATAACATATTAATTATTGTGAAAAATGTTAGTTTGAAAAAACAAGAAATAGATACTGATTCTAAGAAAGAAAATGTTTGGGTTAAGAAGTTCATAATTGAACTTAATTCATTGTTGATCCAATGATTTATATTGCGATAACAATGTGGCTATTGCTCAGGCCTAAAACATTAAACTCATTATCGATCCAAACATATATTTAAGAAATATAATTCTTATGTGAAGTTGTTCACAGAGGAAATAAATATATCTACAAAGTAGCAAAAGTTGTAATGTTGCAGACCTACTGAATTAAACTGTGTTGCGGTAGAAGTTTAATAGTCACACTAGTTTCATGTGTATACGAAACATGAATGATTGACTCTAGTGAAAGTCACTACAAGAAAATATGATATACATAGCATTATATAATAGCCTCACATTAAAGTGCTATAATAAAATAATTTTAAAAAAATGCATAAATTGTGCTATATAAAGTAAGCAAAGAAAATAACAAAAAAATATGCTATATATATTAGTATCATCCGCTGATTATCATTGGTGAGGGGGAAAGCGGGAGCGAAAAACAAAGGCGGGACAAAATGGAAACTAAGGCCGCGTAATTGAAAAATTCCCTCTATCACATTCACTTTATTCATAAATCCCTAAAATTTTCGTACCACTGAAACTTCCATTCTCCCTTCTCCGATTCAATCCGCCGTCCAATTCATTCATCTCCGACCCAGTCTTTGTTACATCTGGAGCATCTCCCAATTCATTCCGACCCTTCCAAATCAGTTGTTGGATTTTTCGAAATCAGTAATATTATTACTTTCTTTCTTTTATAAATTCGCCTCATTCGCTATTTATGTCTTGTTAATCAACCGAGTCCTTAAGTTTATTTCCCATGATTTGTATTACGTCGATGTTAGTTTCTAGGCTTTGGCGTTCTTTAGACCTTGATTCAGATGAGTTGTAACAATTATAGCTTCTATCTACCACCTACATGCACTTTACGATAATATTACATTTGTAGATTTATGGAGGAAAATAATTTGTTATTTTCAGAATTCTAGATAAAATTCAACTTAAATTTTGTTACTTCAAATCAGGTGGTAGTCAGCATTTTGAGTGATTTTCTTTCCTTTATACAACACTTTATTATTATGTGTTAAATCTGAAATATAATATGATTAATATCAGGTGGCTTAGTATAATTATTGTGTTATGACCTGTTTGTGATCAGATTGTGTAGTGGGTATGTTTGGGTTACTTTTCAGTAGACATGTTGATGTTTATTTAGATGTATATCGATTGAATGATGATTATCTGTATTAATTTGTAATTATTGATATTAAGATCTTGTGGTGCTCTACTAGTGGAGCTAACATTAGAAATTTTGAAAATTTTACTTTTGTAACTTGTTATTTATATCATTAAAAAGGTTATTTGTTAAAATGATTTTAGAATTTAACAATATTTGATATTCTTTGAATCAGTGGAAAAGATTTACTATTGAAAAGGATTTTCGGCAACAAATATTTAAGTTATGATTTTGATTTATGCAGTAAATGATATGTTTAATAAACTTGGTGAAGAAGATAATATTTTGAAAATATATCAAAACAAATATTTTATTGTAATATTTTAGTGGAAATTAAGCTTGATATTAAGATATAAATTTTGTAAATATCGCTATATCCAAAAGACCATTCAGTGTAAATGATATCTTAATATTTTTTTGTAATATTAAGATAGGGAGGCATTTCTAAAGGCGTGTGAATTATTCTTTGTAATTTGTATTCCTACCATTTTCACAGCTTTTATATCCATTTGAAATGTTTAAATCAATTCTCTGAGAATCGATGTGCACCAATTTTGGTTGTCAACTTAAATTTCTAGTATTTAGAAAAGATTTGAATTGCCTTATATTTTTCTATTTGTTTGTTAATAGTTATGGTTACATAATTCCTTTATGATATATACTTTCATGTTATCTTGCAGATATCATGTAAAACTGAAACTGGCAGAGTTCATTTGTTCTTATTGGTATTGTATAATGCTATGATGGCAACGCGATTCCTTCGTTCGATTACCGATTAGATCACAGAATGTATTTTATTCCGCATGAGTATACGATTCTAGATTCAACACCAATCCCTTGATCATGTGGCTTTTGTGTTCGTGATTCTCCTGGAAGGATTAATTCTGCAAGCAACTTTGAGGAATAACAGTGCAAATCTATATTAACTCCAAGTCCAACCACGATATAAGCAAAATATTGACTCTAAAAATAGCTAAAGTTAAAGTTAGTTGGAGTATGCCTAATAAGTACATAATCACAACTGTCCGAAGTATACTACTTCATACAGTCATGTAGATTTACCATATCATTATATATCTGATCTGTGGTATAATTGCAGTTCTTGTATTGTTCATTACCTTCTTTCACTATTTTGATTTTTGTACTTGTGTGCAAGCCAAATACTATTTGCTTAGAATTCGTGTTTGCTGGTTTGCTGGTTTGCTTATTGCTTGCCATGAATCATTTATCTGTTGTTAGGTTTCACTGTCTGACCTATGGACATCAACATGTTAATTATATATATCTGTATACATGTACATTTGTGCTTATGCATTGTTGACATAAAAATTATATTTAACATGTTCACTTTTTGTTTAAGATATATTTGATTCAGCATGTTCACTTTCTTTTTTAATGATTTTTTTTTCAAATAAAATTAGCAGATAATGGCAAAGAAGAAGAAAACAAACGACAAACAAAAAGAAACTGAGATATCAAAAGAAGCATTAAAGGAGAGGTTAGCCAGGGAAGAGCGTATTGAGTGTAGCAATTTGAATGCGATGGAAGACGAAACAAGAGTTAATGCATTTGAAGGTAACATGAAAGCAGATGAAGATCATGCAATGTCAATTGATGTAAATAATGAAGTTTCAGTGGAAGCTGATGTACCGGTTCATGATACACTTGCAAGTTCACATGGCAAAAAAGCTACTAGAGGTTCGACAAGAATGAAAAGACTTCCTTCAGATGCTATGAGTAGAGTTGAAGTAGATTTTAATGCGATGACAGAACCAATAGCCCTTGGATCAGTTGTCTTATCTTCCTATTTAGGTCGTTAGTCCGAGGGGTTGTTCCGTTTACACTCGCTGATTAGAGGCAACTTGATGATGGTAGAAAAATTGTTTTGTGGGAGTCCATTCAGGTATAAACAAAATTCTCTCACTCTTATTAATACTGTCTCACACATACTCACATGTACTCTTATTAATTCTTTGCCTTTGTGTTTCATAAACTTGAGGTCAACACTGTTATGTTTATTTCTTGGAAACTGTTAATTTGTCACGATGTGTACAATTCTAGGGCATGAGTTGCTTTTCTGTTCTACTGATTTTAATTTAGAAATAAAAACTTAAAATGGAATATGCCTACATTTTTTTACTGATAATCTTTTATCTAGAATGTAACAACCCGTAAAATCTGGGCCAGTTTAAAATTTTTATTTTGGCAATTATAGCGAGTTTTGATTATTTAAAATGAATGATTTTAAATAATATTGACGAAAAATTTATTTTGAATATAATTCGAACGTATATATATTATACGCGTCGTCGTTGGAATATAAAAATTTATATATAATTATAAATAGAATTGAATATGGCGCGGTAGTTCGATAATTCGATTTCAAACTTCAATTGAATGTACCGGGTGCAAAACAATCCGGATTTTAGTGAAACCAAAAATAATGGAATCTAATAGTGAATATCTTTCCAACGAATCCGAATAATCAAATTTTCATAGCGGGAATCAAAAGATATGTCCAGTTGAAAATTCTGAATAGTCGCTATGGAATTCAGGCCCTTAAAAATGGACATTTTGCAAATGACCTCGGATCTCGACGAAACCAGTTTTGTTGGGTCCGTGATGTTAAGTTATTGCTAGATTCCAAATTTCATAATTTTTCGAATCAATATGTGAGCGTGGCAAAGGAAAACGTGTTTTGATCATTTCAGTTGATTTTAATCGACTGGAAATTGGGCATTTTTCTAACGGTCTCAGAATTCGACGAAACTAGTTTTGTTAGGACCATATCGTCAATACGAAGCTAGAAAATATTTTTCGGGAATTTTTAGAGTTAGTATGAGGCCCCGGTAATTTGAAATGTACGTTTAAAGTTCAATATAGTGATTTAAATGTAAATTTAACGGAAACTGATTCAAATAGTCGAATCAGCCTACGACACATATCCCATTGTGCTCGGAATGGGGGTAGAACGCTATGGGCGACAGGCGGTGGGCCTCGTTTCGAGGTCGTTTATGAAAGTCAACTTTTACCGATTAAAATAATAAAATAAAAAAAAAAAAAATATATTTTCCCCCTTTATCAATAGGCCCCCCCCCGTTCGTTTATTTCAAAATCAAAATCAAGAAAAAAAAAAAAAAAAAAAAAAACCTAACTAAAATCGCTCAGGCGATTAACGCCGCGACCCCCCCCCTCCTCCTCGACGAAGCCGCGACCCCCCCCCTCCTCCTCGACGAAGCCGCGACCCCCCCCTCCTCCTCGACGAAGCCGCGACCCCCCCCTCCTCCTCGACGAAGCCGCGACCCCCCCCCCCCTCCTCCGAACCCTCGACGAAGCCGCGCCCGCCCCTTCCACTGTCGAACAAGCACAGCGCCCCCCCCGTAAGTTTTTTTTATTTAATTTATTTATTTTTTTACTTTTGTTAAAACTGAATTATGTTAATTGCAAAAACTGTTTTTTTATTTTTGTTAAAACTGTTTTTGTATATTGTTAAACCTGATTTAAACTTTATATTTATAACTGATTTGGTTTGAAAATTAAAAACTGTTTTTTTTTGGAAATTAAAAACTGATTTGAAATTGATTTATAAAAACTGATTTATATTTTAAAGTTTGAAAACTGATTTTTTTTATTTTAAAATTTTAAAGGAAAGAAGATTTGAAACTTTAAAATAGAAAAGATTTAAACTTAAAAAGTAAAAGAAAAGATTTGATCTTTACTATGAAAAAGGTTCGATATTTGATATGAAAAGGATTTGGTCTTTAGTTTAGAAAAGATTATATTTTTAAATATAAAAAGATTTGATTTTTGGTAGATAAAGAAACGATTTTTATTTATAGTTATAGATAATAAAAATATAATTTTTATGTTATAGAAAAAAAAATAATATAATCTTTATATTGAAAATAGGATTTTTATATATTGAAAGTCGAGACTAAAAATTCGATTTTTATATATCGAATAGCGAAATAAAAATTCGATTTTTATATATTGAACTTTGAAATAAAAATTCGATTTTTATATATTGAACTTTGAAATAAAAATTCGCTTTTTATATGTTGAACTTTGAAATAAAAATTCGATTTTTATATATTGAACTTTGAAATAAAAATTCGATTTTTATATATAGAATGGCGAAGTAAAAATATGATTTTTATATATTGAATAGCGAACTAAAAATTCGATTTTTATATATTGAATAGCGAACTAAAAATTCGATTTTTATATATTGAATAGCGAACTCAAAATTCGATTTTTACATATGTAGAGGAAGCGGACAACGAAGGTGACAAAAAGGCGAAACGACGAAGACTTCTGCAAATGAAGTGTTGTGGAGCTAGGATAGCTATATGTGAGAATTTCTCACCTTTCTATTTCTTTTCTAGTTATATATATATACTAGGATGCAGACGGTGCTTAGTAGCACCCGACACAATCGTCCACAGACCATGGACTTGTTTGTTTGATTGTTTGGTGATTGATTTCGAAATTGGTTTGAATGTGGTTTGTGATGTGAAAAATCGAATCGATAAATTGGTTAGGATTAGACGTGCGCCGTTATAAGGCGTAGGAGTAAGGCTAGGTTAGACCCTTACTCCAAATTTTGTGGTTTGCAAAATGAAATTGATTTGATTGATGAGTGAATGGCGTGGGCCTTCACTAGACCGGGGATAAGGCTAGGCCTTGTCCCGTTTCTAGTATCGTGCCGTTATGCCGCCGAAATTTTCTAAAATAAGTTAGAAAAATAAAAATAGCATTTTATTTAACGAATGAACTGAATAGAAATTCATATGTTAAAATAAAATGTGTTATCGTTAAAAATATAATTTTTAACGTGAATGTGAATAAATAAATATTCATTTACAAACCAGATGGTTTGTTTATGTACACCTATTTGAAGGACGTTGATTGGGTCGATAAATTTTACACATCGCCTAACTGCACAAATAAAATATGTGATTGATTGTTTGAAACCCCACACGGGTGTTAGGATGAAATTTGAAGTTCACTCATCCTGATTGATTAAATATGTCGATCGATTGATTGACAAGCTGCTATAAGCGTTAAATGTCTATATTTGATGCTTATACAGTGTAGTGCACTTTGGTTGATGGTTGATTATTCATCGTTGTTGATATATACATGTGTTGTAGAAAATCCATATAATTAACATTATATGGTAATTGATTGGGCCTCATTCCAGTTTCGAAAAAAAAAAAAGAAATATTTGAAATAGAAATATTTGAAATAGAATATTTGAAAATAGAAATATGTGAAGCCGTGAGGATTAGATTGACGCCATTTTGACGTGAACGATATTTATATCGATTTTATTCATTTTAAAATGAATATTGAAAAGTGATTTCGAAATCGAATATTTTGAAAGGAATTGAATTGAAAACGAATTCAAATTGAATTGAAAACGATTTCGAAATGAATTGAATTGAAAACGATTTCGAAATGAATTGAATTGAAAACGAATTCAAATGGAATTGAAAGCGAATTGAAATGAATTCAAATTGAATTGAAATTCGAATAGAATAGAAATGAATTTTAAAACGAATTTATAAAGAAGAATTCAATTTTGCCTTGAATTGAAATAGAAGTTGAAATAGAATTTGAAACGAATTTAAAACTATTTATATAATTCGTTTTAAATAAAAATCGACGAAATATATATTATATATATTATATATATAATATAAGGGCCTGAATAGAACGCGCCGCGCCGCGGCAGTTCGCGAATTTCGACCATTTATTTCAAACGAACATTACGGGAGATCCGACCGTCGGATTCTCCTAAAACCGGAACCGTTGGGTTCGTATCGAAAAGAGCTTTCTAACGAATATTAGAAATTTGAAATCTAACGGTTGGATTTGGAGATACGTCCAAATCAAATTCGAAAAAGGTCGCTGTAAGTGCAGTTCGATGGCCATTGTTGGAAATCGACTGTACGGGCCTTGATAAAATTATTAAAAATAGCAATAATTTGTGTAAAATCATAAGAAATGATTTGCGAAGATTTAGGATGAAAAACTCCATATTTGAAAAGATAAAAATAGATTTTTATCGAAATGAACTAGTTTTGAACTGGAATTATAATTCTATTTATTTTTAAATAAATAAATTGAATTCGAAAAGGGTTTTAAAGGTAACCAAAATTCCAATGATTGCATTGGAGTGGATTTGAATCGAAATTGTCTTCGGAATATTTCGATGTTGGAATTCGGGATTATACAGGTGTTGTTATGGAAATTTGAAAGATATATATTTATATCGTTATTTCCAATACGACATTTGTTAGTCGTAGAATTCGATATTGAATATAAGCCGATATATTTTCTATTCAGAGCCTTGTATTGAATATCGAATGTGATTTGGGTTTGTCGTGAATGGTGTCTTCACTAACACCGTTCTTGAACCCAGCTGAGAAAAGATTAAATCTTTTGATTTAGATTTAATGAAGAGTACCAATTAAATAATATTTAATTGAAATTGAATGGTTATTGATTTTTGGGTTTATCGTGAACAGTGTTTTAAATAACACTTGTTCTTTAACCCGATAATTAATGGGATGTGACTTTGGGTTTATCGTGAACCGTGTTTTAAATGACACTGATTCTTTAACCCAGTCACAGATTAAAACTAAGTGGAGTTTTAATGAATCTTTAATTAGATTGAAAAGATCGAGAATGGAGTATCACCAGTTTTGCTCCAGGCGATAGTTAAATCTTTAATTAGATTTGAATGTGAAATTTAGAAACTAACTGGCGGTTAGCCAAGCAGAATGGTTTTCTGGATATTGATCTGATGTTGGTTTCGGCCTTCGGGGTTAATATTTGGGGAATTATTCTCTTGATTAATTTACGGTTAGTGACTAATGAATTGGAATGAGGCGTATGTTGTGTTTGTGTAACACTTTTATAATATATACGCGAGTTATTCGGAAAGACCGGGTTTATCCCATTCTGAATAACTGATACGACGATAAGTCGAAGATGAAGACGATGGTCGAAGACCGGAGGTCTTCACGTCGTTTGGGTGATAACTGATGATCTTGATTGGGCTGTACACCCAAGAAATGGAAACAGTTAGTGATCGTCCAGACGTACTTGGAGATCGATGGATATGCGGGGTACTAGGTGCCTCCGGTTTCGTTCAGACCCAGAACGGACTTGTAAATGGACTGTGTGTCTGACATCGGATTTCATTCTGTGTGACTGATATCGGTTGCATAGGATGGTTTGCCTGTGTGGCATGCTAAGATGCAAATGATCAAGGCTTCTGTTGAAAAGCAAAGTCTTGTGGTTGATGATCAAAGCACGGCCTTTGTGGCGTAGCTTTGTATAACGTTTACCTCGCGTGTTTCACACCCGGTATGAACCAAAACGGGAGAGGACATCAGGGAGGACTTGCGTTTCTTTCTAGTTAGAAGTGGCGTCAGTGGTTTTACACGCCCTGACGAGTTTGACTTATGTGGTTGTTGCTGTTGCGAGGCGCCTCGGTTATATCGGTTTCGGCCGATGCATTCTGGTCGGCTGACGGACCAGACTTACACCCCATAGGGTGGGGAAACGTAGTGTTCAGGCATTTTAATCCACATCGGTGGACCGGCCCTGACGATCCAAAGGCTTGACAGAGTACTTGCCTGAGGCTCGGACTAGACAGTCTCGAATCGGTTGAGGATCTTGCCCCTAGCCTCGGTTCATAGATGGAAATCCAATTTCCAAATACGTGACATTTGCGGTTTTAGTTGTAATCCTATATATGGCGACATAGTGGGATGGGGCGCTTATGCCGCCTATGATTGATACTTATAATTTGAAGTTGTTTTATACACTATGCACTTATAATAGTATCAAATGATTTGTTTTAAACGTATCAAGCATTCTTTGGCTGTTATAAGGGAAAACCCTATCCTCGACTGCGTTGCATTGTGTGATGGGACCTGGGTCTTATAACAGCTTCATTTTTCTTTATTTAGCATTGCGCTGTTTGTTTTATGCACTGGTATTCTTGGGAGGAAACCCGTTCCGTGATATACGGCGTGGTCCCTTGATTTACCTAACTTTGAAAATAAAGATTTATAACTGTTTTAGTTCTCACACCAGTCACATGACTGACCTGGAGTTTATTGTTTTAACCTAAACTCTGGGTGCCCTTATTTTGACACGGGCAGCTAGTAGTTTTGGTTTTGCAGATTTATATTCACAGGATCCTGGTTTACAGCTGGAACGATATCCGGAAAGCTTTGTATCCGTATATCTCATTCTAGTTGTGTATTGTATTATTTTCCGCTGCGATGTATTTAAATGTAATTTAAATCTCTGATATTTCTGTGTAATATTCATTTATACTCTGTATATTCTTGTAATCTGATGCATTGTTGTAATATACAATGAAATGTTCTTCTGTATGCGTTCTGTTGTGGCTTGTTCTCGAACTATCCGACGCTTTCCTTTACGGGGAAGTTACGGGTCTTCACAGTTGGTATCAGAGCTTTGGTTTACAAAGCTAGAGAACAAGACACATTAGAAACATACGAAAGAATTCATCAGATATTGGATTAGCAATATCCAATGAGAATGACTCGTTAGAGATGGGATCAGTAATATCCTAGAACGAGCGTGAAGAGTATATTTTTGAAAATGAAAACAATTTTTGTTTTGAAAATTTAAATCGATTATTCGTATTTGATTATCTATTTATATTGATGTGGACAATCCAGTATATATTGATTTTGCGTATACGTCTGATCCACGTGTATTTGAAATTTTAATATACTGGATAGATATAGAGTCACACTCTAGTCGCCCGGACATGATTCTGATGATGGCGCGCCATCACCAGTATTTATTTTCGTGTATCGAAGGTGTGATTTCTATATGTTTCCATTAGACTGGTGTGAGAACCAATACTAATATAGTTAGAACACTTTGTTGTAAATTGGCACCAAAACTTGATTTTCTGTATATGTATCAAAATTATGAATTTGAAACTCTAATTCACTAATTGATTGATGTTTGTGTGGTTTGTTTATTTGTTTGCTAAATTTTAACCATTTTGCCTAATTTAACCAAATATTGAATTGTATTGGAATTTGGTCGCATCTGCTTGCATATACATGTATATCATTGAACAGGTCATAGCAAGGAGGCTAGAGCCAGAGAATAAAATTTGTTTGCCCGACAAATAGGTACATGTTTACTACATAATTTCCTGTTTTGTTTGGGTGATGATGATTTTGTGAGCCTATTGGCTAGCCGCTTGGCTTTTTCTTTTTCTTTTTGAGATCTGAAGGACCGGGAACGCTATTTGCAATTTCCCGATGCTCCCATTGCAGGGGAGGTTATGGCGAAATTTTTCGAAAATTTAGGGAGTTAGCCAAATTTTTGAAATTTTGAAAATTCTCAGAAACTAAAGAGTTGGAGAATGGAAGCCAGATCGAACGTAGAGTTGATTAATCAAACCACTTTCGACTTTGTTCCTTTTCGGGGACGAAAAGTTTTAAGTGGGGGAGATTGTAACAACCCGTAAAATCTGGGCCAGTTTAAAATTTTTATTTTGGCAATTATAGCGAGTTTTGATTATTTAAAATGAATGATTTTAAATAATATTGACGAAAAATTTATTTTGAATATAATTCGAACGTATATATATTATACGCGTCGTCGTTGGAATATAAAAATTTATATATAATTATAAATAGAATTGAATATGGCGCGGTAGTTCGATAATTCGATTTCAAACTTCAATTGAATGTACCGGGTGCAAAACAATCCGGATTTTAGTGAAACCAAAAATAATGGAATCTAATAGTGAATATCTTTCCAACGAATCCGAATAATCAAATTTTCATAGCGGGAATCAAAAGATATGTCCAGTTGAAAATTCTGAATAGTCGCTATGGAATTCAGGCCCTTAAAAATGGACATTTTGCAAATGACCTCGGATCTCGACGAAACCAGTTTTGTTGGGTCCGTGATGTTAAGTTATTGCTAGATTCCAAATTTCATAATTTTTCGAATCAATATGTGAGCGTGGCAAAGGAAAACGTGTTTTGATCATTTCAGTTGATTTTAATCGACTGGAAATTGGGCATTTTTCTAACGGTCTCAGAATTCGACGAAACTAGTTTTGTTAGGACCATATCGTCAATACGAAGCTAGAAAATATTTTTCGGGAATTTTTAGAGTTAGTATGAGGCCCCGGTAATTTGAAATGTACGTTTAAAGTTCAATATAGTGATTTAAATGTAAATTTAACGGAAACTGATTCAAATAGTCGAATCAGCCTACGACACATATCCCATTGTGCTCGGAATGGGGGTAGAACGCTATGGGCGACAGGCGGTGGGCCTCGTTTCGAGGTCGTTTATGAAAGTCAACTTTTACCGATTAAAATAATAAAAAAAAAAAAAAAAAAAAAAATATTTTCCCCCTTTATCAATAGGCCCCCCCCCGTTCGTTTATTTCAAAATCAAAATCAAGAAAAAAAAAAAAAAAAAAAAAAAAACCTAACTAAAATCGCTCAGGCGATTAACGCCGCGACCCCCCCCCCCCTCCTCCTCGACGAAGCCGCGACCCCCCCCCCCTCCTCCTCGACGAAGCCGCGACCCCCCCTCCTCCTCGACGAAGCCGCGACCCCCCCTCCTCCTCGACGAAGCCGCGACCCCCCCCCCCCTCCTCCGAACCCTCGACGAAGCCGCGCCCGCCCCTTCCACTGTCGAACAAGCACAGCGCCCCCCCCGTAAGTTTTTTTTATTTAATTTATTTATTTTTTTACTTTTGTTAAAACTGAATTATGTTAATTGCAAAAACTGTTTTTTTATTTTTGTTAAAACTGTTTTTGTATATTGTTAAACCTGATTTAAACTTTATATTTATAACTGATTTGGTTTGAAAATTAAAAACTGTTTTTTTTTGGAAATTAAAAACTGATTTGAAATTGATTTATAAAAACTGATTTATATTTTAAAGTTTGAAAACTGATTTTTTTTATTTTAAAATTTTAAAGGAAAGAAGATTTGAAACTTTAAAATAGAAAAGATTTAAACTTAAAAAGTAAAAGAAAAGATTTGATCTTTACTATGAAAAAGGTTCGATATTTGATATGAAAAGGATTTGGTCTTTAGTTTAGAAAAGATTATATTTTTAAATATAAAAAGATTTGATTTTTGGTAGATAAAGAAACGATTTTTATTTATAGTTATAGATAATAAAAATATAATTTTTATGTTATAGAAAAAAAAATAATATAATCTTTATATTGAAAATAGGATTTTTATATATTGAAAGTCGAGACTAAAAATTCGATTTTTATATATCGAATAGCGAAATAAAAATTCGATTTTTATATATTGAACTTTGAAATAAAAATTCGATTTTTATATGTTGAACTTTGAAATAAAAATTCGATTTTTATATATTGAACTTTGAAATAAAAATTCGATTTTTATATATAGAATGGCGAAGTAAAAATATGATTTTTATATATTGAATAGCGAACTAAAAATTCGATTTTTATATATTGAATAGCGAACTAAAAATTCGATTTTTATATATTGAATAGCGAACTCAAAATTCGATTTTTACATATGTAGAGGAAGCGGACAACGAAGGTGACAAAAAGGCGAAACGACGAAGACTTCTGCAAATGAAGTGTTGTGGAGCTAGGATAGCTATATGTGAGAATTTCTCACCTTTCTATTTCTTTTCTAGTTATATATATATACTAGGATGCAGACGGTGCTTAGTAGCACCCGACACAATCGTCCACAGACCATGGACTTGTTTGTTTGATTGTTTGGTGATTGATTTCGAAATTGGTTTGAATGTGGTTTGTGATGTGAAAAATCGAATCGATAAATTGGTTAGGATTAGACGTGCGCCGTTATAAGGCGTAGGAGTAAGGCTAGGTTAGACCCTTACTCCAAATTTTGTGGTTTGCAAAATGAAATTGATTTGATTGATGAGTGAATGGCGTGGGCCTTCACTAGACCGGGGATAAGGCTAGGCCTTGTCCCGTTTCTAGTATCGTGCCGTTATGCCGCCGAAATTTTCTAAAATAAGTTAGAAAAATAAAAATAGCATTTTATTTAACGAATGAACTGAATAGAAATTCATATGTTAAAATAAAATGTGTTATCGTTAAAAATATAATTTTTAACGTGAATGTGAATAAATAAATATTCATTTACAAACCAGATGGTTTGTTTATGTACACCTATTTGAAGGACGTTGATTGGGTCGATAAATTTTACACATCGCCTAACTGCACAAATAAAATATGTGATTGATTGTTTGAAACCCCACACGGGTGTTAGGATGAAATTTGAAGTTCACTCATCCTGATTGATTAAATATGTCGATCGATTGATTGACAAGCTGCTATAAGCGTTAAATGTCTATATTTGATGCTTATACAGTGTAGTGCACTTTGGTTGATGGTTGATTATTCATCGTTGTTGATATATACATGTGTTGTAGAAAATCCATATAATTAACATTATATGGTAATTGATTGGGCCTCATTCCAGTTTCGAAAAAAAAAAAAGAAATATTTGAAATAGAAATATTTGAAATAGAATATTTGAAAATAGAAATATGTGAAGCCGTGAGGATTAGATTGACGCCATTTTGACGTGAACGATATTTATATCGATTTTATTCATTTTAAAATGAATATTGAAAAGTGATTTCGAAATCGAATATTTTGAAAGGAATTGAATTGAAAACGAATTCAAATTGAATTGAAAACGATTTCGAAATGAATTGAATTGAAAACGATTTCGAAATGAATTGAATTGAAAACGAATTCAAATGGAATTGAAAGCGAATTGAAATGAATTCAAATTGAATTGAAATTCGAATAGAATAGAAATGAATTTTAAAACGAATTTATAAAGAAGAATTCAATTTTGCCTTGAATTGAAATAGAAGTTGAAATAGAATTTGAAACGAATTTAAAACTATTTATATAATTCGTTTTAAATAAAAATCGACGAAATATATATTATATATATTATATATATAATATAAGGGCCTGAATAGAACGCGCCGCGCCGCGGCAGTTCGCGAATTTCGACCATTTATTTCAAACGAACATTACGGGAGATCCGACCGTCGGATTCTCCTAAAACCGGAACCGTTGGGTTCGTATCGAAAAGAGCTTTCTAACGAATATTAGAAATTTGAAATCTAACGGTTGGATTTGGAGATACGTCCAAATCAAATTCGAAAAAGGTCGCTGTAAGTGCAGTTCGATGGCCATTGTTGGAAATCGACTGTACGGGCCTTGATAAAATTATTAAAAATAGCAATAATTTGTGTAAAATCATAAGAAATGATTTGCGAAGATTTAGGATGAAAAACTCCATATTTGAAAAGATAAAAATAGATTTTTATCGAAATGAACTAGTTTTGAACTGGAATTATAATTCTATTTATTTTTAAATAAATAAATTGAATTCGAAAAGGGTTTTAAAGGTAACCAAAATTCCAATGATTGCATTGGAGTGGATTTGAATCGAAATTGTCTTCGGAATATTTCGATGTTGGAATTCGGGATTATACAGGTGTTGTTATGGAAATTTGAAAGATATATATTTATATCGTTATTTCCAATACGACATTTGTTAGTCGTAGAATTCGATATTGAATATAAGCCGATATATTTTCTATTCAGAGCCTTGTATTGAATATCGAATGTGATTTGGGTTTGTCGTGAATGGTGTCTTCACTAACACCGTTCTTGAACCCAGCTGAGAAAAGATTAAATCTTTTGATTTAGATTTAATGAAGAGTACCAATTAAATAATATTTAATTGAAATTGAATGGTTATTGATTTTTGGGTTTATCGTGAACAGTGTTTTAAATAACACTTGTTCTTTAACCCGATAATTAATGGGATGTGACTTTGGGTTTATCGTGAACCGTGTTTTAAATGACACTGATTCTTTAACCCAGTCACAGATTAAAACTAAGTGGAGTTTTAATGAATCTTTAATTAGATTGAAAAGATCGAGAATGGAGTATCACCAGTTTTGCTCCAGGCGATAGTTAAATCTTTAATTAGATTTGAATGTGAAATTTAGAAACTAACTGGCGGTTAGCCAAGCAGAATGGTTTTCTGGATATTGATCTGATGTTGGTTTCGGCCTTCGGGGTTAATATTTGGGGAATTATTCTCTTGATTAATTTACGGTTAGTGACTAATGAATTGGAATGAGGCGTATGTTGTGTTTGTGTAACACTTTTATAATATATACGCGAGTTATTCGGAAAGACCGGGTTTATCCCATTCTGAATAACTGATACGACGATAAGTCGAAGATGAAGACGATGGTCGAAGACCGGAGGTCTTCACGTCGTTTGGGTGATAACTGATGATCTTGATTGGGCTGTACACCCAAGAAGATGGAAACAGTTAGTGATCGTCCAGACGTACTTGGAGATCGATGGATATGCGGGGTACTAGGTGCCTCCGGTTTCGTTCAGACCCAGAACGGACTTGTAAATGGACTGTGTGTCTGACATCGGATTTCATTCTGTGTGACTGATATCGGTTGCATAGGATGGTTTGCCTGTGTGGCATGCTAAGATGCAAATGATCAAGGCTTCTGTTGAAAAGCAAAGTCTTGTGGTTGATGATCAAAGCACGGCCTTTGTGGCGTAGCTTTGTATAACGTTTACCTCGCGTGTTTCACACCCGGTATGAACCAAAACGGGAGAGGACATCAGGGAGGACTTGCGTTTCTTTCTAGTTAGAAGTGGCGTCAGTGGTTTTACACGCCCTGACGAGTTTGACTTATGTGGTTGTTGCTGTTGCGAGGCGCCTCGGTTATATCGGTTTCGGCCGATGCATTCTGGTCGGCTGACGGACCAGACTTACACCCCATAGGGTGGGGAAACGTAGTGTTCAGGCATTTTAATCCACATCGGTGGACCGGCCCTGACGATCCAAAGGCTTGACAGAGTACTTGCCTGAGGCTCGGACTAGACAGTCTCGAATCGGTTGAGGATCTTGCCCCTAGCCTCGGTTCATAGATGGAAATCCAATTTCCAAATACGTGACATTTGCGGTTTTAGTTGTAATCCTATATATGGCGACATAGTGGGATGGGGCGCTTATGCCGCCTATGATTGATACTTATAATTTGAAGTTGTTTTATACACTATGCACTTATAATAGTATCAAATGATTTGTTTTAAACGTATCAAGCATTCTTTGGCTGTTATAAGGGAAAACCCTATCCTCGACTGCGTTGCATTGTGTGATGGGACCTGGGTCTTATAACAGCTTCATTTTTCTTTATTTAGCATTGCGCTGTTTGTTTTATGCACTGGTATTCTTGGGAGGAAACCCGTTCCGTGATATACGGCGTGGTCCCTTGATTTACCTAACTTTGAAAATAAAGATTTATAACTGTTTTAGTTCTCACACCAGTCACATGACTGACCTGGAGTTTATTGTTTTAACCTAAACTCTGGGTGCCCTTATTTTGACACGGGCAGCTAGTAGTTTTGGTTTTGCAGATTTATATTCACAGGATCCTGGTTTACAGCTGGAACGATATCCGGAAAGCTTTGTATCCGTATATCTCATTCTAGTTGTGTATTGTATTATTTTCCGCTGCGATGTATTTAAATGTAATTTAAATCTCTGATATTTCTGTGTAATATTCATTTATACTCTGTATATTCTTGTAATCTGATGCATTGTTGTAATATACAATGAAATGTTCTTCTGTATGCGTTCTGTTGTGGCTTGTTCTCGAACTATCCGACGCTTTCCTTTACGGGGAAGTTACGGGTCTTCACAATCTGTTAACCTATGCAACTTCTATCTTCAAAGGACAAGGATCCAAAGCAAGGAAATAATTTCTTCTTCTTTTAATTGTCTCCATTGTAAATTTCCAATAATTTTCTTCTTTCTGATAAAAATGTAGGTCTATGTATTTTTTCTGTCTTTGTTTCTAGTCGTTTGGTATTGGGCGTCTCATCTGCTTTTGGGTGGTATTCTATTATGAAAGAAACAATCAATTTTGACTGCTTTTCTCTTGTATGGTTACTAAGTTTATGTTATTTTTCTATTGTATGTTTTTTTCTAATTTTCTTAAAGATGTCGCCTAACTGAAGTGAACTTATCTGACACATTTGAAAAACAGGCATAAGAATTCAGCAACTAAGTACTTTTTAAATCAAAAGACAAAAATGAATTGTGTTCTTATCAACCTATCCCGTTCTTGATGATATAATACAATAGAGAACTAGAAATTATATATATTAACATCTACGTCCACTTGTTTGCCTTAGAATCTCGTATTGTATCACTGTTAATTGTATTTATTTGAGATGCACTCATTGGTCATGCGGAATTGAATCACGAAAGTTATCTACACATGAATTAAGGAAATCACTACTTATTTTTCAGTCTATGGAATTATTTAGTCTACTACAGTAATATTGTAATATTCATATTGATTAATTACAGTGGTTAATAATTATATGATTTATGTTGTCCGGGATGAAGGGGAGCGTTAGGCATAAAAAAAGTTCTTAAAACCAAGACTAAAATAGGCACTTGTTTGAATTCAAGCAATCATTGTTGACTGATTTTTTGAAAAGCTAAATAAGGTATAAATTCTGTAACTTTGATTTAAATAGTTGTCTATTCATTATTTTAATTTTGATATAATACTATTTGTCTGTATGTAAGTCAATGCTCGAGTATGTTGCTATGAGAACCTAGATTTTGTGCTAGCGGTCACCATGGTCGAAAACCAACCATTGTGCTAGCCCTGTAGTCTACAGTAGTTGTTCGCCGATTACAGTGTAAAAAAAGCCACTGGCTTGTAGCACGTAACTGGGTGTTGATAGCAACACACACGTTAAAAATAAGGAAAATGAACGAATTCAATCAAATTATTATAATATTAATAATCCAAAACTAAATATATTCAAAATATGCTTCTCCTGTGCAAAATTGATAATATGTGAGTTCCACTTGTATAATAGAATCTCATGACCTTTAACACAATCTAATGTTGAAATAATAAGCTTAAAGTCAAAATAATAAAAGTGAGAATGCTAAAAAGAGTAAGGTAAATATCATCTTTTTTTAATTTATCAAGAAGCGGCGCAACACTTCAAAAAAACTCTCTGTTGTCATTGTTCCTCCCTGACAGATGATATTATGATCCAATATAAAAGGGACTATGAAGTCGCAAACTAGCGCTCTATAGTTGATCTGTTTCACCATGGTGGAGCTTTGTAGTGTCATATTAAGGTGCATATGACATTCATGGCATCATATTAAGGTGCATATGACATATGCATCATATTAAGGTGCATATGTCATAGGTGCATATGACATATTAAGGTGCATATGACATATGACATAGGTGCATATAAATATCGATGGACTTGTCGGATAATATGAAACACATATGTGGCTTTTAATCCTTTTCTAGTTAGGTAGATGACAATACATATGGCATGACTTTTTTTTAGAATGAACTGTTATTTACTTTCAAAAATTCAAAAAATAGCTTACTAACAGATCTTTAGTTTCTATTCCTATTTTCTAACCTATATCTGCTCCATCTGTGCAACAAATTTCCTTCTCATTGTAATAATTTTCATTTACTGATTTCTACTAGCTTTACAATGATTAAATGAAGTTTCACTTATGTTTTTCATATATAATATTAAAAAGTCTATTTGGGCACAAAATAGTGACACAATTTTAGGCACAAACAATCTAAACCAGCACAAATAATCTAGATTATTTCTCATACTGATGATTAACCGTGCTTTTCATTCTTCATACTGATATTAGGCTAGATTTAAATTGGATGAAGACTGGCAAAAAGTGTCTATATTCTAGCAAGTAGGAGCTATTTGGAGGACCTCAAAAAGTAGATTCGTTAGGCAGTTGGTAAAAGCAAAAACCAAAGAGGAAATACTACAGTTAAAACCAGATAACATTGACAGTATGATCGAATGGAGAGATTTTGTGAAGTTGAAAACAAGTTCAGCTCTTAAGGTAATATTTTTCTTCTTACTATGTTCTGTATTTGCCTAAACACCTCCAAATCCACTCTGCTGCTGCTCATTTTCCGTTTTACTGTATCAGTTGATATTTTTTTATACTGTTTGAAGAATGGGAGCTATTTGGATGTAAAATATTGCGTGAATACGTCCCAGTTTTCAATATGGTACATGATTTTCGAAGTACTGGATGCTTGGTACAACTCTTAGAATATATCAAAAAATTAATTTCTCAGTACTTAGTAGATGTAAGATAGAAGATAAATTAACCATTCTGCCGACCTAGGGAAGCATACTGATTATCATGCTTTTTATAATGTAGACACTGCATTTTTATAATATAGACATGGAGTAATACATTTGCACTTATAACACTAAGTTTCTATTACTTTTTTTTATTCAACTATCACGCTTTTTCTAATTAGTCATAAAAATGTCGTGACTATCTTATTAAATGGATAGATATATTATAAAAATGTCGTGACTAATTATCATACTTTTTCTAATTGTTACCGCATATAGTCTTGCGTTTTTGCATTAATTCTTCGTAATGAAGTGCTCTTTTGCATATAACCTACAGTGACATGCTGCCATTATTAAAGCTACTACACATTGAAAAATATAAAAGAATACGATTAGCGATATATGATAAATATGAATGAACAAAGGGAGAATCATTAGACCAAAATCATAAGTTTTCTGGCAAGCAGTACACAATAGTTGGAACGTAAGTTTATGTTAAATATAAAAAAAATCGATTAAACCTTTGGATTAGTGCTTGAGCAAATGTGGTTAGAAAAGATATGTCATTACTTACTATACATTCAGATACAGTATTAAATACCTTCTTCATATAAGAAATATCATGCTTTGCTTCTGTGCAATTTTCATATGTGTCCGGTTCTGGAAATGGATCTGCTTTTCTTATCTCTATCAAATAACATAAATATTCTAAATTTTAGTTGACTAAAAGGGAGGGGGAAAAACTTTCGTATAGTTGAATCCATTATTTACATATGAAAATCAAGACTTGATTATAGAATAATAAAGAGCATATTCCTTTTAATTAGAAAAATTCTAATGTTCGGTGAAACGTTAAAGTTGCATATAGTCGGTAAGCATTGAACCATTTAACATAGATGAAGAAAACAATGAAAAAGGACTTACCAATATAAGTTTGCCTAAATAAATAAAAAATGGTCGTAATTTTACTTATGCTACCAGATATCCATATGCACTCTTACAGGAACTGTTCATGATCATAATTCCATCCTACATTACAAAAAAAGTCAAAGTGAATAAAGATCAACATATGCCATATAAGTAAAAATTAATGGATAATCAATCGTGGAAAAGGCATACTTATATCGGTATTCGTGCTGAAAAAACATACTTGTGCAAAGTTTTTACGTTTCTTTCTTTGTCTAGTACAATTTTTTTATGAATTTCCTCCATATCATTTGCACGTTATATTCTCATCTGGTGGCAAATTTCTTTTTCTTTTTTGCATTTTCCTTCCTATTTTCTTGACATTTTGTTTGATAGAATCAAAATAATGGATTACCTCAAAATAATGAGTTGGACGTAATTGGAAAGACTTACTGTAGCATCAGACAATACTTTGATTTAATTTTGCTTCAATCTTCTCTGTATGAGTATCTATTCTTAAAGATGTTTATCTAAAACATTTCCTTCATTAAATTGCACCTAAGCAAAAATAACATAATATGCATTGTTTATATGTATGCAGAGCAAATAGAAGCCATTAATCAAACCATATTTTATCTTAGTTTAATATTAGCATCATTGGAAACATATACATAAATAGTATATTATTTAACATCAACACCAAGCTTTGATTCATGAATACTTGTTTCATTATATTGACCACTATGCACATGCTTTCTTAAATCCTATATTTGTGAATGTATAGAGAAGAAATCTTACGTCAACATCATGAACATGAATGTATATATGACCCTTACCATAAAAATATCTTATATGTATGTCTTTGATAAGTTAGCGCCATTATAATAATTCAAGTGGTAATAGAAAATAATAATAACAATTGCTTATATGAAACGTTGATATAGCTAATGATGAACTATACACAACAATCAAAATTCATATATGGCCTAAAAAGACAAACGGAGAAACTCATTAGAAGAGAGTGTGTGTGTGTATATATATGTGTGTGTGTATATATATATATATATGTGTGTGTGTGTGTGTGTATATATAATACAACGCATTATATGCATATTTATCAAATCTAAAATCATGCATATTGAACAAACATAAAGTACCTTGAATTTTGACATGGAAGAAGATATTAGTCAATCCAAAGAAGGAAAAAATTAGAACAAATACCAATTCTTCAAAAGCGGCAGTTAGTGGATGTATGTACTACTACGTGTGTATAAATGAACCGCTAGAGAAATGAAATTTTAGGACCGTTCTTTGTCCTTTGTTTTACTATAAATTAGGATCGTTCTTTGTCAATACCTTTGACGTCTTTTTTCATTACTATAAATGAACCGTAGTTAGTCAATCCCTTTGATGTCTTTTTTTAACTACAAATTAGGACCATTCTTTGTCCTTTGTTTATCTACAAAGGGATTTTATTATATAGATTATCATGATTTTTATTATATAGACACCGCATTTTTATAATATAGACATGGAATAATACATTTGCACTTATAACACTAAGTTTCTGTTAGTTTTCATTCAACTATCATGCTTTTTCTAATTAGTCATAAAAATTTCGTGACTATCTTATAAAATGGATAGGTATATTATAAAAATGTCGTGACTAATTATCATGCTTTTTCTAATTGTTAACGCATATAGTCTTGCTTTCTTTGCATTAATTCTTCATACTGAAGTCATAATTTTTTACTCAACTATCTTTGTAACTGTATCATATTATCTTGCATCTGAATATCTTTGAGATTTTCATCTAAGTCAGCAAATATCTTTGTAGGTTGTCGGCAATTTGGCAACCTCATTTTCTGCTCTGTTTTTTGTTCCACTACTTTAGCAACTGTTTAGTGGAATGTAGCTTATGTAATAAATTATGAGTGTATTCACTTCATGTTGACACTCTCGTCCCCTCTGCAGTACATTGAGCATAACCCTTCATATAACACCAAGTATTAATGTACCTAAATGGCGTAGTCTTGCTTGGTTTCTGTTTAGTTGAAAATTGCTTCAGTATTAGGGTGTGATCACTGAGTGAGTAGGTAATGCAATTGATAAGAATTTTGGGAAGCATTGTAAGAAATCTTGATTGAACAACATTTTGTCTATATTCATCGCCATACCCCATTTTCTCCATGTATGTTTACAACTCTGCATATAGAATTGAGCAAGTGTGCATTGTGAAATACAATTATTAAAACCAGTAAGATAAGAAAAGGATATAGGTAATCCTCCTTTTTTATTTTCGAGTTGAGAGAATTATTAAAGTCCCCAAATGCTATCAAGAACATGTAAATTGTTGAAGCATCAGAAATCATCTCAGTCCACAATATCTCCTTTTCCTGAAATGAGTTGCTAGCATTAAAAAAGGTAGCTGTGAATGTATATCCCCCAGAATTTGAGCACAAGACAGTTATCCATTGAAAACTTTGACCAAGAATTGCAATATCTCAAACTGTAGAATTGAAGTAGAATTGAAGAGAACAAAAGTTCCACCTTTTGTTCCCATGTTGTTATTATGTATGCATTGCCAGGAAGATGGATTTTTTTCCATAAATTTAGCAACACTAGCAGCATTGCTTAGCTTGGTGCCATACAAACATGCAAGAGATAACATATGAGACTAAAGGACCTTAAATGCGGATGGCATTTTGTATTATGTATAATAAAATTAGAAAAAGCATGATAATTAGTCACGACATTTTTATAAGATAGTCATGACTAATTCAATCTCAGCCACGTCATTTGTATAATATAGACATGGAATAATACAATATGTTCTACATACATAGAGCACTTGAGGCATGCACATATATTTATAAGATCGTAATATTAAGGTAATTTTTATTCTAATCCACGGTTTTAATAAGTTAATCCACAGTTTCTTTTTAATAAGTTAATCCACAACTATTTTGTAAATTAATCCACAAGTTGATTAACTTAAAGATTTCACCCTATTATATCGCTAAAAATCGATTTTATGCTTCTTCTTTCACAATTGTGCGTTATTTCACAATTATTTGTCCTAAATTGTCCCTCCCGTTTGATAAAGTAGTAACAAATAAATATGTATTAAAAATAGAGTTGATGGCACTTGAATTCAGCAAAGAAGTAATCAATTAGATACAATTGTTTCACTAATTATCTCTGAACGTGATCAAACATGATATGGTAGTAGATGATTATATAAAATAAAAACTAAGATCAAGATTCCAGTAGAGGAGTTCGTATCAAATGTTTTCAAATAGCTTAATATTTTGAAGATATATCACCAACTGCACTGGGCAACAACAGTAAATAAGCTAAAATAAAATTCAAGATTTACATATTAGACAAATAGCAAGTAATTAAATAATACTGACAAAACAATAAAAGAGAAAATTGTATATTATAATTGTTTGAGAGTATAACTACTTAGGGGGTTTAGATAGTGAATGTTATCCAAACAGCCTATACTCCTATTACAATATTTGAATAAAATGATATTCTACTAATGTATAATTTTTCAAGATTTCAGAAAATAACTAACTACAATTATATGTGATAATAATGATATTAAAAAAATACAACTTTGTATATAATTAATCAACTTCAAAAAAAAAAACTACTTACTGTTATTACATTGAATTACTCCGCTTAAGCTTGGATTTAAATGCTAGGATTCCAGAAATAAGCAAATGACGGAAAACACAAAGAAGAAGACTGAGAAGAAGAGAAAATAAGTACGTTTTTTTGTGGATACACTGATTAAAATCTAAATTTTAGTAAAAGTCAACGATCCTATAAAATAAGGTAGATTAACTTACTAATGTTGTGGATTAGAATAAAAATTACCTATTAACCTGGGGATAGTTGGCTACATATATTATAAAATCATTTCTTAATTCGGTGCATCAATACTTGTTAATAACATTCACTGATGGCTGTTTCTAATCATTTGTATAGTAATACCATTCATCTTTTATCAATAACATGAATTCATCTATTATCGCTAATAGGTTGATTACCTTTTATGGTAACGTATTTGGCTGATAAAGTTATTGTCTATGAGGAGAAACCATCTATAGATTGTATAGAGAATGCTCCTCAATCGTTGGTGTCTAGGATGAACCTTTTCTTATCAGTAAGTTCTACTTTATCATATGTCCAATACATTTATTTTTCTCTGGCTATTAAGTTATGCTGCTTGAATATCTTTCAAATCTGGCTATTACATTTCCATGATTTTAATAGTGAAATATTTTTTTTTCTTGTTGTTGAATTACCTAGAGAAAGTTTGTTTACTCTAGGGAAGTATGTGCCTGCCAAACACATACTTCAAGTGCATGTGACATAGTGACATTTTTCACCTTTTTTACTAGGCACCACAGTTACAGGAACAACGCAAATGTCAAATAACATGCAAAAGCTAGTCCCATTTTTTTAACACATCGTAGCATGTATAATTATAACATTCACTGTCTTTATCTTCTGACCTTTTCTCTATTATAAAATGTGATTACTTTTTTGTCTAGTATTTTACTATTTGAGCTTTATATATGACAAAAAACTTGACGAATTCAATAATGTCTAACTTGATTTCTTTAATTTTTTGGATTTACCAAAGATATATAGTCTCGTTCTACTTCCAGTTTAATATTTGAGAGTAGAGAAAATGAGTTACTGCTTAGAAAATGAATTATTATGTTGAAACCCATAACATTCTATCCGGAAAGGCGAATTCTTTGCATGTTGCAGTAGGCTTTGTTTTATTTTCTTAGCTTAAGAAAGAAAAAATAAATGCAGTAAGGACATGCCATCTGGTATGAGTTATTTTCAGGTTCCTGCGTTGAGGGACTGTGCATGTAGATAACTTGAGTCCATGTTGTTGGTTATGCATGCCCATGTTTTGAAAAATTCTGTATGTGCAGCTCTGCATTCCTCGGGTCTGTGTGCTATCGCCAGTTGTATATGTTTCAGTGTTTTAATATTTACGAATATTTTGTCTATAACCAGTGAAAATGTGATGTCACTGGCCTATCTTATGCAAGTAATCTTAGTTCTTGGTAAGAAGATGCTTGTCAATCTAGGAAAGCATACTCAATTCAGAAAATTATTGCCATAAATTCCTAATCTATAGGTTAGCTGAGTAAAATAAAGCATTAATTCTTCTCTATGTCTTTCGCAATCAAAGAAAACAAGATGAGTAAAATTCACATTTTGTGTTGACACTAATTTGGTGTGTAAACTTAGTTATAGGGTAATTATCGATGAACTACCATTATAGCTATTTATGTACTCAAAAGCTTGCTGTAAATAAATGTAACAACCCGTATTTTCAATAACCTGTTATAACATAAATGGAGGCAGAATTAAACTGTAAAATCTGAATCAAGGGAAACGGGTTATGCCATTGCGTTCGTCTCGGAAAAATACGCGAAATAGAGTCCGAGTTTTCGAAAATCGGAGTCCGTATGACCAAGATATGGCCTCGCGAAGTTTCACCGAAAAATTCCCAAATTAAAGTATACTTAATTAAGTGAAATGGGTTGCGCAGAGAAATATATATATATTGATATATATATATATATAATTGAAAATTAAATAAATAAATATGCAAAAATGTTCAAAACAGCGAATTGGGAGAGGGGAATAACCGAACCGGCCGATTTTTGAGGTCGACCCGAGCTCGCTGGGTCGACTAGGGGTTAATCCAGGGTGTTTGGCTGTCAACCCGTGGGCCGATTCGCTCAAATGCAGATTTTGCATTTGGATGGTTCTCATGGTTCATCTTTAATCTAAAGGCCCTAGATGGTTCCTACACTTGACTTCTTCCCCAAGACATGCTTTGATGGCTTGGATTGAATCTAGGTTTAATCCTATGGCCTAAAACACTTGCCTAATCTATAAATAAGACCCTAACCTATCCTAAATCCTCATTATTCATTCATGCAACTAAACTATGGCAAAATTTTACCTCTCATGGCCTCCACTCTCTTCATAAAATTTCTAAATGGTTTCTATGAGAGATTTTCCATGCATACAAGTGTTTTCAAGCTTGTATGAGTGTCATTAGCTTGCATTCAAGTCAAGTTTCTATCTTTGCATCATAAAGCAAGGGTTTGGATCATTTTGGCTCAAGGGTTTTTATGTTAGAGCTTGCATTTTGGGTCTATTTGATTGCATAAGGGCTTTGTCATATCTTTTGTGCCTTCATAGCAATGTAAGCCCTTTCCCTACTCTTAGATATTAACTATGAAGTTAAATGTTCATGTTGCAAGTTTGGGTTTGATCATTGAGTATGATACATGCTATCATGTCATGCAAGTTTATGAAGTCATTATCTTGATCTTGTGAACTAAAAGCTACAACCTTTATGTTGAAATGTTGCATTAGGCAACATGAGAACCCTCATAACCTTTATGTCAACTTGCATATGAAGTCATAACCCTTATATGATGATATATGCGAGTTACTAGTCATCATTCCATATCTTTTGTCACCATGATTCGCTTATGTGCCAAGTTTGGGTTTATGCATGTTTTGAGGCTTAAGAATGTAACATGCAAGTTAATGAACACATTTGTGCCTCATTTGCCACCATGATTAACTTGTGGCTTAATATCCATTTTTGTCATGCCTTTGCCAAGTCTCTTCTTTTAATCCATTACGTTGTCGCGAACGTATATGCGAGTTTAAAAGTGTTGGGTTATGTTATGGGTAATTTCTAATGACATGAAAATACAACTTGAAAACATGACTTGAAATATAACATGGAAGTTGACATGTAAGTATGCATAAAAACATAAGCTTGGGAATTTACCTATTAAGTTAGGTCTACCCTTTGGGAATTTACCTATTAAGTTAGGTCTACCCAAATGCTTGAAAACTTGTAACATGTTTTGGGAAACATGATGGACATGACACTTAGATAATATAAGTGTGGCCAACTCGAGGTTGGGTTGAGTTTGCAACGTAAAACTACCCGGAACCGACCGGCCTAACTAGTAGTTGCAAACAATAGGACCCAATGTGAGAAGTTGGTCATGTTGTGCTTGAACCCGAGGTTAGACCAAGTTGTGGTGTAAAGCTACCCGGAACCGACCGGCTTAACTAGTAACCACAACAAAGTCTAATGTGAGAGGTGAAGGTGCATTAAGTAATTAATGCCACATGATAGGGTTAAGTTAATTTGATTAATGACTCTTAACCAAATATGACATGGACAAATGGGTTAAGTAATTTGATTAGGCTAATGATACTTAACAAAACATGACAAGGTTGGGTAGGTTAAGTAACTTGATTTGCCTAATGACACTTAACCATTTTTATATGACTAGTGGATGGGGTTAAGTTAACCAACACTTAATCAATCCAACGCGATAACTTGGTAAGGTTAAGTAAGTTTTCTTAATGACGCTTAACCGAAAAATACGGTTAACGAATGGGGTTAAGATTAGACTCAACTAGTCTAAACATGGAAATCGGATGGGGTTAAGTTAACCAACACTTAATCAATCCAACGCGATAACTTGGTAAGGTTAAGTAAGTTTTCTTAATGACGCTTAACCGAAAAATACGGTTAACGAATGGGGTTAAGATTAGACTCAACTAGTCTAAACATGGAAATCGGATGGGGTTAAGTTAGCCTAGACTTAATTAATCCCACTTGGTAGTTTAATGGGGTTAAGTTAAACACTTAACTAATCTAAACATGATGAATTGATGTGGTTAAGTGACCTATACTTATCCAATCTAACTCGTTAATTTATTGTGGTTAAGTTAACCAATACTTAACCAATATAACGTGAAAACATGATAAGGCTAAGTCACGAATCGCTTGAATACACTTGACCGATTTGACTAAGTAAATTGATAGGGTCAAGTTAATATATACTTAACCAATCTAGAATGATAATTGGACGAGGTTAAGTCGTGAATTGCTTAATATACTTAACCAACTTGAGCATGGTTTGTAGGGTTAAGCCTTGAACTTGGATACTTAGCCAATTTTGACAGGATTTGTAGACGGGTTAAGTCATGAACTTAAGTGACACTTAATCCATTATGTAAACCCTAGTTCTGAGGATTAGGTGGATAACCGTAGTTAACAAGGATAACGGGAACAATGCTAAGTGGTAAACCTTAGTTGAAGAATAACTAAGTAATGATTCTTAGTCAAGGAAGTTTAGACCAGTTCATAGATAGATGAGTAACCTAATACGGTAGGTCATCGTTTAAGTATACGAGTAGGAGCAAGTATCTGATTTGGATAAAGGCTCCAGCGAACTGGGTAACGAAGCAGCGGCTTCGGGGAACGTGAGGGTATTCTTGGTATCCCTCTATGAGCTGCCAGGTGATTATACTAGGCTCATGAGAGGTTAAGGTCTGCGTTAGAAGAACCAAGAGTATGCCTTGGTTGTTATACGAGCGACCTAAAGACGGGGATGGATAGGGGATAGTCGACGATACACGGTCGTGCCCTAGATAGCATTTCGTCAGGCTACCTACCATCTTTGGTCAAGCGTGTACGTACGGAAAGGCAGAGAACACCCAAAAGACCATAATTGCTATCTAATTATGGTTGCGGTAAGGCTTGGATGTGGGTTGGCCAGTGTTGTGTTCTCATACAAGATTTATCCTGTCTTGTCTTTCACTAGTTAAGGGAGTGGTCTCGTGGGACCATAGCCACGTATAAGAAAAACAGACCTTAGCATCTGCATCGGCAGATAAATCGAAAGCTCCCGACCGAGTCCTGTATTTCTTGATTTGCCCTGTGACAGGACTCGGATGGCACGATGTGATACATGTGCATACAGTCATGGAAAAGCGATTCACGATGAATGCGTGGGAAAAAGGGCGCGGTTGGCGGTTAGCGTAATCCCTAGTGGCCCTAGGTGGTTGAACCCAAACCGAGATACGAAAACGTGCAATAGGTAAGCATAATCCCTAGCAGCCCTAGGTAGCATAAGTCCTAGTTGTACAAACAATAATTCATGTTGGAAGACCCTAGCTAGGTTTAGGGTAACCGTCCAAACCGATCTTAAGGATCATGGAACTATGTTAAAGTAATATAAAATCTCATGGGAAAGCCCGTATGGTCTACGGCAAGGGACTGAACATTTACATGGAATAAAACATAAAAGTTGAGTAACCTATATATGCGATATATTAGGTTGACATGGACCATTACACGACTTTTGAGTGAGGGTCATTCTTGGTTAACACATGACACGGCGGGGATACTAGTACGGTAGGTGCAGAGCTAAAATACAGGATAGATATCACGGGGCGTTATACGTGACAGATATCTTGGGGATATTATACTTGATAGAAACCTGACGATGTGATACCTTGTTTTATCTTGACATCGTAATTTATCATGACACCTTAGTTTATCTGAGTTCAGTAGTTCATCCTGTTATTTTGATTTAGCTTATCTATCTTGTTATCATGCTTATGTTCATCTCAGTTTCTCATGTCAGTTAACTTTACTAGTTTTTATGCTAATAGTAGATAGGGCTTACTCAGTCTTTTTGACTGACCCGTTTTGTTTCGCCTCTTTTCTTCCGTTTCCCCCCCAGGTTACAGGGAGGAAATACTGTTGTTTAGTTCGGACTTCTTCTGCTTGAAGGTCATCATGGATGGCTTGGACTTTTCTTGGCTAATGGCTACTTTACTGTTTTTACTTGGGGAATAATTTATGAAAATGTCTTTATGCTTCTTTACTATTGCAAGACAGGTTTTGATGTACTCTGATGTAAAAGGCTTTAGACCTTATTTATTCATGTTATGAAAGTTTGATTTTACTTCCGCTATTTTATATGTTCTGTCTTGTGATATTTCTGTGCATGTTTACCAATAATGCCCCTCTAAAGCTAGTGCATTCCTTTGCGAGTGACCCTAGCGGAGGCGGGGTGTTACAATAAATTTACTGCCTCACTTTTGTTGCTTTCTGTCCTTTACTTTTGTTCTTCCCTGCCCTGTAGCGTCTGCACCTTGCTTTTTAGGATAGCCTATACATGGCTTCCATTCATTCCTGTAATCTTGATATTTTTTAATTTGCAACATGTACGTTTTATATCATATATGGTTGTAGTAACCTGTAGGTTTTGCGAGTTTTGGAGACAATGGTTATTATAAGACTATAACTTGTGCTTGTGAATTGCAAGTTCTAGAAGTTGGACGAGCTTACACGTTGAAGATTACGTGATTTTTCATGTAATTTTGTTGTGAAACGATGTTTGAACAACACGTATGATCACTTATTTTTATATGTATTAGTAGATCTATTAACTAAGACTTCGTAATTGAAATCAAATTAGCTTTTGGTATTAATTTTTTGTTATTGACAGTTTTGTCTTGTGAATTTATTGCTAAATTGTTTGAACTGTGCACAAATTAAATAAGAGATTTGCTATATAGCTAAAATATGTGCTATATATTAAAAGTATTAATAGAAGAAAATTGCACTTATGGAAATAAAAGGTGAAATGCTATGTAAAAAAATAAATATTGTGGAAAACCTTTTCATATCATTGAATATGTGTTATAAAAATAGTGAAAATGCTATATATACAACGAATATTCATAGCAGAAAACTTCACTTATGGAATCATAATTTGAAATGCTATGTAAACCATGTGGAAAACTTTTCATATCACTGAATATGAGCTATGAAAACAATGATAATGCTATAAAAAAGGCGAGTAGAACGCTGTCAATGAGGAATTCAATAATAGCGGATTTTTAAAAAAAAATGGAAAACATTTTTCATAGCAATGAATATGTGCTATGAAATTATTGATAACGATATAAAAAAACAAGTTAAGATTTTAGTAAGAAAATATGATTGCAAGGTCTGAACGCTATATAAAACATTTCATGATGGTGAATGTGCATTATAAAATGTATGATGCTATAGCATTTAGATTTGAGCTATAAGATATAACAGAGCTATTATTGCATGTCGTTATATAGCGTCGTCACTAATGCTATGATAACCTATTATAGCATTTTTCACGTGCTATTAAAAGGTAAATCTATTGTAGTGAGTGGGAGATTTCTAGAGTTTATTCCCCAGAGGCAACCCATTTGATGTGATTAATAACATTATTGATGTTATTGTTTTATTTGGAATAAAAATATATTCTATTATGTTATATTTACTGCATAATACAAATATTAACATAATGATGCCCTTAGAATAATAATATGGAATTATATAGTTCAAGTAAGTGACTTGAACTTGAGATTATAGAATATATTAAGTATTATAATTCTTAAATGTCCCTAGTCAAGTTTTATTGTTTATAAAGGACAACAATAAAACATTGAGACTAGTATGTTGATTGACTGATGAAATCACATCTCATTGATAATTAATATACGTTATATTAATGTCAAGATATAAATACGTATTGGAGAATAGCGTATTGGCCTGACCCACCGTGAGAAAACTACATGGAATATAATTAACAGTATCATAAGTTTTTCTCATAGTGACAGTGATGTAATGGTCCTCAGACCCGAAATCCTTATAATATTATTCAAGGATATTTGTATTTTGATATCACCACAAGTTGCTTTTAACCGAGTAGATGATAAAGGTGATTATCAGATACATCTCGAATCAATTGAAAACTATGAATGATATCGATGGAATTTAACCCTACAATATAAGTATTGATATCCATGAGCCTCTTAATTGAGTGAGACTATGAAATGCATGGCTGTGCTCAAATATTGATTTGTTTTTTTATAGTCTACTCATCAATCAAGATAAAAGGATTAAATTATAAAGAGGATGGTACGTCCATACCTTGAGTTTAATCTTGGATATATTGGTTAAAAGGATTAAATTACGTTGAAACACTGGTGAAAGAAAAGGTTGTATCGAATCGTTGATTTTATCATAACTTGGGTAGCAGCGTTATATTACTAGATGTCTCTCATTGTTTATATTTTTAAATATGATTTAAAATTATTGTCAATGTTATAGTAGCCTATAGGGTCACACACTTAGAATGCTATAATAAGAAGACCATTCACTAGATAAATAAAATATCAATCTGTTGATATTTTATTTGGTGTTGAAATGGTTTACCGATTGTGCCCTTAGTTTAAGGTACACATTTAATTTAACCCTATGATAAAGGTGATTATTGGATACATCTCGAGTTGAATGAAAATTATGAATGATCGAGAAAGAATTTAACCCTATGATATATTCGTAATGATATCCATGGGCCTCTTGATTGAGTGAGAGTGTGAAATACATGGTCGTGCTCAAATATTGATTTGTTTTAAACAGTCTACTCATCGATCAAGATAAATGGATTAAATTTTGAAGAGGGCGATACGTTCCATGCCTCGAATTTAATTCTGGACATACTGGTTAAAAGGATTATATTATATTGAGACACTAGTCACAGAAAGGTTGTATCAAATCAATGATCTTATTATAACTTGGGTAGCAACGACATATTTCTAGATGCCAATCACTGTTCATGATTTTAAATACGATTTAAAATTATTGCCAATATTGTAATAACCTATAGGGCACATACTCAGGACGTTAAAGTGGAAACCATTATTTGGGTAAATAAAATATCAATCTGTTGAGATTTTGTTTAGCATTGAAAAGGTATACCGGTTGTTTCCTCAGTTTATGGTACACGTCTATTTTAAAAGGGATTATACATTCCTTTATAAATGAGCTGCTTTCCATAAAAATATGATGATTAGATCAAATCCAAAACCAACCAAAAATTACCCTTTTGACTAAAACCCTAATCATGGCGGCTAGCATCGGTTGTTCCTCCTTTAATCTTCAATTCAATTGAAGATAACACATTCGTGTGGATCTCTGTAGAGGCTCTACATTTGGGGAGCTCAGATCAATTCAACCCCTTCGATTCTCGCAAGTATTCACGAATCTGGAAACTAGAAGCTCGAATTAGGTATGTTCATCCTTGGAATCGCGAATGATTGGTATAACCCTAAATTCTATAAGTTTTCGGTTTATTATTCTGCATAGATCCTAGAATTTTAAATTGTTAAACATGGAACCCGATTAGATCGATAATTCCTAACAATGGGATCAATAAGAATTCTGATGGAACATTACAAAAGTACAAAGCCAAACTTGTAGCAAAAGGGCACACACAAGAGCATGGATTGGACTTCAATGAAACATTTTCTCCTGTTGTAAAGTCAACTACAATAACAGCTCTCTATCGTTTTCTCCAACCACACCACTAGTTGTGTAATTTATTTCATATTTGTGCAGGATGAAGGTTTAGTATTCTAGTTGCCATCGCTAGCCAATGCAAATGGTTTCTCATAAACATATGTGTTGCAAAAAAAATATGTTGTTCATAATTGTTGTTGTTACCTGTATTGCTCTGGATTTTGCCTTAGAATAAGGCATAAGCTATGTTTTACAGGAAAAGCCTTTAATGCTGGCTTGTCCTGCAATATTACCACAACATACTGAGTTTTAATCACTGATATGGATTTTTGTTTGAAACTATTGGGACCTATTTTTCTTTCATTCTCTTATGATGAATTTCAGATTATGAAGGTGAAGGTCCCATTTGCCTTGAATTTTGAGTTGTGATTTTCATTTATAATATGTACTTCAAAAGACATAGAAGAGGGAGAGAGGTGGAAAAACCAGTCATAACAAAGGAGAAAAGTGAAAGTGAGAACACAGTTTTATATGCTCTTGACATTTTTCGAAAGAACGAAAACAAGACAAAATTGTTTTCAAATTTATTTATCAAAACCATTTTCTAAACTGTTGGTATTTTAAAATTAATTCCCCCACTTACAAAAATCAAAACTCAAAATGTAACAACCCGTATTTTCAATAACCTGTTATAACGTAAATCGAGGCAGAATTTAATTCTAAAATCTGAATCAAGGGAAACGGGCTATGCCATTGCGTTCGTCTCGGAAAAATACGCGAAATAGAGTCCGAGTTTTCGAAAATTGGAGTCCGTATGACCCGATTAAGGCCCAACGAAGTTTTCAGAAAAATTCAAAGTAAAAACAGATTTCAAATTCAAGTTTGATTTTGGAAATTTGGGACAGATTGGGCCAGGCGGGAAAATTCCCGCCAGAGCACCCAAGTCGACAGCCCTGTCGACTTGGGAGTCGACTTGGTTGGACCCAAGTCGACAGCCCTGTCGACTTGGCTGTCGACTTGGTCCAGCCGGGCAGTTTTGCCTGGTGCACCATTTTGGGTTTGTGTTGAGTTTGGGGGCCATATTCGGTTTTGAGGGCTGAGATTGGAACTAGGGTTTAATCCTAAGGCTAAAACTAGTCCTAATCTCTATAAATAAGGCCCTAACCTAACCCTAAATCATCATTATTCATTCATACAACTAAACTATGGCAAAATCATTCCTCTCATGGCCTCCACTCTCTTCATAAAATTCCTAAATAAATTTTTAAGAGATTTTCCATGCATACAAGTGTTTTCAAGCTTGTATGAGCATCATTAGCTTGCATTCAAGTCAAGTTTCCATATTTACATCATAAAGCAAGGGTTTTGATCATTTTTGCTCAAGGGTTTTTCTATTGGAGCTTGCATTTTGGGTTTAATTGATTGCATAAGGGCTTTGTCATATTTTTGTGTCTTCATAAGCATTGTAAGCCCTATTCTACTTTCATATTTAAACTCTAAAGTTAAATGAATGATGCAAGTTTGGTAGACCATGTTATGATATGCAAGTTTACCATGTTATGCTATGCAAGTTTGATATGTTATGATATGCAAGTTTATCATGTTATGATATGCAAGCTTATCATGTTATGTTATGCAAGTATGCCATGTTATGATATGCAAGTTTATCATGTTATGTTATGCAAGTATGCCATGCTATGATATGCAAGTTTACCATGTTATGCTATGCAAGTTTGCCATGTTGTGATATGCAAGTTTATCAAGTTATGTTATGCAAGTTTGGGTTGATCATTTTGTTCATGTTACCATGTTATGCAAGCTTATCTTGGGCTTATGAGCTTAAAGCTTCAAGCTTTATGCTAAAGGTTGCATTTTGGCAACATGTAAGTTATCATATCCCTTATGATAACTAGTATGTGAGGCTAAATGCGAACTTATGGCAACCTCTACATGTCATTTATCACCATGTATCACTTATATGCTAAGTTTGGTTTTATGCATGCTTTTGAGGCCTAAAAATGTAATATGCAAGTATATGAACATATGTACATTTCATATGCCACCATGTCAAACTTGTGGCTTCAACACCTTTATGTCATGATTATGCCAAGTTCCCTCTTTCTATCCTTTATGCGCTATTGCGATATGTAAGCGATGGGATTGCGTTTGGAGTTGGGTAAACTTAAAAGACATAAAAACATAAGATTGGGAATTTACCTATTAAGTTAGGTCTACCCATTGGGAATTTACCTATTAAGTTAGGTCTACCCAAATTCTTGAAAACTTGTAACATGTTTTGGAAACATGATGGACATGACACTTAGAAAATATGAGTGTGACCAATTCGAGGTTGGGTTGAGTTTGTAGCGTAAACCTACCCGGAACCGACCGGCTTAACTAGTTGCTACAAACAATAGGACCCAATGTGAGAAGTTGGTCATGTTGTACCTTGAACCCGAGGTTAGACCAAGTTGTGGTATAAAGCTACCCGGAACCGACCGGCTTAACTAGTAACCGCAACGAAGTCTGATGTGAGAGGTTAAGGCACGTTAATTAATTAATGCCTCATGATTAGGGTTAAGTCATGGTCCACTTAATACTTAACCAATTTGGGCTTGGTAGATTAATCAGGGTTAAGTCGTGAACTCATCGTTACACTTAACCAAGTTAATCCATGATTAGTAAAAGGGTTAAACCGTACTTAACCCACTAGAAAAATCCTAGCAATGGGGGTCCACTCCAGCAGTAATCCCAAGTTTGTATCATTATGACCCTAGGGTCTAGGCTAGGGTGGGGGGCACAATTACTGGACTTGAGGTAAGAGACCAAAAACGACGGCAGAGTGGTACGCCGGTGTAGTTCCGGGCGGACTTTTGGTCGTGCACATAGTCCGAAGCCGGGGAAAACATGCACGGGTACCAGTAGATCGAGACTGTGCACTTATGTTTATGGTGTCCAGGGGTTGACACCCTAGGGCTTGATACACCCGACGGGAGACCCTGCACAGTCCGACTACAATTATGTTTGGGCCGCATTGACACCAACACGTGACGAGTTAGGCTTATAGGGAGCCGATCGACTAGACCGTTTGGTTGGACCGCGTATTAGGGTCACTTCATGTTATTGGGCCAAAGCTTGGGCCAAGGGATCAATACTTGTTTATCCAAGTCATGTTAGTTTGCTAGTACACCTGTGGTGCAAAAACCTTAAACCTGATTGTGCGATGACACCTTTATCTACCTTGTTAGTTAATCATCATGCTAGTATGTTGTTATCCTTATGATCATCCCTGCTTCTCATGCCAGTTAACTTTATCAGTTTACATTGATTGTAGTAGGGCTTACTCAGTCTTTTTGACTGACCTGTTTTCCTTTCGCCTCTTTTCTTCCGTTCCCCCCAGGTTCTCAGGGTGGGAATATTGGAGCTTAGCTTGGATTTCTGATCGCTTGCTTGTGAGATTTTAGCTCATGTACGGTCTTGACATGAAGCTAGCTATGGTTATCACTTATTTTGGGGATAGTACTTATGTATTTCAGTTTTTCAGTGATGTTGTTTTTATCTAGACTTGTGTATTTGGAAAGTTGACATTATGTTGTACCAGACTTGTTTTTGAAATAGTTTGAAATCTTCCGCTGTTTTACTTATCTTATTTACTCTGTTTACATATATACATATGTTCTTGTTCTGCCTTGATATATCATTATGCATGTTTACCTGATTCAAACGCCCCTCCAAAGTCAGTGCCCTTGCAAGAGTGGTACTGGCGGAGGTGGGGTGTTACATTTGGTATCAGAGCATATGGTTTACGAGAAGGAACAAAAAGGTTTTTAGAAAACTTTTGGAAAACTATTTTCAAAACCAAGTATAAAGTATTTTCCAAAGAAAAGTCTAGTTCATTTTAAAGGCTATTCCCCAAAAAGCCATTAGCAAAAATTCCTTCGTTTTTCTCCATCCTGAATCTATCTTTTTCTTCGTTTTCAGTATGGCCGATAACTTTGCTATTCCGGAGGGAGTGTACGTACTTGTTTGGTATAGGAGACTTTTGGAGGCTAGGGCGACCGAAGCCGGCCCCGCAGATGCTCCTCCTCCTCCTCCTCCGGTAGTTAATGTTCCTCCTCCTCTTGTCGCTGAGGTTCCTCTTCCTCCTCCCCCTCAGCATCCACAAGCGGATTTCGCGGAGATTTGCAAAGACTTTAAGGCGATGGGTGGCAAGAATTTCATTGGAACCGAGACTTATGTAGAGGCAAGGAATTGGTTGAAAGAAACCGAAGATCTTTTTGCCTTCTTTGATATAGATGACCGTAGGAAGGTTTTATTGGTAGTGTGGTTGCTAAAGGAAGAAGCTGCACGTTGGTGGGTGGTCACCACCGCTACTAGGCCAATTGAGGCTTGGGATGACTTTCGGGGAAAGTTTGGACTAAGGTTCCTATCACTGAAGCAAGGGGACATGACTATTAGGGAATACGTGGATAAGTTTAATCAACTTGCTTGGTTCGGTTTAGACTTGGTTAACACAGCTCAGAAGAAGGCCCTATACTTTGCTCTAGGATTAAACGAACCATTATATGGTTTAGCCATGACTCATATACCTTTGGGGGCAACTTTCGAGAGTTTGGTGAATATGGCCCTACTCAATGAAGAGAATAGGAGTGACAAGAAGGAGATCAAGAAGAATGATACTCAAGCCAAGAAGACTGATTCCCAGTGGAAAGGAAATCAGGGTAATCCAAGTGGTCAGAGCAGTCAAGGCAATCAGAACAAGAACAAGAGTCAAGGCAACAAGGGGAACAACAACAAGGGCAATAACAAAAAGGGGAAGTGCCATTATTGCGGTTCAGTTGGGCATCTTATTAAGGACTGTAAGAAGAGGAAAAGGAAGAGTGGTGAATGCTATCGTTGTGGTGAGTTTGGACATTTCAGCAAAGATTGCCCGAAGAAGCAAGGGCAAGGTCAGACTCAGTGTGCAAGACCGTCGGGAGGGCAAGTTCATGCTCTCAATGCCGCTCCGGTTCCCGATCGAGGTAGTATTTCTGTTGAGAGCCTTGTATATATTTCTGATTTTCCAGTTCGTACCTTGTTTGATTCTGGTGCATCGCATAGCTTTATCTCATCTGATCTTGTTGATAGTTTGCACCTAAGTACTAGTCTAGTTTATGATCCCGTGTGTGTTTCAAATCCAATTGGGGGTTCCGCCCATTTGTCTATTATCTACATGGATTTGAAAATCTCTATCTTGAGTGTAGAGTTTTCGTGTGATGCTTATATTCTCGGTTTCATGGGGTATGGGTTGATTTTGGGCATGGATGGGTTGTCCAGTTTTGGAGCCATCCTTGATTTTTGAGCATAGGGCTGTGAGGCTCATGATTCGCCTCGGTAATACCCTAAAAATTTCTAGTAACCCTATGAGTCTCGTCATGTTGTGTTATCTTGAATCCCTCAACTCGTCTATCGATAGTTTGCAATCGGTAAGGGTGGTCCGAGAATATCCTGATATCTTGGGTGAAGTGAAGGGGGTTACCCCTAAGCGAGAGATTGATTTTCGCATTTATCTGGTTGATAATGCCAAGCCAGTTACGTGGCCGGTTAGGCACATGGTCCCGAGAGATGAGAGTTAAGAAAGCAAGTCAAGGAGTTGCTTGAGAAGAACTTCATACGATGAAGCATTTCCGAAGAGCATGCTAGACATCTCAAGGAGGTGATGGATACGCTTAGAGCGCATCAGTTGAAGGCCAAGTTCTCCAGGTGTCACTTTTGGAGAAGGGAAGTTAGATTCCTTGGGCATATAGTTTCTAAGCAAGGCTTAGCGGTGGATCCCGCTAAAGTGGTCGCGGTTCAAGACCGGAAAGCTCCGACGAGGACAATTGAAGTAAGAAGCTTTCTCAGTTTAATTAGTTAGTTAGCGTCCCTTGAGCTTAGACCTACCCTTCTGGATCAAGTAGGGACTTCACAGAAAGAAGACCCGTAGTTAGTCGAGATCATGGACAAGTTGACTCGAGGCGAGATGATAAGTCACCTCGCTATAGATGACAAGGGATGGCTAAGACGCGATGAGAGAAAGAAGGCTCTTGAAGATGCACATCAATTGAGGAGGTGCCCGAGTTTGTCCCAAGGTGCATGTTGTGCCAACAGGTTAAAGGCCGAGTCATGGAAGCCCGGTGGGCTATTATATCCATTGGAGGTCCCCGCAATGGAAGAGGGAAAAACGTCATGAAGGATTTCGTGGATGGACTGCCTAGATCAAGAAAGGGAATAAGAGCATGTGGGTCATAATAGGTAGACTCACGAAGAGTGCTCATTTCACTCCGGTAAAGAGCGAAAGGACTGCATTATAGCTAGCAACGGATTACTTTCAAGAAATAAAGCGGTTGCACGAGGTTCCCTAAAGTATAGTTAGTAACCATGACTCAATCTTCACTAGTCGGTTTTGGGAGAGTCTACGGGAAGTCATGGGCAAGCGACTGAATCTAAGTACGACCTATCATTCACAGGCGGATGGTCCATTTCGTTCAAGCATGAGTTATAGAAAATCACGTTAGTAAGAGCAATTGGCAACGTGGATTGGTATTTTCAAGAAAAGTTCTGCTGCGTGGAATACTTTATAGTAAGTAAACGAGATCCAGGATTCACTAGTGAATTTTGGAGAGCTTGCATGAAACCATGAGGTCATAGTTATGTTTAAGCCAAGAATGATAGAAGAGTAAGTGAAAAAGGAAGACGAGAGGCGACAATGAAATGGGTTCCAACTCATATTTGGAAATAAGAGTTAAGAAGCTAAGAAATCATGAAGTAAAAGACGGTCAAAGCACAGTGGAGTTAAGCTCAAGGAAACGTGACTTAGAAGACTGAAGGCTAGATACGCGCATCATATCTCTTTTTAAGAGTATATTCTTGATCCTTGTTTTCCTGTGGGACTTACTTGCATGTTATCTTTTACATATATCCTCTCGGTCCCATACTCGATCTCATTTCTGTTGTAAACTCCATAAGGGGGTATGACTCATCGGTTAGTAATACATGTCAGGGTTTGAAGGGGTCCGTTAGGTTGATTAAACCTTTTGGGCTTTTATAGAATATGGGTTGGGTTAGGAAGGGATTTCTTGTAATCCGAAAGGAGTATATCCTGCTTATCTTCCCGATCTCTTTGTAGCATATCTTTCTTTTGCTATCCATGTTTGTCTTGATTATCTAGTTTATCATGTTAATCTTGTCATTAGAACCTTAGGTAGAAACCCTTTGGATGAAACATGTGTTTGAAACATGTTATGCTTGATGGTTGCAAGTGGTTGCAAGTGTTTGCAAGTGGTTACTCGTGGATGCATTATACACATTAGGCACTAGATCGGCTCACACACTCCTCATATTGCATATGCATGAGTGGTTACGCTTATTCATGGATGAAAATTTTTGTGTTATCACATGGATGTTGCATATGGATGTATGTTATGTGCACACATATAGATGTTATACATTATGTTAGGAATTGCATACATATGGATTCATTTCACTAACATAATTTGCATTAATGATATTTGCATTAGATAAGTACATATACACACACCTTTGCATATGTTCATACAACATTTAGAATCTTGTAAGGACAATGATTGCTCGTGGATGATGTTTTGAGTAGATGGATGTTGGATGGTAGGATACGTTCTTCCTAACTTGAAGATTTCGGGGACGAAATCCTTTAAGGAGGGGAGAATGTAACAACCCGTATTTTCAATAACCTGTTATAACGTAAATCGAGGCAGAATTTAATTATAAAATCTGAATCAAGGGAAATGGGCTATGCCATTGCGTTCGTCTCGGAAAAATACGCGAAATAGAGTCCGAGTTTTCGAAAATCGGAGTCCGTATGACCCGATTAAGGCCCAACGAAGTTTTCAGAAAAATTCAAAGTAAAAACAGATTTCAAATTCAAGTTTGATTTTGGAAATTTGGGACAGATTGGGCCAGGTGGGAAAATTCCCGCCAGAGCACCCAAGTCGACAGCCCTGTCGACTTGGGAGTCGACTTGGTTGGACCCAAGTCGACAGCCCTGTCGACTTGGCTGTCGACTTGGTCCAGCCGGGCAGTTTTGCCTGGTGCACCATTTTGGGTTTGTGTTGAGTTTGGGGGCCAGATTCGGTTTTGAGGGCTGAGATTGGAACTAGGGTTTAATCCTAAGGCTAAAACTAGTCCTAATCTCTATAAATAAGGCCCTAACCTAACCCTAAATCATCATTATTCATTCATACAACTAAACTATGGCAAAATCATTCCTCTCATGGCCTCCACTCTCTTCATAAAATTCCTAAATAAATTTTTAAGAGATTTTCCATGCATACAAGTGTTTTCAAGCTTGTATGAGCATCATTAGCTTGCATTCAAGTCAAGTTTCCATATTTACATCATAAAGCAAGGGTTTTGATCATTTTTGCTCAAGGGTTTTTCTATTGGAGCTTGCATTTTGGGTTTAATTGATTGCATAAGGGCTTTGTCATATTTTTGTGTCTTCATAAGCATTGTAAGCCCTATTCTACTTTCATATTTAAACTCTAAAGTTAAATGAATGATGCAAGTTTGGTAGACCATGTTATGATATGCAAGTTTACCATGTTATGCTATGCAAGTTTGATATGTTATGATATGCAAGTTTATCATGTTATGATATGCAAGCTTATCATGTTATGTTATGCAAGTATGCCATGTTATGATATGCAAGTTTATCATGTTATGTTATGCAAGTATGTCATGTTATGATATGCAAGTTTATCATGTTATGTTATGCAAGTATGCCATGCTATGATATGCAAGTTTACCATGTTATGCTATGCAAGTTTGCCATGTTGTGATATGCAAGTTTATCAAGTTATGTTATGCAAGTTTGGGTTGATCATTTTGTTCATGTTACCATGTTATGCAAGCTTATCTTGGGCTTATGAGCTTAAAGCTTAAAGCTTTATGCTAAAGGTTGCATTTTGGCAACATGTAAGTTATCATATCCCTTATGATAACTTGTATGTAAGGCTAAATGCGAACTTATGGCAACCTCTACATGTCATTTATCACCATGTATCACTTATATGCTAAGTTTGGTTTTATGCATGCTTTTGAGGCCTAAAAATGTAATATGCAAGTATATGAACATATGTACATTTCATATGCCACCATGTTAAACTTGTGGCTTCAACACCTTTATATCATGATTATGCCAAGTTCCCTCTTTCTATCTTTTATGCGCTATTGCGATATGTAAGCGATGGGATTGCGTTTGGGGTTGGGTAAACTTAAAAGACATAAAAACATAAGATTGGGAATTTACCTATTAAGTTAGGTCTACCCAAATTCTTGAAAACTTGTAACATGTTTTGGAAACATGATGGACATGACACTTAGAAAATATGAGTGTGACCAACTCGAGGTTGGGTTGAGTTTGTAGCGTAAACCTACCCGGAACCGACCGGCTTAACTAGTTGCTACAAACAATAGGACCCAATGTGAGAAGTTGGTCATGTCGTACCTTGAACCCGAGGTTAGACCAAGTTGTGGTATAAAGCTACCCGGAACCGACCGGCTTAACTAGTAACCGCAACGAAGTCTGATGTGAGAGGTTAAAGCACGTTAATTAATTAATGCCTCATGATTAGGGTTAAGTCATGGTCCACTTAATACTTAACCAATTTGGGCTTGGTAGATTAATCAGGGTTAAGTCGTGAACTCATCGTTACACTTAACCAAGTTAATCCATGATTAGTAAAAGGGTTAAACCGTACTTAACCCACTAGAAAAATCCTAGCAATGGGGGTCCACTCCAGCAGTAATCCCAAGTTTGTATCATTATGACCCTAGGGTCTAGGCTAGGGTGGGGGGCACAATTACTGGACTTGAGGTAAGAGACCAAAAACGACGGCAGAGTGGTACGCCGGTGTAGTTCCGGGCGGACTTTTGGTCGTGCACATAGTCTGAAGCCGGGGAAAACATGCACGGGTACCAGTAGATCGAGACTGTGCACTTATGTTTATGGTGTCCAGGGGTTGACACCCTAGGGCTTGATACACCCGACGGGAGACCCTGCACAGTCTGACTACAATTATGTTTGGGCCGCATTGACACCAACACGTGACGAGTTAGGCTTATAGGGAGCCGATCGACTAGACCGTTTGGTTGGACCGCGTATTAGGGTCACTTCATGTTATTGGGCCAAAGCTTGGGCCAAGGGATCAATACTTGTTTATCCAAGTCATGTTAGTTTGCTAGTACACCTGTGGTGCAAAAACCTTAAACCTGATTGTGCGATGACACCTTTATCTACCTTGTTAGTTAATCATCATGCTAGTATGTTGTTATCCTTATGATCATCCCTGCTTCTCATGCCAGTTAACTTTATCAGTTTACATTGATTGTAGTAGGTCTTACTCAGTCTTTTTGACTGACCTGTTTTCCTTTCGCCTCTTTTCTTCCGTTCCCCCCCCCCCAGGTTCTCAGGGTGGGAATATTGGAGCTTAGCTTGGATTTCTGATCGCTTGCTTGTGGGATTTTAGCTCATGTACGGTCTTGACATGAAGCTAGCTATGGTTATCACTTATTTTGGGGATAGTACTTATGTATTTCAGTTTTTCAGTGATGTTGTTTTTATCTAGACTTGTGTAATTGGAAAGTTGACATTATGTTGTACCAGACTTTTTTTTGAAATAGTTTGAAATCTTCCGTTGTTTTACTTATCTTATTTACTCTGTTTACATATATACATATGTTCTTGTTCTGCCTTGATATATCATTATGCATGTTTACCTGATTCAAACGCCCCTCCAAAGTCAGTGCCCTTGCAAGAGTGGTACTGGCGGAGGTGGGGTGTTACACAAAATGATAAACCAAACAAAGCCAATCTTTTGTTGAATTATTGCTGTAATTAGCTCAGGAGAAGTACCAACAGTCAAAGCTTCCATGAGCTGCTCATGAGTTGTGCAAGCCATTGTATTGATTAATTTTGTTATGCATGATCATCAACATTTTGTTGCTGGATTATGTATGTATTTTGTGTCCTTGAAATGGAGGTGAATGAAATTATTCCAAAAAGTACTTGACTCGTTTTTCAGCGAGGGAAAATGTTTTGTTTCTATTTTCTATTTTATGACTTTCTATTGTTATTTGTTCCTTTTCATGAATGAAGCGCCAAACATTAACAGTTAAAGCTTCTGTGAGTGTTATGTACCCATTATAGGCCATGACTACCACTGTGCTGACTAGTGTTCTGGTTTACGATTACAACAACATATCTATTACTGAGTTATATGCTCTTGTTTTATATCCTTGAAATGGAGAAGTTGACTTCTTTTAACTTTTGTGTATTTAGGTGCTTTCACAACTATGTCTCGATACTCTTGTGTTGCATGCTATCCCTTAACTTCTTAAAACATTGACAACTTCATTTGGGTTCAAATAGATGGATAGAGCTGAAAGATTACAGTATTTGGAGTACATAATATTGATTTTCGTAGATACGACAATGTGCAATAAATCATTAACAATCTCGCTAGTTAATACGACATTGACTAAAGTTATTGATGTGTAAATTTACACAATTGCTTGCAAAATTTTCAAAAAATGCTTATCCACTTCTACAATGAAGAGGGGAGAGTGAAATCCAGCCAAAATTTGATGATTTTTATTCAAAGAGAAGTACTGCCCTTAAACTCTGAGTGCAGGATAAAAAACTACACTGCATCATGACTTGGTCAGTTTAGTTTAGATGAGAAACTATTACAGTTATTTTGATGCTAATTTTTTTTAGTGATTGACTATTGCGTTGCAGTAATATAGAATTGTTCAAAAAATGCAAACGAATTTTTTGTTTTTCGTCCATATTTTTGCTTTTTTATGTTAGTATATTATGTTGTTATGGTTTGTGATATTCATCACATGGATATTAAAGTGGAGATAATGGAAGTTACGAGATTTTAGGATCTGTTGACCGAGTTTTATGGATTTATTGAGATATTTTAGGGAAAGTTTTATTTTGAACAAGTTTTAAGGAGTATTTATTTCTGAAATATTTTAGGGCCTAATTAGGTTTAGACCTAGTCTTTCTGTTTGCCTATATAAGCATCTCATTAGGGAGAGATTTACTTGTACTTAAAGGAAAGAAAAAAAATAAAAAAACTTGTTTTTTGGGATTGAGATAAATTCTCAATTATTTTTTAGGCTTTCATTGTAATAATTTGGTGGATTAATAAAGGTTTGTTTGGAGTAATTTTCTTGTTATTGTTATTTTCTTCCCTCTTTCAAAATCTAATTGTGTAATGATCTTCCGTAAACCCTAACAAATTAGTATCAGAGCCTTCTACACAAAATTTTTGGAGAGGGTTTGAATATGGATAAAATAATTATTGAAAAGCTTAACGGAAGAAATTGGGGATTATGGAGGGCAAAGATGGAAGATTTCCTTTATCTTAATGATCTTCATCAACCACTGGAGAATAATGGGGGAAAACCTAGCAATTTATCCGAAGCAAAATGGGAGACTTTGGAAAGGAGGACTGCTCATATTGTTGCTAGTGAACATCTGCTTATGCAATATGGAAGAAATTGGAAGGAGTTTATGCAAAGAACTCCGCAACAAATAAGGCTCTTCTTATGAGAAGATTAACGAATCTAAAGCTTAAAGAAGGTGGATCAATTGGAGAGCATCTTAATGCTTTTCAAGAATTGTGAATCAATTGGCTGTCATGAATTTCAAGGTGGATGATGAAACACAAGCCTTAATGATGATGAGTTCATTGTCAGAAAGTTGGGAAACGCTTGTGGTTGCGTTGAATAACTCAAATTCGGATGACGTTGTTTCAATGGGGTCAGTAGTTAGTAGCTTGCTTAATGAGGAGATGCGGAGGACGAGCCTTATGGAAGGAAAAGATAAGGAGGAGGCAATGGAAATTGAAACTCCAATTGAAAAAGCTTTTATTGCAAGGAGGGTTAATCAACGAAACATGGAAAGATAACCGAATAGACCAAACATGAAAAAAGGAATACATTTGTTTTTACTGTGACAAACACGGTCATCAACTGAGATTTTGTCATAAACTTAAAAGAGATAAGGAGAAGTTGAAGACATTGGAGGAGTCAGATGAACAAGATAATAATGGTAATGAGGTGAATTTTGGTGAGAAGATTGAATGAAATGTTTTATGTGTTAATGAAGGAGAAAACAAAGATTGGATACTTGATTCAGGAGTTTGTTTCCACGTGTGCCCTCAAAAGGAAGCATTTATTGATTATGAAGAACAAAGTAGTAAAGTGGTATCCACTGACGGTCGAGATTTGCATGTTAAAGGCATAGGTTCGGTTCGATTGAAGATGAATGATGGAAAGGTGGTGAAGTTAACGAGAGTTAGGTACATCCCAGAAATTAAGAAGAATCTTGCTTTAATTGGACAGTTGGAACAAAAAGGTTGCAATTTATCGACTAGAGGTGGAGTTAGAAGGGTTTGGAGGGGTAACAAGGAGCTTCTGCGCGCAAAACGGGGAAATTATAACATATATAAATTGCTTGGAAAAACGGCGGAGAACGTTATGAGTTCTCAAATTGGATTAGGAGAGGAGAATTCATCTGAATCAATGTGGAGCCGTCAACGTAAAGGCACAAAATCTACATGTAGGCCATTGTGGTATTACAAGCAATTTTGAGATCTTTTATGTGGTGTATCTCATTAGGGAAATGCATAGTTTCGGGGTGGTTTATATATTTTTTGAGTGTTGGAGTGATTTCATATCAAGGTGGAGTGTTATGCTTTGTGATATTCATCACATGAATATTAAAGTGGAGATATTGGAAGTTACGGGATTTTAGGATTTATTGACCGTGTTTTATGGATTTGTTGAGATATTTTAGGGAAAGTTTTATTTTGAACAAGTTTTAAGAAGTATTTGTTTTTGAGATATTTTAGGGTCCAATTAGGTTTAGACCTAGTCTTTTTATTTGCCTATATAAGCTTCTCATTAGGGAGAGATTTACTTGTACTTGAAGGAAAGAAAAAAAAAACTTATTTTTTGGGATTGAGATAAATTCTCAATTATTTTTTAGGCTTTCACTGTAATAATTTGGTGGATTAATAAAAGTTTGTTTGTATTAATTTGCTTGTTATTGTTATCTTTTTCGCTCTTTCAAAATCTAATTGTGTAGTGATCTTGCGGAAACTCTAACATATGTACGCTATGATTCTAGTCTCAAAGATAATAGTTACCGGATCTTTTCCAACTTCTAGCATTGCTTCAGCTTTTTATTGTCATGGCTGGATCAGATGCATTAGGCACATTAAGTAGTAGAGCAGCTAAGGAGCGAAGTGGGATTTAAAAGAAGAAGAAAAACTCATTTTATTAAGTTTGCACAAGATTGTGTTGTGTTGTACTGATAACGATAAGATTGTGTTGTGTTGTGTTGTGTTGATAACGATTTTAATTCACATGAAATTATATTCGATGTGTTTATTTAATATATTTGAATCAATGATCTAATTTTACATCTTTTATGCTAATATAGTTTAACGCACATAAGTATGAACATCAAAATAATGTTTACGTAAGTTTACTTTTAAGATAATGTAACCTATAAAATAATGTTTATGAGCCGTTTCTATTGATTATCATTTTTGTTTGTTGCTTAGAATTTTGTTTTAAATGGATCTTCCAGGCCTAAACTTGTGCTTTTTGATAATCTTTTCGACACTAATTGACCATTGTCATCATGCAATGGTTCAGTTGATGGCGAGGGATTTTCCATCTATCTTTCTTTGGTAACATCAATGTTTAGAGCATCTCCAACAAAGGGCAATATTCATGTTACGGGGCGTAATACGGGTTGTTTTTGCACCCAACAGCTATCCTCTCGTGTAATATTCAGCGGAATATTACAGCTTCGATTCAGGATCCGGAATGAGTCCGGCGAGCTGATTTTATCAGCTCGCCATGTGGCGAGCTGATTTTATCAGCTCGCGCTGATAAAATCAGCTCGCAACATGGCGAGCTGATAAAATCGGCTCGCCATCTCCCTCCCCAATTCCCCAACGGCTATCTCAATCCAATGGCTTCCAACGGCCATTTCCGCCTCGATTTTGATTACCAACGGCCATAAAACGGTGAAAACTTTTCTAACGGCCATATTTTCAGTTATAAAAGCATTTCATCGCATTCTTTCTTCATCACAACATATTTATATCTTCTTTCTACATCTCTCTACTCCACACCAAGTCTTGCTATATAATGTCTTCCCCATTCGGAGAATTTTCGCATCCGACGATAGATGGAACTCAGTTCTCACAAGGCAACACGAGCAATATATTTGAAACTCCATCGAGCAGGCAAGGAACCACTCTGTGGACTGACGAAGAAGACATTTCTCTATGCAACATATATTGTCATTTCTCTATGCAACATATATTGTCATTTCACACAAGATCCTGTACTTTGCTACTGCGGTCATGTGGTCGAAGTTATGGTTCGTGCAGAAGGCGACAATATAGGTCGGCGCATGCAGCAATGTCGATTCTATCCAAATGGATGCAGCTACACGGAATGGATTGACGAGCCGTTGTGCCCACGGGGAATAGTATATGCAAACCAACTCGAACGAGAGATTATGCGTCTCGAAAATCTTGTTCAAGAGTTGCGACTGAACGCAATGCGACTCCCTTGAAATTGAATGTGTACTTTTAATGTTTGCGATGATGTAGTAGGCATGTACTATTATTCGGTGTTGTATCTGTAACGGTCGGTTGTATCTGTAACGGTCGGTTGTATCTGTAAGGTTATTGTTATGCGAAAACCCCCTAGTTGAATCATTGTAATCTTTCCTTTATAAAAATTTCACGTTCTATATATTTAAAATATAATCTTTCGTATATAATCTTCTAAACTATAATCTTTCGTATATAATCTACTAATAAAAATTAATAAGTAGATAAAAATAAGAACTAAATATTTAATCAAATGAACACACATTCCACACAACCCCCCCCCCCCCCCCCCTCCCCCCACAAACTTCCCGAGCCATAGATGGGCTCGGAAGATCGCGAGCTGATTTTATCAGCTCGCGAGCTGATAAAATCAGCTCGCAGGCTGCGAGCTGATAAAATCAGCTCGGAGATATCAAAGATATCTCTCGTAATGTTACGGGCCGTAACGTTACGGCCCGTAACACTGTTGGAGATGCTCTTAGTCACTTTAATGCCTTGCTGCCTCTACTTTGGACTCACGCTTAAAGTTTATATTTTTAGTGTAACTAGATTCACCTTTTTGAATTACTTTAGTTTTTCTTAAAATAATTTGGTTAATTTTTCACCAGACTCATAATCGAAAACTAATACTAATTACAAAAATTTTGTTTTTTTGTTTTTTGATATTATTAAATTCAACGGTGGGTTTTCACACATTTATGCGGTTATATTAGTTATTCAACCTCCTAAGCAAAACTATATAAATATGAGTAAAAGAATGGAACGTGTACACTATAATTCACTTTTATCCATTCACATATATTCATTGGTTTCTTTTTTTTTTGTTAAGTCTGAGTTGTTGTCAGGCGTCACATATGGCTTTGACCGAGTTCACTGAGTGGGAAAAATAATTTTTCACTCAGTGGCAAGGATGAATCTATTGTTGTGAACTGATCAGTGCATGGTCCATGCAAACAAAAATTAAAATATTAAATGTATACCATGCTCTTCTAAATCAGTTCAATGAGATATTCCATTACATAAATATTAGAGACTGACATAAAAAAAAAACAAATAATATAAATCCTAATGGTTATTCGTTGTTTCTTTCAAGCCTACTTAAAATTGTGAAGATCTTGCTTAAATAAAGGTGAAGGGATGTGGGATATACATTCCTACTATTTGCTATATATATTATATTGACACACATCTCTAACTTTTCCATGCAAACTTGGACACAATTTGGATATTCATATGTAATTGCCAGAACATACTAAATTAATGATTGTTAAAATTAAGCAGTGTAGTCTGACCGAAAGAGCGTCGGTCAAATAACATGAATCAAAGGAAACAGTACAATTTAAATTTAGGGGCATCATTGTAATTTTACAAGATCCTAAAGTTCGAAATCAAGCAAATAAATCATGCGGTTGAAAATGATTCACACTTAGACGTGTAAACGGGTCGGACCGAACGAAGGTGTGTCCAAGCCTTGTCCTATAGGAATTCAGACGGACACGGACCGGATATCATACAGTCTCGGACCGGACCGGATAACGGATTGTCATGTCCGATATAGCTTTGGATAATAGAAAAACATCGAATATTTTATATCGGACCGAAAACTAATGTGTCTAAGCTTTGTTCTATAAAAGAATCGAACGGACACGGACTGGACACCTTATAGTTTCGGACCGAGCCGGATAACAGACTTTGCTGTCCGATTTACGGTTAAAATTTGATTTAGGTAAAGGTATCGCGAATTGTACTCGCAATTTACCTACCAAGTCTGTTTCCCAAACCACTTTCTGATGCCGATTGATACAAATAACGTACAGCCACCTCGATAAAAACAGGGTTTAAATTTTGTACCAGTACCATGTCCCAACAATTCTTGAACCCGTGCCATTATCATGTCATACCAATTTTCTTGAATTAATTCGACAAATAATGCTTACTTTTAGGTGCACACATGTTATTCAAGCTTTCACAGATATCTATTACTAGTATTACCGTACAACGGTAGGAAAATCGACCATTAAGGTGTTCAACATGAAATACAAATTTATTTGTTAAAATATATTTAAAGTTAGTTAGGATTTATTAAAAAATTATAGGGTACTTCAAGAGAAAATGGAAATAACTAAGAAAACAAAAATTCAGTTAAACTGAATTTTACGTAAACCAACTTAAGAATAAGAATATGATGTCAATGTATTGATTCGATCCACTCATAAACATATACATACATTTTTATTATATATTAAGCAAGATCAATGTGAGTTTAATGTATAATTATTTACACCTCCATTTCTAGTTTATCACTATCCTCATAAGCACCATCTTTCCCTTCAAAATCTTAGTTTAATGGACTATTATTTACTTTCATGTTATCGATGGTGTTCTGCATCCTGATGTCAATGTGGGATATAGCTACACATGAAAAGTTAGATATTTTAACTAAAGTAATCAATGAACTATATATTATTTACGAAAATTAGGAAATATGTGTTTTCTTTGACTCATGCATGCAAAATTATCCTGCGTCAGATATGAGTAGCAAGATTGTACATTGTGTTGAAAATTCATAAACGGAAGATATTTGGATAATATTTGTTAATGTTTATAATGCACTATACTCATTGGTGGATTACTGTAACTAGAAGATGTAACTGCTTATGGAGTATGGTCAGCTACAGCTACAGGCCCCACTACATGTTAAACCACCAGTCTTCTGTTCTTCCAACCAAGTAACTTTATTGATTTAGAGAAGATAGAAAATATCTATACTATATTATAATTACTGAGTTAGAAATGCTGCGCTCACAGCGATTCTCACAAAATAAAAGCTGAACCGTCTCGCAAATAACCCACTAATTAGTTTCACCAAATTCGCCTTTATAATTTCGTTGTACTCCAAACTGTACCACTAGGGTTTCTCTATGAAATTCAGGACCTTGCTTTTCCCATTCTCTCCTTGCCCTTTCATCGTTTTCCCTATCCTCATTATGTACCTAATCTAGCGTATTTCTACATCAAAAAGGAATTTAGGGGAAAAGGAATGATCTACCAACACTGGCATGCTGTTGTTCCGCACTTCGTTGTTCGTTCTCTACCCCTTCTCACCGTCGTTTTCTTCCCTAGCCTAAAGTGGATTGCGATCTTCGTCCGCCTGTTTCCCTGTGCCTAAGGTAGCTATTTTTCCTCCTACAGTTGTTAATCAATAATTATTGGTTTACTGATTATCATCGATGGCTAGCACTTTTTTCAATGTCTGCCAACAATCGCGTAATGTTCATTGTAATTTTTTCCATTGCTCCATTTTTTTTGGGTGAATTTTTGAAAATCTTCAAGAATTGAAATGAGTTTTCTTTGTTACGAAGCTCCATGGTTATCCTGCTATATAGATAGAAAATATCTAGATTTTCGCTATGTATTTTGTTGATAACTCTAACAATTGACTGGATTTGGAGATGCCATCTTCTTTTTTCTTGATGTGTTGAAATTTTGCCGAACAGTGATAAGCGAAAAGATACGTTGCGAAAAGATATCCCCACTTTGTTCAATAGGTCTTTACAATTTTTTTTTAAAACATATGATAGATTTCAGGCATTGAATAAATTTGATATAATACTTAAATTTTCTAATTGATTTCTGAACAGCATATCAAGATTTTAATTTTAATTGGATACTTTGTTTTTACATACATAACTTTAAATATTTTGTACAGATGTAGAGTTTCCGCATTTTTATATGCATAAATTGTGCCACCGTTTATGCTAATATTTTTGCAAAAAGTTGGTGTATGTTCTATATATCCAGATAACTTTAGTAAGTTTTTTGCAAATTTGCAGTTTATGTTGCTCATATTGTATGCTATAATAGTGGCGAATTTGCATTATTCAGTCATATATCAGATAATTTGTTGCTACTTGCCGACAATAGCTCCTATAGTTTAGTCATTTGATGTAGTATAGTAGAATTTGATGCTTTTGCTAGCTTGCACAATTTAATATTGAGATTTACTACTATGAATGAAAAGTTAGGGAAGAATAAATGATAATTCATTAAGGAAGACATTATGTCTTTCATTTTTTTTTTCTTATTTGATACCTTTTTGTTGAGTGATGTTTGCAGGCTGCTCCTTCAAGCACCTCCACTCTACTTGCCAGTTTTCACCTTAGTTTGCTTTCATCGAAGATTGGTCGTTTTCATGGAAAAGGTTCTCCACACTAAATTAATGTATATTTACATTATATAACTGTATACTTTCCTACTGCTGACGGTATTTTGTTGTTTTGAATTTGAAAACATGTTTCATAATTCTCAACATCTGTCCATCGGCAATTATGTTTATTTTGCTATTAACAGCAGTTTCACTGACATGTGTCATGTATCTAGATGAAATAGTGTTCTCATAGGTTAAACGTCATAATTTTCTGCAGTTGCTACATCAAAAACTTTAAGTCATGTAATTGCGCCATCCTTGATTAGAGTTGCAGATTGTTGCATTTTTAGTACTTTCATAATTAAAGGACGCTCTAAGTGGAAAATTTACTTAGTATATGATAATACAATGTCTGTCATATAGCATGTTAGCATTTTAATTTTGTAACTTACCTTTAAATCAAGCGATTGTATGTATATGCCAAAATATTCAACTGCTAAGAGAGTTGTTAGCGTTCAAATTCATGATGTCCTTACCAAAAATGACATTGACAAAGAATTCTACAGTCCAGCTAGCCAATGTACAATAACTTGCATCTGTTCTTACAATAGCTATGGCAAGCGGATGATTGTTCACTGATATATGGATTTATAAATAATTAAGATAACATGATGCTACTGATACCACTGCTACCCTTATAAACATTTACAAACATAATTACATTTTTGTATCTACACTACTATTCTGCAGTTGTCATTTAATAATCATATATATCCTATTAAAACATTTATTTTATGTGTTCAAATGTGGTCGCTTTGTCATGAGCGTTGACAAACAATAGCAATTTTGATGGGCAGTCACATTTAAGGGGGTACTATGACATATGTATATTTCCATATATACTTTATAGCATATTTATCAACTTGATTATTATTTTATGTACGGTGATTTAAGTGTATAGTTAACGAGAAATTATTAAAGTAACTTAGTGTTGTGTTCTCCCTATAAGCTAACAGAGAGCCAGTAAGCGTTGTAATAGAGAAAAAGCTCATTGTATGCATCAAATAAGCAGCGCAAAAGAGCAATAGCTCATTGTGTGCATCAAATAAGCATCGTAAAAGAGCAAAAGAATCATAAAATTATGTTATGTATACATATCATTACCATTTTTTGGAGCTCATTTATGATATCATCATATTTTGCATAACTTACTAAAGTAGCAGACCTCATTCATTACTTCCCCATTTTCTCCACTTACAACCGATAACATTTTTTTTGCTACAGGTTTAATGTTTTACCTTAGTTTTTAAAACTAATTTAAAGATGGATAGTTTACATACACAGTTCAGTTTTTTTTATGTTAATTAAAAGGCATAAATGATCACTTATCAATTATTAATTGGCATTTATTTTCCATTTATTTGTCGAAGTAAGTAATTTGAAAACTTCAGTTACAACTTTATCATGTAGAGGTCTCAAATGCTAATTCTTATGTTTTCTTAAATTTGAATTTGCAGTGACTTTAGGTTTGGTCCCTACATTAAGCATGGTTTTTTGTTTTGCTTTTATGTTTGATTTGGTAAAATTGCTTTTTTCATGGTTCCCATCATTTACCAATGAACCTCACACAGGTGAAGGCCTTTCTTTTGTAAATGTTTATCAAATCTAGACTAATGGTAAGTTACCTTTTATTTACAGTTGGAGATAACAAAGGAAAAATTAAAAACAAGCTGATACACATAATGCTTTTTCTTTCCTTTTGGGTTCTCTTAGGTTAAAGGGGCATTTATTTTATTTATTATTGGCTTTTAAAATAACCAATTGAAATTAGTAATCAATGACAGCATATTCCATTTGTTCAACGCTATTTTTGCTTGATTTATTAATATTTTCTATTTTATGGTTTATATTATCTTATGCCTTTAATTAACAAGAATTTTATTCTCATAACTCCAGGCTGTTAGCATGGATGAATATAAGCTTCGATTTTTCAAACTTCTGTGGAAGGTGGTTGCAAATCATTGCCAGGTAAATAAGATATAAATATTTATTCATGCATAAAAATAGTGTGGTTATGTTATTGGAAAATAAATATTTTCCTTCAATATTTTTATGTTGTTCGATATTGCAGTCGAAGATCCTGAAAGCTTCTTTGCATATTAGGGATTATCATATTGGTGAATCAAGAAAAGGCAGTCGCAAAATATGAACTCTTTTAACCAATTAAATATAAAAAAGCACGTGGAGTAAAATGCTTAGTGGTATAAATAAAAGGTATTTATCTCAAGTTTAAAAAAGGACATAAAGTTTATTATCTATTTACAAAATTAAATGGAATGCCAAATAAAATAAAATATGTCTATTTTTACTTTCTTAGCTATGCATTAAAGATAAAATATTGGACTTCCATATACGTCCACCAAAAATATATAAAAGAAAAACAAATGTTTCATTTTCACTTCATATTGATTATCACAGTTGTTTATAGGTTTAAAATTTATAAGATTTTTTTCAGAAGACATTGTCTCATATAAGTTTGATTATCACTTTTTTATATATAATTTCAAAAATTGCGCTGCTATTTCACCCTGTAGAAAGAAGTATGTATACACGGGCAACCCGATAAATTAGCCCCCTACGCTGTCTACCCCATTGTTCCCCCTCCCCCCTTACCACCATCGTCAATGGTTTCACTATCTACTTTCTGCTAACATCATTATCGAGGGCTTCAATTTGTTGTGTCGCACGGTCTCAAATAATCCATCATCTGCCGCTTTAATTGCTTCGGCGAAAGAAATTTGAAACTGTTGCAGGTCAATGGGTAATAATCCTAAGTTAAAACTAATTGTTTTTCTTTAATGTACTCATGTATCTACCTTTTAATTTAGTTGTCTTCACTAGATCCTTCATATATGACCTTTAGTGTAGGCATAGAATATCAATTCTTATTTGCCGACCCCAAAGAAGCAGATAGGTTGTTTCAACCCAGATTTAGTCAACAAGAAAAGGTAAATGTATTTGATAACTGTAACTAATTTTGTTTGTTGTAGTAAACCTTATATCCAATTTATGCAATTGACAATCATAATCTCTTTCTTCAGTTTTTTTTCCTTCCATTTTACTATGAATGGGTACCAACATCACATGAATTGAAAACAATTAGTATTGAAAATAATTAGTATGGCCTTTGACTTTTAAAAATAAAGTTTATTTGACAGGTAACTGTGAATTGTTGTTTGAGAGACAATTGACATGAATTCTTCGGAATATATTTAAAGTTCTGCTTAAATGAACACTGATTAGAGTATAGTAATTAATTTAATTTAATTTTGAATCCTAGAAACATATTCCATAATATTGGTGCTCTATTAGTTTGAGAAAAAAATATTTCATACCCCAAATGTCTGTTCACCATTTGTACTTGACTAATATGAAAGTTTAAAGTTATATTCTACTAGAACTGATTAGCTTTTATAGTTTACATTTCTTATTTCGAAAAACTAATTTTCATTACCGTATACTGGAAATATATTGAACCAAAAACGAAAAGATTAAAAGCTTTGAAGATATTATTATATCCGGGTAACTAATTTATATAAGCTATGGATTATAAGTGGGACGCCGCAGTTGAGTAAACGATAAGCACTTAGGTTGCGAAGCAATATATAGGATAATGGTGAAGGCGGATTTACGACTGTGCTATCTGCACCATTATTGGTCGCCTTTGATTGTTCATATGGATGTTAAGAGCAATAATATAGTGCTGGACTTAAAACTTTATGGCCATGTTGCTGAACCTAGCCTTGCTATGTTTTTCAGGGAGTGTGTCCAAGTGCATGTCTTCAATTGCTAGCTCTTATGGTTATATTGCTCCCAAGTATTTCCAAAAATATGTTTACACATTTTACTGTTTATTATTGGAATGTATCCATTTTGGTGTTAAAGAAATTTAAAGAAGGTTTCTATATTTGTACATGCAGAGTATACATACACATTTCGCGTAGATGAGAAGAGTGATGTGTGCTTTTTCAATTGGGGCAGCGTCCGATGGGACATGAATTTGGGAGAGGGATGGGAATAATTATGTGGTATGCCATAAAACAATTACAGGATAATTGAAGTGGCTATAATTAGACTAATGGTAATGATACCGAATAAGACAATGACCCATCCGCAGGGGCCGTGCTTGCAACACATATATTACAAATTACCTTTAAGGGAAAAGTTATAAAATATCCACCGGTCATCACATAGACTTCAATTTTAAAATGTTGTTTTTATTTCTTATATTTGGAAAAGTTATGCACCTAAAGTGATATGATTAAAGTGTAACCTTACATTATAATCTGCAGTTTTATTTTGTAAATTGCCTAAATTAAGTTATTATTTTCAAAGGTTGTGTGCGTTGCATGATTTTTTTTCTGTGCCAATTATTTCTGTCAATTAAACGTTTCATAACTTTATATTGGTACGCATGCAATGCGAAAAATGTGCTGCTTTTTTAAGTTGTTGCCTCTTTATACGCTATTGCATGTACATTTTAAGCAATACCTGACATATCTACTTATATGGTTGTATCATTTACTACTTTCATGTAAGGAATTTGCGTACTTATTATTTATTTAGATTGAGTACTACGAGTATGGAAGTTTTTGAATATTTACTTTAATGATAATAGGATCTTAATTAATTTTATGTTTGGCATTTACCTATTTTCCTGTTTTGCAAATTGCAGGATACATAGGCATATGGACATGATGGGGCTTTAGCGGTTATGGCAAAGATAGGGATCTACATCTGCCATTTTATGTTTAATCAGTTCTACGTCTGCCATTTGATATATCAAATAATTTATTTAATCGTGTTATATTTATTTGTATCCAGTGTCATCATGTTAAACTTTCTTACTAAGTTATGTTGTGCGTAAACCTACAGCTGAATATAATAAGTTACTATAAGCTTTCAAGTATTATATTTATTTTGTAAAGGATCGAGTATTTTAAGAAGTATCAAATTATTGTACTTAGCCTACATATGTACGGTTTCTCTTTAATGTTGTTAGCTGGTCATCATATCTGCTGTTCAGTGTTCTCTTTAACTACGAATATATGTTTTTTACTTTTGTATTTAACAACATTAATGCTTTGCTATTTGTTTCTATCTTTCGTTATGTCAGCAATACCCGTCATTCTTTAGCTTTAACTTCCACCTATTCCATTTTGTTTCATAGAGGGATAGAGACCTATACCTACATATTGACCTTACCATATAAGAAATGCTTTTTCAGTTGCAAGAACAATAGAGCTGTTACTAAAATCAATTAGTGTTACATGGAAAAACAAATCAGAGTTTTATCCTTTTAAGAAAAAATTACGCATGTATGTTCACTAATGTATGGATTTTAACTTATGTAATCAAAATATTAATGCTAATTTCTTCTAGGTAAATTGTGTTTTGTTTTAGTTTCATTTTTAAAATAGACCAAAAAATATCACTTCAGTATCAAAAAAGACAAGTTACAAATGAAAAGGATATGCATAATAAATTCGATTATTTAGTAAATGTAGAGTTGTCTTCTATGCTAATAACTTAAGAAATGTGCTCAAATGTCTTGATGGAAAAGTTTTACAAATTTTTTTGTATCAATACAATCAAGTTTGAAAGCAAATCACCTTTTCAAAGATATTTATGTTTGTACAGCTAAAAAAACAAACTTTTCTGTTAACTAGAACATAAATGATCTGGCACTTAGATAATTATTTGCGGTTACATACCATAAATATGTTTTTCAGCTCTGACACTTAATTATTGATGAATTTACTCATTACCAGGTTATAATGTTGGTTGCACATGTAAATATCAACAATCTAATATCTTTTGGTGATGTTTATATTTTCTTCGAGCAATTTTGTAATAATATTTATAGTTATAATATGAAGTCTGCATTTATACATTCTTATGTAATCATAACTCGCTAATAAAAGTTCAGTCAAACTACAATCCATTTTATGATCCTTTCTTCTAATATTATAGGCGGTTATCACGTTAGAACTTTGTAAGCGAATTTTTCTTCTTACGGTGGTTTTATCGTTGACTCTAGCTTTTTTTTCCTTGATGTATGTTATGTTCTATGATCCGTCCAATAGCTCAACCATCCAAAAAGTATTATTTTGCAGGTAGTGAATTGAAGCAGGTAATGAATTATCCCCTTTGATGATAGTTGCCTCATTGATGTAATTATTGTAATGTACTTTGCTTGAATTTTATAAAATCACATGTTTTTCCATATTGTAGGTGTTACCAATCATATAATACTCAAATACTCTGATGTTATTGATTATGTTTTTGTTCAGATGTGTTTGTTATACGCTTTTTAGTTATGAATTTTTTTAGTATTCCAACTCAGTTTTTATGTATTACATATTGACTGTAGTTGAATTATAATTGTAGTTTAATATATGATTATAATTGTAGTTTAATATATGATACACGTGCACTAATTAATGTGACATATGTTGTGTCTTCTCAAATCAAAATATGCATTCAGATCAGAATATGTTAAGTGCATCAATTTTTACCTATTTTCATTACATGCTTTGATAATTGAATTTGTAATAAGAAAAAGGAAATCCAACTATGGAAAATTAAAAATGATGAGACAACATTATCTACTACCATTTGTGTCTAGGATCTCCCTGTTATGTCAGGCTACTCTTAATATTTAAGAATAACATGGCAGTAAAGATGCATGGTTCTAGAAATGTATATGTTCGTTTACATGAGTGTGACCAATGACATAGGAAAATTACATAAATCAGTGATGTGTGAGGGGGTGATCACATGTAATATTTTTTATTTGGGCATATCATAAAGTTGTGCATCATTTGGTTATTTAATAGCGATATCGTTAAGAAAAAGAGGCGGTAATATGTAAAGAGAACGTGTTTATTTAGTAATTTTTTCTCTTCTTTCGTTAAAGATATTAATTTAAAATAGTAATGCTTTAAATATCTAAGCTTCGCAATTGCATATTTCTTTCTGTGTAGATTTCCTGTATATAAATGCATAAGTTGTCAGTGATGTCTCACATATCTTTATACTTATGGATCGTCAGTCATGGATGCATATTTATACACCAACAATATAATACGATTAAACTACCCTGCATATTAGTGTTAAAAGTCAAGTGTACTTCATCATGCATTTAAAAACTGAAGCTTGAAAACATGAAAATAATATTTTGAAAAAAAAAACATTGGAAAAATTATATTTGACTTAAAAACTAAATAAAAAAAATTAAAGTCACGATTATTAAATAAAGGTCAATTTTTTTGGGTATTTTAATAAAATATGTAAAATATAAATATATTGAAATGGTAAGAAATATCCAAAAACTGTTAAAAAAAAAAACTTAAAATTTTCTCGGATTGCTTTTTTTAAATATCTTTTATATCGGTTGTAATACGATTGATGTCACTTTTTTTAGTACCAACGTAAACTACCAAAATTACTCATAAATATAAAATCTTAATATTGCTTGAAAATAAGATCTAACAATTAAATTTCTTTTACAAATTCAAAACATATGCCAATAAATATTATCATATCTTAATATCTCTAGAGGCAACTACATTTTTTTTTAAATGTGTTTATTCAATTTACTGCTATTTGTTTACTCATTACACAAGTTCACTTATAGTGAATACTAATAATATTCTAAGATTATATGCTTGCATATATAAGCGATGAAGTTTCTATTAAGAAGATAGCAAGACTATCAGAGACATTAGCCACTTATGATTAGTATTTTTTTTTTACAGTTGAAATGTGTAATAGAAGTTAAAATCTAACTCGGACCATTTAGGATATGCAAATACTCAATAAAAGTTCAGTTTTCATATTAAAAAAACAACATTGAGGTATAACATAAATGCCAAAGGAAAATGGTTTAAAGTTATATTTGCATAGTTTGTACTTTCCTTTGTACATACAAAATAGTTTGCAAGTTTTATCTAATCTTCGTATCTCATAGCTTATGTGATTGTATTTAGTTTGTAACAATGCCAAAAACATAAAATGGGTTGTTTTCAAAATAATTTTTTTACATGCTGAAATAATATCGTGTAATCTTAAAAACCATCACATTAAAGACCACTTTGAAAACATAGAGTGATTTACTTTTACTTTTTCATTTGAACTGTTAACTACTACAAGAAAGCGTTGACTTCACCATTATGTAATTTCACCCATTTTTATGGCTAAGCGTAATGTTGTTTTCCATATGAAAATTTGGGAATAAGCAAAAATATTTTTCATTGTATACTTTAGAGCAAAGCACTTCTTCAAAGTGACGTAGAATGTATGATTGACCAACAAAGTCAAATTTAAACATAAAACTTTAAACAATGCAACTACAAATAAGTTGTTTTACAATAGCCCATATGCGAAGCACGGGTTCGCACTTGTTAATTCAATATTGCCAACGTCAGCATCTTTTGTTGTCTTACATCCAGACTCGGTTGACCAATTGCAAACTAAATCAGTATTAGGCACACATCCTTAAAATCAAGCAGTGTTCAATATATCCTTGTGCAAGTAAGAAATATAAAGTGGATCCTTAGAATTATTTTACTGTAGCGAATCTATTTCGTGGTTTATTTTCCATTGCTTTAAATAATTTGTAAAATTGTAAATATTAAAACTACGCAGCTAGATAAAAGCGAAGAATAAATGCAGATATATGTGTGCTTATTGAGAAATATTGCTGACATATATGTATACATTTATTTTACAATTGCAAAAGCATCTACAAATATTCTTTTAATAATTCAATATTTGCAAATATAACTGCATTCATCAACATTGGATAATCGCATACATTTTTGCAAGTTTTGTTGGAGTTCACTATTTTCATTTGTTTATTTCCCATCCACTTTTATTTTAAAAAAAATTGATGTATATACGAAGACAAATATAAATTGAAACAAGCTTTGAAAATTGAAAGCCTTTTACATTGTATTTTGATATTTTTTTCACAATTTAAAAATAAACATAATTTACATACATTCTTTTGCAATTATGATTCCCTACCTATTAAATTAATAAAGACCTTAACCAAACTGTTTGGATGACTTTTGAGAAATAGCCAGTAGGCAACTTTATGAAAGTGGGCAAATTAATTTCAATACGTAGCAAAGTAAAAAAAGAATTATACAAGGTCACTGATTGAAATAACGAATAACGACACTAACATCCAACTCTGCAAGGCTAAAATTACATTTATTTAAGTTCTTAATTCCCGAAATTCGTGTTGCCATTAGAAGCTCCCGATTTAAACCATGTCCATCCATTGTGAAAAACATGAAGCTTCCCTTGAGAATCATACGAACTATTTCACTATGTAGCTTGTAACATCTTTAAGAACATGATAAAAAAGAAGAAAAAAAAGTCTGTAATTTGTGAATCATACAACAAATAAGACTGCATTTTTTTCAATTAACAAAATATTGAACTCAAACTAACTGGAAAATAGGGTTGCTACATGATCCAAGGAATTCTACATAATACAAATGCAAATACTAATATATTTTGACTAATAACCATACATTACAACTTCTCATTTCAAATTTTAACAAAAGTAAACACAACTATAAAACCTAAATATTTCCATTGTCAACCATTACAATCTCAATATTCAATATATGAGCAGTGATTTCAGATAAGATTAAAAATGTCAATTAATGTTGCTTAGGTACATGGTGATGGATTTTGGGGTGCATATTGCACAATCAAAGGTACATTTTCTTTTTTCTCTTTTCTTTCTTTGATTTAAGGGTTCTACAAGAAGACATGTTCTCCTAGAATTAGCTAGTTTGTGAATATTTCAGTGTATTTTAAACATCAAGAAGGTGTAAATTGGTCATACGTACTACTTCAAAAATTACAACGGTGGCTCCGTTCAAAAAGGGTCCATAGGTCACATAGTTGTGCCCAGTAATCCAACCACAGTCGGCTGTGCATCTGAAATTAAATTGTAGGATGATATAAACTCATGATTCCATAATTAGAAAACAAGAACAGAAGAAGGTTGATGATTGAGTAAACTTCTATTTATAGAGTACTGGATTTCAGTGGCCTTTTTTTGTGTTCATTCTCTTTATTTTGTTTCAATATAATAAGCGTGAAAATAATACAATTGGTTTTGCAGGTTTATATAGTAAATCGCTGAAATAAATCAAAATGATTTCAATGAAAGCATACCAATAAATATCTGACGGCTTGTAGTCAAATGCATATTTAAACGTAGTTGCAGAGTACACCATATATCCTCCAGTTGTGTGCACCACACCCTACCAATTTAAGTATTAAATGAGAATATACTATCATAACACAGTTGATTGCTATTTTCTGAAAATAATAATACTATTAAATAAATAAAGCACCACCTTGGGCTTGCCAGTACTTCCACTAGTATACAGAAGAAACAATGGGTCTTCAGAATCGACCCATTCTACAGAACATGTGGAAGAAATTTCTGGAATTGCATCCTGACTAGTTTGGTGATGTGGTATTGAGGCTAGTTTATCTCTACTAACAAACCAATATATGTAAAATAAATTGACTAAGATGAAAATACATAAACCAACATATGTAAAATACTTTGATAAATATGGAAAACACAAACCTGCCACCATACATCTCTTCCATCTACCCATTTGGCTTCCTCTCTAGTCAATGCAGATGAGTTTTCGTAAGTCAAGCACAAGCCTAGTTAAATATAATTTTCAAGTAAATTATGTTTTATCGAATGAACATATCATGAATCAAAATCAGTGATGTATGATAGAAAAACACATAAGATTGTTATTAGGAATAACTTTAAATATGCATATTGGCGTATCTACAGGAACACCGTTCTTTTCCGATTCAACAAGTGCAGTATCTACAATGTCTTTCAAGAATATAGATTTTGCACCTTGACGTACAGCGTTACATGTGATCACTACTTTTGGTCTGCAATCAACTATTCTTTGAGCAATTGATTCAGCTGAAAAACCGGCAAATACAACCTGCATTAAAATAAAACAATCTTCCCTGGTTATTATAGCAGAGAATGTATACAAACTAGTTTACTTTGTAATACCGAGTGAATAACTCCAATTCTAGCGCATGCCAGCATCGCAACAGGTAACTCCATTAACATAGGCAACTAAATCACACCAGTATCACCCTTTCCAACATCAGCATTCTTCAAATAATTGGCAAGCTACAGATAAAAGAGATTCAAAAAAAAATTCAACTTTTGAGAAAAATTAAAATAATAAGGGTAAAACTGTGCAGTACTTGGCAAACTTTTTCTAACAGCGCATTATAAGTTAATTTTCCATCACGATTCAATTCGTTTCCCTCCCAATACAATGCAATCTTGTCTCCGTTTCCAGCTTCAATATTTCGATCTAAAGCATTGTAGCATATGTTTGCTGCTGCTCCTTTAAACCACTAACATTCAAAGAGGGGAACAAATTAATCAGTATTATATCCTCATCTGAATAGTAATTCAGGCATGAATTTGTACATAGACTAAGCTAAACCATTTCAGAACGATAATTTTAAATTCAACTGTCAGAAAGTGATTTGAACTAAACAAAAAACAAAGGAAAAAGTAAAAGAATGATACCTAGATTGAAGGATGTTCAACAAAATCGCAGTTCTGGTAAATCCAAGATGTGATGCAAATTCTAAATCGTTTGCGAGTTGTTTTAGGAGATGGATTGTTTTTGCGGGTTAGATCTGATAAATTTGTTGATTCCTAGATTGAAGGGTATTGGATTTGAGAAGAAATCACGGAGAGAAAGAAGGAGGAAAAAAGGGACATAGAAAAGAATCAGGGGTACGAGAAGAATTAGGCTACGCGGAGAAAGGGATCAGATAAGCCGCCTTGTTTTTTAGCTTCAGAGAAATCCATTTTGAGCAACTGACAGTAAGAAAATCTCCCTAACGGTCGGTTTGATACTTTGTTATACAATTTAACTTTTTATCCATGCACATATATTCATTAACTTTTTGTTTTAAGTTTGAGTTGTCGTCACACATCATATATTTTCTTTTATCCATCCCTATATATTCATTAATACGTCTTCAGTAGTGAACAATTAGCATTGGATTTTGGTATCATTGTCATAATATCTTCTCCTTAATATTTATCCCCATTGTTCTAAATGTATTTAATAAAACCAAAGGCGACAAACTTATTATCAAATCCAGCTGAAGCTTGTTTAGACAAAAGAGAAGCCAATTTTATTGTTCTGTGGGAAACATGTATGTCAAAACAATTCCATTATTTGTTCTACGTTGAGTGTTATACGTAGCCATCATTAATTTTTTTAAGTAAACTCATTTTTCTTTTGAAATGCGATTAAGACCTATAACTAGAAAATGCATATGTTACCAGTACAATAGTTAAAACCTAAACAAAATAATACAAAAGCATGCTTTAGTTGCTACACCCATTTTTAAAAATTCATACGAAGAACGAACTTATATTGATCCACTTATTTTGTTTGCCAACAGGTTTGTACTTTAGGTGATACAAATATTACAAGAACCTTCGAATTGTTTAATATGTTGGCAAACAAAATATACTCAGGTTAAATTAGTATATATCTTCATACTACAGAACTGATGAAGAAAACCAATTACTTAGAAAATGTTAAATACAAAAACACAGAAAACATATTGCACAATAACAGCACTAATATGGAGAATATTTCATTAATTCACATGCAACTAGTATAGAAAGATGCATTTGATCATCTTTGAGTTTCTCATCATAAACAGTAAAACTGCACAAGATATTTCCGCCGAAAACCAACATAAAACAAACATATATCAAATATGATTTTGACCGAGTGTATCAAATATAGATCATTGGAACATATATTTTGTTATCGAAAAACAAAGTCTTACAACCATGAAAATTACCATTGGAGCATATAATTTGATTCTTAACAATGGTAGAATTTAAGAGAACAGTCCCGGCCCAAGGAGTAGACAAGCAAGGCCCGACTCAAGGGGTCGGAACATGCATGAGTAGATGATAATATATATGTATATATATGGATTGAACATCTATAAAATTTTGTTGAATTTGGATTGATGTAGCTTACGGTAGGGTAGGAGTGCTGCAAATCAGAGACGAAACTGTGTGGTAATATGACTACAATTAAGAGGTCATATTCACGTTAATTTTTGGTTCAAGTTGAGTCGGGGATTAAGCCCAGCGCAACATAGTCCTGGTATTTTGTTTTATTATTGTGAACTGATCAGTCAGCATGTGCAGTGTTTGAGTGAAGCGGAGCGGGGTAATTCAGCCGGGCATTTTTACGGGATATTTTAGTTAGCAGAGAATGTCTTTGCAGGTTCAAATGGGCCAATTAAGTTGATCATTTAAGCCGAACATTTTATTTTTATTTTTTAAATTGATTTATGACTAATTAAGTTATTATTTGCTTTTAATAAATAATATGTATAATTTACACAAATGAATATAAATAAATTGAAAAATTATAAGTTACTCCAATTCATTTCAAATCAACTCCATTACGTAGAGCACTTCGATACGGTCGCAATGCAAAAAACCGCGTCTCAAACGGATCTCATTTGCACAGATTACTAATTTTTAAAATTTTTAAAAACTTAAATTTATTAATTAAATAAATTAGAAAAATATTTATATCAAAAAACTAAAAATTAGGCTGTAGGACTGTGATGCGTCGGACGCGTCGATGCCCAACAGCTCAATTTTGAGTTGTTAGAAAAACGGACCAAAATGGATCATTGTCCAACAGACGTGTCCATTGGGCAAACGACCCATTTTGGCCTGCCAAACGGTACCTAAAACTGAAGATTAATTTACAGTGTCCCAATCTAAATCAAATCAATGAGATATTTAAGTACATAGGTATTAGTGTTTCAAAGTAGCATCATGTAACAGAAAATCCTTCGGTTAATGTCTGTTTGAAATTTGTTTATAAAATGAGGAGATATTGCTTAAACACTACAAGAAACGCACACTATAGCAATCGAGCCTTCCAACGGCCTCCAATGGCAAGGTCAAACGGAAGCTTATTTCTAGAAAAAAATTTACGTTATAAAAAATGAGACGATGGAGGCCGTTGGTTATAATCCCTTTGGAGGCTGTTGGATAGTCGAGCAGTAATCCAACCGAGCAGCTTCTCCTCCCCCATTTCGTCCCCCCTCCCCCGAAATTTTGAGGTTTCTTCCCATTTCTTGCCCTAAATTTCTGAAATCAACATACTCCACTCTGTTAGCTGCCTATAATCTCTCCGGCATATTCAATGACCTCTCTCCTCCTCTCTAATCTCCAATTCATCCTCAATTTCGAAGGTATGAAGCCTTAATTTTATTTAATACCCTAGGTGTGCTAATTTAAGCTTAATTTGTTTGTTAGATTATATGTTTGTATGTGTAGCGCTGTTAATACATATATATATATAGATTGATTTGATTATGTTGCTATTCTTGGGTTAATTAGTTTATGTCGTATATGTATATGCGCATATATAATGTTGTATGTATAGTTGGTGATTATTTTATGTATTTGTTGAATTGATTGAGGCCCAATTCATTGAAAACGATATTTAATTTGTCGAAAACGTTTAGTGAAAATGAAAATAATTAAGTTTATGTTTTATAAAAATTTATCGAAAAAGATATTTAATTTTATGTAAAACGTACGGTTAGTTCGATTGAATGTTGAAAATATACGTATATGTGATAAAATTCAAATACGTACAATTAGAGACTAAAGAGCACCAATCGTAATATATTATATTCATAAGGCCTTAGAGAGTTTTTTTTGGCTCCGTCTGATAAGTATTGTATATGATCGTTATGTAAATGTTCGTTTTACTAACAGAACGGACATTTATATTCATCATATACAATATCTGTTGGATTTGTCCTTTGTATTGGACAAGTTACGGACACAATAATGAAATTAAATCTCGTAAATCATTTCATTTTAAATGGTTCTCAAAATTTTGAAAGTGCTTCCTTTATGTTCCCTGTATACACGCAATTGTGTACTGTTTAGGGGACAAAAGCAAAGTGCTGCCGAAATTTTATTGAATCATTTAAATTGAAAATATTTACGCGATTTAATTACGTTATTGTATTTGCAATGGGAGGTAGGATGAACCACTAGAAAAAATGCAAATGGTGAATTAACATAACATTCAACAATAAAATTGTTTTAATAAAATGTCAATGCAAATTTTATCATACTTTTTAATTATATATCTATTTAGGAAAAATGGACAATTATTTTAATGATCAAAGCTGGATGTACAAACGAAGAGAAGCCTATTACACAATATGTGAACAATTTATTAATGGTGTTGGCGTGTTTACTAATTTTGGATTAAATAACAACGGAAACAACGTAGAAATCCATTGTCCATGTAGTAGACGCAAACTTATTGAAGCATTTGATACCGCAAATGGTTAGAGTGCATTTGCGCCAGTACGGTTTTGTGTCGAACTATTTGGTTTGGGATCATCATGGAGAACTGTTAGCATCTACTTTTGTACAAGTTGAGGAGGTAGTGAATAATGAAATTTCTACGATGAATCTCGTAAAACATATTGTTGAAGTTGCTGCACATTCAATGTTCCCGGTTCAACACTTTACTGATAACGATGGTAATGATGAAGAAGAACCAAATATTGGAGCAAAAATATATACGATTTATTAGATGCCGCGAAGAAACCCCTTTAGGAAGGATATGAAAGCGGAACTCAATTATCAGTAACTGTTAAATACATTGCGAAGAAATCTAAATACAACATCACAGAAGTTGGATTTATAGCTGTTGTACAAGCTGCGAAGTGGCATATGCCTCACAATAATTTAATGTGCGAAAATCATTATGAAGTTAAAAAATGATGCCGGCTTTTGGTTTACCATATGAAAAAATAGATACATATCTAAAGTGTTGCATGCTATTTTGGAAGGAAGATATCAAGCTTAAGAATTGCAAAATATGTAATCAGGAAAGATATAAACCAAGAAAGAAAAAAGGAAAGGAAGTCCCGTATAAATGTTTTACTTATTACTCCTAGACGTCAAAGGTGATATGCATCTTCTGTAACCGCGCAACATATGAGATGACATAGTGTTAAAACACCGGAAGAAGGCACGTTAACACACCCAACCGATGGGGAAGCATGAAAGCATTTTGGCTAGAAGTATCCCGATTTTACATGTGAGAGTCGTAATGTTAGACTTGGTTTATGTACGGATAGATTTTCACCATTTTCTCAATTTGGTGTTAAATATTCGTCCTTGCCTATAATTGTCCCGCCTTATAATTTACCTCCATGGATTTGTATGAAAACTCCTTATATGTTTCTTACAATTGTCGTCCCTGGTCCTAATGATCCGACACAAGGAATTGATGTTTGTTTACAACCGTTGATTGAAGAATTAAAAAAAAATTGGTATGAAGAAGTAGAAACATATGATATTTCGCAAAAAAAGTACATTCGTACGCATGCTTCTCTGTTGTGGACAATTAGCGATTTTCCTACGTATGTAATGCTTTCAGGTTGGAATACGGCTGGTCGTCTCGCTTGTCCTTACTGCATGGAAGAAACAAGAGCATTTTCTTTACCTATTAGGAAGAAAATTTCATGGTTTGACTGTTGTAAATGTTTTCTTCATATTAATCATCCTTTTGGAAGAGATAAGAATTTTTTTACAGCTAATAGGCATGAATCTCTAAGACCACTTAAAACATGGTCGAGTGAAGAAAATTTTGAACTTGTAAATATTATAAAAAGCTTCGTGGAATCGGAGTACAGACAGAAATTTAAGATAAATCAACGATTCATAATTGGTGCAAACAATGCATATTTCGGGAGTTGCCTTATTGGGAAAATCTCCTGATTTGTCATAATATTGACGTGATGCATAATGAGAAAAACGTATTTGACAATTTATTTAATACAATTTTGAATGTCAAAGGGAAGACGAAAGATGATTTGAAATCAAGACATGATATCAAAGTAATATGTAATCGTCCCGAGCTTCGTACAAAGCCAAATGACACTAAAAAATCAAAAGTCTGCTATGAACTGGACAATAATCAAGTTAAAATACTTTTAATATGAGTGGAAGGATTAAGATTCTCAGATGGTATATTTTCTAACCTTTGTAGATGCGTCGACTATAAAAACAAAAAACCTAGCGGGATGAAAAGCCACGACTGTCATGTTATGATGAAAATTTAATGTCTGTCACTTTTAAAGAACTATTGCCCTTAAAAGTTTAGATTGTTGTAATAGAACTTAGCTTGTTCTATAAAGAGCTTTGTTATAATACATTAAAATTGACCGCCTACGTTAACTAGAGGAAGAAATCCTCATACTGCTCTGCAAACTGGAAAAAAAATCCTTTAGTTTTTTCAATGTTATGGGACATCTACCGATTCATCTTCCGAACGAAGCACGTCTTCGAGGGCCAGTGCAATACAAATGGATGTATCCACTTGAAAGGTATATTAATATTAAGTTAATTAAATATTGGTTAATGAAATGTATAAAAAATTAATTTATAATAATTCTAAATAGGTACTTAAATCATCTGAAGAAAAACGTAAGGCAGAATGCTCGAGTTGAAGGGTCTATTTGCAAATCATACATCGAAGAAGAAGCTTCATTTTTTCGCTCTCATTATTTTAGGGATCATGTGAACATATCATCTGAAAGTACTGCGCGTAATGATGAAGGCATTGATCAGGATGACTGTCAAGCAGCTTTATCTATTTAAAAAAAACTTGATTGGCCTTCTGGTAGATATGTGGAAGAATGACCGAATAATAGAGATTATAATGCAGCACACACATATATTCTTCTCAATTGCACTGAAGTTGCACTGTTTGTTAGGTAATGAACTTATACATCTATACATGTACTGTACCTTTAATCATAACGTAACATTTGTCCTAAAATTACAGCATTTGTGAATCACAGTATCCAAATGGTGATATTAGCAAAGAATTCGCTACTTAGTATACTAATTATGTTTTTGATACAACAAACTGTTTTGTAGACGAAGGATTGAAACATTTAGCAATGGGACCAAAAAGAAATGTTAAGACGTATCCAATAGTCTTTGCCAATGGATATAAATTTAGCACTAAAGAATATGATGCTAAAAAATTAACTAACAATAGCGGTGTATTTGTTATAGGTAGTGATGATTCAAATGACCATATACATTATTTTTATGGTGTGCTAACTCAGATTTTGCAATTGACATATTTTACAGGATATACGAAAAAAGTATTTTTGTTTAAATGCAACTGGTTCAGCAACGTTCCAGGTTCTGGAATCAACGTACACCCAAAATATAATCATAGAAATAAAACATACTTCGCGTTATTATAAGTACGATCCTTTTGTACTTGCCAAAGAAGCTCTTCAAGTATATTACGCTCCTTATCCATCTATAAGAAAATACAAAACAGATTGGTCGGCTGTTTTTGAAACAAAGGCAAGGTTTACATCTGATGGACGTAATATTCCCGACGACCAAGCTTATCAAGCAGGTGTCGAGGATAATAGGAGAATACTACTAACCGATGATCAAACAGATTTTGGATCTCTAAATGATGAATCAAATGCAATAATTGAAGTATTTGACACTACATATGAACTATATATAAAGGAGGAAATAGAGTCAAAATCTGAAAGTGACGAGGACTGACCAATAATCCTTAATTTAAAAAGGTAATTTTATGTTATGTCATGTCATACTGTTTGTTATAATGTGATAATTTTACATTATGTCATGCCATATTACTTATATCGCATAATACTCTTATGTTATGTCATACTATTTGTTTTACATAGCACTTTTAAGTTATGTTATGTTATTTTGTTATATGTACTAGGGATGACACTCATGGTCTTGTAGGTGGCGATGGCAATGGTCCATCGCAGGGGCTATCCGGTCATGCAGTGTGGCTTAAGCCAAAAGCCAGCAAAGGGTAACTATTAAGTTTCTAGCATAAATTTAATTTCTGTACAATTAATTAAATAAATATATATACAGTAGCCATGAAATGTTTTTTTTTGTTTAACACAGGGGATTTGAGCTACAGCCTTCCAACACAGTCTTGACTATATCAAGACGTGCTTATCAGGCTCGTATGACTGCATGTTGGCCTAGGTGGACATCTATACCCAACATTGTATAGGAGACAATCTGGCAGGATTTTTTGGTACGTACGTGTGACATATCATTTATTATGTTAAGAATTCATGCTCCTGTTTGATCAATTCATATTTATGTTATTTTAAAAAAAAAATGCAGGGTGCGGTGGATCTCCACGAGACGAATTTGGACTTCTTTAAGCGCCACTGGAACAACAAAGTAGCCATAAATTACAGAGAAACAATGAATAGGGCAAAATCAAGTGGAAAAAAGCTGGGTTGGATCAGCGGTAAGGTGTGGGACAAGCTATATACTTATTGGAATAATAATTAGGAGTTTCAAGTAAATTTACTGCATATTTATATTAAATTGTTCTACTCAATTAATATATTAATTAGAATAGAACTTTTTAATTTTTTTTAAATGTATAGGCCAAATCTGCTAGAAATGCGGCAAACAGGAGCAAGAACCCGGTTACACATCATGTGGGTCCAAGTCGTTTCAGCACCATCGTGAGGACCTAGTATATTTATTAATTACATAGTTAAATATTTTAATTTATATGTTGTTAAAATTAATAGTTGATTTAGCTTTAAGTTTTAATTTAAACACACACACACACACACACATATATATATATATATATGCTTATTTCAGGAGAGACAACGTGGTGTTCCTGTGTCGTACTGGGATGTTTTTCAGCATACACATGCATTGAGTCAGATCAACGACACAGGCTCAATTTCCTACTCTTGGGACCATGATGTCAAGGCACGTGAGGTATATGTAAGTATAACATAGTTGATTTAAAGTTATAATTTAATTAAAATAGTGTTATTAAATCGACTGTTTTTGTTTAACAGGAGAAAATTCTGAAACAAAGGGTGTAATGTCCCGCAAATTCGTACTATCTGAGTTGACTACATACATCACACCTCCAACCCAAATATCACAGAAATACGAATTATTTTTTTTAGAAGAAAAAGGTAGAAGGATAACAAAAATAACAACACAGAATCTCACATTGCAGCGGAACCAAATATAATATATAACAACTTTTGGAATACAAAATTTTCTGTATACATATACATACTATTATCAGAGTACCACTATCAGAGTATAACACTTACAACACAACGGAAATAATAATAACTAGATAACGCTGAAGACTCCTGCTTCCAGCTCCTCCAAGTAAATCTGTAAAATCCTGAACTACATGACTGCCTGTACAAATTTGGGCACACAAGAGTTTAGGTCAAACAAAACAAAATAAACTCCGGGTCAGTCATGGGACTGGTATGAGTAAACAATTTAAAACAGTTTGAGAAAATAAACGACATCTCATAAGACCGCGCCATAAAACACGGAATGGTTTTTTTTCCTTATGAGAATCCAAAACACTTGATTCAACTTTCAAAGTCTTTTTGAAAATAATGATAATGTTTATATCAAAACTCTTTTGATATTATAATAATGTCTAAATCAAATAAATAGAAATCTAGTGGAACGCTTTCATCTCACGTTCCACATATATAATTAATATACAATCAAAACTGCGACCACTTATTGGGTAATGAATTTCCAACTATGACAAGGTATGGAACCACCTTCCGATAGTGTATCTCTAGAGGAGAATGCACTGGGTTCAACAAGAACATCTTGTAACCCAGCCACACATGACCGACCACTCATTTCGCTTGAGTGTATCGAATGTATATCACCAACGGTTGGGATCGGCAACTGTTTTCCCGAATGGGACAACATCGAATAGAATAAGGATCTAAATGAATTTCTCTAGATAGGTGATGATACACCTTAATGGAAGCTACCCACATAGCCATGTTGCCTGCCCGATTTTTGTCATTTCCCGGTTGCTGAGGCCTGTGGCTACGATTACTTTCCATTCATTAATAGCACAATCACTTTGAATACCACATTGTCAGATCCGTAAATCAATAATTGAGTGCACAAATATATTCTGGATATTATGCTAAGAGAATAAGTTCTCCACCACCATATATATTTGTACAGAACAAAATATGCGATCATTGGAAATACTCTGTCAGACATTTGTCCATATACGTTCGTTCTGGGATTGAACGAAACCGAAGGCACAATTTCCATTAATAGAAAAATCCCTTGCACTCTATTCCATCTCCGATTATCTTCATATAATCTGATTTGCAATGCTACTATCATTACGGAGTGGTTCTCGGATAATAATCCAACCGGTCTCTCCATATTGACAACGATATGGGCAAATACTTCAATAGTCGGTTATTTAACTATCGAAGAAAACAAACAACCATTCATTCATAATATCGAACAATCACTGAGCCCCTTAATTAATATGTCATTAATTTGATCACTTCTCTATTTCCTTTTCAATATTTGTTAATCCAAATATTTTCAATATTTATCTTGGCCTCTTACTCTATATGGAAAACATTTACAAATATCAACTTCTTTTATTTTCTATACTTAGAAAATATATTCTATTTATAATCGGAAAACATTCCAATTACTTATCTCTTTCACGCCCGTTCATTTCTACACCCAGGGAATATTTATTTATTGTATTTCCACCAGTCCACTTCCCTGGGTTAAAACGAATGTTGTATAAAACATTGTTACAACAACCCAAAATATTTCATTCAACTAAATTTCTTTAAACATCTCTCTTTGAGACTGAATCTTGTTACTTATCGGTTAATAATGGAATCAATCAAGTTGGGGTATAACTACCTCTCAGACCTTGACTGAAAACATCGTTAACTTCAAAACAGACAAGACAACTTACCTCGAACAAACACACCATAAAAACCAATTATTCATTTTTAAAATATGTATATGGTTCACTTTCTATTTTTAACAAATCTAATTTATAGATTTCCTTTTTGTTTACAATATTCTATTTTTAATTTTGTTTCCTTATCGAATTCTATATATATCGATACACTGATTTCTAGTTATCCAATTTTCTTAAAAATTAACTCCTTAAATTTCCGGAAAATTTCGCCATAACCTCCTTTGTACTGGTCAACAGTTCAAACCTCAACTCGCCTCTCTAGGCCCTTTCCGTTCAAAAAGAAAATCAAAAAGCCTAGCGGCTTGCCGATTCGGCGCATAAAAATCTCATATGGAATTTAAACGTGTACTTTATGTCGGCCACTCGAATTATAATCTTCATACACTTCATTCCATATCTATCTAACACATATCCAAATATTTCCATTTGGTTTCAACTCAATCCATTCGTCTTAACCCAATTTGCTAATTTATTTTCTAACTAGCTATATTTGCCTGTTTCACTTCTTTTTTGAACATATCACATTCAAATATATTTTAATCTACTCATGAACCCAATCTAATTCCATTTTCAACTCGAGTTACATATTCGATTTCAAACAAAAATTCTCAAATCTCTTTCACTTATCTAACGCCAATTTCGATTCAAATCTCGATTAACTATTTATTCTTCAAACTAGTTAAATCTATTTAATAACTAAAAATCTAGTTTTTGTTACAAAAATCATTTCACTTACTTCAATGGAGTTCATATTTATTTTATATCTCCAGTCTGGATTTTTCTGATGGCAATTCGGATTTTATTCCCTTAAAATCCTTTTACTTATTTAAATAAACCGTTATGGCTTTATAATGGTTCTTGCGCTACTTTTCTGAAAATTTGATTTTGACATAACTCAAAATCTATTCAACGAAATCCAGATTTTTTTCTTCCATTAGAAAACTATTATTCCAACGGTCCTGACGATTCTTGTTTCAAAGAATTTCGACTTAAGTTGAGTCCTGTATACTCAATTGAAGTTCGGAACGCCAATTTACGAACTGTCGTGCTGCGGCGAGTTCATTTTAAATATATTTAATATATAAACGTTTTAAACTTCGTTTATATATAAAATCTAACTCCATTCTAATATACTTTAATATATTTTAAACCAATTTTCCAATTCGGCTTAATATTTCCGATTATCTATAATTGTCAATTTTCCCTTACTCGGTAATAAATTTATTTATCCTTCAATCTTCTATATTTAATTCCAATTCCTTTTATAAATAAATTATTTATAAAATTCAGTATAATTGAATTTCAATTATAAACCCGTTGGATTTTTCTCAATTCAGCTTATATTCCGAATTCCGAAATATAATCAATCGTTTTGTTTCAAAATGCTTCCCAATTTTCTTTTAAATTCCTATTTGAATTTAAATGGTTTAAATTATCCAAACGATAATTTATTTCACCAAATTTATAACACTATTTATAAATTCAACTTCCTTGTTTCATATATTTAAACAAGTTCCCTTTTCAAATTTCTATTTGAAACTCCATCCCTTTGATATTCCGAATTGTGGAATAAAAACTGTTGTTCCCTTTCTAATGATTTCAAATTTTATTTTTAAATTCATATTTGAATTTAAATATTCAAATTATCTCTTGATAATTAATTCATTATACTTATAAACACTATTTATAAATTCCTTTGTTTTATATTTAAACAAGTCTATTTCGAAATCTATTTAAACCAAAATCTAATTTTGGAAATTTCTACTTATAATAACTTATATATATAACATCCAATTTATTTTCATATTCAATTTAACTTCTATTTAAGTAAATTCGAATTAATCGAATTCAAATCATAAATCCTTAAGGATTTATTTTAGTTCAATTTATATTCTGAACATCAGAATAAATTCCATCGTTTATTTCTTTAAAACGATTTCCCCATTTCTAATTTTAAATTCACATTTGAATTTAAATATTCAAATTATCCAATGATAATTTTTCCACTTTATTTATAAACACTGTTTATAATTTCACTTCAAATCTCATATTATTAATTTATAAACAACGTTTATAAATTCACTACTGGTTTTATGTATTCAAACAAGTTAGTATATTTATAGTCCAATTTAAATTCAAATTCTATTTTAGATAAAATTTTCCCTTTAAATTTCAAAAATACCAATTATCAACCACGGATTTTCTAACACTTCATATATGACAATATAATTGAGAACAAACAAATAATAATATTTTTGAGGAATCCAGTTGGATTCCTCCAACCTGTTTTCCTGCATCCACAGACGTTAGCCAACATAAATAATACCCATCCTGCTTCGAGGCAGGATATCGTGGTATAGAAGGTCATCCACTATCATAGCGTGGGGCGTATATGGTCATCCGCTAATGATACTGCGAGCATCCGCTAATGGTACTGCGGGAATCTAACCACCAATATATATAATAACCACAAACACCAAGCCTAAATAACTAATAGATTTTTATATATAATAGCAAACACTAATAAACAATTTATACACACATCCAAGGCAAACAACAATTTAATTTTAACAAAAAAAATAAATTTAAATAAATTCGAAATGAGAATTACTCACCTGATTTTTATTATCGGATATCCTAATTTTAAATCTGATTTATAGCAAAATTCAAGCTATCTCCAAGATTCTCAACCATATTCTAACTCGAATACCTTACTACTACATACTAACCCACCTTGTTTCCATGACTCCTGGACCTCATTAAATATAGATTCCATAAATTAACGACATGTTCTGCTTTTTTTATTAAATCAAATTTTAGTTAATTGAATTACCTAAACCCGACTTAGTCGCTCTTCTTCCATGATTCAAAATCCCCCTTTTTCGAGCACCAAACACTCAACGACCCCCCAACCTTGCATCACAAGGAAATTAAAACTTCAGCTAACTCGTTCAAAATCATCTGAAAGTACCAGTGTCTTAAATATAGAACTCGCACCTCCTCAAATTGGACAACAATTCCATCACCATCAAATTTGCCTCTTACTGACTAACTCCAGGCACTGTACTACCTCTCGCCCTTCCTATTGAATACCATCGCACTTCCCTTATCAGTCAGACAAATTTGTATGCTTCCAGTCCCCTTTTAAGCACCTCGTTCTCTAGTTCGATCCTTATCTCGCCCAACCTTCAACCGTTGACATTCAACCCCAATGCGTTGCACAAACTCCAACATCACGGATCTGTGAAAACTGGATCGAACGATGACTGAATCCCCACTGCAAATCGTGAGTGTCACCATCGCTATCGAACATTAGTTCATAACACACACCTTTCATCTCGCATTGAATTTCAGACCATGATAGTCATAATCGCACCCAACTAAGACACTTCCGTGAAGCCCTCCTTCACCTTGACGTTGCCGAACATCACACTACCCCCAAATCGCGAACGCCTTCTGCCCTAACTCGCGATTCCTGAACTCGAGCAACACCGGTTTGATCGTACCCTAAAAGCCGATATCGAATTGAAGACTCAAGCCATGATTTGAATACATCCGCTTATGTTTTTTTTATAAGAGGGATTCAATTTCTGGGTGATTTTGTAACTCGTGATTTTCTAAAGGAAAAGGAAGGAATTCGATTTTCGATTTTCTGATGTGAGGAAGGGAAGAAGAACTCATCGTATATATAAAAGGAGGCAAAGTGTTCGGTTTCGAATTAAAACGAGAAAATAGAAGATTATTTGAAGGCTTTGAAGTATTTTTCCTTCTTATTTCTCTGAAGCTTTTGTGTTTGCAGAAGAAAACGAGGAGAGGTCAATATTTATAAAGATGAAGACTTAGGAGCCAAGGAATTTACGTCTGTGTTGTTACATCATAGGTGATAGGTTATTAATTTGATTAGATTTTTAATTAATGCGATTTGATTCGTTCTTATCCATTACTTTTTATAATAATATATATTTCGGGGTAAGGGACCCCAAGTTAAACACAACAACTGACATACCTAGGGTTATACCACTATTTTGAACATACTGGGACAGGTTTCAAAGCCTTATTCGATCATATGGAGGAGATATTAATTTAAATTGATATGAATTAAAGTTAAAACAATTAATTCCTTGATAATAAATTATTTTTATTATCGTTTATATATAAATGATATTTATATTGACTATTTGAATTATTTTTATTCAGTTTGAACTCAAAATTATACTTCGTTTTCGTATTACGACATTTCAACATTCTTGAAATTAAACCGTAATCGATTATTAAATCGATAACTCAATATAAATATCCATTTATATTATCAACTCCATATTTAAAACAATATTAAATATTTAAAATAAATCGATTAAAAATCTGGGTCGTTACAAGGGGCATAGGTGTTGGAATCTAGTGGGAGGACTGAGTTGACTACGGAGGATGAGGATATGATTTTTGATGCTGTCATGGATCCACCTTCCCGGAACAGAGAATATGGTTATGGCAATCTAGAGGGATAGAAACTAAAATTTATAATAAAAACTGAAATTTACTCAAATTGCTATTATGAAATAATGAAAATCTAAAATTATATACAGGTTCAGACATCTCAACAGGCGTACAAGATGGCTCGGGACAAGGAGGAGATAGCACAACTCTGAACATAGATTGCAGAGCTTCATGAGTGTGATCGTCACCGCGAAGATCAGGTGGAGCAGCTTAACCAGCGGCTGGCGGAGTTTATTGCTCAGTACTGTACACCACCTTCATCTTCTGGTGGAGAGAGTTGAGGTTAGTTTGTGTTGATGTTATATATGCTTTGAGGGTTGGTGAGGCTTGATACAATTATGATGGTTGTATATATTGATGTTGTGTTGATGTTTTGGGTATGATGTTGGTGATGATATGGTTTGGACATGGTGTTAGTGATGATGTTTTGGAAATGGTATGTACATATATGTTGTGTTGGTGACGTTGGGTTGTTGTATTATGTAAATATTGGTTTATGGTATGTGTTTTGTGTTTGATTTATGTATAATATTGTGTTTAGGTGTATATATGATTGAGAATGAGACTTATATGCTTAAAATGGAGCAATTCTGATGGATACATATATTTTGTGTGGATGGAAGGGATCGATTTGAAATCTGTAAGAAAAAACCTAGATTTCCAACGACTGGTGACGGCTTACAGGTCGTTGTATTTCAGCGGCTTCCAACGACTATTTTCAACATTTTTCAACAGTTTCCAATGGCTATCTGGATAGAAATAAAAGACATGTGGCCATGTTTTACAGTTGGAAGTCGTTGGAAACCGTTGATCCGTATACCAATGGCCTTACCAATGGCTTCCAACGACCACACCAACGGCCCATGGCTGTACTGTTCCTCTTACAGGGAAACAAAGGTGAGTTAATTCATTTTTCTTAATCAGATGATGTGGAATATATATCCTGATTGTTGGATATGGTTATTTTGCTCATTTTACCTGCTATACAGTTTAGAGCATTAGCTACGATAAAAGTAAATGCATGCTACAACATAAGTTAAAACCTAAACAAAATATTACCAGGAACCCTTCAAATTTATGTTTCCATTGTCCATCCACGTTACAGTGAGTCGTGGTTTTTAGTGTACTCTATTTCTTTTGTATATTTGCAAAATTAATATAGATGTCAGTTAAATAGACAATTTTTATTTTTGTTGATTTAGCAAAATCTTCTGTGGGTATTAAAAAAAGTCACATTCAATATGCGTTACAAGCAATCAAGTTAAGCGGAATTTTACTCGACAAACTTGTTCCAATATGTGCTTATGTGAATGGAAGAATTTGCATTGATTTCATTTTTAATTGTTTCGCCACGCACTAAAAAATATATTGAAATATAACCAACAGATATTAGTCCTTAGTTAAACAATTCAGTCCTAAAATTATACTTAAAGAACAATTTGAAACTGAAATTTTGTCTTTATTTCTCATGTCCCGAAAAAGTTTTAAGACTGCATAATCAATCTTAAATTTTAGAAACTGAAATTTCAATCTTAAACATAGTTAATTACGGATATTTAAAGATCGAAGCACAGTTTTTAATCGGCCTCCAAATTATAATGTAGAAAAGTAATAATTTCATTTTATCTACTCACAATTTTAAAATAATTATGTATTTATAAATACACATATATTATTTAAAAAAATAGTTCACTTATAATCATACTTTTTATAACCATGTCGTTACTCGAATCGTGCTGACTTAAAGTTCACGATTTTGATGGTTCAACCGGTCAAAAAAATTAGAATCGTAATTTCTTTTTCTAAAATTTATACATTTATCAACAACTTATATGCAGTACTATTAAAATAAAAATACTACATATATAAATTATAGATGATCTTAAATTTGTATAACATAATATGTGTGATGTTGTAGTTCAAAACTACATTGTGTATACAGCAGAGCAATGCACAATGCTAGAAGTTTAATGATGATAAACTTAATAAATTTAAAAGTGATATTGGAGAAATAAGTAGCGGTGAAAATTGAAGTGGTTGAATGCATGGTTAAATTTTAGGACAATGGTGATTTTTGTAATATAGATTTATTTATTTTCTTCTGATTAGTACAAATGATGAGAATGAGATAGAGCTATATGGTGAGAAAGTAAAAGAAAAATAAAAGAATCATGATTCAACCATCTAAAATTGATAAGTTAATTGCTAGTTTTAAAATCCAATCGAGGTTCATGGACAATTGAAGTCTGATTGAGTTTATTCGAGGTCAGACTGTTGTTTGGTAAGGCCATGAAAACAATGCTTATGATAACTATCAAATATGTTACAATGCAGCAAACACAGATACACAATCTATCACAATTTCCTTTATCATCCAATTCTACACAAACTAACTCCGTCATTGAAGTATAAAACATAAAAATATATAATAGAAATTTTAAAAGAATAATGTGGCCCTGGCAGTTGTGTTACACACAAAGCTGCAATTATCAATCAACAACATCTCGTGGTCCACTTGTACATCTGTATTAACGTCATATCAAATAGTTGTTTTTTCCTCTTTTTTTGTTTTAATGAAAGCAACTTATTAAAATTTAGATCCATAAACAATAAATTAGTAAACCTAATTGTTCTAGAAACCAATACAATGATCAAAGCAAAAGCTTCAGAAGCTAGTTTTGCTAAAAAATACTATTTAAAAGCATTCAACCAAAAGTTGCAAAAGTTGAGAAATACATCTTAAGCCATAAGAGTGCTTGCTGTGCTCGACTCATATTTCCATACATGATGAAGCTTCTTGGTCTTTTTGCAGTAGCGAGCAAGACGATGAATCCTACTCTCAATAAGGATGAATCTAAACTTGGAATCTTTATCCTCCATATTCTTGTCCAAATGCTTTCTAATTGTCAAAACCCCTTCTTAATTAAGGTATGAAGTCCCTTAGAGCATTCCTAACAGTGGGAATGCTCTTGAAATATGAAAGTTGGGATGATCCCAACTTTATTCTGCAAACTCACGCTACAGCTGTATAAATTCAAGCACGAGTTTGTAGCTAAAGCGGGGATCGTCCCCGTGTTTTTTTTAGAACATGAATACGTAAATGGCAAAATGAATGTCGTTTATGCCTTAAAACGGCATTCATTTTGCCGTTTATCCCAAAAGGGATTTCTGATTGCTGTTTTATTTTTTTTGTTTTCCTATCTGAATTCGGATTTCTGATTTTGAATATTTGCAACGTTGATTGTTTACTGTGCATGATTGTTTAGATGATTTTTTTTATGTTTTCCTAATTCATAATATGTTTATATTTTTTGTTAAACTTGATAAATTTGTAAAATTTTACAGAAAATAAATATGTTATATTCTATGGAAATTAAAAATGTTAAATTTTGTGAAAATTAAATACGTTAGATTATATGGAAATTATGTACGTTATATTATATGGAAATTAAATACGCTAGACTATATTGAAATTTAAAACGTAAGTTTTTTTGGAAATTAAACACGTAAGATTCCATGGAAATTAAATACCATAGATTCTATGGAAATTACTTAGGTTAGATTGTATAGGAATTAAATATGTTAGAGTTCATAATTTTTTGTTTAGTGTACATGTTTACAAATAGAAAGTAAATATGTTACATTCGAGTGTTTAACTATTTGGTTTTTTGTATAGTTATTATTGATTAAAGCATGAATTTTAGTAGGAAATTTAGTTTGAACTTTCTTATTTGATCATTTAGGCATCCACAAACAAGCTTAGTTGTTTTCCTAAGGCATCCATAAAGTCAAAATGGAAAACAAATTACGTTGACTTGACTTCGAAAATAAAAACAAGCGTACAAACCAAAATCAAAACAAACTAAAAAATACACATAATCATTCAAATTAAAAACCAACCTAGGAAATTGAAGTTCGTAACAAATACTTCATAACGCATCCCGATGAATTCTTCTACATTCTAGCACTTCCCTCTTCGTCTTGATACCTTTGATGTTGCGCTCTCATAATGCTTTTTTTTGGGCTAAAACATACTCTAAAACCTCTCCAAAAAAATGAGAAACATCTTTCGCTAGAAACTCATTTTCATTTTCATATATATATATTAAAAATCTAATTTCCGTATTATTCAGACAATTAATATATAATAACATGAATATTTTATAACACAAGAATACTTCAGAAAATTTCGGCAGCATAATGGTAGGGTAATTAAAACCGGCACTGTCCCTAGTACGGCTCCTCGAGCTACCTTAGGCCTCGTGGCGTTTACAAGGGGTTTAGTTTCCTAATACATTTTTTCTAGGCAATATATTGCCACAATATCAACCAATTTCATTTCAACCACAATCAAACACCAAAAATCAAACAATTCCACATCACAATACAATCAAGTCGTCCATGGTCTGTGGACGACGGCGTCGGGAGTTTGTCTGCAACCTAATATAATTTTATTCAATTATTTTTGGATTCAGAAATCTCACTTTGCTTTCGGCTTCGCCTAAAATTGATGCGAGCTCTAAAAATTCTCCGGTCTCTTCTAGAATGTAGAAGACATCGTCACGGTCCCGATGTCTCTTGTTTCACTGGATTTCAACAACATAGCAAAAGGATATGATTTTTATTTTATAATCATACTTTGTGATGGTTTTAAAGTGTTAAAACATTTTAATTAAATCAAAGTCGTTACCTCTCTGAAACTGTTCAAACTAGGGTTCCAATTTTTCTGCATACCCGTGTAGCGATGTGTCGATCGGGCGGTGCAGCATCGAAGAGGGAGGGAAGGGCTCTCCGGTACCGGTGGTTACGCTCAGATCGGTGCAAAGATGGTGGCACGGAGGCACTTGGAAGCAGCGATATTCATGGAGGTGATACGACCAAACCAGGGAATGAGGAGAGGTGAGGCTTATATGGATTTAAAGCTCTCGAGGAGCACTACAAAAACTTCAACGGGGGCGTTCGATTTCATTAAGTATTTTGACCAAATTTGAAGAGAGAAGCTCTCAATCCTTTCCCGTCGTCGCCTGTAGGGGTTACGGGATTTGAGATAATGAAGACACAATGTGATTGGCCCATGGATTTTATATTTATTTTTAATTCCTTTAAATCCAAAAATACCCCCCAGTCCATACGAACTCCAATTCAAACCCAATGACTATCGCCCTTAGCTAAATACCCCCATTCCGGACACAATGGAATATGTTTTGTAAGCCCATTCGACTGTTTCTGTCAGTTATTCTTCAAATTAAAATATTAAACATTCAATTTTAGATTTGAACGTACATTTTAATTTTTCGGGGCCACATACTGATTCCAAAAATTCCCAAAAATAATTCGAGGTATGTTAGGACGATACGGTCCCAACAAAATTAATTTCGTCGAATTTGGAGACCGTTTGAAAAATGGACTTTCTCTGGTCGATCCAATTCAAACTGAAGTTACCAAACGCGTTTTCTTTTGCCACGCTCACAAATTAATTCCAAAAATTATGGAATTTTAACCCTAGCATAAATTGACATTCCGGATCCAATCAATGTGGTTCTATCGAAAACGGAGGTCGTTTGCAAAATGTCTATTTTCAAGGGCGATATTTATATTAAATTTCATTACGACTATTCTGAATATTCAACTGGCCATACCTTTTGATTCCCGCTATGAAATTTCAATTTTTCAGATTCGTTAGAAAGATATTTTTAAACAGATTTAAATATTTTTGGTTTCACTAAAGTCCGATTTATTTTGCGTCCTGTACATTCAGTCAAAGTTCAAATTCAAATTTTCGAACTACCGCGCTATTTCTAACTCCTTTTAAAATTAAAATAAATATATTCGTTCTAACTTCGATTTAAATAATTTTTTTAATCGTTATTATTTAAAATAAATTATTTTAACTATTCAAAATTCAGTAAAATAGCTAAAATAAAAAAATTAAATTGGTTCTGATTTTTCAGGTTGTTACAATCTCCCCTACTTAAAAACTTTTCGTCCCCGAAAAGGAAACAACAGTAAAGTAAGAAACAAAACGGAAAATGTAAAATATTGTAAATATACCTTGCACTAGATCTAGTTAGAGATATCCACTCTACACTGGGGATAAGCCTGTTTGATGCTATCCGCGATCTCCCATGTACAGTCTCTAGGATCTCCGATCCACTGCATTTTGACTAGATGAATTCTTTTGTTCCTCAAGACTCGGGTTTCTTTGCCAATGATCTTTACCGGATCCTTTCTTACTGGTAAGCTCGGGGTAATCTCCAAATCTTGCTGTGTAGCTTCCTCCACAAACAAGTCTGGATCATGTACATGCTTCCTGAGTTGAGACACATGGAATACATCATGTACCCCTGGCAAGCAGTCAGACAACTGAAACCTGTAAGCGAGAGTTCCAATTCTTTATAGAATAGGGAATGGACCAATGAACCTCGGCGCCAACTTCCCAGTCTTTCCAAAACGAACTACTCCTCTCAATGGGGAAACCCTCAAGTACACATAATCGCCAACAACAAATTCCAAATCCCTTCTTCTTGAATCTGCATAGCTTTTCTTTCGGCTCTGAGCTGCTAGTAATCGCTTCTTAATGAAATCAATTTTATCCGAAGCTTCTCGAATCATATCGGGACGCAATACTAGTCTATTGCCTGGTTCTACCCAACATGTGGGAGATCTACAAGGCCTGCCATACAATGCTTTAAATGGCAACATTTGCAAGCTTTCTTGGTAACTGTTATTATAAGTGAAATCAACCAAATGCAAGTGATCTTCCCATGATCCGCCAAAATCAAGAATACATGCCCGCAACAAGTCTTCTAGTATACGTTTCACCCTCTCAGTCTGGCCATCTGTTTGAGGATGATAAGCGGTGCTCAGATTTAATTTTGTTCCCAACTCTTCTTGGAATGCTTCCCAGAATTTACTAGCGAATATCGGATCACGATCACTAACAATTCTACTGGGAACTCCATGTAGTCGGAAAATTTCTTCGAAATAAATTTTCGCCAGACTTTGAGCTATTCTAGTTGATCTGACAGGAATAAAATAGACAGACTTCGTGAAATGATCTACGATCACCCAAATACTGTCATTACCTTTCCTGGTTCGGGGAAAGCCATCGATAAAATCCATGGAGATTTGATCCCACTTCCAACTTGGAATTTCTAGTGGTTGTAACAATCCGGCAGGTTTCTGCTGATCACTTTTGACTTGCTGGCAAGTGGAACACCTTCTAACATAAATGGAATTGTCTCTTTTCATAGATTTCCACCAAAACGTGCGCTTGAGATCATGATTCATTTTACTCACCCCTGGATGAATATAAATCTTGGATTTACGACATTCATCCATTACTTCGCTTCTGAGCTTAGGGTTATTCGGGACACAAATTCGTCCTTTTAACCTCAAATCTCCTTTGTTATCTATTTGGAAACTCTAGGGTTCGCCTTCCCGAACTCTTTTACTAATTCTCTGAATAAATTCATCATCTTTCTGGAGAGCAGAGATCTTATCAATCAATGAAGGTGTAATAATGAGATTGGCGATGATAAGATTGGCGACGACCGCATTCTTGTTGCTGAGCACATCGGCTACAACATTGGCTTCCCCTGGAGTATACAAGATGTCCAGATCATAGGCCACAAGAAATTCTAACCAACATTGTTGCCTCAAATTCAGGTCCCTTTTGGTGAACAGATACTTCAAGGATTTATGGTCTGTATATAATTCGAACTTCTCACCCAAAAGATAATGCCTCCATATCTTTAAAGAAAACACATTGGCCAACAACTCAAGATCATGAGTAGGATATCTCTTCTCATGTAGCTTCAATTGACGGCTAACATAAGCAACTACTTTGTCTCTTTGCATTAATACCACCCCAGTACCTTCAATAGAAGCATCTATCCAAACTTTAAAATCTTGATTGCCATCAATAATAGTCATCATTGGAGCAGTAGTCAACCGCAATTTCAGCTCTTGGAAAGCTGCCTCACATTCCGTTGTCCAATTAAACTTTGTGTGCTTCTTTGTAAGCTTCGTTAATGAATAAGATAGTTTCGAAAAATCTTTAATGAATTTCCGATAATAGCAAGCCAATCCTAGGAAACTTCTGACTTCAGTAGGCGTGCTAGGCTGCTTCCATTCTTGAATGGCTATGATTTTGCCAGGATCTAGTGAAATTCCTTCCTTTGATACTACATGATCGAAGAACTTCACTTCTTCTTGCCAGGCCTTTAATACATTCTTTCTCAGAATTTCCAAAACTTGTTCCAAATGCTTCTCATGCTCGACAGTTGATTTAGAGAAGATTAAAATGTCGTCAATGAAAACCAGCACAAATTTATTCAAAACATCCCGAAATACTCTGTTCATTAAATCGACAAAGTAAACAGGAGCATTGCATAAATCGAACGACATTACTAACCACTCATAAAATATGTCTGGACCTCTGAAAGCTGTCAAAGGAACACATTCTTCGGCAATCCGTAGTTGATGGAAACCTGTAGCTAGGTCCATTTTAGAAAATACTTTCGCTCCATTCAACCGATCGAACAAATCATCTATACGGGGAAATGGGTATTTATTCTTGAGCGTCTGTTTGTTTAAATGTAACGACCGAGAATCTCGCTCGATCTGAATCAGTCGCTAGACCGACCAAGACCGTACTAAATGCCTGATTGTTTTGAGAACACGACAAATTAGAACGCAGACAGAAGAACATTTCATTGTATATTACAACAATTCCATCAGAATACAAGAATATACAGAGTAAGAATAAATATTACACAGAAAATATCAGAGATTTAAATTACAATTAAATACATCACAACGGAAAATAATACAAAACACAACTAGAAGTAATACATGAATACAGAGCTTTCCGAGTATCGTTCTAGCTGTAAATCAGGATCCTGTGAATATAAACCTGCAAAACCAAAACTACTAGCTGCCCATGTCAAAATAAGGGCACCCAGAGTTTAGGTTAAAAACAATAAACTCCAGGAAAGTCATGTGACTGGTGTGAGAACTAAAACAGTTATTAATCTTTATTTTAAAGTTAGGTAAATCAAGGGACCACGCCGCTAACGCGGAACGGGTTTCCTCCAAAGAACACCAATGCATAAAACAAACAGCTCAATGCTAAATAAAGAACAATGAAGCTATTATAAGACCCAGATCCCATCACACAATGCAACGCAAGCCGGTGGATAGGGTTATTACCTTATAATAGCCAAAGAATGCTTGATACGCTAAATTTCATGTTTTAATTCTTAATCAGACTCTAATCGTAAATTAGTAAGAGAACGATTCACTAAGTATTAACCCCGAAGGCCGAAACCAACATCGGATCAATACCCAGGAAACCACCCATCTTAGCTCGTTTCCAGTTAGTTTCTGATTTTATATACAATCATAAATATCAATCATAGGCGGCATGAATGTCCCATACCACTATGTCGCCATATATAGGTATACAATCAAAACCGCAAAATGTCGTATTGGAAGTTGGGTTATCATTTATGATATGAACCGAGGCTAGGGATCGTCCTCACCGATTCGAAACAATCTAGCCCATGTCTCAGGCAAGCGCGCAGACAAGCCTTGGATTGTCAGGGCCGGTCCACACGGAGTGGATTATTATGCCTGAACAATACGTCTCCCCGCCCTATGGGGCGTAAATGAGCGAACGAATGACTCCATCGGCTTCACATAGTCACCGATATATCCGAGGCGCCTCGCAAACCAACAACCACATAAGTCAAACTCGTCAGGGCGTGTAAAACCACTGACGCCACTTCTAACTAGAAGGAAACGCATGCCCTCCCTGATGTCCGTCTCCCGTTTTTGGTTCATACCGGGTGTGAAACACGCGAATTAAACGTTACACAAAGCTATGCCACAAAGGTCGTGCTTTGATCATCAACCACAAGACTTTGCTTTTCAACAGAATCCTTGATCATTTGCCACTTAGGCATGCCACACAGGCAATTCACTCTATGTGTTTGATATCCATTAGTATATAACCCCTGAGCTCGTACGTCTCAGAGAAGGGCGTTAAGCAAGAGAATAAATTCTCCGCCGCCAAACATATATATATTTAATAGAAATCAATCACACAGAATAAAATCCAATGTCAGACACACAGTCCAATTACAAGTTCGTTCTGGGTCTGAACGAAACCGGAGGCACCTAGTACCCCACATATCCATCGATCTCCAAGTACGTCTGGATGATCACCAACTGATTCCCTCCTCTTGGGTGTACGGCCCAATCAAGATCATCAGTAATTATCCAAACGACGTGAAGACCTCCGGTCTTCAACCACCGTCTTCATCTTCGACTAATCGTCGAATCAGTTATTCAGAATGGGATAAACCCAGTCTTTCTGAATAACTCGCGTATATAATAAACAAGTGTTACACAAACACAACATACGCCTCATTCCAATTCATCAGTAACCGTAAATTAGTAAGAGAAAAATTCCCCAAATATTAACCCCGAAGGCCGAAACCAACATCAGATCAATACCCAGAAACCATTCATCTTAGCCAACCTACAGTTAGTTTCTAAATTTCACATTCTTAGGGAAAGGTTTCCATTAATTTTATCAAAGATAAATTCTTTTAAATTTATTCTTTAATCTTACTTTGGATGTCATTTCAAACCAGATTATGGTTTTCCAAACTAGTTGGAATTAGCGAACCACACCGAAGTAATTATTTATTTTATTTCCCAATCCCAACCTATTCATCCCATGAAGCAAAACTGGTAATACTCCATATCTAACACCATGGTGTTATCGGTAAAATTAATTACCATTTCACGTTCAAATCTAATTAAAGATTTATCTATCGCCTGGAGCAAAACTGGTGATACTCCATTCTCGATCTTTTCAATCTAATTAAAGATTCATTAAAACTCCACTTAGTTTTAATCTTCAACTGGGTTAAAGAATCAATGTCATTTAAAACACGGTTCACGATAAACCCAAAATCATATTCCATACTATCAGCTTTTAACCGTAAATTAGCAAGTGAGCAATTCCCTAAGTATTAACCCCGAAGGCCGAAACCAACATCAGATCAATACATAGGAAACTATTCAACTTAACTAATCTCCAGTTAGTTTTTGATTTGCTTAACTCAGTGGGTCTAAGAACAGTATTATTGAAGATATCGTTCACGACAACCCAAAATCACATTCCATTAATTATCGGATTAAAGAACAAGTGTTATTTAAAACACTGTTCACGATAAACCCAAAAATCAATTCAAATTCAATTCCAATTAAATATCATTTAATTGGTATACTTCATTAAATCCAAATAAAAAGATTTAATCTTTTTCTCGACTGGTTTAAGAACAGTGTTAATGAAGACACCATTCACGACAAACCCGAATCACATTTGATATTAAATACAAGCCTCTGAATAGAAAATATATCGGCTTATATTCACTATCAAATTCTACGACCAACAAATATCGTATTGGAAATAACGATATCTATATATCTTTCAAATTTCCATAACGCTATCTGTATAATCACGAAATCCAACATCGAAATATTCCAAAGACAATTTCGATTCAAATCCATTCCAATTCAATTATTGGAAATTCTGTTTATTTTCAAAACCATTTCAAATCCACTTTATTCATTTTAAAAATAAATAGAATTATAATTCTAGTTCAAAACTAGTTCATTTCGATAAAAATCTATTTTTATCTTTTCAAATATGGAGTTTTTCATTCCAATTCTTTCCAAATCATTTCTTATGATTTTACACAAATTATTGATATTTTTAATAATTTTATCAAAGCCCGTACAGTCGATTTCCATCAACAGTCATCGAACTGCACTTACAGCGACCTTTTCCAAATTTGATTTGGACATAATTCCAAATCCAACCGTTAGATTTCAAATCTCTAATATTCAATAGAAAGCTCTTTTCGATACAAACCCAACGGTTCCGGTTTCAGGAGAATCTGACGGTCGAATCTTCCGCAACGTCCATTCGAAGTCAATGGTCGAAATTCGCGAACTGCCGCGGCGCGGCGCATTCCATTCAGGCCATTATATATATATATATATATATATTTCATCGATTTTCTTTCAAAACGTATTTTATAAATCGTTTTAAATTCGTTTTCGAAACGATTTCAACTTCATATTCAACTTCTAATCTAAATTGAATATTCCACTTCATCGATATACAAATGATAATATTTTCAAAACGTTATATTTTGAAATCACTTCGTTTTCTATATTCATTATAAAAATGAATAAAATCATATAAATATCGTTCATGTCAAAATGGCGTCAATCTAGTCAATACGGCTTTTATATATTTCTATTTTCAAATATTCTATTTCAAATATTTCTTTTCAAATATTCTATTTCAAATATTTTTATTCAAATATTCCATTCCAAATATTTCTATTTCAAATATTCTATTTCAAATATTTCTATTTCAAAATTGGAATGAGGCCCAATCAATTACCATATAATGTTAATTATATGGATTTTTCTACAACACATGTATATTATAACAACGATAAATAATCAACCATCATCCAGAGTGCACCACACAACTGCATAAGCATATAATATAAATAATTAACGCTTACACAGTCTGTCAATCCATCGATTGACATACAACTAAACAATCGGGATTAGTGTACGTCCAATCTCATCCCAATACCCGTGTTGGGTTTCAAATCAACAAACACAGATTTTATTTGTGCAGTTGGGCGATGTGTAAAATTTACCGTCCCAATCAATATCAGTCAAATCAGTGTACATAAACAAATCGTCTGATTTGTTTATAAATATTTATTTTATATATACGTTAAAAATCATATTTTTAACTATAAAATATTTTCCACTATAAAATATTTTATTTCATTCCACATCACACAATTAACTACACATCAAAATCAAACAAACAAACAAGCCGTCCATGGTCTGTGGACGACGGGTGTCGGGTGCTACTAAACACCATCTGCGTCCTAATATATATTTCAACTAGAAATAAAAATAAAAGTGAGGAGTTCTCACCGACTAGCTAATCTAAACGCCACGATTGTTCATATGTAGAAATCTTCGTCGTGCTCGCCTTTTGTCAATTTCATTGTCCGTAGCCACTACATATATAAAAATCACATTTTTATAATGTTGCTATGTATATAAAAATCGCATATTTATAATCACTCTTCATGGATAAAAATCACATTTTTATACCGCTACTATATCAATAAAAATTCTATTTTTATACCGTTATTCATATAATAAAGATTATATTTTTATATCACCGCTCCTATAAAAATCACATCTTTGCTCCTTCTACATAATAAAGATCGAATTTTTAATACTTATATAATATAAAAATCATATTTTTAATCTTCCTATCATATAAAAAATCTAATCTTTATTTTATTATCCTATATAAAATCTAGTCTTTCTATTTTTATTAAAAAAACAAAACTCATCTTTATTCGATTAAAACTCTCGCCCTTTCATGATTAAAAATCATTCCTTTACATGTTAACAATCCTAACTTTTTGTTAATAAAAAATCAAACTTTTTATATTTATAAATAATAACTGAAATTAAAACAATATTTAAAGCAAAAACAATAATAAACACTCACGGTTTTTGTCGGAGGAGGAGGCGAGGGCTTGGAGGAACTCGAATTGGGTGTTTTTGTGGGGGTTTCACGTCAGTTAAGGAGGCCGGGGGGGGGGGGGGGGGAGGGGGTGAAGTCGCGGTTGGTGGTCGCGGGCGGTGGGCTCCGGTGGTCGTGTTGGCTGAGCGACGTCGCAGGGGGCTAGGGTTCGGCGTCGTTGGAGTTTTAGGGGATTGGGGTCGCGTGCGTCGCTTGAGGGAGGAGGAGAGAGGGAGAAGGCAGGAGAAGCAGAAGAGGGGGGTCTGCTCGAGGCGGCGCTCCACTTGGGAGAGCGGCGGTGGATGAACGTCGGTTTTTTTCTTTTCTTTTATTTATTATTTCTTTGACGGTTGACTGAATAGAAGAGGGGGAGGAGAGAGTATAAGGGAGATTATATAATATAATATATTTAATTATATTTTAATTTCCAAAAGTAACTTTTTATTTTCAACTCGAAATCAAACCCACCACCTGTCGTCGCTAGCTAATTACCCCCATTCCGAACACAATGGGATATGTGTTGTAAGCTGATTCGATCGTTTCGATCAGTTTTCGTCAAAATCAATATATAACTCTATATATTGAATTTGAACTCGTATTTCAATTTACCGGGGCCACATACGGACTCTAAAAATTCCTGAAAAATATTTTCTAGCTTCGTATTGACGATACGGTCCTAGCAAAACTAATTTCATCGAATTCTGAGACCGCTGGAAAAATGGTCATTTTCCAGTCGATTAAAATCAACTGAAATTGGTCAAACGCGTTTTCGTTCGCTACGCTCACATATTGATTCGAAAAATAACGAATTTTGAAATCTAGCAATAACTTGACATCATGGATCCAACAAAAGTGGTTTCGTCGAAAACCGAGGTCGTTTGCAAAATTGCTATTTTTAAGGGCTATAATTCCATAGCGACTATTCTGAATTTTCAACTGGGCATAACTTTTTATCCCTGCTATGAAATTTTAATTTTTTGGATTCGGTGGAAAGATATTCTCAATTAGATTCTAATATTTTTGGTTTCACTAAAATCCGGTTTATTTTGAATCCTGTACATTCATTTGAATTTTGAAATCGAATTATCGAACTACCGCGCCATTTTCAATTCCTTTTATATTTATAAACAAATATTTATATTCTAACGAAGATATATATATATATATATACACCTTCGAATTCTATTCAAAATAAATTCTCGTCGTTATTATTTAAAATAATTCATTTTAAATAATCAAAATTCGCTAAAATTACCAAAATAAAAATTTTAAATTGGCTCGGATTTCCGGGTTATTACAATCTCCCCTCCTTAAAACTTTTCGTCCCCGAAAAGGAACAAAGCCGAAAGTTGTTTCACAAACCAACTCAACTTTCATTATTTTTTTTTACAACTTAAATTCTTCAACTTTTCAGTATCTAAGAACTTTTCAAATTTTTCAAAAATTTGGCTAACACCCTAAATTTTCGAAAAATTTCGCCATAACCTCCCCTGCACCGGGGACTTCGGGATATTTCACATAGCTTCCCATAGCCTTCTTCAATCCAAAAGAAAAAGAAAAAGCCAAGCGGCTATCCAATCGGCTCATAAAATCATCATCACCCAAACAAAACAGTAAATTATGGTAAACATGTACCTATTTGTCGGGCAGACAATTTTATTCTCTGCTCTAGCCTCCTTGCAATGACCTGTTCAATGTAAGTACATGTATATGCATGCATATGCGATAAATTTTCAATACAACTCACTATTTGATTCAATTTGGTTATAGGTTCAACATTTTAATTACTCAACCAATAATCAAACCACACAACCAGCAATCCATTAGTTGATTATCATTTCAAATTCATAATTTTGATATGTATACCGAAAATCATCTTTTTGATGCCAATTCACAACAATGTATTCTAGCTATATTTTGGTACTCACACCAGTCAATTGGAAATATATAGATATCCCACTTTCAGCACTCGAATATGAATTCAGATGATGATATATCAATCACCAGTATCATCAGAGTCATCTCCGGCGACTACAGTGTGATTCTATATCTATCGAATATATTTGAGGCTTCTAATACACGTGGATCAGATGTATATCAAAATCTCTATATATTGGATTGTCCAAATCAATACAATAAATATTCAAATACGGATAATCGATTTAAATTTTCAAAACAAAATTGTTTTCAATTTAAAAATATACTCTTCACACTCGTTCTAGGATACTACTGATCCTATCTCTAACGAGTCATTCTCATTGGATATTACCAATCCAATTCTGATGAATTCTTTCGTTTGGTTCTAACGTGTCTTGTTCTCGAGCTTTGTAAACCAAAGCTCTAATACCAAATGTAACGACTGAGAATCTCGCTCGATCCGAATCAGTCGCTAGACCGACCAAGACTGTACGAAATGCCTAATTGTTTTGAGAACACGACAAATTAGAACGCAGACAGAAGAACATTTCATTGTATATTACAACAATTCCATCAGAATACAAGAATATACAGAGTAAGAATAAATATTACACAGAAAATATCAGAGATTTAAATTACAATTAAATACATCGCGGCGGAAAATAATACAAAACAAAACTAGAAGTAATACACGGATACAGAGCTTTCCGAGTATCGTTCCAGCTGTAAATCAGGATCCGGTGAATATAAATCTGCAAAACCAAAACTACTAGCTGCCCGTGTCAAAATAAGGGCACCCAGAGTTTAGGTTAAAAACAATAAACTCCAGGTAAGTCATGTGACTGGTGTGAGAACTAAAACAGTTATTAATCTTTATTTTAAAGTTAGGTAAATCAAGGGACCACGCCGCTAACGCGGAACGGGTTTCCTCCAAAGAACACCAGTGCATAAAACAAACAGCTCAATGCTAAATAAAGAACAATGAAGCTATTATAAGACACAGATCCCATCACACAATGCAACGCAAGCCGGAGGATAGGGTTATTACCTTATAATAGCCAAAGAATGCTTGATACGCTAAATTTCATGTTTTAATTCTTAATCAGACTCCAACCGTAAATTAGTAAGAGAACGATTCACTAAGTATTAACCCCGAAGGCCGAAACCAACATCAGATCAATACCCAGGAAACCACCCATCTTAGCTCGTTTCCAGTTAGTTTCTGATTTTATATACAATCATAAATATCAATCATAGGCAGCATGAATGTCCCATACCACTATGTCGCCATATATAGGTATACAATCAAAACCGCAAAATGTCATATTGGAAGATGGGTTATCATTTCTGATATGAACCGAGGCTAGGGATCGTCCTCACCGATTCGAGACAATCTAGCCCATGTCTCAGGCAAGCGCGCTGACAAGCCTTGGATTGTCAGGGCCGGTCCACACGGAGTGGATTATTATGCCTGAACAATACGTCACCCCGCCCTATGGGGCGTAAATGAGCCAACAAATGACTCCATCGGCTTCACATAGTCACAGATATATCTGAGGCGCCTCGCAAACCAACAACCACATAAGTCAAACTCGTCAGGGCGTGTAAAACCATTGACGCCACTTCTAACTAGAAGGAAACGCATGCCTTCCCTGATGTCTGTCTCCCGTTTTTGGTTCATACCTGGTGTGAAGCTCGCGAATTAAACGTTACACAAAGCTATGCCACAAAGGCCATGCTTTGATCATCAACCACAAGACTTTGCTTTTCAACTGAAGCCTTGATCATTTGCCACTTAGGCATGCCACATAGGCAATTCACTCTATGCGTTTGATATCCATCAGTATATAACCCCTGAGCTCCTATGTCTCAGAGAAGGGCGTTAAGCAAGAGAATAAATTCTCCACCGCCAAACAGATATATATTTAATAGAAATCAATCACATAGAATAAAATCCAATGTCAGACACACAGTCCATTTACAAGTTCGTTCTGGGTCTGAACGAAACCGAAGGCACCTAGTACCCCGCATATCCATCGATCTCCAAGTACTGGACGATCACCAACTGATTCCCTCCTCTTGGGTGTACGGCCCAATCAAGATCATCAGTAATTATCCAAACGACGTGAAGACCTCCGGTCTTCAACCACCGTCTTCATCTTCGACTAATCATCGAATCAGTTATTCAAAATGGGATAAACCCAGTCTTTCTGAATAACTCGCGTATATAATAAACAAGTGTTACACAAACACAACATACGCCTCATTTCAATTCATCAGTCACTAACCGTAAATTCGTAAGAGAACAGTTCCCCAAATATTAACCCTGAAGGCCGAAACCAACATCAGATCAATACCCAGGAAACCATTCATCTTAACCAACCTACAGTTAGTTTCTAAATTTCACATTCTTAGGGAAATGTTTCCATTATCAAAGATAAATTCTTTTAAATTTATTCTTTAATCTTCCTTTGGATGTCATTTCAAACCAAATTATGGTTTTCCAAACTAGTCGGGATTAGCGAACCACACCGAAGTAATTATTTATTTTATTTCCCAATCCCAACCTATTCATCCCATGAAGCAAAACTGGTAATACTCCATATCTAACACCACGGTGTTATCGGTAAAATTAATTACCATTTCACGTTAAAATCTAATTAAAGATTTATCTATCGCCTGGAGCAAAACTGGTGATAGTCCAATCTCGATCTTTTCAATCTAATTAAAGATTCATTAAAACTCCACTTAGTTTTAATCTTCAACTGGGTTAAAGAATCAATGTCATTTAAAACACAGTTCACGATAAACCCAAAAGCACATTCCATACTATCAGCTTTTAACCGTGAATTAGCAAGTGAGCAATTCCCTAAGTATTAACCCCGAAGGTCGAAACCAACATCAGATCAATACCCAGGAAACCATTCAACTTAACTAATCTCCAGTTAGTTTTTGATTTTCTTAACTCAGTTGGGTCTAAGAACAGTATTATTGAAGATACCGTTCACGACAACCCAAAATCACATTCCATTAATTATCAGATTAAAGAACAAGTGTTATTTAAAACACTGTTCACGATAAACCCAAAAATCAATTCAAATTCAATTCCAATTAAATATCATTTAATTGGTATACTTCATTAAATCCAAATAAGAAGATTTAATCTTTTTCTTAACTGGGTTTAAGAACAGTGTAAATGAAGACACCATTCATGACAAACCCAAATCACATTTGATATTAAATACAAGGCTCTGAATAGAAAATATATCGGCTTATATTCAATATCAAATTCTACGACCAACAAATATCGTATTGGAAATAACGATATCTATATATCTTTCAAATTTCCATAACGCTATCTATATAATCACGAAATCCAACATCGAAATATTCCAAAGACAATTTCAATTCAAATCCATTCCAATTCAATTATTGGAAATTCTGTTTATTTTCAAAACCATTTCCAATCCACTTTATTCATTTTAAAAATAAATAGATTTTACACAAATTATTTCATCCCAATTCTTTCCAAATCTTTCCAAATCATTTCTTATGATTTTACACAAATTATTGATATTTTTAATAATTTTATCAAGGCCCGTACAGTCGATTTCCATCAACGGCCATCGAACTGCACTTACAGCGACCTTTTCCAAATTTGATTTGGAAATAATTCCAAATCCAACCGTTAGATTTCAAATCTCTAATATTCATTAGAAATCTCTTTTCGATACGAACCCAAGGTTCCGGTTTCAGGAGAATCCGACGGTCGGATCTCCCGCAATGTCCATTTGAAGTCAATGGTCGAAATTCGCGAACTTCCGCGGCGCGGCGCGTTCTATTTTGGCCATTATATATATAATATATATATTATATATATTTCGTCGATTTCCTTTTAAAACGTATTTTATAAATCGTTTTAAATTCGTTTTCGAAACGATTTCAACTTCATATTCAATTTCTAATCTAAATTGAATATTCCACTTCATCGATATACAAATGATAATATTTTCAAAACGTTATATTTTGAAATCACTTCGTTTTCTATATTCATTATAAAAATGAATAAAATCGATATAAATATCGTTCACGTCAAAATGGAGTCCATCTAGTCAACACGGCTTTTATATATTTCTATTTTCAAATATTCTATTTCAAATATTTCTTTTCAAATATTCTATTTCAAATATTTTTATTCAAATATTCCATTCCAAATATTTCTATTTCAAATATTCTATTTCAAATATTTCTATTTCAAAACTGGAATGAGGCCTTATCAATTACCATATAATGTTAATTATATGGATTTTTCTACAACACATGTATATAATAACAACGATAAATAATCAACCATCATCCAGAGTGCACCACACAACTGCATAAGCATTTAATATAAATCATTAACGCTTATACAGTCTGTCAATCCATCGATTGACATTCAACTAAACAATCGGGATTAGTGTACGCCAATCTCATCCCAATACCCGTGTGGGGTTTCAAATCAACAAACACAGATTTTATTTATGCGGTTGGGCGATGTGTAAAATTTACCGTCCTAATCAATATCAGTCAAATCAGTGTACACAAACAAATCGTCCGATTTGTTTATAAATATTTATTTTATATATACGTTAAAAATCATATTTTTAACTATAAAATATTTTCCATTATAAAATATTTTATTTCATTCCACATCACACAATCAACTACACATCAAAATCGAACAAAAACACACACAAGCCGTCTATGGTCCGTGGACGACGGGTGCCGGGTGCTACTAAACACCATCTGCATCCTAGTATATATTTCAAATAAAAATAAAAATAAAAGTGAGGAGTTCTCACCGACTAGCTAATCCAAATGCCACAACTCTTCATATGCAGAAATCTTCGTCGTGCTCGCCTTTTGTCAATTTCATTGTCCGTAGCCACTACATATATAAAAATCACATTTTTATAATGTTGCTATGTATATAAAAGTCATATTTTTATAATCACTCTTCATGGATAAAAATCACATTTTTATACCGCTACTATATCGATAAAAATTCTATTTTTATACCGGTATTCATATAATAAAGATTATATTTTTATATCACCACTCCTATAAAAATCACATCTTTGCTCCTTCTACATAGATCGAATTTTTAATACTTCTATAATATAAAAATCATATTTTTAATCTTCCTATCATATAAAAAATCTAATCTTTATTTTATTATCCTATATAAAATCTAGTCTTTCTATTTTTATTAAAAAAAACAAAACTCATCTTTATTCGATTAAAACTCTCGCCCTTTCACGATTAAAAATCATTCCTTTACATGTTAAAAATCCTAACTTTTTGTTAATAAAAAATCAAATTTTTTATATTTATAAATTATAACTGAAATTAAAACAATATTTAAAGCAAAAACAATAATAAACACTCACGGTTTTTGTCGGAGGAGGAGGCGAGGGCTTGAAGGAACTCGAATTGGGTGTTTTTGTGGGGGTTTCACGTCAGTTGAGGAGGCCGGGGGGGGGGGGGGGTGATGTCGCGGTTAGTGGTCGCGGGCGGTGAGCTCCGATGGTCGGGTTGGCTGAGCGACAGCGCAGGGGGCTAGGGTTGGGCGTCGTTGGAGTTTTAGGGGATTGGGGTCGCGTGCGTCGCTTGAGGGAGGAGGAGAGAGGGAGAAGGCAGGGGGAGAAGCGGAAGAGGGGGGTCTGCTCGAGGCGGTGCTCCACCTGGGCGAGCGGCGGTGGATGAACGACGTTTTTTTTTTATTTATTATTTCTTTGACAGTTGACCGAATAGAAGAGGTGGAGGAGAGAGTATAAGGGAGATTATATAATATAATATATTTAATTATTTTTTAATTTCCAAAAGTAACTTTTTATTTTCAACTCGAAATCAAACCCACCGCCTGTCGTCCCTAGCTAATTACCCCCATTCCGAATACAATGGGATATGTATTGTAAGCTGTTTCGATAAGTTTTCATCAAAATCAACATATAGCTCTATATATTGAATTTGAACTCGTATTTCAATTTACCGGGGCCACATACGGACTCTAAAAATTCCTGGAAAATATTTTCTAGCTTCGTACTGACGATACGGTCCTAGCAAAACTAATTTCATCGAATTTTGAGACCGTTGGAAAAATAGTCATTTTCCAGTCGATTAAAATCAACTGAAACTGGTTAAACGCGTTTTCCTTCACCACGCTCACATATTGATTCAAAAAATAACGAATTTTGAAACCTAGCAATAACTTGACATCACGGATCCAACAAAAGTGGTTTCGTCGAAAACCGAGGTCGTTTGCAAAATTGCTATTTTTAAGGGCTAGAATTCCATAACGACTATTCTGAATTTTCAACTGGGCATAACTTTTTATCCCTGCTATGAAATTTTAATTTTTCGGATTCGGTGGAAAGATATTCTCAATTAGATTCTAATATTTTTGGTTTCACTAAAATCCGATTTATTTTGAATCCTGTACATTCATTTGAATTTTGAAATCGAATTATCGAACTATCGCGCCATTTTCAATTCCTTTTATATTTATAAATAAATATTTATATTCCAACGACGATATATATATATATATACGTTCGAATTCTATTCAAAATAAATTCTCATCGTTATTATTTAAAATAATTCATTTTAAATAATCAAAATTCGCTAAAATTGCCAAAATAAAAATTTTAAATTGGCTTTGATTTCCGGGTTATTACATTAAATCTCGGTAATCCACACACAGCATGATTGTACCGTCCGACTTTGGAACAAACACTACTGCTGCACCCCAATTTAAAAAGCTAGGCCTGATCAGACCGTTCCAAAAAAGTTATTTAGTTTGGTTGCCCAATTTTTCTTTCTCTTTCCATGTCATTCTTTGAATAGGATGCACCACCGGCCTTGCATTGGGAACTAGATCAATCCTGAAGTCAATTTCTCTTCGTGGAGGTAAGCTATCAACTTCGTCGAACACATCCGCATAATTCTTAACGACAAGAATATTTTCAATGGTAGTGGGAGAAACCTCAAGAGCAACCCAAAATTCTTTTCTGTCTGAATCTGAACCTACATAGGGTATAACAATATTGGCAAGCTTAGTTTTAATTTTAACCACTCTTTTTGCACATCTAACCTCGGCTTTATGTTTCTTAGCAAATCCGGCCCAAAAATGATATCAAATTCAGAAAAATCCATAACAATCAAGGTACAAGGAAACCGATAATGGGAAAAAGAGATGGGCACTCTACAACATGAACCAAGGACATGAGAACCACCGATTGGATTATGTACCTTAACCGATTCTTTGAGATTTCTTAATTTTAGATTTAGCTTCTTGACTGTATTACTCGAAATGAAGCTTTGCGATGCGCCCGTATCAAACAATATTGTAACGGGAATATTGTTGACAGTGTTAGTACCTTCCAAAACATCTGGCCTTTACTGACTAACTGAGGGTGTTGGAGTTTCTGCTACTTCATTTACATGAGCCACCTTGGTCCCTTCTAAAAGCTGGAAATCTTTGGCGAGATGACCGGTCTGATGGCAATTATTGCTTCCCATTCTCTCTTGAAACTTCTTGTTGGATTTAGGTTTATCCTTTCTTTGTTTCTTTAGAGATCTGCAGTTTATCGCCAAATGTCCTTACCTATAGAAGTTAGAGCATGTGGTAGTCGTTAACGATTCTTTCTTAGATCTTGCCCTTTTCTTATTGACTTTCGGCTTCTTACTGACCTCAGGCTTTGTGCTTGCCTCTGGGTTATTAATTTCAAACTTTCTTTTGCTGCTAGAGCTGCCTTCCTCTTCTTCTTCCCAACCATGTTGTTTATCAATATACTCATAGCGGTAAGCCATTTTATCATCTCAGAAAAAGGAAGGTTCACATGAGCAAGTACTCTACCTTCATATTTCTTTTGAAGTCCTTTGATAAATCTCAGATTCTTCCTTATAGGATCTCGAATTAGTTCTGGGGCAAAGCGAGAAAGTTCGTTGAATTTATTCTGATATTCTTGGATGGTCATATCTCCTTGTTACAAATTGTAAAACTCATCATATAGTCGCTCCATTGCTTCTGGAGGAATAAATCTTTCTTTGAAAATTTCTTTAAATCTATCCTAGGTAAGATTACCTTTTGGATTTTCCTCTGTAGCAGTTTCCCACCAGATTAGAGCTTCGTCTTTGAGTGCCCAAGATGCCAGTAATTTTTTCTGATCATCTTTCTGGTTTAAGCCTTCAAAATTTTTCTCAGAAGAACGCATCCATGCTTGAGTTTCAATAACGGATTCTTTGCTCGAGAATTGTATTCCACCCAGATTTCGATATTTCATTACTAGAGCTTCTAGATCTGGTTCTGGTTGTGGGAGCACGATTGGCTCATTAGATTGTCGAACCATAGAATTACTTCTCCTGTTTCTGCCACTCATTTTCTACTATGTCTACAAATTGCACAAAGAGTTAGGCCAACAGAATAGATATTGTAAAGCATAGAGACATATATTTAAATGAGTCTATGGGGGTGTATTTTATTCTGCTATACTCATTCTAGGATATTACTTGACCTATCGGCGATGAGTTATTTGTTTTCGAATATTGCTGATTCTACTTCTGTCCAGTTTATTTATAGGTTATATTCCGAGCTAAGTTTAACCAAAGCTCTGATACCAAAACTGTGATTACCCCAAACTCCCATAGTACGAAAGCAAGGATAGTCATTGGAATATAACACATAAACAATAATAGCAGAACAGAAATATAGAATTACAGCAGATAAGGTACATCAAATTATACTGGAAACAATATATCATCAGAGTTACACAGCATAATAGGATCATACTCAGTACATAATACAGTTTTCAACTTAATATAAAATGTCTGTAGCGGAAACAAACATAATATACTAAATAAAGTCTGAAAAGCATAATAGAAATGATAGTATCCATCTTCAGCTCCATAGCAATCCAGAATGAGTCTGCTAAACCGGAATACAAGGCTGCTCGTGTGGAAAAGAGGGCACCCGAGTTTGCAAAGTGAAACAAACTACGAGCCAGTCATGATACTGGTATGAGAAATCTACTTAACCTATTTAATAATAAGGCTAATCACAGGACCATGCCGCTAATGCGGAACGGGTTTACTTCATTGGATTACCAGTGCATAAATAAAGTAAATCGTTAAACAACGCAATGCTTTTTAGAAAAATGAAACCATTATAAGACTCAAGTCCCATCACACAATGCAACGCAAACCGGAGGATAGAGTTTTACCTTATAATGGTCAAAAATGCTTGATACGATAAATCGGATTTGATATTATTATTAGTGTATATATGTTTCAAAAACATTTCAATCATAATGTATCAATCATAGACGGCATAACTACCATATACTATGTCGCCAAATATAGGTTTACAATCAAAACCGTATGGGTCGTATTGGAAGTTGGATTTCCATCATGAACCAAGGCAAGGGAACGTCCTTACCGAATTCAAGACACTCTAGCCTGTGCCTTAGGAACAGAACGCATCGTCCGTTGGAGCCACAGGGTCGGTCCACAACTAATGTTAGTGGATTATATATAATTCCTGAACAATACGTCTCTCCACCCAATGGGGCGTAAATAAAGAGCCACTAGGGACTCCAATCCGAGGTACCTCGCTTTTCATCATTCACATAAGTAAAAATGTCTGGGCTCCATACCATGACACCACTTCTAGCTTGAAAGAAACGCATGTTCTTCCTGGATCCTTCTCCTGTTTCTGGTTCATACCGGGGTGTGAGGCTCGCGAAATAACCTATAAACAAAGCTATGCTAAATAAAGTTGTGCTTTTATCATCAAACACAAGGCTTGCTTTTCAACAATAAGCCTTGATCATTTTCATCTTGGCATGCCACACTGGTAATTCATGATATGCGACTGATATCTATCAATATATAACCTCTGAGCTCGTCCGTCTCAGAGAAGGGTATTAAGCAAGAGAATAAATTCTCCGCTACCAAACAGATATATATTAAATAGAAATCAATCAGCACAGAATAAAATCCAATGTCAGACATACATCCATTTACAAGTCCGTTCTGGGTCTGAACGAAATTGGAGACACCTTACTCCTCGTCCCATATGTCCAATATGGAAGAGAGGCTCTCGTATATCCGGACAATCAACAAGTACGTCCAGATAACTACCACTGTAACCCTTTCAAGGCAGCAACTCCAATCAAAGGCATCAGTAGTCATCCATTCGATGAGAAGATCACCGGTCTTCAATCACCGTCTTCAGATCTTCGACTTCCAATCGTCGTATAATTATTTGAAATGAGAGTTAACTCGGACTTTTCAAATAATTCTCGAATATATATAGTTTAAATCAATTCTTTTAATTCCATGTCGTTTATAATATTTTATAACGATTTATCGCTATTTTTATTTATACAAAAATAGCTTTTTTTTTTAATTTAACGACGCTTTGGGTCATTACATGGCCCTGGCACTGTTTTCATCAAAATTTGATTTACACATTTCTCAAAATCTGACCGTTGGATCTTAGCAAATTTTATATCGTTGGAAAGATCATTCCAAAGCGAACCCAACGGTTCTAGTTTTGGGGAAAATCCGATAGTTGGATCTTTCGGTATAATCGTTTGAATTTACGATTTCAAATCACGAACTACAGCAGCGCGATTCTTTTTATTTCAATTTATATTTATATATAAATATAAATCGTTCAACGATTTCAACAACGTTTTCATTTCAACATTGATTTCTTTTATGTGAAACCATATATTACATTAAAATGTAATTTTTAATGTCATAAACATTTTCATTAAATCATCTTCTTTTTATATGAATCCTCCTTACATTAAAGATGTAAATTTTTAATGTTTAACCTTTTGTCAACCTATAAATATTTTTATCAATCCTCTTTACATTAAAAATGTAAATTTTTAATGTTTAACTCTTTCACTTCAAAAATGAATATTCCTAATGATTCATACTTCACATTAAAAATGTGATTTTGGTAGTGGTTCATACTTTACATTAAAAATGTGATTTTTAATGTAAGAACATTTTATCAAAATGAATATTGTAAACAAATCATTATTTACATTAAAAATGTAATTTTTAATGTTACCACATTTTTCCAAACAATAAATCTTGAATCTTTTTGTATGATTCTTCTATACATTAAAAATGAAATATTTTTAATGTAAATACAATTTTATGCAACTTAAATCTTTTTAAACATTCTATCTTACCTAAAATAAAATGTAATCTTTTAAATGATTTCTTTTATTATATTAAAAATGTAATCTTTTATTCATTTCTTTTATTACATTGAAAAATGTAATCTTTTTATTCAGTCTATTATTACATTGAAAAATGTAATCTTTTTATTCAATCTATTATTACATTGAAAAATGTAATCTTTTTATTCTTACATAAAATGTAATCATTTATTCTTTCACAAAAGAAATGTAAGTTTTAATGTTTCATTTTCATTAGAAATGTTAATTTCAATGTAAACATTTTTATTATTGCAATGGCAATTTTTAAAAGGTTCATTTACATAAAAATGTAAATTTCAATGCAAAACATTTTTTTTATATAGCAATTGACATTTTTAATGTTTCATTTACAATAAAAATGTAAATTCCAACATAAATACATTTTTATATCACAATGTTTATTTTTAATGTTTTATTTACATTAAAAACGTAAAATCAAAAGTGAGTACATTTTTATTTAACAATGTTATCTTTAATGTTTTCATTACATTAAAAATGTAAAATCAAATGTGAATACATTTTTATTTCACAATGTTATTTTTAATGTTTTCATTGCATTAAAAATGTAAAATCAAATGTGAATACATTTTTATTTAACAATGTTTATTTTTATCTTATTTTACAATAAAATGTAAATTTCAAAGAAAAGAAATTTATGTGACAATGGACATTTTTAATGTTTTATTTACATTAAAAAGGTAAATTTCAAAGGAAACATATTTTATATCGTAATGGACATTTTTAGTGTTTCATTTACATCAAAAATGTAAATTCCAATTGTAATACATTTTTATTTTCAAAATGTTTATTTTTAATGTTGCATTTACATTAAAAATGTAAAATCCAATATCAATACATTTTAATTTTATAATGTTTATTTTTAATGTTGCATTTACATTAAAAATGTAAAATGCAATGTCAAAACATTTTTATTTCAAATTGTTTCATTTTTAATGTTTCATATACATTAAAATAAAAATTTCAAAGTAAATACATTTTATATCACAGTGTTTATTTTTAATGTTTTATTTACATTAAAAGTGTAAATTTCAAAAGTAAATACATTTTTATTTAACAAATGACCATTTTTTATTTACAACAAAAATATGAATTTTATGTTGACATATAATGATCATTTTCATATTCATATACATATATATATATATGTATATATATTAAAAACCTAATTTTCATATTATCCAAATAATTAATACATAATAATATGATTATTTTATAACACAAGAATATTTCAGAATATTTCAGAAAATTTCGATAGCATAACGGCAGGGTAATTAAAACCGACACTGTCCCTAGTACGGCTCCTCGAGCTACCTTAGGCCTCGCGGTGTTTACAAGGGGTTTAATTTCCTAATTCATTTTTTTCTAGGAAATCTATTGCCATAATATCAACCAATTTTCATTTCAACCACAATCAATCACCAAAAATCAAACAATTCCACATCATAATACAATCAAGTCGTCCATGGTCTGTGGACGACGGCGTCGGGAGTTTCTAAACTCCGTCTGCAACCTAATATAATTTTATTCAATTATTTTCGGATTCAGAAATCTCACTTTGCTTTCGGCTTCGCCTAAAATTGTAGCGAACTCTAAAAATTCTCCGGTCTCTTCTAATGTAGAGGACGTCGTCACAGTCCCGATGTCTCTTGTTTCACTGGATTTCGACAATATAGCAAAAATATATGATTTTTATTTCATAATCATACTTTGCGACTAAAACAATTTAATTAAACCAAAGCCATTATCTCTCTGAAACTGTTCAAACTAGGGTTCCAATTTTTCTTTAAATCCGTGTAGTGATTTGTCGATCGGGCGGTGCAGCGTCGAAGAGGGAGGGGAGGGCTCTCCGGCGCCGATGGTTATGCTCAGATCGATGCTCAGATGGTGGCTCGGCGGCGCTTGAAAGCGGCGACCTTCATGGAGGTGATTCGACCAAACCAGAGAACGAGGAGAGGTGAGGCTTATATGTATTTAAAGCTCGCGAGGAGAACTACAAAAACTTCAACTAGGGCGTTGGATTTCGTTGAGTGTTTTGACCGGATTTGAGGTGAGAAGCTCTCGATCCTTTTCCGTCATCGCTTGTAGGGGTTATGGGATTTGAGATAATGAAGACGCAATGTGATTGGCCCGTGGATTTTATATTTATTTTTAATTCCTTTAAATCCGAAAATACCCCCAGTCCATACAAATTCCAATTCAAACCCAACGACTGTCGCCCCCAGCTAAATACCCCCATTCCGGACACAATGGAATATGTTTCGTAAGCCCATTCGACTGTTTCAGTCAGTTATTCTTCAAATTAAAATATTAAACATTCAATTTTAGATTTGAACATACATTTTAATTTGCAGGGGCCACATACTGATTCCAAAAATTCCCGAAAAATAAATCTAGCTATGTTGGGATGATACGATCCCAATAAAATTAATTTCGTCGAATTTGGAGACCGTCTGAAAAATGGACTTTCTCTGGTCGACCCAATTCAAACTGAAATTACCAAACGTGTTTTCTTTTGCTACGCTTACAAATTAATTCCAAAAATTATGGAATTTTAACTCTAGACATAAATTGACATTCCGGATCCAACCAAAGTGGTTTCGTCGAAGACAGAGGTCGTTTGCAAAATGTCTGTTTTTAAGGGTGATATTTATATTAAATTTCATAGCGACTATTCTGAATATTCACCTGGCCATAACTTTTGATTCCCGCTATGAAATTTCAATTTTTTAGATTCGTTAGAAAGATATTTTTAAATAGATTTAAATATTTGTGGTTTCACTAAAATCCGATTTATTTTGCATCATTTACATTCAGTCAAAGTTCAAATTCAAATTTTCAAACTACCGTGCTATTTCTAACTCCTTTTAAAATTAAAAAAATATATTCGTTCAAACTTCGATTTAAATAATTTTTTTAATCGTTACTATTAAAAATAAACTATTTTAACTATTTAAAATTCAATAAAATAGTCAAAATAAAAAAAATTAATTGGTTCTGATTTTCTGGTTTGTTACATCAAATGTTTAGCATGAAACATATAATGTTTAACGTGAAGCGTACCCGGGGTAGAAGATGAGGTTTTTGGTACTCTTAACTTAACGCCATTTTTATTTCTGATCACAGATCCAGTTCCACCTCCATCACTACTGGAGCTATGATCTGCTTTGTCATCTCCTTCATCCTCCTCATCTGCTTCCTCTTCATCTTCACCGTCATCATCATCGTCATGCTCCTCTTCCTCTTCATCGTCTTCGTCTCCGCCTTCGTCTTCTTCTTTGTATTCGTCCTCGAGTTGCAATTATCGCACTGTTTTCCTTTTTTTATTTGATTTAGATCGATCGGTTGATTTAGTGCTAATATCTAAGAACAGTTCCCAAACAACCTCCATGTTCTGTGCATATCAAAATAAAAAAGGAATAAATTTAAAATAGATTAAAGGAGACATGTCATAAATGTATTAAATAATGAATCGATAGAATAATGAGACGGAACAGGAGGTAAGTCATGTAAATGCAGGATTGTTATCGGTTCTTTACCGGTCCAATGCATATTACATCCAGGACCATCAACCTAATCTCCTTGTTTGGTGGGGGGGGGGGGGGGGGTTGGATAAAATTGTGAAGCATAATTGACTTGTAAGGAAAGAACAACGGGGGATTGAATACCCTTCTTCAATGCAGATGGCCCAAGTAGCGTCTAGTAAAGGTCCGACATCTTTAGAAATGGACTTCCAATATGTCTCATAGTCCATGTCCTTCCCTTGATAGATAAATTGTTGGCAATCATTTTGGTATAGCTCCTATTGCATTTCCACGTATGAACCATGAGTCATTCATCTTGTCATATGTAGAGGAGGAGCTGAAGGGATAACCACAATACCGGACAACTGTCGTAAGCACTTGTTGCCTATAAACAACTCATAAAATTCTCCTGAGGGAACAGGAAGTGGCAAACGTTTCATAAACAAGTTACGTGCATGTACAACTTCATCAAAGGTAACTGCAACAAAGTTGTTCCATGGATTCCTGTTTATGTGACATGCCTATGGATGATCTATATGATAACAGGTGCTGGAGAAGAGATGCCCTGATGTATCATGGGTATTGACTCTATTTCCTTTCTCCCACGCTTTCAATCTGGGGTAAGCAGTCTGCTTCACAAGTTCTTCAATGATATAGCCACACACGGTCATATATTGGAAAAACCAATACTGCAAATTTCAAGATTTAATGATTAAATAATTGGATAATCAAGCAAGTAAAATATACTAATTTAGTTGCACAATGAGTTAATATACCTACAACAGCTCGAAATCCAATTAGATGCCCCCTTCAACACGGCTAAATCCAAACTTTGGTATAAATATCCCAAAATGGCTAAACCCCAATCATATTGCCGAGCAAGCTCCAAACCATTTATGGCTTCCAAGTATCCAAGACTAATTTGATCATCAGTTGTCGTAAAAAACAAAGTTCCCATCATGTACAACACAAATGTACGAGCAATATGATCAAGATTATTCAAATCGACAGAAATGTAGTCGTCAACAAAATATTTCTTCAGATGAGATATAACAACATTACCCCATTTAATATCTTTGTTTGTGAACAAATTAAACAATTGTAAAGAACTATAAAATTCGTTCGGCTTTCCTAAACAACAAGGGTTGTAGTAGAGGGTGTCGAACTCGAGGACCAAAAATATTTTAATTAATAAATCCAATCAAGTTATTCCAGAATTTTGATTGGTTGCAAATTAACAGAAATATATGAAAAATCAAGGTTTTAATAATAAAAGAAAGCAATTAGGGAGCAATGACATAAATTAGATTAATATTCATCAATTGCCAAACGAATTAATACAGATCTAATTCATGTTTCTGTCACGAATATGAATCAATGATAATTAGGTTTTTAGAAACAAATATGTGAATAACAACAAGTATAGCCTATGCAGGAGCTAAGCTCTTAAACAACCATAGGCTATCAGGACAGATTCACTAATTTATTTTTAAAATTCTAAATATTAGATCTAAATCTGATAAATGTTAGAATGAACTCGAATGTACCCTGTGAAGCTAGCATAGCTCTTATGACACAGAATATGAAGGTTCAGATCTAACCCTTGGTTCATATCTAGATCTATATACATAACGTCCTAATCTCTTTTGCTATGTGATTCATATTGAATCTAAATTAGCGTCATCACCCCCTAATTAAAGGATATTAGCTAGACGTAGCTAAAGAAGATGAAAAAAGGAAAATAAACACATAAGTAAAATACAATAAACTAAAGAGAACATGGAGAAGAATGATTTTATTCCAAGAGAAGGATTACAAAATAAAACCTAATGTAATTCTAAATGAACAAGATACAAGTGTATTTATAGCTGATATGACAAAGACTAATTGTCTAATTACACAATGTGAGACTAAAGATTTAGACCAAATAAAACAACCAGAATGAACGCAGCTGTAGAGTGAGTGGCCTTGCAAATGAGCTAATGTGAACGCAGCATGAGTAAGAGGCCCTGCAAATGAGCCAATGTGAACACAACATGAGTAATCATTGAGCCAAAACTTCCTAACTGAACTCTATTTGCAACCGGTCTTCAAGCTTTAGTAATTTCAAACTTCACTCTTTTTAAGCAAATTATTCATGATTTATCCATCAAATGCTCTAAACCATGCTTTTTATAAACAATCTGAAAACACCGCTATAAATACACAATATCAATTATTTTAAAGGGAAAATAAGATAAATAAGCGGATAAAATATATACGTTTACGTGTATATCAAATACCCCCACACTTATCTTTTTATTTGTCCTCGAATAAACTAAACTAAGATATCCCACACTTTCGTAGGAAACACGATTGCATTTAGCATACGCAACAAGCCGTTAATCCCTTAGGTGTCCCTAGTAGGACGAGTGTTGTCTCATGAGGGTTTTCAGCGGATACTACCCACAAAATCCAAAGCGTCTTATGTACGCGGATTAATCAAACAATATATTTAAAATCTTTCACATTCCAAGGACTTTACCTAACTTCAATAATAACGGTTTAGTCCCAGATTGTACATCCCATTATTGGTGCAAAAATGAATAAAAAATTTCAAGCTGAATCGTGATTCCTTGATAACACTGTAATTGCCTTGAAGGTTAAGAGTGTGGTGTCAACCAAAGTTCTACACATCGACAATGTGCACCCAATCATTTATTCATCTATTTATTTTTTTTGAATAATTTTGCACCAGTGTAATTGTAATGTATTGGATGTGAGTTATGCATAGATGAAGGAGAATTTTTTAAGTTCTAAAAATATTATTGATAAGAGGGCAAGTGTATTAGTTGAACTTCAAGCTACAAAATGTAAAGTAATACTAAGGCACATATTGACGTTTTGTTTCCTTTTATCTCCTCTACTACAGTCCTCGCTTCTAAGTACGGTATGATGGATGTGGATGGAATGGAAATGCTTTATAGTCAAGAATAATGAATGACTATTTTATTCTCAGAGATTTTCTCTTTATTGCTTTTTTCTTCTTTTTTCTTTTTTCTTTTTGCATGATGAATGATGAGTGGAGATGGAATGGAATGATACCTTATATTATTTCATTTGATTCCTCCTCTACTAAGCGAATCATAACCCAACACTTCATGAAAGGAAAGTTTTGTGCCCTAGTTACTTTACTTCTATAACCCTAATTCAACACACAAGTCTAGATTGATGTTATATAAAAAGCTGAAAGGAATGATTAGCAAAGTTTTGTAAGATAGATAACCCATATAAAATAAGATGTGGTATATGGTTATCCTACCTTAAAACAAGTACGGAGTGGGTAGTGCAATATTGGTATAAAAAGCGACGTTTTTGAACCTTCGAAAATAAATCAGTAAAAGGTTCTATAGTATACCAATATAAGAAACACTTGTCGAAACATGAATGTAAATCGACTAAAACTTGGGTTTGAATAATGTGGGGTATCGAAGAAGAACGCTACAATGAGTCATTTCTCCTTAAGTGGGCCAAGTGGAATTTAGAACTTACAAATTAAAAATTTGAGTGAGAAAAAATATTATGCATGAAAACGAACTCAGAAAATCCAACTAATGTAGGTTAAAAATCATTTTTATTTGATTTTTTTTATTTTTTTACTTGCACATTCTAACATGTATAACAAGGGTTGACACGCTTACTCCAGAACACGACTAACGTCTGCACAGTCTCAAGCTAGCATCTTGAAAAGACACATTACGGCTCAATGAATAAATAATGCTCATTCCCATCACCCAACAATTAAACTTATCAAACAAGAACCAAGGTGTTATTTATGAATTTTAAGTTAGTCCTTGTTCAACGAATGACCTAATTCATAAAATTTGATTGTTGACTTTGTGTGAATCCCCCCCCCCCCCGACACACACACACTTAAAAATAGATCACTGTGCCCACAGTCGTCAATCAGACATGTCTTAGTGAAAAGGAAAGAAAATAGAGGGTAAGCGTAGCTTACCAGATACGTGTGCAGAAAATACGCCGTCATTGAATAGATGAACCGGTCCACAATGGATCAACCTAATTAAGATAATTGGACACAACTGAAGCACAGAAAACCAAATCATAAAGGATTTTATATTATGTGTCAGATTTGAAAAAACAAATTTTGTTTTTCAAAAGTTTGAGTTGCTAATTTTAAAATTTGAGCTTACAATTGATCCTAAAATCGAATTGAATTTCTGTAGCAACTAAAGGGAGGTCATCGAGCTGGAGTTTAGTAGAAGTTTCAAAAACAAAATTTGATTTCTTCAGATGATGTATAAATTAAGAGACGTGTGCATAACTCTCACTTCCACACCTGTTTTGAGAAATATTGTTCGATTTTGCTTTGATATTCGATTTTTTGCTAACTAAAGGTTCATTCGTAAGCCTAAAGTCAAAACCAAACAAATGAATTTTCAGTAAATTTTGAAATCGAGTTTTCAAAAAAACCTGTTATTCTAAAAAGAGTTCATATACTGCAGAAATTTATCATTGAAAAATAGGTGATCACAGTGAGGTTCAGTTGTAACTATCAAGTCGCACGGAGTTTCAACAATTTTAGAAAAATCTTATTGTGTTTAAGATCACATTCAACACTTCCGTTGTTTTCAAACTCAAGAATTTCAAAGTTTTCAATGTTTCATTTTCAATTTTAGACCCAACAACATTATCGTCAATCAGTTCAAGAAGTTTTCACTCATCAAAGTCGTCCTCACCTAAATAGTTGTTACCAGCTTCATCATTTCTTTCAAGATGACAATCTAAAGTTGCTAAATTTTCAAAATATGAGAGAGGAAGATCAAATTGTAGATTGACGTCTTTATTTTCAAGAGAATTTAAATTCAAATCAATTACCGAGATTTCAACAAATTCATTAAGATTTTCATTAATTCCAAAAGTTGTTAGTTGAAAATTTTCGATTTCTGTAAGAGTAGAATTTTCAACAGAAGCATCAGTTTGAGTTTGAATTTCAGTTTCACAAAAATTAGTTTTTGGCACAAGCGATTTTCCAAAATTTTCATTTTCATCAACAGTCATATCGTCAGAATTATCAATAATCGTTATGTAATGTTGTGACGAAGTTACTGGTTGATTATTGTATTTAAAAGAAGCATTGGCAGAAACTTGTTTGTCACTAGATTGGGATTTAAAGTTGTTGTACAAGTTCGTAACTTCAGTTTGGAGAAGAGAAATTTGATACAATATCCTTGTGCAGCTTTGTTTGCTATCTGTTATTCTTTGAGCTAGCTCTTCGATGTAAGTCCAGCCAAGTTTCATGAAATTCTAAAATTCGTCAACGTCATCAATTCCCTCAAGTAATAACTTTTCTAGATTTTGCCAAAGTTCAATAGTGTATTGAGCCAGTTGTTCGATGATACGCATGTTTTCGATATATTTATTTTTAGAATCTTGTTTTTAATCTAAAATTCGCGCCCATTCCTTGGTTTCCTCGCAAAAAATCCAAATTTCATGCATTAATTTATCAATTTCACTCAGGCCCTCTTCAATAAAATCGGTAAACACATTAGACTTCAAAATACCGTTTTTTAGATACGTCGTTCCTATGTGTTCGTCACTGGTTGACCTTAAAAATTCATCCACCTCATATCTTAGAAGTCATCCATTATTTATTTTCCAATACCAACATCACCAAAAATTTAGCTTGTTCGCAACATATGTTTCATATTCGATAACCAACATTTGACATCCACTCGTATTATGAAAATCATTTTGGTTTTCAAAAATTTCGTTAAAACCCGTGTTGCCATTATTTTGATTTTTAGCACTTTGCTTAACCGTTTGCGCTAAAAATTGATGTGCCTCAGATAAATTCTCCTCAATCGTAGAATGACGTTTTTCATATTGGGGTGTAACCGTTTGATGAGATTTGTGGAAATTATTTGAAAAGTTTTCAGGTTGAAACTCATTCTGATTTGAATTGAAACCAAAATCATTTAATTTTTGAAAAGAATTGCAATTTTGGCTGTACATGGGGGAAGCGCGCGTGTACTAGAAGAAGAGAGTTATTCATTGAAAAATCAGTTGCAAAACTTGTGGCTCAGAAGAAGCTCTTAAAAATACGTTAAAATTAACCAATTCAGATTATATGAATACAAATCCAGGCCAGGTTCAGACAGGGGTTATTAGTGTGCCATGAATCACTGTAGAAACACGACTGAAGGTTTAAGAACCTGTTTGAGTTTGAGACTCTACCGTTCCTTAGACACCTTAGAGAGTATCAATCCTAATTGTCAATATAATGAATATTTTGTTCTATGAGCTTTGGGGAATCATCGATTTGATTTCAAAAACAATTTATTCCACGTTTGTTTTAAAATTTCCAACCACACATCAACATGCAAAATAATAAATTGTGGAAAAAAAATTACAAGTAAGTCGCGGTCCCTACAGAAGATTTTTTACAAGCAATTTATATGTTTTTCAAGCAGTAGTCCCTGTAGAGTTTAGAAAATTCTCACCTAGATCGGCAGTCCATCCAGTGCAACTGAGTAGCGCTAGCGCGTTCACAACCCACTTGTTGTGCAATCGCTCCAACCTAATCTGCTTGCAAATCGATTTGACTTCTGAGTTCTTACTTTAGCCTTCAACTTTTTGAAATTTCTCTCATTTTTTATAAAAATAAATGAAACTAAAACAAAGTGATACTAAAAATGAAATGATCCTTTTTTTTAACTAACGAAACTATCAAAGAAAGCCCCCTTTTTTTTCTTTTTTTTTTAATGAAAGAAAATAAAAATAAAAACTAAACTAGATTAAATAAACAAATAACAAATAAAGAAAACTAAAACTTTTTTTTTATTACCCACACGCCCAAAATGGACAACAAAATGTGTTTATTCAAAATCACACTCGCATGAACCAATTACACAAACAAAACAGTAGGCCCATGATTTAAAAATAAAGCTCATCCCAAGCCCATACAATGCTAAGTGAAAATTAAGCCTAAACAAACTTCGGTCCGCAAATTTAAAGGCCAAAACCCCCTTGCTCAACCGACTTTCATGCCAAAAAGGCACCCCTCAATTTTTTTCTTTTACCGGAAGAAATCAAATCCACAGAAATCAAATTCGAGACGACAATTTGATGAGTGTGGGTTTCGAATTAGGGTCAGCGTTATGATTTGGGTCCCGATTAAAGTTGAAATGGAACTGTAAATTAGGGTTTCTGCGTTGTGTTGGTTCAGTTGCTTCGAGTGGTTCGTGGGCGGTTGTGGGTATGGAGAGGAGTGAGATGAGGAGTTGAGTTCGGACTTGTTCAATAACTTCGGTGTTCAGGAAGTGTTGGTGTTAAGGTAAATCGGGATTTGAACAAGTTGTTGAGTTCGCGGTTGATTGGAGGTCCAAGTGCTGTTTTAAGAGCGCATTGAATGAAGGATGTTGATCCTGTTTGGGCAAGATGGTGAAATGGATGAAGAAGGAGTTATTTGTATGGATGAAGGTTGCGTTGATGAATGGCAAGTTAAGTATGTAAGGCAGGACAATTTGGAGATGTATTGAGTGTAGAAAACGGATGGTATTGGTTATTGTGAATGATGCGTGAAGTGTAGACGAGATTGCTTGGAACTGCAGTTGTGGATGAGCGTTAATGACCGAATGTTCAGAAAAGGGATGACAAGGTTTAAGTGGCTTTAATGTTGTTGAAGTTTGGTATAGCACTGGTTTGGTGCTAATGATTTTGATCACTGTTTTTTTGGTCAAAATGATGGTGGAGTGTTTGGTGATATGAGGAGGCGGTGGATTCAAGTGTTGTAAGGAGATGAAGTGTTTGTGGTTTCAGTGGTTCAAAGGGGGACGATTTCAATAGTGCGTGATTGTGCTCGCGTTAGGGGTAATTGGACAGTGTGTGGATGTATGATGAAGGAGGGTGGTATACTTGCTATAGTGGTGTTTTTGTACTGGGGATGTTGATGCGAGTAATGGGGAAAGGGAGGTACGGTTGTGAAGGAAATTGTGAAAAACATGGAGTGTATGTTGAGGGTATTGCGTGGATCTGAAGGGGATTTTGCGTGATGTGATGAATGGCAGTGAGGAGTTAAAGTGTGTATATGGTTGAAGTGAGTGGTAAATGAAGTTTTGGTCGAGTGGTAAATGTGGTGCAGTAATGAAGACTGGTACAGGAAATTCTTGTGGTGAAGAATTGGTGAGGAAGAAGGAAGGGTCTTGTGGGAAATATATAGCAATGATTTTTTTTTGGAAAGATTGGTTTTTTTTATTTGTTTATAAGAATTGTTGAAATAGAAGATGTAAGAAGATGGAAAGTATCTGATAAAGGTAAAGAAATCAGGAAATAATGCAAGCTTTTAATTTTATTTTAGACTTGTAAAAGAAGAAAAAATAAATAAAATAGAAATGGAAACAAATGTAGCAAAGATTGGAAATAAAATAAGGAAAAGAAAGGAATCGTAAAAATAAAGAAAAAGCCACTTTTTTCTTGTTTTTTTAAGATATTGTGGAAGAGAAACAAAAGCACGAATCGGTAAATAAAATATTTTAATACAGAAAATTGCAAAAATAAAACAGAAAATACAAGGAAGATTACAGTATCAATGTTTTAATACATAATCTACCAATCAAGAATTGAAAAATATTGTGGAAGATTACAGTATAACGTTTTTAAGATATTGTGGAAGGAAATAAAATAGAGATTATTGAAAAATAAAACAGAAAATTGCAAAAAAAATCTCTTGGTAGGAAGATTACAGTATCAATGTTTTAATACATAATCTACCAATCAAGAATTTTTTTCATATATATGAAAGAAAATACAAGGAAAATAAAAATAAAACAAACACGAATCGGTAAATAAAATATTTTGTGTTTTTTTATAAAGGAAAAATAAAGTGAAAATAAAACAATAAAAATTAAAATAAAAATATAACTCGAAGGATTTACTAATAATTATTTTGGTCCCTGGCAACGGCACCAAAATTTGTTGGCGAACAAATTAAACAATTGTAAACAACTGTAAAATTCGTTCGGCTTTCCTAAACAACAAGGGTTGTTGTAGAGGGTGTTGAACTCTAGGACTGAAAATATTTTAATTAATAAATCCAATCAAGTTATTCCAGAATATTGGTTGCAAATTAACAGAAATATATGGAAAAAGCGAGTTTTTAATAATAAAAGAAAGCTAACGGTTGGGTTCATATCGAAAAGAGCTTTCCAACTAACACAAGAGATTTGACATCTAAAGATTGGATTTGGAATTATGTCCAAATCAAATTTGGAAAAAGTCGTTGTAAGTGCAGTTCGATGACTGTTTATGGAAATCGACTGTACGGGCATTGATAAAAATATTAAAAATATTAATAATTTGTGTAAAATCGTAATAAATGATTTGGAAAGAATTGGGATAAAAAATTCCATATTTGAAAAGATAAAAATGTATTTTTATCGAAATTAACATGTTATAAACTAGATTTGAAATACAATAATTTTTAAATAAAGTAAATTGGGTTTGTGAATGGGTTTTAATATAATCAGAATTTGCAATATATGAAGTGGAGTGGATTAGAATAGAAATCATCTCCGGAATATTTCGATATTGGATTTTGTGATTATACAGATATTATTATGGAAATTTGGAAGATATATTTATATCGTCATTTCCAATACGATATTTGTTGGTTTCAGAATTTGATATTGAATATAAGCCGCTATATTTTCTATTCAGAGCCTTGTATTTAATATCAAATGGGATTTTGGGTTTGTTGTGAACGGTGTCTTAAATAACGCTGTTCCTAAACCCAGTTGAGGAAAGAATAAATCTTTTTATTAAGATTTAGTGAAATTTTCCAATTAATTAATATTTAATTGGAATTGAATAAAAAAATTTGATTTTGGGTTTGTCATGAACGGTGTCTTCAGTAATACGGTTCTTAAACCCCGTTTAAAAAAATATATCTTTTATTTAAGATTATTAGAGTTTCCATTTAATTAACATTTAATTGGAATAAAATGAAGTGTGAATTGGGTATATTGTGAACTGTGTTTTTTAACGACATTTGTTCTTTAACTCGATTTATAGTGAAACGTGATTTGGAATTTATAAATCATTTTATTGAGATTTAAAGGAAATTTTCTAAAGTAAAGTTTTCAAATTTAATACAATAAATTGGAATGGAATTGAATTCGATTGGATAATAATCGAAGTGAGCTTCTTTTGAGGAAGACTGTTAATATATATGGAATTTAAAAGGCTTTGTCGTTATTCCATTTATATTATTAGTCGGACACGGAAATTGATATCGATTATATATTGATCTGTTTTCCATGAAGATTCCATAAATAAGGGAATGTGATTTGGGTTTATCGTGAACTGTGTTTTAAATGACATTAGCTCTTTAACCCAGTAAAAGATAAGACTAATTTCTTAACTTTGAATAATCATAAAGTAATGATTTTTTAGATTAAAACTGAATTAGTGTTTTAATGAATCTTTAATTAGATTGGAAGGTGAATGGGATAATTAAATTTATCGAATTCATGAAATGATCGAGAATGGAGTATCACCAGTTTTTCTCCAAGCGATAGTTAAATCTTTAATTAGATTTGAACTTAAAATGGTAATTAATTTTACTAATAACACCGTGGTGTTAGATATGAAGTATTACCAGTTTTGCATCATGGAATGAATAGGTTGGGATTGGGAAATTAAACAATGACTACTTCGGTAAGATTCGCTAGTCCCGACTAGTTTGGATAAACCTTAATTTGGTTTGAAATGATAACCAAAGAAAGATTCAAGAATAAATTTAAAAAATTTATCTTTGATAAAATTATTGGGAACCATTCCCTAAAAATGTGAACATTTGAATAAATGAATATTCTGGATTGGAATAAGGCGTATGTTGTGTTTTTATAGCATTTGTTATAAGATACGCAAGTTATTCAGAAAGACCTGGTTTATCCCATTCTAAATAACTGAATCGACGATAAGTCGACGATGAAGACGGTGGTTGAAGACCAGAGGTCTTCACATCGTTTGGATGATTGCTGATGTCTTGATTGGGCTATACACCCAAGACAAGGTAATAATTGGTAATCGTCCAGACGTACTTGGAAATTGACCGGATAAGCGAGGACCTCTCTCCTGTATTGGACATATGGGACGAGGAATAAGGTGCCTCCGGTTTCGTTCAGACCCAGAACGAATTTGTAAATGGATGTGTATCTGACATTGGATTTCATTCTGTTTGATTGATTTCTATTAAATATATATTTGTTTGGTGGCAGAGAATTTATTCTCTTGCTTAACACCCTTCTCTGAGACGTACGAGCTCGGAGGTTATATATCGATAGACATCAGTCGCATGGCGTGAATTGCCTATGTGGCATGATGAGATGCAAATGACCAAGGCTTCTGTTGAAAAGCAGAGTCTTGTGGTTGATGATCAAAGCACGGCTTTAATATAGCATTGTTTTGCGTATAGCGTAAATTCGCGAGCCTCACACCTCGGTGTGAACCAAAAACGGGAGAGGACTTCAGGGAGGGCACGCGTTTCCTTCTTGCTAGGAGTGGTGTCATGGTATGGAACCCAGACATTTTTACTTATGTGGATGATGGATAGCGAGGCGCCTCGGTTATATCGGTCACTACGGGGCCGATGGATGGTTTGGTCGATATACTGACCAGTTTTACGCCCCATAGGGCGGGGAAATATTGTTCTGGCATTTTAATCCACTCTGTATGGACCGACCCTGACGATCCAAGGCTTGCCTGCGCGCTTGCCTGAGGCTCGGGCTAGAGAGTCTCGAAGCAGTAAGGAGGATCCCTTGCCTTGGTTCATAATTGGAAATCCAACTTCCAATACGTGACTTTGCGGTTTTAATTGTAAAACGAGTATGGCGACATGATATATGGTACCCAAGCCATTTATGATTGATACATTTATATTTGAAGTTGTTTTCTTCACTTATAGTAATAACAAAAGATTAAATTTCGCGTATTAAGAATTATTTGGCTATTATAAGGTAAAACCATATCCCCCGGCTTGCGTTGCATTATGTGATGGGACCTGGGTCGTATAATAGCTTCATTTTCTTTTATTAGCATTGCATTGTTTGTTTAATGCACTAGTATCCTTGGGAGGAAACCCGTTCCGTGTTATACGGCGTGGTCCCTTGATTTACCTAACTTTAAAATCAAATTAATAACTGTTTTAGTTCTCACACCAGTCGCATGATTGACCTGGAGTTTATCGTTTTAACTAAACTCTGGGTACCCCTATTTTCGACATGGGCAGCTAGTAGTTTTGGTTTTGCAGATATTATATTCACAGGATCATGGTTTACAGCTGGAGCTATATTCGGAACGCTCTGTATCGGTGTATTTCTTTCAGTTGTGTTTTGTATTATTTTCCGCTGCATTGTAATTTGTAAATCTCTGACATTTATCAAATGTATATTATTTGTTCATACTCTGTATATTCTTGTAATCTGATGTAAATTGTTGTAATAAGCAATGAAATGTTCTTCTTTTTGTGTTCTAATTTGTCATGTTCTCAACTCAATCTGGGCTTTCCCAAAAGGGTGAGTTTGGGTCGTTTCAATAGCTCTTCAACGACACAGAATATGAAGGTTCAGATCTAACCCTTGGTTCAGATTTAGATCTATATACATGACGTCCTAATCTCTTTGGCTATGTGATTCATATTGAATCTAATCCAGCGTCATCACCCCCTAATTAAAGGAGATTAGTTAGACATAGCTAAAGAAGAAGGAAAAAGGAAAATAAACAACATAAATAAAATACATTAAACTAAAGAGAACAGGGAGAAGAATGATTTTATTCCAAGAGAAGGATTACATAATAAAACCTAATGTAATTCTAAATGAACAAGATAAAAGTGTATTTATAGCTGACATGACAAAGACTAATTGGCTAATTACACAATGTGAGACTAAAGATTTAGCCCAAATAACACATAAGCCGGTGTGAACGCAGCTCTAGAGTTAGTGGCCTTGCAAATGAGCTAATGTAAACGCAACATGAGTAAGAGGCCTTGCAAATGAGCTAATTTGGACGCAACATGAGTAATCATTGAGCCTAATCTTTCTAACTGAACTCTTTTTGCAACCGTTCTTCAAGCTTTACACTCTTCAAGCTTTAGTAATTTCAAACTTCACTCTTTTTAAGCAAATTCTTCATGCTTTATCCATCAAATGCTCTAAACCATGCTTTTTATAAACAATCTGAACACAGCTATAAATACACAATATCAATTATTTTAAAGGGAAAATAAGATAAATAAGCGGATAAAATATACACATTTACGTGTATATCAATCTATCTCTACAAGAAGTGGTAAGAGTTGACTTGCATTGCCGAACTCACTCCAATTCTCGTTATATGGTATACTCCGTGCATTCATTCCAATGGATATGGATGCCAACATAGTAAAATCCAATGGCGTCAAACTGATCTCAGCATTTGGAAAGAAAAATGTATGTGTTGTCAACCACCATCGCTCGACTATAGCATGAATACATCTATTGTTAGAGTTTCTCAACTCAACACCCATGAATCTACCAAATTTTTTAAGTACAGGGTCTCTAATTTGAGGATGAACACTAAGTTTTTTCCACCATTTCAACACAGTTGTGAAAGCACCATGACATCTCATTCTATCATGATTCTATTCATAAATCCGAGTTTATGTAAATTAGTCCAATATTATCAAAATATTTAGTTTTCGTATGTAGTTTAACAATAAAAATCAATTACCGTTAGCTCTTACCCTTCTTGAAAATGTAGTGGACTTCTTCTTGTAGCCTCGTAATCGACCTAAGTGGAAAATTTTGATGAAATCATCTCGTCTACGCCAACCGCAATTCCACCCTCATCGCCTACAAATGCTCTCAGTTCCTCGTTGACATTTTCCTTCTACGAATTATCGAGCTTGACCCTATAATGTTAGGATCCTCCATCTTCAAAAAAAGATTAATTTTTGCAAACCCTAAAGCCTATTGAATAAGATATGGCTTGCTTTGACTTGGATAGGAAATGTGTGAAAATTGGAAGGGATAGAATTGTTTGGAGATAGGAAAGGGTAGAAGGGATTTCCTTGAATTTGGATAGAAATTCTTTGAATTTGGATTTATAGGATTTGAGATTTAGGGTTTTCAACCACCATTTTTTTACTGAAGGAAGCAAATTGGTAAATGGTTCGGGTAGTACACGCAACAAGTAATATATATAAAAAAATCAACCCGTAAACAGCGAACTGAAAACTGTTTAGGAATAAACGGTTTTCTATTCGTCGTTTATCGTCTTTGAATTAAATAAAAAAACATGGCAAGACCGTCACTCACTACTGGAACAGCACCACGTATCCACACTTAATTCCTTCATCCCACACGCGCTTATCCACATTCTGCTGTTCTAGCACGCTTATGAGTGCATTCATCCCAGTGTTGCAAACCAAATTGAAACTGATGTAGGAATTAAGCGCGTGTAGAATCTTGCTTCCAACGACGCTCTTAACCTAAGGAATACTAGATGAATCACAAAGAATAATACCAATTTAAGATGGTGTTAGACATTCTTTGCAAATTCACATATTTGCTCCTGAGCTTCTTTGGGCTTAGTTTACCTTTACCTTTTGAGTGCATTCGACCCGTGGCACCTGCTGTGTGGTTTACCCCAAGGACAAGCGTTTGAATGGCGCCATATTAAACAGTAATCATTTACCTCCACCTTCCACATTAGGAGTACTGTAACAACAACATTAATGCTTCCAATTAACTTTTGAATCCAAATGCCATGTTTGAAGCCTGTCTTCATTACCTTTTTGAAGCTCGGATCCAAAATTTCAAGTTTTGGTTATAGCATGCAACAACCAGTTTTTATCATTCTCCTTCTCGTACTTCTTAGACAGTTGCATTCATTTTATATTAACTTTACTAGAGAAGCGGTGTCTTTTATGGTATGGAGAGGTAGACGCACAGTTATTGGAAGAAGCGCAGTTGGGTACAAACTAATATTTGGTTAGAATCTAATTAACCGACTGAACTGGTTTATTTTGGTCGGTTCGGTTTTGAAACTACATCGGTTTCAAATTGGTTTGTAAAACAAATTTGTTTGGTTATCTAGTTTAACCGAACTTTTATCCATTATCAAATTTTATGTTATTGTCGTATTTTTGATAATTGGTTCAGCTATATAATACATAAACATTTGTTAAAGATAAGTCAAATTTTGTTGTAAACATAAAATTTAATGAATGAAATTTCTTCAAACATAAATTTGTGCTTTTCTTTGGGTGAATTAATCATTTGGTCAAAAAAATATTCTTCAAGTTCGGTTAAATTGGTTACCGATCGAATTAACAGAAATTATTTTGGTTCGATTAGGTTTTGAAATTTTTCATTTTTGGAGCTCGTTCACAAAACTGAATTAATTCTAGTACAATTAGCGGGTAATGTTCGTAATTTTTTTCCCAAATTGAGTTGGGACTTATGCCCAATGCACCGTAGTCCTATTTTATTCTATTGTTGTGAATTGATCAATAGGCTTGTGTGACATGTCATGGTCGTCAAAAATTAAATATTAATTTATACCGTGCCCCTCTAAATCAATTGAATGAAATATTTATAACACAAATATTGCATACAAAAACAAACAACACATAACAAAAAATGTAACAAGTTATATGCTATTTATTTAAAGCCTGCTTAAATAATGGCAAGATCTTGCTTAAATAGAGGTGAAGTCAATTCATTTTGATTAGCCCTGCGATGTGAGATATATATGCACAGTGATAGCGTTTATGTATACACATGTACACATATGCATTATATTGACACATGTCTCTAAATTTTCTATGCAGCAAACTTTGAACACACAGCATATTTGTTGACATTTTATAGTTTTAGAGAGCTATATAGTTATTCACAAAACCAATTGGTTGATGTGAACTATAGCATCTTAGTATTTATTCAGGATCTTAGTTGAATATCCCCCGATATGGGACTTATATTTTCAACACTCCCCCTTCACATGTAGCATATTTGAGTCATCTATGTGATCATCATAGTATTTTTTTGTTTAAATGAAGTGGCGGACATACAGTTAAGCGCATATGTACTGATTGAATTAGTTCAAATCCTGGGCTCTGATACCATGTTGGCATTTTATAGTTTTAGATAGCTATATAGTTGTTCACAAAACCAATTGGTTGATGTGAACTACAACCTCTTAGTATTTATCCAGGATCTTAGTTGAATATTTCCCGATGTGGGACTTATATTTTCAACACCTGTTAGTAGCTGTTGTAGTGGAAAATAGTTGAGTAGTTGAAATGGAAAAATCACTTCAAAGTTTTTGTAGTGGAACAATTTTATTGCTTTGAAGTTTTAGTACAAGTTTTAGTACATAGTTGTAGTACAACATTACAATGTGCTCATTCTCATATTTATAGGCACCTTATTAAAAAAATTTACTAATAGAGTTTTCTAGATACAACATTCTAGATTTATCGAGTAACATAATTAATTACAATACATATGGCAACTTATTAATTTATTTAGAATTCTCTAAAAATTTGTTGCATCTTTAACATTCTTTAGAATTCTCTAGAAATTTGTAGCACCTTCAACACTCTTCCTTGATGCAAATTTCGGAAACTCCAATCATTATTCGAAGTTGCTCAAATCTTGCTCTTGGCAATGCCTTTGTGAAAATGTCTGCAACTTGCTCTTCTGTCCTGCAGTATTTGTACTCTTTCATATTGCTATCCAATCTTTATATTTTACATGTTTCGGTAAAAATAGAGATATTATCCAGATTTTCTTTTTTGTTTTCTTCTTTTGTGGACACATCAACTTACTATGCAGCGCATACCTATGCACTTTACATTTTCTAGTTATACCTGGTGCATATGAGAACCAAGTAGAGCTATGCATCGGAGATCTTTCTATGTCTTCCCAATTTCTTTTTTTGTTTTTTCCAAGCATCCGTCGTTTTCCATGATGTTGTATTGTGTTTTGCGCCAACTGAGAGACTTATTTCCTCCGTTACAGTTTTAGGACTGTCCTGTCCAGTTTTGAAATCAATTTCTTCTGGTCTACTGTTGTCTCATGAACATAACCTGCAATATTCTTCATTTCAATCACTTGCATTTTTTTAGCAGTTACTTTTCCTTTAGCATGTGCTTCTTCTTCTTCGTTGTTTTGCACTGCTCTTTTTTCAGCAGGATCCATAGCTTTTGCAAGTATACTTTCTTTTTTATCGAATTTCTTCTCCTCTTCAACTCCCAACTTTTCAGCTTCGATATCAGTCTCAAATTCACTATTCTTCTTGTTTTCTTCTATTATTGTTGTGTCATTCTCTTTATATATTCCTTTCAACAAATTCCATGAATCTTTTGCAATATATTCTCCAGTAATATGATTCCACGCTACTTCATCGACGTTCTCACTCATCACAACACGAGCTTGAAGATCTTTCCATCTCAAACTTGTAAATGATTTTTTTTCCTCCTCCGTCATATTTTTAATATCTTTTGGCCATTCGTAGCCATTTTCAACGATCTTCCATAACCCTTTGGAAATAAGCTATTCTTTCTTTTTATTGCTCCATCCTTCATAATTTTCTTACGTGAGAACAAATGACGAAAGAAATAGAAATATTGCCATGGCTTATAATGATTGGAATTTTTTTGCCCAATATGCGAACGAACAAAGCTCTGATACCACTTGTTAGTAGTTGTTTTAGTGGAAAATAGTTGAGTAGCTGAAATAGTTGAAATGGAGAAATGACTTCAAAAATTTTGTAGTGCGACAATTTTATTGCTTTGAAGTTTCAGTACAAGTTTTAGAACATAGTTGTAGTACAACATTACAATGTGTCCATTCTCATATTTATAGGCACCTTATTACAATTTCTTATTAATGGAATTTTCTAGATACAACATTCTAGATTTGTCGAGTAACATATTTAATAATAATACATAAGACAACTTATTAATTTCTTTAGAATTCTCTAAAAATTTGTTGTATCTTCAACATTCTTTAGAATTCTCTAGAAATTTGTAGCATCTTCAACAATATTAAATCATAATCATTAAAAGTTCATTTGGGCACAAAAGTTACCTACCAAATAAATTTCCCAAACCACATTTTGATGGCTATTGCTACAAATGACGCACACCCAGCCCACTAAAAACATGGTTTATATTTTGTACTAGTGCAATTATTTAAGAAGATTGTTTAAACATTTTATGGTTACTATTTGAACTATAACCGTACCATCGCCCAATAATGCATTTCGATGCTTTTAGTTGCTTGTGTTGTACAAGCTTTCAAGGATATTTATTACTACCTTGTTATGCTATTTCTACCTCCTAAACAAGACTAATATGAGTACAACTGTAAAAGGATGGAACAAGTGCTACAAGTCACTTTTATCTATTCACATAGCGTCATAGATGGCCCACATTGTTCTGTTAAGATAACTGATGAATATGTCTTAAGTAGATAAAAATAACAATTAGCAATTTAGCATTGGGTTTTGGTATCCTTGTCATAATATCTTTTCCTTAATATTTATCCCAACCCAAAACTATTTAGTAAAATTAATGGCCACCTATTAACAAATCCAACATAAGCCTGTCTTAAACAAAAGAGAAGCCAATTTATTACTTGTTCAAAGTTGAGTTATAGAACCCGTTAAATTTTGCAGCCAACTCTATTTTATTTTGAAATGTGATGAAACTTATAACTATAATAATGCATGTTATCACAACAGTTAAAACCTATAACTATAAAATGGACACAGTATTTCATACGGATACAATGGGTACAAAAAGATGCATCTAATCATCTAATTTTTGGCCGAAGTTGAATTGGGACTTATGCCCAATGCATTATATCCCTACCATTATATTCTGTTGTTGTGAACTAATCTGCTCACAGTGGATGTAAACAAAAAAATAAATATAAATATACACAATGTCCTTCTAAATCAATTCAATGAGATATTTCATTACATAAGTATTATTGGCCTCACAAAAAAAGAATGAATAACAGAAAAGTCAACTGTTATTCATTATTTCTTTGAAGCCTACTTAAAAAATGAAAAGTTCTTGCTAAAATAAAGGAGAAATCAATTCATTTTCATTAGCCAGGCGATGTTGGATATCATAATTGATAAATATGTCTCCAGTAGATAACAATAACAATTAGCATTGGATATTGGTACCGTTGGCATAGTATCTATTCGTTAATGTTTATCCCGTTCTAAATCTATTTAGTAAAACCAAAAGCGACTAATTACCAAATCCAGCAGAAGCTCGTTTAAACAAAAGAGAAGCCAAATTCAATGTTTCTAAGAGAAACATATATCAAAACAATAGCATTATTTGTTCAACGTTGAGTTATATAGCAATCATTAAATTTTTAAGTCAACTCAATTTTCTTTTGAAATGTGATAAAGAGCTATAACTAGGAAATGCATGTTACTACAAAATAATACAAAAGCATGCTTCGATCGGTTAATATTCCCACCTCGAACCAAGAATGAACTTCTATTTATATACTTCCTTTGTTTGCCAACATGTTTGTACATCAGGTGCTATAAATATTACAAAAAACTTCAAGTTTAATATGCTGGAAAACATAATACACACAAGTTCAGTCAGTTTATATGTTCATACAACAAAAGTGATGAAGAAACTTAAATTACCCAGAAACTGGACAGTAGAAAAACATAGAAAACATGCACAATCAATAACAGCACTAACATGGACATAGTATTTCATCTGATTACAATTATTAAAGAAAGATTCATTTGATCATTTTTTTTATTCTCTCATCGCAAATAGTAAAACTATATATGAATTTTCTTCCCAAAACCAGCATACATCAAAAAAGTATCAAATACGATGTTTACCGAGTGTATCAAATATAGATCATTGGAGCATATATTTTGTTATCGAAAGCAAAGTCATTGCATGTATGGTTACAACAATGAAAATTATCATTGTTGCATATAATTTGATTCTGGAAAACAGTGGGATTTAAGAATAATTTGGATGAAACAACAAATCATGCTTACTTTTATCTGCAACTGTTAATTGAACGACTTTCCAAAAAAAATAAAATCGTTTTCTTGCTCAATGACAATTAAAACTATAAAATGGTGACCACCATGTTTGATATGACTTCCCTTTCATTCCTATAATTGAATTACCCATCCATCATTCCTAATTGGTGATTTTACGCAACCAAAATCCTAACAAAAATGTAAAATATGTTTCCAAATATTTATAGAGTAGAGATTTCTATATCATATGTAAAACAATGGACAAGCAGAATCCAGTTCCAATGAAATTCAATGACTTTTGTATGTAAGACATTTCAAGTCCAAAACACGTAAAATGAATCATAGAATTAATCCTTCAGTGGGACGGGGGCTTCTTGTTCTGATCCGCAACGTTCTTAATCGCAGGTGCATTTTCATACACAGGTTCACTGCTAACCTTCTCCTTCGTTTTCATTCTCAAATCAGCCGCAACCTCAGCAGCTTTTCTAAAATCCCCAGTAACCAAAGCTGCTCCATCCAGTACGTACTTATTCTCTAGTATGTGGTTCATTTCTTTCACTTTTTCATTCACAATTGTAGCCCATGTTGTTATTTTGTCTTAGAGCCCTATCTGGTCGAAGGGTTGCCACTTATGAAGCCGTTGTTGACGTAATTTGATGTTTTTCATCGAATGCTTTTGCTTCGGTCACCGCGTCTACGCTCAGGATTTGCAACTACTCGAAAACACTTCAATTTTCTACGTAAAATTTCATATGCCATTCCTACGACATAATGCAGGGCGTAGGAAAGACGTAGGAAATATGTGAAAAGAGTTTGCGGCGTAGAATGGACGTAGGAAATCTTTTACACCGTTCCTATGCCTTTGTTAAAAAGACGAGGCATTGGAATGGCGTAAGAATTTTCTACGCCATTCCTACACCAAAAATTAAGATTTTAAAAGCCAGTCCAACTCATGATACAACATTAACATCTAGCAATTGGTTAGACATTATAATCAACGGTTTAAATATACGTTCCACACACTCTTCTCTGACTGGTAGAGAAAAAAGTAGAAAGAGGTAATGGCGTAGGAAAGTCATAGTAAATTTCCATAATCTCCTATGTCATTCCTACGCCTATATTAATGTTTTACAAATTCAGATTGGCGTGGTAATAGCGTAGGAAAACTCCTACGTCAATCCTACGTCTGCATTAATTTTTTTCACAAATTCCGGTTGGCGTAGGACCCGTTCCTACGCCAAACCTGCAGCAACAAAAATATTTAGCTAATAGGCCCATGATATTTCGTAGGAAGGCCACAAACCCTAAGATATTTCGTTCAAACCCTTCTCTCCGTATTTGCCAAAAGAGAAAAGAGGAGGAAGAGAAACCGATCCATCCCTCAGTAGATCGCCTCATCCCGACGCTACAAGAGAAATAGTTGTTTCCAACGGCTAGAGGCCGTTGGAAAGGCCGTTGGAAACCGTTGGTCAAGCCGTTGGTACAAGGATCAACGGTTTCCAACGACTACCAATGCAACCAACGCCTTTTTTCCAACGGCTTCCAACTATTATATTTGGCCACGTGTCCTTTCTTTCTGATCAAAGGACGATGGAAATGGTTGAAATCCATTGGAAATATGCCATTAGAAGACGTTGAAAGCCATTGAAAATGATGGACCTATAAGCCGTTGATTGCCGTTGGAAATCTGAGTGTTTTTTTTCTAGATTTTAGAATTGCCGCTTCCAACCACAACCACATATATAATCATCAAAACTGCTCCATTTCGAGCATATAACTTAGTCTCAACAACATATACAACCAAACACATGAAAAAAGAAAAATAAAACATAAAACACATAACATTAACCAATATTTACATAATACAACAACCAAACTTCGCCAAAATAACATGATTCTACATATCATGTCCAAACCAGTCATAACTAACACCATGTCCAAACCATACCATCATAACGTCATGTCCAAATCAATATGTACAACCATCATCATGTAGCAAGCCTCACCAACTCTCAAAACATAGATGTCATCAAAACAAGCTAACCTAATCAATTCTCTCCACCAGAAGATGAAGGTGGCATACCGTACTGGGCAATGAACTCCGCCAGCCGTGTTGGATCTAGAATAACCCTAGAGGGGGGGTGAATAGGGTTTTTCACAGTTTTTAACTGAATTAAAAATCTAACAAGATATATATATTAATAAACTGATCACAGAATATAGCAGAAACAAAAATGCAGAAAATAAATCACACACAGATATACATTGCTTCGACAAAACCCTGCCTACTGCTGCATTTCTAAGGTTTCTACTAGGTGATATAACAGATCCCGCATACAAGACCATGTACACTCGCAAACCCTGCTCCTATTCTAACCCTACGCTCAAAACCGTAGACTGATCCAATCCCCTAGATCAGATTTCCTGAATTACAAACCCTGTAACTCGTAACCCTAGAATTTACAGACTCTAGTAGACTGCCAGTCAACACCCTGACTGGAACTCTAGAATTTTACAGACTTCTAGAAAAACTGTTCAGAATTGTTTTTACAACATAAAAAGAACAACAACAAAAAACAAAAACAAAAACAAAGGTAAATAAATAAAAACCCTTAGGAAATAAAATAAGGGGTCATCCCCTTTTTATTTAGAAATGTCGGCCGGCCCAATTGTTTTGCACCACTATTTTGTTTGACCCGATCCTTCTCTTTTGCTCTGGGAAAAAATAATGGCGGCAGGCGATTTCTAGGGTTTCCAATTAAACTCCCTAAATCGATCGATGCTTATGAAATTAATGGTTGCTAAAGCTTGATCCACTGCGGCTTGCTTTCTGATGATTTGATTTGGGAAGTGGCGATCGAAAAAAACAATGGATTGAATTATGAGTTTTCTCTGAAATTTCTTTATCAATTTTTGCTTTGAAAATGCTTGAATTGATTTGTGGGTCTTTCGATCTATATGCCTGTGATGTAAAATGGTGATAGTAATAGGATTTCGAATCCTTAACTTGCGCTCTGATTTCAAAAAGATGACTCGGCCGATTTGTTGCTTTCCCCTTTTGGATTTTGCTTGATTTGAAATATGTCCCTGATTTGCGTTGATTTTTCCCTGGATAAAAATGGCTTTGAATAATCGGTTTTAAAAAAAACAGATATGAAATTGTCTTCGAATGAATTGTTTATTTATGGAAAACACACACAGCTTGCCAATTTTGGTTTTACCAATATTAAACCGATTAAAAAACATGCTCAAAAACAAATCTAAAGATTCTTGCATGCTGAGAAAATCCACTTGCCAAATATTGTTGTTCACTCAAAACTCCTTTGAATTCTTTTACCCAAAAACATGATTTAGAAATTTTCTGTCCAAAAAAAATGTTTGATTTGGTAATTCTTGCGTGGTTCCTGATGTTAAATATGAATTTGTTTCTTGTCAAACATTGATTGTGCATTTCCATTTATTGCTGTGATTTCTGGTCACTAAATTTGCATTGTGAAATTGATTACTTCCCTGAACAGAACTGATTCTTGTACTTGAACTTGCTGGACTGAGTTCCATGTGTTGTCCATTGTAGTTCATGCTGCTTTGACTATGTTACCACTGCATTTCACTTGTACATTTGAACCATGTTGTCTTGTATACATGAATATATGCTCGACCATTAGTTATGCCACCATGCTTTATGAATCTGCTGTGTTTACTTTGATGTGGCTTGTCATTATGTCACTAGCATGTTTGCTTTGACATATGTGATCATGATTTTGCTGTTCCACCAATATGCTGAATACTGCTTGTATGTATTCATGCTTGAGTATGAATTTACACCATGTGCTCAACCATGATTATACTCCTTGACTTTCTTGTGCTTGTGCCATGAGCATGCTTTGACCTTTTGAAAAAGCTGCTTACATGATACATTGACTTTAATTTATCTTGAGCTTGAATATGTTGACTGTGTTGAGCTGTTTTCATGCTGAGACACACTTGAGTTGGTTTGACTTGTCACTTGTGTCACTGCCACCTTTGCTGATTTGCCTTGATCATGACTATTGTTGTACACACTATATGTATTGTTGCTTAGCTACTTTGTTCACTGAAAGTACCTTGAGCTCAACTGAGCTGCACCACCACTATGCTGCACACTTGCCATTTGATCTGGCTTGACACTTGCCCTTGTTTTCAAAAGCTGGTCTGCTTTGTTGTTCACTGATTCCATGTACTTGTTGTTGACTCACTCACTTGTATTAGACCATGCTAATTTCCATCCTTCTGTGATTTCCCTGATTGTCTTGACCTTGACAATGCATGTACACTGCTGATATATTTGTACTTGTGAGTAGTGCTTGATCTTTGTTACTTGACCCTACGGTTTGAATTCTGCTTTGTTGACTTTGCTTGCACTTGACTTTGAACCTGACCATGTCTTGTGCATGGCTTGAACTGATGCACTTCATTTTTGTGTCCACTTGCCATGCTGCTTTACTTGAATGTGTTTTTAATCATGTTGACACATGTTTCTTGACCAGTAGACTTGACGTGATTTTGATTCGACCATTTTTATTTGTGCACTGGGTCGAGATGGTCCACGTGGCTACTCCCCAGTTGCTCGCTGATTGGTGAGGCAGTGCACACGTGTATATTTATACACGTGTGTATATGCAGCCAATCAGAAAATTTCCTGTCCCTGTACATATACAAACTGTCTGTCTAGACACAGATGAATCAGATCAAGTCATGAAAAATGATGAGAAACACACCAGAAAACTGAGGCAAATAATTTTTTTTTTTAAATTTATATTTGCATGAATACAGTTTTTATTTCTATTGCAGTGTACTGTGTGTGTGTGTTTCATGTGACAGGTAAGAAGACTGGACTGACTGAAGGCTGACTAGAAGACTGTGAAGATTGGACTAACAATGAAGACTGAAGACAGTGTTGAGTCAGTGAATTATTTCAATGTGTCTGTATATGTGTCAATGTGAAAGAATGTATATATGAGTTGTATAAACAAAGTGAGTGTTGTAGTGATGAGTTGTGTATGAATTCTACTGAAGTTTGTAATAAACAAATTTATTTGAAATAAAATATTATTTTATTCTTGTCAAACAAACTTGTCTATTCTACACAGTTTATTTACAAGTACAATATCAGTGAAGTGATTAAATAGTGGAGTTAAAATAGATGTACTGTTTGAATGTTAGAAATATAATATTTATATTTTTAAATAAAATACAGTAAATATTTGAATTTCTGTACAAATGTATTTTATTTAAATATAAATATTACATTCTTGTCTGTGATGTAAATATAGAACAGTACAGTAACAAATACATTTATAATATATATATATATATATATATTTATTTGGTTGTTATCATCAAACAAAAATCATATAATAGTGTATACGACTACGTCATATACAACAATCTCCCCCTTTTGATGATGACAAACAAATAAAAGATTTTGAATCCAACAAATGTGTTTTACAGTGAAAAATGAACTCCCCCTATTTATTAGCTCCCCCTACAACAGAAAACTCCCCCTATAACTGTGCATGAGTGAATTGAACTGAATGATAATGAATTTTCAAAAATAAAAATATTTATAAAATATTCACTCATAAATCAAAATCTAATACATTCTCCCCCTTTTGTTATCATAAAAAAGGATACAGATTATAAAATACAGATGAAAATTGACTAAAAATATAGTTTCAGCTTAAGAGGAAGAACGGTCATCATAAATTTCAATCAATCAAACAAAAATCATAATATTCTAAGAACTGGTGGCATATTTCACATTTTAGAGAATGACGGATATACGATGAATTTTATATAAAATGGAGAGAGTTTTAAAAAAAGATTCCAATTATTTTCAAAGGATTTTTATAAAAATAAAGCACAAAAACAGTGATGGATTTGGACTATAATAAATAATTCAATTTAAGTGACAAACTCGAATAACCTCAAATCCCAATATCTATCAACAAATCATAATACGTCATAAAATTTCAACATATTTCACAGAATAGAAGATGGATTGATAGGCTGGCTTTTATACTCAGAGAAGAATTTCAAATTTATTTCTATTTTTAGCACTTTATTTCTCTTTTTTTTATTTTTTATTTTTTTTATTTAAGAGCACACTGACCACGCATAACCAAAGCTTGGATTTTTTAATGGGATCAGTCGCAGCTTAAATTATAAGACGTCTCATAACCATGCATAACCAGAGCTTGGATTTTTAAATGAGGTTAGAGACACTCTTATATATTAATTATATTTATTATTTTCAGCTTCAAAATAGAAAAACTCCTCAGTATATATAAACCAATATGAATGATAGAAATGCGGTAGGTACAGAGATGGACTGTGAAATAAATTTCTAAATTAATAATATTATGAAATATGATCAACCGTACCGGGACCATTGAAAATTTCAATTGTCACTAATTCTGAAAAAATAACATAACCACAATTCCATCACAAATATTTTCACTATTTATTCAAAAAAGAGTCCTAAAAAAATTAACTCTCCACATCGATATAAAATCATAACGGATGGCAGAAGGATGATAGGTCGTGAAATAATTGCCAGTTCAGAGATATTATAATACATGTTCAACTATCATGAAAATATAAATAAAATCTCCTCTTGTTGTGAAATATACTGCAGTCACAATTCATCACAATTTCAAAATCTGATAATTATTTTGATGAATTACAAATACAGTTCAATTTCGATATTGATTTCAATTTCTGAATGAATAATTAATAAATAATTCTAAAATTGAAAAACAATTACAAGAGAAATTTAAGGTGATTTATATAAGGGGAAAAATGTGTATGATGTCTATACAAAGTGAAAATTCAAAAGCGGATGGATGAAAAAAAACTGATACCAATTGTAGTCTCCTTTATCGAGGAATTTAATTACACCCTGATGGACTATCATGGACATCTCAGATCAAAGAAATTTAAACACAAATTCAGCCAGACAAATTTAGCACATTTATTTGTATAAGGCAAAAAAAATATGTGTGGATCTATTCAAGGTGAAAATTTGAATCTCAGTACAGATGGGTGAAACAAATATAAGCGCTTCTGATACCACTTGGTGTCTTTATTCACAAGGCCCAAACACACAGACTTAAAAAAAATTGCACATTTTTCAAAACTGCAGATAAGAACAAGCAATTATTTGAAAAACAGTATCAGAGCAGCGAACAATTCTTCTTAATACAAGCAGTCATTTAGAGCATTTTCACACCAGTATCAGAGCGGCACAAAAATCGTTTCAAGGAACACTTGTCAAGACATTTCTGATGATCACAGAATATGATTCATGATCCATGATTAAAAGTACTGTTTATTTGAAATCATTTGATGGAAGATGAAGATATCAGGATTCAATGAATCGATCACACTAGATTTTTTTTTTATTCGAGATATGTGTGAGATTCAGTAAATCAATAAATTCAAATGATTTTAAACAAACAGATATTCAAACCAAATAATCATGGAATAACAGAGAATTTTAAGACCAGTTTTACAAAAGAAATTTTCACAAGTTTCTCTGACAAGTGTGGGATTAATTTCAGATCATTTACATCAAATTTGAGAGGTGTTCATGAACTAGAAAATTAAAGTAGTTTATTTGAAATCACTTGAATCAATGTCAAGTTCTGGGATATAATGAATCAGTCACACAAGGTTGATAATTTCAAATTTAGGAGGTGTGTGAGATTCATAATATCAGGAATTTCAGATGATTTCAAACACACTAATTTCAACTAAAATGATCATGAATAAATATGAAATTACAAGATGTATCACTGAAATTTGGGAAATCCAAGCCAAACTGAAAATTAATGAAATTATCACAACTGATAAGAAGCTATGTACTGTAATGAGTATAATATCTCAAGTGTTTCCAAAATGAATTGGAAGAAACTCAGAACAGCAAAGGTGTGTGAAATCTCATAAATATTTCAGATTTTCAAAACAATTTAGAATTCAGACTAACAGCGTTCAAGATATAACATGAATAATCAACACTGTTAGGAATTAAAAAAATAAACTTCAAAACAATTGCAGATATATACAAGTTTAAATCAAGTTCTGGAAATGATTAAAATGTAAGGGTGTTATATAGATTAAGCGAATTTCCAGAAAAACATGAGAAACTACAATTGGAAGTTTAAGATGCACAGATTAAGTAGAATATGGCAGTGACAAATCAAATAAAAACAAACAGAAGAAAATAAAGTAGAAAGGGGTAGAAGAAGGAACAAGACAAGAAAATAAAAACAGGAAATATTTACAAAAATGAGTTAAGAGATTATACTTGGAAGCAGATGTAAATCAGAATCTCTAACTCCTCAGACTTGGCAAAGGAACAGTAAAAGATTCCATGATATGAAGCAGTTCGAATTCACTTTCTCTTTCTGCACAGTTGCTCCTCAGCCGTCACAGGTACCTAGCAGTTTAGAGGATCGAGTGGTCTAACAAACTTAGTAAAACCACTCACAGTTTTGTTCGCAACCTTAGGTACCCAAATCTGTTTGTATAGCAATCCGTTCGAATCTATTTTTGTACCTTTAGGAACCCAAACTTGTTTGAATTTAGTGAAAATCGTTTTCTTTTCTTTACGGGTCCAAGAATGTTTGAAAGGATTGTTATTAAACAAATTCACATCTCGCTTTTGATTTAAAAATCCTTTGAAATTGTTAGAGTTTAAATCTTCAAAGTAATCATTTCCAAAGCGATTTGAAGGATTTTTAAAATCAAGAGAATTCCATTTTTCAAAATCATTGTTTTTCCCAAAACCGAGTCCATGTTTATTTCCATGAGAAAACTGATTTTTCAAAAGCATATTCAAAGATTTTTCACTGGTTGAAAAACGTTTCAGACTCAACTCAAGATTGTCGATTTTAGATTTTAGAAAATTATTCTCGTTTAGAAGTTTCTCAGTTTTGGCTTTACTCTCAGAAATCTCAAAATCAAACTGTTCTTGTTTTTCAACCTCAAGGATCTTGAAATTCTTAATTTCATTTTCAAGTTCATTCAGAATTGAATCGGTTTTCAACAAATTCTCCTTTTCAAAAAACTTATGTTTGGAATTAATATTATCCAACTCCTTTCGCAAAGAATCATTTTTACAAGTTAACTCATCTTCATTTTGTTTTAAAATAATAATATCTTTTTCAAATTTCTGAAGATTCATATTGAGATGAGCTAAATTGTTCTTCAAATTAAAACAATTCTTGCACTCAGAGTTTTCAAATTTTAAATTCAGCATATCGTTTTTACGGGTCAACTCAGAATTTTCAGATTTCAAAGATTTGTTTTTCCGTTTGGGACGATCAACAGTTCTTGTTAAATTATTACAAAGAGATACCAAATCTTCATAACATAAGTTCCCATCATTTGAATCGTCATGAATAGCTCCAGTTAAACACAGATCTGAATCTGAGTTGGCTGTTGAGGGTTTTGAGCAGTTGTCCAGTTTCCGTCCATACTTTGCATCGAGAGTGTTCCAGATTTCCTGCATAGTTAAGCATTGGGAGATAAGGCTATAATGAACATCATCAATATGAGAATATAAAATATGAGTAGCTCGTGAATTAAATCCAATATCAACCCTACTTACAATATCATATCCATTTAAAATAGTATCCCAACACTTAATATCAACATATTTTAAATAAGATTCCATTTATGATTTCCAATTCAAAAAATCTGTACCATTAAAAATAGTTGGAATATGACTGGACTGACTCTTTGTAGACTGACAACTTGGATTACCCATGACTCTAGAGTTAACAGAAATACCTGCTCTGATACCACTTGTTGGATCTAGAATAACCCTAGATGGGGGGTGAATAGGTTTTTTCACAGTTTTTAACTGAATTAAAAATCTAACAAGATATATATATATATATATATATTAATAAACTGATCACAGAATATAGCAGAAACAAAAATGCAGAAAATAAATCACACACAGATATACCCAGCTTCGGCAAAACCCTGCCTACTGCTGCATTTCTAAGGTTTCTACTAGGTGATAGAACAGATCCTGCATACAAGACCATGTACACTCGCAAACCCTGCTCCTATTCTAACCCTACGCTCAAAACCATAGACTGATCCAATCCCCTAGATCATATTTCCTGAATTACAAACCCTGTAACTCGTAACCCTAGAATTTACAGACTCTAGTAGACTGCCAGTCAACACCCTGACTGGAACTCTAGAATTTTACAGACTTCTAGAAAAACTGTTCAGAATTGTTTTTACAACATAAAAAGAACAACAACAAAAAACAAAAACAAAAACAAAGGTAAATAAATAAAAACCCTTAGGAAATAAAATAAGGGGTCATCCCCTTTTTATTTAGAAATGTCGGCCGGCCCAATTGCTTTGCACCACTATTTTGTTTGACCCGATCCTTCTCTTTTGCTCTGGGAAAAAATAATGGCGGCAGGAGATTTCTAGGGTTTCCAATTAAACTCCCCAAATCGATCGATGCTTATGAAATTGATGGTTGCTAAAGCTTGATCCACTGCGGCTTGCTTTCTGATTATTTGATTTGGGAAGTGGCGATCGAAAAAAACAATGGATTGAATTGTGAGTTTTCTCTGAAATTTCTTTATCAATTTCTCCTTTGAAAATGCTTGAATTGATTTGTGGGTCTTTCGATCTATATGCCTGTGATGTAAAATGGTGATAGAAATAGGATTTCGAATCCTTAACTTGCGCTCTGATTTCAAAAAGATGACTAGGCCGATTTGTTGCTTTCCCCTTTTGGATTTTGCTTGATTTGATATATGTCCCTGATTTGCGTTGATTTTTCCCTGGATAAAAATGGCTTTGAATAATCGGTTTTAAAAAAAAACAGATATGAAATTGTCTTCGAATGAATTGTTTATTTATGGAAAACACACACAGCTTGCCAATTTTGGTTTTACCAATATTAAACCGATTAAAAAACATGCTCAAAAACAAATCTAAAGATTCTTGCATGCTGAGGAAATCCACTTGCCAAATATTGTTGTTCACTCAAAACTCCTTTGAATTCTTTTACCCAAAAACATGATTTAGAAATTTTCTGTCCAAAAAAAATGTTTGATTTGGTAATTCTTGCGTGGTTCCTGATGTTAAATATGAATTTGTTTCTTGTCAAACATTGATTGTGCATTTCCATTTACTGCTGTGATTTCTGGTCACTAAATTTGCATTGTGAAATTGATTACTTCCCTGAACAGAACTGATTCTTGTACTTGAACTTGCTGGACTGAGTTCCATGTGTTGTCCATTGTAGTTCATGCTGCTTTGACTATGTTACCACTGCATTTCACTTGTACATTTTAACCATGTTGTCTTGTATACATGAATATATGATCGACCATTAGTTATGCCACCATGCTTTATGAATCTGCTGTGTTTACTTTGATGTGGCTTGTCATTATGTCACTAGCATGTTTGCTTTGACATATGTGATCATGATTTTGCTGTTCCACCAATATGCTGAATACTGCTTGTATGTATTCATGCTTGAGTATGAATTTACACCATGTGCTCAACCATGATTATACTCCTTGACTTTCTTGTGCTTGTGCCATGAGCATGCTTTGACCTTTTGAAAAAGCTGCTTACATGATACATTGACTTTAATTTATCTTGAGCTTGAATATGTTGACTGTGTTGAGCTGTTTTCATGCTGAGACACACTTGAGTTGGTTTGACTTGTCACTTGTGTCACTGCCACCTTTGCTGATTTGCCTTGATCATGACTATTGTTGTACACACTATATGTATTGTTGCTTAGCTACTTTGTGCACTGAAAGTACCTTGAGCTCAACTGAGCTGCACCACCACTATGCTGCACACTTGCCATTTGATCTGGCTTGACACTTGCTCTTGTTTTCAAAAGCTGATCTGCTTTGTTGTTCACTGATTCCATGTACTTGCTGTTGACTCACTCATTGTATTAGACCATGCTAATTTCCATCCTTCATGTGATTTCCCTGATTGTCTTGACCTTGACAATGCATGTACACTGCTGATATATTTGTACTTGTGAGTAGTGCTTGATCTTTGTTACTTGACCCTACGGTTTGAATTCTGCTTTGTTGACTTTGCTTGCACTTGACTTTGAACCTGACCATGTCTTGTGCATGGCTTGAACTGATGCACTTCATTTTTGTGTCCACTTGCCATGCTGCTTTACTTGAATGTGTTTTTAATCATGTTGACACATGTTTCTTGACCAGTAGACTTGACGTGATTTTGATTCGACCATTTTTATTTGTGCACTGGGTCGAGATGGTCCACGTGGCTACTCCCCAGTTGCTCGCTGATTAGTGAGGAAGTGCACACGTGTATATTTATACACGTGTGTATATGCAGCCAATCAGAAAATTTCCTGTCCCTGTACATATACAAACTGTCTGTCTAGACACAGATGAATCAGATCAAGTCATGAAAAATGATGAGAAACACACCAGAAAACCGAGGCAAATAATTTTTTTTTAAATTTATATTTGCATGAATACAGTTTTTATTTCTATTGCAGTGTACTGTGTGTGTGTGTGTGTTTCATGTGACAGGTAAGAAGACTGGACTGACTGAAGGCTGACTAGAAGACTGTGAAGATTGGACTAACAATGAAGACTGAAGACAGTGTTGAGTCAGTGAATTGTTTCAATGTGTCTGTATATGTTTCAATGTGAAAGAATGTATATATGAGTTGTATAAACAAAGTGAGTGTTGTAGTGATGAGCTGTGTATGAATTCTACTGAAGTTTGTAATAAACAAATTTATTTGAAATAAAATATTATTTTATTCTTGTCAAACAAACTTGTCTATTCTACACAGTTTATTTACAAGTACAATATCAGTGAAGTGATTAAATAGTGGAGTTAAAATAGATGTACTGTTTGAATGTTAGAAATATAATATTTATATTTTTAAATAAAATACAGTAAATATTTGAATTTCTGTACAAATGTATTTTATTTAAATATAAATATTACATTCCTGTCTGTGATGTAAATATAGAACAGTACAGTAACAAATACATTTATAATATATATATATATTTATTTGGTTGTTATCATCAAACAAAAATCATATAATAGTGTATACGACTGCGTCATATACAACAAGCCGTTGGTTAAGCATCTCCATCTGCTCTTCACAGCGACGATCACGCTCATGAAGCTCTGTAATCTATGCGATTTCTTCCTTGTCCCGATCCCTCTGATACGTCTGTTGAGATGTTGTAATCTGTATATAATATCAGATTTTCAGTATTTCATAATAGCATTTAGAATACATTTGAGTTTTTATTATAAATTTTAGTATTACCTCTAGATTTCTATAACCAGATCGTCTGTTCCGGGTAGGTGGATCCATAACAGCATCAAATATCCCGTCCTTATCATCCTTGATCAACTCAGTCCTCCTAGTAGATTCCAGTAACTGCGCCCTTTGTACCTGAAATTTCTCCTGTTAAACAAAAAACAAACGAATTTAGATAACACTATTTAAATTAAATTATAAGTCTAACTTAACTATTTTATACTTACATATCTCTCACGCGCCTTATCATCATGGTCCCAACTGTACGAAACCGAGCCTGTGTCATCAGTCTGACTCAATGCATGTGTATGCTCGAAAACATCTCGGTACGACGCAGAAGCCGTACGCGCTATCTCCTGAAATACGCATGCATGCTTAAAGTTAAATCAACTATTAATTTTAACAAGTTATAAATTAAAATTTTAAACTGTGCAATTACTAAATATACCATATCCTCGCAATGGTGCTGAAACGACTTGGACCCAACTCGATGCGTAACCGGATTCTTGCTCCTGTTAGTTGAATTTCTCTTATACTGGGCCTATACATTTAAATTTTAAAAAATGTATTATTCTAAATAACATATTAATTGAACAGAATAATTTAAATTAAAGATACAGTAAATTTACCAGAAACTCATCATTGTTATCCCAATAAGTATATAGATCATCCCACACCGTTTCGCTCATCGATGGTCTTTTCCCACCTGATTTTAAAGTGCGCATTTTCTCTCTATAATTTCTTGCCATTTTACTGTTCCAGTGGCGCTTGACTAGATCAAAATCTGTCTCTTGGAGATCCACCGAACCCTGCATTTTTTTTAAAATAACATACATATGAATTTATCAAATAGGAGGGCATGATTACTTATTGTAATAAATGTTATATCAAACATACCTACCAGAAAATCCTGCCATATGGTCTCCTTAACAATGTCGGGTATGGACGTCCATGTGGGCCAACATGCAGTCATGTGAGCCTGATAAGCGCGTTTTGATATCTTCAAGACTGTATTGGATGACTCCAACTCAAAATCCCTGTGTTAAACGAAAAAAAAACATGTATACTAGAACAACAATTAAATAATTTATTGTACTTAAATTAAATTTATACTATAAACTTAGTATTTACCCTTTGTTGGCTTTTGGCTTAAGCCAGACCACAGGACATGATAACTCTGAAAGACTGCCCTCATCGCTACCTTGTGACGTCATATCTGTTACAGACAACAACATAACATAACATGAAAGAGCTATGTAAAATCTCTGTATGAGATAACATAAAAACCACACTATATGACAAGTAAAGAAAGTAGGAAAGGCTATGATTCTATATGTTACTTATTAATAGAAATGTATGGTTAACATTACAAGTTTGAATCGTAGAAGTGTTAGATATGAGTTGATTCATATATATGTCAAGTTAACATATGAGTTTGATTCAAAGAAATGTCATAAAAATAAATATAAGTTTGATAGATAACATATTTTTTATTTGTGATATTTTACTTGCTATGTAAAAATAAACATAAAATTACCATTTCAAAATGAGGATTTGTAACGTCCTGGAATTTTAACGGTTTATTTAAACATTTAAATTTATTTTAAATGTTGTATTAGAAATACAAATTGATCTTTAATAAACCAATTGTCGTTTTAATTTGAAATATTAGGTTTAAAATCCAATTATGTTTATTTTAGAATTTTATGATGTTTTATTTGGACATATATGATAATATGGATTTATTGTTATCAATTTGAGATGGTTTTTAATTTATTTATATTCTAAAGATTTATTCTGAAATCTGGATTTCGAATTTTGAAAAGATTTTAAATGAAGTATTGTTAATTTAATTTATAGGATTTTACTGTAAATTTTATTTTGGGAAAATAGATAGCTTTTGTTGAACGTAATTTACACCCTAAATCAGCGTTTTTGGAACTTCACAAAATGAATTAACTTGCCTATTTTATTATATTTATATGATTTTAACATGTTGTGCAACATGACAGTATTTTTATTTTCGTTCGTAGCGGTCAGTAAATAAACGTAACAAACAAAATAGTTGTGTAACAGATACCTGATAAATCTATTTTTTTAAATAAAAATATACACTATCTTTCTGGGTAAGCTTCACCAAACCTGAGTTCTTTTGTTCTCCTCTTGCGAGGAGCTATTAACATATGTGTGGTTCGCTTTAGGGGACTCGTTTCTGCGTGCTCGACATGGTGGCAGAGCAGCTAGGGTTGGATGATTCAGGACGTGGGTGCATTTATTCCCAAAACTGAGATTTTTGTAGTATTCACGAAGAAGATTAGCACCCATTTCTGAGTTCTTTTGTGATTCCATGGAAACAAAGTTCGCAATGTTGTTGGTGGAAGTTCAGCTCACTGCGAGGAGGAGGAGATCGCGGTTTACACTGTGGGTACAGAAGGAGAGTGGGACGGTTGGTCACAGGGAGTTGCCTGTTTGTCTTAAAATGGAGAAGTACTGCTGATCTCAGTTTGTTAAATCATGGAGTGGTGGTGATGTCTGGGCATAGTTCGAGATGAGAAGAATAATGAAATTGTCAGGTTGGGAGTTTGTGCATTGTGGTGGGAGGGAAAAAGAACGGAGGATGGTTGTGAAAAGCTTCAGGAGCGGTTTGGTTTGCTGATATATGGAAGAGGAAGAATTAAGTTATAAACGGTAATTAGGAGAATGGGGTGAGTGATGCGGTGTTGCTTTATGGCTGAGCGACGAATGGCAGAAGGGTGAGGAGAGAATCGGAATGGTGAAGAACAAGCAGGAGCGGGTTTTCTGTTATTCGTGAAAATAGGATTAGAGTCCGCTAAACATGATTTGGATTTAATTAAAAATTTGTTAACCATACATTAATTAAAAATCAAATGGTAAATTAACATGGTGAATTCACGTGTTTCGGTAATACCGTTACACTGCAGGAAGGGATCCAGCATGGAAATGAACAAATGGTGAGTTGAACTATAAATTTTGGGGTGAAGATAGATGGGTGTCTTGATAAGGATAGTTTGGTTATGAAAAGGAGAAGGGTGCGTAGTTATGATGATCTGTGGTGATTGGTTATGATGGCTAACTCGAGAGTGGTTGATGGTTCTGTTCGTTTTACCTAGGAAAGAAGAATGAGTCGTGACTTGGAAGTTGAAAACAACATGATTAGAACGTGCTTAAAGAACGTTAACTAAAGGTATAAGTTCATCACTATAATTAATATAAACCCATTATTTTAATTTGTTAAAGATTGTAACAAATATGATTTATGCATTCGTGATCAGAATCAAGCAAAAGGAAGCGCGTTGGAATTGTGGCAAAAAGGTCTACTTTGTGGAATCAATTTCGTTGAGAATCAAACTACTAGAATTTTGTGATAAAATCAAATGCTTATTTGATTTTAAACCGAAACAAAGCAGAATCGCCAACTGCGAAACCAGGTGAGTAAACTCTAACTCTGTCTCGTTTATATTTTTATATAAAAGAGCTTTAAATTTATTTAAAGTAATTTTATAATGTGTAATTGTTGATTGGTTGAATAGTTGATAAAATTGGTTGAAATGGTTGATATGATTATGTCATTGATCGATTATTAGTTCTGATATTTCATATTTATGTGAAATAATATTATTGATGCTGATTAACATCTACGGATACAGAGAAATAGGTTGGAGGGATCCAACTGCATTCCTCAACATTTATATTACTGTTATTTTTATTGTGATGTGCTATATAATCCATGATCGGATATGTTGTGTTTGATTTACCCTGACCCTAGAAACTTGGTATTTTAGATATCGTAGAATAATTTTGAATGTCAAAAAAAAAGAAATTGGGATTTAAAATAGAATTTATTTATTAGAAATCGAATTTTGAATGGAGTCGAAATAGAAACTTGTTCAAATGAATAAACAAGCAGTTGATTTTAAACAATGTTTATAGATTAAATAAAATATTTATCTTAGGATAAATTGGAATATAAATTTAGGTTTTAGTTCTACATAGAAAAATGGGGAACGATTTTGAGATTTGATGTTTTTAATTAGATTTGAACTTAAAAGAAATTTATTTACCAAACAGAAAATGTACTTGAAAATAGAAACTGGTTTAAATGGATAATACAAGAATGGTTATAAATGACGTTTATAAATACAGTAAAGTATTTATCTTAGGATAAATTGAAATATAAAATTCAAATTTGAATTTATATGGAAAAGTGGTAATCAAATTATAAACCAATATTTGAAATGAAATTTGTAAATGGGATTTGTCGGTAAATGCAGAGATTTAAATAAGGCTTTTTTCTTAATTTTGAAATTAAGTAAAGAAAATTCAATGGAATGAAACTTTTAAGGAAGATGGTTAATAGGGAAATAATAGACTAAAATGTGTTAATGGTTTTAGAATGAAATCTAAGCTAAGTGGTGAAAAGATGGTAAACCGGATAGTATAAGTGATTAATCCAAACAAGGTTTAAATGAAGTTTTTAAAACCAAAGTGATGACTTTAATTAAATTAAGCAAAGCACTTTAATTGATATAAAAAATTTATACGCAAAGTAAAATACATAAGATAGTTTTCTATTAAACATTAATAAATGGATTTTTGAAATAAAATCCAAGGAAAAAGGTTTTGTTGTAAAGAAGGTGGAAAGCAAATTTTTATCCTTATATAACCTTTATCTCATGGGTTTCAACAAACAGAATGGTATATGTCTGCATTGTTTAAATCCAGACATTTGACTAGCTTTTAAAAATGAACAACGGAAGCGTGTGCATCGCACATGGTACTTTATTCAAAACAGCGATTATAACGCTACGGTTATAGTAAATGTTTTTTGTAAATCTAAACAACGATTTTAGCGTTGTCATTATATAAATGTTTTGTAAATCTAAACAACGATTTTAGCGTTATCATTATATAGACGTTTTGTAAATCTGAACAACGATTTTAGCGTTGTCATTATAATAACTGTTTTATAAATCTAAACAATGATTTAAATGCTACGGTTATAGTAAATGGTTTATAAAGGAAATTTTTGGAAACAGCGATTATAACACTACCGTTCCTATTAATGTTTTTCCATAAATGAAATGGATCTATAGATTGAATCTGAGAGTAACGTAAGTGATGTTTGTTTGAAGTATGAGCTTTGACTATTTCCAAGTTGAGGATGTTGTTCAATTAAGGTCTGAGAGGTAACTATACCCCAACTTGATTGACTTCATGATTGATGGAGAAATGATTAAAGTCGATAGTGAAGATTGGTTAGCAATATGGTTAGTTAACAAAAGATAGTGGTTTGAGTTATAATAATGATGTTTAGAACATCGCGTTAATTTAAAGGAATTTGGAATGTTTCCCCAAATAAAATGAGAGGTATTTTCTATGCATATAAAATGAAATGAATTGGTCAACGAGAAATTAAGAAATAGAATATGGAAATATTTTTCGATACTAATAAGGTATATTTCCTGAATATAGAAAATAAGGATTTGTGAATATTTAGAAATAATTTCTAACTGAAATAAGTGATATTTTCTCGAATAAAGAAATTAAGATATTGAAAATGTTTCTCCAAGAACCGAGAGAAAAAATAGAGCTTTGAAAGGATACGAAAGATGGAAAATGGAAATGATAATATAATAAGGAATAAATTTATAAATGGGCAGTGTTGTTTGATTGTTGATCATTAGAATTTCCAATTGGAAATAGGACCGTTGATTGTATAGATGTTTCTTGATAGTTAAATCACTGACTATCAAAATTTTGATTTATTTTATACCCCCGTTGTCAATACGGTGAGATCGGGATCAGATTTAATATCTGAAAACCACTCCTTATTAGCATAAGCGTTACGAATCAACTTATGTTGAAGAGATTATGAAGACGGAGTAAAGTGTAAGGGCTGTTCTGTTAATCCTAGGTAGAAATTTCCTAAGATGGTTTAATAGAATGGTGCCTTCGGTTTGTCCAGACCCAGGACAACTTGTAAGGACGAGTGTCTGACAAAGTATTTCCAAAGGGATTACGTACGTTGATTCCTTCAAACGTACGAAGTTGGTGGTAAAGAAGGGAAACTTCTTTAGCCTAACAATCTGAGTATTTTTGTGGGACTCAATTAGTGATTTCTGATGGATCTGACAATATAGCATTCAAAGTAAATGGTGGCCAGATGTTATGGAAGATAACTCAAACCTCAAGCCTCACAACCGGGAATTGACAAAAATCGGGCAGGCAGCATGGCTAGGTGGGTCCCTCCCATTAGGATGTATAATCACCTACATAGGGAAATTCCATTTGCTTCTTTAATCTATCGATGTTGTCCCTTTTGGAAAACGGTTGTTGATCCCGACCGTTGGTGATATACATTCGATACACTCAAGCGAAATGAGTGGTCGGTCATGTGTGGGCCGGGTTACAAGGCGTTCTTGTTGAACCCCAGTGTATCCCCTCTAGAGTACACTGATCAGAAGGTGGTTCCATACCTCGTCATGTTGGAAATCCAATCTCCAATAAGCGCCCTGTGGTTTTCGATTTTATATTATAGATGGAGCGTGAGATGCAAACGTTCCACTAGATTCTGTTTATTTGATGTAGACATTATTATAATATCAGTGGATTTGATATCAAAAATATTTTTGGGTTATCATAAGGTAAAAATCATCCATGTTTATGTGTGGATCGGTCTTACCATTATCATTTCTTTCGAAAGGATTTTGAAAGTTAAACCAATGGTTGGAGTTTACTCACACCAGTCCTATGGCTGACCCAGAGTTTATTTTGTTTTGTTTTCCCTAAACTCTTGGGTGCCCAAATTTGTATGGGCAGTCAAGTAGTTGGGATTTTTCAGATTCACTTGGAAGAGCTGGAAGCAGGAGGCTTCACGAGTTAGCTATCGACTGTCATATTTTCCGTTGTGTACTATGTTGTATCTGGAAACAGGTGTTTATAACTGTTCCAGATAACTGTTATGCTCTGATAATGGTACGTATATACAAATATATTTTATTCGTTCCGCTGTGAGATTTGTATTCTTCATTTTCTTCTATTCTAATTTTTCTTTCTTTCTATTTCTCATCCTCTACCTTCTTTCTACTAATGATTCGTATTTTTGTGCAATTTAGGTTGTACGTGTGGTGTTATTAGTCGACTCAAAGAGTATGGAATTTCGGGCAATTACCATTGGCATTTGAGCTGAAGGTTGTGTAGTAACCTTGGCTCTGTGGCGTAGCTCAATAGAGATAGGGTTAGTAATACCCTAAATTGAGATTGAGTATATATGAGAGAGCATACTTGTATATTTGATATAAAATAGTTTTATATTGTGTTGGCTTCTTTGTTGAGTGGTTTATGAATTCTGGTCGATACGGGATGTACAAATGTATCGATAGGTGTTTCTAAACTCTCGAACAAAGCAATTCGATACATTATTGTTTTAAAATGGGTATATGAAATAATTTTGCCCAGAAATTATTTTGATATAAAAGGGATAATTCATGAAATATTATAGTATATGGATCGTTTAAATGTTATTACAATCAAATGGAATTATGTAATATTGAAATGGTAATATAATTTGTATACGTATAATGTATACAAATGAGATAAACCAAGATTAAGTTCAAAGCAGAATTGGAATCTAAATTCCGGATGTTTAGAAAATATTTTCTGAAATATTATAAAGTAATATAACATTACTTTAAAGTATTTTTGAATAAGAATGGTTTAAATGGATTTTTAAAAGGATTAAGCACTGAAATCACTTCAGTGGCGAAAAAATAATCCTAATAATGGGTCACGACATTATCGATATTCATTTTCAAGTTTCTAAGTGATGGATTGCTACAATAGTAATTTAGGAATAAAAAATTTGTTTGAAAAGGACAAGATGTTTTAGAAATTCAAATGTTTTGAATTGAGTTGATTATAAATATGTGTATATATATATATGATTTCAAACTAATTTGGAATAAAACCCTGGAATTTGAATTCTGAAATTAAAATTTAACTTGTACAAGTTGAATAGATTGAAATGGTAAAAATGTATCGAATAAATTGAAATTTACCTTCATTTAAGTTAATAAAATTTGATTGAATTGGAATAGTTCCAAATGAATTTAAATAAAGAAGAATGTTGAGTTTCAAATTATTAATATGAATTCGACTTATGAATAAGCAAACTGAATATATATTGGATGTTGTTAATTGAAACTAAATTGTGATAAATTTGGATTCAAGTATAATAAGTTGATTGACTTAAACAGAAATCAGATTTGAATTGATAGAATGGAAGTGGACTAATCAGAAGTTGATTAGAGAGTAAAAACAACGAGAAGTTGGATTGATCTGTAACTAACTGGAAATGGAGATATGTATGTTGAGCAGATATTGAATGGAAGCAAATGCAAGAGAGAATTTATGCCCGATAAAAAGGTGCATGTTTACAATACTACTTTGGTTTGATGGTTTTATGAGCCTATGGGGCAAGCCGCTTGGCTTTTTGATTTTCTTTTGGATTGAGAAGGCCTAGAAAGGCGAGTTGTGGTTGTACCGATTGAGCCGTGCAAAAGAGATGCTCGCGAAATTTTTCGAAAATTTAAAGAGCTAGAATTTTTTTAAAGAAATTTTCGATAATTTAAAATCAAGATGTTAATTGTATTTGAAATAAGAAACCCAAAATTGGTTAATAAAATTTCAAGTGGAATAATGAAATTGATAAATGGATTTAAAATCAGTTGGAATGAGTATGGATATACAGAAGAGCATATGGATTGAAGACAAGAAAGTGATGATGGATTGTCCAAAAATGGTGGACTTATCATTTGGAAAGAATTATGAATGGTCGAGTATTCATATGAGAATTCGAAGGTCGGGTAAGAACTGGGTTATGAAGATATGGAATACAAGATTTCAACTAAGTAGGTTGTGAGGAGTTAGAGTTATAACATCTTTAATGCTTAGCAATTTCGAGAACGAAATTATTTTTAAGGGGGAAGGAATGTAACGTCCTGGAATTTTAACAGTTTATTTAAACATTTAAATTTATTTTAAATGTTGTATTAGAAATATAAATTGATCTTTAATAAACCAATTGTCGTTTTAATTTGAAATATTAGGTTTAAAATCCAATTATGTTTATTTTAGAATTTTATGATGTTTTTTTTGGACATACATGATAATATGGATTTATTTTTATCAATTTGACATGGTTTTGAATTTATTTATATTCTGAAGATTTATTCTGAAATCTGGATTTCGAATTTTGAAAAGATTTTAAATGACGTATTGTTAATTTAATTTATAGGATTTTACTGTAAATTTTATTTTGGGAAAATAGATAGCTTTTGTTGAACGTAATTTACACCCTAAATCAGCGTTTTTGGAACTTCACAAAATGAATTAACTTGCCTATTTTATTATATTTATATAATTGTAACATGTTGTGCAACATGACGGTATTTTTATTTTCGTCCATAGCGGTCAGTAAATAAACGTAACAAACAAAATAGCTGTGTAACAGATACCTGATAAATCTAATTTTTTTAAAATAAAAATATACACTATCTTTCTGGGTAAGCTTCACCAAACCGTGCGCTACAAGGGTTTTTATTTATTTATTTTTTTCTTTACTCCGTGCATCCCAAGATACCATGTTCTGCGGCAACCAAACTTCTTCTTCTTTAAATATTGGATGTATTCGTCCCTTTTCTCAATATAAATTAAAATTGTGAATCAACGACAATACCTCACAATCAAAATCCCTAAATCCCTAGTCTACGCTTCATTTTCTGGTCTCTTACCAATTCCATTTCTTCCAATATAATAAAAACATTAATTTCCCCAAAACCATTCCGCGTCTTCACCTCAATAGCCTTCCATAGTTTCGATCCGAGAAAAATATAAAATCGAATATTGAAATAATGTTCTTTGTTCTCCTCTTGTGAGAAGCTATTAACATATGTGTGGTTCGCTTTAGGGGACTCGTTTCTGCGTGCTCGACATGGTGGCAGAGCAGCTAGGGTTGGATGATTCAGGACGTGGGTGCATTTATTCCCAAAACTGAGATTTTTGTAGTATTCACGAAGAAGATTAGCACCCATTTCTGAGTTCTTTTGTGATTCCATGGAAACAAAGTTCGCAATGTTGCTGGTGGAAGTTCAGCTCGCTGCGAGGAGGAGGAGACCGCGATTTACACTGTGGGTACGGAAGGAGAGTGGGTCGGTTGGTTACAGGGAGTTGCCTGTTTGTCTTAAAATGGAGAAATACTGTTGATCTCAGTTTGTTAAATCATGGAGTGGTAGTGATGTCTGGGCATAGTTCAAGATGAGAAGAATAATGAAATTGTCAGGTTGGGAGTTTGTGCCTTGTGGTGGGAGGGAAAAGGAACGGAGGACGGTTGTGAAAAGCTTCAGGAGCGATTTGGTTTGCTGATATATGGAAGAGGAAGAATTAAGTTATAAACGGTAATTAGGAGAATGGGGTGGAAAGTGATGCTGTGTTTCTTTATGGCTGAGCGACGAATGGCAGAAGGGCGAGGAAAGGATCGAAATGGTGAAGAACAAGCAGGAGCGGGTTTTCTGTTATCCGTGGAAGAAGGATTAGAGTCCACTAAACATGGTTTGGATTTAATTAAAAATTTGTTAACCATACATTAATTAAAAATCAAATGGTAAATTAACATGGTGAATTCACGTGTTTCGGTAATACTGTTACAATGCAGGAAGGAATCCAGCATGGGAATGAACAAATGGTGAGTTGAACTATAAATTTTGGGGTGAAGATAGATGGGTGTCTTGACAAGGAGTAGTTTGGTTATGAAAAGGAGAAGGGTGCGTAGTTATGATGATCTGTGGTGATTGGTTATGATGGCGTACTCGAGAGCGGTTAATGGGTTATGTTCGTTTTACCTGGGAAAGAAGAATGAGTCGTGACTTGGAAGTTGAAAACAACATGATTAGAACATACTTAAAGAACGTTAACTAAAGGTATAAGTTCATCAATATAATTAATATAAACCCATTATTTTAATTTGTTAAAGATTGTAACAAATATGATTTATGCATTCGTGATCAGAATCAAGCGAAAGGAGGCGCGTTGGAATTATGGCAAAAAGGTCTACTTTGTGGAATCAATTTCATTGAGAATCAAGTTACTAGAATTTTGTGATAAAATCAAATGCTTGTTTGATTTTAAACTGAAACAAAGAAGAATCGTCAACTGAGAAACCAGGTGAGTAAACTCACTAACTCTGTCTCGTTTATATTTTTATATAAACGAGCTTTAAATTTATTTATAGTTATTTTATACTGTGCAATGGTTGATTGGTTGATTAGTTGATAAAATTGGTTGATATGATTACATCATTGATCGATTATTAGTTCTGATATTTCATATTGATGTGAAATAATATTATTGATGCTGATTAACATCTGTGGATGCAGGGAAACAAGTTGGAGGGATCCAACTGGATTCCTCAACATTTATATTATTGTTATTTTTATTGTGATGTGCTATATATTCCATGATTGGATATGTTGTGTTTGATTTACCCTGACCCTAGAAACTTGGTATTTTAAATACCGTAGAATAATTTTGAATGTGAAAAAAAAGAAATTGGTATTTAAAATAGAATTTATTTTCATATTAGAAATCGAGTTTTGAATGGAGTTGAAATAGAAACTTGTTCAAATGAATAAACATGCAGTTGATTTTAAACAATGTTTATAGATTAAGTAAAATATTTATCTTAGGATAAATTGGAATATAAATTCAGGTTTGGTTTTATATAGAAAAATGGGGAATGATTTTGAGATTTGATGTTTTTAATTAGATTTGAACTTAAAGGAAATTTATTTACCAAACAGAAAATGTACTTGAAAATAGAAACTGGTTTAAATGGATAATACAAGAATGGTTATAAATGACGTTTATAAATACAGTAAAGTACTTATCTTAGGATAAATTGAAATATAAAATTGAAATTTGAATTTATATGGAAAAGTGGTAATCAGATTTGAAACCAATATTTGAAATGAAATTTGTAAATGGGATTTATCGGTAAATGCAGAGATTTAAATAAGGCTTTTTTCTTAATTTTTAAATTAAGTAAAGAAAATTCAGTGGAATGAAACTTTTAAGGAAGATGGTTAATAGGATAATAATAGACTAAAATGTGTTAAAAATTTTAGAATGAAATCTAAGTTAAGTGGTGAAAAGATGGTAAACCAGATAGTATAAGTGATTAATCCAAACAAGGCCTAAATGAAGTTTTTAAAACCAAAGTGATGACTTTAATTAAATTTAAGCAAAGCACTTTAATTGAAATAAAAAAATTAAATGCAAAGGAAAACACATAAGATAGTTTTGTGTTAAACATTAATAAATGGATTTTTGAAATAAAATCCAAGGAAAAAGGTTTTGCTGTAAAGAAGGTGAAAGCAGATTTTTATCCTTATATAGCCTTTATCTTATGGGTTTCGACAAATAGAATGGTATATGTCTGCATTGTTAAAAACCAGACATTTTGACTAGCTATTAAAAATGAACGACGGAAGCGTGTGCGTCGCACACGGTACTTTATTCAAAACAGCGATTATAACGCTATGGTTATAGTAAATGTTTTTTGTAAATTTAAACAACGATTTTAGCGTTGTCATTATATAAATGTTTTGTAAATCTAAACAACGATTTTAGCGTTGTAATTATATAAATATTTTGTAAATCTAAACAACGATCTTAGAGCTGTCGTTATAATAACTATTTTGTAAATCTAAACAGTGATTTAAATGCTACGGTTATAGTAAATGGTTTATAAAGAAATTTTTGGGAAATAGCGATTATAACACTACTATTCTAATTAATGTTTTTCCATAAACGAAATGGATCCATAAATTGAATCTGAGAGTAACGTAAGCGATGTTTGTCTAAAGTATGAGCTTTGACTATTTCAAAGTTGAGTTGAGAATGTTGTTCAATTAAGGTCTGAGAGGTAACTATACCCAACTTGATTGACTTCATGATTGATGGAGAAATGATTAAAGTCGATACTGAAGATTGGTTAGCAATATGGTTAGTTAACAAATGATTAGTGGTTTGAGTTATAATAATCATGTTTATAACATCGCGTTAATTTAATGGAATTTGGAATGTTTCCCCAAATAAAATGAGAGATATTTTCTATGCATATAAAATGAAATGAATTGGTCAACGAGAAATTAAGAAATAGAATATGGAAATATTTTTCGATACTAATAAGGCATATTTTCTGAATATAGAAAATAAGGATTTGTGAATATTTAGAAATATTTTCTAACTGGAATAAGAGATATTTTCTCGAATAAAGAAATTAAGATATTGAAAATGTTAATCCAAGAACCGAGAGAAAAAATAGAGCTTTGAAAGGATACGAAAGATGGAAAAGGGAAATTGGAAATGATAATATAATAAGGAATAAATTTATAAAGGGGCCAGTGTTGTTTGATTGTTGATCATTAGAATTTCCAATTGGAAATTGGACCGTTGATTGTATGGATGTTTATTGATAGTTAAATCACCGACTATCAAAGTTTTGATTTATTTTATACCTCCGTTGTCAATACGGAGAGACCGTGATCAGATTTAATATCTGAAAACCACTCCGTATTGGCATAAGCGTTACGAATCAACTTATGTTGAAGAGATTATGAAGACGGAGTAAAGTGTAAGGGCTGTTCTATTAATCCCAGGTAGAAATTTCCTAAGATGGATTAATAGAATGGTGCCTTCGGTTTGTCCAGACCCAGGACAACTTGTAAGGACAAGTGTCTGACAGAGTATTTCCAAAGGGATTACGTATGTTGATTCCTTTAAACGTACGAAGTTGGTGGCAAAGAAGGGAAACTTCTTTAGCCTAACAATCTGAGTATTTTTGTGGGAATCAATTAGTAATTTCTGATGGATCTGACGATGTGACATTCAAAGTAAATGGTGGCCAGATGTTCTAGAAGATAATTCAAACCTCAAGCCTCACAACCGGGAATTGACAAAAATCGGGCAGGCAGCATGGCTAGGTGGGTCGCTCCCATTAGGATGTATAATCACCTATCTAGGAAAATTCCATTTTGCTTCTTTAATCTATCGATGCTGTCCCTTTCAGGAAACGGTTGTTGATCCCAACCGTTGGTGATATACAATCGATACACTCAAGCGAAATGAGTGGTCGGTCATGCGTGGGTCGGGTTGCAAGACGTTCTTGTTGAACACCAGTACATCCCCTCTAGAGTACACTGATCAGAAGGTGGTTCCATACCTCGTCATGTTGGAAATCCAATCTCCAATAAGCACCCTGCAGTTTTCGATTTTATATTATAGATGGAGCGTGAGATGCAAGCGTTCCGCTAGATTCTATTTATTTGATGTAGACATTATTATATTATCACTGGATTTGATATCAAAAATATTTTTGGGTTATCGTATGATAAAAACCATCCGTGTTTATATGTGGATCGGTCTTACAATTATCATTTCTTTCGAAAGGATTTTGAAAGTTAAACCAATGGTTGGAGTTTACTCACACCAGTCCCATGACTGACCTAGAGTTTATTTTGTTTTGTTTTCCCTAAACTCTTGGGTGCCCAAATTTGTATGGGCAGTCAAGTAGTCGGGACTTTTCAGATTCACTTGGAAGAGCTGGAAGCAGGAGGCTTCACCAGTCAGCTATCGACTATCATATTTTCCTCTGTGTACTATGTTGAATCTAGAAACAGGCGTTTATAACTGTTCCAAGAATAACTGTTGTGCTCTGATAATGATACGTATATACAGTTACTGATTTATATTTCAAAAGTTATGTTATTTAATATATTTTATTCATTCCGCTGTGAGATTTGTATTCTTCATTTTCTTCTATTCTAATTTTTCTTTCTTTCTATTTCTCATCCTCTAACTTCTTTCTGCTAATGATTTGTATTTTTGTACAATTTGGGTTGGACGTGTTGTGTTATTAGTCGACTCAAAAAGTATGGAAATTCGGGCCATTACAGGATTATTGGTTAGTCGTCCTCATCACTTTCAAATATTGGCTCTATTTTCTCCATCATATATGGTTCATCTGTAGTCTCGAATACATCAATTAACGCATTTGATTCATCGTTTAGAGGTCCAAAATCTGTTTGATCATCGGTTATTACTATTTCTGTATTTTGCTCGACATCTGCTTGATAAGCTTGGTCGTCGGGAATATATCGTCCGTCAAGTGTATACCTTGCCTTTGTTCGAAAGCAACCCACCAATCTATTTTGTCTCTTCTCATAAATGGATAAGGCGAATAATATACTTGAAGTGCTTGTTTGGCAAGTACAAAAGGACCGTACTTATAATAACGGGAAGTATGTCTTACTTCTATAAGATTATATTTTGGGTGCACGTTGACTCCAGAACCTGAAACGTTGCAGAAGCAGCTACATTTAAATACTTCTTCCGCGGGTTGTGTGAAATATGTCAATTGTAGAATCTGGTTTAGCACGCAATAAAAATCGTGTATATGATCGTTTGGATCATCACTACCTTTAACAAGTACACCGCTGTTGTCAGTTAATTTTTCAACACCATATTCTATAGTGATAAATTTATATCCATTGACAAAGAATATTGGATATGTCTTGACATTTCTTTTTAGTCCCATTGCCAAATGTTTCAATCCTTCATCCACAACACAATTTATTCGGTCAAAAACATAATTAGTAAACCAACTAACGAATTCTTTGTTGATATCGCCATTTGGATACTGTGATTCATAAATGCTACAATTATAGGACAAATGTTGCATATATGATTAAAGATACAGTATATGTATACATAGATGGATAAGTTCATTACCTAACGAAGGCGCAACTTCAGTGCAATTGAGAATAATATTGTGTGTGCGCTGCCTTATAATCTTTATCATTCACATCTACAAGAAGGCCGACCATGTTTTTTAAAAATATATAAAGTTGCTGGACAGTCATCTTGATCAATGTCTTCATCATTACGCGCAATACTTGCAAATAATATATTCACATGATCATTAAAATAATGAGAGAAAAAATGAAGCTTCTTCTTCGATTTATGATTTGCAAATAGTATCTTCAACTCGAGCTTTCTACCTCACTTTTTTCTTTAGATGATTTAAACACCAATTTAGAATTATTGCAATTTTTTCAATACTTTTCATTAACAAAATTTTAATTAATTAAATATTAATATACCTTTCAAATGGATACATCCATCCGTATTGCACAGGCCCTCGAAAATGTGCATTTGATGGAAGATGAATAGGTAAATGCTCCATAACATTGAAAAAACCTAGAGGATTTTTTTTTTCAATTTGCAAGCAATATGAGGATTTCTTCCTCTAGCTTACATAGACGATCAATTTTTAATGTAGTAGAACAAAGTTGTAGTACAACAAACTAAGATCTGTTACAACAGTCCAAACTTTTACTTGAAATAGTTCTTTAAAAGCGACGGAAAATAAACTTTCCATCATAACATGACAGTCATGGCTTTTCATCCCGCTAAATTTACTGTTTTTATAGTCGACACATCTACGAAGATTGGAAGATATACCATCTGAGAATCTTAATCCTTCCATCCATTTTAAAAATATTTTAACTTGATTATTGTCCAGTTCATAGCACGCTTTCTGTTTTTTAGCGTCATTTGGCTTTATATGAAGCTTCAGATGATTACATATTTCTTCGATATCATGCCTTGATTTCAAATCATCTTTCGTCCCCCCTTTGACATTCAACGTTGTATTGATTATATTATCAAACACGTTTTTCTCATTATGGATCATGTAAATATTATGACGAATCAGAAGATCTTTCCAATAAGGCAACTTCCAAAATATGCTTTGTTTCCACCAATTATGAATCGTTAATTTACCTTGAATTTTTGTCTGTACTCCGGTTTCATGAATCTTGGGAAAATCTTGTACAAGTTCATAAATTTCTTCACTTGTCCATACTTTAGGTGGTCGCAAAGTTTCATGCCTATTAGCAGTAAAAAATTCTTATCTCTTCTAAAATGATGATTAATATGAAGAAAACATCTATGACAGTCAAATCATGAAATTTTCTTTCTAATAGGTAAAGAAAATGCCCTTGTTTCTTCCAGACAGTACGGACAAGCTAGATGACCAGCCGTACTCCAACCTGAAAGCATTGCATAAGCTGGAAAATTGCTAATTGTCCACAACAGAGAAGCATGCATACGACTTTTTTTTGGCAAAATATCATATGTTTCTACGCCTTTATACCATATTTTTTAAATTCTTCAATCAACGGTTGTAAATAAACATCGATTTCTTATGTCGGATCATCAGGACCAGGGACGACAATTGTGAGAAACACATAAGAAGTTTTCATACACATCCACGGAAGTAAATTATAAGGTGTTACAATTACTGGCCAGGAAGAATATTTGGAACCAAATTGACAAAATGGTGAAAACCCATCCGTACATAACCAAGTCTTACATTACGACTCTCAGATGCAAAATTGGGATACTTTTGGTCAAAATGCTTCCATGCTTCTTCATCGGATGAGTGTGTCAACTACCATCTTCTTGTATGTTCTCACATTGTGTCATCTCATATGTTGTGCGGTTACAGAAGATGCATATAACCTTTGAAGTCTAGGAATAATACGTAAATAATGCATATGTTTATACGAGACCTCCTTTCCCTTTTTCTTTCTAGGTTTGTATCTTTCCTGATTGCATATTCTACAATTCTTAAGGTTGATATCTTCCTTCCAAAATAGCATGGAACCCTTTAGACATGTTTTTATTTTTTAATATGGTAAAACAAAGGCCGACATCAATCTTTTTACTTCATAATGAGTTTCACACATTAAATTATTAGGAGGCATATGTCGCTTCGCAGCTTGTACAACAGCTGTAAATCCAGCTTCTGCGAGGTTGTATTTAGATTTCAATGCAATGTATTTATCAATTACCGATAATTGAGTTCCTCTTTGACAGCCTTCCCAAAGGGGTTTTTTGCAGCATCTAATATTTTTTTTTGGCTTCAATATTTGGTTCTTCGTCATCGTTATCATTAAATTGTTGAACCGGGAATATAGAGCGTGCAACATCTTCAACTATTTGTTCTACGAGATTCGTCGTAGTAATTTCATTATTCACTACCTCCTAAACTTGTATAGAAGTAGATGCTAACGGTTTTCCATGACGATCCCAAACTAAATAGTTCGGCATAAAACTGTACTGACGCAAATGAACTCTAACCATTTGCAGTATCAAGTGCTTCAATAACTTGCATCTACTACATGGACAATGGATTTCGACATCGTTTCTGTTGTTACTTAAAGCGAAATCAATAAACACATTGGCACCATTAAAAAAATTGTTTGTTTATTGTGCCATCTGTTTCTCTTCGCTTGTACATCCAGCTTCGATCATTAAAATAATCGCCTATTCTTCCAGAGTAAATATAAAATTAGAAAGTATGCTAAAATAAAGAAAAACCAAAAAGGACATATAGCAGTTGAAAATACATTTTCTAAGTAGACAACCATTTTTATAACATCAATAGTTGAAATAGATTCACAATTTTTGTGTCCGATCGCTAAATTCTCAAAATTCCCTTATAATTTAAATATGTGGTCACAAATTCGTATCCAACTCATGATAAAATATTAATATCTAGTTTCGTTCGAAAAGCTCAAATGCTTAAATTGTATTTTAATGAAAATATTTCTTTTACGTATTAATTGTGATGATAAAATTTGCATTGACATTTTGTTAAAACAATTTTAGTGCTGAATGCATGTTATGTTAATTGATCATTTACTGGTGGGTCATCCTACCTCCCATTACAAATACAATAACGTAATTAAATTGCGTAAATCTTTTCGGTTTAAACGATCCAAAAAAATTTCGGCAGCACTTCCCTTTAGTTCTCTGAACAATACACAATTGCGTATACACGGGGAACATAAAGGAAGTGTTTTCGAAATTTTGAGAACCGTTTAAAATGAAATGATTTACGAGATTTAATTTTATAATTGTGTTCGTAACTTGTCCAATACAAAGGAAAAATCCAACAAATATTGTATATGATGAATATAAATGTCTGTTTCGTTAATAAAACGAACATTCATATAACGATTATATACAATACTTACCAGACGGGGCCAAAAAAACTCTAAAAGGCTTTATGAATATAACAAACTCGGATTTGTTTTTTTTTTTTTTTTTTTTTGATTTTTTGTTGTGATTTTAGGATTTTTTTTTAAACTTCGATTTTGAAAATTCAAGTTCGATTTCGAAATTTCAACTACAAAAATTCGTGAGATCAAAGTTGTAGGTGTACAATCTGTTGCTGTTTTTTTTTTAAATATATGTGGTGCGCATTTTTTTAAAAAGTCGCACAAATAAGCCCTGAGCTCAAAAAAGCCCAAGGCTCAAGCCGTGCGAATTAGCGCCTTAACCACTATGAATTGTACGTATATGAATTTTATCACATATACGTATATTTTCAACATTAAATCGAACTATATAACCGTACGTTATATACAAAATTAAATGTCGTTTTCGCTAAATTATTATTAAACATAAACTTAAATATTTCCATTTTCACTACACGTTTTCGACGAATCAAATATTGTTTTCAATGAATTGGGGCTCAACCAAATAAACAAATACATATATTGATTACCAACTACATATACATACAACCCTATATGTATGCATATATACATATACAACTTGAACTAATTAAACCCTAGATTAGCAAAAAAATCAAATAAGTCTATAAATACAAACTCATTAATAACAACTAATTAATTAATTAAACCCTAGACTAAGAACTAACTAATTTATAAATAAAACCCTAGATTAGCAACTTAAATGATTAAACCCTACATTAGCAACTAATTAACAACACTAGACACACAAACATACACTCTACTTATGCTTAAACTACCATTTAAACAAAATTAGGGTTAATTCACACCATGAAATCGGAGATTATAGAGGAGAAAGTGCCTTGAATGAATTGGAGAGACCCTAGGCGGTTTATGGCGTGGTGTGGTTGATTTCAGAATTAAGGGGAGGAGGGGAGATTTGGGGGATTGGGGAAATTTTTCGGAGGATTGAAGAATGGGGAAGAAGGTAGCAGGCTTCAGTAGTTTTCTGCTCAACCCATGTAACGGGTATCAACGGCTTTCAACTGAGTTAAAATCAACGTCCGTCAGCAGTTTCCAACGTCGTATGTTTTTACACCGCAAGAAAATACCAATATATGGCTTCCCTTGGATGTCGTTGGAACATACGGTTGATATACCATACAACTCTACCAGTGAGATCACCGCCTCCTTCAAATCGTATGTTGCCTCCCCTTGTTTGACCGTCGCCTCCTCCGGCATAAACTCGATCAGGTTAATTTTCACGGTATTCCTCTTCCATAAATTATTTCAATCAGTTTAATTTCTTTAATTTTCACGGTATTCGCCATGGGTCTGTGAAGCTCAACGCCGTACCCTTTCTTTTGCCAATGCTTTAGAAGCACGAAGATGGACATCTGAAACTGATCCATCTCGATTCTGTGTATCAATTTACACACATAATTTCATTAGCTGGTATTGTAGGGCTTGATATCTAAAATACGTATCTATGACACTCTTGTATGTTTCATTTCATACATATTTTTAATAGGTTATTTGGTTAGTTTAACCTTATTTTTATGGTTCAGATGGATCTGAAGGTATATTTAAAGTTATAAACACATATTTTGATGGGCTTACTATTGGAGAAGTTGCTGTTTGGATTTAGAGCTAGAAGCATATATATTCCAAACAAACTGATTGCGACTAATATGAAAATGACTGGAATTATGTGAAGAAATAAAGCTCCCTTGGAGGATTGCTGCTTAGGTTTATATTTTGGTATTCTTCCTCCATAAGCTAGTTTTGTGATAGGATCTATGGTGTATTGTTCGGACTGCATTCCTTTACTTCCATCACGTGAACTGCCCCTAGTTTACCTACTGGATACACTTTGAGTTTCAGTTTTTGTCGAAATGGTTTTCTCTTTGTCTATATGAAAGACAGTTATCTTGAGTGTTGCATTTGTTAGATTGGGATACTTTAGGAGTAAGTTTGTAGGAGTTTCAAGTTGTGTTATAGCTTGTGTCTAGCGATTCTTATGGATAAAGCCTAAAATACATTGAATGATCATACCAACATTGGAAATAACTTTGATTGGAATTATAAGAGTGCATGATTGAGAAGTAGTGGGTGGGTTCGCACATGCATTAGCATGTTGGTCTTCTTAAAAGATGGACTGGGTGGTTGTACATAGGGATGACAATGGGGCGGGGCGAGCACGGGTAGTATCACTCCATCATCCGCCCCGTTGGGTAAATTTTTGCTATGTGCCCGCCCTATACCCATGTGGGTACCTATTAAACGGGTTTTTGACAAGTTGCGGGTAATAGTGGGTATTCGTGGGTATCCGTTATATTTATTCAATTTAATTTTTTGTCGTCTATTCAAAAATACAGTTGGTAAAAAAAAAATTAGACCAATACTCAAATGCTAACCTCAAAATACCAATACATATTTAAACCAACATCCAGGAAAGAAGAGACAACAACAGAAGTATCCATCAAAATATCAACAATCAGTTATAAATTTTTGAGTGAAGGCATGCATACGACTACCAAACAACCAACATCAATGTTTTTTATATTGACTATTGATAATAATTCATATTCAATACGGGCACGGGTACCCACGGACATGAATATCTTACTATCTGTACTCTTCTCGTTAATTAACGGATGTTAAAAATATCCATTTATTTTACCTATGGATACCCATTTAACTATCTGTTTCATGTCCATGATGGATTTTATCCACGGATCACCATGGGTACGGATTTTTTTGCCATTCCTAGCTGCACATATATAAATGGGTTACTGCCAGATATAGGAAAAGGAAAGGAGTTTTCATGTTATGGAATGGTTAATTGATTTTTCCTAGACGAGGTAGAAGGATGTGGTCCAGTGATGAATTAAGTACATGTTCATGTTCAATGCTTGCTAGGTCTTTAACTGTTTTAACAGGTTGATGGTTTAATAGTGACGAGAAAATAATGCGATTTTTTTAATTTGAACTCGATGTATATATTTGCATGTTCATATGCATGTATATTGCTAGATGAATTAAGAGCACGCACATGTTTAATTATTGCTTGGCTCCTTCCAAGTTGCATGGACAATTACTCTATATCAGTTCATTATTTGTTAGAGGGGACAATGAGATACTTGCACCGTTAATTGTTACCTCAAAGTAGGAATTATCGTATTTTTTTTCCCTTTACTTTATGCGTAGGACTATTCTCTGATGTGATTTTTCATGCACATGGCCATATCTTTCTGATATTAATACATTACTTGGTTGCGTTATGTGCAGCGATTTCCGATCACATAAGTATACCGGTAAGCATTAAAGGGTGAAATAAGCACACTTTGAATTGGGTGAAGCTTGAGAAAATCTAATAGATCTATTTTATTATTTGATATAAGTGTTTAATGCAAAATTATTTGATATTAAACATCTCTAAGATACATACTTCAAATAGGCTGCTGTAACTAGTGCTATCCCTGTTCAAATCGCTTGAGGCATTGAGAAAATTGGAAAACCATTGGATTTTGAATGCAGGTTTATATCCAAAGTGGTAGGTTTTGTTTATTTTTAGTTTGTGCAACCACAGTTAATATATGACTAACTAATGAATCATTTAGCGATTTTGAGTCACATTAAAACAACAAATTATGCTTGAAAAATACCTGTCACAAGTTGAGCATAATATAGTAAAAACTCATGCATTTATCATGCTTACTATACTGATAATTTGTTATAATGACAGAAAGAGTAACAAAGCTGCATGTATCTTCAGCACTATTTGATAGCTTATATTTGTACTGTATGTTATTGGCCACATTGAAAAGATTCCTAAATTTTGTTACAACTTTGTAAAACCTTGCTATAGAACCAAATAAAAGTGCTAATAGATCTATATGGCTAGTATCGTTTGACGCTATAAATATACAAGAGTTTGTAGTGCAATAAGATGTTATCCTATGAATGATGATCCTGAACAGTGTGAAGTAGTTTGTATTGTTTTTACTTATTATGCCACCGGTTCTTACTATTACCATACATACTGCGATTGTTGTTGTGTTCAATAAATTAGCTGTAACTCTTATACGCTATTCATCCTTTCTACAACTTGCTTTTATACATTGTTCATCCTTTTAAAATCATCTAATGATATGAACTATTTTGGAAAAAGTTATAATTTGTTTAGTAGTAAATCAAAGCTTGCAATTATAAGATTTTTACATTTAATTGATGTAACTATTGAGAAACACAATTTATTTTACTTTTTTTACCTTCAAAAAGACCAAGGAGAGTAGCTGATCTTTATTTAATATCCCCTGAAACATGATGCTATAAATATACAACCATAAGAAATAATATGCTTTCTTTTCTTCTCTTGTTTTCTTATTTTCTACTACATAGGCCCTAAAGTTTTGTTCCTCATGATATATGTGATGTTTTGTATTCAGTTATCATGATGTTACTATTAAGTAACTGTTGGAGGTCACAATTTGATGATGTTGTGAAGCACATTGTTGACACACTTTTTGGTAAAAGCTGTCACACTGAATATCTGGATAGCATCGCGCTCGGATATGGAGAACGTTGTCAAAAGACAAGAAGTGATTTGGTCAAAGTCGCATCATCAACAAAGAACTGCCCGGAACTCCTACCAGATGACCTTTTCTCGGCCCGAAAACAGCAATTACGGAGCTGAGCTCTGCAACTGTTGTAGCTCTTCGAATTAGCTTCAGTTTGAGTTTTGGTTTGGCTCAATCGGACTTACGGTTAGAAAGTTATGCCCGTTCCCGTAAACTGATGTAATCTGGCAATTTCCTAGATAAAGCAACGAAGCGTCACACGATCAGAGTATGACTCATGCACCCTCGGATTGCCCCCCTGGGCTCATGGTATACCTTCAGATCGCGACCCACTCATAGTACACATGGAGACCACGACCTGATCGCCAGCACTTCACTCCAGCTCGTAACCAGACCCGGATCGTGATAGCCATATCACGATCCGACCCATGACCACGAACCGACCTCCAGACTTGCAGATACACGCACTGTTTTGACCTGTTCTCATGCCACATCTCACTCCTATTTTTTTGGATCGGGTGCCACGTACCCCATCACGAAACAGTCTTCCCAGAAGCTCTCCTACAGCTATAAATACACCATTTGAAGGCATTTTCAAGGATCTTTTGGCTCTAACTCCATACGTCTTCCACCACTGCTCTCTGCAAAACATTTTCAGCAGCAAAGGAGCCAAATTCCACACTACGACACGAGGATTTCGTGTATAATCTTCATTTTTCTCACTTCTTTTTCATTGTAAACACGAGGACTTCGTGTATAAATCAAGAGAATTGCACTTGTAACTTCTTAGGATTTAAGAAGAGATAAAGTGGACGTAGGCTTGGTTTGAGCCGAACCACTATAAAAACTTCATGTGTCCTCTGTTTTTGTTTTTTTCTGCATTTTTGTGATCTGTGATCTGCATTTGGGTGTTAGGCCCAGATTTTGGTCTAACATTTTGGCGCGTCAGGAAGGGGGCACACGACAACTTCAACTTCTGCTTGGATTTTTTGGCTATTGGATAAATGACAAACAAAAGGAAGAAAACTGGAACTTCCGCTCATGCTGATGATGCTGACACTGAAGACATAAGGAACGAGGCAAGCCAGGAAGCTTCCTCTCATGAAGACCCTTCTGCATACTTGACCAGAGACGAGATGGACGAAGTTATCACTGAACTGAGAGATCAGATGACACGACAAGATGATCTCCTCCAGAAACAACAGGAAATGATCAACCAATTCTTCGGTCGGATGGATGGATGGCCGAGCAACGCTCAAGTCACTGGAAACGAAGCCGAAGCGGCTCGAGTATCACCCGGACTCGGTGGCAACCCTCTCGTTCAACAGCATCAACCATCTCATGATACGCTTCTAGATCGCGACCCGGATCGTGGTGCACCACCAGGCTCACAAGCCGATCCCAGCAACTCGCTCCCGTTTGCTAAACAACAACTGGTTCGTGACCTACCTCCAGGACCTAGTCGGATCGCCCCCTGCTTCACGAACTTGCCTCACAAACCGATCCTCTCGAACCGGGTCGGGTCGCCACCCTCGATCCGCGATCCCCAGGAAACAGCTCAGCAACAACTTCCATTCTCTCTTGCACTCAATGCTGGGGGCACCAGCTCTGATCTTGGCAATTTACAACAACTTTTTAAAGGAAATCGACTCGCTGATCTGATTCAATGCCTCTCGAGAGGCCGCACTTATCAGAATGATGTGGATGACATCAACCACAACCCGTTCACTCAGGAAATCAGGAATTCTCGAAATCCTCCAAATTTCAAACTTCCATAACTGGAGCCATACAACGGCAGGACGGATCCTACCGTGAACCTGATGCGCTACAAATGGCATATGGAAGTTCAATCGGCGTCGGAAAACGTCATGGCTAAGTGTTTTCCCCTCTTTCTGACTAATATAGCAGCCATGTGGATTCGGCAGCTAGAAACAGAATCGATCAACAGCTGAAATATGTTGGTCGCTCGCTTCCTTGAACAGTTTCGGGTCCATATAGCACGACCCAAGAACGTCATGTCACTCACCACAATCAAGCAGAGGCCTAGAGAAACTCTGCGTTCATTTCTGGAAAGATTCAACGTTGCAGCAGCATCAGTTGATCGCCCAGAACAATCGATGGTACTGATGGCAGCAGTATCCGACGTTATGGATAACACGGAATTCAAAAAATCTTTGTACCGAGATCCATCGCGAAATCTCGGCGAATTCTACCTTGAAGCAGATAGATTTCTGTGGGAAGAAGATGAAACCTCCGAGAAGAAAGTTCTCGATGTCAACATGCTTAAAGACGGAGAACCGTCTGATTCTGGAAATGGCAAAGGAAAAATCGCCGTCAAGAATGATCGCAACACTCAGTCCAGTGAGGGCCTAGATATGAAAAGTATACTGAGCTCATTGCTTCGCTTTCTGACATCTACATGGACACAAACAGTGTTGTCTCCTACCCAAAACCTCCCAGGAGGGAGCCATCACAAAGAGAACGCGATTCTGGAAAGCACTGCGTATTTCACGATATGGACGGACACGACACAAATGATTGCAGACATTTTCGTGATTTGATTGAGGAAAAGGTTAGACTTTGGAGAGCTGCCCGAGTATGTGAAACTACCAACAGCGCCTGCACCTGCGCTGCCACCTTCTGCTCTCCGGAGAAGGAATGACCCTGGATCGAGCTCTCGTGGGCTCATCATCAACTGATCTGGATGAGATCAGCTTTCGTTTTCTGCATTTCTTAGGCTTTAAGATTTGTTTTTCCTTTCATTAGGTTTTCCGATTGGTTGAATCGGAGTACACACGTACGGGGTTAGGATGTATCCCTAAAGCGTGCTCTGAACTCGGTGTCAAACCAATCAGGATTTGATTTGGTTTTGCATTTTGAATTGAATAAGGAAGGACTTTCCAAGCATGGATTATGTTTGGAGAATTTAAGTATCTTGTCAGGATGTGGCAGGATCCTCAACTTCGGTTAAAGTATGGCTTATACTTATTATGGAACTCTAGGTATGGATTATGCCTAGAGATGGACTATCTTGTCAGGCTGTGGCGAGCGTAGCTCTATTTCAGGTCTGAGTATTGATTATACTCACTTTGCACTCCTAAGTATGGATTATACTTAGGAATGACAAATGGTCTTGTCAGGATGTGACAAAAGAAATCGGGTATGGATTATACTCGGTTTGAACTCCAGGGTATGAATTATGCCCTACAAACGGTCTTGTCAGGATGTGACAAAAGAAATCGGGTATGGATTATACTCGATTTGGACTTCTGGGTATGGATTATGCCTGGAAATGTTGGCCCTTGCCAGAATTTGGCAGGATGACTCAAACGTCCCCTGAGTATGGTTTATGCTCATTAGACGCCGAAGCATGGTTTATGCTCGGAAAATTTGAACAATATCGCCAGGACTTGGCACGTTTGTTTTTCCTCTATCTCTTTACAGGTATGGATTATATCTGTAGCTGGCAGACCCGGCAAGGTCATGAAACTATCGAATTTCTATGGTTTATAGATTTCCTGGACTATCCAGAAAACATCTTCCTTCAACCAGCAAGATATGTTCTGAGAGGCAAATTTGTTGACACACTTTTTGGTAAAAGTTGTTACACTGAATATCTGGATAGCATCACGCTCGGATATGGTGAACGTTGTCAGAAGACAGGAAGTGATTTGGTCAAAGTCGCATCATCAACAAAGAACTGCCCGGAACTCCTACCAGGTGACCTTTTCAGGACCCGAAAACAGCAATTACGGAGCTGAGCTCTGTAATTGTTGTAGCTCTTTGAATTAGCTTCAGTTTGAGCTTTGGTTTGGCTCAATCGGACTTACGGTTTGAAAGTTATGTCTGTTTCCGTAAACTGGTGTAATCTGGCAATTTCCTAGATAAAGCAACAAAGCATCACACGATCAGAGTATGGCTCATGCACCCTCGGATCGCCCCCCTCGGCTCGTGGTATACCTTCAGATCGCGACCCACTCGTACACATGGAGACCACGACCCGATCGCCAGCACTTCACTCCAGCTCGCAATCAGACCCGGATCGTGATAGCCATACCACGATCCGACCCATGACCACGAACCGATCTGCTGATACGCGCACTTTTTTGACCTGTTCTCATGACATATCTCACTCCTATTTTTCCAGATCGGGTGCCACGTACCCCATCACAAACCAGTCTTCCCAGAAGCTCTCCTACAGCTATAAATACACCATTTGAAGACATTTTCAAGGATCTTTTGGCTCTAACTCCTTACGTCTTCCACCATTGCTCTCTGCAAAACATTTTCAGCAGCAAAGGAGCCAAATTCCACACTACAACACGAGGATTTCGTGTATAATCTTCATTTTTCTCACTTCTTTTTCATTGTAAACACGAGGACTTCGTGTATAAATCAAGAGAATTGTACTTGTAACTTCTTAGGATTTAAGAAGAGATAAAGTGGACGTAGGCTTGGTTTGAGCCGAACCACTATAAAAACTTCGTGTGTCCTCTGTTTTTGTTTTTTTCTGCATTTTTGTGATCTGTGATCTGCATTTGGGTGTTAAGGCCAGATTTTGGTCTAACATGTTGAGCATAATTCATTGCGTAAAATTATTGTGTTCGGTTCGGTTCTCTCCATTAGTTCAAACCTAAGGTTTGAAATTCCGGATTTCGGTACCGTTCCGGTCAGCTAGAGATTTTGAGGTTTCGGTTGTCATGCACAGCGACTTATGTTGTGTATTTTATTTTAATATAAAAAGCCACGTTATTCCCAGCCTGCAGTTTTATTAACAAACAAATTAGCTGAAACTTTGTAAGGGTCGAAAGATCATACTAAAACCAAATCAATATCTTCAGCCTACTTGAAACGAAAGACGGAAAAAAACCCTAAATACATTTCGCTGCACCCTTCCTCCCTCCATCGCCCTCCCTTCTTCTATCTGCTGCTGCGTTTTTATTGGTTTTCGGTTTCACCTTCCCTCCTTCTCGCGATTCTTCTATTTTCTACTTTTTCTCCTCTTTCAACTATTTTTTTCTTACTGTGTTTTCGGAAACGTAATTTGATGTAGATTCTGGTCCGGTCATCGCCGGAACCAGACCAGAATGGACGGGATTCGGGCAAACCGGCCGGAATCTCAAGCTATGGTTCAGACTTATCCAGTTTTCTTTGCAGACAATGGTATGAATTGTTAGTGCATTATATATTATTGTAACACACTGTTTCAAGTTTCATATATTTTATATTCCGTATGATTCTCATCACAGTACCTTTGAAATCTCTCATTTTATTTTCATTCAGGGTTTCACATTTGTTATCAAGACAACGTCCCTTGTGATGCTGATTGATTTCGAATTTGCATGCCAGTACAATGTTGCTTAGTATAACGTTGCATTCATTTATAATGCCTTTTTATACGCCGACTGCATGGGGTATCATGTGCCTTACCTGAAAATATCGTCCCGTATTTATTTTTTCTTCAGATTTCACTCATGTGCCAGTGCGAGATGACCAGCATTAGTACCTCTGTAAAATTGCAAATGGGTAAGTGGCACTACTTTAGCCAAAATTAACATACAAATAGCCTTCTTGTTTCTTATTTGTTATTTGTCGGTGTAAAATTGCAGGACAACATCAGTGGTAGAGTTTGCCGATGTCTGTTTTTAATGGTGCACAAATTAAGGGAAAATGGCCACAGTAGTTGTGTAGGTAATCTCTTATTAATGCTTCAAAATTGACCTTGCTTGACTACGCTTTTAATTTTCAATAAAACATGTAGATCTTTAATTGTCAATCAAACATGTAGATCTTTAATTTTCAATAATACAATAAATTGATCCATCTACATCTGCATCCAACTTGCTTCTTGCTTGCTTTTGAACTTGAATCATGCCATGATTTTCACTAGTTTAGACTTTCGTTTGCTTTTTAGTTTCACGTTATTTGTAGCTTTAGTACCTATTACACTGTGCAAGTTGATGGCTGACTGCTTCTCTTTTAGTTTCTTCCTGGGCATCAATCATGGTCTTTCTTTCACTGCTGCTTCTTCGTCGTTTGTACTGTTTGCTAAACACTTACAAAAGGTCAACCAGTATATACTTTTGAAAAACTGCATTGTACATATGCATGTATTACTGTATATTTTTAGTTGGTTATAAGATATTTTGTATATACGTTGAAATTTACACATAGCTAAATAGCATACATTAATATTTGTATTATTGGATGTGTTCTGTATGTTTTTAGTTTGTTGTAAGATCTTTTGTATATAAGATGAAATTTACATATAGCCCAAATAGTATACATTAATTGCCCTAGGTGAAATCATTTTAAAAAATAATAATTTATGAAATTGTAATCCTCCAGCGCTAGTTTTTACCAATATGTAATTCAAAAAGCCATCCACAATTGTTTTGAAGGTCACATAAAAAACAAACAAAAAAGAGATCACCACACAGACTAGCTTATTATATTTAATAAAATCATATCACAATGTTATAAAATTATCATCACACAGCAAACTTAAGGTGCAGGAGAACTGCAGTAAGTGGCTAAATTGAGTTGATCAAATATATAGTTTGATTTTTAAGATTTTTCAGAAGTTCATGAAATAAAAACTTGTTACCCCTCTAGCTTTGGTAGTGAAACAAATGTTAATTGATCATATCAGCCTTGCTTTAGATTTTCAAATGAGTATACCCACTGTTACTTAACCAAGTATATGTGGAGAAATTACATGGGAATAATTATTATGATTTATAACCTTTGCTGATTTTTGTAGATGGACCCAGTTTCTTCCCAAGCTCATGCCACCACCTATGTGCAAGACCAACCCAGTTACATCTCAGCCCCAATTGTTTGTAACAATGTAACGCTCGGTGTACGTAATCAATTTCAATCACCTACTATGCTGCTATGCCCTCCCACCGTGCGCCACAACCCTCCTACCATGCTGCACCGCCTATCAAACGTGTTGTTCCTCCTGCACACTACAACGCTGCATCAGCTGCAAACAACAATGTCAACCGCAATGCTGCACGAGTAGGGAACCTCTACGCTAATCCAATTGCCCCGCCTGCCTAGCACAGTGCCGCCATGACAGAAAACAATATATAATGATGCACCGGCGGGAGACAACAACACATACGTCGCGAGAGTTAATTTCTTATTCATAGTGACATTTTATAAAATGTCATGTATCATGAACACACAATTGTATCGTTTAGATGCATGAGACCTTGATTAATGTTACTTTGACTTTGTAAATATTGATTTAATATTTGAAATTAATTGATGGTGAATGATTTGGTTTTAATTTTGTTTACTGGACTTGATATAGATAAGAAATAAGTCTGTTCATTTATTGTTTAATATGATTAACTAGAATATTGTGATAATATATCAAAATTACTTTAGAAAAGGCGTATAATGGACGTAGGAAAGGCGTAGGTAATTTGCAAAAAAAAAAAAATAAAAAAAAATAGCGTAGGTAATACGTAGTAAAATGTATAGTGTAGGGAATATATAGAAAATGGTAGATGTATTTACGTCGTAGGGAAATCGTAGGAAGATCATGACATAGGAAAAACATAGGTAAATAATGACGTAGACACTACAAGGATGGTATGGTTTTCCTGCCAGCTGTCGGCGGCCGCCGGAAAACAATGAAAACCATCGGAAATTACCGTCGCAATTTGAGGCGTCGATAAATAGAGTTTCGACGGCTACTGACAGAACCCGTCGTTGCAATTTCCTATAGTTTGTAGCGGGTAGTAACGGTTTCCGACGGCTTCCGACAGTCGTCGCTAGCCGTCGGAAACCGTTGCATAAGTTGACCAGTAGGCCGTCTCAAGCTGTCGGAAATCGTTACCTATATTTGGACCTATAGGCCGTCCCAAGTCGTCGGAAGGCATCGCAAAACCTGAGTTTTTTTTTTTATTATAGCTGCTATTTAGCCTTCCAATACACATTCATCTTAATTCACCCAATCAGACCATCGGTCTATATTTCCAGCACAACATTTCATACACAAATCATGAAAACCACACCATTTCAACCAAAAAATCATGAAAACCAAAAAACATATAAAACATAACAAGTCTACCATTACAACATCATATAATACATCAAGTCTAGTACATCAACCCACAACATCAAGTCGACCGTCAAAATACATGCAAAATGTCATGTCAAAGTCATACACCCATCCCATAATCGTAGCAACCTAGTCATATATGTACATGCCTAGCTAAAAAACATACCTATCCATCACTGATCCTGATCATCATCATCTGCAGAACCAGCTGATGAGGGGAAGCACCCATACTGCTGTGCAAACTCCACTAGGTGTCGATCAAGAAGCTGAGTCGTCTCAATAGCTTGGCGGCGATTCTGGTCCTCAAGCTGTGCAATCCTAGCTCTCAACTCCTCAATCTCTGTGGCATCTATAGCAGCTCTAGTAAGTCTGCCCCGTGCCTCCTGACTGGTGGACTATAATAATTATTTAAAAATCTTTTAACCACGTATGATTATTTTAATAACATGTAATTTGTAAAAGTTATATTATTTCTAAACTAAAAATTAAATTAAAGTAAAAATGCTTTACCACTTGATTTCCAAATCCATAACGCCTATTCTGCGTCGTTGGATTCATTACTGACTGAAAGATACTGTCCTCCTCGTCAGTAGTAAGCTGCTCACGTCTAGTCTCAACTAGACGCATCTGACGACGCTCCATAAACTTCTTCTGCAAGAGGTTACAACAAAACAGTCCTTTTACAACGGGCAAAAACCGTTGTAATATGCATTTCACAACGGACATATGCCCGTCTTAATATGACCAGTCGTAATAGCTCCTGACTATTTGACAACGGGCAATGACTGTTGTAAAAGACCGTTGTAATAACTTGCTCTCTCATGTGCAATGACTCTATGACAATGGTTATTAACCCGTTGTAATAGCTAATAAATTACAAGCGGCATTTGCCCATTGTAATACAGTATATTACAACGGTTTTTGCCCGTTGTAATAGCAAATTTAAATATAGCTGCTACGATATGCATCCATAATAATAATGAATATTTTAACATGCAATAAATATTGTAATGCAACAATCAAAATCACATAATAACACATACTAAAAGACTGAAGAAAGAATCATATAATTCCAACACATTTCAAAAAGTTCGATAAGTTTATACTCCAAAAGACTATATAAGTTTACATTCCAAAAGGTTACATAAGTTACGTCGACATAGTTCTAACATAAATTACATAACTAGTTTCATAAGTACCAAAACTAGACCAAGGAAATGTAATCTTTGTGCCATGTGACGGCAGATCCAATGGCCTGTTGAGTGTGCATGCGTTTGACGACGCCTACAAGTTTCTGGTGATCGTAACTTGAAACAAAAAATGCTGCTTATTTCACTAGAAATAGAGAGCGCACCTGGCTATGTTAAACACAAGTTTTATTCTTTTAGAGTAACTCGCCGATCTCCCCTTCTTTAATATAGAGAAGAAACCTCTACATAGTTAAAAGCTGGATTAACAACGGCTTTGACTTTTTTGTCGATATGGGTAGAATCATTGGCAATTTCAACACTGTAACTTTAGCTAAAATTATAAGGAATATAAGCTAGTATACTAATGCGTGCTTGGAACTTCCAAACACACACTACCGCTATTCAAAATGATAAAATGAATAAAAGCTAGCATGAAATAAGATAAAAACAGAAGATAGATTACATTTTGAAGAACGAAGCCGACTTGCATCGACTGCACCATACATTAAGATGATCTTGTCAGCAAAGCCCGAAGTAGAACCACAGGGAAAACTCCACACAGATGTAGCCCAGTTAATTCCAAAACATCTAGAAGTTTCTGCATGATCAGCGCAAGCATTATTCGTTACAGTGCAATTTCGAATAATATGCATATTGATGTACATTTACCGCTATTTTTTCTCCACTTTGTTTTATCCTGAGCACGGATTAATTTTCATTCAACAAAGTAATATTCAGGTAACACTATTTATTTCCCAAAAAGCGGAAAAATGGGAAACCCACAGCCTGCAATTTAAGATGAAAATCATTCAAGATGAAAAATATTTAAGATGAAAAATGGGTAACCTGCAGCCTACAATACAATAGTGTTCATATTAATGAAACTATTTTTTTGCATGTTCATATGGATGTTAAATAGCAGATAACAACAACAAGATGCAACTTCAAGATACATATATGTTAAATAGCAGAACTAATATCAATTGTTTATGAACATTTTATAGCCATTTTACTTGCAAAATTACTAATATAATAGTTTCTAATAATAAACCCATCATCATACATTAAAACCAATATTTCCCAATGAAAGACCTCATTAGTCATGTTCCTAATGTGTATATTACAAAATTTTACTCAACTTGTATACGGATATTTCTGTAAAATAAAATAAATACAAAACATGGTAACATATGTAGAAACTACTTGAATTAAAATACAACAATTCAAAAAAAAAATCTGCAGCATGAACAAGTTAATTCAAAAAAAAAAAAATCTGCAGCATGAACAAGTTTATACAAAAAAAAATCTGTAACATATGTCATATCAACTTGAAGCCTCACTGTTATGAAAACACGACGAATCCACTTCCTAATTCAATCACCTACCAAAGCTGTGTTCACTGTTCAATACCAGTGACTGTGGTTCCATTTCCCATCACGAATACTTCATCAAAACTTCACCACACTCCCCTAACAATGATTTGCACATACCAGCCTCAATTACACTCTTGAACTCACTAACCAAACCATCACAAAACTCGACAAAAACTGCACCATCATCTCCTACCCCTCACCCGAACAACATTCACCTTACAAGCAGACCCCTGAAACTGTATATATACTATCCCATATATTTTCAAAACTTAATGTATTCAAATCTTTTTTATTAATTTCACCTGAAACTGTATATATACATTCACCTTACCGGCAGCCTCAATTACCAGCCTCAATTTTCGAAACTGTATATGTTATCCTCAAAAACTGCACCACACTTCACTTACATTGGAAATCTGAATCAATAAGTTTTATAACATTTCAACTAAAAGACAAGTAGTAAAAAGTGTTTTTTATTAATGAACATATACATAAAATAAACTGATTGAAAAATATTGGCTTTCAGTTTAGCTCAATAACATACGTTACATACCTTATTGGTTTAATACTAATGAATGCTTCTATGTTATATTTACTCGTTCTATTTAATTTTGGATCTAGTTTCACCTTTCGTCGTTCCATTTAAAGGGGATTTCTAACCAAGTTACATGACAGCAGAATCAGTTTCAATCAGTACACAATTCAGTTTCTCGGTCCAGGCGCAGCTATGATTCATTTCATTACCCAAATACCACTTGCTACAGTTCATCATATTGGAATTTTAGTTTATGAATTTACCTTTTGATATTCTTATTGACAGCGAGCTTAGTAACTGAATATACTTGGGTATATGTTTGTAATAACATGAAATATATTTATGCAAACAGAATATACATGAGTGAAAATGGGTAGATATAGTTTTGTAATAAACTTGGGTATATATTGGATTATAAGAAGTATCAAGGAAAAAACAGAGGAAAAGCATACCACAAAAGAGTGAATGCAACCAATATATATATAGTGTAATGTGATAAACTATAATTAACTTGAGCAGAAGATGAGATTGGCAACAATATTTAGATTGTGTAATATAAGAAAATCAGAAAATCCAGTTGGTTAAAAAGAGAAGATACCTCATTCAAACGTGGAAGTATACGCATGACTTCTAGTCCTCTACTGTCGATTCTTATATTAGATCCATCTCATCAGTAAACGTGGAAGTATACTCCATTTGTCGGTCCTCATGTCGATAAATAGTCTCCATTCTGAAGCATATCTGAACTCCAATGCTAATTTGCTAACTACTGAAGTAAAAATAAACAAATATGCATTAGACTGATAGACTCAGGTGCCATATTCTCAAGTTAAAAATGCATCAGACTCAAAAGTCAGGAAACTGTGATGAACTACACATTGCATTAAAACTGAGATTGTTGGAACTAGAAGTGGCAACAGTCCACAGCCCACACTATTTATACATACAATTTTTGTATGCACCTCTATAATGTCTACATACGATGCTAACAATATACACATACACTTTAAGTAATATTAATTATAATAACATCATATCTGAGACTCCATACATAGGGATACTTAATTATAATAACATCATAACTGGCACTTAATATATATAATGTCAGGAAACTTACACTAAATATATACTCAAAGCCAGGAAACTGGCATACTTAATTCGGCAGAGAGCTGAAAAGGGTTGTCTAGGGAATTATCTTGGGTTTGGCAATTGGTCGAACACCAGGCATGCAGCTTGGAGGCACACAACACGCAGCATTGACTGGAAATTCAGAGTCGCTCAAACCAACCTTCGGAATCACTTCAATGCACTCCGGAATAACATCAACATTTACCTTTTCTATGCTAGTATTTCCAAATTCAGTTTCACGATTTCCACTTACTTCACCTAATACTATTTGCTTTAGATTCATACCTGAACTGAGGTGCCATGAAGGATTTGCTGTTGAGATCATCGTTGTTAGCGGTGGAGGGCCAGATGCTACCGGAGCATTAGGAGTCAACCTTGGATCCATCGGGATGTCACGTATCAATGTAGCCATCGCAACATTATTGGATTGTTCAAACGGAATTTCAGTAGCATGTTTTATCTTAGGGTTCGTCGGAGCAGTCTCGGACTCCTCAGGGTCAGTAGCTTCCATTTCGAAATCAAGTATCGAGGAGGGGATTAGGTTGAAACGAAGGCCAGATCTAGTGGTGGATTTAGGGGAACAAGATCCAGAGGTGTATCTCGGCTTCTGTCTTTTTGCTTTTGACCATCAACAAGGTGGAAGTGGGAGGAGGAGAACGGCAGAGTGGTCAAGATGATTTAGACGAAGAGGGGTGGACGTTGATTAGGATCTGTCGTCATTTCTGTGTATTATGTTAAATTTGTACAAGGCCCTGTATCACGCTTTTTTATTATCAGCATGAACTACAAAAGTTTATATTTCATATATGATACAACCGCTAATATTCTTTAAAAATAGGATCAAAGAATTAAATTTCATTAACAAATTTAAAACGTCTCTAAATACTAATGACTCAATTTTTTCACTAATACTCATAATATATTTGTTGTCATATTTTTTGGTGTAAACTACCAAAAATGCCTTTGCATACATTATAGATAATAATATCCTTTAAGACAAACACCTTGCCCAAACTGGTTATGGTACTTGAACATGGTGCAAAAAGCACTTGTTCGACCTCCATCTTTTGTGGTCCAACTCATTTGTCATGTAGTATGCTATTTACTACAAAATTGTATATATAGGTAACAATTTCAAAACAAAACAGAAAATATCCTTTAAAAATAGAATTTTCAATTTCATTTTCAAATAAAAAACGTCTCTAAAAATCTTTATTGATAATTTAAATATCTTTAGTGTCACGTATATTTTATGCCAGTGTGAATTACCAAAAAAGGAGTCTCTAAAAATCTTTATTGATAATTTAAATATCTTTAGTGTCACGTATATTTTATGCCAGTGTGAATTACCAAAAAAGGACTATTTATATATTGTTATAGTTATTAATATCCCTAAAATTTATGATAAAAATATTTATTTTTATATATAAATTCAAAACAATTCTAAATAGTAATGATTTAAAAATAGGATGTAATAGTTGAGCTTTCTTTACAACTTTGAAAAGCTTTTCTACCAAACCTTATCACTCAAAAATAGAATCAAACAAATATACATACAAATTAATTTCTCCTAACTATCGTAGATATATTTAATATGTAAAAATATATTTTATCAACGAATAACGTGCCATCGGTAATGTTCGTTCTTAAGTATGTCGTGTGTGTATATATATACATGTATGTGGATGCATGTGCATGCGTGTGAATGTGTGTGTAACAACCCGAAATTTCACAACCAATTTAAAATTTATTTTTAATACAATTTTATAAGAAAATACTCGTCATATTGGCCATAAAAAGAGAAATTTTGCTAGCAGCATCAGAATTTGACGAGATCAGTTTTGTTGGATTCGAAATAATCAATCATGGCTAAGTTTCAAATTTCGTGCCAGACAGAATTAGTGTGTGGCCATGCTCGATAAAACCGTTTGAGGTAAAACCGATGATCAGTTTACAAAGGAACATTGTTCATATGACCTCAGAATTCAAAGACACTTTTTTTTCGGATTCACAGCATAGAATAATGGTCAAGTTCCAAATTTTATGATTTCTGGAATTAGCGTGTGGGCGTACAAGAAGAAAAGGTACGCTAAAATCGGATTTCTGAAACTAGTTAAAACTTGATTGAAAAATTAAACGGAAGGTCAAACGAACTTGAAACTCGCCGAAACCTGTTTCGTTGGATTTGTAATTACATTTATTATCATAATCCAAAATTTCGTAGTAAACGGAATAAGTTTGTGATCGTGCGATCGAAAGAGAATGAGGCTAACTAGCTCAATTTTATAAAGAACAGGTTATAGGAATTAAATTGAAACGAAGGCCATCCAACGGGACAAGGTGGTTTTGTTTGAACGCACAGGATCATGCCATGTCAGTGATCCGCGTGAAAAGGGGAATTTTGCATAGAACCCCTCCCCTTTCTTTATTTTCTCCCTCCACTCTTCTCTAGTCACTCACGTAGTCGAAGCCATTTAATTTCTGCAATCTGCACTGCTCTCGAAATCAAATCGATGCCATGAACAATCGTTCCTTCAAGGGGAGCACCAATGGCAGGCACAACATCGACACTCAACCGAAGATTGAGGAGATTTGATTGATGATTGAACAATGAAGATTATACTAGGGTTTTTTATTCGACTTCGTCTGGTATTTGGTATTGAAGAGTAAATCCGTAGCTTTTCACTTTTTACTTCTACTATGGCACAGTCGGGTCGGTGGGTCAGATATTGGGTAATTGATTGAGCTTAGTTTTATTCAGTTTTGGGCTAGCTCTAATAAATCATAAACTACACCGGTTAATGGTTAACCGACCGACAAAAATTTGGTTAACCGAACCGAAATACTCGGTTAAGATGGTCGGTTAACTGATGTTTTAATAACACAATTCAAAATAAAATTAGGTTTACGGATAACTAAGTTTAATAACTAGACAAAAAAAAATTATATTATATTATATCAGTTGAAATTGACTTTAATTTCTCATCATTGCTAAATTAATTAAAAAATAAGAAACAACCTTCAAAATTAAAAAATTAGCATAAATTATTAATGTTTATTGTTAATTAGCATAAATTTATATGATCGTTGTAAAATTAACGTTGGTTAAAATGATTATTTTTCATATAGTGTAGTAATATTATTAATCATAAATTATTAATGTTTATTGTTAATTATAAATTATTGATATTGATTACTAGATATATATTATTTACTAATAACTGGAAAGTAAAATTAAGTTTGTTGGAATATTGATTATATATAATAATTAATAATTAGAGATTATTTACTAATAATCATTAACTATTATAATTTATAAATGATTAATATAATATTATTAATGATTGATTATTAAATATTAATAAATAATATAATATATTAATGATTAGTAATTAGTAATATAATATTATATTTAATAATAAGTAATATAAGATTAATGGTTAATTATTAAATAATCAAAATTAATTTTATGGAAGTATCATAATTATTAATTGTCAAAAATTAGCGTCTATTACAACGGGCATTTTGTGACCGTTGTAAAATAGACATCTATTACAACGGACATTTTGTGACCGTTGTAAAATAGATAGCTATTACAACGGGCCTAAAAATGACCGTTGTAATAGCATTTATTACAACGGGCATTATATGCCCGTTATAGAAAGGGTGTTGTACATGCATCTATTACAACGGTCCAGAAAATGACCGTTGTCACAGCAGTCTATTACAACGGGCAGCAAATGCCCGTTGTAAAATGGATGTTGTAATAGATCTGTTTTGTTGTAGTGACCAAATAAGAATGTATATAAAATTAATATAATGATATCTTATTTTATAGTAATTTAATAATTATCACATAAACTTCTACATAAAATGAAATCTTGTTGGATCTAGATTAACCCTAGAGGGGTGAATAGGGTTTATTAAATTTTCGCGAGATATTAAAATATTCACAAATCACAAAATATAGCAGAAATAGAAATGTAGAAAGTAAATGACACAAGAGATACCCAGCTTCATCAAAACCCTGCCTACTGTTGCATTTCTAAGGTTTCTACTAGGTGATAGAACAGATCTCGCATACAAGACCATGTACACTCGCAAACCCTGCTCTTATTCTAACCCTACGCTCAAAACCCTATACTGACCAATATCCCCTCGACCAGATTTTCCCGGATTACAAATCCGTAACCTGTAACTCTATATTTTATAGACTCTAGTAAACTGCTAGAATTTTACAAACTCTAGTAGCTGTTGACGGTTTACAAAAGAATTTGAAAAATCACAACACAAAAAACAAAAAACAAAAACCCAAGATTCTAAAGAGAAATAATAAACTTCCTTAGCCCCATATATGTTGACCGGCCATCTTTAGAATGGTGCACCAGCTCTTCATTTCTCCGGTCACTTCTATTTTCTTTGGAGAAAAATAAATGGCGTTGGGGGAATTTGGAAAACTAGGGTTTACTTCAAACCCCAAATCGAAACTTGATTGTTGCTTCTGGAATCAATTCTCTGATGCTCGAAATCTTTGGATGGCTTTGCGATGCTTCGATTTGGATTGTTGGTGATTGAAAATAAGTAAGTTTCTTTGAGAAATTTCTCTGATTGTTGCTCTCAATTTTTGTTGTATTTTCGATATCATGCCAGTGATGATTTGGTGATATAACATAGGGATTTAGAAACCATAATACTACTCTGATTTTGAATATTGATTCGATCTGATTGCTTGGCTAATTGTGTTCCTTTCCTCCTTTTCTTTTGTAATTCTAAGCATGAATGAATTGATAAAAAACTGGACATTAGTGTATGCCATACATCAATTGGTGTTGTCCATTTCTGAATGATTCAAAAACTGGAAAGTTTAGATTTGTTGCCTTTGACACAATTCTGAAAAAATGATTTTCTGTCCCTTTTTGAATACCCTCGATTCGAATACAATAAATTCGAAAATGTTGAATGAATTTATTCCCAATAAAAGGATTTCTGGAGAAAATAAAACATGCCAAGAATATTGCCTAGAATAGATTTTAAATCGGCTTTGTGAATCGTTGATTGATTTCCTGCTTTTTTTGAAACTGTCATGAACTTTTCAGGAATCATCTTAAAACTTGCCAAATATTATTCCTTGTTCAAAAGAGGTGATTGTTGATCGGCTTTTAAAAACTGTTGCCAAAAATACACTGATTTTCCAGACAATGTAAACAAGCATGCCAAACTTGCATTTGCATGATTTTAGCCATAAATCCCTTACAAAAACTGATTTTACTTCTTACCAAAAATGATTTAGCAGAAATGATATTTTCCATTCTTACTTCTATATGCATGCTTGATCAATTTGAGTCTCTATCTGCCATGAAACTTCATTTATTTCATGCATGGTAAAATCCAGTTTTGTCACTATTTCTTTGAGCTAGTACTTGAAAATTGTTGTCCCCTGTTTCTATCTGTTTTGTGCACTTTCTTCTTGCATCTTCTTGTTTACTTCAAGCATGAGTCCCCTAGACTATGCTGCATTTCTTTGTGAACTGCTGAACCATTTGTGTATATGCTGAAATGTTTTGGCCTGCTGTACTTGAGCATTGATATATGAAATTTGCACATATATATGTAGCACCATTATTGTATACTCGCACCTGAATCATTTTGTGGCTTGCCAAAACAATTTCCCATATATTTTTTATGATGTATCATAAAAACTTAAATTGATTAGTCCATGCAGTATTCATAAATCATGAACTTGTAAATGTTGCTGCTTTGGTAGTTTTGTACCACTTTGTTAGCTATATACTTGCTGAAATCCGTGTCCGCTTGATGTTTCAACTCATTTGTGCTGTTTTGATCATATTGTTTCATCTGTGTACATTTGTGCCATTTCATGCATGCAGTGCTCACTACTTTGAATAGGCTGCTTTGTTTAATACGATGAAACATGCTCCTGTTTTGATCATATTTGAACTGCCACGCCAATGCAATTGCATCTTTGTATATGAGCTGATCTGCCTTAATTTTGATCCATGTATACTTGTTTGTGCTGCACCACTTGTCCATACTGCTATATATATACTTGCTGCTCCTCTCCATTTATATGTATGTTGCACATTGCACTGACTTGAGCTTGCTGAGTTGACCATTGTGCTGACTTATGTGTACATTGCTGCTCTCATATTTGTGCACCCATATGCTGCTATGCTTCACTTCACTTCTTTGGCTAGCCTGACTTGGACACTCTTGTATACGCATGCTGCCATTGTCATTCAAACTGCCTCAACCACATTGTTTGACTCCATATTGTTGCTGTTTGGGTTGAACAAGATTTGGTCGAGATGAAATAAGCTGCCTTGAACTTTTATTGTCGTAACACTGAGTCGAGTTGGTCCATGTGGCTGTTCCTCAGTTGCACACTGATTGGCGAGGCAGTGCATACGTGTGTGTGTATATATATATATATATATATATATATGCACGTGTGTATTTGCAGACCATTAGAAAAGATTTCCTGTCCCTGCACTGTAATATGTGTATACATGTATCGTGCACGTGCTATATTCACTTATCAGATCAAGTCATGAAAAATGATGGGAAACACTCCAAAATTTTGAGGCAAATAAATTTTTAAAATAAAAAATTATATTTGGTAGAACTTAAAATATTATTTCTATTCTAGATAATGTGTGTGTTTCGTGTGACAGGTAAGCAGGTGATGACTGGACTGACTGAGAGCTGTGAAGGCAGAAGACTGAAGACATGAAGCAGTGTGTCAGTGAAATGTATAAGTGTCAATGTTTCTGTATAACTGAATGTATGAAACAGTGAAAGTAAGTATATATGAAAATGTACAGATTGAGTGTTGTAGTGAGGAGCATTGTATGAATGAAAGAGATTGAACTGTAATGTATATCAGAGATGTTCAAATAGTGGAGTTTATAAATTTGTACAAATATTATATTCAAATAAAATAATGTGTGAATGTTTGAATTTCTGTACAGTCGTATTTTATATAAATATAAATATTATATTCCTGTCTGTGATGTATATATGAAACAGTACAGTAACAAACACATTTATTTATAATATTTATTTGGTTGTTATCATCAAACAAAAATCATATAATTGTGTATACAACAACGTTATATACAACAATCTCCCCCTTTTGATGATGACAAACAAATAAAAGATTTTGAGCACAATAAATGTGTTTGACAATGAATATTGAACTCCCCTTATTTATTAGCTTCCCTACAACAGAAAACTCCCCCTATAACTGTGCATGAGTGAAAAGAATGTAGAATGATGAATTATCAAAATAAAAAAATATTTATAAAATATTCACTCATAAATCAAAATCTCAATCCATTCTCCCCCTTTTGTTATCATCAAAAGGATATAGAATTTAAAATATAGATGAAAAATGACTAACAAATACAATATCAGCTTAAGAGGAAGAACGGTCATCATAAATCTCAATCAGTTAAACAAAAATCATAATATTCTGAGAACATGTGGCATATTTCACATTGTAGAAAATTACAGATTTACGATGAAATTTATAAAAATGGAGAGAGTTTCAAAAAAATACATTTCCAATTATTTTCAAAAGAATTGTATAATATTGAACCATAAAACAGTAATGGATTTGGACTATAATTATAATTTCAACTTAAGTGACCAAAAAAAAATCTCAAATCCCAATAGCTATCAATCAACAAATCATAATACGTCAAAAAATATTAACACATTTCACAAATAGAAAATGGATTGATAGGCTGGTTTTTATAACCACCAAGGAGAATTTCAAATTAATTTCTATTTTTAGCACATTATTTCCTTTTTCATTTTATTTTATTTAAGAGCACACTGACCACACGTAACCAGAGCTTGAATTTCTAAATGAGGTTAGTCGCAGCTTAAATTATAAGTTGTCTCACAACCATGCATGACCAGAACTTGGATTTTTAAATGGGACTGGAGACATACTTATGTATTTATTAAATTATCATTTTCAGCTCAAAAGAAAAACTCCTCCGTATATAAAACCAATATGAATGATAGAAATGTGGTAGGAATGGACTGTGAAATAAATTTCTAAATTAATTATATTATGAAATATGCTCGACTGTACTGGGATCATTGAAAATTTTCAATTATCACTAATTATGAATAATAAAATAACCACAATTCCATCACAAATATTTTCACTGTTTATTTAAGATGACTTTATAAAAAAAAATTTAACTCTCCACATTGATACAAAATCATGATGGATGGAAGAATAATGGTAGATAAAGAAGATGGTCGTGAAATAATTGCCCATTCAAAGATATTATTATAAATGTTCAACCTACATGAAAATCCAAATAAAATCTCCTCTTGTTGTGAAATATACTGCAGTCACAATTCATCACAATTTCAAAATCTGATAATAATTTTGATGAACAAAAAATACAGTTTGGTTTGGTTATTGATTTCAATTTCTGAATGAATAATCAATAAATAATTTTAAAATTTAAAATCAATTACAAGAGGAATATGAAGATCTATACAAGACATGAGGGATTCAGAAATATATACATGATGAGAATAAACAAATCAGCGCTTCTGAACTGATATCACTTGATGTCTCTATTAATGAGGACTTTAAAAATGACACTGGAGACGAACAAGGATATTACAGACAACATAATTTTAATCACAGAGCCTAAGCAGACATGGTTAACAAATCAAACAAATTAATTTCATCTATCAGAGCATGGTATATATCTGATACCAAAACAAGAAGTCACTAAAAAATATATTTCAAGAACAATATCTGAGCAGCACAAAAATCAGATTCAAATCAGACTTGTCAAGATGACGGTCACATAAGATGATTCATGATCTAATGAATAAAAATACCGTTTATTTGAAACCATTTGAGAAATATGAAACTTTCAAGATTCAGTGAATCAGTCACACCAGAATGTAAATTTTAGATTCAAGATATGTGTGTGATCCAATAAATCAATAACTTCAAATGATTTTAAACAAACATATATTCAAATCAAATAATCATGAAAAACAGAGAGATTTAGACCGAATTTTCATAGAATTTTTCACAAGAATTTATGACAAGCACAAGAGTAATTTCAGATCATTTACATTAGACTTGAGAAATATTCATGATCCAGAAAATTAAAATAATTTATTTGAAATCACTTGAATCTATGTCAAGTTTTGGGATATAATGAATCAATCACACAAGATTGATAATTTAAATGTAAGAGGTATGTGATATTCAAAATGTAACGACCCGCCTTTTTGCCCGATTCTCGCCGGTAATTAAACCAACTTAAACCGTTCATAAAGACGGATAGTTATGGGTACTTACATATTTGAACAAAAATAAAAGAACTTTTATTTCATTTCATTGATTACATCAGAGATTACAAGAAATATCAGAGTACCATATATGCTCAGCGGAAGCCCAAAGCTCTCAGCGGAAGAAGGAAACATCAACACAAGACCCTAGCTTCAAAATCTGAATCCAGCTCAAAAATCTAAACCTGCAAACTAAACTACTAGCTGCCCGCGCAAAATATGGGCACCCAGAGTTTAGATAAGGGAACAATAAACTCCAAGTCAGTCGTGGGACTGGTGTGAGAATTCAAAACAGTTTTTATTAGGATTCATTCTAAAGTTGGGAAATTCACCGGACCACGCCGCTTAATGCGGAACGGGTTTCCTCCATGTGAATGCCCGTGCATATAAATTCGCCGTGACTTTTATAAAATGAGGTTATCATATGCTCGTCCCACATCACACAATGCAAGCGCACACCAAATGGGCGAGTTTTATCTTATGATAACCAAACATGCTTTCATACGTAAAATCCTCTTTTAATACTATCATATAGTGTGGAAAAACCATTTCATAAATAAATGTATTAATCCTAGACGGCATAATACCCATAATATTATGTCGCCATATATATATATATATATATACAAACGAAAACCGTATGGCTCGTATTGAAGATTGGATTTTCCAACTTGATGATTCCTGGCACGAAAGATCAATCAGGGATACAAAACGAAGTGCCTCAATGGCTTTTTCATCCATACGCGGACACCAACTACACATCGTCAGGGCAGATCAACGGTTTTCGACCAGACGCGGCCCCCCGAACATACCCAACTTCCCCAGGTTCATAAGTGGTTTCCCACTGCTGTACAGCTTCATCATCAATTCATATATAAGTAAAAACCTAACCGCCAGTTTCTCATCAATCCGGAGTGTGAGGTTTGTCGATGTCACGTCATGCACAAAGCGATGCTTCAATAAGCCATTCTTTGATCATCACTAGCTCGTTACATAACTCGGGTATGCCACATTGACAATTCACGACATATCACTGAATTAAATCAATGCATACCCTCTAAGTTCATATGACTTAGAGACGGGAATAATATATTGCCACAAATCCGATATACATTAATGAAAATCAGTGCTATGCGGTCAATTTCAATGTCAGACACACCATCCATACAAGTCCGTCCTGGGTCTGAACGGAACGAAATCCGAAAGTTCTCCCCATACATTCGTACTTCCTGCCACTTCGGTAATAGGGGCATCTCTCTACTGTAGCTAGCAATAAAGAAACCAATCAGCAGACGGCCCGTTCGATTGTGAAGAACCCCGGTCTTCATTCGTTGATTCCAAGTCTTGAATATGCTTCAGGCGTCGTATTATTACTTGGAATGGTTTTCGGACTTAAATCCGATCCCGGTCTTTCCAAGTAATAAGTGTATTCATAAAACAATAGTCATGGAACACACAAGGTTACGATTCAAATCTCCTTTCCAAATATTGTCGCTTTATTTCGAATCAAGGTTAGATTCAATTTCCGGAAACCCGTTATCATTTTACCCTTATTCTCAAAAATTCAACATTCAATTTCCAACTTTATATTTCAAAACAACTTTATTTATTTGCTGTTATCCCGAACTACCAAATCTTTATTTGGGTTTAAACAATTTATTTTCAAATATAAGTTTAAATAAAATTCTTATCGACTTATATTTGATATTGATTCACCAACTCAGGCAAACACGATCAGAATCTGGATATGGATATGTTTTGATAGTTTTGATCGTATTTGTCTTCTCTGGTAACTCCATATCGAATATCAGACGACAAATTCTATCCAAAACGCATTCCCTCTTCAATTCAAATCTTATTTCAAATCTTATTAATTCCATATCATATATTTAAATTCTTTTAAATCAAATATTTCCCATTTCAGATATCACATCTTGTTTGCAATGTTCATATTTCCTATGGACGGGAAAATCTCTTGTACCCTTTTTATTCAAGATACAACCACGCTTCTGCTACGCACTCTGATTTGGCGTATCCAAGTTCCAAACTAGTATTGTTTCAAATATCACATAAAAATGTATTTCAAATTCTTTGAAACCAATTCTCAAGTATATATAAATCTTCTTGCATACGATGGATTCAATAATTTAACTACTATGTAAGTTCATTTACCAACATAGTATTTAGGACAAAATCAAACTTGAGAATTTATTTGAAAAATCTTTTCAAATTATATTTTGATTCCAATTCAAAAAATATATTCCTTACAATCCATTATCCAGTTAGTCAAAAACATTTCATATTACCAAAACTTCATTTCAAATGAAATAGGGATCTTTATGCTTTTCAAACCTCGTTCCATTACCACTCAAAATTCTCATGAAATCGAATATTCATTTAAATTTCATTTCTTTCAAATTCTTCATATCACTTTGAATTTAACCTATTATGGAAATATGCCGATCTCGTTCAAACCTATTCAAACAACTAAAGTTGTCATAATAAATTTCGCACAATCATATTGATCAAAACACGATTAACTATTTAAAATCGACCGTTACAATGGTATATCCAAATCAATGTTGAACTTCATTTCAAATTCTTATCAAATATTTGCATAACAATGAACGGTTTAAATTTTTTTTCCAAACCACTTTTACCCCATTCGAATAATTTTTTACTCAATTCAATTCTAGATAGTTTTAAGTTTTTAATTTAAAACTACATTCCAAAAATTATTATTTATATGGAAAGGGGATTTGAAATTTATCACCCATGTGGTTCCACCACTACGGTGTATGTGATTTTCTCAATCAAATTTAACTAACAAATCTGATCACATCAACCGTTATGAATCCATTCATCACACAAATTTACACAACCAAATAACAGCGCGCAAAGCGTTACTGCGAATAACGCTTGGCGTATAAAGTGTTACAACTGCATAACATCCATCAACAATCACAACAATTAAATAATTAATTCACTGTGTGTAGAGCGTTACAGTCCGTAACGCTTTGTGTTTACGGTGTTTTAACTGCATAAATATTCATCGAACAACCAGTGTCAATTATTCATAACAATTCATGGGTATTAACACACTATAATTAACACTAATTAAAATTAACGAAGTGCCTAATTTAAATAAATTTAAATTAGAATTCTCACCAACATTGCGCTTCGATCCTTCCACTGTCAAACTCCGTATAAACTGCAACAAATCGACGGACGATGCACACACCGTCTTTGCGAACCAAGAATCAATCCATTTAATTTAATTCTACCGTCGGTGTCAACTGGCACTACTGTTCATTTTCTTCGTATTAGTTTAAACCACCGATCGAAAGTTAACTAAGCTAATCATACAATTTAATAAATATTTACTTGGCATTAGAATATAAAGATCCTGAGTCACACTCACCTTAAGGCTGCGAACGGAGAACAAAAGTAACCGAGATACAAATGGAATAGCCGTAAGACGAACCAAAGAAAACCCGGACCACCGCAATATTCAACATGTTGAGGTTCACGCTTTTCTCATATCAAACGAAGGATTTCTCTAGACACCGGCCATCCCAAAAGTCCTCCACAATGTGAACTCCATCGCGTTCACTACTATGATACCACTACCACCATACATCTGACCCATCCATCTGGCCGGTGTGCACACATGCAAGCTTGATTTGGAATGGGTATGACTCAGCGCCGACTACATGAAGGGATCTGCGAACATGCATCTTCATTTGCATGCACAGCATCTTGAATTTTTTTTTTATATAGAGTGGAAGCGGACTGTCAAAATGCATGGTGATAGATACATGCGGCATCAAGTATTGAGACAGGTGGCGGTGCAAAGCAAGGAGGAGTGGGAGTTGCAGATTGTTTTAAGGGAGAAGTGTGGTGTGGGTTCTTTGCATGCAAGGGAAGAGGACGGTTTGAAGAAGTTCTGGGAAGGGAAGTGGGGCGGAACTGACGTGAAGGAGAGAGAGAAAAGCGGTGCGGACTGTTAGAGGAAGGGTGGTGGAGTAGCTGTGAACAACTCACCGTTTGAGGTAGCGGGCGCAAGTTATAAGAGAAGAAAGAGAAGATGAGAGGGGAGATGAGCATGGTGTTTAAGGGAATGAAGGTCAGGGACGGAAAATGAAACATGGGAGAAGAGAGTGAGCGAGAGGAAAGGAGGAGCTGTTTGTGAACTAAGGGTGTGTGCGTGAGAAATACAAGGGTGGGGATGCTTTTATACATGTACATGGGGTAGTTTTGTCAATTGAACAAGGGACATTTGTCTCTCTATAACATTCCTATTCCATGCATGTATCCCACGTACAAGTACACTTGCTACTGTCTATTGCAAGGACAAACGTGTGTGCATTCTCTTCACAAAGGTCACCCGCAAGATTTGCACACGTATTACTTTAGTATTATTATTTTTTACGCATATATATATATATATATATATTATTTTTAAAAAAATTCTTTTCCCAGAAGTTGATAAAGGCGGTAACGCAAGTGGAAGCAAAGAATGCAATGTCCGATCTCATGTAGCGTACAGACGACTTACGTGTTTATTTCACTTTTAATCGTTGACTGCGAATGATACCGAACTAACAATAAAAATCAGGTACAATGATGTGCCATGAACCCAAAACAAAAATAAAACAGACCGGTTAATCGATTCTGTAAAGTGTCTAAAGGACCACATTTGCCCCAGAATACGTTGGAAAAATATATGCTTATTTTTCAAATTAAAAATTACAGAAAAATTCTATAAAATATTTCAAAATGACGCGTACAGAAACTGAACAAATATTTTGAGCCGATATTTAGTTATAATTTATTTTTAAATCAAACAACTTTAAAAATTAAAAATCTTTATAAAATCCATATATATAAAATTGTTTACATCTTTAATATATTAAATATACTTTTAAAATAAATTTTCTATTATAAAATCACACTTATTAAATAGAACAAAATATTCATTCAACTAATATACAAAAGATTATAAAATAATATTTATACTAAACCTTACTTAAATTCAAAAATGCATACAGAAAATTCAAATTAACTTTAATAAAATATTGGGTTGTTACACAAAATATCAAGAATTTCAGATGATTTCAAACAAACAAATTTCAACCATAATGATCATGAATAAAGATGAATTTCAAGATGTATCACTGATTCAAGACATTCAAAATTTCCAAGCCAATCTGAAAAACAATGAAATTATCATGAATAATAAGAAGCAGTGTACTGTAATGAGTATAATATTTTAAGGGTTTCCAAAATGAATTGGTAGAAACTCAAAACAGCATAAGTGTGTGAAATTTCATTAATTATTCAGATCTTCAAAAATTTAGAATTCAAAATAACAGTGTTCAAGATATGACAAGAATACATCAACACTGCTATGAATTCAAAAGTCAGAAAATAAACTTCAAAACAATTGCATATATTTACAAGATTAAATTCAAGATCTAGAAAAAATTAAAACATTAGAGTTTTGTTCAAACGAAGTAAATTTCCAAAAAAAATACAAATTCTGCAATTGGAAGTTTATGGAGCCCAAGAAGTTACAATGATATGACAGTGATAAACCAAAAAAGAAAAAATACATAGAGGGGGTAGAAAAAAATCAGACAAAAGAGTAAAAACAAAGAATATACAAAAATTGTGAGTCTAGATATCATACCTGAGAATTATGTGAGCAAATGAATCTCTAGACACTACACCAAAACAGTGGATTCCCAACAAGTATAAGTGTTACAAATAATTTCTGTAACACTTTTATGTGTCACTAACGGCCTGTGAGGAATTTCCTGTAACACTTATAAGTGTTACAAGCAGAGTAACTCCTAACACTTATAAGTGTTACAAGCAGACCAACTGCTAACACTTATAAGTGTTACAAACATACTCATTGCTAACACTTATAAGTGTTACAAACAACTTATAAGTGTAACAAGCAGACCAACTGCTAACACTTATAAGTGTTACAAACATAATCATTGCTAACACTTATAAATGTTGGAACCATAATATATGGTAACACTTATAAGTGTTACAAACAACTTATAAGTGTAACAAGCAGACCAACTGCTAACACTTATAAGTGTTACAAACATAATCATTGCTAACACTTATAAATGTTGGAACCATAATATATGGTAACACTTATAAGTGTTACAAACATACTTATAAGTGTAACAAGCAGACCAACTGCTAACAGTTATAAGTGTTACAAACATAATCATTGCTAACGCTTATAAATGTTGGAACCATAATATATGGTAACACTTATAAGTGTTACAAACATATTCATTGCTAACACTTATAAATGTCAGTATCATAATCCTACTAACTCTTATTTGGTACACTTCCATATTCCATATATAATTCAACATATCAATTCAAATAAAAGTATTTGGTACACTTCCATATTCCAAATTCAATAATGTCACTTTTGCATAATGCTTTCAATTTCAAAATACCATAATATCAAGTTCAAATTACAAAAAACAATACAAAGTTTTACTAAAGATACATAGAATTTTAGATATTATGAAGGCGAAACATGGACCATATCACAAAGCCTCCATCTGAAAATTCACAAAGCTTGTAGTGTCCGTTTTGAGGACCATCGTAAATTGGTGCTTCCGGATCTAAAACTTCTGTTATCCAAACAACTTTCTCAACATTTGGCACTATCTCTCTAAAATGACACATGGTTTGCGTACCAATATAAGCTTTTGCTACTTCCTTCATATCTGGTGATAATAGCATTACAAATTGTTTTCCTTTTGTTGATGATCCAACATCATTTGTCGGAATAACCGAATCAGCAATTCCAACGTTCGGTGTAGATTTACCCAAATTAGAAGCGGTTTCTGTCATAGGCGTCATAACACCGTCATTAACGTTATGTTGTAATCCCGGTACCATAATAAGAAAGGATTTAAGAGCATCGTTGATTTGGATTGACACTTGACTCGCCACTTGACTTGCAACTTGATTTTGTAATTCCTTAGACCATTGACGAAAATCATCCTTTTTATTCTTGTCGGCAATTGCTTTTGATGCTTGCATTATCTTTACGTGCTTTGCGGAAGAAGAGGAGCTAATTGCACGACAATAATTTTTCCTTTTGTCAGAACCAAAAACTTTGGCGATAGGATCATTGTCAAAATCAAACATGTTTGCATGCTCGTTGCTATTACATTCCAAATTCTGTTTTTTTTCCTCCTCCTCCACAAGTGCCTACAAAATATAAACGCAATCAGTTTTACAGAAATAACAAATTGCAAGTCAAGTTTCTGAGCATTCAGTTTCAGTTTCGAGTCGAAACCAAAACTGAAGTCAGTTTCAGTTTCGAGTCGAAAGTGAAACTGAGAATTCAGTTTCAGTTTCGAGTCGAAAGTGAAACTGAAGTCAGTTTCAGTTTCGACTCGAAACCGAAACTGAGCATTCAGTTTCAGTTTCGATCGAAACTGAAACTGAAGTCAGTTTCAGTTTCGACTCGAAACCGAAACTGAGCATTCAGTTTCAGTTTCGATCGAAACTGAAACTGAGCATCCAGTTTCAGTTTCGAGTCGAAACCGAAACTGAGACTGAATGCTCAGTTTCGGTTTCGAGTCGAAAGTGAAACTGAAGTCAGTTTCAGTTTCGACTCGAAACCGAAACTGAGCATTATTCAGTTTCAGTTTCGACTGGATAAGCTTTGGCTTTGCGAAGTTGCAAAAACTGAGTTTGCAACTCAGTTTGCTAAACTGAGTTGCAAACTTGGTTTTCCAAACTCAGTTGATTATGATACAAAATTAATCAAGTTCTACATGGATACTACGGTTATTTAATAAGAAAAAGGAAGCGATCTGTTTGACTGATCAAGGCAAAATTTGCTTTATAAAGAATGATGAAAATCTGTTCAAGTAGTATGAGAAATTGAATACTGAAGTAACTCAGTCAACCAACTGTGAAGAAAATGAACATAGAACGTTGATTTGAATGAGCAACAAAACTCGAATGCAAAAAAAACAAATTCTTGCATGAAAATAATTGTTATTTCTTTGTGCTCGTACACAATTTATAACTAGAACTCTTCCATGTATAGTAACATATTGATCAAAGAAAAGTTAAATTGCTCCTAGTAGCAGGGATCCATTTCATATAAATAATAACTGAACATTGTAGTGTAAATAGAAATGAATACAAAATTAAGAACTGAATTTAACAAATAATCAAATTGAATAATAAGCAATCATCAGCTCAACATTTTTTTGTTCAATTTAAACATATGCATAAAATTAATATTCAAACAGTACAATAGACGTTTTAAAGATGCGTCCCATTTTCAAATATAATATATGAAGAAAATGAATACAAAAATTATATCAGACAACTAAGAAAATAGCACTCTTGCTTCATACCGAAGTGAAACTGAAGTCAGTTTCGAGTCGAAACCGAAACTGAAGTCAGTTTCGAGTCAAAAGTGAAACTGAAGTCAGTTTCGAGTCGAAACCGAAACTGAGCATTCAGTTTCAGTTTCGAGTCGAAAGTGAAACTGAAGTCAGTTTCAGTTTCGAGTCGAAACTGAAACTGACCATTCAGTTTCAGTTTCGAGTCGAAACTGAAACTGAAGTCAGTTTCAGTTTCGAGTCGAAACTGAAACTGAAGTCAGTTTCAGTTTCGACTCGAAACCGAAACTGACCATTCAGTTTCAGTTTCGACTCAAAACCGAAACTGAGCAATTGTAATTGCCTTTTTTGTATTTGGAATGTTATGTAATTTTAGAAATAAATTTTAATAACACTTGAGTGTCTTAATAAAAATCTGGTAGTTAAAATAACATGACTAAAATAAAGAATCTGCCTCAAAAATTTAAAATTCAACTTATATGGTTGTCAAGTTAGCTTGTGATGACTGATGTGAGTTGACCGAGCAAGGATTACAAGTTAAGGCACTGATAATGAATGCAGGCATAAAAATCATGTGAATAACTCGAATGAAACTTCGCACTAGGCAGTAAACACTTCATAGATGATAATGAAACCCATAAACATAGCAATGGAATATTATTAAACTTACATAGGTTTTTGCTGCTGATGGAATAACTTGTCCAGTTTTCTTATTTTTATGTCCCGCCTTCCAAACCATTGTCCTCGTAACGTTCACCTCCGGATTTTTCTTAACCTGCAATAAGAAATATTATTAAACTAATTAACTATTTATTAGTAGTATTCACAAGAAATATTTTTACTAAGATTGTTTACCATTTCATCATAAACTTTACGATATGATTTTCTTCCTAGCGTGTGAGTGATAGTATTATTAGCTTTGGCTTGGGCATTTCTCTTACATTGCTCTTTTTTCTTATCGGTGTATTCGTTGTCTACAAACTTCTCCCACCATACTTTGTCAATGTCTGAAGGACATTTAGTGATAGCAATATTCTTGGGTATGATGGTTCCTTTGACTCTAAGCAATCTATTTCGCAAAGTAGACTTTACCGTACGAAAATATCGTGGAAACGTTTTTTCTAAAATTGGCCGAGCTAGATCAGGATCGATGTCCATGTCGAATTCATTCTGTTTTAACAAAGAAATTTCAATACGAAGAATAAATTTTATGCAGAAAGTACATAATTAAATAAGGTGAATTTGTGACATACCAATAGTTCTCGCCACAAAATATCTTTATAGTAACCATCAACATTTCTCCACTCGCCATAGCCAATTGGTATATGACAACGAATTAGCGCTCCGCATCTGGTGCCCCATTTAGCTTCATCATTACCTTTAACACCATCGAAGTCAACTGTTATTGAGTATTTTTTATCACTTGGTGGAGGACAGTTATTTGCCTCAAGCTCCTCATTTGTTGTAACTTCATTTGCACTGCCAATGCAATTGTTCGACATTCTGCATTAAAAAGAATTAATATGCATATTGAAACTAATATGCGTGCTTGATTTGATTTTACAAATGGATGATGAATATGAACAAAGAAAAATCCAAAAAACAAAATCATTTAATGCATTTCACCTAAATAAGCAAAACAATACAAATATTCATTTCAAAATTACATCTCTTTCATTTAAATACATTTCAACAATGGTACTAAATTCTGTTGTTCTTTCAAAACAGACTGAAAATCGGTTGGTATGGTGTAGTCATCTACGTTGTCTGTCATGCGCTTTGGAGAACGTCGAACAATGGACCAATCAGAATTTTGAGTGTCTTGCACATAGAAAACTTGACATGCTTCAGTTGCTAGAATAGCTGGCTCGTCATACTCCCCATTAACAGTTTTGAGCCTATTCAAGTTCACCATCAACAAATGGGAATCGGTACAAATCTTACAACCATTTGTCTTATCCGCAATGTTTACCCAATCACAATAGAATACAACATGTTGGAAATCGTAATAATCAACCTCTATGATTTCTTTAATGATACCATACCAAGTAGTGTCATCATCCGTAGGATTTATATCTTTTGCACTTGCAACAAATGTGGTGATTGCATCCATGCAAACACCGCTATCTTGGATTGAATGACTATCATCATAATGTTGAGGAGAAAATATATATCCATTCACTCTGTACTTAAGATAACTTTTAGATTCCCACTTTGGACCACTAACATATTGCCATAACATTGTATTCATGCATTTTTCTTGTAAAAGCTGTCATGAATGAACAAACTTGAACGTCCAACATAAAAAGAACAAAACTTACAATTTTTATACATATTGAAATAATATACCTTTTTGTGTAACCAATCAATAAATTCGGTTTGAACGATTACTTCTGTCGTTGTGGTAACTTTTCTTTTACCGCGAGAAACATCTTCTAAGGATCGGCGATATGCACTACAAATTAGATATTAAAAGTAAATATAGTTCATACTTTATGTCATTGGTATGTATTAAAATATAGAGAAAATTCATACATATAATATTCGTCTCTTTCAGGAATATTGATACTAAAAAGTAACCACCTTCGAATTTGAACACGTTGCACCCTAGTTAGCTTAATACATTTGCCTTCAATGATGGGACGTTCATATATATCATCACCATCATCTAAAAAAGATGCTTGTGTCGAACTATGATTTCCATCATGTGGGTTAGGCATATACTCCATTGCATATCTAACTGATTCTGAAACAAGGTATGCTTCAGCAATTGATCCTTCTATGTAGCGCTTATTGCTAGGTATATTTTTGCATTCTTTCATTGCTCTAAAAATAGCACACATGCACATATATTTAGAAATTATCACTTTGAAATAACATTCATAAAATTTGTAAGAAAAATACACCACCTTTCAAATGGATACATCCATATGTAGTTTGCAGGTCCACATAGCAAAGCTTGATCGGCTAGATGCACCATAAGATGAATACTTATATCAAAGAAGTCCGTCGAAAAATAATGCACTAGCACACATAATGCCTCGGAAATCATATCTTTGGCAGCTTGAACATGTTCTCGAACTAGAACTTTTGAGCATATCAAGTTAAAATACAAACTCACTTGTAAAATAGCTCGACGTAAATCACGGTGCTTCGGATATGCATGTTGAACCATTATAGGAAGTAAGTATTGCATTACAATATGATACTCATATGTTTTTTTAAGGTGCAAAGTAGGTGGTTGAACAGTAACAAGACTACCAAATCTAGTTGCAAGGCACGATGGAAGTTTTGTAGCTTGTAGAACTTCACAACATTTGGTTTTATGAATCTTATCGAATGCAAACTTAGATGATTGCCTCAACCTATCAAACAATAAATTAAGAAGATGCTCTGTGACATTCTTCTCTGTATGCATCACATCAATAGTATGTCGTACTTTATGACTACTCCAATAAATTAAATTATAGAAAATTGACTTCTTATACCAAGGAGATTTTTCTACGTCACTACCTTCAGTCATTAAGGAACATTCATTACTAGCTTCGATTATTGTTCGCTTCTTATTCCTTGGTAATTTTCCAGGAAAATAACTTATACGATCAAGCTTTTCCAAAAGGGATGGTCCTCTTAACCTTGTTGGCGGTTCTTTATCTTCGCTATCCTTATACCATCCATATTTGACGCATCTATATGGATGATCATCCTTCAAAAATCTTCTATACTTTGGGTAAACAATCTTGTTACCTACATACTCCGACTCGGTCTCCATAGCACAAACTGGACAAGCTTTATAACCATGTGTCACACAACCAGATAAATTTCCCAATGCTGGAAAATCGTGGATTCCCCATAATAATATTGCCTTCATCGTAAACATTTCTCTCTTGTCCATATCAAAAGAAGCTACGCCTTCCATCCAAAGTTCCCTCAACTCATCTACAAGAGGTTCTAAATACACATCAATGTCTTGACTTGGTGCTTTCGGTCCAGGAATTAATAAACTTAGCATTTGAAATTGCGATTTCATGCATAATGAAGGGGGTAGATTGTATGGAATCATATATACGGGCCAACAACTATAACTATTGGAGAGAACCCCATTCGGATTAAATCCATCAGTAGAGATACCAAGCCAGACATTACGTCCTTCATTTGCAAAGTCCGGCCACTTACATTTGATTGATCTCCATTCAGCTGAGTCAATGGGATGACGCATGAAATCCCAAGAAGGATCGGCATGCTTATGCCATTGCATTTTACGAGCTATCCACGGTATAGTGTACAATCTAGTCAACCTTGGAATTATAGGGAAGTGTCTTAAAACTTTTCTTGGTTGAGTTGTCATTTTTTTTACGCCTAACGCATTTGTCTTATCTTTAAATCTTGACGTATTACAATGAGGACATACTACAATGTTAACGTTCTCTTTCCAAAATAACATGCAATCGTTTATGCAAGCATGAATGCATTTTACCTTCATTCCCAAATCTTTTAACATTTTTTTCATGGTAGGATACTTGTTAGGTAATGTGTTTTCTTCCGGAAGACACTTTTTAAATAGTTTCAACAATTCTGTCATGCTATTTCCCGACCAATTAAATTCCTTTTTCAAGTTATGAAGCTCTATCATAACACTCAAAGTTGTAAGTCCATCCTTACAAGAAGGATATAATTTCTCATTTGCTTTGCTTTTGTATTCATGGTACATTTTCTTAACATTTATTTCTTCAAAATTTACTTCACCGCTAACTTGTGGCATATCATGTACTCTAAATGCATCATTAACAAGATTTCCTAGAGTGCCCTCAAAAGACTCTTCTACTTGCATTTGGTCTGGAATGTGAGACTCTTGGACAAAATCCGATGTATGAGTCATTTGTATGGTAGTATCATTTCTCTCTCCATGAAAGAACCACACATCATATGTCGGAAGCATACCAAAAAATATCAAGTGTTTCTCAACTATTTCTATTGAAGTTCTCTTAGAGTTTTTGCACTTCTTACAAGGACACACACATAACTGAGTATCATGTGGTAAATGTTGCTTGACGAAGCTGATAAAGTTCTGAACACCGTGCGTATATTCATCCTCATTTCTATGTGTATTTCTAATCCACCTTCTTGATGTTTGTTCGGTCATGACTATCAATCAAAAACATTCAAAAAAATAATTAATACATCATCTAAGTTCTGTAAGATTGTTACCTTACCAATTAAAAAAATGGATTATTTACTTTTTATTTATTTTCGTCTTAGTGTTAGAAATTCTTAAGAATCATACCTAATATTTTATAGTGCATTACTCAATGGCCGGACACTATGATATTACAGTTTTGAAAAAAAATTATGCATTACTATGATATTACTCAATGGTCGGACACTATTTTTTTTGCAGACTTCACATTACATTTATCACTCGAAACTGAAACTGAATGTTCAGTTTCTGAAACTGAATGTTCAGTTTCTGAAACTGAATGTTCAGTTTCAGTTTCGACTCGAAACTGAAACTGAATGCTCAGTTTCGGTTTCGACTCGAAACTGAAACTGAACATTGCTCAGTTTCAGTTTCGACTCGAAACTGAAACTGAATGCTCAGTTTCGGTTTCGAGTTCTCGAAACTGAAACTAAATGCTCAGTTTCGGTTTCGAGTTCTCGAAACTGAAACTGAACATTGCTCAGTTTCGGTTTCGACTCGAAACTGAAACTGAACGGTCAGTTTCGGTTTTGACTCAACTGAAACTGAACGGTCAGTTCGGTTTCGACTCAAAACTGAAACTGAATGGTCAGTTTCAGTTTCGACTCAAAACTGAAACTGAATGCTCAGTTTCCGTTTCGACTCGAAACTGAAACTGAACATTGCTCAGTTTCAGTTTCGACTCGAAACTGAAACTAAATGTTCAGTTTGTTCGATAAATGGGGCCATACATCAGAATGACACTTATATAGATCTATATACATGCATGATAAAATCATAAAACAACAACAAAGACCTGCAAACACTACAGTCGTCAAAATTTATCTAACTTGTTCAGAAAGAAAAATCTCTTGTATAAATGCATTTTAAATTACAAAAAATTATTAAAAAGTGTGATGATCTAATGATTAAAAATTCTCCTAGAACCTACATGATTTATTGAACAAAGATAACGGCAGCTACCAACACAATTTAGATTACATTTAATATGTGAAATAACAAAGGAAATAGAATAAACTAAAATATGAAATCAAACAAATACTAAATTTTGAGGAATCCAGCTGGATCCCTCCAACCTGTTTTCCTGCATCCACATATGTTAGCTAACATAAATAATACCCATCCTGCTTCAAGGCAGGATATCGCGGTATGAAGGTCATCCACTATCATAGCGTGGGGCGCATAGGGTATTCATCCGCTAATGGTACCGCGGGCATCCGCTAATGATACTGCGGGAAATCCAACCACCAATATATATATAATAGCAACAAACCTAAATATAACTAATATATACGCATCTAAAACTGAAATATTCAATACACATACGCACCTGAAACTGAAATCCAATGAAGGGAGCAGACACAATATGATGAGGTGCAGAAAAAATAAGCGAATGAGAACTGCAGGAACAATAAATGGTACATTAGATTTTACATGCTATATTTGAATGAGAACTTACTATATTTAAAAAAGGAAGAAAAAGAATGAATTCAGAAATGAATTGCATGCTATATTTGAATGATAACTTTATATATTTCAGAGAACCACAGAACAGATTTTACATGTAAGAAACTATAAAAGTGCACATAATTTTTCTTTTATACACTGATAATCAAATTAGAACAATAAGTTTATGGCAAAGCAAGTGATATATTTAAAAGTTTTAAAAGTGATAAGCCAAGACACAAGCCAACAAAGCCGAGAAGCATTTTCAAGTGAAAGCCAAAACAGCCCATTTGGTCGAGCTAGCATAATAAATTGTACAGTGTACACAAGCATTAAAGAAATTCAGCAAAGTAGCATGGTAAGCAAATTCAGCAAAGTAGCACGAAAATGAATGTTCAGTTTTGGTTTCGACTCGAAACTGAAACTGAACGTTCAGTTTCGACTCGAAACTGAAACTGAATGGTCAGTTTCGGTTTCGACTCGAAACTGAAACTGACTTTAGTTTCGGTTTCGACTCGAAACTGAAACTGAATGCTCAGTTTCGGTTTCGACTCGAAACCGAAACTGAGCATTCAGTTTCAGTTTCGATCGAAACTGAAACTGAGCATCCAGTTTCAGTTTCGAGTCGAAACCGAAACTGAGACTGAATGCTCAGTTTCGGTTTCGAGTCGAAACTGAAATTGAATGGTCAGTTTCGGTTTCGACTCGAAACTGAAACTGACTTTAGTTTCGATTTTGACTCGAAACCGAAACCGAGCATTCAGTTTCAGTTTCGATCGAAACTGAAACTGATCGAAACTGAAACTGAGCATTCAGTTTCAGTTTCGAGTCGAAACCGAAACTGAGACTGAATGCTCAGTTTCGGTTTCGACTCGAAACCGAAACTGAGACTGAATGCTCAGTTTCGGTTTCGACTCGAAACTGAAACTGAAAGGTCAGTTTCGGTTTCGACTCGAAACTGAAACTGAATGCTCAGTTTCAGTTTCGAGTCGAAACCAAAACTGAGCATTCAGTTTCCGTTTCGAGTCGAAACTGAAACTGAGCATATAATGATTTAGTAGATGCACATAAACAATAGTAAGAAGAATTAAATAGATCTCTATTTTTTCACAGTAATTGTGTAAACAACCTAAAAAAAATACATACATAATGCACATGTTGAATTAGGTAAGCAGTCAACACTAATCCAATGTTTAGTTTACTTTCCAAGTATGTTTTGATTAACTATAGCGTATTGTCTATTTTCGTGTGAATGGTAATGGAATTAAACTGCAAAGGATTTACCGTATTTGGCTCTAATGGAAATATAGTGTTTCGCATTGATAACTACTCTATTAGAATCAAAAGAAATATCGTTCTCATGGACGCTTCTGGAAATCCACTGTTTATGATTAAAATAAAGGTATGTGTTGTATATACACACATTCATTTCATAGCTTTGAGAAACAGATATAAACAATGATTTTTTATGCAGAGAATGAGCATAAGAGAGAATTGGTCCATTTACAATGGAGAAGATGCTACATATACAAAAATAAACATTCATGTTCACGGACAGCAACCACATAACAGGCGAGAACAGCACCCCACAAACCCATTTTTCAAATTAAAAATCTTGCTAAGTGTATACAACAGTTAAATCTCTCTTCTTCCCTGGAACTATTAAAGGCTTGTAGCTGAAAATAAAGGATAGTTGAGGTGCTTTCCTCAATGTGCATGTATAGAGAGGCACACGCTCACCAAACAGTAACACGCACTCTGTTCATTAAAGCTTCTATGCAGGGATGACACATGGTAATATAGGTAACTTAAGTGCACAATATTAAATAAATTATTTAATTACTTAATAGTTTGGATGACTTCTGGTCATTTCCTATTTACTTATTTTTTTCGTATGTTAGAATGTTTTTTTGCATAGACTAACGGTTTATATTAGAGACAAAAAAAAGGTTTACATAGCTAACGTTTCCGCATGTTTTTTCAAAGCAAAAATCCACCAAAAACAACCTTTTAAGAAGCAAAAATAAATACATGGAACGAGCATTTGATAAGTTATCCCAGTTAAACTACAATAGTTTAACATAAGTTATCCCAGCATGTTTTTTTTTTTGAAGTAAAGAGAAACATATGTATAGTGCAACTTGCCCGTAATATTGAGGAGTAATCTTTATTGCATTTCATTTTCGTTGATCCTTGACTGATAGTCATATGCGTGTAGTCCTTATCATATTTTTATGGCGACTTTCACACTTCTCTCACTTATTATTTCCAAGTCCTACGAAATATTCCAAGACCCTCGCTCTCGGCTATTTTAAGTCACAGACTGATTTTTTACAACTTCTGTATCACCTTTTTTTACAACTACTTATATAACTTCTTTTTCTTATGACCCAACAAATGAAGAATTTTACTAATATAAACTTCTGTATAAAAAAGTTAATTTATCAATTGTATTAAAAAATGCGCTTAGGCTAAATGGTAATGTTTTTATTTTCTTGTTCTTTCAGTCCTTAATTTTGAAATTATTTCACATTGCAAAATCATTTTTAGCAATTTTGTTGTAATCTAATTGCATTGGCTGCACTTTCAAGCGCAGTTGCACTATTTATGGATGTATACGCATTTCTCAACTTGGCCATGTTATAATGGATTTATCATGTTCCACCTTTTTTTAATGTTACATTGATGTCATTTACTATATATATTTAATGCGGCTAGAATAGTTTTCTATCAAAACGTTTGAAGCAGTTTACAATAAGTTAGGTTCAAGTCATAACTCGGTGGGACAATTGAAGATTTTAAATTCTGTCCTTTTACTACATGTATTTGTACTGCAAAAAATCTTATCCATTTGTGATTCATCAAGATTACAAATGTGAGCTTGAACCAAGCGCATGATTGTTGCACTGATGCTCCCTGTTTTCAGCTGTACAACAGCTCATTAAAATTTTTTTTTTCTATTTTGTTTGTCACTCCATTTTTTTATGTTAGAAATCAAATGATGACTTTCTCAATCTTACATCCGTTAGTTACCATACAAATGTTTTCTGTAGGTGTTCATTTTGCACGGGTATGTTATTTGTGCCTTTACTAGTTGAAAATCAAGCTACAAGATATGGCACAAAATGTCGATAATTTGAAAGAACATGGGAAAGTAAGCTTACGAGAATCACATATTTAGAAGAAGAAAAATGCTGTTAAATCCTCAACCAACGCAAAAATGCCTCTTCAATGAGCTTGCATGTAGACCGTTGAAAATTAAAGGTGCTCCCCTTTGTAATTACTTTTCGTAGAGAAATAAACGCTATAAAACCTCATAAACCTAGTAATAAATAAATAACAATCATTATCGAGTATCACTCTCATTTTTTTGCATCACTGTCGTTCTTTTAAGTTTAAACTGAAATACAAATAACGTGCGGTTTTGTATCAATCTCATTTTTTTTGTAAAAAAGTGTTGAAGTATATTATCTTTACACTACAGTCTTCAATTTTTCATTTTAGTTTTGAAGATTTTTCTCAAGTATTGTACAGAAACCAAATGAGCTGGCACAAAATCTTTATTCAGAACTAATAACGTATTTCAGAATGAGCAATGAATCACCAAGTGCTTTTTATTCAGAATGTAATGATATAATGCATATAGAATTGAACTTTCAGCAGATAAATGTGTTACTTATGAATAAATAACATATTATAATTTCATATTGATCAAAACTATACTGCAAAATCTATTTGGTTCAAAACCAGGCAAAGTTCTCTGATATGTACAAACTGTGTAAATAATTGAAATCAGCCACCAAGTTTTTATGCCCTATAACCATTTTATATAATCATACATCATCAAAACAGACAAAATTAGATTGAGCAAGGTTAAAAAAACATGGTCCATACAAATCTGATTCATACAAATCGTGATTCCAAGAAGTGAAATCGAATTTTTACCTCAAATCGTGATTCCTAGAAGCCACCGTGATTCGAATCCCCAATTCCTACAAGCACCAATTCGAAGTCCATTCTTTAATCGTAGATTTCAATTTTCGATTTCCTCTGATGTTGATGAGAACGATGATTTTAATTGCTTTGCGTTTGTTTTCTAAGCGTATTTGGGGTTGGAGCGGCCTGAAAAGAGTTAAGTGTCAGTAAGTTATGCGTTGAACATCAATTAGGGTTATATGCGACAAGTTACCCTTTTGCCCTTACAAAAGAAGACATGGCCAAGCAATACAACACATAAAAGTGTTGGCACATTTTTGGTGACACATTTTTCCTACTGCAACACATATAAGTGTCTATAGTCTACAACACATATAAGTGTTGGCAGTTGAAAAAAATAAGAGTCGCCAATTGGCCATTGTGGTGTAGTGAGATCAAACAGACTTGGCCAAGGAACTCCAAATGATACTGGAATAAAGAATAACTTGAAGTTCTAATCTCTTTTGCACAGTGGTTCCTCAGCCTCCTATGGTACCTAAAAGTTTAGAGAATTAAGTGGTTTAACAAAATTTGTAAAACCAGTAGTAGTTTTGTTAACATCTTTCGGTACCCAAATCTGTTTTTATAACAACCCATTCGAATCAATCTTTGTGCCTTTAGGAACCCAAAATTGTTTCACTCTATTTCTTTTTGGGATCCAAAATGGATTATTATAAGACTAATTCACATCCCTATTATGATTTAAAAATCCTTTGAAATTATTAGAATTTAAATTTTTAAATCGATTCTTTCCAAAGAAGTTTGTAGGATTTTTAAAATCACAAGAATTCAATTTTTCGAAACCACTTGTTTTTCCAAAACCAAGACCTCGTTTATGTCCAACAGAAAACTGGTTTTTCAACAACGTATTCAAAGATTTTTCACTATCAGAAAATTTAGTCAAAGTAGACTCTAGTCGTTGAATTTTGAATTTAAGATCACCATTCTTTTTTATTAAATCTGTACAGCGGTTACCAGTTATCTTCCTTTCAGCATCATATCGTTTCAAAACCAAATTTTCAGATTCAAGTAATTTAATTTTGGTTTGGGACTCAGCAATTTCAAATTTAAAATGTTTTTGACTTCCAGATTCAAAATTCTTGAGTTTTACAATCTCAATTTCTAGCTCATTCAAAACTGATTCAGATTTCTGTAAATTTTGATTTTCAAAAATCTTATGTTTGGAAATAATATTATCTAACTCCTTTTGCAAAGAATCGTTTTTATAAATTAGCTCATCTTCATTTTGTTTTAAAATGATAATTTCTTTTTCAAATTTCTAAAGATTTTTATTTAGATGAGTTAAATCATTTTTCAAATTGAAACAATTCTTGCAATCGGAATTTTCATGTTTTAATTCCAACATATTGTTTTTGTTAATCAAATCACGAATTTCATGTCTCAGAAGTTTGTTTTTCAGTTCGAGACGATTATCAGTTTGGGTTAAATTATTACAGAGAGGAAACAATTTTTCATATGAAAAATCTCCATTGTCTGAATCATCATTAATGGCTCCAGTTAAGCACACATTTGAATATGAGTTGATTGTTGAGGGTTTTCAGCAGCTGTTAGATTTTCCATACAACGTATTAAGAGTTTTCCAGATATCCTACGTAGTTAGACAATGAGAGATAAATTTTAATTGATCATTATCAAGATAGGAATAAATAATATGCATAACACGAACATTCAAAACCTTATTCTTCTTATCTAACATATCTCCCAAATTTTCAATAATATTCCAGTATTTCAAATTAACAGATTTTAAATATAATTCGAATTTTGATTGCCATATTAAAAAATCTGTTCCATTGAAATAATTGGAATATCACTGGACTGACTTTTAGAAGACTGACAACTAGGATGACCCATGACTCTAGAGCTAACGAAATTACCAGGCTCTGATACCAATTGTTAGATCTAGATTAACCATATAGGGGGGTGAATAGGGTTTATTAAATTTTCATGAGATATTAAAATATTCACAGATCACAAAATATAGCAGAAATAGAAATACAGAAAGTAAATGACAAAAGAGATACCCAGCTTCGGCAAAACCCTACCTACTGCTGCATTCCTAAGGTTTCTACTAGGTGATAGAACAGATCTCGCTTACAAGACCATGTACACTCGCAAACCCTGCTCATATTCTAACCCTATGCTCAAAACCCTAGACTGACCGATATCCCCTCGACCAGATTTTCCCGGATTACAAATCCGTAACCTGTAACTCTAGATTTTACAGACTCTGGTAAACTGCTAGAATTTTACAGACTCTAGTAACTATTGACGGTTTACAAAAGAAATTGAAAAATTACAACACAAAAATCAAAAAGCAAAAATCTTAGATTCTAAAGAAAAATATTAAACTCCCTTAGCCCGATATATGTTGACCGACCATCTTTCGAATGGTGCACCCGCTCTTCATTTCTCCGGTCACTTCTATTTTCTTTGGAGAAAAATAAATGTCGTTGGGGAATTTGGAAAACTAGGGTTACTTCAAACCCCTAATCGAAGCTTGATTGTTTGCTTCTGGAATCAATTCTCTGATGCATGAAATCTTTGGGTGGCTCTACGATGCTTCGATTTGGATTGTTGGTGATCGAAAATAAGTAAGTTTCTCTAAGAAATTTCTCTGATTGTTGCTCTCGATTTTTGTTGTATTTTCGATACCATGCCAGTGATGATTGGGTGATATAATATAGGGATTTAGAAACCCTAATACTACCCTGATTTCGAATATTGATTCGATCTGATTGCTTGGCTAATTTGTGTTCCTTTCTTCTTTTACTTTTGTAATTCTCGGCATGAATGAATTGATAAAAAACTGGACATTAGTGTATGCCATAAATCAATTGATGTTGCCCATTTTTGAATGATTCAAAGTCTGGAAAGTTTTGATTTGTTGCCTTTGACACAATTCTGAAAAAATGATTTTCTGGCCCTTTTTGATTACCCTCGATTCGAATACAATAAATTCGAAAATGCTGAACGAACTTAATCCCAATAAAAGGATTTCTGGAGAAAATAAAACATGCCAAGAATATTGCCTAGAATACAGATTAAATCGGCTTTGTGAATCTTTGATTGATTTCCTGCTTTTTTTGAAACTGTCATGAACTTTTCAGGAATCATTTTAAAACTTGCAAAATATTATTCCTTGTCCAAAAGATGTGATTGTTGATCGCCTTTTAAAAACTGTTGCCAAAAATACACTGATTTTCCAGACAATGTGAACAAGCATGCCAAACTTGCATTTGCATGATTTTAGCCATGAATCCCTTACAAAAACTGATTTTACTTCTTACCAAAAATGATTTAGCAGATATGATATTTTCCATTCTTACTTCTGTATGCATGCTTGATCAATTTGAGTCTCTATCTGCCACGAAACTTCATTTATTTCATGCATGGTGAAATCCATTTTTTTTCATTATTTCTTTGAGCTAGTACTTGAAAACTATTGTCCTCTGTTTCTATATGTTTTGTGCTCTTGCTCCTTGCATCTTCCTTGTTTACTTCAAGAATGAGTCCCCAAGACTATGCTGCATTTCTTTGTGAACTGCTGAACCATTTGTGTATATGCTGAAATGTTTTGGCCTGCTGTACTTGAGCATTGATATATGAAATTTGCACACATATATATATATAGCACATGTTTTGTATACTTGCACCTAAATCATTTTGTGGCTTGCCAAAACAATTTCCCATATATTTTTTATGATGTATCATAAAAACTTAACTTGATTAGTCCATGCAGTAGTCATAAATCATGAACTTGTAAATGCTGCTGCTTTGACAGTTTTGCACCACTTTGTTAGTTGTATACTTGCTGAACTCGATGTCCGCTTGTTGTTTCAACTCATTTGTGCAGTGTTGATCATATTGTTTCACCTATGTACATTTGTGCCATTTCATGCATGCAGTGCTCCCTACTTTGAATAGGCTGCTTTGTATAATATGATGAAACATGCTCATGTTTTGATCATCTTTGAACTGTCATGCCAATGTAGCTGCATCTTTGTATATGAGCTGATCTGCCTTAATTTTGATCCATATATACTTGTTTGTCCTGCACCACTTGTCCATACTACTATATATTATATATACACACTTGATGCTCCTCTCCATTTATATGTATGTTGCACATTGCACTGACTTGAGCTTGCTGAGTTGTAAAATTGCACCATTGTGCTAACTTTTGTGTACATTGTTGCTCTAATATTTGTGCACCCATATGCTGTTATGCTTCACACTTTACTTCTTTGGCTAGCCTGACTTCGACACTCTTGTATACACATCCTGCCATTGCCATTCAAATTGCCTCAATCACATTGTTTGATTCCATACTGTTGCTGTTTGGGTTGAACAAGATTTGGTCGAGATGAAATAAGCTGCCTTGAACTTTTATTGTTGTAGAACTGAGTCGAGTTGGTCCACGTGGCTGCTCCTCAGTTGCACACTGATTGACGAGGCAGTGCACACGTGTATATATATGTACGTGTATATTTGCAGACCATCAGAGAAGATTTCCTATCCTTGCACTATAATAAGTGTATATACATTCACATGTATGTGTATACATGTATCGTGCGCATACTATATTCACATATCAGATCAAATCATGAAAAATGATGGGAAACACACAAAAATTCTGAGGCAAATAAATTTTTAAAATAAAAAATTATATCTGCTAGAATTTAAAATATTATTTCTATTCTAGATATTGTATGTGTTTCATGTGACAGGTAAGCAGGTGATGACTGGACTGACTGAGAGCTGTGACGATAGAAGACACGAAGCAGTGTGTCGGTGAAATGTATAAGTGTCAATGTGTCTGTATAACTGAATGTATGAAACAGAGAAGGAAAGTATATATGATAATGTACAGACTGAGTGTTGTAGTGAGGAGCATTGTATGAATGAAAGAGATTGATCTGTAATGTATATCAGAGATGTTCAAATAGTGGTGTTTATAAATTTGTACAAATATTATATTCAAATAAAATACTGTGTGAATGTTTGAATTTCTGTACAGTCGTATTTTATTTAAATATAAATATTATATTACTGTCTGTGATGTATATATGAAACAATATAATAACAAACACATTTATTTATAATATATATTTGGTTGTTATCATCAAACAAAAATCATATAATTATGTATATAACAACTTTATATACAACAAATCTTATGTGACTCTTCCTAGATTTCTCGTCATGCCATGTGTATATGATGTTCCCGTCTGAGTCGACATGCTCGATGGCATGCGTACGGGCGAACACGTCCATGTACGTGATTGGACCCGCCCCTTGAGCCTCCTGAATTAGATTATTACACACCATTATTACAAGTTCAAAATTATATAGCATATTAATTTTTTATAAGTCGCATTTAAAAAAAAAATTACCAACTCCTGCCGATACTGCTGAAATGACTTGGATCCTCCTCGATGAGTGACTGGATTTTTATTTCTATTTGCACTGTTTCTTTTTGCCTCCGCCTTTACATTTAAAATTTGATAATTATTTTTATATTTTGAAAAAAAAATAGTACACTAACCTTCGCTGCATCACTCTCCCAATATCTCAGAAATCCACTCCAAATGGTATCTCCCATCCATGGAGGTTTTTTCATGCTTTTCTTCATTGTTGATATAGCATCTTTATAATTTTTCTCATTTTCTGCAACCAGTATGTCTGAGCCAGGGCTAAATCATGTGTCTGTATATCCACCTCGGCCAGTGTTTCACGTTAAACAAATATTACTAGTAAAATATGTACAGTATCTCAGCGATTAAAAGAAATTAAAATGCAAAAAAATATATAAGAAAATATTTACTAGCACATCCTGCCAAATGACCTCCTGTATGTGAGGTGGGATCAAATCCCACTTAGGTCAACATCCCGTTATCCTAGCCTTATATGCAGCTCTCGAAACGTCAAAAATAACCCTCAAAGGCTGAAGGTCGAAAACCCTGCGTTAAATGTGATAAATATAAGTGTACAGTATAAAATAATTAACATGCTAAGTAAAGTTTAACTTTTACCCAGTACTCGTAGGGACCAAGGGCACGACTGGACGCACAGAGGGTTGCGATCCAGAACCCTTGCCTGAAGAATTTCCTCTAGATGACATGTCACATACAAATCAATTCAAAAAATGTAAGCTAACTTACACAAACGATATAAGATGCTAAATAAGTGACATAAAAGATGTAAAAAATGACATAAATGAGAAATTGTTTATACCTGTATTTGATTGGGTCTCATATTCCAAGAAGTAACATTTTACATTGTAGTTTTAAGATAAATAAATAGGAAAAACTGCATATGACATAAAAGATGTAAAAAACAATCATAACATTCAAAATTACATGAACTGCGAAATAAGCTGGGGTTTACTCCATAATTAAATAAAAATAGAAAGATAGTACTCATTATCTACATCAGTCGTCATCTTCTTCAGATTCAGATTCGGCCTCAGATTCTATAATATCTTCCTCCGTGCTTTCAAACGCATCTACCAAAGCATTTGTCTCATCGACCAAAGGTCCAAAATCTGCAAGATCGTCTTCAATTATTATTTCATTATTCTGTTTGAGTTCTGCCTGATAGGCTCTTTCATCTGGAATATTCTTCCCGTTGAATGTAAATCTGGCTTTTGTTTTAAAAACTGCCGACCAATCTGCTTTATCTCTTTTTAGTGACGGTTAAGGAGCGTAATAAATTTGTAATGCTTGTTTGGCTAGTACAAAAGGATCATACTTGTAATAGTGCGATGTATGCTTTATTTCAATCAGATTATAATCCTTATGTACATTAATCTCAGAACCCGGAACACTGCTAAACCAATCGCATTTAAATAGAAACACCCCCTCCGTGGGTCGTGAGAAATATGGCAGTTGCAAAATTTGTGTTAAAACGCCATAAAAATCATTAATGTGATTTTCAGGATCGTCACTGCCTTTAACGAATACACTAGTATTGTTCGTTAATTTTTCAGAATCGTATTCTTTCGTGTTAAATTTATATCCATTAACAAAATATATTGGATATGTCTTGACCAATCTTTTTGGTTCCAGTGCAAGATGTTTCAACCCTTCATCAACAACACAATTTTTGGGTTCATAAACATAATTTGTAAACCAAGTAGAAAATTCTTTACTGATATCTCCGTTTGGATGTTCACGTTCATAAACGCTGTAAATAGAAATAGAGTTTTACATTAGATTATACACACGCAAAAATGTAGAAATGAAAAAAGCACTAATCGATATTTCAGTTTACCTAACAAATGGTGCAACTTCAGCACAATTTAAAAGAATATAAGTGTGAGCAACATGAAGATCTTTATCATTTAGCCATACGTCAACACATTTCCCAGAAGGTCGACCATGTTGTCTAATAGACAAAATTGTTTGAGACGATTCTTGTTTGTATCCTTCGTCATTTCGAGGAACACTTTCAAATGATATATTCACATGATCACTGAAATAATGAAAGAAAAAGAACGAAGCTTCTTCTTCGATGTAAGATTTACATATCGAGCCTTCAACTCCTGTCTCACTTTTTTTTCAAATGATTCAGATACCTATGCAAAATTAATTTACGTTATTTCATAGTTTTAAATGCAATTAAATTAATGGTTAACATGTTTATATTTACCTCTCAAATGGATACATCCATCCATATTGGACGGGACCTCGATATCGTGCTTCAGTTGGAAGGTGAACAGGTAAATGATCCATTACATTAAATAAAAAAAACCTAGCGGGGATATTTTCTCCAACTTGCAAAGAAATATTGGAATATCTACCTCAAATTTACGTAAACGTTCCACTTTCAAAGGGGTCGAACAAAGCTCTTTGTAAAACAAACTAAGCTCCGTTATCACCTTCCAAACCTTTAACGGCAGTAGTTCTTTGAACATAACAGGAAATAAATGTTCCATCATAATATGACAATCGTGACTTTTCATTCCACCCAATTTACCATTTTTGAAGTCAACACATCTACGAAGGTTTGATGAAATCCCATCAGGAAATCTTAACTCTTCAACCCATTTTAACACAACTTTAACCTGATTATTATCTAATTCATAACATGCTTTGGGTTTTTTACTGTCATTTGGTTTCATATGAAGCTCGGGACGTTTGCATAATTCTTCTATACCGCGCCTTGATTTCAAATCATCTTTAGTTTTCCCTTTAACATTCAAAATTGTGTTAAAGACATTATCAAATACATTTTTCTCATTGTGCATCACATCAATATTATGATGAAGCAGAAGATGTTTCCAATACGACAAGTCCCAAAAAATAGACTGTTTACACTAATTGTGATAGATCGATTTGCCTTCAATTTATGTTTGAACTCCAGTTTCATATATCTTTGGATGATTTTCAACCATTTCATATATTTCATCGCCAAACCATAGTGTTGGAGGCTATCTAGTTTGTACTCTATTAGCCAAAAAGTTTTTCTTGTCTACTCTAAAAGGATGGTTTACATAGAGAAAACATCGATGGTAGTCAAACCATGAAATTTTCTTATCATGCGGTAAGGAAAACACTCGAGTCTCTTCCATGCAATATGGACATGATAGACGAGCAGTAGTACTCCATCCTAAAAGCATTGCATACGCAGGAAAATCACTTATAGTTCACAATAAAGAAGCAAACATACGAAAAAAATTCTTCTTCGAAACATCGTATGTTTCTACTCCTTCGTTCCATAATGTTTTCAATTCTTCAATTAACGGTTATAAATAAACATCAATTCCTTGTGCTGGATCATCGAGGCCAGGAACAACAACAGTAAGAAACATATATTGTGTTTTCATACACATTCATGGAGATAAATTATAAGGTGTGATAATAATAGGCCATGATGAGTATTCAAAACCAAATTGAGAAAATGGTGAAAAACCATCCGTACATATCCTAATCTGACATTATGACTCTCCGCTGCAAAATTCGGATAAGTTTTATTGAAATGCTTCCATGCTTCCCCGTCGGCCGGATGGGTCAACATACCTTCTTCTTCCGATCTCGCCTTATGCCATCTCATATGATAATGCAATTACAGGAGATGCATACAGTCTTTGAAGCCTCGGAGTAATGGGTAAGTAATGCATACGTTTGTACGGAACTTCCTTTCCCTTCTTTTTCTTGGTTTATATATTTCTTCATTACATATTTTACAATTTCTAAGATCTACGTCATCTTTCCAAAACAACATGCATCCTTTTAAACATGTGTCTATTTTTTGATAAGGTAAACCAAATGCCAACATAAATTTTTTAACTTTGTAGTGATTTTCAGACATTAAATTATCTGGCGGCATGTGCCTTTTTGCAGCTTGTACAATAACTGTGAACCCAGCTTCAGTGATGTTGTATTTTGATTTCATCGCAATGTATTCTGCGATTACCATAGTTGAGTGCCGCTTTTACAACCATGAACGATCTCAAATAGGTTTCTTAGCATTATCCAACAAATCATAAATTTTCTTAGCTTCTATATTCGGCTCTTCATCATTTCCATTATCATCATCAACAGCATTCATAGGAAACATTGATCGTGCTGCGTCCTCGACCATATTTTCAATACGGGGCGTACTTATATTTTTCATCCACAGCACTTTCTACCTCAGTCTCTACAGGAGTATTCGATATAGCTTCTCCATGACGATCCCAAAAATAATACTCAGGTACGAATCCGTTTTTGCATAAATGTACTTTCACAACATCGGGTAACAAATATTTCACATGTCTACACTTGCTACACGGACAACGAATTTCATGATCGCTTCCGTTATTACTTAAAGCGAATTCAACAAAGACATTTATACCATAATAAAAATCTTCTATTATTGAACCTTGGTACATCCAGCTCCTCCGATCAACAAAATAATCAATCATTTTTCCTGTTTGACAAATTTAGGCACAATTTCAAAAATTAATATTTATTTTCAAGAATTCAAATTCCAAAAAAACTTGTTTTTAATTATGGTCATAAAATGCACGTATATATAACGGTTGAAAGCAAATAACATTTTCATTAAGTTAAAAAAAAAATTGGCTCTTTTTTAATTGCATTCTTTTACATGGTCAGGCATCCTACTTCCTATTATAAACAGAGTAAACATTTACAATTGTATACTACTTCGTCTCAAACGATTCAAAAATATTTCGGCAGTATTTCACTTTTGTTTCCTGCATTTTATACACATCTAAGCAGGAAACAAAAGAGAATTTTAAACGAAATTTTGTGAATCTTTTGAAACGAAGTGGTATACAAAATGTAAATGCTTACTGTGTTTATAACTTTTCCAATACAAGAACAAATCCTACAAATATTGTACCAGATGAATATAAACGGTCGTTTTTTATTTTGATACTATTTATATAATGATCATGTACAACACTAATCGGGTGGGGCCGAAAACACTTTAGGCGATATTAGTCAATTAAATGTGCGCATTTTACTATAAAAGTATGTTTTACTACAACACAAAAAATATATTTTGTTTTATCATATCTGCTTGACATTTCAATCAACTTAAAGCTAATACTATTATCGTCGATTCAATAGGTACAACTAGAATTTAGACTCATGCTTTTTAGTGCATAAGTCAAAATTTGCACAATGTACTTTTCCTAGTTCATCCATTCATTTTCTTCATATGCCAACTAACACATACAAGAATGACAAGCGCACAACAACGCACATGTACACAAATATCCAAAATTATACAATGGCAAAAACCAACCTGAATTGAAACACGTACACATACACATGCACATACATTTCTAATTTGATCCGTGAATACACCAAAATCATCACTTCCGTATCTAACCATTGTTATGACCACTACTACGACAACCTATCCCAAACATGCTTAATTTTTTATGTAACATACACAAATACCCAAATATTGAACACAAAATTTTCAATTTCAGTGTAGCACATGAAATACACATATAATATGATGATATAACCTACTACAACACCATAGGAACCAATTGCAATTAACAATTAACCCTAATTTGCTAATTTAGGAAAAATTCGGTTTATGTAAAAACTAAAATTTTAATCGAAAAACGAGATTATACGTGAAATTACTCTTGCTGGAGGCTTGAGTGGAAGTTGGGGACGATCGAAAGGGGAAATTTGGTGTTTGGAGGCTAGAAATTGCGAATTGGGGGATTGAGGGTTCTAGAAATCGGGCTGGAGCAAGTAGGAGGAAGGAGGAAATGGAGCTAAAATGTTCTCGGGGGGGGGGGGGGGAACACGTTTATAATCGACGGTTTCCGATGGCCGCCGACGGCCCGTCGGAAAATAGCCGTCGAAAGTCGTCACCCCATCCTGTCGCTACTTAGAATGTTTCTTGTAGTGAGATATGGCGTAGGAAACACCCTCACGAATAGTGTAGGTAATACGTGAAAATATTATTACCTACACAAGCTTTAGCCACTCCAATATTGGCGTACGTATTACAAGTACTGCATTTATCTACACTCTGCCTACGCCATTTTGGCATAGGTATAACTGCAGTTTTCTTGTTGTGAGCTAGGCCTTTTGCTAGCATGCTGCTTGCCACATCCTTTGCTTTTCCGTAAGGTGGAGTCTAAGGTTCCTTTCGACCTTGATTCAATATTCAAATTTGAAGTTATTCATCATGCAATGCAACATTCAAGATGTTGAACATATAAAACAGACTTTGTTTTCATCCAATGTTTATAAAGAACCTGACTTATTTTCAAATTTTCACGTGATAAGGACTTCTGCCTCTAATTAACCTTCTTTATGGAGCCTCTAATCATGCTAATATTTGCAAGCAAGCGGCTTTTAACTTTGACAAATATTTTTCTTTTTTTCTGCCTCTTACACAAAACTATATAAAATGAGTACAGGTTGGCATGCATAATATGTTTCACTGGAATCCACACACGTAAGCACTAGTTAATAATAATAATAATTGATATTTTGATCTCCATCAAAATCGATTTAGTTAAAAACATTTTAATTCATAATATTATAGGCCTCAATTAGAAAGCCCACCATTAGTTCATGCTTCTTATGCAGAAGCTTGCATAAAGAGAGAGAGGCAAAGACAATTTTCTTCTCAAGGTAGCTGTTTTAAGAAATATTTCCCTGTTGACACTTGACAGATGCTGTTATATGTCATTATTACAAATGCGGTAAAGAGTCGTGGCTAGAAAATGCACGTTATATTATTGCAAATGCAAATCTAGAATGAACTTCTACCTGAACTTTCAAAATTATCTGTTCTATTTTTATTCTAGCTTCTGAACGGATCTTATTGGAACATTTTGTGAACTTATTTAAAAAAAGAATAAATAAAAAAATAGAGCCGTTGTAAGTTAATAACAGTAACATATTTTGTGTCATTATTGTAAGATGTTAATGCATATTTATGAGCCATTAATGCATATAGCCGTTAGAAGTTATGAACGGTATTATATTTTGTATCAGTACGTTTTCTTTTAGAGTTGCTGCATTTGCATAACAATCGTTTGTGTGTGTATATATACATGTATTTGATTGAGCTGTTACAAAATATAAATAGCATTAACAAATTGCAGTGAATGGTAATAAATTAATATTTATTATCATTCATCTTTTTTTGGAACGTATACAATTTACATTGCAACTTTTTGAATGTTTCTTTCTGATTTAATATGGCATTAATTGCAGACCAGTTTTCCTCCCACTAACATTTTCTACCATTTCTTTTATATAAGAACTTGGTCATAGACCAGGTAAAAAACAGAACATAGAACACATAATACAGAAGAAAAAATCTCTCTCTTCCTCTTCCACAGAAAAGAAAAAAGCACATATTTTTTTCTATCTTCTTCTCAACCATTCTTTTTACAAAAATTAGAAAGAAAATAAACTTGAGCAGTATTATTTTTGAGTGCAAACTGAATCGGATTAGTATGTGAAAATGATCCGATATAGAAAGAAAAACAAGGAAGAGGTTGTTTTATCGCAGAGGCGGCGCCGAACAGTATGAACTACTTTGCACTTTAAGTAGATCGCCGAAACATCTTCAAGAAAGTGACCTAGTCCACGACTCAGCCTAACCATTGTTTCCAACAATTTGCAGACATATTTTTTTATAACAATGGCTTCAACGCTGATCTTTCTCTGCTCCTAAAGCCGTAATATTTTTGTATTGTACGCGCTTGTCACAAGAGGATCAGTAGTGCTCACGGAGTTTTTATCTGTCGCCCAATCCAACGTTGACACTATCGCAAGACAGATTCTGGACAAGATTCAAGCTACGGACGGGATCACTATTTTGTGTATGCGGTCCTGGGATTATTGGTATTTTCAAAATAGAGTTTGGACAAAACGCTAAGGTATGTAGACATCTTGAGATATTTCTGTCATGAACAGAATATAAAATATTTATTATGAAATCAAAGTCCTTGGAAATTTCAAGGCCAATCTGGATGACAAAGTACTATTGTCATTATCATATTGTTATTGTTTACATACATTTACATGTGATAAACTATTTGTTTAGTTTAAGATTAGTTTGCTTTGTTAGATCTGCTTATGTCGCTTGTTAAATAACATTGCTTGGACTAGGATCTCTAATGGAAAAATTGGGAGAAACTGTCATTATTTGATCTGTATACTATCAGGTCAGTGCCTAATGGTCCAAAATTGAATATTGTCATTACCCTGGTTTTATACAAAAGCATGAATTTTGTGTTCAAATGGTAAAATCAAAATGCAAACCATTTCTTTATTTAGTGAAGAAGGAGATCCTCATCTAGATAGCTTGCTGACAAACAAAATAATGAATGATATTATGATGCATGTAAGCAAGACTTTATACGGTGGTCGTTGGTTATGAGAGCCAATGTTAATTTGTTTTTTGGTTGCTTATGGTAATACACATGTTTATTTGGAAATGTCATTAAAAATTGACATTAATAGAACACATAAATTATTTGGAAATGTCACCAAATATTTGACATTAATAGAATGCATATGTTATTTGATAATGTCATTGAGAATTGACATTAATTGGATGAATAGGTTTTTGCATCAAAATAAATTGACAAATTTATATGCATAAATTTAGGAAATGTCACTAAATTTGAGATAATTGAATGCAAATTTGGAAATGCCTGCATTATAAATGGGCATTAATTACATGCATAATGTTTTTTTTTGAATGTCATTAAGAAATGACAATGGTGTAGATTTAATAATCAATGAGTGTATTTTATGTGAAAATGAATAACATTGATTAGATATGGACACCACTATTTTATCACTTTTATTAATGGTTGTTCCGATTTCACATATGTATATCTCATTAAAAATAAAAGTGATGCTTTTGATATGATTGAGACATTCAAAAATGAAAATTGAAAATTAGTCAAACAAGAAAAATAAAGTACTTTGTAGTATTAGAAGAACAGAATTTGAATCTAGTTTTATTCTGAATTACTATAAACTACATGACTTTATACATGGGAGAACTGCACCTTATTCACATGATATGAACGATAAAGCGAAAAAAATAGGACCTTTACCAAATTAGTAGTTGCCATTTTATTAAATTATGGTGCAACAAAACATTGGTGAAGGCATATTTTATTAACCATATGCTATGTGTAGAATCCCTAAATCAAAAAGTAAAGTTTCACCTTTTGAAATTTTGAAAAAATTACATACCCAATGTTATCTATTTTAGAACTTGGGGGTGCTTGACATATGTTCGTATTTCAGACCCTAAGAGAATAAAATTGGCAAGTAGAGCATATGAATGTGTATTTATAGGCTATGCTATAAATAGCAAAGTATACAGATTTTATGACCTAAATACACATAATATAATTGAATCAAATGATGCCGATTTTCATGAAACAAAATTTCCTTTTATATTAAGGAATAGTGGGGGCACTTCAAGTATGCCTATTAGAACAGAACTTAATGAAAAATTATGAAGCTGAACCTAAAAGAAGTAAAAGAGCAAGAACCATCAAAAAAATTGTTCAGATTATTGTGCTTTTACTATAGAGGAGAATCCCATAAACCTCCAAGAGGCTTTATCTTCTTTAGATGCTGACTTTTGGCAAGAGGCTATAAATAATGATATGGATTCTTTGGAATCTAATAAGACTTGGCATTTGGTAGTTTTTCCCCCTAGTTGTAAATCTATAGGCTGTAAATAGGTACTTAAAAAGAAATTAAAACCTGATGGCGCTATTGATAAATATAAAGCACGACTAGTAGCTAAAGGTTTTAAGTAAAAAGAAAATATAGATTTCTTCAACACTTTCTCACCCGTAACTAGAATAACACCCATTCGGGTATTAATCTCACTTGCTTTCATTCATAATTTATTAATACACCAAATGGATGTTAAAACCGCATTTTTGAATGGTGAATTAAAAGAAGAAATTTATATGGACCAGTCTGAAGGATTTGTAGTACATGGTCAAGAACATAAAGTATGCAAATGAGATAAATCATTATATGGTTTAAAACAAGCATCTAAACAATGACATGAATTTTTTTGATAACTTAATCATTTCACATGGTTTAAAGTCAATGAAAGTGACAAATGCATTCATTACAAATTTAAGAATGACATTTGCACTATTATATGTCTTTATGTATATGACCTACTCATTTTTTAGGTCTAACATTCATGCCATAAACTCATTCAAATCCTTATTAAGTGTCAATTTTGATATGAAAGATCTAGGTGAGGCGAGTGTAATCCTTGGTATTAAAAATTACTAGATCCCAAAAAAGGTCTTTCTTGGATCAATCTCATTATATTGAGAAGTTTCTAAAGAAAGACAATCACTTTGACTATAAACTTGTATGTACACCATATGATCCCAGTGTAAAGACATTTAAGAACACCGATGAAGGTGTAAGACAATCAAAGTAAGCGAGCATCATTGGCAGCCTTCGGATGTCACTGAATGTACTAGACCCGACATTGCCTATGTTGTAGGATTATTATGCAAGTTTACTTGTAGACCTAGCATAGAGCAATTACATGTTATTGAGAGGGTTATAAGACACCTATAATAAACCTTGAACCTTGGATTACAATATGAAAAGTTTCCAACTGTTGTAAAAGGTTATTCCGATGCAGTCTGAGATAATTTATATGATGATTCAAAAGCAACCAGTGGTTATATATTTAGCATTACTAGTGATGTTGTTTCTTGAAAAATTCAGGAAATATACTATTTTGGCTCAGTCTACTATAGAAACTGAGATAATAGCACTAGCCACAGCTAGTGAAGAAGCAGAGAACTAAAGAAATCTGCTAGTTGAGATCCCTATATAGGAAAAATCAACACCAGTGGTGTAATCGATTGCGATAGTACCGCGGCTATTGCAAAAAGTATAGAACCGTTATTACAACGGTAAAAGATGACAGTCGTAAGCACAATACTGTAAGAGAACATCACATATGCAGTGATGACAATTTGACGGCTATTGAAAAAAGGACAGAACTGATATCACAACGGTAATAAATGACAGTAGTATGCACAGTATTTGTAACACCCCGTAATTCTGTAACATTAAGTTTTGCAAATTAAAGTATAATTAAATTTTAGAAGAAGAATTAAGGGAAACGGGTTACACATTCATCTCGAAATTCTGCTTGAGATAGAGTCCGAGATTGTGTAAATCGGACTCCGTATGAGGGAGATATGACCCTCCGAAGTTTCAAGGATTTTCAGAACAGAAAAACAGCTTGAATTCGAATTCGAAATCATACCCCGGCGCAGACTGGGCGGGAATTTTCCTGCCCAGGACCAGGTTGACCTGGGAGTCGACACTATGGTCGACCTCCCAGGGACCAGAGCGACCCTATGGTCGACCTGGTGCTGAAACCCAGTTTTGAGCCTGGGTTCATGCTGATGTTTCTGGTCTCGTTTTCAGTCTAGATTCGTCTGCCTAATCCTATATAAACAGCCCCCTAGCCCCATTCTCTTTACACCATTTTATTCTCTCCTTATGCTGCCTCTGGAATAATTGAAATAAATAAATTAGAATAAAACACGAAGACTATTCTTGAAGACTACGGCTAGGAATTGCATATTGGGGATTCAAATAAAGTTAAAGCTTCAAGAAGGGAAGCAAAGGCTAATTCAACGGCTTCGAGCAACGTCGCGCGAATCATAGCAAATCACCTCAACGTTATCTTATTATCCTTTCCTAAAACTGATCAGTGTAAGTCAGTTACTTTTTAGATTTGAACATCTAGATCTATTTATGGCATGTAATTAAGTGAATATAAGAATATGCCTGATCCTATATTTGAATATGTGCTTGTATATGCCTTCGGATCTAATTAAGAACTATTGTGATTAATTACTGATGAGACTATGCCTATGCCTATGATGTTGAAAACTATTGTTAATGGCCTAAGACTATGACTATAAACATAAGACTATGCCTATGACTGTGAACATAAGACTATGCCTATGACTATGAACATAAGACTATTGCCTACGACCTTGATTCATGACTATGAGATTATTGCCTATGACTACGAACATAAGACTATTGTCTATGACCATGACTTTGAAATTATTACAGTTAATTGCCTACGACTATTTAGGATAATTGCCTAGGACTATTTTGGTTAATTATCCATGATTATTGTGGTTAATCGCCTATTATTCATAACTATGAGGTTTCTACCTATGACCATAACTACGACTATTGTGGTTAATTGCCTAAGACTATCGTGGTTAATTGTTTACGCCCACAACACTATAGTTACAAACCATGTTGTACACCGAACTGGCATTTTGTTGGATCTCATACCCAGGGTGTGACTTGCTTAGTTTATTCCTATCTATTCCCTTTTTAGTTTCATTTCATGAGTATTAAGAAAACTTGTGAAATCATGGTATACGTACGTTATGGATGCGGGGTTATTTGGGTATAACATGAAATCTATATTATTTGGCATAATTTAGAGCATGTACTATAACATGACTATTAGATGCAAATTGGGGTAATTTGACATGAATTATAGAAAATGTAATTTGATATATTGAATCTAGTATTGGCTAGTAACCTAAGCTTTAGGCATAAATTGTAAACTAGAGTGTCAAATCTAGTTTTGACATGAACTGATCTAATTTGGCATAAACTGCAAGTTGGGTTAAGTGCTTGGTAAATCAAGTCTAGGGCATAGAATATAAATACGTTAATTGGCATGGCGAATGAATATGATATAGGCCAAATTTGTTTAAAAGAGTTGTTAGCAATTTACAAATAGACAAAAAGGATAAATATGTAAATCTAGGAAAGACGAATATGTCTAACCCGAGGTTAGATTGAATTACGGTATAAGACTGCCCGGAACCGCCCGGTAAATCCAGCAATCGTAACAATACCTATCTAATGCGGGTGGTTAGAGCATTGAGCCCAAAAGGACCCGAGGTTAGACTGAGTTGCAGTGTAAATCTGCCCGGAAATGACCGGCACATCCAGTAACCGCAACAATATCTGTCTAATGTGAGTGGTTGGTGCTTTAAAATGAATAATTTAAAGCTAAGAAACAGTTAAGCTAGAATGGGGGGGTTAAGTCCATAGGAACACTTAACCAACTCAACATGTTAATAAGACAAGACTTGTAAGGGTTAAATAACCGTTATAACATGTTGACTAGACAAGTGGGTGAGGTTAAGAAAAGGTTTAACCGTTATAACACGTTAACTAGACTAGAAGGTGGGGTTAAGTAAAATACACTTAGCCGATTTAACATGTTAACTAGACTAGAAGGTGGAGTTAAGTAAACTTAGAACACTTAGCATCATAGTGTGACAAATGAACAAGGTTAAGTTAAAACATGAAGGGACAATACTTAACCATTAGAACATGTGAATTAAACAGATGTTAGGGTTAAGTTAACTAAGGGAACACGTAACCAATACAAGATGAAGGGGTGGGGTTAAGTAATAAGAAATACTTAACCAATATAACTTGATTTGTGGTAGGGTTAAGTCAACATGAACTGCTGATAACACTTAACCAGTTTCAATCCAACTTGACAAGAAAGAGAACTAAGTAGTAAACCTTAGTTAAGAGGACTAAGTTGTAAACCTTAGTTTAGAAAACGACGATTCAGGAAATAAGTAGTAAACCTTAGTTAAGGGAACTAAGTAGTAAAACTTAGTAGAATACGAGAAGGAGCGAACGTCCATCTGATCTTAAAGAAGGCTCCAACGAACTGGGATACGAAGCACGCGGCTTCGAGTGGACGTGAGGGTACTCTTGGTATCCCTCTGTGAGGCTGTAGATGACCCGCCTGGGCTCACAGAGGTTAAGGTCTGCGTTAGAAGAACCAAGGGTATGCCTTGGTTGCAATATAAGGCAACCTAAAAACTAGGATGGACCAGCGTGATTAGGCGAGACCAGTAGCCCTGTGATAGCAACTCATCGTCTACCTACCATCTTGAGTCAGTCGAGATATGTACAGCGGAAAGGCGGAGAACTCCAAATGACCATATACTTGCTATCTAGTTATGGGTGCGGATGGTCATAGGTTAGTGGGGGCATAGAGGGCCTGCGTATAGTTCTCATTTTTCAAGGTGTGCCTTTCATTAGTTGAGGGAGGGGTCAAGTGGGACCATAGCCACTGGAAAAACAGACCTTAGCATCTGCATTGGCAGATATCTGGAAGCTCCCGACCGAGTTCCGTGTTTCTTGATTTGCTCTGCCACGAGACCCGGGTCGCACATATAGAGGACATGTGCATCTAGACAGCAACAACGATCCACGAGACATACGTGGGGAAAGTCTAGGAACATATATCACTCTGGGTAGTGTGTCCTAGATTAGGAGTGCCGTTCGATAGGTAGCATAATCCCTAGTTGGACCTATGTCGCGTAAACCCTAAAATCCGAGAAATGTTCAATAAGTAGCATAAACCCTAGTAGCCCTAGGTAGCGTAAACCCTGGTTGGATCTAGAAAGCGTTCAATAGAAAACCCTAGATTAGATCTAGGTAATAAATAATAGATGTGCACCTGAGAACAACCACAATTTCGGGATTGGGATCACATTATTGTTTTATCAGTTTATACAGATTACTAGTTGGACACTAGTTAGGTGGTGTAGAGATATAGAAACCAGAATAACAAAGTAATCGTGAAGCAGGGAAAAGTATGGAAGCATATTCAGTTTATTGGTATATTTAGCTTGTCGATAGATCCAGTTTATTAGTACATTAAGTTTTATCTTGCCTTAGCATAGCTTGCATTATCTTGTTAACCCTATCATCATGGTAGTGTCTTGTATTCAGTTAATTCATGTCATGTTGCTTTTTACCTGTTCACAAGCTGAAAGTTACTGAACTTATCAGACTTTATGTCTAACTCTGTTTTCTTTCGCTTTCTTGTCTTCCATTCCCCCCTCCTAGGTTTGCAGGGAGGGAATATTATTACTTAGCTCAGTTTTCTTTCCAAGCTTGAAGATTAGTCGAAGTTTGCTTGGATTATCTTTTCCGCTGCTATGGCTGGCTCATGCTACATTGGGGAACATAAATGTTATTTTATGCTTCTTTATTTTGTAAGACAGATACTCTGGTATTGGAAAACAATTGTTGTACAAACTATTTTATCAGTAAAGTAAAGTTTTATTTTCCGCTGTTTTAAATATCTGTCTTGTAATTTATCTGCATCTTTTACCTTAAATGCTCCACATAACTTAGTACATTCCCTTTGTGAGTGACACTAACGGATGTGGGGTGTTACACGTGGTATCAGAGCTGAAGGTTACCAGATCAGATAAAAGATTTGAAAATTTATTTTCAAAACAGTTTTTAAAGTAGCATTTTTCAAAAGAAAAGTTTTGTTTTAAAGTCATATTCCCCAAAAGCCATACGCACTATCTTCTGATCCTTTGTTTGAATTCTTGTCCCCTTCTTTCTTGAGTCTTCGGGGCTCCTGGCTTTCTGGGAGGTAACCTCATCGCGACACAGTTCTGTAGGCTTGATAAGACTACGATACCTATCGAAGGGCAAAGTAGTGCCCGACTTCCATCTATAGCCATAGTAGTTTCACCTGCAGCTTGTTTTCTTTCAAGCTTTGAAGGTTTTATCGTGTGATGGAGGCAGCTTTTGAGAAACTTGTCAATATGATTACACAGGGATGGTAAAGATGAGGATGAGGGAGTTTGGCTGGGGAGCTCAACGCAAGGATGAGAAATTCATGGATATAAATTCGACTCATGAAGAAAGAAGGAATTATAAAACCTAAGACGAGAAGAAGTATATTTTCCATGGTATAATAGGGCATATAATTAAGGATAAGGGCAAGGACGAGGGATAGGATTTTCAGAAGGGCGAGTACATGCTTTCACTACCAGTATAACTGAGAGATAGTAAAAGTCTCTGTTGGAAAAGTTTAGCTCTTCGTTTTGATCAACCAGTTAGTACTCTTTTGATCTTAGCGCTTCGCATTTGTTCATATCTACTTCCATAGTTGAGTCTCTGCACCTTAGTACTTGTATAGTAAAAGATCCCATTAGTGTCTCAAATTCAATTGGTGGTTCGGCCCATTTACCTTTGGTTTGTAAGGATGTGATAATAACTATATTAAGTGTTGAGTTTAAGCGTAATGCTTATGTTTTTGGTTCCATGGGCTATGAGTTGATTCTAGGCATGGGTTGGTTGGCTAGTAATTCTGAAAGGAGGGTAGTTAGACTTTTGACTTGCCTTGGAAATACCTATGATATTTCGTGTAAAGAATCAGTTAGGCTTAACTAGCTAGAATCGCTTAATGCATTTATCGACGATTTGCAATCCGTTAGGGTATTCCATGAGTACGCAGATGTTTTTGATTAGGTTAGGAGTTTACCCCTAAAACGCGGGATAGACTTCTGCATATATCCAGTTGACAATGCAAAGCCAGTTATCCGATCAACGAAAGTTTTGGAAATGAAGGTCAAGAAGCTTCGCAATCGTGAAGATTAATTAGATAAGGTACATAATAGTGAAGCTCAAGAAGATGCGATTAAAAAGACTGAAGACTAGATACATGCATCATTCCCTTTTTCTTAAGGGCACATCCTTTATCTCTTTTTCTAGGAATTCTTTGCATACTTTCTAGCTTTTAAGGTATATCCTCTAGGGCGTATCATCGATCCTTAGGTAGAAGCCAATGGATGTAAACATGTATTTGAAACATGTTATGATTGATGGTTGCAAATGGTTGCTCACGGATGCATATACACACCATAGGCGCTTGAAAGACTCGGTCACTTTTATATTGCATTCGCATATATGTATTTGCTTAATGGATTTAACTTGATATGTTATCATATGGATGTTGCATATGGATGAATGGCTATGCACACATGTAGTATTTACATAACTAGGGATGCTTGCATAATTGATTGGACGCATGGCGCTGACATAATTCGCATTAAGGAGGTCAACTGAATCAGTAGACCGCCTGATTTTGCATTAGATAAAGACATATACAAACACTATGCATATGAACATGAAAGCATTAGAAATCTTTTTAAGGACAATGAATGCCTTTGATTGAATGGTTGAGTAGATGAGTGATTGGATGGTAGGATAGATTCTTCCTAACTTGAAGATTTCGGGGACGAAATCCTTTTAAGAGGGGGAGAATGTAACACCCCGTAATTCTGTAACATTAAGTTTCGCAAATTAAAGTATAATTAAATTTTAGAAGAAGAATTAAGGGAAAGGTGTTACGCCATTGCGTTCGTCTCGAAATTCTGCTTGAGATAGAGTCCGAGTTTGCATAAATCGGACTCCGTATGAGGGAGACATGACCCTCCGAAGTTTCAAGGATTTTCAGAACAGAAAAACAGCTCGAATTCGAAATTCGAATTCAAACCCCAGCGCAGACCGGGCAGGAATTTTCCCGTCCAGGACCAGGTCGACCTGAGGTTCGACACTATGGTCGACCTCCCAGGGACCAGGTCGACCCTATGGTCGACCTGGGGGTCGACCTGGTGCTGAAACCCAGTTTTGAGCCTGGGTTCATTCTGATGTTTCTGGTCTCGTTTTCAGTCTAGATTCGTCCTCCTAATCCTATATAAACAGACCCCTAGCCCCATTCTCTTTACACCATTTTATTCTCTCCTTATGCTGCCTTTGGAATAATTGAAATAAATAAATAAAAATAAAACAAGAAGACTATTCTTGAAGACTACGGCTAGGAATTGCATATTGGAGATTCAAATAAAGTTAAAGCTTCAAGAAGGGAAGCAAAGGCTAATTCAACGGCTTCGAGCAACGTCGCGCGAATCATAGCAAATCACCTCAACGTTATCTTATTATCCTTTCCTAAAACCGATCAATGTAAGTCAGTTACTTTTTAGATTTGAACATCTAGATCTATTTGTGGCATGTAATTAAGTGAATAAAAGAATATGCCTGATCCTCTCATTTGAATCTACGCTTGTATATGCCTTTGGATCTAATTAATAACTATTGTGATTAATTACCGATAAGACTGTGCCTATGCCTATGACGTTGAAAACTATTGTTAATGGCCTAAGACTATGACTGTGAATATAAGACTATGCCTATGACTGTGAATATAAGACTATGCCTATGCCTATGCCTATGGCTATGAACAAAAGACTATTGCCTACGACCATGATTCATGACTACGAGAGTATTGCCTATAACTACGAACATAAGACTATTGTCTATAACCATGACTTTGAAATTATTACAGTTAATTGCCTATGACTATTTAGGATAATTGCCTAGGAATATTTTGGTTAATTATCCATGACTATTGTAGTTAATCGCCTATGATTCACTATGAGGTTTCTACCTATGACCATGACTATGACTATTGTGGTTAATTGCCTAAGACTATCGTGGTTAATTGTTTATGCCCATAACACTATAGTTACAAACCATGTTGTACACCTAACTGGCATTTTGTTGGATCTCATACCCAGGGTGTGACTTTCTTAGTATATTCCTATTTGCTATTATGTACACCAAAACCATTGGATCCATTATCCTTGTATTTGGCTCGCTTTTGCGTACCTACTCTTTTATGTCAATTCTCATGTTTATCCTCTATTCCCTTTTTAGTTTCATTTCATGAGTATTTAGAAAATTGTGAAAACATGGTATACGTACGTTATGGTTGCGGGGTTATTTGGGTATAACATGAAATCTATATTATTTGGCATAATTTAGAGCATGTACTATAACATGACTATTAGATGCAAATTGGGGTAATTTGACGTGAATTATAGAAAATGTAATTTGATATATTGAATCTAGTATTGGCTAGTAACCTAAGCTTTAGGCATAAATTGTAAACTAGAGTGTCAAATCTAGTTTTGACATGAACTGATCTAATTTGGCATAAACTGCAAGTTGGGGTAACTACTAGGCAAATCAAGTCTGGGGCATAGAATATAAGCATGTTATTTGGCGTGGCGAATGAATATGATATAGGCCAAATTTGTTTAAAAGAGTTGTTAGCAATTTACATATAGACAAAAAGGATAAATATGAAAATCTAGGAAAGACGAATATGCCTAACTCGAGGTTAGATTGAGTTACGGTATAAGAATGCCCGGAACCGCCCGGCTAATCCAGCAACCGTAACAATACCTATCTAATGTGGATGGTTAGAGCATTGAGCCCAAAAGGACCCGAGGTTAGACTGAGTTGCGGTGTAAATCTGCCCGGAACCGACCGGCACATCTAGTAACCGCAACAATATTTGTCTAATGTGAGTGGTTGGTGCTTTAAAATGAATAATTTAAAGCTAAGAAACAGTTAAGCTAGAATGGGGGGGTTAAGTCCATAGGAACACTTAACCAACTCAACATGTTAATAAGACAAGACTTGTAAGGGTTAAATAACCGTTATAACATGTTGACTAGACAAGTGGGTGAGGTTAAGAAAAGGTTTAACCGTTATAACACGTTATCTAGACTAGAAGGTAGGGTTAAGTAAAATACACTTAGCCGATTTAACATGTTAACTAGACTAGATGGTGGAGTTAAGTAAACTTAGAACACTTAGCCATCATAGTGTGACAAATGAACAAGGTTAAGTTAAAACATGAAGGGACAATACTTAACCATTAGAACATGTGAATTAAACAGATGTTAGGGTTAAGTTAACTAAGGGAACACGTAACCAATACAAGATGAAGGGGTGGGGTTAAGTAATAAGAAATACTTAACCAATATAACTTGATTTGTGGTAGGGTTAAGTCAACATGAACTGCTGATAACACTTAACCAGTTTAACATGACGAATGAATGGGTTAAGTTAACTTGAATTGACTAATGACACTTAACCAATCCAACTTGACAAGAAAGAGAACTAAGTAGTAAACCTTAGTTAAGAGGACTAAGTTGTAAACCTTAGTTAAGCAAACGACGATTCAGGAACTAAGTAGTAAACCTTAGTTAAGGGAACTAAGTAGTAAAACTTAGTAGAATACGAGAAGGAGCGAACGTCCATCTGATCTTAAAGAAGGCTCCAACGAACTGGGATACGAAGCACGCGGCTTCGAGGGGACGTGAGGGTACTCTTGGTATCCCTCTGTGAGGCTGTAGATGACCCGCCTGGGCTCACAGAAGTTAAGGTCTGCGTTAGAAGAACCAAGGGTATGCCTTGGGTGCAATATAAGGCAACCTAAAAACTAGGTTGGACCAGCGTGATTAGGCGAGACCAGTAGCCCTGTGATAGCAACTCATCGTCTGCCTACCATCTTGAGTCAGTCGAGATATGTACAGCGGAAATGCGGAGAACTCCAAATGACCATATACTTGCTATCTAGTTATGGGTGCGGATGGTCATAGGTTAGTGGGGCATAGAGGGCCTGCGTATAGTTCTCATTTTTCAAGGTGTGCCTTTCATTAGTTGAGGGAGGGGTCAAGTGGGACCATAACCACTGGAAAAACAGACCTTAGCATCTGCATTGGCAGATATCTGGAAGCTTCCGACCGAGTTCCGTGTTTCTTGATTTGCCCTGCCACGAGACCCGGGTCGCACATATAGAGGGCATGTGCATCTAGACAGCAACAACGATCCACGAGAGATACGTGGGGAAAGTCTAGGAACATATATCACTCTGGGTAGTGTGTCCTAGATTAGGAGTGTCGTTCGATAGGTAGCGTAATCCCTATTTGGACCTATGTCGCGTAAACCCTAAAATCCGAGAAATGTTCAATAGGTAGCATAAACCCTAGTAGCCCTGGGTAGCGTAAACCCTGGTTGGATCTAGGAAGCGTTCGATAGAAAACCCTAGATTAGATCTAGGTAATAAATAATAGATGTGCACCTGAGAACAACCACAATTTCGGGATTGGGATCACATTATTGTTTTATCAGTTTATACAGATTACTAGTTGGACACTAGTTAGGTGGTGCAGAGATATAGAAACCAGAATAACAAAGTAATCGCGAAGCAGAGAAAAGTATGGAAGCATATTCAGTTTATTGGTATATTTAGCTTGTTGATAGATCCAGTTTATTAGTACATTCAGTTTTATCTTGCCTTAGCATAGCTTGCATTATCTTGTTAACCCTATCATCATGGTAGTGTCTTGTATTCAGTTAATTCATGCCATGTTGCTTTTTACCTGTTCACATGCTGAAAGTTACCGAACTTACCAGAATTTATGTCTAACTCTGTTTTCTTTCGCTTTCTTGTCTTCCGTTCCCCCCCCCCTCCTAGGTTTGCAGGGAGGGAATATTATTACTTAGCTCAGTTTTCTTTCCAAGCTTGAAGATTAGTCGAAGTTTGCTTGGATTCTCTTTTCCGCTGCTATGGCTGGCTCAGGATACATTGGGGAACATAAATGTTATTTTATGCTTCTTTATTTTGTAAGATAGATACTCTGGTATTGGAAAACAATTCTTGTACAAACTATTTTATCAGTAAAGTAAAGTTTTATTTTCCGCTGTTTTAAATATCTGTCTTGTAATTTATCTGCATCTTTTACCTTAAATGCTCCACAGAACTTAGTACATTCCCTTTGTGAGTGACACTAACGGATGTGGGGTGTTACACGTGGTATCAGAGCTGAAGGTTACCAGATCAGATAAAAGATTTGAAAAATTATTTTCAAAACGGTTTTTAAAGTAGCATTTTTCAAAAGAAAAGTTTTGTTTTAAAGTCATATTCCCCAAAAGCCATACACATTATCTTCTGATCCTCTGTTTGAATTCTTGTCCCCTTCTTTCTTGAGTCTTCGGGGCTCCTGGCTTTCTGGGAGGTAACCTCATCGCGGCACAGTTCCGTTATCCTTGCATTTGGCTCGCTTTTGCGTACCTACTCTTTTATGTCAATTCTCATGTTTATCCTCTATTCCCTTTTTAGTTTCATTTCATGAGTATTAAGAAAACTTGTGAAATCATGGTATACGTACGTTATGGATGCGGGGTTATTTGGGTATAACATGAAATCTATATTATTTGGCATAATTTAGAGCATGTACTATAACATGACTATTAGATGCAAATTGGGGTAATTTGACGTGAATTATAGAAAATGTAATTTGATATATTGAATCTAATATTGGCTAGTAACCTAAGCTTTAGGCATAAATTGTAAACTAGAGTGTCAAATCTAGTTTTGACATGAACTGATCTAATTTGGCATAAACTGCAAGTTGGGTTAAGTGCTTGGTAAATCAAGTCTAGGGCATAGAATATAAATACGTTAATTGGCGTGGCGAATGAATATGATATAGGCCAAATTTGTTTAAAAGAGTTGTTAGCAATTTACATATAGAAAAAAGGATAAATATGTAAATTTAGGAAAGACGAATATGTCTAACCCGAGGTTAGACTGAGTTACGGTATAAGACTGCCCGGAACCGCCCGGCAAATCCAGCAATCGTAACAATACCTATCTAATGCGGGTGGTTAGAGCATTGAGCCCAAAAGGACCCGAGGTTAGACTGAGTTGCAGTGTAAATCTGCCCGGAAATGACGGGCACATCCAGTAACCGCAACAGTATCTTTCTAATGTGAGTGGTTGGTGCTTTAAAATGAATAATTTAAAGCTAAGAAACAGTTAAGCTAGAATGGGGGGGTTAAGTCCATAGGAACACTTAACCAACTCAACATGTTAACAAGACAATACTTGTATGGGTTAAATAACCGTTATAACATGTTGACTAGACAAGTGGGTGAGGTTAAGAAAAGGTTTAACTGTTATAACATGTTAACTAGACTAGAAGGTGGGGTTAAGTAAAATACACTTAGCCAATTTAACATGTTAACTAGACTAGATGGTGGAGTTAAGTAAACATAGAACACTTAGCCATCATAGTGTGACAAATGAACAAGGTTAAGTTAAAACATGAAGGGACAATACTTAACCATTAGAACATGTGAATTAAACAGATGTTAGGGTTAAGTTAACTAAGTGAACACTTAACCAATACAAGATGAAGGGGTGGGGTTAAGTAATAAGAAATACTTAACCAATATAACTTGATTTGTGGTAGGGTCAAGTCAACATGAACTACTGATAACACTTTACTAGTTTAACATGACGAATGAATGGGTTAAGTTAACTTGAATTGACTAATGACACTTAACCAATCCAACTTGACAAGAAAGAGAACTAAGTAGTAAACCTTAGTTAAGAGGACTAAGTTGTAAACCTTAGTTAAGAAAACGACGATTCAGGAACTAAGTAGTAAACCTTAGTTAAGGGAACTAAGTAGTAAACCTTAGTAGAATACGAGAAGGAGCGAACATCCATTTGATCTTAAAGAAGGCTCCAACGAAGTGGGGTACGAAGCACGCGGCTTCGAGGGGACGTGAGGGTGCTCTTGGTATCCCTCTGTGAGGCTGCAGATGACCCGCCTGGGCTCACGGAGGTTAAGGTCTGTGTTTGAAGAACCAAGGGTATGCCTTGGTTGCAATATAAGTCAACCTAAAGACTAAGATGGACCAGCGTGATTAGGCGAGACCAGTAGCCCTGTGATAGCAACTCATCGTCTGCCTACCATCTTGAGTCAGTCGAGATACGTACAACGGAAAGACGGAGAACTCCAAAAGACCATATACTTGCTATCTAGTTATGGGTGTGGATGGCCATAGGTTAGTGGGGGCATAGAGGGCCTGCGTATAGTTCTCATTTTTTAAGGTGTGCCTTTCATTAGTTGAGAGATGGGCCAAGTGGGACCATAGCCACTGGAAAAACAGACCTTAGCATCTGCATCGGCATATATCTGAAAGCTCCCGACTGAGTTCCGTGTTTCTTGATTTGCCCTGCCACGAGACTCGGGTCGCACATATAGAGGACATGTGCATCTAGACAGCAACAACGATCCACGACACATACGTGGGGAAAGTCTTCGAACATATACCACTCTGGGTAGTGTGTACTAGATTAGGGGCGCCGTTCGATAGGTAGCGTAATACCTAGTTGGACCTAGGTCGCGTAAACCCTAAATACGAGAAATGTTCAATAGGTAGCATAAACCCCAGTAGCCCTGGTTAGCGTAAACCCTAGTTGGATCCAGGAAGCGTTCGATAGAAAACCCTAGATTAGATCTAGGTAATAAATAATAGATGTGCACTTGAGAACAACCGCAATTTCGGGATTGGGATCACGTTATTGTTTTATCAGTTTATACAGATTACTAGTTGGACAGTAGTTTAGTGGTGCAGAGATATAGAAACCAGAAACAAAGTAATCGCAAAGCAGGGAAAAGTATGGAAGCATATTCAGTTTATCTTTATATTCAGCTTGTCGATAGATCCAATTTATCAGTACATTCAGTTTTATCTTGCCTTAGCATAGCTTGCGTTATCTTGTTAACCCTATCATCATGGTAGTGTCTTGTATTTAGTTAATTCATGCCATGTTGCTTTTTACCTGTTCACATGCTGAAAGTTACTAAACTTAACAGACTTTATGCCTGACTTTGTTTTCTTTCGCTTTCTTGTCTTCCGTCCCCCCCTCCCCCCCCCGGTTCGCAGGGAGGGAATATTACTACTTAGCTCAGTTTTCTTTCCAAGCTTGAAAATTAGTCGAAGTTTTGCTTGGATTCTCTTTTCCACTGCTATGGCTGGCTCATGCTACATTGGGGAACATAAATGTTATATTATGCTTATTTATTTTGTAAGACAGATACTCTGGTATTGGAAAAAAATTGTTGTACAAACTATTTTATCAATAAAGTAAAGTTTTATTTTCCGCTGTTTTAATTATCTATCTTGTAATTTATCTGCATCTTTTACCTTAAATGCTCCACAGAACTTAGTGCATTCCCTTTGTGAGTGACACTAACGAATGTGGGGTGTTACAGTATTGTTAGGGAACATCACATATGAAATGATAATTTGGCAGATCCTTTGACGAAAGGACTGACCAGAAAGAAAGTCCTTAATGATTCTAAAAGAATGGGACTATTGCCCTTAGATTATGGAATCACGCACAATGGTAACCCGACCTATATGACTGGAGGTCCCAAGAACTAAGTTCAATAGGTAAAAACAAGTTGTGTAGTGATAGTAGATGAACATGCTAAATTTATATATTAAGAAGCATGTATTCCTGAAGTGATTAGAGGATGAGTTAATAGAAACTATTAATGAGATCTATACTCTATTTGGAGTGGAGTACATACCTTCAGGAGTACTCTTGATAGACTCACCTATGTGAATGTGGAAATGTGGATGTTTCCTATGGAGTTTTGGCAAGATTCCTAGAGCGTTCACTAAACTGGAATAGACGTGCATGGCCATAAATGCACAGGCTTATTTGATTGCACTCTAGAAAGGTTGTGTGTGGTTTGATGTCAGGAATATAGTTTAAGACTACGTGTCACTCTAGTAAAAACTGAATTTTACTCACTGCGCAAAGGTTCAAATCGCATGACACCTTTGTTTATGCATAATCTTATGTATTCTTTTTTGAACTGTTGAAATATATTTTTTAAGAAATTCAAGTGGGGGATTGTTGGAACATTTTGTGAATTTATTAAAAAAAGAATAAATTAATATTTTGTGCCATTATTTTGAGATTGTGTATTTTATTGATTTCTCCATATCGAGATTTTGTGCCATTATTTTGAGATTTTAATGCATATTTATGAGCCATTAATGCATAGAGCTGTTAGAAGTTATAAAGGGATTATATTTTGTATCAGTACATTTTCTTTTAGAGTTGTTACATTTGCATAACAATTGTGTGTGTGTGTGTGTATATATACATGTATTTGATTGAGCTGTTACAAAATATAAATTGCATTAACAAATTGTAATGAATGGTAATAAATTAATATTTATTAGCATTCATCCTTTTTTGAAATGTATACAATTTACATTGCAACTTTTTGAATATTTCTTTCTGATTTAACATGGCATTAATTGCAGATCAATTTTCCTCCCACTAACATTTTCTACCATTTTCTTCTATATAAGAACTTGGTCATAGTCCAGGTAAAAAACAGAACATAGAATACATAGTATAGAAGAAAAACTCTCTCTCTTCCTCTTACACAGAAAGAAAAAAAAGCACATATTTTTTTCTATCTTCTTCTCAACCATTCTTTTTACAAAAATTAGAAAGAAAATAAACTTGAGAAATATTATTTTAGAGTGCAAACTGAATCGGATTCATATGTTCAAATGATCCGATATAGAAAGAAAAACAAGGAAGAGGCTGTTTTATCCCAGAGGATGCGGCGAACAGTACGAACTACTTTACACCTTGAGTAGATCGCCGAAATGTCTTCAAGAAAGTGACCTAGTCCATGACTCAGCCGAACCATTGTTTCCAACAGATCTGCATGCAGTCAATAGTATAATTAATGGAGGCTTGAATACATGTTATACTTCACTTTCATCCATCCATGTACCCACGCATGTGTATTCATTTAGGCAAATATATTCAACTAATTTTTCATTCTCGTTAACTTTGCTTACGCCCAACACATCACAGGTCGATCCACTACTGTTCTTCGAGTTGATATTTTAGTTCGTTATCCCCTCATCTGTGTAAACGTCACTTCCAACCAGGGCCGGTTTTAGGCATAGGCGAGCTAGACTTTTGAATAGGGCAACCCACCATGGAGGGGCATCAGTTGGGGAAGAAGAAGCTGCTGAAGTAAAATAATATCTGAAACTTTTCGATTGTTAAGCATATTGTAGCTGCATACTTTTGTGATGTATTGGTTTATGGGTGTTCAGTGCCATTTATGTTTGAAGTGTGGAGTTCGATCCCTGGTTTGGTTTGTTTTTAGTTGTTTTTTATGCTTCAGATTATGGCCAATATTTTTGTCGCTGCCCCTATTTCTCTTCAGATTATGGCACATATTATTATGTTGCCTAGGGCAACCAAAAACTGTGAACCGGTCAGGCTTCCAACACAAATAATAATAAAAGATAATCTACGTTTTCTCCTTCTAAATTAATTTAATCAACCATTTCATATTTCAACTATTAGCAGCTCTAAACAAAAATTTAGGTTGTAGAAAACTCAACTGGTACACGAACTTCGGTTAAGGTCTTCATATAAAATGTGTAGGGCTTGTTTAAAAATGGAGAAGTATACTTCAACGGCTTACATTACCGTAATTCTAAAAACCTGGCTGTCAAGTGTCAATACTAAAACAAACAATACCCAACATGGGAAGGCAAAGCGGCAAAGCGATAAAAACATTCAATATTAAAGATGTACAGTAGAAAACCAGTTCATAAATAAACCGCTATGAAATGGTAAACATTCTAGGTACATATGCATGAAAACTAAAACCAATCAAGAAATGGCTTTCTGTTAATCTGATATACAAAAACAAAAATGCAAAACCTTCGATGAATTTTAAAATGGTAATACCTGGACTTGAAGTCGATAAGTGCAGTTTCTAACATAAACTTGAAATACGGCCAGGTTGAATAAAGCATGTAGAAAAATATCTTTTCGCCCAACTTCATGTTTTAAAACCCGGTTTTATAAAAAATTAAATACATAATGGCTTTTCAAATATAACTTAGTTATCACAAACCAGCAGGTGATAGGTCACGTAAAGACTAATTAATCTCGCAGTATCTATCTGGATACTATATATGTTATTTTGAATGCATTAAACTATTGTCAACAAATATTAGGTATGACTATATCGAGCTAGTCTGAAAATTTGAGTCTGACATTCACGCATGAAGACACAATGGAAAAACTATAGATTGCAGTTAAAATTTGTTAAACCAAATAAAAGGAATTTGCTGCATAAATATTTTGCTTTAGGGTCATTGGAATTGTTGGGAAAAACTTCAAAGCCCCTAAATGAGCATAACTGAGAAAAATGCAAATATATCTAGAGATGAAACAATAACACATTGTCAACTGAGTGAGTCCAAATAAAACATGCGTCCAAACAATACAATCATAGCTTGTTTCAACATTTTGCGCCTATAAATGCAGATGAACATAGCAAAATGTTGGCTTTTAAACCATTCTCATATAGCTGAACATGAAGTATTAGATATATAATTAATGTAATAAAATAAAAACAGTCATCTTACCACAAACTCAAATTGCCATGTCATGTATCGTGTATGGACATTCTTTATTATAAGACAGTAGACAAAAAACTATTGATTATCAAAGCATGCACTTGATTTATAGTTAAGACTTCAAACGAAACAACATTTTTTCATCAACTGCATAATCGCACAACACTAAGATGTATTCGTAATGATGGTAATCACAATAATCAACTGTATTTGTATCCTACCTTGTTTGGTCAGTGCTGCATTGAAATAAATAAGAAACATAGTTTTAAAAAATATAGGTAAGTATGAAGAGGGAAAAAAATGTTACTTGAGTAGCACCTGTACGACTGATTACATGTAGATCTTTGGCTATATTCAAAGTAGGAAGATTCTGCATACTATAATTTTGAGACTGTAAAAGGTTAGATAAGCATATAATTTTGTAAGAATGAAAGATAACTAACAAAAGCTTTGCTATTTTCATTTGCATAAGAAGGTGAGTGATAATAAGTCAAATAAACTTAAAGCATATCATTACCTTTTGAAATGATAACTGTTTATGCTTCTCGAAATGTATGTCCAGTTGTTCAATTTTTGTATATGCAACTCTTCGCTGGCCATCCATCGTAGGAGTAGCACATGCAGCGGACTTAGCAGCCTCGGTTGTTTCTGATTATTTTCTGGCAAATCTGTTTTATTGCAGAGTCAACTCTTCATCTTTTACTGTCAATTTTTTTTGCACACCACAAAAGTATGCTAAATTATATCGAGCATTTAAAAAATAGGGGTAAAATGTGTCGCTTATCTACAAGTACAAATGAAGATCGAATGAAGGGAAACCTTGTTTGATTGATATCCGAAAATCATTCAAGATCACACTGACTGGATTTGATTAATAGTTACTGTTTTTATTTTTTGAAGAACGAATTAACCATCAAGAAGGTAAAGATATATAGTTTTGCATAATCTTTCGACACCAATCCGTGGGCTGATATTTTAAACATTCATCAGAAGTAGACATACTATACTTTACGTAATGATAGAATTTATATCTACCTCGATTGATACACAGTATTGAGAATTGACCTACTACTTCACTAATAAAATTCAAGGTGTTAGTAAAAGACTTAAGGTATAGTTACTACCACATTCAGACCAAAGAGAGTATACAATATGCTTGGCCAGTTATCATTTATCAGCCTATTCTTTCAAATTCAAGGAGTATTATTGAAATTCATTTGACCTACAAATTGAGGATGGCAATTTTTTTTTTACATGATAGTTATTACTTGCTATAAGTCAGCCACAAGATTTGCCTATTTTTCCAGAGGTATACATATATAATATACATATTAAATTTGGTCTTAATATCGTACATATATTTGGATTACCGAAAGAAGAAAGATATGTAAATATTGATGGATATGAAATTGAGTGGATGTACCTAAAAAACAAATAATTGGATGAACAAAGAAAGCTAACACTATTTAACAGGAGTTGCAGAATCATTACGTTTTTACCTCAAATTTTAACGGACGACGATGGGATTGTCAACGCTGGTAGGCGATTGTCGTTCTCCATTCACTTTAAACGTGAACATCGCATGTCCTTTTTGTCAAGTCATGCACAATGCACTAGAGCCAACAATGTAATGTTGAAGTAATTTGTGGACAAAATAAGTTTGTATGGTAAAAGCTTTAGTGGCGTCTGAAAGGAAAATCAGGGAAATTTGTTGGAAATACATCTGGGATCAAATCAGCAGTTGCAAATGGTAAAGCAAATTGGACTGAATTAAACAATCAAATATATACATTCATGGGCGGTAGTTTGAGTAAACATAGGTGAATAATCGGCAAGCCATCAAAACATAGATGAGCATTGTGTAAACTGACCAAACAGGAGGAAGTAGAAAATAGATTACCTTCTCAGCCATCCCTTTTATGCCCGTGCCGTCAACTGATCAGACACTTTTAAGTTACAGGATCTTTTACCAAAAATCAGCAATGGTTTTTTTTATCAATTTAAACTGAAATACAGTACATATAACTATATATTAAAACATAAGCACATACATTTCACACAAAATGCATTGAGCATAACAACAAACACGAAAAACTGATATATAGGATTTAATCTAAATAAATAATACAGATCACAAAATATAGTTCGGGCAGAATAAAAAATGAACCAACTAATAGGACAGTAACCAACATTTATACAACTGTAGAAAACCAGCAATTGTCTTTCTCATAGTTAAACCTATAAAAGAATCTCTAGGCTACTTATCGATGTTACTCCATGCGATATATATAGTATATACCATAATAATGAATCCTGAAAATCCTTACAAAAAGCAGAACATATCAATATTCCCAACTTTGAAGTCAAAAAAAAAACTGATAAAATTGTCAGTAGATGCTAGCTTAAAGCATGCGTTAGTAAAAATTATCTTTCTCACAGGTTGTAGCTATTATCTCTTGCACCATTAAAGCAGTAAACAACATAAAATTACGAAGAGTAAAAACTATGATACATAGGTAGTCTTTCCATTTTTAAGAACTTATATGTAATGTAATATATATAAAGAAGGGTAAAAAAGAACAAAAGGCTGCTATGTACTTACGAAGAGTTTTCCATGCTTGAAAACAGATCACCATGTTCTTCATTTTCAACCTTATTACCTGCACACTGCACAATATGTCAAGAAGAATACCTGTAGGTGGCTTTTGACATGGTAGATCGTCAACCCAGTTGCTCCCATGAATTTGAGAACCCCTTTAGGAGTCACTCCTGGCCAAAAGGTATTCATTTATTATTTGTTTGATTTTAGGTTGTCTGACTGTTGGAAACAAAGACCACATATTTCACATTCACGGTCTTCACTAGTCATGCATGATATACTTATCTGTTTTGAATTTTTATTACATATATTTTCCACTTTAGACAGATCCACAGATGCTTGTCTGCTTATAGATGGTGTGAACAACTTAACATGTAAATATTATTCCACTAAAATTTGATAAAATCCCATGATAGTCTGCTTATAGATCACATGTTCTTCTCAAATAATCATAAGATAAAGGTGAAATATAAATATTATTCCACTAAAAATGAAAGTTTTCCAGCAAGGTAATTGAAGCTTAGACCTGATCATTTACCCAACTTTTGTTTGATTAGAAGAGAGAGAAATGTCACCTTAACATCACCAGTCCCAGGACAGAACTTATCTCCATATTTGTGAAAGCTAACAGTCGTAACTCTGAAATTTAATAGAGTTTCATGAGTTTACATCGCTTCTATAGACAAGTGATATACGAAAGTAATCATAAATGATGCTTGTAAATTGGAACTATAGAAGTCAATGTACTAAATGAAACTGATACCTGTCTGTGAAACAGAAGGCTTCTTCGACCTCATCACCATGGTGAACATCGATATCTATATACAAAACTCGGGCATGATAGTTGGGAAGTTCAAGAATTCCTAACACCATTTATATAGCAAAACCCCGAAGCTTTACATTTTTTTGCATGATGCAAGCCTCCGGCCCAATTTATAGCAATATTACATAGCTGATTGTTTAACCGTCTCGCCGCATCTATAGGAACTTGCATTAGGAAAAAGAAAACAATGTATAATTTCAACATATAAAAAAATTACCTATTGTACCACCAGCATATATTTGACAGAATTCAAAAATGTTTTCAAACACAGGGAAATCTCCTCCAAGATTATCTGTGTATGGACATATAACAGAACAGAAAAAGTATCAGACCATCAGCAAGACAAAAGGCATGCTTAACATATTAAATGCCGATCAAAACAGTACGCATTACAAATTGCAGAGAGCAGTCATATTCAGTTCATGTGGTAGCAGATATTCCAAAAATAACTGTGTATAAATCTTTTATTTGCCCAATGAATGTAGACTGCATTCCAAAAGGAAGAGGGTTGGGTATTAGCAGTAAATGTATTCAGCGTAGCATTATGATGGCACTTACCAGTTTCCTATCAGTATTAAGTTTACCCTTAGCAGACTGTGAAATGAAACAATTACCACATCCTTCCTCATATCAGTAAACAAACCATGGGACCTGTTTAGTAATGCTAAGACAATCATCAACCATAAAATGAAACAATTACCCTTAGCAGACTGTGAAGCAAAAAAGGTATGACTACAAAATAACGTCCAAAGAAGGATAATTGTGATTTTCATTTGAACCCATAAACACTTATAGTTTTTAAAATTATCTTAATTCCATATCGGCTGAAAATTTTCCACATATTTTTCATACAAAGAAAAATCACACTATAACAGTGGATCTTTCTAATTGTAAATGAAGGGAAAATGTAAAGAGTACACCTTTATTACTATCCAAAATTATGCCCAAAAAAATTGGAAGAAATCAAAATTTCCCAACAATAAAAAAGGCCTATAACTGTCAAAAGTAAGCTGCTAATGTATTCGCTCTTCTTTTAGCTTTATTATGTACATATATAGGTTTGAGCTGTTATGCCAAGTGCAATGTAACTTCTAATAAAAGAGGAATGAGTTTGTTTTTGGTTTTTTGTTATGTAGAAGCTTTGCATTTATCATGATTTGGATGTAAAGTTATTTATGAATGAGACATACTATTTGGTTTCTGTAGTACTGTTCCCATTGCCATAATAAGTTGTGGGTACCATAATTTTATTCTGTGACATAATAACTTCGATAATTAAGCAATCATACATGTTCTATATTATGTGTGTGTATTACTCACAACTGCAATGTGCCAAGCATGTGGAAGTTGCTTCTCTTTTTTGTTTATAATACTGAAGTAGTGCAATGTCAACTGTGTGTTATAACACTAAAAGATGCTTTTTAACCTTTTGTATATACATAGTAAGCATTGATAATTGTTTATTTGGCCTCAACAATGAAATTCCAGTTACAGCTATATATATTAACTTAGAGGAGTATGTAGGGAAGAGCTTTGTGGCTTTTTTTCTTTTATAAAAAGGAAAAAATCTAGTGACATATATCCTAGGACTTGGGTATATGATGTTACTAGAAGATAAGGCAACAAAAGTATCTATAATAAACATGTTAGGGATGGTGATATTATATGAAGTGATAGATTCATATACTATGAGCAAGAAATACACAGAATAAAGACGCTCCCTTATAGAGGTTGATTTCAGTTCAGGCCATTGCCGGCAAAAAGTGACCACATCTACATATAGGATCCCGACTACAACAAAAAATGCATTAAAAAGAGAGCCAAAACATTAAACATTGAATTCAACCCCCAAACTAATTGTTGCATCAACAAATCTCATTCTCTGGACAAGAATTGCAACAAATATTAATCAAAATAGCCACACAAAAAAAATCAGAAACCAAACAGTGTATGGACTGATAGACAATAATAATTATTATTATTATCAACAAGTATTATAAAACTTGAAGGAGGAGGGCTGATTAACTGAAACCTGAAAGCTGGAGACTGGAGCCTAGAGGCTGGAGGAGGAGGGCTCGCTACCGCAGCGCCGCTGACGTTCAACTTGACTGCCGAAGGAGAGGAAGGCGGCTAGGGTTGCTCCATTTCTGTCGAAACTTGGAGCCAGGGCTACTATTGAAACGTGATTGCCGGTTTCTGCTGATGTTGAAACTTGGAGGCTAGGGTTGCTGTCGAGACACGAAGTCGAAGGAGAGGAGGGCGGCTCGAAGTCGAAGGAAGCGACTGATATAGATGGTCGGTTTCTTAGCGATCGCTTGAAATTTTAGGGATTGGAAGATTTGGGAATTATTTTTGTTTCGGCCGAAAATGGAAAAGTGAGGAGGGAGAAAGCAGAAAAGAACGACACGGAATGTAGAAATTAGCATTCCCATTTGATACGGATCTAAGCATAATAAAAAAGAACCGATCCAAGCGCTTGAAGATCTAGGGTGAGATTTCAAGTTTTGAAGGAGGTGCGGATTGCCAAAAAAAAATTGATACGGCTTATCAAATTTGATATGGTTATAAGCCATATCAAATTTGATACGGCTTAAAGCCGTATCAAATATCCTCATCCTGGCGTGTCAAATTGGTTGTTTTGGTGTAGTGACAAGTGAAGAGATATACGAAGTTGTAAGTGAGTACCCAAAAATACATGAAACTGGAGAGCAGGTTGAAATTCCAGGTAAATCGGACATTCACAATTGGTGCAAACAAAGTATATTTTGAGAGTTACCTTACTGGAAAAATCTAAAACTTAGGCATAATATTGATGTGATGCATAATGAAAAAAACGATTTTGATAACGTTTTTAATACTGTTTTGAATGTAAAGGGTAAAACCAAAGACGATGCGAATTCGAGACGCGATATATTACACTTTTGTAAACGGCCGGAGCTGCACTTGTATGATGAAAATAAAAAACCTAAAGCATGTTATGAGCTAGACAACAGGCAAGTAAAACTCGTCCTAAAGTGGGTGGAAGGATTACGATGTCCTGATGGGATTTCTTCAAACCTCCGTAGATGTGTGGACTTTAAAAACAATAAATTGAGTGGAATGAAAAGCCGTGATTTCCATATCATGATGGAATACTTTTTACCTATGCTTTTCAAGGAATTGTTGCCTACAAAAATTTGGAGTGTTATAACAGAATTAAGTTGGTTTTATAAACAACTTTGTTCAACGATGTTAAAGGTAGACCATCTACGTAAGCTTGAACTAGAAATCCCTGTACTGATCTGCAAACTTGAGAAAATATTTCCACCTGGTTTTTTTAATGTAATGGAGCATTTACCTATTCATCTTCCATCCGAAGCACTTCTTCGAGGTCCAGTGCAGTATGGATGGATGTATCCGTTTGAGAGGTAATTATATATATAATTTCAATAATTGTGATAGATTACAACTTAGATTATTGTAACAACATATAAAATAAATTAATCTTGTTATAGGTACTTGAATCATTTGAAAAAAAAAATTAGGCAAAAAGCTCGAGTAGAAGGTTTGATTTGCAAATCGTACCTTGAAGAAGAAGCCTCATTTTTTTTCTCATTACTTTAGTGAAGATGTGAACTTGTCTTTTGTAACTGTTCCCCGTAATGAACAAGTCGTTGAGCATGAGTCTTCTCAAACTATGTTAACTATTTTTAGACAACACGGAAGACCTGCAGGAAAATGTGTCGAAATATGGTTAAGCGATAAAGGCTACAATGTGGCACACACATATATTATGTTAAATTGTGCGGAAGTTGCACCGTTTGTCAGGTTATACTAAATTCATGATGTACAATTCAATTATATGTACATATACATTTATTTGTCTCTATTAATAAAAAATGAACATAACACACACATATATATATATATATGCAGTATCTACGAGTCACAACATCCATCTGATGATCTCAGTACAGAATTCACTCGATGGTTTTCAGACTATGTTCATGATCCGAAAAACTGTGTTATTAACGAAGGATTACGACATCTTGCTATCGGACCAAAAAGAAATGTCAAAACTTATCCAATATACTTTGTCAATGGATTTAAATTCAACACCAATGACTACGGAGCTGAAAAATTAACGTATAACAGCGGTGTATTTGTCAAAGGTAGTGATGATCCAGAGGAGCATATAAAAGATTTTTACGGCGTCTTAACGCAAGTTGTAGAGTTGACATATTATGTTCAGCCCGTAGAGAAAGTTTATCTGTTCAAATGCAACTGATTTAGCAATGTTCCTGGCTCTGGAATCAACGTGCACAAAGATTATAAGCTAATCGAAATAAGGCATACGTCGCATTACTATAAGGATGATCCTTTTGTGTTAGCTAAGCAAGCATTACAAGTCTATTTTTCTCCGTATCCATCCTTAAAAAAAGATAAAGCAGATTGGTGGGTTGTTTTTAAAACAAAGGCAGGATTTACATTTGATGGGAATAATATTCCAAACGAAGCAGCGTATCAAGCGGATTTAGAGCCAAATACTGAAATAATAATAGCTGATGACATTGATGTTGGGTTGTTGAATGATGAAGCGAATGTATTAGTAGATGCATTTGTAAGTACTGATGAAAACGATATAGAGTATGAGACCGAGTCTAGATCCGAAGATGATGAAGAAGAATGATGTTATGTACTTATGTTATTTATGTACTACTATGAGCTATGTAATAATAATGATGTTGATTGTTCTTAGCTATGAATTTACTTACGTTCTGTACTAGTATGATTTATGTAATGATAATGTTGCCTATTTACGTTATGCAGTATTGTTCTTCTCATTCTTGATTTATGTTATGATAATGATGACTAATGCTAATAATTCAAGTTATTTTGTATGCATATTATATGATTGTGACAGATATGTCTGGCGATAGACGACGATCGAGGAGTACATCTCAGCCTACTCCTTCACCATCTCCTGTAGCAGGATTGGGATCTGGTCCGAGCGGTTCAAGGGCAGATCTTCGCCGAGTTGCGGAGATTGTTCCGAAGAGTGGCGGGTAAATGTTCAAATTTTTTTCAATGTACATTATTTAAAATATTATGAAATGTTTATATTAACATCTACACAGGGGATTTGAGATTGAGCCAGTGGAGTTCATTTTAGAAGTATCAAGGCAATCTTACACAAGTAGAATGCAGGGCGCTTGGCCGCATTGGGATAGTATCACAGCACATATCAAGAATGTCATTTTAGCCGATTTATTGGTAAGTATTTTTTATAATAATATTAAAAATTAATATATTGGGAATAATTACAAATAAATGTAATATGCAGGCTGCCGTACGTGTTGAGGAGGAGGATATGCCCTCATTTTTGACATATTGGAATATGAAGATGCGAAAGAACTATCGAGAGATGGTTTCAAGAGCCAAGAAAAGCAGAAAAGCCTCAATTTATGAGTGATGATGTTTGGGCAGACTTTCAAGCTTACTGGGAGACGGAAGATGCAAAAGTAAGCTTTAATGATAATATTTACATTTATAATATTGATTGCATTATTTAACATCATCGTGTATCAAATTTAATAGAAAGTAGCAGCTAGAAACAAAGCAAATAGAAAAAAGAATCCTGCTCTACACCGAGGTGGCTCAAAATCATTTCAATAGCACAGAAGGGATTTGGTATAAATTTTAAGTATTTGCAGTATATGTTTAGATAAAAATTTAGTGTCTATAATCATGTCTTATCTTTAATGATGTCAGTTTATAAAGCACGGACAAGAGCCTTCGTTGGCAGACGTATTTAGACACATACATGCGGTGGAGCACACCGATGAAGAAGGAAATGTGACGTATAAGTGGGCGGATCCGAAGAGTGCATGTATAATGGTAAATTTGTTTATCCGTATAAATTAACATGTTACACACTCATTTATATCACAGTACATAAGTAAATTTTATAACACTTTTCTTAATTATATTGCTCTTGCAGGGGGAGTATGATGCAGAGGCTGCCAAAGCGATGGAGGCTAGTGGAAAGGAGCTCACAGTTGCAGATTCTGATGCCATATGACATTCTATCACTTATCCGCCTACTCGAGGAAGGCGATATGGTTTTGGCAATCAGGAAGTAAGACTTTTTTTAGACGTAAATTACTACAATCACAATGCTTTATAAATATGTAAACCAAGAATACGAGTTAATGGAAAAAACTCATGTTTAACATTAAGTAGTAAAAATTTGTTTAAATAACTTAAATGTGAAATTATTTATTTTACAGGCCGTTCAGCGTGCTTATAAGCAGTCGATGGATGAGGCAACTATAGCGCGGATGCAAGAGCAGATGAACGAGATGATGGACTGGCGAAAAGGCCAGATGCAACAGGAAATCGACGAGCGCATCGCGATTTACTTTCAGGAGCATGGCTTTATGCCTGGGGTGGGAGGAGAGGGAGGTGATTCCGCTGTATATCGAGAGGAAGACGAGAATGAGGAATCAGAAGAAGACGAGAACGAGGATCAGGGAGACGAGGATTAGTTCGTATGTAGGTGTTTATTTTGACTTGACTCTGGTATGTTCATATACTCGGTTTTTTCTACGTTAAATGCATGTACGATGTTATATGATGTGTTTGGACATGTGTATGACGGTTTGTGGATGGTGGTATGAAGTGTTTGGACATGTGCATGACTTATATGATGTGTTTGAACAGTTTTCTGTTATGATGGGGTTTTTTCTTTGTTTTTTTTTATGTATTTGATGATTGTATGGTTATGATGGTTTGATTGTTGATGAGTATCGATGAAATAGTGAGATAATAGTGGTGTGGTATTGGTTTTTGGATTGAATGGTTGTGGATTGGATTGTAGGAAAGGAATCGTTGTGTACTGCAGTTTTTTTGGTTTCAGATATAGCGACGGCTAGCGACGGCCTTTTGGTCATAAATTATCGACGGCTAGCAACAACTAGCAACGTCTATTTTGTAACGAATAGCAATGGCTAGCAACGGCTTCCCGGTTAAACTAACCAACTGACACATCAGATGACACGTGTCCATTGGCCGTCGCTAGCCGTTGGTAAACAAGCGATGAAGCCGTCGCTCTCGCCGTTGCTTTTCCTGTTGGCGACGACAGTTATAGCGACGGCATATAGCGACGGCTAGCGTCGGCCGCCGCCGACTCTATGCCGTCGCTAAATGTAGCGCTCCTTGTAGTGGTATATGTATATGTATATGTGTGTGTCTATATATATATATATATATGTATATGTATGTATATGTATATATTGTGTATAATTTTTCTATCACGTACATTTGCACAGGGATGAAGTGAAAACTATGTTAAAGCCTGAACTGCCTACCTATTTCACGCAGGCCACTCCTTGGAAATTCAGACTACCTAAAGCCATCACATTCGTACCTGTACGTAAAGCTTAATGCTTAAGTTTTCTCAACACATAAATACCTCTCGAGTACCCCCGTTCATCTTTCCTTTTGTTTCAGGAACCATGTCGTGAGTTTATAATGATCTAAATAAATAAATAAATAAATTTTTCGTGAGTATAAAATGGCTACACAGGCGTGTGGGCTTGCAGCATAGGCTTCTGAAAAGAGGAACATCAGTAAACCTAATTTTATTTCATACTCCAATATTCCAAAATACAAAGTATCGGTATTATTTATACAACACGATGGGCTTTTAACCATCCAGCCCAACAACAAAGAAAACAAATACGAAAATAACCCAAAATACAACAAACTAGGCCTTATTAACAAAACCAAAAATACAAAATACAAAAGAACAACAAAATACTACACATAATCTCTACACCCCTCCCTCAAGACTGACCTGCATAGAAGGATAGTCTTGACATGACAAAAGAGAAACCATCCCAAGCTTGTGCACCAAAGTCTTGTGCTGATCAGCACCCAGTGGTTTAGTCATAATGTCCGCGAGCTGCAAAACAGACTTTACATATTTTGTCAATAAGAAACCTGACTTGATGTTCTCTCTAACATAATGTACATCAAGTTTATGATGTTTTGTTCTCATATGTTTGGTTTTTTCATGAAAACATGGGTCTTGTGCAATATGCATTGCTGAAGCATTATCACAATGAAGAATAATAGGATTTGATACATGAACATCCAAATCAGTAAGCAAACCTTCAATCCATACTAATTCACTGGTTGCATAACTCATGCTCCTATACTCTGCCTCAGTGCTACTTTTAGAAACCACCTTCTGTTTCTTAGTTTTCCATGATACTAAAGCATTTCCAAGAAAAACACAATATCCAGACAAAGATTTACCAGTATCATTGCACATACCCCAGTCTGCATCACAATATGAACTCAAAACCAAATCAGAGTTAGCTGGAAAAGATAAACCCATATTCATAGAACCTTTCAAATATCTCAATATATATAAGGCTGCATTAAAATGAGGAACTCTAGGAGATTGAAGAAACTGGCTTAATTGTTGAACAGCAAAAGAAATATCTGGTCTGGTTAAATTCAAATACAACAGCTTACCAATCATTCTTCTATAATTTTCAGGGTCTGATATGGTTTCTCCTTCAAAAGTGCTCAATTTCAACCCTTTTTGCATTGGAAAAGAGGCTGGTTTACAGTTCTGCAAATTGTAATCCCTTAATAAATCATGAATATACTTTCTCTGATTCAAAAAAATTCCAAACTTTGATCCTGAAACTTCAATCCCGAGAAAATATTTGATATCACCTAAATCTTTGATTGTGAAAGCTTGATGAAGATCATTTTTCAAATTATTTATAAAGGAAGAACTATTCCCAGTTATAAGCAAATCATCCACATATGCCACAACCACAAGAAAAATGGAATCTGTCTTGAAAACAAACATAGAATAATCCTGTTTTGATTGAATAAAACCCCATGAAATCAAAAACTTACTTAATTCTTGATTCCAGCATCTAGAAGCCTGTTTTAAACCATAAATGGATTTCTTTAGTTTGCAAACTTGCTTTGAATCTGCTTTATCATAACCTGCAGGTGGAAGCATGTATACTTCTTCTTCAAGAAACCCATGCAAAAAAGCATTATTAATGTCCAACTGTTGTATTGACCAGCCTCTAACTGCAGCAACAGCTAATACAATTCGAACTGTTGTAAATTTAGCAACAGGACTAAATGTATATTTATAATCCTTACCAGAAATTTGTCTATCTCCTCTTGCAACAAGCCTTGCTTTATACCTTTCTACTTCACCATTTGGTTTAAATTTTGTTTTGAAGACTCATATGCAGGCAATAGGTTTTTTGTCACTAGGCAATTGAACAAGTTCCCAAGTGTCATTCTTTTCTAAAGCATCTATTTCTTGTTTCATAGCATGTACCCACTCTGGAAACATCTTAGCTTGATTATAAGAAGATGGCTCAAATGATGAAAACACATTGGCTAAACTATGCATTTCAGTGTCATTAAGTTGAACAAAAGATGCCTCATTAAACTCATTAAAAGAAATAGAATTATTCACTTGTCTTGAAGGCAACTTTGCAGTAACATAATCATCATATTTCTTTGGTAAATGACAAACTCTAGAAGATGTTCTGGTAGGATGTAATTGAACAGGAGAATCATTATATGAAGGAGGAATTGATGACTGATCTTCAACAAGAGGACTACTTGAACCAGTGAGATTATTGAAAGGAACAGGTATTGATTCATTTTGATTAGAATTAGTTTGAGAATTCTGCATAACCAAATCACTCTGATCTAATGCTGGATTTACTAAGGCTGAATTTCCAGGTGTGTGATCATTAAAAGAAACAGGGAGTGACTTATTAAGAAAAGGAAACACATTCGCAACAAAATGAACATCTCTACTGTATACTATTTTATGTGTTTCAAGATCATATAACTTATACCCTTTTTATCCATAAGGATAACCAATTAAAACACATTTTTTAGCCCTTTCAGCAAATTTATCATGTAGCTTTTGAAATGAAAAACATAGGCAGCCAAGAACTCTAAGATGTGCATATTCAGGGACTTTATTCATTAACAATTCATAAGGTGTTTTCCAATTTAACACTGAACTAGGCATCAGATTAATGAGATGAGTAGCAGTCAAAAGACAATCCCCCCAAAATTTGAAAGGCATACCAGCATGAATCCTAATTGTCCTTGCTGTCTCAATCAAATGTCTGTGTTTTCTTTCAACTCTGCCATTCTGTTGTGGATTTCCTGGAATAGATCTTTGATGTAATATCCCTTTTGATGCAAATAGTTGTTTACAAGCATCTTGAACAATCTCAGTCCCATTATCAGATCTGACAACTTTAATCTTCTTTCCAAATTGATTGAAAACATATTCAATGAAATCCTTAATAACAGAAGCTACCTGAAGCTTAGAATGAAGCAAATATGTCCATGTATTTCTTGTATGATCATCAAGAATGGTTAAAAAATATGTTTCACCACAAAGTGCTGGTCTGTGATACCTTCCCCACAAATCAATATGTATCAAATCAAAAGGAAATTCAGCATAAGAATCAGAATGAGGAAAAACAAATTTATGATGTTTTCCTAACACACATGCTTCACAAGTAAAATCCTTAAGTATTCTGCCTGATGTAAGATTCTGAATACATTTCATTTTATTGAAAGAAGGATGATCTAGCCTAGCATGAAGAACATCAATACTAGGTTTGTTACATGATGTAATAATATTGTTCACAGAGACAAGAAAACAATTATTCTCAAACATAGAATGAGATTCAGAAGTAACAGAAAATAAGAAAGATGAAAATGACAATCTATATAAACCAGAAACCCTTGATCCACTGGCTTGAATCTGATTTGATTCAGAGTCCTGAAAATAGCAAGAAGATTTTGTGAATTTTGCTGTGACATTATTTTGATCAAGAAGTTTTCCTACAGAGAGAAGATTATTTTTGAAAGTAGGAACATACAATACATTTTGTATTTGTAAGTTCCGACTCAAATTCACAGCACCAACATGATTAACTGGAATAATAGATCCATCAGGTAGATTAACCTTTATAGGTGTCTTAAGTTTTTTAAGTGAAGCAAAAAGTGTTATATCAGATGTCATATGATCAGTGGCTCCTGTGTCAACTATCCAAGATTTCTGATAAAAAAACTTAGTAAAATTATCTCCAATAACTGAAGAAATTTTACCTGCATAATTGATTGAAGAACCAAGTGGATTATCCTCTAAGCAAGAACTGGAACTTGATTGATGTACCATCTTCATGACTTGATTATACACAGCAGAAACTAAAACTGGATCATACTGTTCACCTTCAGCAGTCACAAAATTCATAGCAGCATTAGAAGCATCAGCAAATTCAGGTTTGCTTCCAAGAATTCCCTTATCAGTTTGAACTTGAGCATTATTGGCATTCTTTGAATTTTGCTTTTGCTTTGTAATAAACTCTTTGTTCCACCATTCTGGATATCCAATCAGCTTAAAATATTGATCACTTGTGTGCCCCTTTTTCTTGCAATGATCACACAACAAATCACTTTTCTGTCTCTTGGCATCTCTTTTGGCATTCTGCCAATTTGGCTTAGGAAAAGTTTTAACAGCATTAAGAGCATTCGTCTCTACCTGAGTAGAATTCTTCTCTGCCAATTTATTTTGATGCTCAACTTGTTGCAGAATATAATAGGCTTTGTGGACATTAGGAAGTGGATCAGTGCTAAGAATATTTGTTATAACCTGATCATATTCCTTTGTTAATCCAGATAATAGTTGCATTAGCTTATTTCGTTGATCATTTTCAAGAATTTTCTTCAGAATCCCACAAGAACAATTTCTCAAAGCACCACACGTGCATTCGGGAAAACCTTCAAGAATCTGCAGTTGATCCCAAATTGTCTTCAGTTTTCCATAGTATTCAGCAATACTAAGTTCATTTTGATAGGTTGAAGTCAAACTCTGATGAAGATCGAACAATCTTGGTGCCGTGGTTTGACCAAACCTTTCACCCAATTCTTTCCACAGCTGACAAGAGGAATCAACAAACATAAAGCTCTCTGACAAGACTTTATCCATAGAATTCAGGATCCAGGACATAACCATGTAGTCGTTTCTCACCCATTTCTGATAATCGTTTGATGTAATTGGTGGCATAGGAAGAGAACCATCCACAAATTGCAATTTATTTCGAGCAATTAAAGCCATCCTCACTGTTCTACACCAATTCAAATAATTCGAACCTGATAATACATGATTTCCAAGCTGCATCCCTGGATGATCTGAATTTGAGAGATAATAGGGATCGTTGAAGTTGATCGGTTGATTAACTTGAACTGGTTCATCAGATTGGATAGATTCGGAACTTGTATTCACCATTTTTGAAAGAAGAAAGAAGAAATTAAGAAGAAAAGAAATCAGATCTGAGATCGCCTCAGCTCTGATACCATGAAAAGAGGAACATCAGTAAACCTAATTTTATTTCATACTCCAATATTCCAAAATACAAAGTATCGGTATTATTTATACAACACGATGGGCTTTTAACCATCCGGCCCAACAACAAAGAAAACAAATACGAAAATAACCCAAAATACAACAAACCAGGCCTTATTAACAAAACCAAAAATACAAAATACAAAAGAACAACAAAATACTACACATAATCTCTACTGCTTCGCACTTGGTAATCCGCGCCTTTGGCGTCAGCAGGGTTGTAGCAAGTAGTGGACAAAGGGGAGGGGTGTAGTTCGGGTTACACGTGAGCAAGGAAGATGGAGGCTTCAAAAAGGTTTGGCCTTGTTGTTTTAAGAAGCTGGGTGCTTGCATGAAATAAAAAAAAAAACAAATGGAGATCGTAGGTTTTGATTTTGCAGTAAGAAGAGTGGAAGAAGACTGGTACGTGGAAACTTAGACGTGGGTCAGTGGAATGGAAATGTATTGGCCATGGAGAATTTCAGATACAAGAAAGAGTGGATGCTTGGAAATGATATGCTGGTCTGGGTTCTTTTTCAAAGTGTGGGCTGAATTTTCAAAGGGTAACCCCATTAATTAAAAAAGACTTCGAGACTGGAGGAATTAAGGTAGCGGCAGGCACTGCTTTATGTTTTTAAAACGGTAGAGAAGGTGAACGATGAAAGTTCAGAAGATGGTGGGTTAAACAGGAGGAAGATGGAGCATTAGTAAGTAGGTCTTGGGTTGCTTTCGATTGGGCCAGGGTTTAATAAGGAAGGCATAATGTAAAAAAAGAAATGGGGGAGGGAGTTTGCATTTTTGGGTATGAGGAGGGAGACGTACAAGGACTCCGATTTTGTTATTTCTGTAAGAAGAGGCTTTACACATTTCGGGTATAGAAGACATGGGGTGAGAAATATGAACGTAAAGGCCAAATTCTTAATAATATTAAATTAAGTTTGTTTTAATAGGGTATAATCTTATAAAATTAATAATTATCTTATTGGAAATTGAACAAACTGGATCCGTTAGGATCGTATAAACGCAACCTACACAGTGGATATAGTTTGGAACCATTTGAAGCTCGTCACAATTTATGGTATAATTGAATGCCTGATTCGAATCAGCGAACGTTAATCATTATTCAACGATTAACGAACCTAGTGAGTGAACTCACTAATTTTTTCCAGTTCTATATTTTTATAAACATATTTTAGAACTGATAAATGATGATTTAATATTGTATGATGGTTGTTTGAATGAATTAGTTGAAATAATACATATATATATATATATATATATATATATATATATATATATAATTATACATACATACATACATATATATATATGTGTGTGTGTGTGTGTGTATGTATATACCTTTCGTTGAATACTGATTCCATTTACCGAAATAATTCATAAAAATATGAAATTGATATTGTTTGGTGTTGACTAACATCTGTGGATGCAGGGAAACAAGTTGGAGGAATCTGACTGGATTCCTCAACAATTATTGTTGTTTTTTAAATACTGTATTATATGGTGTGATAAATAATCTGTGATTGATTATTGTGTGGTTGGGATGTTTGAATAACATTGACTGAAATAATTGGTATTTAAATACCGTAAAATATATTCGAATATATTGGAAAAGAAATTGGGGTTTTAAAAAGGAATTTCTATTTTTAAAATAGAAATGGAATTTCGTTTAGCTAGAATATAATAATTTTTTATTATTATATAAAAACAAGTAATTTGATTTATATCTAATATTTATAAATGAAGCGAAATAATAATTATTAAATAGTTTGGAAATATAAATTCAAGAAATGAATTTATTTAAAAGGGAAAAGGGAAGTCGTTAGAGAGAAAACAATGAGATTATTTCGATACTCGAAATATGAATAAAGTTAAAACAACAAGGATTAGTAATTATAATTCGACGATGTCGAATGTTATTAAAACGATTCATTTTTAGAATATGTATATATTATATAATTTGGAATTAGACAAGATAATCAAGATTTGGTTTAGAACCAATAGATTATAATAGAATATGAATCGAGATTTAATTATAAACTTTATTTATAATTAACAAGAAGTTTACTTGGAAATAGTGTTTATGAAGTGGGATATGAATACGAATTTAGGAAATAACTCGATAAATGGAATTTTAACCAGTATAGGTATTTGTAAATATAAATTAAGATTTGATTTGATATAACGAGTCTAGCTTTCGGTAAAGAAATAATATTCACGTTTTAAAGTGTATAATGGTTTAAAGGCAAACGTTTTGTAGATTAAAATTGGTTATAAAAGGAAGCTGGTAATTGTTAGATCCAAAAATGGTTCTAACACCCAAACTATTGATAATTCTAAGTGAAATGAAAATAAGAACAAGGAGAAACACACGATTTATAGTGGTTCGGCGTTAAAGAGCCTACGTCCACTTTATATCTCTTTAATTGATGATTGGAATACAAATACAATGATTGTTTTCACTCAATCTCACTTTTACAATGGATAATTTCGCTCAACACTCACTGAAATTTTCTTCTAAGATCGATGGTGATCTGATTAAAGTGGTGAAATTTGGATATAATAGGTGTTTGAGTCAAAATTTTGCCAAAAGATCCCTTCCAATGATGCTTGGTGGTGTATTTATAGCCTGGAAATCTCTCTGGAATGGCTCCGGTTTGGATACAGTGGCTTTCATCCCTTGAAAATCGGGGTCAAAAATCTTATAATGATGACAACACATGATGAACGTAGGTGATCGTGGGAAGATGGGCTCCTAACCGCTCCACATTTGGAGGAGGTTGTGCTTTCCAGACACAACGCCCTGGTTCGGATCAGAGAGGCGATGGGGATTCGGATCGGAAGGCGCTGATCCGATCCGGACGTGTCCACCGCTCTTCATTTCTTGAATTGCTCACTTCGAAGGGGAAGAGCCCAGAGAGGGAGTACCCAAACCGATCTGGTTGCCTGCTACATACTCTTTGCTCACACTTGTTTGATGAGTAACTCCCTTAGCTTTGTGTAGACCGATCACAAAATGGGCTAACATTTTGCCCTCTCGAAGTACACTTTTATTGGAGATGGAATGCGCTTCGAAATGGTTTGCCTATTCGTTCCTGAATCAAAGTCACTGAATAGTTGCTTCCATTTGTCTATTAAATGATGTAGTTTTGTAAAGTCGCATCCTATGATGCTTATAAATATATCGTTGTATGTTCAAATCATTCTTGTTGCTTTCGATGACATCGAGAATCTTCGTAATGTTCAAGTAATCTTTCCAGGTAAACTCATGCATTGTAAGTTTATAAGTCTTTTATTCCGCTTTGAGCTTATTTCATGTCTTGTGGCAAAATAAATGATCTCGCTTTAGTTCAATTCAGGCATGTCTGATCCAGCCCATACTTCAAACATTGCTACGCCAGTGGGCTGAGAGGCCTTGGGCTTGTTTTTTGCTCGGATCGGATTAAATGGTCACATCGATTGGAACACGAAGAGCCCTTCTTCACGTATATAAATCCACCCCTTCCTATTTTTCACTTCTCCTTTTCATTCCTGTTTTCCCTAAAATCTCATGTGAAACCCTAATTCCTAAAAATCTTTAGAAATCCTTTTAGCCTTCAAATCGAATTCATAAGTGGTTTAGATTTTTGATTTCTCCAATTTTAGTTAATTCGAATCCGAACTTAGAAGCAGTTTAAGCAAATTCATTCGCTACCATGTCGAATTCGGCATCGCGTCTCCTGTCCCACCCCTATCGTCATTGGTGGCATCATCGCCACCTCGAGGAGGTTGTAGGGCAAGTCTGATTTGACGTTGGAAGGATCGTACCACGAATGCTCTGTAGTGGATGAATTTTTAAAAAAGGGGAATGGGTCTGATGTTACTAGAAAAGCGGAGAAGAAGAGGGAGAAGAGAAGGATGGTATCGGTTCATAGCAGGGTGGAAGCTCTGGGACTTCTTGAATTTAGACATGTGGCATTGGTACGTGTCGGAGAAAATGATGGTGGTTGTGGAAGATAGCCGAGTTAAATGGATAGATCTTGGGGTGTTGGTGCGGTTCGGTTCGGTGTCAATCGATCAGACTAAAGTCACTTTCCTTTAATCCCATCTGATCTGTTCCCTTATTTTCTTATGCTCTGAACCGATCTGCTTAGATGAAGCATCCAAATCTGTTTGCTTGTAATTTGGACATCCGAGCCGATCCGATACTAATCACAAAAAGAAGACCTGTACCAATCCATGTATGGTATATATGCCTGAACCAACCCGAAATGACTCAACGTGATGTGCAAGAATAGTTCGACTAACTTAATTAAACAATGACTATGGCTTGTAACTTTACGGATAGTTAGGATAGAGCCTTACGATCATGATTGAACTCCCAGACTATCATGAACGCATAATTGCGATAATTTTTTCCACTGCTTTCTTTTGTGTTGATCTTATACATTCTAATTCCATCATTACATGTACACTTGCACACTTTTAGCTTCAACACATGCACAGGGCGACACGGGCAACTTCACTCTAATTTATGCTATTGTTTCTTCGATAGTACAACAGACATGATTAAGTGACATTCGTCTAGATTGGCGGAGAGAAGAGAAGCTGTCGGTTCATCCGTGAATCCACCTATTGAAGACGTACATTCCACTTCAGATTCAGGTTGGAATAGTACAGGTCCAGACTATGAAATGGGAAGTCACAAAAGTAATGTGTCATCCGAGAGTGATGTCTCTCTAAGCGATGAAGAAGAAGGAGGGGTAGGAGATAGTCATGCCCCAGATGAGTTTAGGAATGTCACTATCTTGGAATGGCCTAAGGATTCAGTCGAATCAACAATTGACAACGATAGGCTTGCACAGATATGCCTAAAGCTTGGGATTCTTCGAAGAGACACTGAGTTGCCTTCAAAAACAAAACGTCCTCATGATCCATCAGAAGGGTATATGGCTATCACCAGGTTAATGTGCCTCATTGGGGAAATACCCCCATTTCCGCCATTCGTCATCGATTTTCTGAGACAATTGCGGATTGCCCCCATGCAGCTTCATCCCAACTATTATGCTTATTTATATACACTGTACATAGCTTATAGAGAAATTCTAGGTATAGAGTTAACTTTTGAGGCTGTTCATTTCTTCTACAATTTCAAGCATCGAACCAATGATACCCTGTCCTTTATATACTTTGAATCGGTGCCAAAAAGGAAAATCATCACTGTTCCATTTAGCAGCAAAGCTAGGGAATCGAAATGTGAATGATTTTATGTTAAGCAACAGCCTGGGTGTGCCAGAAGATGGCTTCAGTCAAGTAAGGACCTCAGTTTTATGCTCTAGTTCCAGCCTTGATCAAAAATACATTAAGCATTGCTTGTTTTCACTTATAGTTCCTAACCCACCACAAGAGAAGCATGCGGTGCAATTTGATCACTTAAATCGGTTACTCAATGGCGACCAAAAATTCTTGACCATCAAGGACTGCTTAGTAGACAAATATCTCCATTTGGCATCGTCTAGTTGCTATATCTCGAAGCATAGGTCACGGTGAAGGTCCTTATGTGTACATAACCCCATTTGAGGGGCCAATTGACAGTCCTCTTGAGAGGGGAGAAAGTTCAAAAGTTCCAACGGTGCCCCCTTAGGGGTCCTCCTTCTCCCTCTATGACTCAAGATGATATATTAGCAAATATAACAGAAAAAGATAGAAATAAATACATTACTCCAGAGGATGCTGCCACTTCTGAAAAGTCGATCTCCCCAAAAGAGTTGCCGTTAGATGCTCCTCAAGGAGATGCCCCCACTACAGATGATTCTACGTTTCGGGGTTTGGGCAATCTCCCCTTGCCCGAGACCCTTTACACTTTAGAAGATTTTGGAATGAACCCTCTTATTTTTACTTCCTCAGAGAAGCTACCTCTATAAAGACTAAGGAAACTACACATGTCGGCCTAACTTCGGGTTCTGGTTAGTTGGGGGAGGGGTATCACTTAGGATATGCACAGAACACCAACACTGCACGTCACAATACTTGTGCTTTACATAAACATTGGTTCTGAACTTTACATACCTTATTTTGCAGGAACTATGACATGTCCCCGCCATGATGTCAGGAAAGTCTGTACCAATATGCCTAGATTTGATCTCAACACTGAAACATGATAGCCGCTAGAGCCGCGGCAGGGATGACAGGAGGCAGCATGATCCCAATCATCCTCATTCTTCATGCTTTCGTTCTCCTCGTCAGTCAGACCCGGACTAGTATAAGAGCTACCAAGATCATCGCGAGGGGGACAAACCACACTCTAAAGATACGATTCCTCCTAAAGACAAGCATCCCTAAGAGTAGCCGCCGTCGAAGCATGTTGATTCACAGGATAAGCGTAAACAAATCGAAAAAAGGTCGAGTAGGGATGACATATCTATCATACCTGCCAAGCGAAAAAGGTCGAGTTGTCCATATCTAAACCCATGCCATTTGATGTTAAAGCTAAAGAGAAACAAGCATATTTGAAGAAACAATTTCCGGATCATTATTTTGATCATCTACATTTTGTTCCCGCACTTGAGCATGTTCCTTCGAAGCGGGCGGATGATGCTAAAGCAAAGATAGACTTAGTGGACAAGCAATACACAGAAATGTATAGATATTCGCGCAACCTTTCTAAGATTATCTACAATTTAATCACTGACATTGACCACCTGAAGGAAATGGCTGATTGCGACAAAACATCCTGAAAAATTCAGAGTAAGACTTGGAAGACGCACAAGTTCAGCTTGCACTCATTCAACGGGATGCCAACAACTACAAAAAACAACATGAGGAAATACAAAGGCATTATCAGACTTGCTTGGAATCCCATAGCCAAGAGCGCTTAGATATTAAGAAGCAAGCTGAGGATGCTAAATCTGAAAGTGTCAAAGTACAGTTGGCTTACATTACCCTTGAACGGGAGAAGGCTGAGTTGGAGAAGAAAAACACTGATTTGGCAAAGCGGAACGCCGAATTGGAAGCCAAACTACTAGAGGCTGAATCTAGGGAAGTCTTAGCCGAAGGGAACACAAGCATTACCATTAAATATGCCAAAGAGGTTCAAGAGAAACTTTCTGCAGCGCAAATGGAAGTGGATGGCTATGGTGAGCTAATGAAAGAGTTCTTTGCTCGATCTGTCGTCGGGACATTTCTTGGATCGAGGATTACCCGACAACTCTAGTTTATGTGTGGTACAAAATCATCAAATGGGAGAAGAAAGAGCTCAAGGTGGACTCCATCAATGAAAACAAACTTATGGAGAAATTTCTAAAGGGTGAAGAACCGGTGCGCTTGGCTGAAGAACGCAAACTCATTGCTGCAGCTATAAAAGAAGAGATACGTCAAGCTAAGGGAAAAATGTCCTCGAAACTAGTTCTTCTTCTACTGCCCCTGGGGATATCAGAACATAGGGATATGATCCAGAGAATCCGGGAATCCCTAAGACATCTTTTTTATCCCCATTCCTGAAGCGACACCAGAGACCCTAACTACCACAATTGAGAAATCATCCAAGGTATCTCTACCTTTTCACCCCAATTTGTTAAGGCTATTTCTACCTTTCGCCATATCATTGGACAATCCATCGAAGACCCTATTGTTTCTACTAAGCTAATACCACTTAACTCTCATTCTATAGGTGCATAGCCAGTTGCAAAGGCCGATGAGCAGCAGAGGGAAACCACTGATACGAGATCTACTGAAGAGATCCAAGAGAAGCATGCTCAATTTACTAGCTCAAAACCTGTGGAAGAGGTCAAGGATAAGGACAAGGTTTCTGAGAAGACTCCCCAACCATCTACCACTGAAGACCCCCCATAAGGAGATGTAATAGACACCCTAAAAGACAACGATGGCAATGGCAGGCATGAGGAAGATGATGATGTTATTATAACTGGAGGTTTGGGGAATGTCGATGATATGACTTTGGTCGAGATGGAGGCCAAGCAAGATAAGCGTATGTAGCTAAAAGTCGAGAAAATAGATCCTGAAAGTTTTAAGCCCCTTGCGACAGTACCTCCTGGGTTAAGGTTAGTTGTTAAACTTTCAACTAGATCAATCACTGAAGAGCTTGCTAAAAATCTTCTAGTAATTCCAGCACTCCAGTTCTAGGGAAGAAGAAACCAAAGCGGATCCAGACCGAGGCTGAAAAAGAGGAGAAAGAAAAACTTAAAGCTGCCAAAAAAGAAAGTCCACTCTGAAATCCAAATGAGAGGCAGTTCTATTTTTCATTTTGCCAATATTTCAAATGCTTGCGAGTTTGTCATTTATTTCTATTAGCGTCGAGAAATTAACAAACATTAGTAATGATTCGAGTCACAATTGTGCTGCCCTGCAAATACATAGACAGAGAAAATATTGTTCGCAGAGAAATTGTTGCTTAAATAAATAAAATAAATGATTGATGATAAGGTGCGTGATGTGTAGCTCCTAATCAATCTTGAATATAACACTTGGCTATAGCTTGTTCAAGATTGATTAAATTTCCCCCAGGTCTTTTGACGGGGTTAAAATTCTTTTTCATTGGTACACATTCTTTGTACCTTTACACCCTCCTGTTGTATGGCCAGGTTAGAGTAGATTCAAGGCGGTCTTTTGTCATGGTGCACCGTCATGTCTCGAGGACGTCGTCTTCCCGTCCTTTATACTCTCTCTCGACTCGTGAGAGTTAGAGTTTAGGACGTCGGTTTCCCGTCCCTTTTTATGTCATTAGGCAAGTGGTTATTTAATTTGCTTTTGTATCAATTTAAATGTCTGATATTTTCAACTTATGTTATGTCAGTCACAGAAAAAATACAAAACAAGATTTGAACGAGTAAAGTAAATCACACATAGTATTTTATAGTGGTTCGGCCAAATAGTGACCTACGTCCACTTTATAATGTTTTGTTTATATTAACCAGACTTTTCTAGGCAAGTCGTGCCTTTTTACATGGCCTATAAAACAAAAGAAAATAGTACAATTTCAAGTCAAGTATCACCCCAGATGTTGGGCGTTCCAAGCTCTAGGAATTTCTTCACCATCCACGGTTGCTAGCTTGAAAGTTCTCGTGTCAAGTTTCCGTTGGATGGTGAATGGTCCTTCCCACTTTGGGCCTAGATGAACGGGAGGTGGAAAGACTCGCTACAGTACCAGGTCTCTAGGTTTGAAAGTCCTAAAGTGAACCTTTCTGTCGTAATAGCATCCCACTTGGCGTCAATGCCTTGAAGCACGCAAATCTGCTTTCGTCCCTCCTCTCTTTAACCATGTCCAGGGACTCTAGGAGGAGTGCTTTATTCGTCATTAGGTCACAATACATCACCCTATGAGAGGTGATTTTAAGCTCCACTACAATTACCGCTTCTGACTCGAAGGAGAGTGAAAAAGGAGTATGATCAGTAGCCGTCTTGAAGGTTATTCGATAGACCCACAAAGTTAGCGGCAATTCGTCGACCAACATGGCTTTTGCTCATTCCAACTGCTTTTTAAAAATTGACTTAATAACTTTGTTTATTGCTTCAACCTGTCCATTCGACTGTGGGTGAGTTACGGCGGTATACCTTTTATCAATTTTATACCTCTGGTAGAAGTTTCTAAATTCTGCGCTGTCGAATTGGGTTCCATTATAAGTTATAATGGTTTTCAGTATCCCAAATCGACAAATAATATTCCTGACCACAAAGCTTATCACTTTTCTTGCTGTGATCGTGGTTAAGGGCTCGGCCTCCACCCATTTCGTGAAATCCACATCCACGATCGCATATTTAGCTCCTCCTTTAACAATCGGCAGGGTCCCAATGATGTCTAATCCCCACATTGCGAACGACCATGGACTGACCATTGATCTGAGATGTTTTGGGGGCGCAGACTTTAGCGAATCTCTGGCATTTGTTGCAGCGTCGTGAGTGATCAAATGCATCCTTATTCATGGTAGGCCAAAAATAACCATATCACAATATTTTCTTCGCCAAAGTTTGACCTCCGGTATGGTCCCCACGCTCTCCTTTGTGTACTTCTTTCAGTACACGCTTGACATCGTCGTGTGCTGTACACTGTAGCAAAGGCATGGAAAATCTTTGACGATAAAGGATGTCGTCCTGTAAAATGTATCTTGCAGTTTTATGTGTTACAGCTCGCCTCTCTCTCTTCCTTGATGGGAGAATTCCGCTCTTAAGGAAGTTCTTAATCGGCGTCATCCATGACTCCCTTTCTGGCTTAGCTTCCACGGCTAATTCGATTTCCATTTGGTTAAAGCTTGGTGACTCCAATATTTCTATCAGAACCATTTTAGGTTCCTCAGGATTGTCATAACTTGCTAGCTTAGCCAGTCGATCTATCTTCTGGTTTTTCGTTCTCGGAATGTGTGTTGTAATGTAATGCTCCAGGTTGCCCAGCAACTCTTCTACCTTTTCAAGATAAGTGACAAGTAGAGGTCCCTTGGTCACAAATTCCTTTCGAACTTGGCAGACAACTATCTTGGAGTCACAGAATATGTCCAATGTTCTTATCCCTTATTCCTTAGCGAGTTTTAGCCCAGCAATCAAGGCCTCATACTCGGAATCATTTTTGGTGGCAGAAAACTCCAATCGCAGGGCGTAGTAAATGGATCGTCCTTCAGGAGTGGTTAAAACAACTCCAGCGCTGGATCTTCGATCATTTTTAACCCCGTCCATATATAATTTCCATGGACTAAGCTCTAATTTATGCTCTAAAGCAACAACTTTGTCATCCACTGTTTCTTCTTTAGGAATCATGAACTCTGCTATGAAGTCAGCTAGGGCCTGCCCCCTTATTGACCTCATTGGTTGAAAATTCAAATCAAATTGGCTCAACTCGATATTCCACTTAAGTAATTGCCTCGATGCTTCGGGTCTTTGTAATACTTGTCTCAAAGGTAGATCAATGTATATGACTATCGGATGAGCTTAGAAATAATGACGGAGCTTTCAGGAGGCAATCAAGAGGCTATAAGCAAGCTTTTCTATACTTGGATAATTACGTTCCGCAGCTGCTAACTTCTTAATTACATAGTATACTGGCCTCTAGACCTTGTCTTCTTGACGTACCAAGGCTGTGCTGATAGCATGAGATGATATCGCCAGATAGACGAATAGATCTTCACGATCCATCGGTTTTGACAATATCGGGGGTTTCTCCAATAAGTACAACAGATTTTGGAAGGCCTCTACACTGTCAAGAGTCCATTTGAAATTACATTTCCCCCGTTTGATTAAATCAAAGAATGGGACACACTTGTCCGTGGCTTTGGAAATGAATCTGCTTAATGCAGCATCCTCCCCTACTAGGCTTTGAACGTCCCTAATCTTCCGTGGATCTTTTATGTTCTTGATTGCTGCTATTTGGCTAGGATTAATCTCAATCCCTCGAGAACTTACGATGAAGCCGAAGAATTTCCCTGATACAACCCCAAATGAGCACTTTAGGGGTTTCAACTTCATTTCGTACCTCCGTAGGATGTCAAACATCTCTGCCAGATCTTGTGTATGACTAGAGGATTGCATGGATTTCACAAGCATGTCATCTACGTAAACTTCCATAGTTTTTCCAATTTGATTATAGGACATTTGGTTCACCAGGCGCTGATATGTGGCTTCGGCATTCTTTAGTCCGAATGGCATCACCACATAGCAGTATAATCCCAAATTTGTTATAGAACTCATGTGCTATTGATTCGTCACATGCATGGGGATCTGGTTATATCCTGAGTATGCGTCCATGAAGGAAAGAAGTTCGTGCCCGGCTGTTGAGTCCACCAGCTGGTCAATCCTAGGAAGTGGGAAACTATCTTTTGGACAAGCTTTGTTTAAATCCAAAAAATCAATGCACATTCGCCATTTCCCATTTGATTTCTTGACCAATACAGGGTTTCATATCCAGTTGGGATACGTCGAATCTCTAATGAACCCATTATCTTTAAACTACTCCACTTCTTCCTTTAGGGCTGCCGACCTCTCCGGGCCTAACATACGTCTCTTTTGCTTAAAAGGTGGATGCTTTGGATTAATACTCAACGAGTGACTCATAACGGAGGGAGATATCCCACACATATTAGCATGGGTCCTGGCAAACACATCAAAATTTGCCTTTAAAAAGTCAGTCAATTCCTTCGCTCGGAACATATCCAGCTGGGATCCAATCTTTAAAACCTTCATCGGATCTACATCATCAATGGAGATGTCTATAGTCATTTCATTGGGGGTCGCCTTTCTGTCCCTGGGTTCTTCATCCTCTCTGGGATCTATGTCCTCGGGCAGTTCTTTGGGCGACTCCCTCGGGGCTGGTCCCTTTAATTGTTATGCCGAACCCTAGGTGCCTTTAGCTTTGATGCTTAATCCCTTCAGTAACATCTTTAGTTCGTCCTTCTAGCAGGCTCGTCTGGTGTCTTGATCACCTCTCATTACTTCCACTCCAGCTTCAGTCGGGAATTTCAACAATAAGCACCAAAGCGCAATGCAAGCCCTGAATTTTGCGAGGGCTGGTCGGCCCAAAAGGCATTATAGGGTGAGTCGATGTCCAAAACTACAAACGGGAGGATTCTCACTCTCTGGCGTTCTCCCTGTCTTAATGTAACTGGCAATTCTACATATCCCATTAGAGCTGTTGAGGCCCCATTGAAGCCACATATCCATCCCTCGCAAGGCTTCAAGTCTTTCGCTTCGAGTCTCATCCGATCGAATGCTTTTTTAAATAGAACATTAACCGAACTCCCATTATCCACTAACACTTTATGAACCTGAGCCAGACCAATAGTGGTAGTGATCACCAATGGGTCTTCGGTTGGTGATTGGACTCCAGTATCATCTCTATCATGAAATATGACATCATCTGACATCGTTTTTTGTTGCTTCACTGGAGCAGTGTCCTCGAAGTTACTACGTTCCCCTACTTCAAGGTGTTTGGCTGCATTCACATATTGGTCTGTTGCCCTGTAGCTATGGCCAGCTGGATGGGGTCCCCCCATTATAGTGTTGATGACTATTCCTTTACCTTTTTGTTGAGCTGTGGATTTGGGAGAGACCTGATTTTGATTTAGGGTATGTCCTCCTTGCCCCTATCTCTCGGGGAAACCTTATATTCATCTAACTTTCCTTCCCTAATAGTTTTTCAACAACATCTCTCAAATTCCAACACTCACTAGTAGAGTGTCCATAGGTTCCATGAAATAGACAGAATTTTCCAGTTGCCACCTCCTACTCCGTGGAGTCTCTGGACGGAGGCTTTTTATATTACAAGACGTTGTAAGTAGCCAGGTAGATGTTTTCCAATGTGTCATTCAACGGTGAGTAATTTTCAAAGGTTTGGAATCGAGGCCTTTTACCAGAGTTGTTTCCTCAGTTCCTATTCCTCCTGTTGTCGTTTCCATTCCTGTTGTTACTTCCATTGTTTTTGTTACCAACATTCACCACAACTTTCCCCGAACTATCACAGGATTGTTTCACAGCAACATTGTTTTGGATATCTTCCCTAGAAGCTCCATCAGATTTTTCTCTTGGCGTATATCTCTTCTTGTCGTAGATGAATATTTGCGTTTTCGTAGAAATCCTCCCTAGTCAATGGTTGTTTCCCAGCTAAATAACCTCCGAATTCAGTATCTGGGTCGACACCATCTATTAAGGCCATCAAAATGGTTGGTTTGTGAGGATCGCTTATTTTAGTAACCGCAAAGTTGAAGTGATCCAAGTATGATTTTAGAGATTCCCCAGGGGCCTGCTTGATTTTGGACAGTTCGATAACACTTTTAGCTTTCCGGGCGTGGAGTCGGAACTGATTCATAAAACGTTCGTTGAGTTTTTGAAAACTCGACACCGATCACGGGGGAAGTCTTGTAAACCACATTAATGCAACATCTTCTAGATATATCGGGAAGGCTTCGCATTTTATGGCATTAGATGCGGCTGCAGCGTTCATATACCACGCATATCTCATCAGATGTTGTCTTGGATCCGTTCTTCCAGCATATCGATCCATTTGTGGCAAATTGAACCATCGAGGGAATTGGAAATTTAGGATGTCATCAGTAAATGGAGTATGACTGCCTTCAATACCCCAATCTTTATTGGTATATCAGCAACTATCAGCCATGATTTGACGCATCATCGCTTCTACTTCCGCGTCGGTTAGAGTCGGTTCAGGATCCATGCATCTGTCTTTTCTCACACGTCTACCGCCGACCTCAGGTGACACCCTTTGGTTTCAGTTGGTAGCTGAACCTTCCGCCTCCTGTTCTCCTAATCATTAACAGGACGAACAGGCTGAAGGAGTTGCCCTTGGGTGGGATTTGTAATATTTGGATCTCTGGGGAGAACACGTGATCCTTGCATCAGTAACAACATTGGTTCCGTCAAACTCAAATCGTCGGGCCCTAGAACACGGGCCGCATCCTCACGGGATCCAATGATCTGAATGTCAATTGATCCAGATTTTTGGGCCTTTCGTACGGCCTCCTTTCTCGTGGGCGCTTTTCGTTTGAACATGATGAATGGTCCACAGTATAATGACGAATTGGAGAGGATACTCTTTGTCTGCGAAGTTCACTTATTTCTTCGCTTATAACCTTCATGTGATCCTCCAAAGCATCCCTAGTTCTCTCACGCATATCAAGCAAGCGGGAAAATTACCTTTGGGTTACGAGTGTAGAAGGTGTAAGCTGATAATCAGTTGCCACGGCTGGTATCAGAGCATTTGTAGGAGCTCGAGTAGAGGTACCAACTTCATCCAAATTCAGTTCGGATCGGCCTCCTCTTGCCTCTGTGGTCCGGATCGGAGGAGAGAAAACAGGAGCGTTCGTGGAACTGATTCGAATCGGGATGGCCTCTTTGGATCAGTTCGGAGCTTGGGGATCAGATGGGGTTGGAGATGCCCTGCCGGATCGGGTAGCTCCTGAACTTTGTCCCCTTGATATTGAGATAACCATAGCTTGTTGATCCTCACCTACTCCGCTTTCCTGTGCATTTTGCACTTCTTTTCCTTTTCACTTGGTCATAATATCCAATTTGTTGAGATCTTTTTTGAAGAGAATTTCAAAAATATTAATTGTAAGGACTATCTTCTTTGGATATACAAACCCAAATAGTAGAATGGTAGCCCAAAATATAGAGAATTTGAAAAGTTCTCAATGAAAGCACCAAAATGTTAGATCCAAAGATGGTTTTAATACCCAAACTATTGATAATTCTAAGTGAAATGAAAATAAGAACAAGGAGAAACACACGATTTATAGTGGTTCGGCGTTAAAGAGCCTACGTCCACTTTATATCTCTTTAATTGATGATTGGAATACAAATACAATGATTGTTTTCGCTCAATCTCACTTTTACATTGGATAATTTTGCTCAACACTCGCTGAAATATTCATCTAAGATTGATGGTGATCTGCTTAAAGTGATGAAATTCGGATGTAACAGTGTTTGAGTCAAAAATTTGCCAAAAGATCCCTTCCAATGATGCTTGGTGGTGTATTTATAGGCAGGAAATCTCTTTGGAATGGCTCCAGTTCGGATACACGTGGCTTTCATCCCTTGAAAATCGGGGTCGGAAATCTTATAATGATGACAGCGCATGATGAATGTGGGTGATCGTGGGAAAAAGGGCTCCTAACCGCTCCGCATTTGGAGGAGGTTGTGCTTTCTAGACACAGCGCCCTAATTCGAATCAGAGAGGCGATGGGAGTTCAGATCGGAAGGCGCCGATCCGATCCGGACGTGTCCACCGCTCTTCATTTCTTGAACTTCTCACTTCGAAGGGGAAGAGCCCAGAGAGGGGGGTACCCGAACCGATCTAGTTGCCTACTACATACTCTTTGCTCACACTTGTTTGATGAGTAACTCCCTTAGCCTTTTGTAGCCCGATCACAAAGTGGGCTAACAGTAATATTTGAAGTGACAAATTCAAGAATCACTACGCCATAGATGGCCTATCGCAACGAAAATCCAAGGTGTTGCCAGATACAATGTAACTATAGGTACGCTGTTTTTTGTCTAGTGCAACACACGCTTCAAAGTGTTACCATAGAAAAACAAGGTGTTGTAGTAGCCATGTAAATAAATTTATCAATCCGGGTGATTACGATCCAACGGTCCACGTTAGCAATCCGCGTAACATGAAATAATCTTTAACACGGGAAGCAAAAACAAAAAACAAAGCGGCAAAAAACTTAGCCAAATTTTCAATTAGGGTTTCAATCGAAAACTTAACAAAATACGCCGCCGCTCAATCTGTCAAAGACTCTCACTTGCAATTTCAATTAGGGCTAAAAGTTGAAGTTTACAAGCTTAATTGGGGTTCGATTACGGCAAGTTCGAGTTCAAGTTCAATTAGGGCTTTGGTGTTTCAATTAGCTCTTCAATTGGGGTTTGTTTGGGTCTCAAATTTCAGTTAGGGCTTCGATTTAATCTTCTGCTTAAGGTATCACTCAATGTATATTTCAAGTATTTCCTAATTTGATTGTTGTACGTGTTTCTTAAATTACAGATTTACTTGTGTATTCATACGTAATCATATTCCTGATTTTAATATTATGTTTATTTTTGTAACAAACTTATGTTGAACACTGCTTATATGATATTATTCTGTTTTTTTGCCTTATTGTCATGGCTAAATAATATTTGTGTATGTTATTTGTGTGTAAATTAGTCATGAACGAGGAAAAAATATGGGCAGAACTTCATAAGTTCAGATGGATGCATGTTATTTGTGTGTGAATTTAGGCCTCGATAACCAAAGAATACACGCATGTCTAAATGACTGCATGCTATATCAGGCAAAAAATAAAAAGGAAAATAATTGCAAAACCTATGTTGTTTCAAGGAAAATAACTACATGCTATTTAAGTAAGAAAATGTTGTTTCTGCCTTGATTATATGGTGTAACTGATATATCATATTTGAGGCTTCTTTTTGTATCTTTTTTACTGTTTCTGTCTATATTACATGTTAGTGAAGTGGCTGTTTTATTTTATAATGTGATTGGTTTATTTTATTTTGTAATTATTTCAATCGAATGTTAATTTCTCCATTTTGTGTAGGATGGAGGCAAATCTTAGGTTCCACCACAAGGGAAAATTTGGGAAGAATGGATATGTTGGTAGAGAAGAGGCTATTGTCAAGGATGTTGATCTGGATAGGTTTTCGTACACAGTACTGATGGAGTTTGTCAAGGAAGAGGTAGAGTACACCAAATTGGAGGAATATATGCATGGAAAGGTCCAACGAGTGGGTGGAAATTGATGGCTGATGATGTAGAGCTGTTGTCTATGATGCAAATAAAAAATAATGGTGATTACATTGATTTCTATGTCGACACTGTCATCGAGGATAGTACCGAGCCAATTAAACAATTGCAGCCACATGTCATCGTAAACCCAAGGAAGAATCTGTTTCTAGGTATAAACATGTCTTCTCATTTGTACTATTTTGATGAATTTGGTCATTTTGCTGAATATTTTTTTCATTTAGGACTTGTTTGATTTTTACTGCACTTAGTAGAATAATAAAGAACTTGTATGTTGCAGCTGCGAAATCATAGAAATGGCAGTTTGTCACCGCTCACCATCTACAACAGGTAGCAAAAAAGAAGCCACAGACCGTTCAAGTCTTTACTCCTAGAAAGTCGACACGGCCAAAGAATTCCTAAATGATCAGCGAAGCTGCTGTGAGTCCACCTATCAACAACAAGCGGACCGATCAAGTCTTTACTCCTAGAAAGTCGGCACGGCTAAACAATCCAGAAGTGATCAGCAAAATCGCTACGAGTCCACGTATGAAGAAGAAAAAGGGGGTCAGCAAGAAGTCAACTAGAGTCAGTAGTTCGATGAAGTTACCAGAGAAGGAAATCCAACTGAAGTCAGCAATGTAACTTTTAATATCAACTCAGCAGGTGTCAAGAGTAAATTGGATTTCAATAATTCTCCACATGATGAAGAGGAAAATACAGATGAAAATGAGTTTTTAGTAAGAAGACTACAATCTGATCTTCTAATTTATGATCTACATATTTTGCTAATATTTACAATAATGTCTTGTTTAATTACTTTCAGAATGATGATCTATCACCTCCGCCACCTCCACCGCTTACAGAGTACGAAAGGGAGAGAGACAAAAATGTCTCAGAGAAGACTAGTGTTTTTGAAAAACTTGGGATGCCTAAATTAGTTTTTGGAATGAGAAATGAATTTGGAAAAAACAAAGCAAAATCAAAGATGCTTGATGAGGAAAGCGAAGATAATGTTCCAGAATTTGAAGATGATACTTCAAAAAATCAGGCAAAGGTGCGTTATAGCCGAAGATTTAGTTTTATGTTGGTAATCATAGAGTACCTTCATTATTTTTTATTATATTGTTTTTGTGTGCGTATTTTAGAGAACAAAAAAAGATAGGTTTACAAAGCCTCAGTCTGGACCAATAAGTTGTTCACGAGCCAATGTTGAATCTGCAACTAAAAATAATGCAACTCCGAAGGCAGGGGAAGTACCAGCTCGTACGCAATCTGATGGTCCATGTAGCGTTGAGTTATCACACAAGGAAGGGATAGGAAAAATGGTGGCTTATTTGGCTATGTGAGAACGCCAGAAGATTAACAGTAGTGGAAGTGGAAGTGTAAGGAATAAGGCTGTTGTCATAAATGTCTCGATAAATATTGAAAATGAAGAAGATGAAGTAGCAGAAGATGAAGGTAGTATTTGATTGAGTTCTGATTTTAATAGTTTTAAGTTCTCATTTATGTTTTTCCTAGCCTTCTCATTACTATTTTATGTAATTTGTAACGGTGGTCGGAGCTCCCAGAAGGCTCAAGGGAAAAACAAAGATGGATAAAGTACATTCAAGGCCATATGACAAAAGAGTTGTAATCCAAATGAATGATCGGGGCAAACCTATTTCAGACGATGTCCAAGTAATGACTAAACTAAGCTATTTTTTAGGAACACTAAAGAGGAGTGTTCCACTTACTTACAAGTCTTGGTTTGATGTTCCTGCAAGTTTGAAAGACAGGCTGTGGAGCTATGTGAAGGTAATTTGCAAACTTAACTGAATTTTACTTAAATACATGAAACTTGTCACAAAAGTAGCATGACTGTTCTTTTTAATGTTTGATTTGTATTTAAGCAATGGTATATTATTCTGAATGAATGTGAATATTGGGCTTTGAGGTCAATTCGTGACGGTTGGAGGGGGTACAAGAGTCGTATTAAAAAGGAACACTATACGGCTTATGAAACCGATGAAGAGAGGTGTAACACCCGATGTCCATTAATGTCACTCACAAAGGGAATGCATTAACTTCTATGGAGCGTTTTAAGTGAATATAGAACAGAAAATCACAACAAGACATATATGAAATAGTACTTGAAAATTTAAAACTTTATTTATTGCAACGGAAGGTAAATATGTTTGGTTACATCACCAAAACCCAAAGACTAAAGTCAAGTACATAATATCCATCTTGACAAAATCAGAGTACATAATATAAAAAGCATAATCCCATAAATAGCCATAAAAGAGATATGTTGAGATTTACTTCAGCAATCCAAATCCAAGTGCTCCCAAAGAGATCCAAATCAAGCTTCCAACCCTAAGAACCTGGGGGGGAAAAGGAAGAAAAGAGGTGGAAACAAAGGGGGTCAGACATAAAGTCTGGCAAGTCCGATAACTCCAACAATATAATTATCAAAGTAACTAGAATAAGACATAAGCTTGGTAAATAAGGAAATGACTGTGAATTAATGGCAAGACCAAGCAACCAAAAATAATAGGATGAGCAAAGATAACGTTAAAGGCGCTTCCTAATCAATATAGCGTAATTACTATACTGTACCGTACTGTACTGTACTAACACTAACTGCACCCATACTAGTCACTCTAGAAACTTGATTCCTCTTGACTAAATAGAATGATGATAGCTTCGTGTACTACTAGATGTACCCACTATCCCCACTAGATGTACCCCTTCAATGGTAATTGCATGTACTCCTAGCTGACGTCATAGGTGCCGCCTGCTCCTATCTCCACTAGGTGTACCCCTTTAATGATTAATTAATAATGGTAGCTTCGTGTACCCCTAGCTGACTACATAGGTGCCGTCTGCTCCTATCTCCACTAGATGTACCCACTACCCTGCCCCATTCGATCGGCTCCCTAACTCGTAGATACCCGTGCTGGTCCCACAGTGGGGTGTATCACTCCCCTAAACTGGCAACCCAATACAACTTAAGGATGCACGGCTTATACCTACACGATGCAACAACGTCTTACCTACCAGCCCGGGCCCACGCACGCACATGACCCCGTTGGACTTGCGTTGCCACCGCTAACCCATTTTGGCCTCTAACAATCAGGCCCAGTAGGCGTGTCCCATCCTCGACTTGGGTCGAGCTCACAAAGATACTTAATGGGCTACTGGACTGAAAAGGGCCCCCACCAAGCTTCCCACCTAGGCTTGGTCCCCTCTAATACATCCCACTTAACCCCATGTCCACTTACATGTATAAATTTGGTTATGTGTTTTCTAAGTTAACCTAGTCTCACCCTTTTGTTTAATTAACAGGTTGTATTGGTTAAGTCTGTGGGCCTATATACACAAATATTACCCACCTACCCAAGATTTACTTAACCCTCTCACTGGTTCAGACATATTAATTTACGGTTAAGTTTGTGGGCCTATATGTACTAATATTACCCACCTACCCAAGATTTACTTAACCCACTCATTCCGTATAACCCGGTTTACTTAACCCCCAACTTAAACTTAAGTTCTTACAATCCCTAGGGATCAGATTTGGTTAAGTAGTCCATTTCATTTACCACGTCCATTTTTAATTAATCAATTAATTAAAACCTTTCCCTTCATAGGTGTCAATACCTATTTTATCCAATAATTTGAATTACATGTCATAATTGTTTAGATTCAAATTACTCCATTTTTCTAATCGTATTTCTCATGACATCCACATGTCACCCACATGTCACCCACTAGATTCCTCATGCCACCCAAGGCACCCACTTAACCCCCTCATGTCCCACTACATATTTACTATGGTTAAGTGTTACTAGTCATATTTTCTCATGCCACCCAAGGCACCCACTTAACCCCCATGTCCCACCACATGTTTTACTTTGGTTAAGTGTTTCTTAATTTATTACTATCGTAACCCCTGTAGGACCTCTCACATTAGACTAACATTTGTGGCTGTTGGATTTGCCGGGCGGGTCCGAGCAGTCTTACACCACAAACAAGCCTAACCTCATGTCCATACAATTGTTACGCATTTAGTTTGGGCCTTTGACCTCTCACATTGGGCTACCATTTGTGGCTGCTGGATTTGCCGGGCGGGTCCGGGCAGTCTTACACTACAAATGAGTCCAACCTCGTGTCTTAGGCAATTAATTATACATAATTAATTTCCCCCAATATTTGAATTACTTTCCCTATTCAAATTACAAATCATTTCCATATTTATTTATGTATAAATATGCCACCTTAATTATGTCCACTATTTATGGTACATAAATTGTACCAATTTACATCTCAAATTAATTTCATGCCTTTTTAGGCATTTGTGCCAATTCTCAATATTTAATATCCCTATTCAAATTCAAATTAATCTATGTCCATAATTAAACTATGTCCATTACTACACATTAATTTTTCAATTAATGCCTTCATTAAATTTTTCGCCTTTTAAGGCAATTCACCTTAATTAATATCTCAAATTCGTTATATGCCTCATTTACATGCCAATTCACATTTATTAACATAATCAATATTTTCATCCCATATTTGGATTAATTATTCCTAATCAAATATGTTAATAAAATTCCAATTGTCTTTATGACCATAATTCACATTAATTATGTCCATATATCACTTTGCCAATTAATATCTCAATTTACATATATGCCTCTTTTAAGGCCATTACATGCCAATTCACATTTATTAACATAATCAATATTTTTCCCATAACCCCCGCGGCGTCCGTTCGCATAGAATATATGATAGACTAAGAAATAGTCTAACACATGAAAAAGGGAAAAACACCACATATTCACATAACATACAAAATAAGCCTAACTTGCATATGAGAATTTACCACATAACTTGCATAAAATCATAGATCTAAACATAGGCCTAAAAGGTATGAACCTGCATGTTATGAATAAGATTTCCATCACAAAATTTACATAGGCAATAACCACAAACTTGCATAACATGATTCATATTCCAAACTCATATTTTTATATAAACTTGCATATGTGATTTATGCAACATAACAATGGTGTAAATTTACCTCTAAATATACAAACTAGCATGTACAGATTTGGCATGTAACTTATGCATATCATAGCCTAACTTTTGATCTAAAATAGATGTCATAATATTTACTAACTTGCATGTGATTTATGTCTAAATCAACATCTAATCTTGCATACATACATATGATCTATCATATGAATCAACATAACCAAACTAGCATTTAAACAACATGATGATTTGATTACACGTAAGCCAATTGTAGAATTACAACATAGATCATAACTTTACAACATAGATGACAACATAAAAACATGTATGATAACATCACAATTTAACAACATAATCATATCATACGGTCAATAATTCACATCATATCCATATAATCCACAATTATATCTAATCTTACTTAATTTAATAATTATCTTGATTAGAGAAATCGAACTTGCCTTTCGTGGTTAAAGAATTATGAACAATTGATCAAACTTGATGCAAAATTGTTGTAGCGACGTTAGTTGATTCGTTGTTGAAGCTCTATGCTTGAATTAGGTTGAATTGATTAGCTATCTTCCTCTTTAGTTGGCGGCGGCTACACTGAGTTCCATGGCGACAGCATAACGGCTTTGGTTCCAATTTTAATTAGGTTTAGGGTTAGCATTAGGATGTATTTATAGGTGTAGGAAGTTATTTAGGACCATTAGATTAACCCTCAACCATGAGAACCAATCAAATGCAAAATCTGCATTTGAGTGAATCGGCCCACGGGTTGACAGCCAAACACCCTGGATTAACCCCTAGTCGACCCAGCGGGGCTTGGGTCGACCTCAAAAATGGGCCGGTTCGGTTATTCGCCCTCCCAATTCGCTGTTTTGAACTTTTTCGCATATTTATTAATTTAATTATTTATTTATATATATATATATATTTCTCTGCGCAACCCATTTCACTTAATTCTTTTCTAAAAATTAAGTATACTTTAATTTGTGAATTTTAATGTTATAAAATTACGGGGTGTTACATTCTCCCCTCCTTAAAGGATTTCGTCCCCGAAATCTCCAAGTCAAGAAGAATGTATATCCTACCATCTAATCGTCCATCTACTCAACCATTAAACACCAGCATCCATTATCCTTAAAAGTCTTCTAATGCTTTAATGTTTATATGCACAGTGTGTGTATATGTCCATATCTAATGCAAAATTAGGCGGTCTACTGATTCAGTCGACCTCCTTAGTGCAATTCATGATAGTGCCATGCGTCCAATATGTATGCAAAAGATTCCTAATGAAACATATTAATTCTATATGCGTGCACAACCATCCTCCCGAATGCAGCAACCATATGATAATACAACCATTATACATCCATTTTACTAAATACATCCATATATATGCAATATGCAATATGAAGTGACTGAGCCGATCTGGTGCCTAATAGTGTGTGTATATGCATCCACGAGCAACCACTAGCGAACACTTGCATCCACTTGCAACCATCAATCATAACATGTCTCAAACACATGTTTACACTCAATTGTTCCTACCTAAAGATATAGTCGAATGATAGAAGCAAGTAAAAACTTTGTGCCCATTAGGCAATATTCGAACTGGAAATCTACGTCACATATATACTGATTAGGAGAAGTACCCCCTAGGCACCAGCCCCGAAGACCGAAATCAACATCAAACTGACACCTAAAGAAATTCTCAACCCAACCAATATATATGTGATTCTAGGAAACTAAGCATGATGGACTCCTAAAACCAACCCATATCCTATAAAACCCAAAAAGTTTAGTCAACCCAACGAACACCCCCAAGCCCCAACATGTATTACTAACAGATGAGTCATACTCCCTATGGGGTTTGCAATAGAAATAGGATTGAGAATAGGACCGAGAGGATATACTTAAAAGATAGCATGCAAGTAAGCTCTACAGGAAAAGAGGAATCAAGGATGTACTCTTAAAAAGAGATTTGATGCGCGTATCTAGTCTTCAATCTTCTGAGTCGCATTTCTTCGAGCTTAACTCCATTGTGCTTTGTCCGTCTTTAACTTCACAATTTCGTAGCTTCTTGATTCTTATTTCCAAATATGAGTTGGAACTCATTTCACTGTTGCCCCTCGTTCCACTTTCACTTATTCTCCTTCTAGTATACTTGGCTTAAACATAACTGCGTACTCATGGTTTCATGCAAGCTCCCCAAAATTCACTTGTGAGAATGGAATCTCGATCGAACATGTTCTACACGATTTATAATTAGGCACATCTTAACTCACATAAATATCGGTTAAGAGAGTAACTCCCTAAGTATCAACCCCGAAGACCGAAATCAACATCAGATTGACACTCGGAGAATTACTCAACCCAACCAATCCTATTTTAGATCATCCTAGAGTGATGTGCTTCTTCAAGGTTCGCCTTCCCCAATCCCTCGTAAAGTCTCCCACTCCCAAAAATTTAAGTTTTTCCTTCGTCAACCGTGAAGGTAATATCTTTACAAAGTTCTTTATGGACTTTTCCCAAAATGGTATCAACATAGGGTCCTAAATAATCCATTACTTGACCTTTTCTCGATTTTGGTAATCCATCAACAAAATCTATTGAGACACTATCCATGTGAACTCATCGCAACTATCCATCACCCACGCAAGCCGTCCTATTCGAACTCGATATCCCCCAAGCACAAGCCCCAAAGGCCTAAACCAATATCAGACAAGCACCCAAGGAATACCTCCTCCGATTGCAGACAGTCTACGTGAGATGATACTAGCAAAACAAATAATTGGGCACTTAACCGACTCTGGCTGTCCTCGCCAGTCTTGCTTCAAAACCATCACTAATCACCTAACTGACTTTGCATTATCCCCTCGGCACACACGAATACCTCGTGCCTCTAGGTAAACCTCGCACTTCATCGAAGACGTCACTATACTCACGGACCACACGAAAAGATTCCAAATCACCGTTGGATACGTCAAGAGATTCTAGACAGCTAAACGTCACTGAACCCCTAGGGTCACAAGAAATATGAGGGTCTTTCCATAATAAATCAATAGTCTAACTACCCTCCTTTCACAATCTAGGATGGCACCCCGCCTGGGTAGCCAATCCACCCCTAGAATCAAACTATAGCCCGTGAAACCAAGGACGAAGGCGTTGCATTCAAATCCAACGTCCAAGATAGACACTCTCACATCCCGACAAACCATTGAAGGATGAGCCGAACCACCAAAAAGATTTGAGACTAGGATGGGATCCTTAACTAGACTAGTATTTAGGTGCAGTGTTTTCAACTAACGAAGCAGATACTAACGAGTATGAAGCGCCAGAATCAAACAAAGTTCGAACAGAATGATAAAGGAAACCAAATTTCTACCTGGATGGTCCTACCCCTATCAGGTATACCAGCCGTGAGGGAAAATAACTACCCTCCAGAAGATCCTGTACTTTGCCCTTGCCTCTTTGGACAATCCTAATAAGGTGTCCTATTTCTCCAAAAGGATAACTACTAGCCTTCTTGTTCACATTCCCCATTCGTGACCTTCCACCAAGATGAGGTTTCGTCCTTCATTAACCAACAGCTATTTGAACCTTCCTCCCATCGTCTACCTTAAAGGTATCAACAAGCCCTCCACTTCCTTGAACTAACTTCTAGCCCGAAAAACGTCTAAGTCCCTTGAAGTGGTTTTTCGTCCTTCGTATGGAAGTCCCTATTTATCTTAGAAAAAGCATCTATACGCGGAGGGGAAATCCAAAAAAGAGAAAGAGGAAGAGATTCAAAACGGAGAGTCGAAGGAAGGATATATGGCTCTTGGGGATTATGTTTTTTAAAACAAACCTTTCTTTCAAAAATACTCTTCTACAAACATATTTTTGAAAGTATTCTTTATAAAAATGCTTTTGAAAAATAGTTTCTCAAAATATCTTATCTGTTCTGGTAACCTTCAGCTCTGATACCACGTGTAACACCCCATGTCCATTAATGTCACTCACAAAGGGAATGCATTAACTTCTATGGAGCGTTTTAAGTGAATATAGAACAGAAAATCACAATAAGACAGATATGAAATAGTACTTGAAAATTTAAAACTTTATTTATTGCAACGGAAGGTAAATATGTTTGGTTACATCACCAAAACCCAAAGACTAAAGTCAAGTACATAATATCCATCATGACAAAATCAGAGTACATAATATAAAAAGCATAATCCCATAAATAGCCATAAAAGAGATATGTTGAGCTTTACTTCAGCAATCCAAATCCAAGTGCTCCCAAAGAGATCCAAATCAAGCTTCCTACCCTAAGAACCTAGGGGGGAAAAGGAAGAAAAGAGGTGGAAACAAAGGGGGTCAGACATAAAGTCTGGCAAGTCCGATAACTCCAACAATATAATTATCAAAGTAACTAGGATAAGATATAAGCTTGGTAAATAAGGAAATGACTGTGAATTAATGGAAAGACCAAGCAACCAAAAATAATAGGATGAGCAAAGATAACGTTAAAGGCGCTTCCTAATCAATATAGGGTAATTACTATACTCTACCGTACTGTACCGTACTGTACTGTACTAACACTAACTGCACCCATACTAGTCACTCTAGAAACTTGATCCCTCTTGACTAAATAGAATGATGATAGCTTCGTGTACTACTAGATGTACCCACTATCCCCACTAGGTGTACCCCTTCAATGGTAATTCCATGTACTCCTAGCTGACGTCATAGGTGCCGCCTGCTCCTATCTCCACTAGGTGCACCCCTTTAATGATTAATTAATAATGGTAGCTTCGTGTACCCCTAGCTGACTACATAGGTGCCGTTTGCTCCTATCTCCACTAGATGTACCCACTACCCTGCCCATTCGATCGGCTCCCTAACTCGTAGATACCCGTGCTGGTCCCACAGTGGGGTGTATCACTCCCCTAAACTGGCAACCCAATACAACTTAAGGATGCACGGCTTATACCTACACGATGCAACAACGTCTTACCTACCAGCCCGGGCCCACGCACGCACATGACCCCGTTGGACTTGCGTTGCCACAGCTAACCCATTTTGGCCTCTAACAATCAGGCCCAGTAGGCGTGTCCCATCCTCGACTTGGGTCGAGCTCACAAAGATACTTAATGGGCTACTGGACTGAAAAGGGCCCCCACCAAGCTTCCCACCTAGGCTTGGTCCCCTCTAATACATCCCACTTAACCCCATGTCCACTTACATGTATAAATTTGGTTATGTGTTTTCTAACTTAACCTAGTCTCACCCTTTTGTTTAATTAACAGGTTGTATTGGTTAAGTCTGTGGGCCTATATACACAAATATTACCCACCTACCCAAGATTTACTTAACCCTCTCACTGGTTCAGACATATTAATTTACGGTTAAGTTTGTGGGCCTATATGTACTAATATTACCTACCTACCCAAGATTTACTTTACCCACTCATTCCGTATAACCCAGTTTACTTAACCCCCAACTTAAACTTAAGTTCTTACAATCCCTAGGGATCAGAATTGGTTAAGTCGTCCATTTCATTTACCATGTCCATTTTTAATTAATTAATCAATTAATTAAAACCTTTCCCTTCATAGGTGTCAATACCTATTTTATCCAATAATTTGAATTACATGTCATAATTGTTTAGATTCAAATTACTCCATTTTCCTAATCGTATTTCTCATGACATCCACATGTCACCCACATGTCACCCACTAGATTCCTCATGCCACCCAAGGCACCCACTTAACCCCTTCATGTCCCACTACATATTTACTATGGTTAAGTGTTACTAGTCGTATTTTCTCATGCCACCCAAGGCACCCACTTAACCCCCATGTCCCACCACATGTTTTACTTTGGTTAAGTGTTTCTTAATTTATTACTATCGTAACCCCTGTAGGACCTCTCACATTAGACTGACATTTGTGGCTGCTGGATTTGTCGGGCGGGTCCGGGCAGTCTTACACCACAAACGAGCCTAACCTCGTGTCCATACAATTGTTACGCATTTAGTTTGGGCCTTTGACCTCTCACATTGGGCTACCATTTGTGGCTGCTGGATTTGTCGGGCGGGTCCGGGCAGTCTTACACCACAAATGAGTCCAACCTCGTGTCTTAGGCAATTAATTATACATAATTAATTTCCCCCAATATTTGAATTGCTTTCCCTATTCAAATTACAAATCATTTCCATATTTATTTATGTATAAATATGCCACCTTAATTATGTCCACTATTTATGGTACATAAATTGTACCAATTTACATCTCAAATTAATTTCATGCCTTTTTAGGCATTTGTGCCAATTCTCAATATTTAATATCCCTATTCAAATTCAAATTAATCTATGTCCATAATTAAACTATGTCCATTACTACACATTAATTTTTCAATTAATGCCTTCATTAAATTTTTCGCCTTTTAAGGCAATTCACCTTAATTAATATCTCAGATTCGTTATATGCCTCATTTACATGCCAATTCACATTTATTAACATAATCAATATTTTCATCCCATATTTGGATTAATTATTCCTAATCAAATATGTTAATAAAATTCCAATTATCTTTATGACCATAATTCACATTAATTATGTCCATATATCACTTTGCCAATTAATATCTCAATTTACATATATGCCTCTTTTAAGGCCATTACATGCCAATTCACATTTATTAGCATAATCAATATTTTTCCCATAACCCCCGCGGCGTCCGTTCGCATAGAATATATGATAGACTAAGAAATAGTCTAATACATGAAAAAGGGAAAAACACCACATATTCACATAACATACAAAATAGGCCTAACTTGCATATGAGAATTTACCACATAACTTGCATAAAATCATAGATCTAAACATAGGCCTAAAAGTTATGAACCTACATGTTATGAATAAGATTTTCATCACAAAATTTACATAGGCAATAACCACAAACTTGCATAACATGATTCATATTCCAAACTCATGTTTTTATATAAACTTGCATATGTGATTTATGCAACATAACAATGGTGTAAATTTACCTCTAAATATACAAACTAGCATGTACAGATTTGGCATGTAACTTATGCATATCATAGCCTAACTTTTGATCTAAAATAGATGTCATAATATTTACTAACTTGCATGTGATTTATGTCTAAATCAACATCTAATCTTGCAGACATACATATGATCTATCATATGAATCAACATAACCAAACTAGCATTTAAACAACATGATGATTTGATTACACGTAAGCCAATCGTAGAATTACAACATAGATCATTACTTTACAACATAGATGACAACATAAAAACATGTATGATAACATCACAATTTAACAACATAATCATATCATACGGTCAATAATTCACATCATATCCATATAATCCACAATTATATCTAATCTTACTTAATTTAATAATTATCTTGATTAGAGAAATCGAACTTGCCTTTCATGGTTAAAGAATTATGAACAATTGATTAAACTTGATGCAAAATTGTTGTAGCGACGTTAGTTGATTCGTTGTTGAAGCTCTAAGCTTGAATTAGGTTGAATTGATTAGTTATCTTCCCCTTTAGTTGGCGGCGGCTACACTGAGTTCCATGGCGACGGCATAACGGCTTTGGTTCCAATTTTAATTACGTTTAGGGTTAGCATTAGGATGTATTTATAGGTGTAGGAAGTTATTTAGGACCATTAGATTAACCCTCAACCATGAGAACCAATCAAATGCAAAATCTGCATTTGAGCGAATCGGCCCACGGATTGACAGCCAAACACCCTGGATTAACCCCTAGTCGACCCAGCAGGGCTCGGGTCGACCTCAAAAATGGGCCGGTTCGGTTATTCCCCCTCCCAATTCGCTGTTTTGAACTTTTTGCATATTTATTTATTTAATTTTTTATTTATTTATATATATATATATATATATCAATATATATATATTACTCTGCGCAACCCATTTCACTTAATTCTTTTCTAAAAATTAAGTATACTTTAATTTGTGAATTTTAATGTTATAAAAATATGGGATGTTACAAGAGGCTTGAAAATAGGCTGGAAGAAATTCCACTTCAGAATTTCAAAGTACTCTTGCAGTTTTGGGGAGATGAAAAAGTTCAGGTATAATTTTAAGTTTTATCACAAAATTTTTTCCCTTTTTATTCATTCAAATCAGTCAGATAAACATATTTATTTCATGTTGTTTTATAGTCCAAGGCCCTTACAAATTCTAAAAATCGGAAATCGTATACGGACACACACATTGCTGGTCCAAAACTTTTTTCCCAAATTTGTCATAAAATGGTATGTATTTGGCTTATTTTTATGGTTGGCCAGTTTAACAATATAGGTCATATGGAGGTATGCTTGTTTAACTCGAATGTAGTATCCTTGTTTAACTTGTGAATAAACTACATATCCTTGTTTAACTTGTTTAGCAATATTAGTGATATATGTTCTGGAACAATTGGTTTGATATCCTTTTACTATCTAATGTTTTTTGTATCAGTCCAAGGCATCTGATGGAGAACTTTATGTTAAAACTCGCAAGCAGAAAGAAGGAAAAGTGTACAAGATTAATGTTTCAATAATGAACTACAGAATTGTAAGGAATTTTATTTTCTCTTCAATCAGGTGTCAAAAACAATGCGTCATTTTGCACACGATCATCATTATTGCAGAATTAGATCCTGTTTTGTTGAAACCGATAGCAGGATCAATCATAGCAATGAGTGTGATCTTTTACTTTGGGTTTCAGTGTGTATATGTCGCAATTCTTGTTTAAGAAACTTGTTTAAAAATTGTTAATTTTATTTAATGTCACATTTTAAAACTGTTTTATTTTGTAGGAGAAGATTTAATAAGTAATTGGTGAAGGAAGCAATGATGGTGTTGTTCATGAACTTGTTTCTAATGGAAAGTCGCACGGTCCATCATGGCTTATAGGACGGCACACCAAGTCTCCAAAAGTTTCAAAAGCTGCTCCAACAGCAGGCACATACATACAGGAGCTGGCAACGAAGATAAGGGAAGATATAGCCGACGAAGTCAAAGCAAAGGTGAACAAGATGGTCCAAAGTGAATTTGATGCAAAGGTGAACGAAAAAGTTCAGAAGAACTTGACAAGGATGCTGAAGAAATTGGGTGAAGCAAACCTGCACATGCACATTGATATTAGGGATATTTGTGCGATAGGTCGCAGTGAAGGCACTGAAACTGAAAGCAGTGAACGTAGTGGAGGCTCGCGCTCTTAGTCATGATATTGGGGATCTTTGTGCGCAACTGCAGCGAACATGAATTGATATTTAGTACGTACTAGCTGTTTTTGTAAGTATGCTTTGTGAACATGATATTTTTGGCTATATTTGTAAGTATGTTTGTAAGTACTAATATTTGTGTCACTGGTGAATCCGAGATAATCAGCAGTTTAATTTATCAATGTGATGTTAAATTCTGTAATGTTGCAGTATGTGATTTAATGTTGCCATAGCTCTTATATAATGTTGATGTGTGTAATGTGAACTGTTGCCATTGTTACGATATGGCGTTGCCATTGGATGGTCAAAGTGTTGCATAAATTAATGCATGTGGATCCCGCAACATGATTCCGTGAACCCGAGCAACAACCACAATAGGATTCCGTGAACCCGGGTTACATATTTTAGTGGACCCCACATTTTTGTGAATTTAGTACCTGTGGCAACACCTGTGATGATGTTGCCTTAGGGTTACAAATGTGTTGCCTTTGACTCTAAGGCAACGCGGCAAAAGGCAACCCCAAAAATGTGTTGCCACAGATCATTTTTTGCCTATATCAACACTTTTTGGCACCTACGGCGTCATTTGTCTGGGGTTGCCGTAGGCCATCTATGGCGTAGTGAATGAATTTAGAAGTCGAGTTAACCTGAAATAGTGAGTTTATTCCGACATTCGGGATGTTAATCGAATACAGATTATTCAAAAGAGAGTTATCCAATGAAATTCGATTATACCGAATTCAGAAAGGTACTATTTACCTTCTGTTTTTAATCAATATAAATTAATTAACTATTTAATTATTATTTAATTATTCAAATAAAGAATCGAAGTTATATTTAAATATTTTGGGAAATAGATATTATAACGTTATTGTTATAATCCATATTTTATACAATGTCGTTTAAATCGATATAAATGGATTTTTGGAAATGTTTTCCAAATATAACCAGAAATGATTTCTAAGCATAGAAAATGAAATGATTTTTTGAAGTTAAGAATGATGTTAAGAATATTAAAAACTGACTGGAGATTAGTTATGTTGAATGGCTTCTTGAGTATCGATCTGATGTTGGTTTCGGCCTTCGGGGTTAACACTTAGGGACTTTTTCTCTTACTAGTTTACAGTTGGGGACTAATAGACGTGAAAGAATAGTGATGCTTGAATAAGATATGGGAAAATTTTCCAATGTTAATAATGTATGTTTTTCAAATACGGGAAATAAGGAGTTGTGAATATATGTAAACATTTTCCAAGGAATCGTGAGAGACTAAGTGAGTTGGGAAATTATTTGGGTAAAGATATTTAAGGGAAATTTGGAAATGAAATAATTATTGACAAATATATTTAAAGTGGCTCAGTGTTGATTGATAGTTGATCGATACAATTTCCATTTGGAAATAAGATCGTTGTTTGTGTACATGTTTTCATTGATAGTTAAATAACCGACTATCAAAGTGTTTAACCCTTTTTCCATTGTCAATACGAAAAGACTGGGATCAGATTTACTATCTGAAAACCACTCTGTATGGGCGTTAGCATTACGAATAATTTTTGATGAAGATAATTGAAGACAGAGTTTACGCAAGGGCTGTTCTGGCAATCCTATTTAGAAATTGCCTAAGGGATTTACAGAATAATGCCAATGACTTCATAAAATTGCATTTTCAGGTAGAAAGATGTATGGTCATACTGAGACCAGTTATAGTCGTCAATTACAAGCACACGTCCCGTTGGCTTCATTATTTCTTCAACAGCAGGAACAATACTCTTTAGGAACTTGGGAAAGCCATCAACTTTAGCCCATGATTCCACTTCTAACATTGGTTCAGGCTCAAATTCATCATCAGACCATGCATGCAGGTAAATAGCACCACGAGGTTTTGAAAAAAAATCCAACATTAGCGCATGATCACGCTTACTGTAAGATGGGCATGATACTAGAAAAGAGTTATTGAGTATTACCTGTATAGGCGCGAATTATGATTCAGAGTCACTTTAAGAACATCATGCACAGCTTCAAAATTCCAATGTCCCTTAAGAGCAGTGACTGTGATGTATAGAGACGAGTCTTGATTTTTTTTTTGAAATTTCGAAGATTGGGGTTTAGGGGATATGGAGACGATGATATTTTGAAGCTTGAAAGGATGTGCGAGGGACCCAGTGGATGGTGTCAGGTAAATATGTAAACTGGAAATGCTTGCGCAGAAGACGAAGCATACTCAATTCGGAGGTGGTACGAGTGACCAATGGTGAACGGTCAACTATTATAATTGTATGTGTAAGATTTATAAGTTAATTAGATGGCCAAATGCACACAACACATATGCATTTATCAAATAACTTGTAAATTCAAATTGCAGGATCTAAAATGATGAGGAGAGATATAGCCGGCAAGTGGAGGACCTGAAATGACATGGAGAGATAAGTTTTGATCATATGTGTTATATTTGAAGAATTGGTATGGTATGTAATGATGAATGTTTTGTAAGGTTCGAATGTGATGATGAATGTAACGAATGTGTTTCTTCTATGTACAAAACTGATATTACAAAATTTATAATTAAAGCATTGTATTTGCCTTCTTTTACTATTGCATTTCTTCTTTCCTGATGTTGTATTTCAATATAATGGTGTTGCATTCCATAATACAGTGGTATTGCATTACATAAAATAGCAGTAATTCCACATGGCACGTAGACGCCACAGCTAACATGGCATTTGACACGTGTGCAGCTGACGTGTCATGTGATACGTAGACAGTTGACATGGAAAGCTGATGTAGCCCTGCTATCGTGACTTGGTAGCTAGTATCTAACTAATTTTCAAGCAACGTTGAATATTATTGCATTACACGCAAATAGTGTTGCATTACGTCTATAATGCAACACTTTCTTTCCGTGGCAGTGGATGTGCTAAAGCGTTGTCTTATAGGGCTAAGGCAACGGCCGCGGATGCCATGCCTTTCCGGATGCCTATTTGAAAAAAGGGGAAAATGCAACACTTTGTCGATCTAAGGCCACATAAAACTTGTGTCGAATATGCCCACTTTTGTAATAGTGTAACGCATAACCGCGGCTACCGCCCACCTTGAACAACATTCCCAAATCACAGGTGCACATCAAATCAAATCAATCAAACCGAGGGACTATAGTAATAAAGGAAGAAGTGTTGCCGACGGAGGTAGTTAACCCCACTTGGTCATGGTATTGCCCTGTTTTAGTTATTTTAATTATGAACCGAAGGTCAAGGACATCCATCATTGTTCTCTTACTTCATTCCAGTAGTGTTCGCCCAACCAACCTACTTCATTCTGGATTCTCCACCACGCACACAATTATTAAAGTGGATTTCGGTATTGGAAGAGAATATGACCGTTAACCCATTCAAGCATTTGATCAAACACGAGGTGTGCACGAGTAAAACGGAGCTTGGAACATTTACGTGTTAAAGATAATGCATGGCAATTTGCGTATAAAGTAAATATGACAATGGACACTGTCCAGCTTCATGGCATCAGCCATCAAAGAGGTGATCGTGCACCACTAGAAAGGGAAACACGAGCACCACAAAACAGACCCTGGTCATGCACTAGCTTCATACAGCTCGGTCGAGCAACACCATATTGGAGGTTGTGTAGGGGGCCACGTCATCGCACTCGAGCACTATGGGTTGGGCAGTTTCAAACAATTCAGGTCGGTCACAGATGATCATGTAGTGCTCGGTCAAGCATACTTGCATCAGATCACTCATTCAACAATGCTAAAGAAGGGTCGAGCGGCGTCAGGAAGCTGAGCGGTCGACGATGTCAGTGGCGACGGGTCGAGCAAACTCTAGAGCAGGATCGTGCAGGCACCTTAAGAGTGGTCGATCAACTCCTGGTGAAAGCGATTGAGCAACTCCTGGCAAGAGAGGTCAAGCAAGCTTTGAGATGGATGAGCAGATTTATGCATAAGAATGAATGGCATACTTGTAAATAATGATCCCCATTTTGCACAGTAAAAGTATATAAAAGAGAATGGCATATTGGTAATTAGTGTTCCCGTATTCTGATCTGTGCACGTATAAAAGAAAAGGACACGTGGATCAATGAAGACACATTAATGTAACGGTTGCTCAGCAATACAATGTAAAGTAGGGTCGTCCATACAGTTGATTGCCAGCTGGCTCATGCGTGTAACAAAAGCACGCTCATTTAATAATTCAAGATCACCCGCGCACGAGAAAGCTGGTCGTGCATACACATTAATGCTTGCTAGTTCGTACAGGTCTGGTTGTGCACTACCTTTCTGAGTGTTCGGTCTTACAGCTGTACACAACATGCGCCAGTTGTCCAGTGGCAATCTCGTAAATACATGAGAGAACGACCCCTATCCTATACACCATAATTACAGCTTTGCCACCTGGTTCAAACTTTGCCTACAAATACCCCCATTTCACCATCATTCAAGGAACTATCTAAGTCACCCCGAAGGGCTGTCATTTCGGTTTTTCACCATTCTTAAGCTTCTCAAACTCCATTAATGGCTTCCTAAGCTCACTCCTTCTTCCTCCAACATCAAGCGGGTCTTATCTTCTCCAAACACCATTAATTCTCACTCAAGTTCAATCCAAGTGACCTCCAATCGCCGTTTCTCCTCTTTAAAGTTCGGATCTAACACTAATTTCATGATGGAATCAAGGAAAATCATCTAATCACGAGATTTAATCCATTCATTCCCAAATTCAAATGAGACCTAAAGCGGAAAGAGTGTAGAAAGTGAAAAATAGTTGTAACGACAGAATAAGTGTGATAAGTGAAATGTATGAGATGATGCACTTTGTAAATTTCTCTATGATAATGAAAATCCTTGCAAAAGTGGACGTAGATCTATTTTAGATCGAACCACTATAAAAATCCGTGTGTTTTTACTTACTTTTTGCGATTATTGCCTCATTTTCTATTACTTACCGTTTGTTGAAGTACGAATTATGTACCTTTGGTGTTTGAACAATTTTTGGTTTAACCATTTGGCTCCCACCATGGGGCCACGTTAGCACTTCTCTCAATCTTAAGAGCCTACTTCCACCATATATTCTATAAGTCTAAGATCAAGGCCAATCGACGGGCTCTCTTCCAAATTCAAAGCCTTGTCTAAGATCATGGATAAATCTAAGAAGACTACAAGAAAAACCATTGGTGAAAATGACAAAATTGCTAATAACGAAGTTACAATGCTTATTAACCGTTTTGAAGTTGGCGAAAACTCAATAATTGGAGCCGGTGTGATTAAGAATGAGTTGGATGCCGTTATTGCCAACATGAACCAACATATGGATGCTTCTACTAAAGCTATGATGGAGAAACTTGACACCATCCTTAATGATCAACCAAATCCAGCCCCTCTGAAAGTCCATGTTGATCTCAAAGAAAATGGCAACTCGTCCACTTCTGACCTTAAAAGCAACAACAACATGGAAGACGATAATGATTAGTTGAGTGACAAGGACGAGGCTAATGTCGAAAACTCGAAGCTAAAAGCTAAAAATTATTCTGAGATGAAAGCTTGAAGGGTTACCAGTCCTGTCTTGGGGGCACCTTCTCGTTGAGAAGGCAAAGGATCTAAGCTCTCAAATCAAGACTGCTTTCGTAGACAAACATTTGGTAAAGAGCTTAGCTTCGTAGAGCGGCATAACACTGAAGAATACATCTCAGATATAATAGAACAAATCATGGAGAAGAATCAAGCTAGCAATGGCGTTGAGAGAGAATGGGACTTCTATCCTGATAGGACTCGGTTCGCTGAAAGAATCCTTGAAGCAGAGTGTCCGAAAAAGTTCGATCCTCCAACTTTGCCTCCGTACAACGGCCTTGTTAATCCTAACTACTTTCTGTTCAAACACGAGTGGTATATGAGTGCGGCTAAGGTGACTGATGAGATCAGATGCATATATTTCCCTCTCTACCTAGAAGGTTCTGCGTCACTTTGGTTCACAAAGCTACCACCTAAGTCCGTTGACTGGTTTTATGACCTAACCAAAAAGTTCAAGGAGCAGTTCTGCTTGTATGCTACCAAAGCCAAGGATGCTATAATGTTCTCGGCAATGAAACAGAAGCCAAGGGAACGTCTTAAAGCCTTTCTCAGTCGATTCAATGTTGCTTTGTCCGAAGTGAGAAATCTAGAACCTCGCATAATCCTCATGTCTCTAATCGGCGCCATAGACGAGAAGAGCGAATTCGGTAGATGGATTAAAATGAAAGAACCGAACACGCTTGAAAAATTCTATTAAACGGCTGAGGAGTACATGAGAGTCGACACTAATCCTATACCTCTTCAGATTATTGATGCCAACCCGCTTCTTGAAGCTCCCAAAAATGTTTCTACCCAATATAATTAGAAGAATACTCAAGGGTAGAAGTGTGCCAATAACAGGAACGACAACAAGGCTAATAAGAAGTCTCGCCTTTTAAACTCATCAGAGCTGACACATTTGAATGACACTCCTAAAAATATCTATCTTGCAATAAAGAATTCTGAAGAGTATGCAGAGCAAAATCCAATAAGGGTAAGCGATAAAGCAGCAAACTTGGGAAAATTTTGTAGATTTCACAACCATCCTATTCATAACACTAATGAGTGCCGACACCTGAAGAACCCCATCGATGAATTGATAAGAAAAAATAGGTTGCAACAGTATGTAAAGAATCTGCTAGCCGTGAATCCTTCTACATCTCCCCAAGGGCAGGGGACATCAAATGATCAGTTTGGTCCAAGTAATGGAGCTCCTGCTCAAACCAATCCAAGGCTGATCATCAATTGATAACTGTTGATGGTACTCCAATTTCAATGGCTCGGAATAAGCGATCAACATCGCCACCGCTTTACTTCATGCTCTATTTCTTGCTTTAGTTCATGCTTTACTTCTCACTATGCCATAGATGGCCTACGGCAACCCCAGAGAAGTGGCAACACCTTTGCGGCCGTATGGTAATATCAGTACAGATGTTGCCACAGGTACCACTACAATAAAAAATACCCTTTCACAACTGCCAAAAACAGTTGTAACATGTCTTCCAGCTGGCATGCTGCACTAGTTACATCTGCATTCGTAATAAAGCCAACCTTTTTTACAACTGTTCCTAGCAATTCTTTAAATTTATTTTACAACTATTAAAAGTAATTATACCTCAACTGCTTTTAATCAAAAATTTCATAATACTATAATAAATATTATTATAACACGGTATTTTATTCAAATAAATATTTTATTTCAACATTTCAAATAGTATAATTTTTTGACTCCACTATTGTACATTCACTCGTATATTACATAATCATTCATATTTACATACATTTCTCACTACGTTGTCACTCGATTCACTCATATACAAACTCACACATATAACAATAAGCAAGAAAAAAATACACGAAAATGGTTACATAAAATAGTACCTTTATTTTTTTTTCTTCTGATTATGGCAATTTTTGAATGTTGCCCTCGTCTTACAATGTGCTCTTGCAATTTTTCAACAGTGAAAAGAAATATTTTAATGAATGACTAAAAAAACTAGGTAGAACAGAGAAATAAAAGCAACTTATCAAGACTAATAACTTACTAATGTTAAAATGTGAAGTCTAGAAAACAAGTAAAATAGTGAAATGAAAAAAGCATACCAAGATTACCAACTTATGAACTCTTCATCAGACGGAGCCATTTCCAAAAGCCAACAAATATTCTGCACATAAATTCATAAGACAAGTGTTGGTTCATGTCTTATTCTATATTGGATTAATACAAAAAAGATTGAAGTTCATGAAAATGTAGGGCCAAGAGATTCATTAGTGGAAGTTCATGTACATAACCAAAAGCTATTGCTGCACTGTAACTATCACCGCAACCCATTGTGTCTACAACATCCACTTGTTCAGTATATAATAAACAAACCATCCATGATCAACTCATAAGATACTCAGTTTTATTTACCACAAAAGTTCATCTATGGACTATCTGAGGATCTAAGCTACATCCTATTCATAGTTACTTTTGACTTCGTAACATTAGACTCTACATAACTCATAAGTTCTAAGCTTAACTGTTGATAAATGTTACATTAGTTTCTCAACAAAATTTGACTACAAAATAGACAAGTTTACCTTGAATGTAGGTGCACAGTGTATACTTGATTACGTAATCAGAACTAAGCCTTCAGAGCCCATTTTGATGACAACCCATTTCATCATGTTTCCTTTCTTGAGCAATTCAAGCCCTGCCTGAATGGGATCTTTAACTCCGTCAGTGACTCCATCTGTATAGCAACCATACAGAAGAGAGATTCAACTAAGCAACGTATTCACACAGAAAACACTTATATATTATAGCAGCTGATATAGATAACTATGCATCCTCATATCGTTTAGATGGTAGTAATGATTTAATAAGAAGCATGTATACAGTTTTGTACAGCGAATCACAATAGTTTACCTCATCGAAAGTGGCAAGAAGAACATCACCAAGGTTTAGAAAATGCTCCAACAGTTTAGGCTTCTCTTCTGGTCCATTGAGAATGCTTGTTATATTTAGACCAGGGTCGAAAAAGATTGTAGTTGATAAACATTACCTAAGTCTGTAATATTCAGTTGATAAACATTGACATTCATTCATATAAAAAATTGACACCATATTTGCAATATACTAGTATAATTATTTTCAATATAATTATTTTCATATAGAATACTAGTATAATTATATACGTGAGGCTGATGAGTGAAGCTAAAAGTTTGGTCAACGATATAATATATGCATTCCTAAGTTTGTTTAAATGACCTAACTTAGTTAACCTTTTAACAGATAACATGGTTTAAAACTAAATCCAAGTTCGTCTGCTATTTTTAGTTTTAATAAAATGTGCGCCTCATATCGATGTATCAAAGCCAACTTCCATATTGGATATTTTAATGTTCTTGGAAACAAGTCCTCAAACATCGAACTACTTGGTTTAAGGCTGATGTTGGCGCAAAAAAAACATAATGAAGTAACAATTAGGATATTACTACAACAATTTCAATGAACATACTACTTGATAGGACATAGAAAGGAAGGCACTGATATTAAATTAGAAGATTAATTTAGCAATTCAAAACTAAGAGCATAGATCCAATCTCAAATGATCTCCCCGGCCACACCCTCAATAACTGCCACATAAGATTGTAGTTGATAAAATAGGACTGTAGTTCATAGACATTGCCTAAATCTAAATAAGTACGTAGGTCGAAAAAAATCCACTCACAAGTTCAGACACCAAGAACAACACACCAAAATCGAATTTGACCAAATTTGGTAGAGAAACCAACAGAAGCCATTAAAACAAACGATAGAAAAAGAGAAATACCCAATCGCCTGCATGGTAAAATAGAACAGTCAAGCATGTCAAGCCATGCTCATACCACTGCCAAATCCATCAAGCGACATAGCTTGCGATGGTCAGAGATTGAGTACAAGAGAAAGCAGCTTAGATGGATTCTCAGATTCGAGGAACAGTAGCTGAGCCACGACTATAGCAGATGTATCGTCACTGATGGGTCCGTTAAGGCAGATGACGCATTAGACGAAGCTTTGTATGTGTTAGGGTTCGAAATTGGGCCTTTGGGAGGAATTGGGGATTGTGGAGGATGAGAAGAATCGAGTGTGAATTAAGGGTTCACTTTGCTCAGATCCAATTTCATCTTTGGAACGCAACCAACAGCACTAAATCAATGAGCTAAGAAAACAAAAGAGATTTTCAGCTTGATTAGGAGGATCTGATAGATTTTGGAAATTTGGGGGGGGGGGGACGAAATGTAAAGAAAGGCGGGAGAATGAAAATAATAGGGAAAATAAAAATAGATAAGGTATGGATTGACAGTATGGATTAATGGTTCAGATTTTGTTTTAAATGATGGTGTGGATCACTAAGGTGTATTTTTTAATTTGAATATATTTAGAGCTACTACAACACAATTTGAAATCTATGCTAACACATTGAAGCGTGTGTTGCAATAGACAAAAATCAACATAGGTATGGTAACATTGTAGCTAGCAACACCTTGGAATTTCGTTGTAGTAGGCCATCTATGGCATAGTGTGTTTTGCTTTCTGTTATATTTAAGACTTCTTGTAAACAGTCTGTAATAAAGTTCAAGTGGAGTACTAAACATTAGCTCTATAACTAAGGGTATATCTACCTGAATAAACTTCTTACTTGCAAAATTATATGTCAAATCAACTGGCTTAAAAGTTGATTTCATATTGCAGGCCATATGTCGAGCGCTTGTTCCTGTGAAATCTGACGAAACATAGCGACCCCAACAACGCTAGCTCAAGTGCCAAATGCTAAAATATCAACATGCACAAATGCAAAAATAGAGAAGCACCACCTTGAAAAGTGAACGGGAAAAGTTGCAAAGATTCAAACAACGAGCAAGTGCCACGATAAACAAATGAGGGAGCTGTAACTTTTGTCGAAGGGGCACTTCCCCAAATGGGAGGTTCAAAGCCTCAATTCCCAAACTGGAATAGTCTGCCAAGTCAAGCGCTTGGCAAAGGAACTAATGGCTGCTCCCTGGCACAATACAACAACCGCATCAAACCATTTGCGTAGCATTTGAAAATCTCAGATGTGAAGAATGATCAAACCATTTGCGTAGCATCTGAAAATCTCAGATGTGAAGAATGATCAAACAATCTCACATGTGAAGAATGATCAAACCATTTCCAAAGTTTCTAAAAATCTCAGATGTGAAGAATGATCAAACCATTTGCATAGCGTCTGAATATCAGATGTGAAGAATGAAAAACCATTTGCGTAGCATCTAAAAAATCAGATGTGAAGAATGAAAATCCATTTGCGTAGCATCTGAAAATCTCAGATGTGAAGAATGATCAAACCATTTGTGTATCATTTGAAAATGTCATATGTGAAGAATGATCAAACCATTTGTGTAGCATCTAAAACACCAGACATGAAGAATGAAAAACCATTTGCATAGCATTTGAAAATATCATATGTGTAGAATGATCAATCCATTTGCGTAACATCTAAAAATGTCAGATGTGAAGTGTAACAACTCGTAAAATTCACTACAAAATTATTTAAATGAATGTTTAAATATCGAAGCGATATATTAGTTTTATGCCCAAAAAGGCGAATTTTTGTAAATGATTGAATTTGGACTCGAAAACAATTCCATTGAGTTCAAAATGTCGTTCGCGACCTTTTTGACTATAAACATTGATATGTTTAGAGTAAGTGGAAAATTGGAACCTTTTAGTGGACTTGCTTTGGGTTAAGCTAGCCCCTAACCCAAGGAAAGACACTACATAGCCTCTCCACCTACCTCTCCTTATCATTAACTCTTCATTCAGTTTCTTAAGTAAATTCCTAAACCTAACTATTGGGATTGGTATATCTAGTTGCTTAGGTTGAGGATTTGTAAGCTTCATGCGAAGAGAGGTTGATTTGGCTTTGTTTTGATCCATCTCCTTGCATTCAACAATCAAAGGTGAGTTCCTATGAACTCACATCTATGCCTCAAGCATTTATGCTTGTCTAGTGTGCTCTTCGCACGTATATGTTGCTTATAAATTGTGTATATGGTTGTGTTGATTGATTTATGTGTTGATATTTCAAATTTATGAATCATGGTTTCATTTTCAATGATTTCCATTGGGATTCTTGGTGTGCACGTGAACTTTGGGTGTTATGAGTTGTTTTGGCAAGCCTTGGATACTTCATTGTTGCATAGGAATCATCACAAGCCATTGGGCGTTTGTCAATATCATTTTAAACATGTTTTATAGGCAAATTGGTGCTCAGAAGCAGATACAGACATTTGAATATTATAGCTTAGACATCTGACCTGCTTCAAATAATTATGGAAAAGAGATAGGAAATTCAGAAGTCTGAATTATTCATTTCAGACGTCTGAATTGAAATTCAGATGTCTGATCAAAATAATCCAGACGTCTGAACTGGCATCAAAATGAACAAAAACCTTTCGGGTTTGCAAAATTACAAAGTCAGACGTACGAATTATTATCTCAGATGTATGAATCTTGTTTTTCTGCTATGGACCTGAGAGGACCTCGGCCCACAGTTTACCCCAATTTGAGCTCATTCCCGGCCGAGTTTCGGCCCATTTAGACCTTTTTTGTTAATTTTCATTTTCCCTACAACACAGATTTATGCAGTTCGATTTTTATGCATTATCGATTTATGCATTGTGAATGGATTTTATAAATCTATATTTACGAGATTTAGAATACGTTATTAAAACGTGGATTCTTAGTTCGGTCGTTATTTCGATTGATATTATATGAGATTTGCTGCTTCGAAACTAGGTAAAAAGGTTTTAAATTGTTAGTAGATACCAAATTCGTTTACCAAAATGGTTTACAAATCTTACTTCATTATATGAAGCTATTTTTCAAAAAAAAATTATAAATCGTTTTCCAATCTACTAGTACATATTTTTATAAACCTTTTTCTCGATCGGATGAGGAATCTAATTAAACGCCTTATTAAAAAAAAGGATTATGACCCCTTGTGTTTGCTTTGACGGTTAATTCTTGGACTCTTTCGATTGAACATGGTCTTCATCTTTGGGACTTCGGTCCAACTTTCTATGATTCTCTATGATTTATTATGTTTTCCTCTATCGGGGTCATGACCCGGCTTCGTGGGGAGCTTCGGCTCAAACAAATGGGTTTGCTACCCAGAGATCGTATCTCATCTGTGAGCAAGCCTTCCTCTTGGTGATGTTTTCTGGATTTCGAGTGATTTCTGGATTCTTGATGATTTTGATGTGATGCGCATCAAATTGATTTATGTTTGGCATTTATTTGTCAACTCTTGTTATTTTATGCTCTTCTCTTGTCATGCGATTTATGGAGGCTTTACATGTGTATGTTGACATCATAAATTGCATATTAATTATGAATCCCCCTGCTTATTCCTATCATGTCATTATGTTATGTTTCTTACTATTGCCTCATGTTATGAATGAGAATGGTTTGACTGATCCATTTATTGTTTATTTTCTTAAATAATACTCGGGTCAGACCCAAGTGTTGCAGGTGCTTAGGTGACATTCCTGCTGGGACCTTATGATGACTTTTCGCTTGACTGCTTTATAGTCGCAGTTTTTTTGGATTATATGTAGTTGACTACCTCTATGTCATGTGTCATTATTAGTATGGGATTTCGTACATGTATCTATGATTTTGGAGTTAGAGTGTCGGGTACGACCTCTAATTATTGTGTTATATTCATATCAGTATATATGCCTATGATGTGAATATCTGTGACTGTCTGTGTTATATTATTCTGTATGTGTTCCGAGGCTATTATGCCGTTGTGTAGATGCCCTTCGCCTGGAATGGTCATGTCGAAAATTTGGTACGGCCGTGCCATTCGACGTTACTTTCTAAGCAAGAGTAAATATATTAACGGTCGCCCCTAACCAACCTTATTCTCCGTTGTGGTCGACGACATTTCAAACGAAATGAACTTGACTATGACAGGTATAGAGGAGAGGCGTTACATGAAGAATGTCAGGCCTCAATTAATTTGCAAAGTATGAAAATCTTAGACAAGACAGTGTTAGATTTTAGCCCAAGCAGGGGCACTAAATCCAAAGACCTCCCGGAGTGGAGGCACTAAATCCAAAAACCTCCCCGAGCAGGGGGGACTAAATCTCAAAATACTTCCCTAGCGGGAGCATAAAGATATAAAAATTTCTCCAAGTAGAAGCACCACACCAGTTAGTAAAGTCGGAATTCTTATTGGATTGACAAGTTCAGAGGTTCTATGCATAATTGGCAAGTTTAAATAACTTTAGCCAACAAAGTAGAAACTTCTAACGCATCAACCACAATCAAGGAAACTCGACAAACTGATCACATCCAGCTTTTGCAACTCGTGGCGGCTCATGGTACTGAGGCAATGCTACCATATAAGAGTTGAATAATATCCGGGAAAATACCCCAAGTCCATCACGACAATATAACAAGTCAAAACCAATGCACTTGATTTGATCTTGCCTTCAAAATAGGGAATTTGGAAAATTCAGCAAAAATCGATATGCTCGATATGCCGATCAAACTCATCACACTAATAAAGATCACCTTGGAAAATCCAATTGGAAACTCGTAACTCAAAGACGTCCTCGTCTACAAAGCTCCAATAAAAGAAGATTGAGCAATAATTATGCACTGAGGCAGGCCGTCGTGAAATGGAAATTCAAAATTTTATATATATCCTAGGAAGATCCATGGTGTCGAAGCAAATTCAAAAATCGATATGCTCGATATGCCGATCAAACTCATCACACTAATAAAGTTAACCTTGGGAAATCCAATTGGAAACTCGTAACTCAAAGACGTCCTCGTCTACAAAGCTCCAATAAAAGAAGATTGAGTAATAATTACGCACTGAGGCAGGCCATCGTTAAATGGAAATTCAAAATTTTATATATGCCGATCAAAAATCGATATGCTCGATATGTCGATCAAACTCATCACACTAATAAAGATCACCTTGGTAAATCCAATTGGAAACTCGTAACTCAAAGACTTCCTCGTCTACAAAGCTCCCATAAAAGAAGATTGAGCAATAATTACGCACTGAGGCAGGCCTTCGTGAAATGGAAATTCAAAATTTTATATATATCCTAGGAAGATCCATGGAGTCGAAGAAAATTCAAATTCATAACTCTAAAACCATCCAAAGGCTGCAATCTCTCTGGCCTCGGAAACTCGAATTGAAGTTCTAGTCTGAACAGGTACACGTTTCATAAAACGCAAACCATCATGCGAGATCGTATAAGGCAAGACTTGAAATTTGTAGTCGATATACATATCGATTAGCAGAACTCAGGTATCATTATGAATTCGACTACCGTATCTATGCAACCAACGAATTCTAAATAGTTAAATATTCATAGGCACGTCATTCAATTCACCATAAGTAATTCCATAATAATTGACTAATCTGTCACTGATGTGGACAATCAATAACAAAGTATAAGTCCAAAATCGTGAAAGTGCTTGTTTTAATTACAGAACAGGTGGCATGAAGCGTATAGATTCAACTAACAAATTTTGCACTTGGATCAATCGGAATCGACAAGTCAAAGGATCAAAGTATGATTCGCCAAAGCAAACAAAAAGCTACGATTGAATGTCAATGCACAATCCGAAACATTCAAGTGTCTGGCAACATTAAGACATGACCAATCCAGACTCGAGCGATAGCCAACTCCAATGAAATAATACAAGTCAATACAAGGACCCATCGAATTTCGAAGCCCGTATTTTATACAAAAAATACGAGCTCCAAGTGGCAAATGTTAACCAATTCAAGCATTCGATCAAACAAGAGGTGTGCAAGAGTAAAACAGAGCATGGAACATTTATGTGTTAAAGATAATGCATGGCAATTTGTATATAAAGTAAATATGACAATGGAAAATGTCCAGCTTCATGGCATCAGCGATCAAATTGGTGATCGTGCACCACAAGAAAGGGCAGCACAAGCACCACAAAACAGAACCTGGCCATGTACTAACTTCATACAGCTTGGTCGAGCAACACCATACTGGAGGTTGTGTATGGGGGCACGTCATCACACTCGAGCACCATGGGTTGAGCAGTTTCAAACAATTCAGGTCGGTCATACATGATCATATAGTGCACGGTTGAGCATACTTGCATCAGGTCACTCGTTCAACAACGCTAAAGAAGGGTTGAGCGGCGTCAGAAGGCTGAGCGGTCGAGCAGCTTCAGTGGCGATGGTTCGAGCAAACTCCAGAGTAGGGTCATGCAGGCACCTTAAGAGCGGTCGAGCAACTCCTGGCGAAAGCGGTTGAGCAACTCCTGGCGAAAGCGGTCGAGCAACTCCTGGTAAGAGAGGTCGAGCAAGCTTTGAGATGGATGAGCATATTTATGCATAAGAATGAATGGCATACTTGTAAACAATGATCCCCATTTTGCATAGTTAAAGTATATAAAAGAGAATGGCATGTATGAGTGTAACAAAAGCACGCTCATTTAATAATTCAAGATCGGCCGCGCATGAGAAAGTTGGTCGCGCATACACATTAATGCTCGCTTGTGCATACAGGTCTGGTCGTGCACTACCTTTTTGAGCGCTCGGTCTTGTAGCTGTGCACAACAGGCGCCAGCTGTCCATTGGCCATCTCGTAAATACATGAGTTAACGACCCCTATCCTGTACACCATAATTACAGCTCTGCCACCTATTTCAAACTTTGCCTATAAATACCCCATTTCACCACCATTCAAGGGACCGATCTAAGCCACCCCGAAGAGCTGTCATTTCGGTTTTTCACCATTCTTAAGCTTCTCAAGCTCCATTAATGGCTTCCTAAGCTCACTACTTCTTCCTCCAACATCAAGCGGATCTCATCTTCTCCGAACACCGTTAATTCTCACTCAAGTTCAATCCAAGTGACCTCCAATCGCCATTTCCCATCTTTAAAGCTCGGATCTAACACTAATTTCATGATGGAATCAAGGAAGATCATCTAATCATGAGATCTAATCCATTCCTTCCCAAATTCAAGTGAGATCTAAAGCGAAAATAGAGTAGAAGGTGAAAAATCATTGTAAAGAGAGAATAAGTGTTATAAGTGAGATGTATGAGATGATGCACTTTGTAAATTTCACCATGATAATGAAAATTCTTGCCAAAGTGGACGTAGATCTATTTTAGATCGAACCACTATTAAAATCCTTGTGGTTTTATTTACTTTTGCGATTATGGCCTCATTTTCTATTACTTACAATTTGGTGAAGTAAGAATTACGTACCTTTGGTGTTTGAACTATTTTTGGTTTAAACAATGTCAATATCCGATCCCGGTCTCTTTTACAACCAAACGCTTACATTTTTCTCACCGATTAGTTCTTTTCATTTCAAAGAGGTTAATACTTCATATCAAAATATCATATTTTCTTAAAAATCATTTCACTATTCAAGCTAGAATATTATTCATATTAAAATCTCCACTAAAAAACCAAATTTAGAATCTTGGAACAATTCCAATTCCAACTAATTTGACTATTTAAAATAATGGAAAAGTATGTTAAAATAATTTAGATATATATATATATATAGTTATTAGGAAATAAATAGTTATAATAAAGTTTAAATATAAAAATAGTGTTTATCAAAATTTTGTAAAATACCTATATATGAAGTAAAATATATAGTAGTTTGGAAAATAAATAATTGGTTATTAAAGTAATTTATTTAAATAGTAAATATATATATATAAAAAAATTAGTTTATAAATTTTTTTACAACATAAATATATGTAAAATAGTATAGTTTGTAAAATAAAATATTTTTTTAGTAAAATGGCATATAAATGATTTAAAATATTATAATTGGAATTGGTATTGTTCCTTCCGAATAACTTGAAGTCATGTTTCAATTTTAAATCAATGCAGCTCAATTTTATTATCTCAATTCGATTCATTTTTTTCAAATCAAATCAATTCAAACAATTTGACTCAAAATTTTAAAGTTTTAACATAGAGTTCTCGTTTGGAATCATTTCAGTTTGTAACAAATCTAGAGTTCATAAATCAAATATTACTTCAAATAAGGTCAATTTAAAGTAAATTTTAAAGATGGACAAATGTTTATAATTTAAACAATTTAATTTCAATAGGTTTAATTCATGCTAAATTACAAATATTTAGCTTCGATTTACAACAAAATAATAATAATAATAATCATTTAACTTTAAATTCCAAAATTTTAAAATTCAATTTTGAAGGAAATCAATTCTTAAAATCTCATTTATACTGCTTTTAAAACAATATTTCAAATTCAAAGTTTAAACATAATTTATTTAACCAATCGGTGTCCGTATATAATTTTCTACCCTATGGCCATATAATACTTAAAATTTAATTTTGGTATTTTGGGAAAGGATATATATCATTTCAATCCAAATCAGGGTCATAGGTATTTATCATTTCAACCTACGTTCTTAATTCATTCCAATGATTAATCCCAGGTTTATTTGATGCTGGTAACATCTAGGGTAATGGATAGGACTAATCAACAAAAATCAATAAGCATATATAAACAATGTCGATAACAAGACAATTACATATCAATACATTGAATATATAAATCCACGACATCCATCAAAATCAATACATCTAAACAGTTCAATGTAATATCAGTTTACTAGTCATCAGGTATGAGGTTTTTAAACTAGCAATTATATTCTAACTGTACAATTTATAATAAGGGCTAAATTAAATTATATTGTCTATGCAAATTAACATAAATAATCAATTTAAATAGTCAAGCCACAAACAATGCAACTGTATCATGACATAAATTTAATTTAACTAACAATCAAATATATTAGTTAGGTGTGAGTAGGTTTAATCACTCACATTTGATTTCAAATAAGATTGAAATCCAAATTAAGCCTCAAAATTTAACTATCTCAGAATCTGTCCAAATCAGTGCCATTGCGAAGAGCTCGTCGATACGATTCTAAGCAACAAACCGTGTATCAAACTGAATTCGTATGAAGAATTTATTTGTGTTATACTATAGGAATTTTAAATTTAAATAAATAAATAAAAAGCAACTTCACCACTAATACCCTACCACGTCAGCTCTTATTATCCCGCTCTTCATCTTCCCTAAACTGTTGCTTCCCGTTCCAGAAAGTCATGTAACCTAAACCGCCTTAAATCTTCAACCACGCACCACCTCAGAAGCAACCAGGACATGATCGGCGACTACCCCCATGATCGATTTCGCAATCTCCACGATCGGCCATAGAATGGCCCCACTCGACATCCCCTAGTGTCTTGAAACGCCCGTGAACCGTGAACTACTTATGGCCAGATTCCGGCGAATTGTGACTTAATCGACATTGATCAACCGTATAGATGCGAAGAGGAGATCGAGCGCTACATTCTTCGCTTTGGAATTATCAGATTTCGTTGATTGGATTGAGAGAAAGAGAGGAAGATAAAATTGAATTCTTATGGCCATTGAAATTTACATACGGTGGTCCAAAGAATTAGGGTTTGGAGTTATTATTTTAATAATAAATTCATAGTTTTGCGTGTATTTAAGCAAAAGTCGGAGGGCCTGCATACAGCTTAACAGTAGGTTTTAACGCCTTCTGAACGCAATGGAATAGGTTTCACAGCCCATTTCCAAAGTCTCTAGCAGTTTCTTCTAAAACTCGATTATTTAATTAAATTATACACACATTTTCTACACGATTTAAAATCTTACGATCAAACGATATCTTCGATGGCTACGAAATTTCAGATCTTACAATAATTTACAATTTCGGATCTAATAAAATTAATTTCATCGAATTCCGAGATCATTTGCAAAATAACAATTTTAGCCAGTTCATTAACATAATAAAATATTCATTTTTCGTTTATTTACCTTTAAATTAAATTCAAGGTTTATAAATTCTATTCAGCTCAAAATAAAATTCATATAAACTTATAAATCAATAGTCGTGAAATCAATTTTCATTATTTACAAATTCAAATTTTATTAAATTTTTGATTACACCAATCAAATTTCATTAAAATATATAAATATTAGATTCCAACTTTCAGTGTTAACCAATATAAACAAAATCACAAATTTATTTATAACCAATACACGTTACAATTATCAAAATAAGTTAAATTAATTACTTAAACAATTTATTTAAGTTTCCACCATATATTAATCCAATTTCAATATTTAAAGTTTAATTATAAATTTATTAACTTAATTATATCCGAATAATTCAATATAAATTTCAAATTCCACTATAAATAGATTATCAAACACTGCCATTATCATACATAGCCATTGAAAATAAATTCTCAAATAATCAGGTTAAGTTCATATTTCAACAATCTATGACATAAAACATTACTTTTAATATTTAAAACAAGTTTTTTCAAAATCACATTAAAATTTAATATTTTAAATTGTCGCAAAATCTCGGGATGTTATATTAATTATAATACTATGATTTAGTTGAGTTTTGATTCTTTTTTCGATTTGTAATTAGTAGCAATCTTACAATATGATTGGCTGCAGCAAACTCTGTCAGCTCTAAACAATTAGAATTAGGGCTCTACATGATCGCTAATTTGCCACAAAAACTTGTACTAAATTTTATTGCTCTTTTGATACTTTCCACTCAACAAGAATCAAACTAGTAATATTAGACAACCATCCGTTCATAATTATTGGATGGTCATGGTTAACGGTGGATGTTATAAAAGAGATGCACCTATGTTCAAAAGCTTTATTTTGTTTCTTACTTCATAAGGTTAGACTATGAGTAAACTTTAATTTGTTTTGTTCTTCGTAGGGTTAGATTATGAGTACAAAGCTGTGAAGCTTTTTGTAGGAAAGCATTATAGCCATGTAACAGTTAAATAAATTATTGAATTTTGTTCTCCTATTTAGAATGATAAAGTGTATAGGAATGAAAGAAGACATGCTTCTATTTCCCAATGTCATGATTGTATATTAGAGAATAGAGAATATTATACTCCATATCCAGTTAACCTTTTTTATCTAGAGTTCACTTTGTTTCATCTTGTTTTTTAATTATCAAGTTTTTATTTGTGTGGTCGGACAATTTTTCTAAACTTACATATCTTGATTACTATTATTATATGCATGCATTGTTGTCAATTTTTTTAAAATCCTACGATTTGAATCATGTTTCAAATGGAATCCATGCCTTTATGATTCGATTTATATTCCAATTCAAACCTAGCTAACACCGTGGATTAGAAAACGTGTTCAATCCAAACTAATATATTCGAAATACTTTTTTGGATCTACAATCCCAATTTTAACCATTTCGAAACCAATTAAAATTGGAACAAGAGAGAAAAAATTAAGTTCTAGGTACATACATAGAGTTCAAACATCAAAATAAATTTCAGACTATATGTAGACTTTAAAATATGGACTTTTTGAATCTACGATTTACGATATGAATCCCATTTCGATTCAAAGATTGCATTTTACAATTTACGATGTGAATCTCATTTTGAAAACCTTGTGTGCATGTAAATTTGTGGTTGCAATTTTTTTTCAAAGTAAAGGTTGAATCACATGGTTTAATGGGCGCAGACTGTAAGAGAGACATGTATGTCTATATACGAAAAAAAATGGGATATATACATGTAGGTGTGAATGGTTTATGTTATTTTTGCATCCCTCTATTAGTAGAAACTACCTCTATATTTTTTTAAATGATATTTGTGCCAATTCAAAAGGATTTTAAAAATGAAGTTGAATAAAAATACTAAATATTTACATTATTGTAATCACACTAACGTTCGTTGGCAACAAAGAAAGTTTCTCACATATTGGATATTTTTTTACCTTTTCATGGTAGCTATGGTAAGACGATTGTATGTTATATATTAGGAAACATATTTTAGTTCATATATAAGTTAGAAATTATTGTGTCAGATAAATAGAATATATGTAATGACATTGGATTCATAATCATAACATCTCTTTGAACTTGAATATAAGGTTGTCATTGTCATATCAAATAGTTATCTAACAGATACAGGGGCTAGTGAATTATCAGACTGTATGCTAACTTGACTCGCCACTAAATAGAATTCAAATTAAATATTGCTCAAAATTTTCTAATAAAGGAACCTAGAGTAAAGGTCCTCACATAATTTTTTCCCTTTTGTTTCTCAGCTTCATGATTAGTGTAACGACCGGGAATTCCGCTCGATCCGAATCAGTCGCTAAACCGACCCAGACCGTTCGAAACCCCTGATTGTTTTGAGAACACGACAAAATAGAACGCAGACAGAAGAACATTTCATTGTTAATTACAACAATTCATCAGAATACAAGAATATACAGAGTATAAACAAATAATATACATCAGAAAAATATCAGAGATTACAATACATTACATAGCAGCGGAAAAATAATACAAAATACAATTGAAGAAGATACACGGATACAAAGCTTTCCGGATATCGTTCCAGCTGTAAACCAGGTTCCTGTGAATATAAATCTGCAAAACCAAAACTACTAGCTGCCCGTGTCAAAATAAGGGCACCCAGAGTTTAGGTTAAAACAATAAACTCCAGGTCAGTCATGTGACTGGTGTGAGAACTAAAAAAGTTATTTAAAACTATACTTTAAATCAGATATATCAAGGGACCACGCCATATAACACGGAACGGGTTTCCTCCCAAGAATACCAGTGCATATAACAAAACAGTGCAATGCTTTTTGGAAAAATGAAGCTATTATAAGACCCAGGTCCTATCACACAATGCAACGCAAGCCGGGGGATAGGGTTTTCCCTTATAATAGCCAAACATGCTTAGTACGTTTTAAACAAATCATTTGATACTATTATAAGTGCATAGTGTATAAAACAACTTCAAATCATAAGTATCAATCATAGACGGCATGGGTACCATATATCATGTCGCCATACTAGGATCTAGAAATAAAACCGCAGAATCACGTATTTGGAAATTGGATTTCCGTCTGTGAACCGAGGCTAAAGATAGTCCTCTACCGATTCAAGACGCTTTAGTCTGTGTCTCAGGAACAGAACGCATCGTCCCTTGGAGCGACAGGGTCGGTCCACCGATGTGGATTAAAATGCCTGAACACTGCGTTTCCCCGCCCTTTGGGGCGTAGGTGAGCCAACTAAATGACTCCATCGGTTCGAGAACGACCGATATATCCGAGGCGCCTCGCAACAGCAACAACCACATAAGTCAAACTCGTCAGGGCGTGTAAAACCACAGACGCCACTTCTAAATAGAAGAAAACGCATGTCCTCCCTGAGGTCCTTCTCCCGTTTTTGGTTCACAACCGGGGTGTGAGGCTCGCGAATCAACGTTACACAAAGCTATGCCACACAGGCTGTGCTTTGATCATCCACCACAAGACTTTGCTTTTCAACAGAAGCCTTGTTCATTTGCATCTCCGCATGCCACACAGGCAAACCACTCCATGCAACTGATATCCATCAATCACACAGAATGATATCCAATGTCAGACACACAGTCCATTTACAAGTTCGTTCTGGGTCCGAACGAAACCGGAGGCACCTTGTACCTCGCATATCCATTGATCTCCAACTACATCTGGACGACCACCAACTGATTCTCTCCTCCTGGGTGTACGGCCCAATCAAGATCATCAGTAACCACCCAAACGACGTGAAGACCTCCGGTCTTCGACCACCGTCTTCATCCTTGACACCACGCCGAATCAGTTATTCAGAATGGGATAAACCCGGTCTTCCTGAATAACTCGCGTATATAATAAATAAGTGTTACACAAACACAACATACGCCTCATTCCAATCCATAATATTCTTTTATTCAAATATTCTTTCACTTTGGGAAAGGTTCCTATTAATTTTATCAAAGATAAATTCTTTTAAATTTATTCTTTAATCTTCCTTTGAATATCACTTCAAACTAGTCGGGATTAGCGAACCACACCGAAGTAGTCATTTATTTTATTTCTCAATCCCAACCTATTTATCCCATGAAGTAAAACTAGTCATACTTCATATCTAACACCATGGTGTTATCGGTAAATTCAATTACCATTTCACGTTCAAATTTAATTAAAGATTTAACTATCGCCTGGAGCAAAACTGGCGATACTCCATTCTCGACCCTTTCAATCTAATTAAAGATTCATTAAAACTCCACTTAGTTTTAATCTTTAACTGGGTTAAAGAATTAGTGTCATTTAAAACACGGTTCACGATAAACCCAAAATCACATTCCATTAATTATCGGGTTAAAGAACAAGTGTTATTTAAAACACTGTTCACGATAAACCCAAAAATCAATACCAATTCAGTTCCAATTAAATATTATTTAATTGGTACACTTCATTAAATCTAAATAAAAAGATTTAATCTTTTTCTCAACTGGGCTTAAGAACAGTGTTAATGAAGACACCATTCACGACAAACCCAAATCACATTTGACATTAAATACAAGGCTCTGAATAGAAAATATATCGGCTTATATTCAATATCAAATTCTACGACCAACAAATATCGTATTGGAAATAACGATATAAATATATCTTTCAAATTCCCATAATAATATCTGTATAATCACGAAATCCAACATCGAAATATTCCACAGACAATTTCGATTCAAATCCATTCCAATTCAATTATTGGAAATTCTGGTTATTTTCAAAACCATTTCAAATCTAATTTATTTATTTTAAAAATAAATAAATTATTACTCTAGTTCAAAACTAGTTCATTTCGATAAAAATCTATTTTTATCTTTTCAAATATGGATTTTTTCATCCCAATCCTTCCCATATCATTTCTTATGATTTTACACAAATTATTACTATTTTTAATAATTTTATCAAGGCCCGTACAGTCGATTTCCATCAACGGCCATCGAACTGCACTTACATCGACCTTTTCCAAATTTGATTTGGACATAATTCCAAATCCAACCGTTAGATTTCTAATTTCTAATATTCGTTAGAAAGCTCTTTTCGATCCGAACCCAACGGTCCCGGATTTAGGAGAATCCGACGGTCGGATCTCCCGCAATATCCATTCGAAATCAATGGTCGAAATTCGCGAACTACCGCGACGCGGTGCGTTCTGTTCAGGCCATTATATATATATTATATATATTTCGTCGATTCCCTTTTAAAACGTATTATATAAATCGTTTTAAATTCGTTTCCAAAACGATTTCAACTTCATTTCAAATTCAAATCAAAATTGAACTTTTCCTCATAAATTCGTTTTAAATTCATTTCAATTCAAATCGATTTTTAATACAATTTTAGTTCGTTTTCAATTCAATTTGAATTTCAAATTAATTCAATTTCAATTCTAATTTCATTTCAAAATATTTGATTTTGAAATCACTTTTCAATATTCGTTATAAAAACGAATATAATCGATATAAATATCATTCACGTCAAAATGGCGTCAATCTAATCAACACGGCTTCATATATTTCTATTTTCAAATATTCTATTTCAAATATTTCTTTTTCAAATATTTCTATTTTCAAATATTCTATTTCAAATATTTCTTTTTCTAAATATTTCTATTTTCAAATATTCTATTTAAAATATTTCTTTTTCTAAACTGGAATGAGGCCCAATCAATTACCATAGATTTTATTTCTATGGATTTCCATATAACACATGTATATATCAAATGACATAATCAACCATCATCCAAAGTGCATTCTACACTGTATAAGCATCAAATATAAATATTCAACGCTCATAACAGTCTGTCAATCAATTGATCGACATACAACTAATTATTGGGACTAGTGTATGTCATATATCGTCCCAATACCCGTGTGGGGTTTTCAAACAATCAAACACAGATTTTATTTGTGCAGTTGGACGATGTGTAAAATTTATCATCCCAATCAATATCAGCCAAATGTGTGTATATAAACAAATCTTCCGATTTGTTTATTTTTATTTCATTTTAAATACACATTAAAAATTCTATTTTCCACTATAAAATATTTTAACTATATAAATATTTTATTTCATTTCACATCACACAATCAACTACACATCAAAATCAAACAAACAAGCATACAAGCCGCCCATGGTATGTGGACGACGGGTGTCGGGTGCTACTAAACACCGTCTGCATCCTAGTATATATTTTAACTAGAAAATTAAATTAAAAGTGAGAAGTTCTCACAGAGGGTTCCACTCCGCCGTGCTTTGCTTTTGAAATGCTGAATCATCTGAATCTATTTGAAATTCTACGGCAGCTCTTTTCACGCTGTTCATAATAAAAATTATATTTTTATTACTTCTTTTCAATAAATAAAAATCGTATTTTTATTTCTACTTCATATATATTTTTACAATGCTTATTTTATATAAAAATCTCAATTTATATTTTAAACAAAAACACTTCTTTATATAGTTAATTCGCTACAACACATATAAAGATCGTATTTTTATAATCTCTACTATATAAAGATAATATTTTTATATTCTAAAAATACAAAAATCATATTTTTAATACTCTTCATAAGTAAAAATCATATTTTTAAACTTCGCATATGATAAAAATCATATTTTTAAACTTCACATATGATAAAAATCATATTTTTAAACTCTACATTATATAAAAATTATATTTTTATTACTCTAGTATATGTATAAAAATCACTCCTTTGATCTTATAAAAATCACATCTTTCTTAGTTATAAAAATCTAATTTTTTACTTCATCTCCTATATAATAAAAAACGAATTTTTCCTTGTATAAAAATATAATCTTTTTCATTTTAAAAATCAAATCCTTTTAATGTTAAAAATTCCACCTTTCATGTTATAAAAATATACGATCTTTCATGTTCAAAATATACGATCTTTCATGTTCAAAATGCATAATAAAGTTGAAACTGATTTTACAACGCTATATTGTAATTTAATTAATTAAATAAATAAGAAAACACACCTCTTCAGAGGAGGGGAGGGCTCATCTCGAATGGAGGGTCTGAAATGGAAGGTGGAGAGGCGGCGGGGGCCACCAGCGATCGGTGCCAGGTGGGGCGGCAGGCCTCCGGCGGTTTCTAGAGGATGCGGGGGTTTTAGTTAGGGTTTGGGACCTCGTCACTTTAGAAGAGGAGAGAGAGACCAGGGGAGCGTCGGTGGGGGGGCCTCCATCGGAGGAGCAGCGGCGGTAGTCCGCCTGGAGGGCGGCGTCGCGGTCGACGAGGCTATCAGGTTTTTCTTTTTCTTTTTGAATATCGGGTTTGACTTCTTTGAAGAGTGGGGGGGCCTGGTTAAGGAGAAAAGGAAGGGGGAAATTATTATTTAATATATTTTAATTTCTAAAAGCGCCTTTTTATTTTGAACTCGAAATCAGACCCACCGACTGTTGCCCCTAGCTAATTACCCCAATTCTGAACATAATGGGATATGTATCGTGAGCTGATTCGACTGTTTCGATTAGTTTTAGTCAAAATCAAAATATAACTCTATATATTGAATTTGAACGCGCATTTCAATTTACCGGGGCCACATACTAACTAGAAAAATTCCCAAAAAATATTTTCTAGCTTCGTATTGACGATACGGTCCTAACAAAACTAATTTCGTCAAATTCCGAGACCGTTTGAAAAATGACCATTTTCCAGTCGATTAAATTCAACTGAAACTGGTCAAACGCATTTTCCTTTTCCACACTCTCAAATTGATTCAAAAAATTACGAAATTTGAAACCTAGCAATAATTTGACATCGCGGATCCAACAAAAGTGGTTTCGTCGAAAACCGAGGTCGCTTGCAAAATGGCTATTTTCAGGGGCCGAAATTCCATAGCGACTATTCTGAAATTTCAACTGGACATATCTTTTGATTCCCGCTATGAAATTCCAATCTTTCGGATTCGTTGGAAAGATAATCAAAAATAGATTTTTGGTTTCACTAAAATCCGGTTTATTTTGCACCCGGTACATTCATTTGAATTTTGAAATCGAATTATCGAACTACCGCGCCATTTTCAATTCCTTTTATAATTATAAATAAATATTTATAATTCAAACGACGCTCTATATAAATATATACGTTCTAATTCTATTCAAATTAAATTTCTTGTGGTTATTATTTAAAATAATTCATTTTAAATACTCAAAATTCGCTAAAGTTTCCAAAATAAAAATTTTAAATTGACTCGGATTTTCGGGTTATTACAATTAGATTCTTTCTATTATCCTACTTTAATTTTATTTGCACTTACCATTGGTGAAACCTGAAAATGAATGTTGTTAGTTATTACTTTATCTTTGGTTCCATTGCACATATGTTTGAGACCTCCACCTTTGAATTTAGAATCTGATTCTTGGTTTGATACGCTAAAATATCATTTTTGGTTAATTGATGGACACACACAGATAGAAAAGCAGAATTGAGATGAAACAACAGTTTATTATTGAAGAATTGTAATACAAGATGATACAAATTGTGTAGAGGTTTTGTCTATTTATTATACAAGAAATAAATGTAAATAGCCTTAAATAATAGACATGTGACCATTGCTTTGTTATAATGCGCATGTGACCGTTGCTTTGTTATAATGGGTATATGACCATTGCTATGTTATAATGGGTATGTGACCGTTGCTTTGTTATAATGGGAATGTGATCGTAGCTTTCCCATTCTTATTTCTTTCCTTTATTGCCAGCCTTCAAATTAGGGTTAGGGTTTGCAACCCTAATTTGCGATTCATGGACTGACGTTGGTAAAGAGTAAGCAATTTCAATCCTTCATTATATTGGTGAAGATAAAGGTAAGATCCAGGTATGAAAGTTCCATCTTTTACTTTGTATTTGTTTGTAACTCTTCGATTTCAAGTGTATCTCTGAATCTGTGGAAACTTTTGGATGAGAGTGATGTTGTAAATATGTCGGCCCCCTGATAGTAAGGTGGAATATGATTCACTTGTAAATTTTTCTTTTGAACTTGCTCTCGAACAAAATAGATATCGATTTCTATGTGTTTGGCTCGATTATGCTAAATAGGATATGTTGTCATGTAGATTGTGCTCAAGTTGTCACACCAAATTATAGGATTTCTGTTAGATGATAGTTTTAGCTCCTTTAACAATGATTGTAGCCATAAAATTTCAACTGCAGTACTAGCGCACTCCTATATTCCCCTTCTGTGCTTGATCTCGAGATGGTTATTTGCTTTTTAGAGCACCAAGAAATAAGCCTTCCTCCTATATAAATGCAATAATCAGAAATTGATTTTCTATCATCCATGTCTGTAGCCCAGTCTGCGTCTAAATAAGCTATAATGTTTAAGTCTTTGCTGCCTTTTAATGATAATCCAAAGTTGATTGTTACTTTCAAGTATCAGAGTATTCTTTCCACTACTGTCCAAAGCTCACTTCTGGGTTCCAGCAAAAATTGAGATACTTTATTAACATTGAAAGAAATATCAGGTCGTGTTATAGTAGCATATTGTAATGCTCCTACAACTCTCCTGTATTGTTTGATATTTGAGATAGCTTCTCCCCTGTTCTTTGACAAGTATTGGTTTGATATCATAGGAGTTAGTTGGTCATTTGCTTCAATCATGTTTGTCTTGTTTAGAAGCTCTGTAATATATTTTCTTTGGAAAAGATGAATTTCTTTATTTGATTTTCTTGTAACTTCTATTCCAAGAAAATAAGATAATTCATCCAAATCTTTTATTGAGAACTGATTGTTCAAATAATTCGGCAATTTTCTGATTTCAATTTCACTGCTGCTTGTGATAATTAAATCATCCACATATATTAATATATAAGTGGTAGATGATTCACTGATTTTTGTGAATAGCGATGTGTCAGATCTAGTAGGTGAGTAGCCTAGTGTTGTCAAACTTGTTTTAAGTCTTTCAAACCATACTCTGGGTGCTTGCTTTAGACCATTGGTTTCTTTATTCGGTTTACATACCAATGTTGGGTCTTGTGTATAGCCTCATGGTTGTTGCATGAATATATCTTCATGTAGATTCAAATTTAAGAATGCTTTGTTGGAATATAACTGCTTGATTTCCCAATTATTGCTTAATGATATAGTCAATATAAGTCTAATAGTTGATGATTTTACCACTGGTGAGAAAGTTTCAATATAATCAAAACCAAATTCTTGTGTGAATCCTTTTGCAACAAGTCTTGCTTTATATCTATTAATGGATCCATCTGATTACTTTTTCAATCTATGTACCCACTTGCATCCAATTATACTCTTGTTGTTTGGTGGACTCACTAGTTCCTATGTACAATTGTTCATCAATGCTTGATATTCTTCATCCATTGTCTTTCTCCATTCTTTGTGTTTGACTGCTTGTTGATAACTATTTGGCTCTTCTTCAGTAATGGCTGCAGTATAAATCTTTGGTTTGAATATGCCTCTTATTGATCTTGTTATCATTGGATGTCCAGTTTGATGCTGTGATGGTTGAGTTGGTGAGTCATTTTGTCTGTTGCTACAGTTTTGATTGCTATCAGTGCTGATTTCTTCTAATTATCTACAACTTGATTCTGTAGGTGATTGAATGGCGAGACTAGTTTGCTCTGACATATCATCATTAGTTCCATTATCACTGGGTGGCCTTCAGAATTACAAGCAGCCTTGTCATCGTTCTCTTGATGTCGTATGCTAGCAATGTTGTGCATATCAGGTATACTAACCTTTGGATTATATATTTTGGCTGTGGTTTGTATACCTGATATGCTATAAGGGAAAATATTTTCTTCGAAAATAACATGTCAGCTTGTAAATATTCTACCAGACTCGTCTATACATCTAAACTCCTTTTTGTTATTGCAATAACCTATGAAAGTGCAGGGTTTAGATCTATAGTCAAGTTATGATTATTATAAGGTCTCAAGTAAGGGAAACACACGCAAACAAATGTTTTTAGACTATTGTAATTAGGTTTGACATTAAATAGAATTTCTAGAGGAGTTATGATTTTCAGTAATTTAGTGGGCATTCTATTTATTAGATGCACAGCAGTACTGAAAGCAGTAGGCCAAAATTTAAGTGGCAAAGATGCTTGAGCTAACAAAGTTAAACCTTGTGATGACCCCAAACTTCCACAGTACGAAAGCAAGGATAATCATTGGAATACAAAACATAACAATAACAATAGAACAGAAATAGAGAATTATAGCAGATAAATTTCATCAAATTACACTGGAAATAATACATCATCAGAGTTACACAGCATAATCGGATCATACTTAGCATAGAATACAAATTTCAGCTTAATATAAAATGTCTGCAGCGGAAAAAAAACAAAATATACTAAGTGAAGTCTAAACAGCAAAATAGGAATGGTAATGTCCATCTTTAGCTCCATAGCTATCTAGAATGAATCTGCTAAACCTGTATACAAGGCCGCCCGTGTGGAAAAGAAGGCACCCGAGTTTACAAAGTGAAACAAACTACGAGTCAGTCATGGGACCGGTATGAGAAATCTTATTTAACCTATTTGATAATAAGGCTAATCGCAGGACCACGCCGCTAACGCGGAACGGGTTTACTCCATTGGATTGTCAGTGCATAAATAAAGCAAATCATCAAACAACTCAATGCTTTTTATAAAAATGAAACCATTATAAGATTCAAGTCCCATCACACAATGCAATGCAAACCGGAGGATAGAGTTTTACCTTATAATGGTCAAAATATGCTTGATACGATAAAACAAATTTGATATTATTATTAGTGTATATATGTTTTAGAAACATTTCAATCATAATATCAATCATAGACGGCATAGCTACCATACACTATGTTGCCGTACTATTTATACAATCAAAACCGCATGGGTCATATTGGAAGTTGGATTTCAATCATAAACCAAGGCAAAAGATAGTCATTACCGAATTCGAGACTCTCTAGCCCGAGTCTCAGGATCAGAGCTCGAGTGACCCATGGATCTTCAGGGCTAGTACACAAATATGTTAGTCGATTAATTATGCTTGGACAATACGTTTCCCCGCCCTATGGGGCGTAAATAGAGCCACTAGGGACTCAAATAACCAAGGCGCCTCATTCCATCATCCACATAAGTAAAAATGTCAGGGCTGGTAAGTCGCTGACATCACTTCTAGCTAGAAAGGAACGTATGTCCTCCCTCCAGTCCTTACTTCCGTTTCTGGTTCATACCGAGGTGTGAGGCTCGCGAAGTAACGTTATACATAAAGTTATGCCTAGATAGGCTGTGCTTTGATCATCAATCACAAGGCTCTGCTTTTCAACAATAAGCCTTGATCATTTGCATCTTGGCATGCCACATTGTCAATCCATACCATACCATTGATTTCTACCAATATATAACCTCTAAGCTCGTACATCTTAAAGATGGGTGTTAAACAACAAACAGATATATATTTAGCCGAGATCAATGAATACAGTATAAAGGAATACAACGTCAGACATATAATCCATTTACAAGTCCGTTCTGGGTCCGAACGAAATCGGAGGCACCTTATACGTCGCATATCCGAACAATCAACAATACGTCCGGACAGTTACCACTGTAGCTACTCCAATCATGGCATCAGTAGCCACACATCCATTTGATGTGAAGATCCTCGGTCTTCAACCACCATCTTCAAATCTTCAACTTCCAATCGTCGTATAATTATTTGAAATGAGATTTAACTCGGACTTTTCAAATAATTCTCGAATATATATAGTTTAAATCAATCTTTTCATTCCAAATGGTTTATAGTATTTTATAATGATTTAGCGCTATTTTTATTTATTTAAAAATAGCCATTTTTAATTAAACGACGCTTCGGGTCATTACATGGCCCTGACACTGTTTTCATCAAAATATGATTTAAACATTTCTCCAAATCTAACTATTGGATCTTAACAAATTTTACATCGTTGGATAGCTTTTTTCAAAGCGAACCCAACGGTTCCAGTTTTGAGGAAATCCGACGGTCGGATCTCTCGGTATAATCGTTTAAAGTTATGTTTTCAAATCGCGAACTGCAGCGCGCGATTCGGTTTATTTTAATTTATATTTATATAAAAACATATAAAAATAAATTGTTCAATGATTCAAACCAACTTCAATTCAACAGTGATTTCTTTTATGTGAAATCACACATTACATTAAAAATGCAATTTGTTTTTATCATTTATTAATTTACATTGAAAAATGTAAATTTTGATTCATTCATTATCTTACATTGAAAAATGTAAATTTCTATTCAATCTTTAATTTACATTGAAAATGTAAATTTTGATCTCATTTTCTGATTACATTAAAAATGGAATCCTTTTATTTAATTCTTTGATTACATTAAAAATGTAATCTTTTTAAATGTTAGTCAAGTTTCATTTTAAAACAATGTACATTTTCATGTCTTCACTCATTACATTAAAAATAGGATTTTTTTTGTAAACTAATTTTAATTTCAAACATGAACATTTTTATATATATTTTACATTTACATTGAAAATGGGATTTTCATTGACAACCTATTCTTCTTTTCAAAATATGATCATTTTCTACTTTACTACTTTACATTAAAAAATGAGATTTTTTTCAAAGTAATCAAGTTTTTATTCTAAAATTATGATCCTTTTTTCTAAATTCTACTTTACATTAAAAAATGAAAATTTTCAATGTAATCATATTTTCACTTTAAAGTTATGATCATTTTTGCTAGTTTGCTAACATTCCATAAAAATGAGAATTTCAATGTTAACATATTTTTATTTTCAAAATATGTACATTTCTCTTGTTTGCTACATTACATTAAAAATGAGATCTTTTTACATTACAATAAAATGTAATTTTCTTCTTTTCATGTATTACATTAAAATGTAATCTTTTCTTTTCTGATATAAAATAAAATGTGAATTTTCATTGGAAACAAACTTTCATTTGAAATGAATGAATATTTCTAATCTTTTCTTTTAAATGTCTCAATAACATTAAAAAGAAATCTTAAATGTAAAACATTATCGTAAGATAATGCTTCTTTTTCCTTACATTAATATGACATTTTAAATGTCAAACATTAAAAAGATATTTTAATGTAAACCATTTTTATATTCAATAAAATCTAAAAAAAATTAATTGTTCAAACAACTTTATGTCATATCATGGGTATTTCACAGCACAAAATATTTCATAAAATTTCGGCAGCATAATGGCAGGGTAATTAAAAACGGCACCGTCCCGATGTACGGCTCCTCGCTCTACCTTAAAGCCTCGCAGCTTTTGACAATGGGGATTTCAATAATCAAGTTCGTACGCAGACGAATATATATATATATATATATATATATATATATATATATTAATATCAAACAATTTCAATTTCTCTTTCTTTTCCAACCATAAACAACACCAAAATTAAATCAATCGCATATCACAAATCAATCAAGTCGTCCATGGTCTGTGGACGATGGATGTCAAGAGTTTCTAAACTCCGTCTGCATCCTAATATAATTTTATTTAATTTATTTCTGAATTCAGATATCTCACTGATTTGACGATGCCAAAATTGTAACAAGCTCTAAAAATTCTGCGGTCAGTTCTGAAATGTAGATCATATCGTTGCGATTCCAACGGATTCAGTATCGTCGAATTCTGTTAAGAAATGAACGAGTTATGATTTTACAAAGGTCATAAACAAATTTAAATAAAATAAATTATTTAATTAATTAAAATATACTTCTTCCTCTCTATTTAGATGAAGGCCGACAGGTTTCAATACCAAGGTTCGAAACTAGGTCAAGCTTTCGTTCAAAATTGGTAGCACTATCGGACGATCGGACTACACAGCGACGTCCGCCTTGGAGAGGCGCGCCAAGGCTAGAGAGGGGGATCACTTCGATCGCCGTGGGTGAGCTCGGCGGCGGTTCGATCGGCGTGTGTTTGGGGGCTCCGTTCTTGCGAAAAACAGCACCAAAAATTTCAAACCCGGTATGGATTCGAAGATGAGAGGATTCTCTACAAATTCCCCAAGTGGAGTGATTGATTCTAATGTGTGGTTGGGGAGTTATTTTGGAGGAAAGGATCAACGTTTTTAGGCCATTGAAATGTATATGAGGCGGCTACAGATGTACTAGGTTTGGGGAAGAATACTGTGTACGGTATATATATCGTATTTCTATTTTCCTTTAATTTTATTTAATTCTATTTAAATATCTATATCGCTTCTAACTCCAAATAAAACCGAACGAGTGACGCCCCCAGCTAAATATCTCCGCTCCGGACACAATGGGATATGTCCCGTCGGCCAATTCAATTGTCTTAGTAGGTTTTTCTTTAAATTTAATAATAAAACATTTTATTATTTAATTTGATCGTACATTTTAATTTACCGGGGCCACAGACTGACTCTAAAACTTCCAGAAAAATTATATTTAGCTTTGTTTTGACGATACGGTCTCAACAAAACTGATTTCATCGCATTTGAAGGCGGTTTGCAAAATGGTCATTTTCAAGTCGATCGAAATTAACTAAAACTGTCAAACCACATTTTCTTCTTCCATGCTCACATATTGATGCCAAAATTTTTGAAAATTGGAATCCTGCAATAATTTGACATTCCGGTTCCAACAAAAGTGGTTTCGTCGAAAATGGAGGTCGTTTGAAAAATGGCTCTTTATACGGGCCATATATTATATTAAATTCCATAGCGACCATTCTGAAAATTCAACTGACCATAACCTTCGATTCCCGCTATGAAATTTCAATTTTTCGGATTCGTTGTAAAGATATTCTTAAACAGATTTAAATATTTTTGGTTTCACTAAAATCCAATCTATTTTGCATCCCGTATGGTCAGTCAAAGTTTGAATTCAAATTTCCAAACTGTCGCGCTATTTCTAACTTCTTTTAGAATTAAAATAAAAATATTCATTCAAACTTCGATTTAAACAAATTTTTTAATCATTTTAACTTAAAATAAACTATTTCAACTATTAGAAATTCAATAAAATAGCCAAAATAAAAATTTTAAATTGGTTCTGATTTTCTGGGTTGTTATAGTCTCCCCAACTTAAGAACTTTTCGTCCCCGAAAAGGAAACTAGAGTAGAGTAGGAAACAAAACGGAAAATGTAAATATGGTAAAGGTACCTTGCACTAGAGCTAGTCAGAGATATTCACTCTGCACTGGGGATAAGCCTGTTTGATGTTATCCTCTGTCTTCCATGTACAGTCTCTAGGATCTCCACTCCACTGCACTTTGACTAGGTGAATTCTTTTGTTCCTCAGAACTCGGGTTTCTTTGCCAATGATCTTTACCGTCTCCCTTCTTACTGCCAAGTTCGGTGTAATCTCCAAATCTTGTTGTGTAGCTTCCTCCACAATCAAGTCTGGATCAGGCACATGCTTCCGGAGTTGGGACACATGGAATACATCATGTACCCTTGGCAACCAATCAGGCAACTGAACCCTGTAAGCGAGAGTTCCAGTCCTTTCTAGAATAGGCAATGGACCAATGAATCTATAAGCCAACTTCCCAGTCTTCCTAAAGCGGACAACTCCTCTTAATGGAGAAATTCTCAAGTACACATGATCACCAACAGAAAATTCTAAATCCCTTCTTCTTGTATCTACATAGCTCTTCTGTCGACTCTGAGCTGCTAGCAATCGCTCCTTAATAAAATCAACTTTGTCCGAAGCTTCACGGATGATATCGGGACCCAAAACTAGTCTATTGCCTGGTTCCACCCAACATGCGGGAGATTTGCATGGCCTGCCATATAATGCTTCAAATGGCGACATTTTCAAGCTTGTCTGGTAACTGTTATTATAAGAGAACTCGACCAAATACAAGTGGTCTTCCCATGATCCGCCAAAGTCAAGAATACAAGCCCGCAACAAGTCTTCCAGTATACGGTTCACCCTCTCCGTCTGGCCGTCTGTTTGAGGATGATAAGCGGTGCTCAGATTTAATGTTTTCCCGAGCTATCCTTGGAATGCTTCCCAGGCTTTACTAGCGAATATAGGGTCACGATCACTTACAATGCTACTGGGGACTCCATGTAGTCGGACAATTTCTTTGAAATAAATCTTCGCCAAACTTTGTGATGTTCTGGTTGATTTGACAGGAATAAAATGGGCGGTTTTTGTGAGACGATCAATCACCCATGTACTATCATTACCTTTCCTCGTTCGGGGCAATCCATCAATAAAATCCATGGAAATTTGATCCCATTTCCAACTTGGAACTGGTAGTGGTTGTTACAAGTCGGCAGGTTTTTGCTGATCACTTTTGACTTGTTGGGAAGTAGAACACCTACTGACATAAATGGAGATGTCTCTTTTCATAGATTTCCACCAGAATGTGCGCTTGATATCATGATACATCTTGCTCACCCCTGGATGAATACAAATCTTGGATTTATGACATTCATCCATTACTTCTCTTCAGAGCTCTGGAATATTCGGGGAACAAATTCGGCCTTTTAGCCTCAAATCCCCTTTGTCATCAACCTGGAAACTCGTGGGTTCGCCTCCCTTAACTCTTTTGCTAATCCTCTGAATAAATTCGTCTTCCTTCTAAAGAGCAGAGATTTTGTCAATCAATGTGGGTGTAATAATGAGACTGGCGAGGATAAGATTGGCGACGCCCGCATTCTTTCTGCTAAGTGCATCTGCCATAACATTGGCTTTTCCTGGAGTATACAAGATGTCTAGATCATAGGGTACAAGGAATTCAACCCAACGTTGCTGCCTCAAGTTCAAATCTCTTTGGGTGAACAAATACTTTAAGGATTTTTGATCAGTGTACAGTACGAACTTTTCACCCAAGAGATAGTGCCTCCATATCTTTAGAGAAAATACGATGGCCATTAGCTCAAAATCATAAGTGGCGTAATTCTTCTCATGCGGTTTTAACTGACGGCTAACATATGCGACTACTTTGTCCCTTTGCATTAGCACCGCACCAATACCGTCTTTAGAAGCTTCTCTCCAAACTTTCAAATCTTGATTGCCATCAATAATGGTCAACACTGGAGCAGTGGTCAACCTTAGTTTCAGGTCTTGGAAAGCTGCCTCACATTCGGGAGTCCAAATGAACTTTGTATGCTTCTTTGTAAGCTTCGTCAATGGACAAACTATCCTCGAAAATTCTTTAACGAATTTCCGATAATAGCTAGCCAATACCAGAAAACTTTCGACTTCAGTAGGAGTGCTAGGCTGTTTCCAATTTTGAATGGCTGTGATTTTGCTAGGATCAACTGAAATTCCTTCCTTCGATACTACATGACCGAGGAACTTCACTTCTTCTTACCAGAATACACATTTAGAAAATTTGGCTTTCAATACATTCTTTCTCAGAATTTCTAAAACTTGTTCCAAATATTTCTCATGCTCGGCAGCTGACTTTGAAAAGATTAAGATGTCATCAATGAAGACCAGCACAAATTTATTCAAAACATCCCGGAATACTCGATTCATCAAATTGAAAAAATAGGCTGGAGCGTTGCATAAGCCGAACGGCATTGCTAACCATTCATAAAATATGTCTGGACCTCTGAAAGCTGTCAAAGGAACACATTCTTCAGCAATACGCAATTGATGGAAACCTGTAGCTAGGTCCATCTTTGAAAACACTTTCGCTCCATTTAAACGATCCAGCAAATCATCTATACGGGGCAAGGGATACTTATTCTTGAGCGTCTTCTTATTTAAATCTCGTTAATCCACACACAGTCGGAGAGTACCATCTGACTTGGGAACAAACACTACTGCTGCACCCCATTCTGAGAAACTGGGTCTGATCAGACCCTTCCACAAAAGCTATTTGGTTTGATTGCTCAGTTCTTCTTTTTCTTTTGGCGTCATTCTCTGAATAGGATGTACAACTGGTCTTGCATTTGGAGCTAGGTCAATCCTGAAGTCAATTTCTCTCCGCAGAGATAAGCCATCAACTTCTTTGAACACATCCGCTTAATTTTTGACGATAGGAATATTTTCAAGAGCAGTGGGGGTAACTTCTAGAGTAGCCCAAAATTCTTTTCTGTCTGAACCTGAGCCTACACAAGGTATAACAATATTTCCTAGCTTCGTTTTAACTTTAACAAGTCTTTTAGCACATTTAACCTCGGCTTCATGTCTTGTTAACCAATCCATCCCAAGAATAACATTGAACTAAGAAAAATCCATGATGATCAAATTAATAGGGAACCGGTAACAAGAAAATGAGATCGGCATTTGGCAATATACGCCAAGGACAAGGGAACCACCGAACGGACTATGGACATTAATCGATTCTTTAAGATCCCTCGTTTTAAGATTGAGCTTCTTGACTGTATTACTCGAAATGAAACTTCGTGATGCACCGGTATCAACTAATACTGTGTCAGGGATATTTTTAATATTAAGAGTGCCTTTCAAAACATCTGGCCTTTCTTGGCTTGCTGAGGGTATTGAAGCTTCTACCACCTCATTGACTTAAGCCACTTTGGACCTTTTTGATAGTTGGCAATTTTTTGAAAGATGCCCCGTCTGATGGCAAAGATTGAATTCTCAATTCTCTTGAAACTTTCTATTGGGTTTAGACCCATCATTTTTTCGTTTCTTCGAAGATTTGCAATTTATCGATAAATGTCCTTGCCTATTGCAGTTAGAGCATATGGAAGTCGTTAACGTTTCTTTCTGAGATCTTGGCCTTTTCTTATTGGCTTTAGGCTTCTTGCTGACCTTAGGCTGCGTACTAGCCTCAGGGCTATCAGTTTACAACTTCCTTTTTCTGCTAGAGCTACTTCCTTCTTCATCTTCCGAACCATTTTGCTTATCATTATCCTTATAGCGACAAGCCATGGCTATTATTTCAGAAAAAGGGAGATGAATATGTGCAGTTACTCTATTTAGGTGTTTTCTTTGAAGCCCTTTGATAAATCTCCGATTTTTCCTCAAAGGATCTTGAATTAGTTCTAGGGCAAAGCGCGAAAGTTCTTCGAATTTCTCCTCATACTCCTGAATGGTCATATCACCTTGTTTCAGATTGTAGAACTCATCATATAACCGATCAATTTCTCTGGGAGGAGTGAAATTTTCCATGAATATTTCTTTAAATTTATCCCAGGTAATATTACCTTATGGATTTTCCTTAGTAACAGTTTCCCACCAGAATAAAGCTTTGCCTTTGAGTACCCAAGATGCCACTAATCTTTTCTGATTATCTCTCAACTTTATTTCTTTAAAAATTCTCTCAGCAGAACGCATCCATGCTTGTGTTTCAATAATGGATTCGTTGCCCGTGAACAGTTCTCCACCCAGATTTCAATACCTCTTTACTAGAGCTTCTAGATCTGGTTCTGGTTGTGGGAGCATGGCTAGCTCATTAGATTGTTGAACCAAAGATTTGCTTCTTCTGTTTCTGCCACTCATTTCTACTATGTCTGCAAATAGCAGACAAAGAGTCAGGCCAACAGAATAGATATTGTAAAACATAGAGACATATATTTAAATGTAGATGAATCTATGGGGGTGTATTTTTTTTACTCATTCTAGGACATTACTAGTCCTATCTATGATGAGTTATTCATTTTGGAATTCTGCTGATTCTATCTCTGATGAGTTTGTTTATATCTTATATTCCGAGCTAAGTTTAACCTGGCTCTGATACCAAATGTGATGACCCCAAACTTCCACAGTATGAAAGCAAGGATAATCATTGGAATATAGCACATAACAATAACAACAGAACAGAAATAGAGAATTACAACTGATAAATTTCATCAAATTACACTGGAAATAATACATCATCAGAGTTACACAGCATAGTCGGATCATACTTAGCATAGAATACAAATTTCAGCTTAATATAAAATGTTTGCAGCGGAATAAAAACAAAATATACTAAGTGAAATCTGAACAGCAAAATAGGAATGGTAATGTCCATCTTCAGCTCCATAGCTATCCAGAATGAATGTGCTAAACCTGTATACAAGGTTGCCTATGTGGAAAAGAGGGCACCCGAGTTTGCAAAGTGAAACAAACTACGAGTCAGTCATGGGACTGGTATGAGAAATCTTATTTAACCTATTTGATAATAAGGCTAATCGCAGGACCACGCCGCTAACGCAGAACGGGTTTACTCCATTGGATTGCCGGTGCATAAATAAAGTAAATCATCAAACAACGCAATGCTTTTTATAAAAATGAAACCATTATAAGACTCAAGTCCCATCACACAATGCAACGCAAACCGTAGGATAGAGTTTTACCTTATAATGGTCAAAATATGCTTGATACGATAAAATGAATTTGATATTATTATTAGTGTATATATGTTTTAAAAACATTTCAAGCATAATATCAATCATAGATGGCATAGCTACCATATACTATGTTGTCGTACTAGTTATACAATCAAAACCGCATGTGTCGTATTGGAAGTTGGATTTCCATCATAAACCAAGGCAAAAGATAGTCCTTACCGAATTCGAGACTCTCTAGCCCAGTCTCAGGATCAGAGCTCGAGTGACCCTTGGATCTTCAGGGTCGGTCCACAAATATGTTAGTTGATTAATTATGCCTGGACAATACGTTTCCCCACCCTAAGAGGCATAAATAAAGCCACTAGGGACTCAAATAACCGAGGCGCCTCATTCCATCATCCACATAAGTAAAATTGTCAGGGCCGGTAAGTCGCTGACACCACTTCTAGCCAGAAAGAAACGTATGTCCTCCATGTAGTCCTTACTCCCGTTTCTGGTTCATACCGGGGTGTGAGGCTCACAAAGTAACACTATACACAAAACTGTGCCTAGATAGGCTATTCTTTGATTATCAACCACAAGGCTCTACTTTTCAACAATAAGCCTTGATCATTTGCATCTTGGCATGCCACATTGTCAATCCATACCATACCATTGATTTCTGTCAATATATAACCTCTAAGCTCGTATGTCTTAGAGAAGGGTGTTAAACACCAAACAGATATATATTTAGCCGAGATCAACGAATACAGTATAAAGGAACACAACATCAGACATACAATCCATTTACAAGTCCGTTCTGGGTCTGAACGAAACCGGAGGCACCTTATACCTCGCATATCCGAAAAATCAACAATACATCTGGACGGTTACCACTATAGCCCCTTCAAGGTAGCTACTCCAATCATAGACATTAGTAGCCACACATCCATTCGATGTGAAGATCGTCGGTCTTCAACCACCGTCTTCAAATCTTCGACTTCCAATCGTCGTATAATTATTTGAAATGAGATTTAACTCGGACTTTTCAAATAATTCTCGAATATATATAATTTAAATCAATCTTTTCATTCCAAATCGTTTATAGTATTTTATAACGATTTATTGCTATTTTTATTTATTTAAAAATAGCCATTTTTAATTAAACGACGCTTCGGGTCATTACATGGCCCTGGCGCTGTTTTCATCAAAATCTGATTTACACATTTTTCCAAATCTAACCGTTGGATCTTAACAAATTTTATATCGTTGGAAAACTTTTTCCAAAGTGAACCCAACGGTTCCAATTTGATGAAATCCGACGGTCGGATCTCTCGGTATAATCATTTAAAGTTACGTTTTCAAATCGCAAACTACAGCGCGCGATTCGGTTTATTTTAATTTATATTTATATATAAATATATAAAAATAAATTGTTCAATGATTTCAAACCAACTTCAATTCAACAGTGATTTCTTTTATGTGAAATCATACATTACATTAAAAATGCAATTTGTTTTTATCATTTATTAATTTACATTGAAAAATGTAAATTTTGATTCATTCATTATCTTGCATTGAAAAATGTAAATTTCTATTCAATCTTTAATTTACATTCAAAAATGTAAATTTTGATCTCATTTTCTGGTTACATTAAAAGTGGAATCTTTTTATTTCATTCTTTGATTACATTAAAAATGTAATCTTTTTAAATGTTAATCAAGTTTCATTTTAAAACAATGTACATTTTCATGTCTTCACTCATTACATTAAAAAGGGGATTTTTTTTTGTAAACTAACTTTAATTTCAAACATGAATATTTTTAAATATATTTTACATTTACATTGAAAGATTTTCAATGACAACCTCTTCTTCTTTTCAAAATATGATCATTTTCTACTTTCCTACTTTACATTAAAAAATGAGATTTTTTATCATTGTAATCAGGTTTTCATTTTAAAATTATGATCCTTTTTTCTAAATTCTACTTTACATTAAAAAATGAGAATTTTCAATGTAATCATATTTTCACTTTAAAGTTATGATCATTTTTGCTAGTTTGCTAACATTCCATAAAAATGAGAATTTCAATGTTAACATATTTTTATTTTCAAAATATGTACATTTCTCTTGTTTGCTACTTTACATTAAAAATGAGATCTTTTTACATTACAATAAAATGTAAATTTCTTCTATTCATGTATTACATTAAAATGTAATCTTTTCTTTTCTAATATAAAATAAAATGTGAATTTTCATTGGAAACAAACTTTCATTTGAAATGAATGAATGTCTTTTCTTTTTAATGTCTCAATAACATTAAAAAGAAATCTTAAATGTAAAACATTATCGTAAGACAATACTTCTTTTTCCTTACATTAATATGACATTTTAAATGTCAAATATTAAAATGATATTTTAACGTAAACCATTTTTATATTCAATAAAATCTAAAAAAAATTATTGTTCAAACAACTTTATGTCATAACATGGGTATTTCACATCACAAAATATTTCAGAAAATTTCGGCAGCATAACGGCAGGGTAATTAAAACCGGCACCATCCCGATGTACGGCTCCTCGCTCTACCTTAAAGCCTCACAGCTTTTGACAAGGGGGATTTCAATAATCTAGTTCATACGCAGACGAATATATATATATATATATAATATCATCAATTTCAATTACTCTTTCTTTTCCAACCACAAACAACACCAAAATTGAATCAATCACATATCACAATCAATCAAGTCGTCAATGTCTGTGGACGACGGGTGTCGGGAGTTTCTAAACTCCGTCTACATCCTAATATAATTTTATTTAATTTATTTCCGAATTCAGATATCTCACATTGATTTGACGAAGCCAAAAATTGTAACAAGCTCTAAAAATTCTGCGGTCGGTTCTGAAATGTAGATCTCGTCGTTGCGATTCCAACGGATTCAGTTTCGTCGAATTCTGATAAGAAACAAACGAGTTATGATTTTACAAAGGTCATAAACAAATTTAAATAAAATAAGTTATTTAATAATATACTTCTTCCTCTCTATTCGGATGAAGGCCGACGGGTTTCAATACCAAGGTTCGAAACTAGGTCAAGCTTTCGTTCAAAATTGGTAGCACTATCGGACGATCGGACTACGCAGCGATGTCCGCCTTGGAGAGGCGTGCCAAGGCCAGAGAGGGGGACCACTTCGATCGCCGTGGGTGAGCTCGGCGGCGGTTCGATCGGTGTGTGTTTGGGGGCTCCGTTCTTGCGAAATACAGCACCAAAAATTTCAAACCCAGTATGGATTCGAAGATGAGAGGATTCTCTACAAATTCCCCAACTGGAGTGATTGATTCTAATGTGTGGTTGGGGAGTTATTTTGGAGGAAAGGATCGACGTTTTTAGGCCATTGAAATGTGTATGAGGCGGCTACAGATGTACTAGGTTTGGGGAAGAATACTGTGTACGATATATGGTATATATACCGTATTTCTACTTTCCTTTAATTTTATTTAATTCTATTAAAATTTCTATATCGCTTCTAACTCCAAATCAAACCCAACGAGTGACGCCACCAGCTAAATACCCTCATTCCGGACACAATGGGATATGTCCCGTCGGTCAATTCAATTGTCTCGATAGGTTTTTCTTTAAATTTAATAATAAAGCATTTTATTATTTAATTTGATCGTACATTTTAATTTACCGGGGCCACAGACTGACTCTAAAAATTCCAGAAAAATTATATCTGGCTTTGTTTTGACGATACGGTCTCAACAAAACTAATTTCGTCGAATTTGAAGACCGTTTGAAAAATGGTCATTTTCAAGTCGATCGAAATTAACTGAAACTGTCAAAATACATTTTCTTCTGCAACGCTCACATATTGATCCCAAAAATTTTGAAAATTAGAATCCTGCAATAATTTGACATTCCAGTTCCAACAAAAGTGGTTTCGTCGAAAACGAAGGTCGTTTGAAAAATGGCACTTTATACGGGCCATATATTATATTAAATTCCATAGCGACCATTCTGAAAATTCAACTGACCGTAACTTTTGATCCGCTATGAAATTTCAATTTTTCGGATTCGTTGGAAAGATATTCTTAAACAGATTTAAATATTTTTGGTTTCACTAAAAGCCGATCTATTTTGCATCCCGTACGGTCAGTCAAAGTTTGAATTCAAATTTTCAAACTGTCGCGCTATTTCTAACTTCTTTTAGAATTAAAATAAATATATTCGTTCAAACTTCGATTTAAACAAATTTTTTAATCATTTTTACTTAAAATAAACTATTTCAACTATTAGAAATTCAATAAAATAGCCAAAATAAAAAATTTAAATTGGTTCTGATTTTCCCGGTTGTTACAAACCTTATTCAACTATGTATCTATGTTTCCTCTCAAATATATCATTCTGTCCAGAAGTATAAGGACATGTTACTCTATGTATAATACTCACTTTTAAAATAATCTATCATGGGTTTGTATTCTAATCCTCCATCAGATTGCATGACTTTAATTTGATAGTTTATTTGGTTTTCAAACATATTGATAAAACTGATGACAACACTTTTCGTATTAGTTTTAGCTTTTAAAAAGTATATCCAAGTGTATCTAGTGTAAGCATCAACAAACGATATGCAGTATTTGTATCCATTATTAGAAAATATAGGAGATGGACCCTAAATATCAGTGGTATTGACCAAGTTTGGAATACATAGTTAATAAATCAGGGAATGGTAATTTGTATCTTTTTCCCATCTGGCAATAAGTACATACATAAAGTAATTTTGCGGGAATAAAATTTATTTTATTATCATTAAGAATTTTTGTTACAATGCTAGCACTAGGATGTCCTAACTTATAATGTCATAAGTCAAAAGTACTTCTAGTTTGAACTTCATCGGTTATAACAGTCAGATTACAATGTGGATGATTATTGATGGAAGTATTGTGGTTGCTGAGATTGAATTCATAGATTCCCATCACAGCATTACCTAGAAGAAGAATTTCCCTATTATTATGTCTCTAACTACACAATGTTTAGGGGAAAATTCAAAATATGCATTATTATCTTTAGCAAATTGAGACATACTAATTATGTTTTTCTTAATAGTGGGTACTCTTAGTAAATTATGCAAAAATGACTGCATATTACCAATGATACTATCAGTGCCAGTATGAGAGATTTTAACACACTTACCATTGCCCATGCTTATAGTTTGATTACCTTTGTATTCTTTGTTTCCAAGATTCAGGTTGTTTAGATTGTTAGTGATATAATGGCTAGATTATGAGCTTGGGTACCATGATTCATCTTAAATATGATCAGTGTTGTCAGCATGATTAGTTGCATCTCCCTGTCCTTGTGCTAAATTGGCAGTGAAATTGGTGTTTCTTTGACTGTTATTGTTGGCTTGGCATGAAATAGCACTTGATAGCAGTATGGTCAATCTTCTCACATATTTGACATTTTGGTCGATTGTTGTACTCCAACGTCCTCTTCCTCCACCACCTATCCATCTGGTGGCGGGGTTGCCCTCTGAAAGATTTGCTCGTTTATGTAATTATTATTTATCTGTGTTGTTTTCATTACTTTTATTAACTGCATAGTTAATATAGGAGTCACTTTCTTGAGCTTTCTTGCATATAAGCTTAGCTTCATGTGCTAATAAAATAGAATGAACATTATCAAGAGATGAGAATTACTTTTGTGAGGAAATTATGGATTCTACAACCTCATATTCTTTACTTAAGCCATTGAGAATAGTCAAGATTTGTTCAGAATCTTGCACTTTATGGCCAGTAGCTTCTAACATGTCACAAACGGATTTAATTTTGCTCAAGTACTCTCTCATGGTAATGTTGCCCTTCTTTATTTTCTGCAATTGTCTCTTATAAAACATGACTTTAATTAGCAACTGACTGGTTATTGAAGGAATTTTCTATTGTTGTCCATGTCTCATTAGCAGTTTTGCAGCCAATAACTTGTGGTAATAAGCATTGATTAATAGAGGATATTAGCTATGAAATGATTAAATGATCTTTCCTGCGGTATTTCATGTATTCTTCATTACTGACTATTTTATTCTCTTGATCAGTAATGAATTTGGTGGAACTGATAAAGTCTCCATGATGAAGCCTTCAAGGCCATAACCTTGGATTGCATTCTCGATCTGAAGTTTCCAAAGCTAGTAATTGTTTTCGTCCAATTGCATTGTAATTAGTTGTGACTGAGGGCTAATTACAGTTTTAGTGAGTTTGTCAACAATAATGAGGCTTTCAATCGTTCTAGTACCATTGTCAGAAACTGATGAAGCAGTATTGTAACACCGCGCAAATTCTATAACTGTGAAATTAACAAATTAAAGTATAATTAATTTGAAATCAAAGAACTAAGGGAAACGGGATACGCTATTACGTCTCGGAAAAATACGCGAAATAGAGTCCGAGTTTTCGAAAAACGGAGTCCGTATGAAGAAGATATGGCCTTCGGAAGTTTTGAATTAAATTTAAAATTCAAACAGAATAAAACAATTAAAAATTCCGAAGTGGGGCCCAATGGGCCAGGCGACGCACCCAGGTCGACTGGGCTGTCGACCTGGTCTAACCAGGTCGACAGGCCTGTCGACAGGGCTGTCGACAGGCCTGTCGACAGGCCTGTCGACAGGGCTGTCGACCTGGTCCAGAGCCAGGTCGAACCCAGTCTAACCCGGCTAGCCTATTCTCTGTTGGTCGATTTTCTGTGGTCTGCTTTGTCATTAGGGCTAGGTGGCAAGCTCTAATTGGTCTCTCCTTAGGATGAATGGCTACGATCTAACCTAGCAACATCAATGGTCCTAATCAGTTCACAACCTCTATAAAAACAACCCTAGACTAAACCCTAATCTATTCATTCATAAATAAGAACAAAGCCGCCATGTTGCTGAGGAGCGTCTAGGAGTAGCCACCAAATTAAAGAGAAGATTAGGAGGAAAATTCTAAAGCCTAAAGCAATTCAAGCAAATCAAATCAAACCGCATCTTCTTATTCCTAAATTAGAGAATTCGCCGCAACCATTGTAAGTAGAGTATTACTTTGGTATGAACAAATAATTGTGTTGGTTTGTATGCTTGAATTGTGGCAATAAAGTAATTCATATTTGTGCGTTCTTATCAATTTGAAATATTATATACGTTTGGATATTCTTGACTTATGTTATTCGATTATAAAGAACTACATGTGGTAGTTCTATGCAAGTATACGTTTGGAATATTTTGCAAATTATGTAATCCATGTTGAAGCTACATGTATGTAGTTGATTTAAATTCATGCTAGTTTGGGGCTTTGCTACTATGCCATCATAATGTGTATTTTTATACAAACATCATTTTTGTGAAGTAATTGGAATAAGTTTGGGTTATCATAATCCATATGAAATTATGTTAAAAATTGGGCATCATGTATTAAGCCATGCTTTTGTACTAGAAAACCTATTTGCTAACTTATGAATATGGCGAGGCTATGAATGATATTTGGCATAATTAAAATCCATGATTAAGTCTATCTTGTTTACAAGAATTTTATGATGACATATGTGGTACATAGCTAGGTTAGGTTCAAAAATCCCTTTTTTGCAAGTAAAAATCATGATTTCATGTTAGAAATATTTATGCCATGGTTATGTGAACAAATACTTATGCCATGCTTATGTTTGACATTATGCCATGCTTATGTTAGAAATATTTATGCCATGGTTATGTGAACAAATTTAACTATACTTATGCCATGCTTATGTTTGACATTATGCCATGCTTATGTTTGACATTATGCCATGCTTATGTTAGAAATACTTATGCCATGGTTATGTGAACAAATTTAACTATACTTATGCCATGCTTATGTTTGACATTGTGCCATGCTTATGTTTGAAATATTTATGCCATGCTTATGTTTGGCACTATGCCTAAATAAAAATATAGGTTCATGTGTCAATAATGATACCCAATTTAGATTCTTATCTCAACTACAAGTTCACATGCTTTGATTCATGTCACCTACGCTTTATGACCAAAGTATATATGCAAGTACACCAGTTTCTATTTTGTATTTCCAACGTCATATTGCAAGTTCATGCGCTCACCTTCCCCTTTTTGTGTATGTAATCACGCTTTAAGCCTCCCCTTTTCGCATGGCTAAATTGGGCTTTAAAAGGCTAAGCCCAATATATATGTAATAAACGGACGTGTAAAACGGGGGAAAATAACGTTGGGTTAAAATTACTAATGAATGGAAATATAAAATAGAAGGGCCCAAATTCAAGTATGGGTTGGGCCCATGATTGGTGTAACCTTTACACCATTAACTTAATAATGGGCCGCAAATATTTACATATAAATAAAGAAGAAAGACAAAATATGTAAATGTAGAACATACGATGTGTTTAACCCGAGGTTGGATTGAGTTGTGATGTAAACCTGCCCGGAACCGCCCGGCTGTCCAGTAGTCACAACAATACCTATCCAATGTGGGAGGTTAAACATGGAGCCCAATAAGGACCCGAGGTTAGACTGAGTTGTGGCGTAAGACTGCGCGGAACCAACCGGCAACAGGCAGCCACAACAATACCTGTCTAATGTGAGAGGTCAGGGCCTTAATAAGACAATTAAGGCTGAGTCAGGATTGTTAGGATTAAGTGAACTAAAGACTTAATCAAAATGGAACATGATAAACTAAACGGACTGGTGGGGGTTAGGTTAGGAAACACTTAACCAACTTAGCATGTTGGCTAGAGATAGAAAACCTAGTAACGGGGGACCCTTTTCAGCAGTAACCCCAGAAGGTGTATCAGGATACCCTGAAACTAGGCAGGGTGGGGCACGATTACTGGGCTGATTGTAAGAGGTCAAATCGACGGCGGTGGTGTAGCAGTGTAGGTTCTAACGGGGTGCGGGCGTGCACACACCCCGGCGCAGAAAAATAAGGCACTGGGCACCAGTAGCATACCTGTGCATTCTAAGGTTGTGTCGGGCCGCCGCCATGGGACTTGATACACCCCATGGTGGGACCAGCATAGGTAACTACAACATCGGGGGCCGTAAGACACATGTAACTATGCGAGTAGGAGCCGATCATCATTGAATGGATCACATCACCCTGATTATGGGGTGCCAGTTGGAAACTAGTTTATATGGGTTCAGAGATTAACATGGGGTACGATAGTATATTCGACCCTAGACAACTTAACCAAGTTATAGTGCTTTCCCACTTCTTGTTTATACTTATCATACCCAGTTCTTTATTCATAGACAGAATAGTACTAGACTTACTCAGGCTTTATGTCTGACTCTACTTTTCTTTCGTCTTCTTTTCTTCCGTTCCCCCCCCCCCCAGGTCCACAGGGAGGGAACACTGCAGCTTGACCAACCTTAACATCCAGCTTGAAGAGGAGAAATGTATTGCTTGGACCTTTTCATTTTGAACTATGGCTTTGGACAACCACTATGGGGGCTTTTGCAGTTTATCTATGTTTTATTTATGCTTCTTTAATAATGTAATCAAGACAGATTATGAAGGAGTTATGTTATGTTTTTGGAAAAGATGTAAGACAATCATGGTGATGTTTTGTAACACGTATTTGCTTTCATGAAATAAAAGTTGTTGATTTTCCGCTGTTTACAAATATGTGTTCTTATATCTGTCTTGTATATCTGTGACTTATAAACCTCCACCAAAATTAGGGCATTCCCTTTGAGAGTGACCCTAACGGAGGTGGGGTGTTTCACTTGGTATCAGAACATAGGTTTACCAGATAAGATAAAAAGTTTTGAAAAAAATTATTTTCAAAAAGGAAATTTAAAGAAGCATTTTTAAAAAGAAAAAAATATTATCTTATTTTAAAAAGGCAAAGTCCACTCCCCAAAGCCATAGGTACTATCTCTTATCCTTCGTTTTGAATCTATCCTTTTTGTTTCAGCATTTCCCAAGAACTTAACTTGCCGGAAGGGGTACCAATACCTGGTTGGTTTAGACGGTTCTTAGAAGCTAGGGCCACTCAGCCAGGTCCTACCGTTCCTCCTCCCCCAGCTGAAGGAAATCATCCAGCGGCAGCAGCACCTTTTCCTCCACCTCCTCCACGGGGAAACACGTTTGCTAAGATATGTAAAGATTTTAAAGCTATGGGAGGAAGGGATTTCCATGGAACTGAGTCCTTCGTGGCAGCTAGAAATTGGCTGAAAGAAACGGAGGACCTATTCATCATCTTTGAGGTAGAGGATAGACAAAAAGTACAATTGGCAGTATGGCTATTGAAGGGCGAGGCTTCCTACTGGTGGGAAGTCACTAATGCTGAAAGACCAGTGGAGACATGGGAGGACTTTAGGGCAAGGTTTGAGACTAAATTTCTCTCAGATGCGGAAAGAAGTTTGCAGTTGGAAAAATTCTTATTTCTTAAGCAAGGGGACAAGACAGTCAGAGAGTATGTGAATCAGTTCGATGAGCTGGCTAGGTTTGGGCTTGACCTAGTCAACACCCCGCACAAGAAGGCTCTCCGTTTCGTCAAAGGGTTGAATGAGCCATTACACAGTTTGGCCATGACCCATATACCCATGGGAGCCACGTATGAAAGATTGGTGTAAATGGCATTGCTAAATGAAGAGGACAAGGGCAAAAAGGAGACAAAGGCAGAAAGCTCTCAAGGGAAGAAAGAGGGTTTGCAGCCTAAGAAGACAGACTTTAAGAAGGGCGGGAAAGGCAACAAAGAGAAGAGGAAGTGCAATTTCTGTGGCAAAGTGGGGCACTTAGTAAAGGACTGCCGGAAAAAGAAGGCCAAGGAGAATGGTGGGTGCTTTTCTTGCGGTGAGACAGGCCACAGGGCTAAGGACTGCCCAAAGAAACGAGGACAGGGGCAGAGGGCTGGATCCACCCCAGGGGCACAGGTTCATGTGCTGGAAGCGCCACCTCTGCAACAGCGAGGTATAAGTACTTCTGTAGAAAGTGTAGTTTATCTTTATGATCACCCCGTTCGCACTTTATTCGATTCTGGCGCATCACACTCCTTTATCTCGTCTGCTTTAGTAGAATCCCTGCACCTAAAAACTAGTATGGTATAGGACCCCTTAATTGTTTCAAACCCAATTGGGGGCCCAGCTCATTTGTCTATGATCTGTGTGGGATTGAAAATTTCTATTCTAAGTGTAGAATTTCAATGTAGTGCCTTTGTTTTGGGCTTTTCGGGTTATGGTTTGATTTTGGGTATGGATTGGCTATCCAGTAATGGGGCCATCCTTGATTGTGAGAAAAGGGTTGTTAGGCTCCTAACCCAGCTCGGTAATACTTTGGAAATTTCTTGTAATCCCTCGTAGCGGTTATGCTTAGTTATCTTGAATCGCTAGATGCCTCTGTTGAAAATTTGCAATCAGTTAGAGTGGTCTGGGAATATCCGGATGTCTTCGAAGAGGTGAAGGGCTTGCCTCCGAAGCGGGAAATAGACTTCCGCATATATCTTGTAGATAATGCAAAGCCCGTTGCGTTGCCCGTTAGACACATGGCTCCACGAGAAAGGAAAGAGCTCAGTAAACAGATTAAAGAGCTTCTAGAAAAGGGGTTCATTAGGAGGAGCATTTCAGAATGGGGTGCTCCAGTAGTGTTCGCCACTAAGGCAGAAGGTTCATTTCACTTATGCATGAGTCGTAAAGAATCACCTTAGTAAGTTCATTTAGCAACATAGTTGACATTTGTTTATTTTCAAGAGATAATTCATCTATGTGGAATACCTTCTAGTAAGTGAACAAGATCCAAGATTCACTAGCGAATTTTGGAGAGCTTGCATGGAACCATGAGTACGCAGTTAGGTTTGAGCCAAGTATACTAGAAGGAGAATAAGTGAAAAAGGGACGAGAGGCAGCAGTGAAATAGGTCCCAACTCATATTTTGGAAACAAGAATTAAGAAGCTACGAAATTGTGAAGTTAAAGACGGACAAAGCATAATGGAGTTAAGCTCAAGAAATGCGACTTAGAAGATTGAAGACTAGATTCGTGCATAATATCTCTTCTTAAGAGTATATCCTTGATCCCTCTCTTCCTGTAGAGCTTACTTGCATAGTATCTTTTCGGTACATCCTCTCGGTCCCATTCTCAATCCAATTTCTGTTGCAAACCACATAGGGAGTATGACTCATCTGTTAGTAACACATGTTGGGGCTCGAGGGTGTTCATTGGGTTGACTAAAGTTTTTGGGTTTTATAGGATACAGATTGGTCTTAGGAAGGGACTCCCTTATGACCTAAAAGGAGTCCATCATGCTTAGTTTCCTAGAATCACATATGGTGGTTGGGTTGAGTAACTCTTTGGGTGTCAGTCTGATGTTGATTTCGGTCTTCGGGGCTGATGCTTAGAGAGTTCTTCTCCTAATCAATATATATGTGGCATAGGTTTTCAGTTTTGACATTGCCTAATGGGCACAAAGTTTTTACTTGCTTCTATCATTCGACTATACCTTTAGATAGGAACAATTAGGAAAATGGCCTATAGATTAGAGCTACCCGAGAAGTTGGCTGGAGTCCACAACGTTTTTCACGTTTCACATCTCCGAAAATATCTACATGAGTCAGCTGAAGTGGTAGAGCCAAATATCCTCGAAGAGGCCGAAGTGGAACGCGAAGCAACCATAAGAAAAGTTCCAACCCGCATATTAGGAACGGAAGTGAAGAAGCTACGCAACCGCGAAGTCAAGCTCGTCAAAGTTCAGTGGAGCGACGCCGAGGAAGACGCGACTTAGGAAACTGAAGCTAGAATCCGTACAGCCTACCCTTTTCTGTTCGAGGGTACATCCTTGATCTTTCCTTTTCCTTAAGTTGCGCTTTTATCTATCTTTTTAGACATATTTCCTCGACCTTATCTTTTAGGTAGAAATCCCTTTGGATGGAAACATGTAATTGAAACATGTTATGGATGATGGTTGCAAGTGGTTGCAAGTGATTACTAGTGGTTGCTCGTGGTTGCATATACACACACAATCTAGGGTTTTAGATCGGCTCAGTCACTTCATATTGCATATGCATATATGTTTGCATTCGTATATGGTTGAACTTTAATGTGTTGACATGTGGATGTTGCATTTGTATTGAATGATTGTGCACTCATGTAGAATCAAGAATAGGAAGATTTGCATACATAATGGATTCATGGCACTTACATAATTCGCATTAAGGAGGTCAACTGAATCAGTAGACCGCCTGATTTTGCATTAGATAAGTACATGTACACACACACTTCGCATATGATCATGAAGCATTAGAAGTCTTTTAAGGACAATGGATGCTCGTGTTTGATGGATGAGTAGATGGATGATTGGATGTTAGGATATACATTCCTCCTAACTTGAAGATTTCGGGGACGAAATCCTTTTAAGTGGGGGAGAATGTAACACCCTGCAAATTCTATAACTGTGAAATTAACAAATTAAAGTATAATTAATTTGAAATCAAAGAACTAAGGGAAACGGGATACGCCATTGCGTTCGTCTCGGAAAAATACGCGAAATAGAGTCCGAGTTTTCGAAAAACGGAGTCCGTATGAAGAAGATATGGCCTTCGGAAGTTTTGAATTAAATTTAAAATTCAAACAGAATAAAACAATTAAAAATTCCGAAGTGGGGCCCAATGGGCCAGGCGACGCACCCAGGTCGACTGGGCTGTCGACCTGGTCTAACCAGGTCGACAGGCCTGTCGACAGGGCTGTCGACAGGGGTGTCGACCTGGTCCAGAGCCAGGTCGAACCCAGTCTAACCCGGCTAGCCTATTCTCTGTTGGTCGATTTTCTGTGGTCTGCTTTGTCATTAGGGCTAGGTGGCAAGCTCTAATTGGTCTCTCCTTAGGATGAATGGCTACGATCTAACCTAGCAACATCAATGGTCCTAATCAGTTCACAACCTCTATAAAAACAACCCTAGACTAAACCCTAATCTATTCATTCATAAATAAGAACAAAGCCGCCATGTTGCTGAGGAGCGTCTAGGAGTAGCCACCAAATTGGAGAGAAGATTAGGAGGAAAATTCTAAAGCCTAAAGCAATTCAAGCAAATCAAATCAAACCGCATCTTCTTATTCCTAAATTAGAGAATTCGCCACAACCATTGTAAGTAGAGTATTACTTTGGTATGAACAAATAATTGTGTTGGTTTGTATGCTTGAATTGTGGCAATAAAGTAATTCATATTTGTGCGTTCTTATCAATTTGAAATATTATATACGTTTGGATATTCTTGACTTATGTTATTCGATTATAAAGAACTACATGCGGTAGTTCTATGCAAGTATACGTTTGGAATATTTTGCAAATTATGTAATCCATGTTGAAGCTACATGTATGTAGTTGATTTAAATTCATGCTAGTTTGGGGCTTTGCTACTATGCCATCATAATGTGTATTTTTATACAAACATCATTTTTGTGAAGTAATTGGAATAAGTTTGGGTTATCATAATCCATATGAAATTATGTTAAAAATTGGGCATCATGTATTAAGTCATGCTTTTGTACTAGAAAACCTATTTGCAAACTTATGAATATGGCGAGGCTATGAATGATATTTGGCATAATTAAAATCCATGATTAAGTCTATCTTGTTTACAAGAATTTTATGATGACATATGTGGTACATAGCTAGGTTAGGTTCAAAAATCCCTTTTTTGCAAGTAAAAATCATGATTTCATGTTAGAAATATTTATGCCATGGTTATGTGAACAAATACTTATGCCATGCTTATGTTTGACATTATGCCATGCTTATGTTAGAAATATTTATGCCATGGTTATGTGAACAAATTTAACTATACTTATGCCATGCTTATGTTTGACATTATGCCATGCTTATGTTTGACATTATGCCATGCTTATGTTAGAAATACTTATGCCATGGTTATGTGAACAAATTTAACTATACTTATGCCATGCTTATGTTTGACATTATGCCATGCTTATGTTTGACATTATGCCATGCTTATGTTAGAAATATTTATGTCATGCTTATGTTTGGCACTATGCCTAAATAAAAATATAGGTTCATGTGTCAATAATGATACCCAATTTAGATTCTTATCTCAACTACAAGTTCACATGCTTTGATTCATGTCACCTACGCTTTATGACCAAAGTATATATGCAAGTACACCAGTTTCTATTTTGTATTTCCAACGTCATATTGCAAGTTCATGCGCTCACCTTCCCCTTTTTGTGTATGTAATCACGCTTTAAGCCTCCCCTTTTCGCATGGCTAAATTGGGCTTTAAAAGGCTAAGCCCAATATATATGTAATAAACGGACGTGTAAAACGAGGGAAAATAACGTTGGGTTAAAATTACTAATGAATGGAAATATAAAATAGAAGGGCCCAAATTCAAGTATGGGTTGGGCCCATGATTGGTCTAACCTTTACACCATTAACTTAATAATGGGCCGCAAATATTTACATATAAATAAAGAAGAAAGACAAAATATGTAAATGTAGAACATACGATGTGTTTAACCCGAGGTTGGATTGAGTTGTGATGTAAACCTGCCCGGAACCGCCCGGCTGTCCAGTAGTCACAACAATACCTATCCAATGTGGGAGGTTAAACATGGAGCCCAATAAGGACCCGAGGTTAGACTGAGTTGTGGCGTAAGACTGCCCGGAACCAACCGGCAACAGGCAGCCACAACAATACCTGTCTAATGTGAGAGGTCAGGGCCTTAATAAGACAATTAAGGCTGAGTCAGGATTGTTAGGATTAAGTGAACTAAAGACTTAATCAAAATGGAACATGCTAAACTAAACGGACTGGTGGGGGTTAGGTTAGGAAACACTTAACCAACTTAGCATGTTGGCTAGAGATAGAAAACCTAGTAACGGGGGACCCTTTTCAGCAGTAACCCCAGAAGGTGTATCAGGATACCCTGAAACTAGGCAGGGTGGGGCACGATTACTGGGCTGATTGTAAGAGGTCAAATCGACGGCGGTGGTGTAGCAGTGTAGGTTCTAACGGGGTGCGGGCGTGCACACACCCCGGCGCAGAAAAATAAGGCACTGGGCACCAGTAGCATACCTGTGCATTCTAAGGTTGTGTCGGGCCGCCGCCATGGGACTTGATACACCCCATGGTGGGACCAGCATAGGTAACTACAACATCGGGGGCCGTAAGACACATGTAACTATGCGAGTAGGAGCCGATCATCATTGAATGGATCACATCACCCTGATTATGGGGTGCCAGTTGGAAACTAGTTTATATGGGTTCAGAGATTAACATGGGGTACGATAGTATATTCGACCCTAGACAACTTAACCAAGTTATAGTGCTTTCCCACTTCTTATTTATACTTATCATACCCAGTTCTTTATTCATAGACAGAATAGTACTAGACTTACTCAGGCTTTATGTCTGACTCTACTTTTCTTTCGTCTTCTTTTCTTCCGTTCCCCCCCCCCCCCCAGGTCCACAGGGAGGGAACACTGCAGCTTGACCAACCTTAACATCCAGCTTGAAGAGGAGAAATGTATTGCTTGGACCTTTTCATTTTGAACTATGGCTTTGGACAACCACTATGGGGGCTTTTGCAGTTTATCTATGTTTTATTTATGCTTCTTTAATAATGTAATCAAGACAGATTATGAAGGAGTTATGTTATGTTTTTGGAAAAGATGTAAGACAATCATGGTGATGTTTTGTAACACGTATTTGCTTTCATGAAATAAAAGTTGTTGATTTTCCGCTGTTTACAAATATGTGTTCTTATATCTGTCTTGTATATCTATGACTTATAAACCTCCACCAAAATTAGGGCACTCCCTTTGAGAGTGACCCTAACGGAGGTGGGGTGTTTGGATCCTATTAGATGCCATAATCATATACAAAGAAATCCCTATAATTTCAATTTTTGATATTAATTTTGTAGTATTCCAAATTTTCTTAATTGTTGTATTTTTATTGTTTGAAGGATAATGATTCTTATGATATAATAATTAAAGCTTTTTAACATTACAGTTAATGTTAATTATGATATTAATTATACTAAGATTTCATGTATACATCACTTATCCTTTTCTCTGTGGTTGTTTCTAACTAAAATATTTAGATACAGTAATTCTCAAGTAAAATAAAGACGAAAAATATATTGTTTTTGAAGTACATATCTTCGGAGAGAGAATTAGCGGTGAGAATCATGAAATAGAGTAAAATATTGTTAAGATTTGCATAATAAACTCATTAATACTATGAATATGCATTAGAAAGTAGCTGTTATATGTGCATTTACATATTCGTGCACAATCCTTTACTATAATTTGAAGTATTTATATACTATGGCTTGCTCGGTGAGGTTTGTAGAATTTTCTTTTAGAAGGAAACCAAAGTAATTAAAAAAAAAGAGTTGACATTAGACTATGTAGTACATGTTTATTAAACTATAAATGTTAACTTATTAAAGTTATAAATGGATTTCAAAATTTAATCACCTGGATTTAGCTGACACTATGACGTTGCTGGCATTCAATTTGCAACAAACTTTCATTGCTGAATGCTGGCATTCAATGCATAGGTTCCGATTACCCCTCCCATGCAACAACCCTTCAAAAAGTATAACATCATACATCAGTTGGCTTTAAATAAATGATGCGGCTTATTCCCATACAGCTCACGTCCTGCCCAAACCATGCAACCTGCTCCTATATTTTATTATTTGCTCTCAGTGTTTAGCTATTCCAAGCTGCATATAATAATGTATATATTGTTCCTTCTGTTTGCGGTTTTATTTTTTCTGTGTATATTAATTCCTTTGTATATGATTATGACCCTCCTCTATTAGATGCTTCTTTCATCAGGAAAAATGTTTGGATCCATAAAAAATGATATTTTATTAGTTGCTTTTTTGTTTGATATGTTACACGGTTATGATACATTTACCAGTAGATCAGTATTTTGGAGAAGTTGGTGGGAGCTATGAAGGCCTTGGGCGTGGCTGCGTGAAGTTAATTCCGGCTGTAGGGATTTCTTTCATGTGTTATGAGGCTCGCAAGAAGATATTGATTGATAAGGAGGATGATATGTGAGATTTTTTGAAAAGACAAAAGGGGAAAGGTCTTTGCGTGTTTTGATAGGGTAAGAGTTCAGTTCAAATTGGTATTGATTATTTAGCCTATGTTTTGGTGCTTCTTGGTAACCAAAATATGTAATGTTCTCTTTTTTGTATCTTATTTTTCAAAAAATTAAATGTATGACTCAATTTTAAAAAATTGAAATTCTGCGTTGAGAATAAGAGTAGCTTAATATCATTCTACCGTTTCTTCCTTCTTCTTTTTTTACACTTACCATTGGGTATGTGATTGTTTATTTAGATTTCTATTGAAGCGATCGGTTAAACCTTAAAGAATATATTTTATCATGTGTCGTGAGTCAAGGATAAAGGTGAAATTGGCTGCTATAGTGGCGTACAATGTTGCGTGACAGTAAGAGGGTTTAGTTACAGTCGTTTGGTCAAAATAAACTTTTGTAACGCCAAAAAATACATTTTCTGTAGGAATTATTTTCTCCGTTGTTTTTAATAGCTCGAATTCTAATATCTAAATTTTCCTTTAAATATCATTCAAATTTACCATCAATAGCGTATTTCTACTACAATATTTTGGATAGATCTAAATACATTATGTAGAAAATACAATAAATTTTAAAAAAGCAACAAATTCTTAAATCAATCATGTTTTTGTCGATTAATTTAATAACATTACATTATTTTAAATTATATAATTAAATGTGTTAAAATTGGACGATTTGAATCTATGTCAATTATGGAGAAGATTTTAATTGATTCTTGTAATCAATTAATTATGGGCAATAAATTGGAAAGATATGGGAGAGATATTTGATTTGATTAATCAATCAAATCTTAGTATATATGGCAACAAATTTGGATGGAATGAGAAGATATGTTATTTGATTTGAGTAATCTATAAAATATATGTATGCTGGGAAACTATCATAGATATGCAAGATTTGCATTGACACCACATCAAGTAAATCCGGAAACTTTTCATGTTTATCTTTAGGAAAGTGTTCGTCCTTACTCTTATAAATAGGAAGGCATTTGCTCATCCTTTCAACAACAAGCCAATAGTGCTCTCTTCTTCATATCCTCTATAAGATCCATATTTCTGTACAAATTATAGGGTGAGAAATATATAATGAATGTTTGTATTCTTCTCTTATTGTACTCCCTCTTGATCTGAAGAAAGAATAAAAGAAGTTATTGGGTCTCCGTGGACGTAAGATATTCATATCTGAACCACGTTAAATCTTCTGTGTCTCTTATTTCTGCTATTGTTTCTATGAGGCTGCATAATTGATTCATGTTCTTTTGTGTTGACTTCCATTGGTATCTAAATAGATAAGACTAGATCCTGATCAAGTACGCTTCTGCCCAAATTAATAAGAATTACACAATAGTTTGGTATCAGAGATAGTGTTATTGTTCCTGTTTGGATATTAATGGCTACTTCTAGTAAGTCTATTGGTAGATCTGATGTCAATTATGGAGTAACTCGTTTTGACGGAAAAGGAGATTTTGGTACTTGAAAGATGAAGATGGAGGCTGTATTGAAGAAGGAGAAGACGTATATAGTTGTTTCTAAGCCAAAGAATTTGAAAGATATGGATGCCGGTGATCTGGATGAGATGGAAGATGAAGCTCTCACAACAATTCAGTTGAGTCTTTCAGATGAAGTTCTTAGAGAATTTTCTCAAGAGAAGACGGCGAACGAACTATGGGATGCATTATCATATGCGCATCATGAAAAGTCTCTCACTAATCGGATTAGTCTACAATAACTTTATTTTTTCAAGATGAAGTATGGAGCTGATCTTATGGAGCATGTAGATGCTTTGACCACTTTAGTTATGAACCTGAAGGCAGCAAATATTGATATTACTGATGAGGCACAAGTTGCAATCCTCCTATGTTCCTTGTCTAAGGAGTATACTGCTTTTGTTAATTCCATGATTTACGGCCATAGTAAAATTAGCCTTTCTGATGTAAAGTTCAGTCCTCATAATGAAGTGTTAAGACGTAGATTGGCGAGCATTGGAATTGATAGTGATACTCAAGGCTTATCTGTTCAGAGAGGTAGAAGTCAAAGCAAGTCGAAGAAAGGTGGAGGACGGAATACTTCGACGTCTCGGTCTAGGGGGCCTAAGAATTTGACTTGCCATTATTGTAAGAAGCCCGAGACTTTATTGCATAATGTCCCAAGCTTAAAGGAAGAAGAAAAGAACAAAAGCAAGCTTCAACCTCCACAGCGGAGAAATCAAATACAGAGAGTGACACTTACGTGTTTACAACTTTTGGCTCTTCTGGGAAGAGCACCCTATGGTTGATTGATTCTGGCGCATCCTATCATATGACACCTGATAGGAACTCTTTTTCCACATACTGTGAGATTAATGGAGAAGAAGTTCTGATGGGTAATGATGCTTCTTGCCGTATGATTAGTGTTGGTATGTAAATATCAGGATGTTTGACGGTATTATTCGAACCATTATTGATGTTAGGCACATACCTGATTTAAGGAGGAGCTTGATTTCTATTGGGGCGTTGAGTAGACTTAGACTAAAAATTGTAGTTGAAGAAGAGAAGACGAAAATATCTAAGGGTTCCATGATTGTTATAAAAGGAGTGAGGACAGGAAATCTCTATTTACTAAAGGGCACTATTGTAGTTGGCGAATCAGCTTCAGTTACTTCAATTAATTCAGATTCTCCCAGATTAGGCACTTGCGGATGGGTCACATTAGCGAGCGCATCATGGATGAGCTAAGAAAGAGAGGTTTGATTGACGGAGTTCCAAAGGTCTCTTATTTCAGAAATTTTGGGAGTAAATGTTTTATTTAAAATACTAAAGGTAATTTAGATAAATTTGACCCTAAATCAGAAAAAGGAATATTTATTGGATATTCAAATAGAAGTAAAGCTTATAGATTTTTTATCTTAAAAACTAATACTATTAAAGAAACATCAAATGTATCTTTTGATGAAATTTATAAAGATTTGAGTCAAAATGAAGATGAACTTGATAATAATGATGAATCAAATAAAATAAATAATAAAATTAAATAACCTAATAAAAGAATAATGCTTTTAATAGATCACCCTATAGAAAATAATCTAGGATATATTGAATCTGTAGTAAGAAACATAAATCAATTAAACAATATGAGAAATATGAGTAATATAGCTTTTATATCAACTATTGAACCTAAAAATCCAAAGGAAGCATCATCTGATGACTCATGGATACTTTTTATGCAAGAGGAATTCAATCAATTCACCAGAAATGATGTACAGGAACTTGTTCCTAGACCAAAGGTTAAAACTATATTAGGAACTAAATGGATATATAAAAATAAAATGAATGAACTTGGTGAGCTCGTTAGAAATAAATCACGATTAGTTGCTCAGGGAAACTATTAGGAAGAAAGAATAGATTATGACAAAACTTTTTTCCTTGTAGCAAGATTAGAAGCTATTAGAATTCTACTTGCATTCTCTAATCATAATAATTTCATATTATTTCAAAATGGATGGCAAAAATGCTTTCCCAAATGGATTTGTTAAAGAAGATGTTTATGTTGAACAACCCCCGTTATACGAAGATGAAAAATTTCCTAATCATGTTTATAAATTAAAGAAAACTTTATACGGTTTAAGACAAGCTCGTAAAGCCTGATATGACGGTTTAAGAACTTATTTATTACAATCAGTTTTTGAAATTGGTAAGGTAGATAATAAAATAGTTATTAAACCAAATGGAAATGATATTCAACTATTACAAATCTATGTAGATGATATAATTTTTGGATCTACTAATAATAAAATGAATCAAGAATTCTAAGAAATTATGAGTAGAGAATTTGAAATGAGTCATATTGGAGAACTTACTTTCTTCGTAGGATCACAGATTGGACGATTAGATAAGAGAATATTTATTAATCAAGAAAAATATGTTAGGGATCTAATTAATAAATTCAATATGGCTAGTACTAAAGGGAAATCCACTCCTATGACAACTAATGAGGCCTTAAGTAAAGATGACTCTTCAAACGATGCAGATCAAAATTTTATAGAGGAATGATAGGATCTCTAATATATATATAACTACGGGTAGACCATACCTAATGCATAGTGTTTGTCTCTGCGCTAGATATGGATCACAACCTAAGGAAACTCATTTGAAATCCCTAAATCATACTTTAAGGTACGTTAAACATACATTAGATTTTGGATTATTCATTCCAAAGAACGATTCATTCGATTTAATTTTGTATTGCGATGCTGACTATGTCAGTTGTAAATCAGACCGAAAAAGCACAAGTGGAACTTGTCACTTTTTGGGTCATTCCTTGGTTTCCTGTATAAGTAAAAAGCAAAATGTAGTGTTCTTGTCAACAACTGAAGTTGAATATATATCTTGTAACACCCCGTGTATTTTATAACAGTGAAATCCACAAATTAAAGTATAATAAATTCTAGTTAAAGTATAAAGGGAAACGGGATATGCCATTGCGTTCGTCTCGGAAAAATACGCGAAATAGAGTCCGAGTTTTCGAAAAACGGAGTCCGTATGACCAAGTTATGGCCCGATGAAGTTTCAGAAAATTCGAATTTCGAAAACAGATTTAAAATTCAGCCCAATCAGAGTAGGCGGGGAAATTCCCGCCCAAACCCACCAGGTCGACCTGGGGGTCGACCCTAGGGTCGACCTGCCAGGCCAGGTTGACCTGGGAGTCGACCTAGGTGTCGACCTGCCCAGGCAGGTCGACTCTAGAGTCGACCTGGGGGTCGACTGGGGAGTCGACCTGACCCCTGAGCCAGGTCGAACCCAGCCCCCCCCCTGGCTGGCCTAGTCTGTGTTTGGTCGATTTGCTGAGCCTTGCCTTGTCACTAGGGCTAGGTGTCAGCTCCTGGTTGGTCTCTCCTTTGAACGAACGGCTATTATTGAACCAAGCTTCATCGACGGTCTAAATTAACTCAAAAACTCTATAAAAAGGACCTAAGACTAACCCTAATTCACATAAACTAAAATGGAGATGAGACCGTCATGCTGCTGAGGAGAGACTGAGGATAGCCGTCAGAAATAGAGAGACAATTAGGAGATAAATCAAAAGCTTAAAGCAACGTTAATCAAATCAAAGCAGCGCCTACAACAAAGGATAGCATCTCCAAATTCAGAATTCAGATTCCTGAATTGAAGATTCGTCACACGTTGTAAGTAGAGTGCTATTCCGATGTGAATTAAATAATTGTGTTGATTTGTGTAAAGTAAGAAATGGAATTGTGGCGATAATAATCTATATGTTGCTTTGATGCTAAACGATTTGGGAATATTATGGTATACGATTGGATATTTGCAAGTACGCGACTTGCGTTGAAAGTTAACAACGAAATGGAATTGTGGCGATAATAACTTATGTTTGTATGTTATTTTGATTTGGCAATGCTATGGTGTACGATTTGATTCATATTGAAAACTACATGTTGTGGTAGTTATTTACAACACCTATTTGATAATTGCAAGTATATGATTCATGTTGAGAATAACAACTATATGTTGTAATAGTTTATTTGAAATTCATGCAAATCTATGATTTATTGTTATGCCAACATGATGTAAAATTCTATGGTCATCTTTAGTGTAATTTGATTCACCTAAGTATTATGATTCATATGAAGGTTATGTTGAAATTGGTATCATAGTTCAAGTATAAAAATCATGATTTTGTAATAGTGACAAAAGCAAGCGTCTTTGTAAGCTCGTATTAATTTTATGAACATGACCAAACTATGTTTGTTATTATGCCTAGTTGAAAACATGTTTTTAGGCTTATGTTGTTATCATAATCATATGATAATATATTTGGCACATAAGTTACATTAGAAATTACACTAGAATTACATCCCACTTACAAGTTACATAGATAGGATAAAAACCATGATTATATGAATAGTAGGATTCATGTTCAATTATGTTTATGCCATGACTATATGAATAGAAGGACTCATGTTCAATTATGATTATGCCATAATTATATGATTAGAATGGTTCATGTTTAAGTATCATTTATGCCATGACTACACGAATAGAATGATTCATGTTTTGTTTATACCATGATTATGTGAATAGAATGATTCAAGTTTAAGCATTGCTTATATTATATGTTGTTACAATTGCAAGTTCACATGTGCCTACCTTATGTTAATTGAATCGTTATGTTGCAAGTTCATGCATTCACACTCCCCTTTTTATGTTACCTTATAAACACCATGTTATAAGCCTCCCCTTTTCATATGGCTAAATTGAGTTTAAGTATTAAACCCAACACACCTTACATTTGAACGAACGTGTAAAACGGGGGTATTGACGTTTGGGCTAAAATATAGAACATATGTGTTGGCATGTTTGACGCATGCCAACCTTGAAAAAACAATTAAGTGGCATAAATAAATCTTAATCAATAAAGATGAATTTGAATAATGGGCCGCAAATATTTACATATAAAAAGAAAAGAGACAGAATATGTAAATGTAGAAAATACGATGTGTTTAACCCGAGGTTGGATTGAGTTGTGATGTAAACCTGCCCGGAACCGCCCGGCTGTCCAGTAGTCACAACAATACCTATCCAATGTGGGTGGTTAAACACGGAGCCCAATAGGGACCCGAGGTTAGACTGAGTTGTGGCGTAAGACTGCCCGGACCCAACCGGCAGCCACAACAATACCTGTCTAATGTGAGAGGTCAAGGCTTTAATAAGACAATTAAGGCTGAGTCGGGATTGATAGGATTAAGTGAATTAAGACTTAATCAAAATGGAACATGCTAAACTAAACAGACTGATTGGGGGTTAGGTTTATAAAACACTTAACCAACTTAGCATGTTGGCTAGAAATAGAAAACCTAGTAGCGGGGGACCCTTTTCAGCAGTAACCCTACAAGGCGTATCACGATACCCTGAAACTAGGCAGGGTGGGGCACGATTACTGGGCTGACTGTAAGAGGTCAAATCGACGGCGGTGGTGCAGCAGTGTAGGTTCTAACGGGGTGCGGGCGTGCATACACTCCGGCGTAGAAAAATAAGGCACTGGGTACCAGTAGCATACCTGTGCATTCTAGGATTGTGTCGGGCCGCCACCATGGGACTTGATACACCCCATGGTGGGACCAGCACAGGTAACTACAACATCGGGGGCCGTAAGACACATGTAACTATGCGAGTAGGAGCCGATCATCATAAAATGGATCACTTCACCCTGATTATGGGGTGCCTGTTGGGAACTAGTTTATGTGGGTACAGAGATTAATATGGGGTACGATAGTATGATCGACCCTAGACAACTTAACTTGGTTTATGGTGCTTTCCCATTTCTAGTTTATACTTATCATACCTAGTTCTTTGTTCATAGACTGAATAGTCCTAGACTTACTCAGGCTTTAAGTCTGACTCTACTTTTCTTTCGTCTTCTTTTCTTCCGTCCCCCCCCCCCCCCCCCAGGTCCACAGGGAGGGAATACCGCAGCTTGACCAGCCTTCATATCCAGCTTGAAGAGAAAGAATGTATTGTTTGGATCTTTTCGTTTTGGACTATGGCTTTGGACAGCAATTATGGGACTTTTGCAGTTTATTTATGTTTTCTTTATGCTTCTTTAAATAATGTAATCAAGACAGTTATGAAGATGTTATGTTTTTGGAAGTATTGTAAGACAATTATGGTATGGTTGTGTAACACGTATTTGAATGAAATAAAATTTGTTGTTTTCCGATGTTCAAAAATATGTGTTATTATATCTGTCTTGTATATCTGTGATTTATACTTATAAACCTCCACCAAAATTAGGGCATTCCCTTTGAGAGTGACCCTAACGGAGGTGGGGTGTTTCACTTGGTATTAGAGCATAGGTTTACCAGATAAGATAAAAAGTTTTGAAAATTTATTTTTCAAAAAGGAAATTTAAAGAAGCATTTTTAAAAGATAAAATATTATTTTATTTTAAAAGGCAAAGTCCCCCCCCCCAAAGCCATAGGAACTATCTCTTATCCTTCGTTTTGAATCTGTCCTTTTTGTTTCAGCATGTCCGAAGAACTTAACTTGCCAGAGGGTGTACCAATACCTGGTTGGTTTAGACGGTTCTTAGAAGCAAGGGCCACTCAGCCAGGTCCTACCGTTCCTCCTCCCCCAGCTGCAGGAAATCATCCAGCTGCAGCAGCACCTCTTCCTCCACCTCCTCCGCGGGGAAACACCTTTGCTAAGATATGTAAAGATTTTAAGGCTATGGGAGGAAAGGACTTCCATGGAACTGAGTCCTTCGTAGCGGCTAGAAATTGGCTGAAAGAAACCGAGGACTTATTCATCATCTTTGAGGTAGAAGATAGGCAGAAAGTACAACTGGCAGTGTGGCTACTAAAGGCGAGGCTTCCTACTGGTGGGAAGTCACTAATGCAGAAAGACCAGTGGAAACATGGGAGGACTTTAGGGAAAGGTTTGAGGCTAAATTTCTCTCAGACGCAGAAAGGAGTTTGCAGTTGGAAAAATTCTTATTTCTTAAGCAAGGGAACAAGACAGTCAAAGAGTATGTTAATCAGTTCGATGAGCTGGCTAGGTTCGGACTGGACCTAGTTAACACCCCACACAAGAAGGCTCTCCGTTTTGTCAAAGGGTTGAATGAGCCATTACACAGTTTGGCCATGACCCATATACCCATGGGGGCTACGTATGAAAGGTTGGTACAGGTGGCGTTGCTGAACGAAGAGGATAAGGGCTAGAAGGAGACAAAGGCAGAAAACTCTCAAGGGAAGAAAGAGGGTTTGCAACCTAAGAAGACAGACTTTAAGAAGGGCGGGAAAGGCAACAAAGAGAAGAGGAAGTGTAATTTCTGTGGCAAAGTGGGGCACTTAGTAAAAGATTGCCGGAAAAAGAAGGCCAAGATGAATGGTGGGTGCTTTTCTTGCGGTGAGAGAGGCCACATGGCAAAGGACTGCCCAAAGAAACGAGGACAGGGGCAGAGGGCTGGATCCACCTCAGGGACACAAGTTCATGTGCTAGAAGCGCCACCTCTGCAACAGCGAGGTACAAATACTTCTGTAGAAAGTGTAGTTTATCTTTATGATCACACCGTTCACACTTTATTTGATTCCGGCGCATCACACTCCTTTATCTCGTCTGCTTTAGTAGAATCTCTGCACCTAAAAACTAGTATGGTAGAGGACCCCTTAATTGTTTCAAACCCAATTGGGGGCCCAGCTCATTTGTCTATGATCTGTTTGGGATTGAAAATTTCTATTCTAAGCGTAGAATTTAAATGTAGTACCTTTGTTTTGGGCTTTTTGGGATATGGTTTGATTTTGGGCATGGATTGGCTATCCAGTAATGGGGCCATCCCCGATTGTGAGAAAAGGGTTGTTAGGCTCCTAACCCAGCTCGGTAATACTTTGGAAATTTCTTGTAATCCCTCGTATGCGGTTATGCTTAGTTACCTTGAATCGCTAGATGCCTCCGTTGAGAATTTGCAATCGGTTAGAGTAGTCCGGGAATATCTGGATGTCTTCGAAGAGGTGAAGGGCTTGCCTCCGAAGCGGGAGATAGACTTCCGCATATATCTTGTAGATAATGCAAAGCCCGTTGCGTTGCCCGTTAGACACATGGCTCCACGGAAAAGGAAAGAGCTCAGTAAATAGATTAAAGAGCTTCTAGAAAAGGGGTTCATTAGGAGGAGTATTTCAGAATGGGGCGCTCCAGTGGTGTTCGCTACAAAGGCGGATGGTTCACTCCGTCTATGTGTTGACTATAGGGAGCTCAACAAGCTAACGAAAAAGAATAGGCACCCTCTCCACAGAATTGACGATCTGTTTGATCAGCTTGTAGGAGCGTCTGTTTTCTCCCAACTCGATTTAGCGACCGGTTTTCATCAGATAAGGGTGGCTGAAGATAGTATCGATAAAACGGCATTCAGAACCCCAGACGGCTTCTTTGAATGGCTTGTCATGCCTTTCGGCTTGACAAATGCACCTGCTTACTTCGTGGACCTGATGAGTAGGGTATTCAGAGATTTCCTCAATAAGTTCGTAGTGGTCTTCGTAGACGATATCCTTATCTTCTCAAAGAGTGAAGAGGAACATGCTCAACACTTAAGGGCAATCATGGAAACTCTGCGAGTCCATCAGCTAAAAGCCAAATTCTCCAAATGCCACTTTTGGAGAGAAGAAGTGAGGTTCCTTGGGCACATAGTATCCAAACAAGGGTTAGCAGTGGACCCTGCTAAGGTAGTGGCGGTACAGGATTGGAAGACGCCAAGGAATGCAACTGAGGTCCGAAGTTTTCTAGGACTAGCAGGTTTCTATCGAAAGTTCATAAGGGATTTTGCGAAAATCTCAGCTCCTCTCACAAAGTTGACCAAGAAGAATCTAGTGTTCAATTGGGACTTGGATTTCGAGTTTGCTTTCCAGCGACTGAAAAGGGCTCTTACAACAGCCCCAGTTTTGACGTCGCCAGATGGAAGCAAGATGTTCACTGTTTATACAGATGCATGTGGGACAGGGCTAGGCGCCGTCTTAATGCAAGAAGGAAAGGTAGTAGCTTATGGCGGGAGGCAGTTGAAAGTGCACGAAAAGAACTACCCGACCCACGATCTTGAATTAGCCGCCATCGTCTTTGCACTCAAGTCTTGGCGACACTATCTCCTAGGTGAGAAGTTCGAACTTTACACTGACCATAAATCGTTGAAATATCTTTTCTCGTAGAAAGATCTTAACTTGAGGCAACAGAGATGGATGGAGTTTCTTGCCTCGTATGATTTCGAGATCTCCTATACTCCGGGCAAAGGCAACGTAGTGGCAGACGCGTTGAGCCGAAAGAAACTGACCTTAAGCCCACTGTTTGTTGAAAGACAAAGCCTAGAGTTTATAGCCAGCTTCGACTTTAGGCCTTCCTCCGATTTTGTACCAGGCTTGCTAGCATCTCTCGAAGTACGCCTGACTTTAGTGGACTCGATAGGGACAACACAACGCGAGGACCCTCAGCTTGTGGAGACGATTGATAGGCTAATTAGGGGTGAGACTTCAAGTCACCTCAACAGATACTCCATCGACGATAAGGGTTGGCTAAGGCGAGACGGAAGACTATGCGTCCCACTGACAAGGGATTTAGTAAAGAAGGTTCTCGAGGAAGCACATCACTCCAAGATGACGATACACCCAGGCAGCGACAAAATGTACAAGGACATAAAAAGAACTTTCTTTTGGAATGGCATGAAAAAGGACGTGGCAGAATTCGTTTCTAAGTGTATGGTGTGCCAACAGGTTAAGGCGGAACAGAAAAAGCCTGGCGGTCTGTTGCATCCTCTAGAGGTCCCGCAGTGGAAGTGGGATAGCATCTCAATGGACTTCATCGATGGGCTGCCTAGGTCTAGGAGAGGCAACACTAGCATTTGGGTAATAGTGGATAGGCTTACTAAAAGCGCCCACTGTTTACCCGTCAAAAGTAAAAGAACTGCCTCATCCCTAGCATCTCTTTACCTCAAGGAAATCGTTCGACTCCATGGAATACCATCCAGCATTGTTAGCGACCGAGACCCTATCTTCACCAGTGAGTTTTGGCGGAGTCTGCAAGAAGCGGTAGGCACACAGTTATGCTTGAGCACAGCCTATCATCCCCAAACCGACGGCCAAACAGAAAGAGTGAACAGAGTTTTGGAGGACCTTTAAAGACTGTGCGTCCTTAACTTCGGAGGGACATGGGAAGACCATCTTCCTTTGGTGGAATTTGCCTACAACAACAGCTATCAAGCAACCATCGGAATGGCGCCCTTCGAAGCTTTATATGGAAGACCGTGCCGATCGCCCACTTGTTGGTGGGAGTCTACTGATAAGCTCATACTTGGACCAGATATGATCCGAGAGACTTCAGAGAAAGTAGACTTAATACAAAGAAGGATGAAGACGGCCCAAGACAGACAAAAGTCCTACGCCGACAAGAGGAGGACCGACCTTGAATTTGAGGTTGGGGATAGAGTTTTTCTTAAGGTATCTCCGCTAAGGAACGTTGTTCGTTTTAGAACCACAGGAAAGCTAGCACCAAGGTTCGTAGGGCCATTCCCTATCATTGAGAAAATTGGGAAAATGGCCTATAGATTAGAGCTACCCGAAAAATTGGCCGGAGTTCACAACGTCTTTCATGTTTCACATCTCCGAAAATGTCTACATGAGTCTGCTGAAGTGGTAGAGCCAAATATCCTAGAAGAAGCTGAAGTGGAACGCGAAGCAACCATAAGGAAAGTTCCAACCCGCATATTAGGAACGGAAGTGAAGAAGCTACGCAACCGCGAAGTCAAGCTCGTCAAAGTTCAGTGGAGCGACGCCGAGGGAGACGCAACTTGGGAAACTGAAGCTAGAATACGTGCTGCCTACCCTTTTCTTTTCCAGGGTACATCTTTGATCTTTCCTTTTTCCTTAAGTTGCGCTTTTATCTATCTTTTTAGGTATATATCCTCGACCTTATCTTTTAGGTAGAAACTCTTTGGATGAAAACATGTGTTTGAGACATGTTATGATTGATGGTTGCAAGTGGTTGCAAGTGATTGCTAGTGGTTGCTCGTGGTTGCATATACACACACACAATTTAGGTTTTAGATCGGCTCAGTCACTTCATATTGCATATGCATATATGTTTGCATTCGTATATGGTTGAACTTTAATGTGATGTCATATGGATGTTGCATTTGTATGAATGATTGTGCACTCATGTAGAATCGTGAATAGGAGGATTTGCATACATAATGGATTCATAGCACTTACATAATTCGCATTAAGGAGGTCAACTGAATCAGTAGACCGCCTGATTTTGCATTAGATAAGTACATGTACACACACACTTCGCATATTATCATGAAGCATTAGAAGTCTTTTAAGGACAATGGATGCTCGTGTTTGATGGATGAGTAGATGGATGTTTGGATGTTAGGATGTACATTCTTCCTGAACTTGAAGATTTCGGGACGAAATCCTTTTAAGTGGGGGAGAATGTAACACCCCGTGTATTTTATAACAGTGAAATCCACAAATTAAAGTATAATAAATTCTAGTTAAAGTATAAAGGAAACGGGATATGCCATTGCGTTCGTCTCGGAAAAATACACGAAATAGAGTCCGAGTTTTCGAAAAACGGAGTCCGTATGACCAAGTTATGGCCCGATGAAGTTTCAGAAAATTCGAATTTCGAAAACAGATTTAAAATTCAGCCCAATCAGAGTAGGCGGGGAAATTCCTGCCCAAACCCACCAGGTCGACCTGGGGGTCGACCTGCCAGGCCAGGTTGACCTGGGAGTCGACCTAGGTGTCGACCTGCCCAGGCAGGTCGACTCTAGAGTCGACCTGGGGGTCGACTGGGGAGTCGACCTGACCCCTGAGCCAGGTCGAACCCAGCCCCCCCTGGCTGGCCTAGTCTGTGTTTGGTCAATTTGCTGAGCCTTGCCTTGTCACTAGGGCTAGGTGTCAGCTCCTGGTTGGTCTCTCCTTTGAACGAACAGCTATTATTGAACCAAGCTTCATCGACGGTCTAAATTAACTCAAAAACTCTATAAAAAGGACCTAAGACTAACCCTAATTCACATAAACTAAAATGGAGATGAGACCGTCATGCTGCTGAGGAGAGACTGAGGATAGACGTCAGAAATAGAGAGACAATTAGGAGATAAATCAAAAGCTTAAAGCAACGTTAATCAAATCAAAGCAACGCCTACAACAAAGGATAGCATCTCCAAATTCAGAATTCAGATTCCTGAATTGAAGATTCGTCACACGTTGTAAGTAGAGTGCTATTCCGATGTGAATTAAATAATTGTGTTGATTTGTGTAAAGTAAGAAATGGAATAGTGGCGATAATAATCTATATGTTGCTTTGATGCTAAATGATTTGGGAATATTATGGTATACGATTGGATATTTGCAAGTACGCGACTTGCGTTGAAAGTTAACAACGAAATGGAATTGTGGCGATAATAACTTATGTTTGTATGTTATTTTGATTTGGCAATGCTATGGTGTACGATTTGATTCATATTGAAAACTACATGTTGTGGTAGTTATTTACAACACCTATTTGATAATTGCAAGTATATGATTCATGTTGAGAATAACAACTATATGTTGTAATAGTTTATTTGAAATTCATGCAAATCTATGATTTATTGTTATGCCAACATGATGTAAAATTCTATGGTCATCTTTAGTGTAATTTGATTCACCTAAGTATTATGATTCATATGAAGGTTATGTTGAAATTGGTATCATAGTTCAAGTATAAAAATCATGATTTTGTAATAGTGACAAAAGCAAGCGTCTTTGTAAGCTCGTATTAATTTTATGAACATGACCAAACTATGTTTGTTATTATGCCTAGTTGAAAACATGTTTCTAGGCTTATGTTGTTATCATAATCATATGATAATATATTTGGCACATAAGTTACATTAGAAATTACACTAGAATTACATCCCACTTACAAGTTACATTGATAGGATAAAAACCATGATTATATGAATAGTAGGATTCATGTTCAATTATGTTTATGCCATGACTATATGAATAGAAGGACTCATGTTCAATTATGATTATGCCATAATTATATGATTATAATGGTTCATGTTTAAGTATCATTTATGCCATGACTACACGAATAGAATGATTCATGTTTTGTTTATACCATGATTATGTGAATAGAATGATTCAAGTTTAAGTATTGCTTATATTATATGTTGTTACAATTGCAAGTTCACATGTGCCTACCTTATGTTAATTGAATCGTTATGTTGCAAGTTCATGCGTTCACACTCCCCTTTTTATGTTACTTTATAAACACCATGTTATAAGCCTCCCCTTTTCATATGGCTAAATTGGGTTTAAGTATTAAACCCAACACACCTTACATTTGAACGAACGTGTAAAACGGGGGTATTGACGTTTGGGCTAAAATATAGAACATATGTGTTGGCATGTTTGACGCATGCCAACAACCTTGAAAAAACAATTAAGTGGCATAAATAAATCTTAATCAATAAAGATGAATTTGAATAATGGGCCGCAAATATTTACATATAAAAAGAAAAGAGACAGAATATGTAAATGTAGAAAATACGATGTGTTTAACCCGAGGTTGGATTGAGTTGTGATGTAAACCTGCCCGGAACCGCCCGGCTGTCCAGTAGTCACAACAATACCTATCCAATGTGGGTGGTTAAACACGGAGCCCAATAAGGACCCGAGGTTAGACTGAGTTGTGGCGTAAGACTGCCCGGACCCAACCGGCAGCCACAACAATACCTGTCTAATGTGAGAGGTCAAGGCTTTAATAAGACAATTAAGGCTGAGTCAGGATTGATAGGATTAAGTGAATTAAGACTTAATCAAAATGGAACATGCTAAACTAAACAGACTGATTGGGGGTTAGGTTTATAAAACACTTAACCAACTTAGCATGTTGGCTAGAAATAGAAAACCTAGTAGCGGGGGACCCTTTTCAGCAGTAACCCTACAAGGCGTATCACGATACCCTGAAACTAGGCAGGGTGGGGCACGATTACTGGGCTGACTGTAAGAGGTCAAATCGACGACGGTGGTGCAGCAGTGTAGGTTCTAACGGGGTGCGGGCGTGCACACACTCCGGCGCAGAAAAATAAGGCACTGGGTACCAGTAGCATACCTGTGCATTCTAGGATTGTGTCGGGCCGCCACCATGGGACTTGATACACCCCATGGTGGGACCAGCACAGGTAACTACAACATCGGGGGCCGTAAGACACATGTAACTATGCGAGTAGGAGCCGATCATCATAAAATGGATCACTTCACCCTGATTATGGGGTGCCTGTTGGGAACTAGTTTATGTGGGTACAGAGATTAATATAGGGTACGATAGTATGATCGACCCTAGACAACTTAACTTGGTTTATGGTGCTTTCCCATTTCTAGTTTATACTTATCATACCCAGTTCTTTGTTCATAGACTGAATAATCCTAGACTTACTCAGGCTTTAAGTCTGACTCTACTTTTCTTTCGTCTTCTTTTCTTCCGTTTCCCCCCCAGGTCCACAGGGAGGGAATACCGCAGCTTGACCAGCCTTCATATCCAGTTTGAAGAGAAAGAATGTATTGCTTGGATCTTTTCGTTTTGGACTATGGCTTTGGACAGCAATTATGGGACTTTTGCAGTTTATTTATGTTTTCTTTATGCTTCTTTAAATAATGTAATCAAGACAGTTATGAAGATGTTATGTTTTTGGAAGTATTGTAAGACAATTATGGTATGGTTGGTGTAACACGTATTTGAATGAAATAAAAGTTGTTGTTTTCCGCTGTTCAAAAATATGTGTTATTATATCTGTCTTGTATATCTGTGATTTATACTTATAAACCTCCACCAAAATTAGGGCATTCCCTTTGAGAGTGACCCTAACGGAGGTGGGGTGTTTCATATCTGCTTCTTTGGCTTGTTCTCGAGTAATATATATGCAACAAACTCTAAGAGATTTTGGTTTAAATATAACCAAATCGTCAATTTATTGAGATAATACAAGTGCAGTTAACCTATCTAAAAATCCTACACATCATGCTAGGACAAAACATATCGATGTGAGACATCTTTTTCTAAGAGATAACATAAATAAAGAAAATATTTCACTAGAATTTATTAACATAGAAAATCAAATTGAAGATATATTAACTAAACCGTTAAACGAAGCAAATTAACTAAATTAAGAAGGGAACTAGGAATTTGTTCTCTAAACGAAGTAAAATAATCAAATAGTTTAATATAAATATAGCATAAAATATAAGAAAACTAAAAAAATTTCAAAACAAACACACATATGTCGACGTATAACAGAAAAATTTCAAAAATAAAATTCCCTCCAAAGTTAGTTACAACTCTTATTTTAGCTCTCCACTTCGAAAAATCGTCTATTCTCACTCATTTTCTTTGTAACAAAAATTCTTAAACATAAAAATAATGGCTTCCACTTCAAATAATAACCAAAATGATTCCTTTTCGTCTCCTACGCCTTCTCAAGGTCCATTTCAACGAATGGCGCATGCAAGGGTAATCAAAATAGAAAATTCTATGAAAGATACCCTTCAACAACTTGCTGAAATTCCACTTCTTCAACTCCAGATGTCTAGAGAACAGGAGAAGCATGGGAAGATTATCAGGAATCTTCAGAAATATATAATGGATAATCAACAAAATCCAATTATTATTGAAGATGATTCCTCCAATCTCCAAGTTCATAATCCCATGGAGGAAGATGACGAAGAAGAAGAAGAAGTGGATAATCAAAACTGAGGAATGGACGAAGACGATCCAGTTATCTGCGTTGGCGAAGTATGTTTTAATAAGGATGGCAGTGTGATTGAACAAAATGGAGAATCCTGCCTCCATTACCAAAATTTTCCAATTCACAAGTCTCCAACTGTCAAAAACCAACTAAGTTTCGCATATTCACATATTCGTGTATCTGTATATTTGTTAATTAGTGAATATAATTCATTTGTACTTCCCTGTATATTTGTAAACAATTATTAAAATATTTAAAGTTTGAGTTTATTATAATCTTGTAATATAGTTTTCTAGTTTGTTTTCTTAGGTATAATATTAGAAATTAGATTTTGTCTTAGATTAGATTAGAATAGATTATTTATAATAATGTTACTCTCACTTTTAGAATTATGTCTTAGTTTTAGGTTAATAGACTAGTTTGGTATAGTAAATTTAAGATTATATAGTTTTTGTTGATGACAAAGGAGGAGAATTATAAAATAGTTCTTAGATTAATGGGGGGTTAGTAGTTTCAGGGGGACTTAATGAAGTAAGGGGGAGTAATCAAAGAATCGAGACATCAGGTATGAATACTTTATAACCATGGTTGTCATCATCAAAAAGGAGGAGACTGTTAAAGACTGGGATGTTGATGATGATGGTTTTGATGACAATAACCTTGTTTTAATTATTACTCTTATAAAATATATGCTAACATAATTTTCTAGAATGTATATGTATATACATGAAAACTATGCATGTATCTACTATTGAAGACTGTACAGTTCACAAGAATAATGATTTCAAATAGAAGAGTTCAGGTTTCAAGACTCATGAGTATCAAGAAATCAAGAGTTCTAGAATTATAGAGTCGGTATGTCTAGAAATTCTATTAAAACTCTGATTAGCACTTGATTTCATTTCCAAATCTATTTTCTAATTTTAAAATTCAAATCTTGATTTTAAACTTGATTTGAATATAATTTTAAATTTATTTACTTGATTTCATATGATTTCAAAATTACTTCCTTATTCAATATATATATATATATATATATATATATATATATATATATATATACATACTTCTTGGTTTTAATAATATTTTAACTCCTGATAGTTTTTTTTTCTAAACTAAGTTTATATTCAAATTTATATTTTAATTTTCAAACTTAACTTTTTCTTGATTATTTTTATTGTTTAACCTTCTCGCTCATAATAAGTTTTTAATATATTTGTAGTTTATATATATATACTTTTATATCATTTTATATTTACTTTTTAATATATTTTTATATAAGTTTTAAAATATATTTAATACTTTAAAAAATGTTTTAAATATAAAGGAAATTAGTTTGTTTTAACACTAGATTTACCATTATTTATTTAAACATCATTTACTTTGCTTTAAAATGTATTTTTTGATTTTACAATAGCATATGTCGACATATGCATATAGGCATGTCGACATACTATCCGTTAGGGAATTTTTATTTGAAAAGAGGTGTCTTTTAAATCCTAATCCTTTTAGAAACATTGTGACTATTGGAAAACTATAAATACCTTCCGAAATTCGAATTTTTTAATTAAATTTTCATCTTCTTCCTCCTCTCTTAACATCCTACCATTATAGTACTTTTATTCTTGGTTTTCCACACCTATACTCTGTGGATTTCAATGGAGATCATATCATTCTTCTTCTCTTTTAATTCTAAATCAAAATCTCTTTGAATTCAAGAGCTTCTCGAGAGTTATACGATGTTTGTAATCAATGATCTCAAGATCAAGTCTTATAGAGTCAATACCACAAAAGCTGATAAGAGAAGGGTGTGGTCCTATCCCGTTTAAAGTGACTGGGTGCGATTGTGTCCCGAAAATTGATTGGGTTAAAGTAGTGGCTCGGTAAATCAACTGTGTCTCGCTGTACTTTGAATTAGTTAGGGTATGCCCCTATAGCCCTGAAATCAAGGATTGTAATTGGATATTATTGAATGAAATTCCAAATCAATCCAGCGTTGTATGGGACTGGTTGTATGGGAGTCCCTAACCAGTATAAAATCCCATGTGTACTTTCCTTTTATTGCTTTTACTTTTATTTTCTGCATTCTGTGATTGATTTTGTGTTTGTTTGATTCTGTGATCTGTATCCTGTGTGTTTGATTCGAAAAGATTCCAAGAAATTTAGTAAATTTCATTAAACATTATTCACCCCCCTCTTGTGTTTAACTTACCTTAAGATCCTCAATCTGCATCTCCAACAGGACTGTTAGTGTCAAAATTACCACAGCAATAACGGGAGCATGACTATTGTGAACGCATGTCAAGAGAAAGGAAATTTCGAAACAGCCGAGTGTATTTCTTCACTAGTTGCATCGTTGGAGAAGTTAGAAGAGTAAACAACACCTTTCAGTGAAAGCAAACCCTTTGATAAAGTCGAAGACACATCTCTCATTATCTCGGCAAAGTAGTGACCTTCAAACTAGAGAAAAAGGAGCAAGTTCTTACTTGTTGAACCAAAAGCATCCTTCCATTCGTTTGAAGGGGGTTTCGGCCATTTGGATCTCAAAGGAACTCTACTTCATAAAGGAACTGCAACTTGAAAAAACAACTCTTCAGGATTAATAAGACAAGGGCATTTGAAGGCATCATTCCTCTACATGTATTAGACTTCCATTTAACTCAAAAGCCGCCGGCTCGAAGGCTATTTATGAGCGCCTATTAGAGGGCTCACAATCATCGTCAGACACCTAGATCCCATCCTAGTCATTGGTAGCATTTGCATGGTGGTTTAGATTATTTTTAGTATTCAAATTTTTAGATAGTCTAACTTTAACTCCTCCTACAGAATTCTGATTTGGTTCTATGACATGCACTCTTTGATTTAGCCCTTGATTCTTCCTACGTTGGTCTGAGACCGAGGAGTGCATATTTTACTCCAAATTTACGTCTATCTTGTAAGCCTTAAATTTTGTGCTTGGTGGCTAGCAAAGTATCTAACTCCTCCATCATGGCTTTACTAGAAGTTTTCGTCCGCTGATACAAAGTTGCTCTCTTCGATTTATGGCCTCTCCTGGAGTATGAACCGCACTTGGATTGGTGGTAACATGATAAACTAGAGTATCATTGCTTCATTTGCAAAATGCACGGCTATTCTAGACTTACTTCTCTTCTTCTTCTTCTTCTTTAGAGAATTGATTATGTCGCTTAGCTTACAAGCTCTCTTGGCAACTTTGTCTACGGATCGGTCTTCTAGGTCAATGATCTATAGTGAAAGCATAGATCTGCACCTAGATCCTGTTCTCAGTGAAAGCACCAAATATTAATGTCAAAATGGGCATGTACACCTGATTTTAGTGAAAGAACCACTTTTCTCAAGGAAAATAATGCAGATGGTGTAAAAGTAAATTAGAAAAGAAAGATATTGCTACCAGAGAAAGAAGACACAGAGTTCATAGTGGTTCATCAATTGATAAGACCTACATCCACTTTAATATCTTCATTGCTTTATTGGTCATGCTAGATATAATGCTTTTGATTATAAGAATGAATAATCACTAAATAATCTCCAGAGTACAGGTTACAAGCAAGACAATTACTACAAACTAAAAGAGTAGGTCACCATAGTTGGTTTAGATGAAGTAATCCTGTTGTATTTGGAGCTTGAATAAGATTGGGGTTGTAGAGTTCTAGTAGGCAGAAATCAGATCCCCTCGTTATAGGAGAGTACGATGTATTTATAGGTGATCGAAAAGGTATTTGATCGAATCCCTTTACAAATAAGCCTCCTAGAATATGCATAGCCCACGCCCAAAATGTCATTCAAAAATAGCTTAGTCCATGGACTAGTGTCGGCCCATAGGCTATGTGCCGGTGGTGGTCCATAGAATTAAGCTATTTTACTTAGCGGTCTTCATTGTTGGCTTGTCCGATTTTAGCTAGCTGAACAAGATCGATTGGATTAAAACTTCATAGGTAGGCCTTGTAGGTAAATAAGATCATTGTTTTATGGACCTTAAGATATCAACTTGCAATTATGTGCAACTATGTCGGGCCATAGCGTATGGGCCGACGTTGGTTCATAAACTTATAACTATTTGTTGCATTCCTCTTGTGTTCACTTCTATGTCTATATCGAGCTAGTTTGTGAAGATTTGATTGAGTGTGTTGTCGTGTCTTCTTCATTTCTTATGAATTTCTCCCATGGTTTTAGAACCTGTTTAACAATTATTACTTAAGAAAATTTATGAAACCTTTATTATATTGCAAAATTTACAAATATTATAGTGAGTTTTATATATCAAATCAGTAGTCTAAATAAATTTCACTATTCATTGTAACAATATTTCTGTCAAAAAGCATAAGACTAATAAATAAGAATACCATAATAATAAATTTCTATTTTATTTTAAAGTGCAGTAAACAATTTCAATTTCGTCAACTGAATAATCAATCGTACCAAGAAAACTTAATAAAACTGGTTTGCATTTTATTTTTCTGGGGTTTAATATGATCGGAAGTTTTTCAATATTGAACCAACAAAACTGGCCAAATGGTCACACTACTTCTTTTATGCACACTAACACATTGCAGCAGTTTGAAGTCGTATGAGTATACTAATCTTTGCCTAACATCTAGGACTTTAAGTTTTATATGAATGTCTGATGTCTGTTCGTGTCTGTGTCCGAAATATGTCCATTCGAGTTTGTCTAATTTTTATTTAGAGCACGAGTTAGGAATACAAAATTTATACGAGAAAAAAAATCACGTTTTAACGGTAGATGCAATGAAACAATAATAATACTTACATATCCCACACCACCTGTCTAAGAACGGTGAATGGCCTTCTGCCTTATTTAAACAAGCTCTTCCCATTTTGGGAACAGGCACTAAACATGGTCCATGTTGCAGTTACATTTTCTACAACTAGTTCTATTTTTGTGCTCACAATATTTAAGTTGAAATATTTGATTAAATTGAATTACAAGTGATGTCATATACATAGATCAGAAGATAACATGTGAATAGATCAGTTTGAAGAACGAAGGAAAATGCTTGTCTGTAAAATTTAGCATGTTTTGTTGAACTATCGATGTTCACGAAAATTGATATAAAGATCGTATAAATGCCTTTAACGTTCTAGAATCAAAGAGCTATAGCGAACTAATTTATAGATGTGTCAGCGGTATGATATGATAGTTTCCATGGTTCTAGCCATACATACACATACGTTCCTATAAACTATTTAACGTTAAACGATATAGTATGTTAAGAAACCGTATTCTAATAATCATTAGGCTTACTCAACTTTTTTTTGTAGATAATAGTAGATTAAAGTTAACGATATGGGAGATGGTACTTTTATATAGTTCTAATGGTAATAATGAAATATTCAACCTTGTTATAGTAAGTGCAAAATACGTGAGTTATCTTTTGCACAGAGGAACATGATTGTGAATTTGATTTGCCGTGGACGGTTACTATAACCAATGAATCTTCATAATTCGGACATTAGTCCGCTTCAATATCTAAAAATCGATAAATATCCGATATCCAGGTAAATAGATATGAATACGTAACCTAGAGCTGAATTTGGTTTGGTAATGAAAATTCATATTCAAAACCAATGTCATACCAATGTATATAGTAACAGAAAAATCATATCATTACCAAATCAAAATAATTAGTAAACCGGTAATTTGATTTTGATTATTAATGATTGATAGAAGTAGGTAGTTACTTTTTACCGTTTGCAGGTTTGATATCTATTTGTTTACAAATTTTTACGCTAAAAAAATACATAATAAGAGTTGTCATCTTCCATTATATGATTATTTATTACTTTCATTTTGTGTAGGCAAAAAGCTAAAATATTATACAAAATCATATTATAATTAAAAAATACACAATAAAAAATGCAATAACATAATAGTATTTTTTAATATTTTCTATTAAATCATTAGACTTTAAATACGGCGTTACACAATAAACATATTATATATACACACACATATGTGTATATGTATATCTGTTTATGTATGCGAAAATATATGATATGTATGATAATTACTATGTCTAATAGTTAATTACCATTACTACACCGTGTAATTTCGTATGGTTCGGCAAGTCGTACCAACAAATTAGTTACTAATTTTTTCATTACCATTTTAATCGATAGCGGTTGGTAATAACTGTAAGTAGTAAATATGGTAAAAATGTCCAGCAGTATGCATTATTATTCTAGGACTACTTTTTTTATAGACAATTAATACACAGACATAATGCATATGGATATGAATATAAACTAATTTACCTGTAACTGTAAAACTTCAATGAGAGGTAAGCAATTCAAACTACAGTAATAGTATGAGTATATACGCAAACAACTATGACCATTAAATTCTATACTAAAGACCGGTTATCGATAAAACCGTTTTAGTTGGTTGATACATGAAGATCGTCCGGAAATATTACCATTTGTTTTGTTTTGTGCATTTGGAATAGACCTCAGTTTGTTGATGTTGGGTAAGGAAAGTCCACATAGACTACATGCAAAAAAAAATGGGCTTTATGAGTCAGCCCATTGGCCATTAAAACTTAACAGATTGGCTACTAGAAAAACGTATATTAAATTTTATGTAATGATTTCTAATAACATTGATATTATGTGAATTCACATTTTTGCGAACAGTTAACACATAGGCATAATGTATATGAATGCATACCAATGTATGAGTACAAATACAAACTGGCATGACTATTTTTTTTTTTTTTAGCGGTCATTCATAATACAATCTTACTCCGGTTGATTCATAAAAATGCTCCAGAATTATTCCATATATTCATCACTTTTCACATAGAACTTAATTTATTGATGTTTGGTAAAGTATAAATGTAAATGCAATTGGGCCTTGTAACTCAACCCATTGTGCATTAGAACGTAACACATGGGCTAGAACACCAATACAACTCTAGTCAACGCGTTAACCCTTATAATCAAAAATCATATGTGCAAATATGAAAAACAAACAAACATATATTTTAGATTTAATTTTAGCCCCAGTTTAACTAATATTCCTATTAAATTTTAAAATAGACAAAAAAAAAAAACAAATTAGCTCTGTAAAATTAATTTAACTAATAATTTTAATGCAATTATTTAGTAAATAATTGTAGATATTTATTCATTTATATTACAAAATTGCGAAAATCTCCGCAGTTATTCAACAAAAGTTTATGGAAAATTTCACAATTATTCTTTGAAAATTTGCCGAAATTCAACAACTGTAAATCAAAAAAATTAGCAGGCAATTATTTGTATATAATTGCATATATTTATACAATTATTTTGGTATAACTGCGTAGAAATTTGCAGTATTTTATTGAATAATTGCATGATCATTTGCAATTATTCAATAATTAAATTTTGTTGAAAAATAGGACTTGCCTGATCGATCTGAGCACTGTAGCAATTAAAAATAAATCATGATTTGAACACTTTGAATGATCTTTTTGCATTTATATGCATGGACTCTGCCATTGCCACAACATACTTTCTTTTATTCTGCATTTTTGTTATCAAAACGACTGTCATTGTAATCAAGTAGTATATACAACGTAATAAGCTTAGGGTGCGTTCTTAATGAACGCGAACGGGGCATTAGAGCGTGATATTTGAGTATGGTACTGTAGCGAAGGTGAAATGCGTTTTTAGGTATGAACGAGGTATTTGAGCGTGGTATTTAAACGGGGTATTTAATTGTTAAGTTAATTGTTTTGAATTAATGTATGTGTTTAATTTTAATTTATGTGTGTTATGTTAATTAAAACATTTTGAATATTAGTCCCACATTGCCAAAATAATATGAACGGCTTGGTATATATATAAGCATGCAAGTTATATACACAATTGAAATGAAATCAAATGGACTAAAATAAAGATAAGGCTTGATATGTACACATATATATTAAAAATGTCAAAGAATGACACTTGGGGCACGAGGGCGCGTGCGTACGTACACATGAAATAAACCAAATTACCCCACTAAACAGCCCAGCCCCCCCTTAATCATCCCCATTCAAAATATGAGCGAAGCTCTTTTGAGCTTTCAACCAGCGTGCCATCCAACGGACTTGCGTCTGACGCTTCCGACGTGTCGGGACTGGATGTGGCACGCTCAAAGCTTGCGAACGGCCCCATACAGTAGATGTAGGCACGATTTTCTAGGCATTATAAGTCTGTGTTCCTTTACTTTACTGCTTTCTGCGTTTGGATTTACATCGTAATTTGTAATTGCTATTTGAAATTTAAAAGTTTCGCATGATTGACAAAATTCTACGTTGCACTTAAAATGCACGTTTTCATTGAAAATTCTAACATTAGTGTTTTCTCCACGGAGGACATAATTGAACTTTGATATTGTTGTATAGCACTTGGAAGAACGTCCATTAATTTTTCTGTATTTTGATCTCTAATAGCAATGATATTTTGCAAAAGCCCTTAGGGCATCCCCAACCATGGGTCGGTTGCTTGACAACCGACCCCAACGGTTGGGTCAGCAGTCCCTTCAGTGTTGCCGTGGCAACACTGAAGGGTGTTGGAGCAACCGTTTGGTTGCTCCAACAACCAGGCCCTCACCAGTTTGGTTAAAACCGGCTAAAGCATAGCCGGTTTTATCCAAACCGACTTTTTTTTTTTTTTTTTTAATATTTTACCACTTTTGTTGGGCCTCAGATTACAGCTGGGATTCAAAAAAAAATTGAATAATTCTTAGCCGGCTTTTAGAAAGCCGGCTAAGAAATGTAATTATTATTATTTTTTTATAAATTTGTTTGTCTTTGTTGGATGAGTGGGGGTCAACCGATCATGATTTAGACTCCAATGACTCTCCCTCACTGGGATGCTCTTACGGTCAACGGGTCAAGTTCCGTATAATAAATAAATAAAATAAAATAAAATAAAAGAGGAATCATTTATGTTTGCGTTAACTGATTGAGTTATCATACCTAATTCTGGTACAATGTTATATTATTAATCCTTTTCTGTATAACTGTTGTTTATCTTTGCTCTTTTAATGTCCACATTTTCGAGAACACGAAGAGGCAAAAAGACGTACATAACGCTAGCAATACGTAGCTTGAGCACTGACCAGTGCCCAGTTTGAAAGAAAAAGAAAAGAAAAGAAGCACAAAAAATAAGGGGAAGGGGAGGAAGTTGAGAAAACTAAAAGAGCATGACACTTTTTCAGAGCATGCGAAAATAGCTTTTGGTGTTAAAACAACGAAACCAAACACACAAAGCTATTGCATACGTATTGTTTTCTTTATATAAAACATAGAGCGAATGCAGTAAACAAAAAAGAAAGCAAAATTGCATGAAAGAATCAAACACAAAAACCTGACACTTTGCCTAACCATATTAAAATGGCATTGTAAATCACTGAAAAAGCAAGTTTGAGAGAAGCCACAAGGCGTGATCTTTTCTCTTCCCACTCTTTTGACCCTCTTTTACTTTGACTATTCCACCTTTCTTTTTCTTTTTTCCCCTCATTTAAGTTTTACTTTCTACTTTTTTTTACACGTCCCTATTTACTTCCCAAGACTGCATTAATAAAAATAAAATCTTTGCTACATTTAGTCCATTTTTTAAAACAACAAACAAATATAAACCTTTTTTTATTTTCCTTTATAATAATACTCTTGCCTCTAAAAACTGTACATTTGGCATGCACCTTTAGAATTACAGTCAACATTGTTTTTTTACTGAGAATTTAATTTTTAATCTAGTCCTTGGCTTACTACATCTGGATATAATTTAAATCATAAACATTTCCGTTTTTGAGAAAAAATGAAATTATTTTTTGTAAGTCGCTAAATTTTGAGTTGTAACAGTGCAATTTAAAATGCTAAGAAACGAATTATAGATAAAATGTTGAAAATAACTGGAGGACTATTTATTGAAATGTCTTTTTTTCTCCTTTTTCTTTGAAGTGGACAACCATGTCCTTTGAAATAAAGAAATAAATTTATCAAAAATCATTCAATTTTAGGATATTGTAATTGACACTCCCCAAAAATTGTTTTTTTAAATATTGTTAAGAGGGCGTGACCTTGAGAGTAAACTTCCCTTAATATTTTAGAATTATACGACGAAATTACCCCTTGGTCGTTCTTCACCGATTACGGTGAGTGATTGCCGTCTGGAAAATTCAATTTTAGCGTAATCATCCCGAGATATTATGGTAAAAAGTTACCGTATTTATAAAATAATTACAGTGAAGAGCAACCATTTTTATAAAGCAAAATTCTACAAACAAATAAGCAAAATTCCGGTAAAGAACAATCGTATTTTTGTAGTAAATTTTATATATTCCCTCCTTTGTCCTAATTTCAAAAACATTTCCTCATGGTGATCGATTTTCTCATTAGACGAAGCATCAACATATTATTATTTTTCACAAAAGGGTTAATTTCATACAATTGTGGAAATGATGTCTTAATCATGGTAGTCAACTGAATCATCTTTCAACAAATAGTATTAATTACGAAAATAGACGCACTTCTTTTGTTGCAATTACGTGGAGAACAAAATTAGTTTAAGAAATCAACAGGGTACCAGACATGCTAAGCAGGCACCTGAATGGAGAGGATCAAATAACAATAAAAGAATATAATAATAATAATAATCCATCATGATATTCTGTTAATTGTTGTTACAATTTCGGGAAACACCCCGAGACAATTTTGGATTTGCATGGCAGCACGTAACGAAACAGCGGCTGACGTAATGTCGTATTGGGGGAGGAACGGCTGCCGTTGCGTTATGGACGGCGTTAAAAGTTAAAAACAGTGGCGAAATGGAACATTTGAAGCGGGAAATGAGGGATCAAACGGCGGCGGTGAGGACGTTGCCTTGTCGGTTTGTCGGTCAACGGACGTTTCCTATTTTTGCACCCTGCTGTCTCCTTTGCCATAATATCCGTACCCGTACTTTATTCCTTTTTTTGCATGCCTTCGTTATTTTATTCTGCGTTCTCCATTGCTTTGCTCCTTTACGTTGTTATTTGCGTGGTACGGTTGATTGTTTTGCAATAGTTGCGTTATCTTTGTCTCTCGCGTATCTTTGACGTGGAAGCAAATGGCGCTGTAAAATTTTCAGGATATGTCAAGACCTAAAACACGTTATTCTTGTTTAGAACGTAAATTACTGCACAAATGTTTGCAAACGTGTTTGTTAAAAATTAATTGTCTTATAGGTTTTAACAACTTATAAAATTACAAAGTCTATTCGGTAGATTTCAAGTATATGTGTAAAAAACATAGCTTAAATCCTTGTGTGAACTAATTTGATCCCCCACTGGAATATTTGATGAGAAATTGTTGGCCCATAATATGCCTAGATTTGCTTATCTTGCTTCTAGTGGTCATTGATGCCATTAATGTCAAATACAGCGCCTTGGATTGAAAACGACATTGGAGAAGGGCAAATTCTATTCATACATCAAAAAACACTTAACACACACCACTATTTTTCTATAGAAAATCTATTACAAAAATATCCACTTCTCAAAGGAGTTTTTTTTTTATTGCATATGATCAATCAAATTAACCTTAAAAATAGTAAATTTTGATGCAAACTATATATGTTAATGGAAATGTTATTGAATTATTTCATCATAAAATCTAAAATTTGAGTAAATTTCAATTAAGGAACCACTCAGAAATAATTGTTGTGATTTAAAAAATTGAAATTTTCTTAAAATTAGAGCAATTTTGATAGAATCAAGACATTTTTGGAAAGTTAAAAAAAATAAAATATTAAGGCAAAAACAAAAGTTCATTTTGTCGAAATTTACTTAGTTTGTGAGCGGAGTTTTTAATTTTGGGTAAATATGTTTTAAGTTTGAAAAGAAAGACAAAGAAGATGAAACAAGGGTAATTTAGTAAAATACATGGTGTATTTAAAGTAATATTTGATGTATAGTAGTTTATGATATTTTTTGTGTATGTTTAGCAATTGTTGGTATTCGAATAGAATTAGCTTTGGAGAAGACAAGGAAGTGAAGAACAAAACAATTATTAGAAAGAAACAATGAGCAAGAAAAGAGAACTTCTTATTGATATTTCAACAAATGGTTACTAACAAGAATTGAAAGTGTATGAGAGAGATTCCCATACAAATTCAACACACTTTCAAATGAAGGTATACTACCTCTATTTATACAAGTTCAAACATAAGTGGGCTTGCAAGAACAACCCAATTGACAAATAAAATAACATTGTGATACTGCAGTGTGCATACTTTTGTATTTGTGCCCATGCACAACCCAGCTGGTTTCATATTCAAGCAACCATGCTCTTGGTTGAAATCAAGGATCCTTCCTCGTCATATCCATGTTGTTCATTACCCTTGTAACGTCTGGTGGCATGGCTTTTACCTTGTCATCATTATTAACAGTAGTGTTCGATGAAATGCCACACTGCCTTATCTTTCCACAAACACTTTCTTTCAGGCACCTTTCTACTACATCTCGCTTCTCATTCATGGCCAGTGCATACTGGTGCCAATGCATACTAGTCCCAGATAGTAAAGCACAATTTTCATTGTCTAACACCCCCACTGAGATTTATAAAAATAGCTTCTATTTTTCCCCCACTCAGATTATTTTCTGTATACGCCACTACACCTAGATTCACATTTGATCTACAATATTATCTAGAAGGTATGTTTTATTTTGAGAGTGTGTGCGTATACACATACACACACACACACATACATACATACATACATACATACACACACACACACACATACACTTACATAGAACGACTATTAGAAAGCAAATTAGTGATACAAAATTTAAAATATAAATTGTAAATCATTCGATTTGTTTGTATTTACATGAATTGTGGAATTAAGTGAAAGAGATGATTCACAATTTGCATCATCAATTTTGTGGTAAAAATCAGGTGACTATAAGGATGTTGTACTATTTGGGATACTCTTGATCATATATATATATATATATATATATATATATATATATATATATATATACATACATACATACATGCACATATATATATATATATATATATATATATATATATATATACACACACACACACATATGTGTGTGTGTATTACTAAATGAATTAAGTATTAATTATTGAAATATTGTATACAAATAACATGTTATCCATTCTTATTTGAAATTGTACATGTTAATACTTTTGAAAACCAAATTAATTTGGTTATACAATGTAGAAAGAATGTAGTATGGATCGTTAAAATATTCTGTAATAATGATTTGGTTGGTAATACAGACAAATAAAATTTTACAAGAATTAAGTAAAATTTGTAAAATTTTCAGAATATCTCAGAACATAAAATATTAATTTTCTTTCGAACGTAAATTATTACACAAATGTATGTAAACATGTTTGTTAAAAATTATTGGATGGTCTCTCTTATCCAATTTTCTTCTTCTTTGGTTGGATTTATACTATCTGTCAAAACTATTTTAACAATTTTTGAACTTAATGCTTGTACGATATACATAAATATCTTATATAACATGATTTGATCGCACGTTCATTCAACCAACGTATGCACTAAGATGTGCATACGCTAAGATCAGCCACTTATGTGGTGCTCGCGGACCACGCTAGGTGCACTAGGGAGGGTTTTACGACTTCGGTTGGTTTCCTTCCTGAACAAATTCAAAACACACACACACACATATAGATAAGCATATGTTCAAAGAACACATGGATACCTAAAATGAAGAAAAATGACATTTCTCCCACAGTTCACAAAAGCAATACAACTAAGCTATGTGCTTTAGTGACTGGGATACAAATGAACTCGCAAATTGCAAAATACACAAGATAAGATGAACAACAAGCAGAAAACAAACTCTCATAACAAGGACAAACAACAACAAAAATCCAAAAATTAGCACCACCCAAAGAAGAACACTCAAAGCTAAAAACCAAAAATAGCAGCCATTGACGGCAAAAAATATCGTAACACCCAAAGATTCTATATTACTAGAGAATAATGTTTAGCTTATAGAAATTAAAGTGCGGAAAACAGTAAATAACACAGAGGATTTATAGTGGTTTGGCCCATCAGGGGCCTATGTCCACGTTAAAGGAGTTGGTTGATCTTTTATCACAAAATTGAGTTACAAGCATTGAACTTCATCATGGCATTCATTTACAAGTGATTCTATGTGTTTTAGAGTCATACAGGTCATATGTTAAATTTTGAGAAAAAAAATGATGTATGCTTCTTCTACCTCAAGAGCAATGCTGCTATTAATGAAGTCCTTGGAGTTTGCAGAGCTATCAAATCAACCAAACATCCCACCCTTGCAAAGAATGACCAAGGGGCTATTAAAATGTAGTAGGTTAGGTGAGGGTAGGTTAGATGAGAGTAGGTGAGTTTTGAGGACCATACAGTAGAAAATCGCATCCTAGAAGCACGAGTATCCGAAAATCGCATCCCTGCCCACTTATAGGCAGAAAATCGCATCCCTCGGGTGGGATGCGAAAAATTCGCATCCCAAAGGGATGCGTTGTGCTACCTTCAGTAGGGGGTCATCGTGTCCTATGGATGCGATGACATCACATCCAATGGATGCGATGGAACCACACCCTAAGGGATGTGATGCTATCGCATCCTGAGGGATGCGATAACACCGTATCCGTTGGATGTTATAACAACGCATCCTTAAGGGATGAGACATGATGGGAAGTGGCACTGCGTGATGCGGTGGGAAGTCGTGTGGTGCGAAGTGGAGTGATACAGGTTGATGCGATGCGAGGGAATGTGGAATGATGCAACGTGAGAAAGGATACAGTGCAATACCACCCATCGGATGCGATGCAAGGCAAGGTTAGCAATGGATGATGCGATATGAGCATTTTGAAGTGTTGTGAGGCCATCGCTCGCTTGATTCCTTCCGGTCCTGAATTGTCAGTGTTATGGCGACACTTAGAGCTTTGATACTACGTGAGGCGTTGAGTCGAGAGGGCCTGGTATACTCTTGAGAACCATACCAAAAGACCAGTTAACATTCCCCTCTAAAGTACGTCTTGTCTAGACATGATGTGCATTGAGTTGGAATCATTATTTCTGTTGAGCATGTCGAGAATTCCGATCCATCAGTAGCTTCGTTGAAGATATAATTTGTGTTCACTCATGAAATTAAACATTAGTCGTTGACTTTCATTTACGTCGTGGCGCAAATGATTCATTGTCGACATAGTGTTGCGTGCACGCTCGTACGTTTTCATGTGATTTTGCGTGGTGCAACGGGAATTCGAAGATAACGCACGAGTAGTAAATGTGTCGTTTGTTATGACTACGTGAGTTGGATTTCGAAAAACGATATCAAGTCATGGATTTGATCGCTTGTTGCATGTTCTTGAGTCATTCAGACTTATGAGTGTATCGTTGGTTAGCGAGTCGGGTCGGTATCAATTGCCGTGACGTCGAAAACTCGTGCGCCTGGTCATAGTCACTACACCAAAACATCAAATTTGACACAACATCATTTAGAGATTTGATACGGCTTTAAGCCGTATCAAAATTGATTGTGCTCATAGCCGTATCATATTTTATTTGCTACACCTTAATCAATCCGCACCTCACTCAACCATTAAAATCTAACCGTAGATCTTGAAATGTTCGGATCAGTTCCTATGATACACCTTTGAACCGTATCATATTTATTTTTCGTTCCTTCTCTCTTTTAGCTCCCCTCTCAATTCTACTTTTCATTTCTCGACCGAAATAAAAATAAATCCCAAACGAAAAAAAATGGCGTGTTCCCCTTTCTCCAAATCAAAATCGCTTCCCCAAATCGTGTCTTCAAAATCCATTGCTCCGCTTCTTCAAGCACCGCTTATCAGAATCGTTTTGCTTGAGAGCAGGACTCACTTCAAATCCCAAATCCTTCCCTCGAGACGATACCTAAACCTCAAATTCCTTAATTCATTGGTGATGTTGTAAGTTTTTATTTTTATTTTCTGTTTTAGCTGATTAGTAATTTTGGTTATTAGGTTGATTTCAAAAGATTTCCAGATTTCACGATGTTTACTAGATTGGTTAGGTCAGCGAATCGTAGGTGAATTTGGTACTACTGTGTGACTGTATTCCATGTTGTGCATCGTAGTCTGAGTTGTTAGTAGTTAGGTTATGAGGAAAGATAATTTTATGTTTCTGTTGCCCGCTGCCCACTTTGAATTAAGGTATTAACTCATTGTTTTTACATCATTACCAGGAATGATAATATAATGTAGTATGAAATGTCTACTGAACTTAACATTTACAATTAACCATGTTTTGTCATAAAAACATTGATGATGAGCCTGATTTGAGAGAAATTAATCAAATCATTATGTGTATTGAGCTTTATATACGTGTGTATGTGTGTGTGTGTATTTATTGATGATATTGAGGCAGTACGTTATTGAAAATGTTACTACTACGAAATTTATAAAACTATAACATGTTCAATGAATAATGAACTAACATCCATTCGATGTTACAAAAATTATATAAAGGCCGTTATCAATATATATAGATTATCAGTGTAAAACGCATAATGTGTTCATACAACGGTTGAACTTGTACATAGTCCTAACGCAAGAAATTTGTATCAAAGAAGAAAGTAGATAAAAACTCTTGGTACGTCCCACTTACAGTGCTTTTTTAATGTACGCATATATCTTGGCCAAAACAATGACAATGTTTGCTTTCAGTGGATGACACCGACTGAGTAAATAAATCCATTAACCATATAAATTTTGAAATGAGAGTATATGTAAGATTTACTGGAAGTTTTTGAATTGTAATAATTCATTTCTTTAAGTTGTTGCAAAAGGACTGTCATAGAGCGTGTGCACATGTAGAGTAAATAAAGTCGGTGAAAAGTTAAAATTTTGATAAGAAACGTATTTAAATATTGGTATATATAGCAGCAGAAGGCAATCGCCTTCAAATCCACTTTTCGTGGTTTATGCATCTTCGGCTATTAACTTAAGGTGAGACAACTATAATGATACTTTCTTTCCAAGGATAATGTTTATAAACTGGGAATTGTTAAAATAAATTGGAAAAGTATAGTTGTATCAACTTTTGACCCTTTTGCAAATTAATTTATACCATTTCAAATGATTTATAATCATAGACATCAAAATGTCTAAATAATTTGGATAAATCAGTAGCAGCAGGACATGCTGTAATAACATAATCATTTCACTGATTTGTTTGAAGCAATAACCAAACATCTCATATAAAATAATGAAGAGTTTAGGGGGAAAAAAAGATAATATCTTATGTCTGTGATCAAATGACTCAAGTATATATTAAAATATTTCAAACTTCCGTTACCCTAATCATATAGTGAAGTATATACACTACCTAAAAAATCATTGTCATACATATGAAGATGCATGAATGGAAAAGCAAAAATGGAGGAATCTCCCAAGTTAAGCCATCAAAAGGATAATCAAGAAAATAATTTGGAGGAAGTAGTATATATCAGTGGCCATTGTGCACCGTAGTTTTGTTTTTTTGCTGCTTAGGTTGAGGAGAAATGATGCTCAGTTGCTTATTCATCGAATTATCTTAGAATGACAAAATGATATTGCTGCTATGGGGTAGACCCCAGTAAAGATGATCAAATTAAAAATACATAACCAAATATGGGTATATTATATAATGGGAGAGTTTATCACTTGGTCTTCTAGCATGCAAAACCTTTTGACGACAAATAATGGCACCAACATCATTACCCCCACTCATACTCTACAAATCGCCCAATATCATACCCAGTAACTTACACCCATTGTAAACACCCATTGTATACCAACCATGCATGCCCATATGACGCAGGCAGTTTGTTCTCTGTTCACTTTATAAACTTTGAGATCACACATCATTTTAATTTAGGTAATCAACATATGATCAGACCAGATGCATTTGCTTATTTAAATTTTTTTGTCAAAAACTGAAAATAGAACTTCTTAGACTATATGTAAACTTTTTAGCAGAATATTGCAGAAGAAGGTTTGAGTTAGAATAGCGTAATATTGGCATGTATCGACAAAGTTCCAAATAATGTTGTAATTTAAAAGTTTTGTGTAATCAGTGTTAACTTCATGATAAGTTAATCAAAGATTATGCAAGTAACCGCTAAGTTCAAAGATTTTTCTATATAATTTTCTAATGGATCATGATATATATTTATATAATAGAAGTAGTCTTCTTTGACTGTTTTCATCTTCCAACAGCAGATGTAATTAGCAACGCATGAAACTTCACATGTATAGTTAAAAAAAAACTAAGCACCTACCTAGTGTCAATTTCAATAAATTGTAATATCTAACATTTTAATTAAGTTTGGGACTACAAACTGACTTCTACTTTGGTGTTTAAAACACAGATATTCTCAATGCGGATGGTGCTAATCAATAATTATCAAGCTTTGTGAAGTAAAAAAAAAAGGGATTCACGAAGTGGGTAAAAATGTAATGGTGAAAGTAAACAAAAATAAGATCCTATACTCATTAAAGATTTACTATATCGTTCAGACCAGGTACTAATATAGGGGAAGATCCTATGGCGCATGTCATGAGATAGCTAAGTCAAAGCACAAACACTGAGCAGTGAGCACTAGATGTGCAAGAAGTGAAAGCCTGGACGTGTGATGGACTAAGGCAACAAGAGATGGGTGAAGTGATGTGCACTGTTAGGCAAATCAATGAGTATACTTGATGTCCTGATTTGCAGTAGTGCACAGGCATTGCAAATTTGCAATTCGCTGGAAGATCATGAACAGAGGGCCAGTTGGATTAACAAGCATAAAGAATCAGGTGATGTTGAAAAGCAATTGAATCCCAGAAGTTCTGATCCTGCCGTCACTTACAGAAAATGCAAAGAGCAATGCATGTAAATGAGAACCTTAAGGGCAACTGAAGCATCATTGTCCTGGTCCGTAAAGATGCTGAAGCATGAGTAGTCCATGCAAGGTATGAGAAAATTTGGATGTAACATCGACAGTGTGCACTATTCTAACCTTTTTTTCATCTTATAAAATGCAGCTTGATTTGGTACTATTTCCAGGCAAGTCATTTCCTTTATTTGCTCAATTTTACTTGACTATAAGATAAGAAATTTAGTACTATTAGTGAAAGTTCGAACAACGTAGTCATCATGTTATTACTTTTTCTAGGCGACTATGGAGATGAGAATGTTGAAATTGTCAAAAGCATTGCAAAAGTGGATATTCGCAAGTCAGTTATATTGGGTAACCATGATTGTTGGCGTACTCATCAGTTTTCAGAGAAGTAGGTTTCATGAACACAATGTTCAATGCTTTATATTTACTCGTACCAAATAATTTACTAAACTCTTCATAAACAAACTCAATCATTTGTTTTGTTTATATGATTCGTAGGAAGGTGGACCATGTGCAACTTCAGTTAGAATGGTACACTTCTCAATTTGAATCTTTTTTTGTCCACTGATTCTTATGCTAGGATTATTATTTCTTATGCTAGGATTATTATTTCCATGCCTTGCATGAACTTTTAATTTTTTTCAATTCTTTATCTGATGCAGCATGGTTGTTCTACTCCTTTTTTTCCTATGGTTTATATAACCATGTATTATATAAATATGCTTTCAATAACAATGGGCAGCCTTGGCGAGGAGCATGTCAGAATTCAGTTCGGAACTCAGTTCAGAACTGAGTTCGTGAACCCAGTTCAGTTCAGAACTGAGTTCGCGAACTCAGTTCGGAACTGACTCAGTTTTGAACTGAACTGAGTTCGCGAACTCGGTTCGGAATTGAGTTCGCGAACTCAGTTCAGTTCAGAACTGAGTTCGGAACTGACTCAGTTCTGAATTGAACTGAGTTCGTGAACTCAGTTCGAAACTGAGTTCGCGAGCTCAATTTTGTACAAAGTTAGTAGTTTACATAAGATGAATTTCAGAATAACATATGATACGTATTTTCTTCATATTGGATTGAATCTTAAAATAAACTATGATAGATAATGTGTACTTTTTGGCATAATTTACTAAAGCTGTGTAAGCATATACAGATTTTCCATTTTGAAAAAATTAGACCGGATTTGTAAACACAACAGATTTGTCATTGTAATATACTTTATGACTCTGACCAAACAATTGCTGAAATTTTATGATTTAACGACAACTATGTATACCGCCTTAGTGAATGATAAAGTGCAACAAGCACTAAAATTATATTCTGTGCTACTATTACTGTTATTATCGAAAATAGTTTCCTTACTTGATATATAATTAGCAAATGAAATTGAGCTTATGTGAAGTCACAGCTGTAGTATATTAGCTTAAAATTGTGAATGCTTTTTCGGTCTACTTACATGTATTGCATTGGATGTTTCATGTTATCCATGCATGATGTTATATTTCAATACATCAGATCCAAGTCATGCTCAAACATAGCTTCCAGATGCCATTAGTAAATCAACTACTAACGCATGGAAGTAGTGGAAATTGTTGCATCATCATCGAGTCGATCATCATCAGCTTTCACATTTGTTGAGGCAGCAGTGCGTGCATGGCGCCATAAGTATCCTACCTCCAAAGTTGACGACTGTGCTGCAGTATGTCTCGACCTCAGGAACACATCAAACCATCATCTAATTCGGACTTAAACCATACTGCTTCAGATATAAATAATGATTCATTTTCATCCGAAATTCTTGAAGAAGAGCACAAAGGAAAAGGAAAGGATAGTGAAGTCTGGACGGCATTAGAGGGGGTTTCTCGAGGGAACAATCTCTTGACCCTGCCAAGATTCGATACTAGATAAATTGGGGTGAGCAAGCTGCTTATAGCATCTACAGATTTATATATTGGATTTGAATGATTGGGAACAAATCTTATGTTTTTGTTAGTGTGTGCTAGTTTTTCTTTTACCGTCCATTCATGTTTTTTTTTCCTGAGTGAATAGAATCAAGTTCTTGTAAATCCAACTACAGCACTTGAAGTTGGTTTCAGCAATTGTTATATTTTTACCCTTGTCTGAATGTTCAATTATATAAAAGAAGCTCGGGAATTTGTACAACAGCCAGTGTATCTTTCATTCATATTTGTACTATCCCAATAGAAGCTAATGCCTAGTGATAACTGCTTGTTTTAGTTTTGTAAAAAAAACAAAAGCTATTTCATACATGCATCTATGCTTGTGAACATGAAAAAACTATCAATGGACATCAATATTCATGTGATGCATTAGCATACATAATGATAAAAAAATATCGATACAGCTGTAATGAAGCAGCTAATTGTATTTATTTTTTTGTTTTATTTTTTAAAATTTGATACGGTTTTAAGCCGTATCAAATACATAAATTGATACGGTTTTAAGCCGTATCAAATACATAAATTGATACGGTTTTAAGCCATATCAAAACCATAAATTGATAAGGCTTAAAACCGTATCAAATTGGTAATTTGATACGGTTTTAAGCCGTATCAATTTATGATTGTGATACGGCTTAAAACCGTATCAAAGCAACAAAGACGCCATTTTTTGATACGGCTTAAAACTGTATCAAATCGATTTTGATATGGCCATGAGCACTGCCAAATTGGCATTTCTGGTGTAGTGAGTAGGAATCGCAAGTCGGAAATTTCTCAGAGTTTGGAAACTCCGTTATCGTGCGTCCAACATTTTTATGAACGTGTATGTATGTACGTTCAAATATGCATGTGTAGGCATTGGAATGACACATATACATGTGTATTCAATTTACTCGTGTATGTATATGTTCATTCGGATTATAGACAAAATGAGTGTAATATATATATATATATATATATATATATATATATATATATATATCGCATCCCAGAGAGGGGGTGCAAAATCTCACACCCAAGGGATGTGATATTTCGCATCCCAGTAGGATGCGAGATCTCGCATCCCACTGGGATGCGAGATCTCGCATCCCACTGGGATGCGAGATCTCGCATCCCACTGGGATGCGAGATTTCGCAAACCCTAAGGGATATCCCACTCCCCTATAAATGCCTCAAACCACCTCACTCCCACTTTTTGCTTGTATTTTCTCGAATCCTTATGACCCGTACCACTGAAAGAAAACCAAACTAAAAAAAATCGAATCTGATTCTATAGGTAGGTTTCGAATCCTTAAGACTGTGATTTAGGCACAACAACTTTGATCGGGATCGAATCCGACCCTGAAGAGAGCCAATCTTGTGCTCCCAAGCTCGAGGTTCAGTTCGATTTTGAGCCATGGAGGTGGAGACAGTGCGACGGAGAAGGAAAGGAGGATAAGGGGAGAAGAAGGGTAATGCATCGCATGCATGGAGTCTTCTCGCATTAGATTGGATGCGTCTTCTTGCATTGAGAGGATGCAGTTTCTCGCATCTGTTGGATGCAGGATTTTGCATTCGACGGATGTGGGATTTCACATCCAGTGGATGCGAGAGTTTGCAACCTGCAGCTGCGAGAATTCTCTTCTGGTGGATGAGAGATATCGCATCCGAGGTATGCGATTTTCTCGCATCCAGGGGATGAGAAGTCTCGCACTTGATGGACGCGAGTTATCGTAGTTGGGGGATGCGATGCGACTCAAAGTCTAGGCTACGAGGATTTCATAGAAAAGAGAGGGATGCGAAATTTCTTGAGTCAGAGTGGGATGCGATAATTCATGATCTGGGGGATACGACATCTACTACCTAGGGACCTAAGAATTTTTGAGCCTCTCTGATTTGGGTGCATCCGCCTGTTTTCCACCGAAAAGTTCAAATCCTGGCACTTGAGTTGTCGTACTAACATTTTTTTTTCGCGATGTTTCATGATCGAATGGGACTTAGGTGTTGCTTATAGGATTTAGAGCATAACTTGGATTATGGACAAGAAATGGACTATCAAACTTTAGCTCGTTTCTCAATTTCAATCACGGCGTGGCCGCAACTCGACACGAGTTCAATGATATCGGTCGATGATGATGATGGCTATAGTTTAACGAATCAGTGATCGTCGCCGTGTCCTAAATTCATTTGTTATAATCGTATCAACGTCGCACTTCACAACACCCACATGTTACTTTACATAAACATGAGGGGTACAGGTTTTCTATGCGATGTCTAATGCAACTATATTAAAAGTATAGCTAACAATGGAGACAAGATCTAAGAAACATCAGACTTTGGAAGCTGAAGCTTCACAGCGCTCGCTGTCCCAATCCAGATTAGCTAGCAGTACTAGCTCGAGGGACAGCAAGCTTAAGACTACCTCCGAGTCCATCCCCTCTTTGACTATAGATTCACAAAAGGAACTCGACTGTGGTTTGCAACCAAAAGATTCACAACAGACGACCGAGCACCCGACTGAACCGTTAGTGCCATAAGGGGCTACTACAGCTGAGAAGAATCTTGAGGAAGAGAAAGTAGATATCAAGGGGAGTGATTCCCCCGAGGCTCCAAATACGATGGCAGGCGCCATCGTAATTGACAATTCATCGGATTCAGGGCCTTCGAGTTTGGATGAGGGTGCGTTGAGGTGCATTTGTACAAGTTTCATCATTCCTTGGACTGACGTTCGCACTCCTCGAAAGGAGGACAGGGTACACGCTCCTCCTGAAGGGTACACTGCCTGGAACATGCATATGTGCATTTCTAGGTGTGTGCCATCGTCTTGTGACTTCGTTCGAAACATGCTGCGTTACTTTCGCCTGGCGCCAACGCAGCTTCATCTGAATGGGTATGCCTTCGTTCTCAGCACATGCCATTTGTTCAGAGAGTACTTGTACACAGAACCTACTGGAGAGGACATCCGGTCCATATTTCAGATTAAGAGGAGAGTTTCCCGTGTGCCTTCCCTGTATTACTTGGAGGTAATTCACTATTCCCGATTCATCGAAGGGTCGTCGAGCAGGCTCGCCATGTTTAAGCATAAATGGTTCTTCATCCGCTGTCCTCTGGGATTTGTGAGGCGCTGGCTGGGAGGAAGTAAGTATCTTCAATTGCGTTGAGTATGAAGTCAGTTGAATCGTGGGCTCCGAGTTAACCTTGATATTTATAATTGGGATTCCTCCTCCGCCGAAGGATACAATGTACGGAGGGCGTATCGTGCAGTTGAAAGCCATTCTTTTCGTAGCTTGATCAACAAAGAATATCTTGGATGAGAAGGCTCTTCGTTGGACATGCTTACTTCCCGCTAATCATACAATATTCTGGCCATCAGCTTCTGGAAAGGGGAAGGCAGAAATTAATGGATAAGGGAGTTCTCTGGGGCGTAAATGGAAAGCGTCCCTTGTCGTGCCTAAGAGACCCAAGGCCGTGAAGACTCAGAAAGGAGCTAGTGCGGGCAGCACCGGTGATGAGAAGATAGTGAATGGAGAAGAGGGTCTACCAATTATCCTCGTTTTGTCCATGCCTGTTAAGACTGGAATGAGAGTGTCGGCCAAGCCGGTTTCCCCTATTACTACTTCTAAGGCCACCGCATCCATGGAGAGAGCGGATCAATTTAAAGATTTGGAAATGTCCCAATCTATGTTCCTCTGAATTGGCCCAACGACACAAGTTCTGGAAGTTTAACTTTAACTTTAGAGGAGACAACCCTTACAAGCGAACCTCAATTTGGTTTGTGGATAGTGCACTTAGGGGGCACACTCATAAACACTGCATAAACACAACATTTGTTTGTGTGTACCTGGTGCTTGAGTCTAATCTTGAATCTGTTTTGTGTAGGTGAAATGGGTCATGAAAGCGGCGATGACAAACATGCAGGTTTTGGGTCGGCAGGCCAACGACCACAAAAGAGCTTGTTTATAAGTAGTTTCAAGAAAGGAACTGATATTTCCTAGTCTTCTCACTCCCACAGCCGTAGCAGTGATCACAGCCACCAAACCAGACACTCGGAATCCCTCCCATTTATTGCTCGAACTTCGAGGGTTAGATTTAAGATTTGAGACCGCGGGCACCAAGCAGCAAACTTCGACAATTCCCTCTTACGCTCCACCAGCAGTGCCTACTCACATGTCCACCAGCCAAGTTGCACTGTCGGTGGACCGTAAGCAATCGAAGGCGGGCACATCAGCGGAATGGGCAGAGGCTTCAAAGCGCACTCCTGAGGAGAGAAAGGCGATCTTGAATTAGCTATTTCCGAAGCATTATTTTGAAGAGCTGAAATGGATGTCGGACCTCAGTCCAATCCCTCACGAGGATAACGACATGATATAAAAGAAAGTGCATGCTACCTATCATCAATGGAGGGAGTTCAACAAGTATGCATAGAACCTTTTGGAGCTGATCCATAACAAGAATGTGGAGATTTAAAACCTGAAGAAAACGGTCAAGGATGAGCACCTGAGTGTCCACAAACGGGATAAAGCACTAAGTAAGACAAGTCTCTAAATTGTATATATTCATGTGTGTACAGGCAACATATTTACATGTTAACTCTTTGTGGCCAAAACATGTGAATTGAAGGAGAAGTATGAGAGGCTATAGAGAGAGGCAAAGCATGCTGATACAAATTCAAGAATATTATGGCCTTGGTGATGACTGACAATGCGAAGCTTAAAGGAGAACTCAGAGCTGGTGGAGGAGAATAATCGTTTGGTTAAAGAGAACGAAAAAGTGTACCAACTCCAAACAAACAATGAAGCCTTAATGAAGGAGAACAAGAGGCTGAAAGCTGAAAATGAAGAGACCCAAAAGCTCATGAATCAAAACGCTAAGCTGAAGAGACTCTTGAAGGAGGCCAAGAAAGATAAGGAGAAGGCTGAGGTAACCACCAAAGAGGTGCTGACCCAGATGGATGGGATAAGGGAAAAGCACCAGAAGGAAGTGGAGAAGCTCAAAAACGCAACTGTGGATGCTAAGGCCGAGGAAGAGTTAGATCTTGAGCCATATGTTTGGAATATGTATGTCAAAGTTCTTAAGTACCATGGAATCTCTTGTGTTAACGGTTAACCTTAGACATTGGCTTAGGTGCGGAACCGACTGCTAGCGTTTGAGGCCGACCTGAAGGAGGTGGATGCTATCGATGAAATCCAGTTCATGTTCTCTCACTTGGATGAGAAGAAGCGCTTGGTGCTATAGGAGGGAAGGTAATTGTTGAGAGATGATGCCGAGAGGGAAAGGGAGGTAGAGCTTACTACTGCGAAGGGGAAGATGGTGTCCATAAATAGATTGGTTGTGGCCCATGAGTTTATTGAAGGTAGTTTCCAATAGCAGCAAGCTATACCGTTTATCTCTATGAGTGGTCTACAGGTCCCAGCACCCGCCGAGACTAAGTATACCTGATCAACCAGGGTTGGGACTGGGGAGCTTCCGTCCACCGGTAGGTGGAAGCATTGTGCCTACTGCGACTGTGCCTTAGGAGTCGATAGGTAAAGTCTTACTCTCACGGGTGTTTAGAATTATAGCTACACGGAGATAAAGTAGACTAATTAGCCCTTTTCTCCCTCGTGCAGGACCTATTGGAGCATAAGTGACCATAGACTTTGGACGGACACAGCCCAGAGCAGGAGTGGAAGGTTTTAGGGAACATCTGGGCGAAGGAGGTGGTTTACTATACACACTGACAGAGGCTGACATTTCATTCTTTAAGGAGATGATGGGAAAAGATAGGAAGGAAGTGGAAGTGGCGGGGCAGGTCAAGGTGAGTGAGCATACAATGCGTGAGCTGGTTGCAAAATAGAGCGCTCAACTGCATGCCAATTCTGAGGAGGTAAAGGAAAAGAGGGTGGCAGATGAGCTGGCCCAGTAAACAACATTGATAGAGACCAGGAAGTCTGAGCAGGAGGTTGCGGCTAAGGTGGAGGAAAGATCGCAGCTAATGCTGAGGATGCCAAGGAGAAAGCTGAATATACTTGGAAGAAACTACAGGAGGCCGAGGCCAAAAAGCTTAAGGCGGCACGGCGGAACAACAAAAGGCAAATAAGAAGGTCGGGCAGAAGATAGGAGATGGCACACCTGCAATACTCGTTATCTCTGGCAAATTCATCCCTAAACCTCTGAAATCAATCCTGCTTGGAGGCGAGGAAGTCACAGAGATTTCCAGTGACGAGGACGAAGAGGATAATATTCCACTGGCGATCATCACGTCATCTTCTCCAACCAAGGGAAGGAAAGGGAAAGGCGAGAGTAGCTTAAGAATGAAGAAGAAGAGGAAGGGCGATGATCCGTCGAGTGGCGACTCGCGTAAGAAGAAGAAGCAGCAGGAAAAAGAGAAGGATACAGAGGGAGATGTGGAAGAGGGCAAACTGCCTAAGTGATTTTTATAGATATCTTTTGGTTATGTAGGACGATAGGATACGCGAGTACAACCATCACTTTTGGAGGCATGATGTAGTTTTCATGTACACTACATCATTAGAAAAAGGATTAACTAGATGTAGTTTGCTTTTGGTTGTGAATGAAAGTGTTAGTTGACTTTTCTTATATCACATTTTGTATTAAGTGTTCAAACGTTCGTCTATGCTTTCCAGTTTCTTGTACTTGCCCAAACATATTTTTGTTACACTTAAGAAAACATAATATGAGACTTCGCTCTTTGAGACTCCCAAGTCATGCGAAGGTTGCATGTATTGACTTCGCTCCAAGGATTTCCCTTGGTTGAGAGTTCCGAGCCTTGCGGAGTTCGGGTTTGCTGTCTCCCCTCTCGGGACCTCCCGGAGGTCGTTGATCTTGAGTCATGAGAAGGCATGGGCATTGTTGATTCATCCTTTAGACTCTTCTATTGCTTTGTTTGGGTTAGAGTTCGAAGGTGTCATTGGTTCTTCCACTATTGCATGGATCCAGACCCATCAGATCTGATGGAGCCAAATGAGTGATCGACGTCACACTCCTTCGATAATGGGCTGCCTCCAAGTTTGGAGACTTAGGAACAAGGTTGGATACTCAAGCGAATGAGTGTCCCAAGTTATTTATACTTAGTCTCGTTGTTGGTCCGAGATTCGATTCGAGATATTTCTCAGACTTGTTGGTTTGAATCTCGAGTCGAGTTATTTATACTTAGTCTCGTTGTTGGATCGAGACTCAAGTCAATTTATTTATACTTAGTCTCGTCGTTGGTTCAAGACTCAAGTCAAGGGACCGGTTCCCTGCTATGAGGTACCGATCTAGTGTTGTGTACTCGTGTATGAAAGTCGGTTGTAATAGTTGCTCAAACATACAACGTAGAAAGTAAACACATCAAGAACATGTAGAACTGAAAACTGTCTTTACTGATAATTTGGCGGCTATGGACTTTACTTTACAATGCCTAGAATTTAAAGGAAAAAAAATCATTTTTGGAAAGTAGTAAATTTGTGCACTAAGATATGTGAAGTAATGGCAAAGATGTTCACTATTCCATGCTCTTGGGGAGTTCAGTACCATCAAAAGTCGTTAGCTTGAAGGCTCCATCTCCAAGCCTCTGTTGTATGGTGTACGGACCTTCCCAACGAGGACTAAAACCAGTCGGTGTGGGAAAGATCTGCTTCAGGATGAGGTCGCCGATGTTGAAGTTCTTTGGGCAACTTTGGAGTTGAAGTATCAGGCGACTCATTGTCGTTGAGCGGTAGCTCTGAGTTCAGCTTCGTCTCTTTTCTCTTCGAGTAAGTTGAGAGACTCCAAGAGAAGATCTTGGTTGGTCTTCGGATCACAATAAGTGACTTGTTGAGATTGGAGTTTGAGCTCAATGGGAATGACAGCTTTGGATCCATAGGTGAGAGTGAAAGGAGTGTGGCTAGTTGCTGACTTATGGATGCTGTGGTAGGCCCATAGGGCCAGAGGGATCCCATCTACCTATAAGCCTCCGACTTTTTCCAGATGCTTCTTGATGATGGACTTGATTACTTTGTTAATAGCCTCGAATTGCCCATTGGCTTGAGGATGAGCTACTGCCAAGAATATCCTTTTGATGTTGTGTCATTTGTAGAAAGTCTTGAACTCAACGCTCTCGAATTAGGTCCCATTGTTGAAAATGATAGCTTAGGGGAGTCCATATCAAGTGATAATGTTGTGGACGACGTAGTTGATCCCCTTCTTAGTAGTGATTGTAGCGAGTGCTTCGGCTTTTACCCATTTGGTTAAGTAATCAAATACGGCGATAGCATATTGTGCACCACCTCTGGCCATTGGAAGAGCTCCAATGATATCTATCCCCCACTTGGTGAATAGCCAATGACTGACCATTTGTGTTAGCTCGGTAGGCATTACTCTTGGAACCTTGGAAAATCTCTGGCATTTGTCGCACTTACGGGCATAGTCCACGACATCTTGGTCGAGTGTGGGCCAAAAGTAACCATATTTGAGAATCTTCCTTACCAAAGTTCACACTCAGGTGTGGTCGCCGCACTCCCCTTCGTGTACGTCTGATAGCACATGGTTGGCGTCGTTGTAAGCTACACATCGGATAATGGAACAGAGAATCCCCTTCGGTAGAGCACTCCATCTTGAATGATATAGCGAGACGATTTACGGGTGAATTCTTCTTTCCTTATAGCACCTAGGGAGGATCCCGTGTTGTAAGTAGTTCTTAATAGGTGTCGCTCATGACTCGAGATTGACCTTCGTTGTTACAACTGAATCCCTAGAGCTTGCTAGCTTGCATAATGAATCATCTTTCTTGTTTTGTTCTCGAGGAATGCGCATAATGATGTAGTGTCGAAGTTGGTGAGGAGTTCGCGGACCCGAGCATGGTAGGGAGCAAGCCATGCGCCCTTGGCCTGATATTCACCCTGCACCTGTTGTACGATGAGCTATGAGTCAGAGTAAATACGGATAGCCTTGACGTTAAGCTCAATTGCAATTCTGAGTCTGGTAATTAAGGCTTCGTATTTTGCATCGTTGTTGGTGGTAGGGAAGTCGTGTTTCAAAGCATAACAGTTCGAGCATTCCTCAGGAGTAACACTTATGACTTCAGTGCCAAAACACTGACTGTTAGAGGATCCATCCATAAACAGCTTCCATTGAATGTCTGGAGTTTCCCCGTCTTCCAATGGAGGTTCTTCATGAATTGTGAACTCCGCTTTGAAATCCGTGAGTGCTTGTCCACGGATGGCTCGACGAGGCATGAATGTGATTTTGAACTGGCTCAGCTCTATATTCCACTTCAAAAGTCACCCGGATGCCTAAGGTCGTTGAAGGACCTGTCGTAGCAGCTAGTTTGTGTAGACTTTGATTGGACAAAAATAAAAGTACGGCCTTAACTTCAGGAAGGATATCAACATACAATAAGCTAGCTTTTCAAGCTTTGGATAGTTCTTTTCTGCTCATGTCAGTCTCTTGTTGAAATAGTAAACGGGTCGTTGGACACGATCTTCAATGTGAACAAGCGTCGAGCTAATTGCCTGCAAAGAAACAACCAATTGGATATATAAGTCTTCATGATCCATGGGTTTTTATCAGATAGGTGGTCGCACTAAGTGATTCAAGAGGTCTTGGAATGCGTCAATGCACTCCAACGTCCATGTGAAGTTGCGCTTCCCCTTTTTGAGTAAGTCGAAAAAGGGAATGCATTTGTCAGTTGGTTTAGAGATGAATCGACATAGAGCGGCCACTTTCCCATTTAAGCTTGGAACATCTTTGATGCTCCGAGGAGCTTGAATATTCTGGATAGACTGAATCTTTTCTAAATTGGCTTAGATGCCCCGTGAATTGATAATGAAAGCCAGGAATTTTCCCGACACAAAGCCAAAAGAGAATTTCAAGGGACTGAGTTTCACGCCATATTTACGGAGGCCACCGATCATTTCGGTAAGGTCATTGACGTGGTCATTTGATACCCTCTATTTCACAAGCATATCATCCACGTAGACCTCCATGGATCTCCCAGTTTAGTCCTTAAGCATGCAGTTGACCAAGCGCCGATAGGCGACTCCAGCATTCATGAGACCGAAGGGTATGATGACATAACAATAGATATCAAGATCGATTATGAAAGAAGTAAGATCTTGATTTGAAAGATACATTGGAATCTGATAGTAGCATGAGTACGCATCCATAAAAGATAGGAGCTGGTAGCCGGCAGTTGAATCAACAAGCTGGTAGATCTTTGGAAGTGGGAAGCTGTCATTTTGGCATGCTTTGCTCAAATATGAATAGTCGACGCATGTTCCCCACTTGCCATTAGCTTTCTTAACTAGGAATGGGTTGGAGAACCATTCAGGGTAGAGGGCATTGTGGATGAAGCCATTATCAAGTAGTCTATCCACCTCCTCTTTAAGTGTGGTCGATCATTCAACTTCCAAGATCTGATGCTTCTATTTGACTAGAAGATGCTTTAGGTCGATATTGAGCATGTGGCAAACGATTCCTAGATCGATGTCACACATGTCAGAGTGGATCCAAGCAAATACATCGAGGTTGGCCCTTATAAATTCCACAATCTCTTCCTTTATTGTGGGGTGGAGTGGTAATCCAACTTTTAAGACCTTTGTCCGGTCGGTGGGGTTGATCATAACATCCACTATTGGTTTTGCTATTGTAGCTCTCTCGAAATCAGGCTCTTTGTCCTCCGTTGTATCGAGATCGTTGGAAAGACAGCAGTGGCACCTGATCCCGGACTCAAACACCTTTGACTGCTATGTGAAGACGATCTTGGCACAGGAAGGTAGAGGCACTGTCTTGCCTTTCACCTTATTGTGAGCGTTCTTCCATTCTGTAAGATAACAAGCTCTCATAGTTGGTTGGTCGCACTCGATTGTGTCGATCCCATTCTCTATTGGAAATTTCATTGGAAGGGACCACGATGACATGAAGACTCAGAATTTTGCAAGGAAGGGACAGTGTATGGAGAGACAGCGTCAATGACCACAAAGGTGAGGATTCAGACCCAGCTCTGATCCCCTTCTTTGAGTTCCACCGAAAGGTCGACCATGCCCTTGGGTTGGTTTGGCAGAGCCTTTGAAGCTGTGGATCATGGCATGGTAGGGCTTCAAGTCTTCGGCCTTCAGTCTCATCTGGTCGTAAGCCGACTTGAAGATAATGTTGACCCAGCTTCCTGAGCAGATGAGAATTCTTCAAACAAACGATGGGCCAATCTGTGCAGAGATAATGAGAGGGTCTATGGTTGGGATCTCGATTCCCGTAGACTCTCTCGTGGAAGACGATGTCATCCCGCATTGTCTTCTGAAGCTTGGCGAGAACAGATTCGTCCGGGGAAGAGCTTGCTTCTTAGCTGGCCTGCTTAATGGAGTTGGCATACTCATCCATCTTTCAGAATCTTTCATGTGCGCGGTCCACCGTATAAAATGTTGATCACGATGCCATGTGGTCTCAGATTAGACAGCCTTGGGTCACATTAGCTAGAGGAAGAGCGGGCATTGAGAGGCTCGTACCCGCTTCAGGAGGAGTGGAATTTTGAACATACTATTCCAAACGTTTCTCGCAAATGAGTTTTTCAATCGCATCCTTGAGGCGGCGATAGTCGTTGATGTTGTGCCCAAAAATTTCGTGGGATATGCAATACTTGCCGGAGTTCTTATCGTGGTCGGTAGATTCCCTAATGTTGGCTTCCTTTACTGAAGAGTGTTACAGGTCTCTAAATAGATAGCCTCCAACTCTCGATTGAGCAGAGTGTAATTCCTGTAATTGGGATAGCGGTCGTGCTTCTTGGGATCTCCAAGAGCTTGATTGTTAATGAGACCGCCAAGTTTCCTATTATTTGGCTTGGGCTTGTACGGGGACTCCCCTTAACCTTGTCAGAAGATTCCTCGACTTTCTTTCCCTTGACGTTGCCTTCGACGGTGCCAGTGTGTGGGTTATTGGGGGTAACTGCCTTGGGTAGCCCTGTTGCGCTGAGTATCCTCTTAACATAGGAATTATATGGCCTTTTCGTAGAAAGCTTCTAGAGTCTTCGACTACTTTCTATCTATCCATGCTCCAAACTAGGAGCTAGCGAGGATGCCTTTGGCAAGCTGGACAAGGACTATGCGAGGTTTGAGATTATCCACCTCACCGAGGGCAGTGTTGAAACGCTCGAGGTAGCTTTCAAGGGTTTCTATTGGGCCCTGGTAGAGGTTGGGGAGAGTGAGAGTATTCTTTGGTGTAGGAGCATGCATTCGAAATTGCTTGACCATTTCCATAGCCAACTGGTCGAAGGTGGAGATAGATTGAATCGGGGGTCGGGTGAACCAAATCAAGGTCGTGTCTTCCAAGAAAACTGGGAAGCATTTGCACTCGATGGCGTCGGTGACCCGGCTGGAGTCCATGTGCCACTCGTAGCAGTTTAGAAAAGATCAGGAGTCATCTTCCCCCCATAGAGTCCGAGCTGTGGCATGTTGATGCAATGTGGCCATTCGGCTTCGTGCACGGCCTTGGTGAAGAGGTTACATTGGTATACCACACGTCATCCCTCGCATATCTTTCATGATCCTTCGGACTATGTCGGGGAGGTATGTAGGTTGAACATCTTTTGGTGAAATCCAGCGGTTGTGGTTCACTTCAGGGGTCCTGGTCCGTGGACGTCCTCCGAGATAGACATCAGGCTCGTCCTCATCCATGTTATCTGCATTGTTTGCCTGATTCATGTATGGTTGATGAGATTGAGCAAGTTGATGTAGATTTTGATTAGGCGGAACTTGGGCCAGTTGAGTTGCTAAAAGCATAGGCCTCAAGTTCAAAGCAACAATAGTTGGTTCTATTGAGGAGGGGCCGGTTACTCGGACCTGGTTTATCATTGATAACCAACGGGGAACGGTCGCGTTGACCCGTTCCCTCGTTGAAATTTACGGTAGTCCCATTACCTTTTCCGTTGTTGTTGCCATTGCCGTTGACATTAGCATTAGTGCGGACTACGACATTGGCATTGAAAGTGAACCTCCTCCTTTGGCTCAGGCCCCGAGTATTAGAGGAAGAACTTTACAAGGCGTTGTGTTGCGGCCGAGCATTGTTCTAAGCAAGTTGGAGTTGAGCGACGAGACGCCGACTTTCCTGAAGTTGACGCATAAGGTCGATGTTGGTCTTCAATGCATCGTTGAGCATTAGAGATATGTTTTCCAACATTTTATTAAGCGCATAAAGCTGCGCTTGAGCTGCAGGAGTATCGAGGTCCGTGGAAGGAATGATATCCATCTTGGTCAGGTTTCCCACCGATTGGAGTTGTTAAGAAGTAGTAGTGTCAACAACTGCAGAGGTTCCGATTAGTTGGTTCTTTAATCTCTTGACCATTGTAAGTGTACTCGATCGGTATGTTAGGAAGAAACCTGAGTAGCTCATTGAAGTCGATATGGAAGTGGGCAAAAAGAGGTGAGTCTAAGTTCTCAATGAAAACACCAGAGCGTTGATGGCAAAAAATGTCGTAACATCCAAAGATTCTATATTACTAAATAATTTTGTTTCACATAGGAAATCAAAGTGTGAAAAGGAGTAATTAACACGGAGGATTTATAGTGGTTCGGTTTGTGAGGGGCCTACGTCCACTTTGAAGGAGTTGGTTGATCTTTTATTCACAAAATTGAGTTACAAGCATCTTCATCCCAGAATTCATTTAAAAGTGATTCTATGTGTTTTGGAGTCATATTGGTCATATGTTAAATCTTGGAAAAAAGTGATGTATGCTTCTTCTTTCTCAAGAGCTATGCTACCATTAATTGAGTCCTTGGAGCTTGTAGAAATGTCAAATCAACCAAAAATCCAACCCATGTGAAAAATGAGTAATGGGGGTATTTATAGGTTGTGGGTTTGGTGGGAGCAGGTGAGAATTGGGGACCATACAGTAGAAAATCACATCCCCGCTGACATATAGGCAGAAAATCGCATCCTTTAGGTGGGATGAGAATTTTTGCATCCCAGAGGGATGCATTTTTCTGCATTTAGGAGAGGGGGCGGTTAACTCATCACGTCCTGTGTATGCAATTACATCGTATCCAATAGATGCGATGGAACCACACCCCAAGGGATGCGATGGTATCGCATCTCGAGGGATGAAATAGCACCGCATCCGGTGGATGTGATAACATCGCATCCTTGAGGGATGCGACATGATGGGAAGCGGCGTTGCGTGATGGGAAGTTATGTGGTGCGAGGTGGAGTGATACAGGTTGATGCGATGCGAGCAAATGGAGTGATCCGACATAAGCGAGGATACGATGCAATGCCACCCATCGAATGCAATGCGAGGCAAGGTTAGCAAGGGATGATGCAATGTGAGCATTTTTAAGTGTTGTGAGGCTATCACTCGCTCGATTTTTTCCAAGCTTGAATTGTCAGTGTTATGTTGACCCTTCGAGCTTTGATGCCACGCGAGGTGCTGAGTCGAACAGGCTAGTTATACTCTTGGGAACCATACCAAAAGGCCGGTTAACAGCAGCTGAATCAGACGACTGAGCATAAAACCCACTCCAGCAACAAAGTGGGAAGACATAGAAAGCACCGAAAGCCCCCACCGCCCCATTAGCCAGAGCCCAATAAAATTTTCAAATCCTTTGCATTGCAAATCAACAAGGATAAGGTAAAAGCTCAATGATCCCATCTTTTGACCCATCCCCGCAAATTCAACCACATACCAATCCCCCAAAGCTTCTACCCACACAAAAGAGAGAGAGAGAGACATTAATCACCCCAATCCTGCATAGGGCCGAAACTCATGAGCGATAGAGAAAGCATAAGCCAAAGAGGTCGATTGAGGATTCAAGTTTCCCCTAAAAGGGCCTTCCTCTAAAAGCAAAATAAACATCACTTGAAACTTTCTGGATGATAGGAGAATTGAGAATGTGCGACTCATCAAAGGCTGCCTTGTTCCTCCCACACCAAAGGTGCCAATCGATGAGACTTAGGTGAGTCTGAGGATGATCGATCTAATATCCCACCCTAAACATGTGACACCCCACACCCCGTAACGTCACCCATTTGAGGATGTGCTAAGGTTTATGAAGCGCTTAGGTATAAAGTAGCAACACAAAGACTAAACTTCACAAGACAGAAATATAAATCATAGCGAAAACTTCAAAACATTTATTGAATAAGCAAGTCAAATCACAGTACTTATTACATTTCAAAATGCCAGATAGTCATCATTATAAAACAAACACAACGTCTCGTTGAAAATATCAAAGTGCATAAGTAAACCCACAAAACTTTCTCTCTTATAAACCAATACAATGATCAGAAAACAAGAACTGAACCAATACATGAATCCGGAAAGAGTTTGAATCGAAGCTGAACCAAATAATCAAGAAACACTGCTGAGACCCTCTACCCTGCGAACCCGAGGAGAGGAAGGAAAGGAAGAGAGATTGAAAAAACAAATAAGTCAGGCATGTGTCTGGTGAGTTCTTGTAATTTCTAGCATGAACATAAGATAAGGAAGCATTTAGACGGATGAATAGTTCTAAGAGCAATAGACATATAAACATTAATGAAATAGCAGGAAAGATAAACACAAATAAAGATAGGCTTCTCATTCATATCCGAAAATTACTACACCAACTGCCAAGGTATCATAATTAAGTTTTACCTAATTTTTACCACTTCGATTGGCTTCTACACCCAAAACGTGATAACCTATGCCAGTTATGGAATTCGAAGTTGTCAATCACGAACCCATCAACTAAAAGGATATATTCGTTATTCATAGGCATTATAGTGGCTTATCTTCCCCGTTAGATTGATGCACACTCATCGTTCCGCCGAAACGTACCCATACCCACTTTGTTTAAACCTCTTACTATCCAGTTCGGTAAAGCGTGCCCTAGCCTCTACTTAGTGTGAGACTCCATGATAACAAAGGAATACTGACTGATATGGGTTCCCAAACGAAAATGAAATTGATGCAATTCACCCTTAGACTTGGTCCCCCGTCATTATTTTAGTAGTCCTCTTAAACCCCATGCTTCCAGAACGGACCTAAACTAGGATTTCATTATACTATTAGGCCTTTTATCTTCCCCAGTTAGCTCTGCGCTATCAGAGCAGGCCTAATCTATGAGCCACTTATCTTCCCCAGTAAGCCCCACACTGCCTTAACAGACTCCCTCTATCTTAGCTTATTAATTTCATCAATTTAACTTAACACATTTAAGTTTTTTGATAAGCCCAATATAACCTCATGTTATATCCTGGGATGTACTAACGTTTCTAATTAATGTAATCTTTTTATACAACACATTGCCATGTTACTTAACATCCGATTAAGTTCAATTTATTCCAGTTTACGTATTCTCCAATTACATGTTAAGGTTTTATCCCCAATTTATAGTTCAATCTGATTACAATACTTAATCAATTTCAATATTCCCAAAAATTCCTTTTTATTCGATCTTAACGTTATTCCAATTTAACATTCAAATAACGATAAAGGCCTAGGATCTTTTTAGACCTAGGATCGACACTAAAAGAAAAAGGAAAATGGTCTAGGCAACTTGCAAGGCCTAGACTCAAAATAAACAAAAGCGAATAACAGGCATAAACATAACTGTGAATAAACAATAACAAAGATGGGGATAAGAAGAAGGAAAATTACTTAAATAATAAACAAATGGAAAGAAACAGGCATAAATAGTAAATAAGTTACAATAATTCTCAGAAAAACTAAACATGTAACTACTGTAAACATAAAACTTGCATACTAAAACTACTTAACTGTCTAAACATTCCTACGCAAATAGCTAATCTAAATTTTTTGTAAAACTCATGGATTTGATGAACAAAGCTCCCCCCGTGACATTCTTCTTAAGTCTAGCAATATCTCAGCCCCTAGAAGTGTTTATAAAAATAAATATTAAAAACTTAAGAACTTCTTCACCCCGTAAAAGTTTAATTATGTTGCATTTCGTAATTTTGAGGATAGGCGTGGGAAGAAGAAGTGAGAATGGATATGAAGAAATGAGAGAGGCTTTTCTAGTCTATTTAAAGGGTTTACTAGATGCCCTCAGCCATTCAAATATAAGATTAGATCTAGTCCAACCATGTTATCAGACTAATTAGAAGGCCCCACGTCAAACTATGGTTTAAAACAAACCAATAAAACAATGCCAACTCAGAAAAACTAATGGTGTAAAACAACTATCATTTGCTGCTTGTGTGTCAGGTAAGGCACACAACTTTCTTTACCTGGGTTGACCTACCCGCCTTCTTGGTCGACACAAGGGTTGTTCCATGGGTCGACATACGTGTCAAACCAGATGGTTGGTCGCCCAGTGATCCTTGGTTCACCTGTTTATTTATTTATATTTTCTGAATTGTTCTTTAATTCATAACTAACTTATTTTAACTCCGATTTTAGCAAACCAAGTGTTTATTTTGATCATAAAATTACAACGGACTCAATGGTACTAGTCTCGTTGTCCAACTATGAATATTATGTATATATCCCTAAGATAATGCGAAATTTAGGCTGTCAACCAATTCAATTGACCTCCTTAATGCAATTCATAGCTGTGCCATGCATCCATTATGCATGCAAAGGAATCCTAATGATATATAAAAATCTATATGTGTGCGACAACTATTCATCAAAATGAAACATTCAAATGATGATTCAACCATTTTTCATCCATATAAAATAAAATAAAATGTACACACATCCATATGCAATTATGTAAGTGTCCTAATTAAGCTGATCTCTAACTAGTGCCTAGTATGCGTATATGCATCCACTACATCCACTAGCATACACTTGCATCCACATGAATCCTTTCAATTATAACATGTTCTATTAACATGTTTTAAACCATTTCCTACCATCCGTAGGCTTCTACCTAAGACTTATGATTCAAACGATTAGTAAAATAGAAATAAATTCAAAGATTAGTAAAGAATTAAGAGCGTACTCTCAAAGAGAAATGGAAAAGAAGTGTGAATTCTATCGTTTGGTTCCAAAGTCACATCGTCGCTGTCTTCTCCCCACTGAATCTTAATAAGTTTGATCTCTTTATTCTGTAGCTTCTTCATCTCAGATCCCAGTATCAGAGTAGAAACTCTCCTGACTGATACCCTCATCCCTACCCCGATATCTTCTAGAGTACTTAGCTCAACTACTACCACGGAACCATGTAGTCACTTCCGTAAGTGTGAAACATGGAACACATCATGAACTCTTGCTAGTCTCTCCGGTATTCAAACTCTGTAGGCCATCTGACCAATCCTCTCTACTATAGGGAATGGCCCTACAAACCTCGACGCCAACTTCCCTATTGAGTCGAACCGTACAACACTCCTCAAAGGTGACACCTTAACGAAGACTATGTCTCCTACCTCAAACTCTAGATCTATCCTCCACTAACCTACGTATGACTTTTGTCTGTTCTGAGCTGCCAAAATCCGCCTCTAAATCAAAACTATCTTCTCTGAGGTCTCTCTAACCATCTCAGGTCCAAGTAGAAGTCTATCCATAGATTCCCACTAAAATGTAGATGATCTGCAGGGTCGTCCATATAGTTGCTCCAAGGGAGCCATATCAATACTTGTTTGATATATGTTATTATATGCAAACTCTACCAACGGAAGATGCTCCTTCCATGTCGGTCCAAAGTCTAGGATACACAGTTGTAATAAATCATCAAGAATCCTATTAACCTTCTCCATCTATCCATCTATCTGAGGGTGATAGTTGATGCTAAGTTGAAGTTGTGTCCCCAATGCCTCCTGCAGGTTCTTCCAAAACTCGCTCGTAAAGATGGTGTCAAGATACTAACAATATTAAAGGGAACTCCACGAAGTCGGACGATCTCTGTAAGATACACCAATGCTAACCAAGTTGTCGTCCGCTTACTCTTAACCGGGATAAAGTGAGCACTCTTAGTCAACCTATTGACTATAACCTAAATACTGGTGTTACCCTTCCTTGATCTAGGAAACCCATCGATACGCTCTCTTACTTTCACTATGACACATCCAAGGGTTGAAGCAATCCTCCAGGCTTCCTCTGCTCAGCCTTTACTTGCTAACAAGTCATACACCAAGTCACAAACTCTACTATGTCCTTCTTCATCCATATCCACTAAAAGGCCTTCCTCATATCTCTGTACATCTTATCACCGCCTGGTTAGGTATTCATCTAAGAGTGATGAGCCTCCTCTAAAATCGATCTCAATAAATCATCAACTCGAGGAGCACATAATCCCTAATTATGATGTTGCCACCCTCTCTCATCCATAGAGTACCTAGAAAGGTGACTAGAGGTCTCTGATCCTCTACTGAGTTGGTTCATGATACCTACTAGTTGTCAATCCCCACGCCGGCTGGATCCAATGCACTCTAAGAGAGTAGGTCGCACCTCTAACAATGCCAATAATCTTGGTGCAAAATTTGTAGATGGTCTGAAATCGAACGATGAGATAAAATCCAAACTCTGCCACTCTACGAACAATGAAATCAAAGTCAATCTCTACTTACTAAATGCGTTTGCTACTACATTCCCCTTCCCCGGGTGCATGCTATCTCGAAGTTATAAGATGCAAGGAACTCCATCCAACGCTGCTATCGCAAATTAAGATCTTTTTGCGAGAACAAGCACTTGAGCGACTTATGATCTGCATAAATCTCGAACATCTCACCTAATAAATAGTGTCCCCAAGACTTAAGTGCAAACACTATTTTTGCTAGCTCCAAATCATGGGTAGAGTAGTTCTTCTCATGCACCCTCAACTGCCTATTCCCATAGCAGACAACCCTACCAACCTGCATAAGCACCGCACCTAAACCCATGCCGCAAGCATCCATATAAACAATGAAAATCTTCGTACCATCAGGAAGAGTCAATACCGGAGCTAATGCAAGAGCCTTCTTCAATCCCAAGAATGCGTCCTCGTAATCTACATCCCAAGAAAAAACTAGGTTTTTCTTTGTCAGGTGGGTAAGCGGAGCTGAGGTTCGTGCAAAATCCTTGATGAACTTCTGATATTATCTCGCCAAACCCAAAAAGCTCCTCACCTCTATCACACTCTTGGGGGATTTTCAATCCTAAAATGCAACAACCTTAACGGGGACCACCGTTATACCATCATTAGAGACAACATACCCCCAAGAACCTTACCTCCTTCCGCCATAAATGGCACTTAGAAAATTTTTCCTTCAACTAATGTGCACGGAGGACATCTCCCAAGTGCAAGGCATGCTCTTCCTCACTCCTTGAGAAAACCATGATATCATCAACGAATACAACCACCGATTTATTCAGGTACTCCCTAAATACCCGGCTCATCATATCCAAAAAGTACGCCTGTTACTACCAAAATGAAGCACTGGAATAGGCTGGCTATGAAGGGGTAGTAGACCGACACAAGCATAAAGAAATTTTCCATCAGCCAAGGTTTGACATAATAAAAAGAAGACAATGCAGAGTAACAATCCGAGAGTTGTGCAACCGGCACCCTCGTCGAAGTGAAGAGCTCAAAATCTATACAAAAGGAAATATCGACAGGGTAGTGCCGACACGATTGGTAGAAGGTCACCCCAGACCGGAAGCCAATGAAGAGAAAGACTACGAATCCTACCAAACGAGACACAAAAAGACGAGAGGACTATCGACATTAACTTGCTTAATGCCGATACATCAAGGGACAGAAGCATCAAAGGCACAAGATTCAAAGCAAAAGAGAATTATCCGGGAACTAGCCACTGGGACCCCTATTAGATGATCGCCGAAAGGTACCTCTAGTAAACAACTGATGAAGCACCAAAAGCAACTACATGAAAGGTCAAGATACATGTCAGAAACCTACCGAAAGGCAAGCCGAAACCTCAAGGGAAAATAAGCTATCCACACCAATTTTCTTAGTGTCGATACCGACAGGGGTGGCAGATTCGGTAGCACTTTACTGGAATCATGAAGGCAAGCTCCATAAAGTGTAAATGGCAAGACCGAGAACCCATGACCGGAAGCCTACATCCAGAAGTAGAAACCTTCTGAAATCTATTCTCACCACCAAGCTCATCAGTAATAAAAAAAAAGATAGACATGACATTAGCCAAAGACTCCAAAGAACAGGACCATTCTCCCAAGAGCTACAGCCGACACCTCAAAAAGCCACAAGTAAGGCCTTCAAAACGAAAAGGAAAGGCGACTGATAGCCACAACTCCCAAAACCCAAAGGAAAAGCGGATGACAGGAGCTACTGCTAGCTCAACAGAAAAAGGGCCCCAATTTGCCTATAAATATGACCTTAGGGGTCGCATTTCCAGGACTTGATTCTCATTTTCTCGATCTCGCTCTTTTTTCTCTTAAGAGAAAACCCTAATTTCCAAATCAAATTGGGGATTTCTTCAATTCTTGTAATACATCTATAATCAATAAAGAGTAGGAATTTGGGACTTAAGTGTTTCTCGATTTGATAATCATATTGTGTCTACAATGATAAGATAGGGAGTTAGCTCTAACCTTTCCTATAAAAGAGTTAATCACGGTACTTTTATGAGAAGGGAGGTTCTTTCCTCCCTTCGAAGCTATCATACATGACTTAGCTCTTTCACAGTAATCATAATGCAACCCATCCTCAGAAAGGATCTTGCTATAAACTTGTGGCATGGTAACTGATGCAACTAAGGCATATCCAAGCTGGTTCGATGCAGAAGTGCCATGTAAGCTAATAAGTGTAATAACTTTACGACAAAGCCGAGTGTTGTAAGGCAATAACCTATTTCTTCTCAACACAATGTATATTATTTTATCCAAGATCCGAAGGTGTTTATTGCATTGCCTCAGTTTCATTTAACTAATAAAGCCTTTCTTTACGGTTGTCATCGACTTCATAGTTTTGTAAGTGTGATACTCACCCCTTGAGGGAAGGGTAACTAATCTTCTAACTAAAGGTCTTGATGCCTAAGGAATGGTGAAATTAGCTAAAGAGCACTGATTCAAGACTGCATTTCAAATAACCTTTAGATCGTCCATGCATCAAACTTCTAAATATATGCATTGTCCATTCTAGTTTGGGTGTTGACGAAAAATATCATTAACATTTTGGCACTAGAAAGAGGGCTTAAATCTCTAACTTCGCATTTGTCTTATCAAAAATTAATTTGGTAAATTTGTTGCTCCATGGCAGGGAAAGATGTAATCAAAAAGATTGGAGGATCGAAACAACCAGCCAACTCCTAATGCAACCCATAAAGGAAACATGGATCTAATGCTCAATCTAAACAACAATGAAGAAAGGACAATCCCAACCCTGTACAACCACTAAACTTAAATGCCAAGGAGGAAAATGCCACTAAAATCATGGAGTTGGAGAAGTAAGTCCAAGAAATGCAAATAAACGCTATTCATTCACAGAAGTCTTTAAAGATCACTAAGTCTAGCCAGAGGGAGGGGGATGGGTCTCCGAAGAGAAAGGATCTCATTCAACAATCTAAAGTAAAAGAGAGGCTTAAGGCTGCTTCCTCTATGAAGAAAAGATCCACTTAATAGGGATATGTCATCAAGGAAATCAATGCGAACATGAGCAATCTAGAAGCTTTACACCCAAAGGCTATGATCCTAAAAGGGAGAATTACGATAATATGGAGTCCTATCTCAAAGATATTGCTAGAAAGACCATCAAAATTTTGTTGGGAAGGAAAGGATAAAGAACCCAAGATGGCAGGGTTAACGACAACGAAAGGGTAGCCTCTTTCACCAACAAAATCATGAGTACTATAATACCACCCAAGGTGAAGGTTCCAACTATAAAGTACCTTAGAACGACTGACCCTGATGATTGTCTAATGGGTTTTGAAACCCAAGTGGATATTTATAATGCTTTAGGAGCCGTTAGGTGCAGAATTTTTCCAGCAACCTTCCAGGGAGCAGCAGTTAGGTGGTACCATTAGTATAGAGAAAATACCATCTTCTCGTAGAATTAGTTTGCCTACGAGTTTTCCGCACAGTTTTGCATCTGCAAGGATCCAACAGTTGACTACACAGTCATTGCCAACATCAAGCAGAGGCAAGGTGAGTCCTCAGGAGATTGCTTGAAAAGGTTCAATGTGGAAGCATTGAAGGCAAAGGACATGAATGACCACGATAAGCTAATCGCCGTGCATTCAGGGTTAATCGAGAACACACCCTTCTAGAAAGAACTATATATCTATGGTTGCAAAGACTTACAAGACTTCTACTTTCAAGTTGACAAATTCATCTGTTTGGATGAATAATACTTTACAAAAAAGAAGTTTAGGCCTCGCGGGGAAGGAGGAAAGCTGAAATTTGGTAGAAATCCTCAGAGTGGAAGGTTTGGCTTGGATGGAAATCAGAAAAGGCCAAGGTGGGAAGATTCTAATTCTAATGCATTATCTTTAAGCAAGCCCATTTCTTTTGTGTATGTTGTGGAAAAAGAAAGGGTCAGCAACTTCCCCGTCTCATTCAAAGCCAAGAATTGCCCTGAACCTCATGCTGGTGGAAAATATTACGAGTATCACAAAACAAATGAAAATAAGACCAATGAGTGCAAGGTTTTGGATGGGATTATTCAAAACCTCATTCGAGAGTGGCATCTGAAAGAATTTGTTCTAAACAAAACGCATCCGCTCAGCGTACAAATGGACTGTAGAGAGTTTCATCCAATGCAATAGAAGCTCCTGTACAGGAAGGTCATATAGACTTGGGACCGCCAATAAACCAGATTAATGTGATCTATGTTTGGCCACATCTTGCTAGAAATTGCTCGGTTGCCAAGAACCAGTACCTAAAGGATGCTCGTGAAGGGATATTCTCCATTCAATAGGAATCCTTATTGAAAAATGCTTGTTACACCCTCAAGATGCATAACCTGGTGGTTTCGCCACAGGAGATGAAGAAAAGGGTCCATCATCCGCACAGTTACTCTCTTATGATAACAGCTTAAATTCGACTCTTTGTTGTTTCTAAGATGCTTGTCGACACAGGAAGTGCCATCAATGTCATCTTCAAACATGCTTTTGATCAAATAGGAATTCCTGAGGGGTAGTTGAAACTAAGCAATGAGCCAATTTTTGGCTTCAATAACAAGGGCTCAACTCTTATAGGACAGATTAATCTCCTGGTTCAAATTGGCTTATCTCCACTCCATCGAACCTTTGAAACTCTGTTTGTCGTGATCGATCAACCGTCCTACTACAATGCCTTCTTTGGTCGATTGGCTCTAGAAGAAATGGATGCTTCTGTTTCTTCCAAGTATCTTATGTTAAAATTCTTGACTAAACAAGGATGGGGTACCATCCGGGGAGAGCAGCTTAGTTACTGAGAATTGTACTTTGCAATGGTCGAAAATAAAAGGGATTATTCTTCGTACCTTAATCTTTCTACTATTTTAAACCTTTGGATGATGGATTCTTACATCCAACATTCGAAGCTGGAATGAAAATTGATAAAGCTAACAAACGTACAAATGGTAGGTACACCTCTATGAGACGAAAAAGGAAAAGAGTTGATAACATAAACTTGAAGGAAGTAGAAAAAATTGTCACAGACTTGGATTCCAGAGGAGATACTGAAAGAATAAAACCGATAGAGGATTTGGAAGAAGTAAATGTCGACCCAGAAGATAAGACTATGGTCATCAACATAGGGAAACGATTGGTGGAGCCCTTGAAGGGTGACTTAATTCAGTTCTTGCAGCTCAACAAGGATGGTTTTGCTTAGACCCATTCAGACATGGTCAGAATCAATCCTTCTATTATGAGCCACACCCTAAACATTAACCCTTATGTAATCCTAGTCCGAAAAAAGAAGAGGCGATACAATAGAGATCGGTTAGTGGCTTTAGAGGAAGAAGTCAAGAGGTTAGAGACAAACGGGTTCATTCGAGAAGTTTTTTACCCCAAATGGCTAGCCAATCCTGTACTAGTAAGGAAGTCCAACGGGAAATGGAGAACGTGCATTGATTATACAGACTTAAACAAGGCCTACCTAAAGGATTGCTACCCCCTTCCGCAGATAGACAAGTTGGTTGATGTGTCAAGTGGCCATAAGATACTATCCCTTATGGATGCTTACTCAGGGTATAATCAAATTCCAATGCATAAACCCGACGAGGAGCATACAAGCTTTATCACTGATTGGGTAACACTTTGTTACAAAGTAATGCCTTTTAGATTGAAAAATGCGGGAGAAACATGCTAAAGGCTAGTTAATAGGATGTTCCAAGAGCAGATACGGCCCAACATGGAAGTATATGTAGATGACATGCTAGTGAAGTCCATCAAAACGCAAAGCCACCTAAAGGACTTGGAAGAGATGTTCAACATCTTAAGAAGCTAGCAAATGAAGTTAAACCCACAAAAATATTCTTTTAGGGTCCAATCTGGAAAATTCCTAGGATACGTGGTAAGTGAGCATGGCATTGAGGTTAGTCTTGACCAGATTCAAGTCATAAAGGATATGTAAGAGCCTAAAACAAGCAAGGAAGTCAAGAGCTTAAACGGAAAGGTAGTAACCCTCAGTAGGTTCATTTCCAAAGCCGCTGACAAGTGTGTCCACTTCTTTGATGTTATAAAGAAAAAGAAGAATTACGAATGGAAGGAAGAATGTAGAAAGTCCTTCCAAGAATAAAAAGATTACATGGGAAGACCCCCGATTCTGTCCAATCCCGAGAAAGGAGAAGACTTATACCTCTATATGGTCATATCAAAGTATGCAGTAAGCTCAGTCCTTATAAGAGAGAGTGACGGGACTCAACATCCAATTTACTACGTTAGCAGGAGGTTAAATGATGCAAAAACCTGATATCCCGTAATAGAAAAACTAGCATATTGCTTATTACTTATAGCGCGGAAGCTTAGAGGCTACTTCCAAGCACATCCTATTAAGGTTTTAACTAGTTTTCCACTTAAGCAAGTCTTCCTCAAGCCTGAAACCTCAGGAAGGTTGGTTAAATGGGGAGTCGAATTTAGCCAATATGAGATTGAATTCCAACCTCGAACAACAATCAAAGGACAAGCTCTTGCAGGCTTCATAAACGAGTGCACAAGCTTCATTACATAATAGTAAACTAAAGAAAACAATTTAAAGGCTAATGGTAACTGTTTGTAAATGGATCTTCAAATGAACATGGAGCAGGGGTGGGTTACATCGTAATTATCTCTGGCGGGCATCGCTTGCACTATGCAATGAAGTTAGGGTTCCCGGCTACTAACAATGTGGCCGAATATAAGTCAATGATGGTAGGATTGAATCTAGCATTATAGTTAAAGATCCCTCGAATAGAGATCTTTAGCGATTCACAGCTAATGGTAAACCAGGTAAAGTAAAGCAATCATACCAAGGATGCACGTTGGCCCTATATGTAAAGAGGATATTAAAGATGCTTTCCCATTTTAAGGATTTCTCGATACATCAAATACCCAAAGGAGAGATTACCCAAGCTGATTCACTAGCCAAATTAGCCAGTTCCGTGGGAGCACCCGAAACTCAAGTTATCCCTGCAGGATACTAGCAAAGACCTAGTATTGAGCATGAAGAGCATGAAATAAGAAAAGAATTATTAGTCCTATATAGATCCCAAGCTTCGAAAAGAGGGGACGAAATGATAGGGAGGATACTTGTAACAGAGAACCTTCTCCAACAAGATAAACTACCATTACGAAAATACCTGGATGGCTCCTATTGTGCAGTACCTACTGAACGGAGGTCTACCCCTTAGCAGGCAGGATGCAAGGAGGATAAGACACCAAACCCCCACATTTGTGATTACAAATGGAATTCTCTATAATAAAAAAGTGCACTCACTCCCTATCTAAGATGTGTAAACATCAAAGACGGATCCAACCTATTGAAGGAGGCACATGAAGGTTTGTGCGGAAATCACTCCAATGGAATCAAGCCAGCAAAAAGAATCATGCAACAAGGTTATTATTGGCCACAAATGTTTAATCAAGCAATTGAGTATGCCAAGAAATGTGAGAAATGTCAAAGGTATTCTAAAATACCCCGACTTCCCCCTAGTGAATTAACCACTATCTCAAGCCCTTGGCCATTCGATGTATGGGGAATAGATTTGATCGGACCCCTACCAATCTCCAAAGGTGGAGCTATATATGACATGGTAGCCATTTATTACTTTACTAAGTGGGTAGAAGCATAACCCCTTCCGACAATCACATCTAAGAAGGTGTTGAGATTTGTAATAAAGAACATTGTTACTCGCTTTGGGATTCCTTACAAGATCATATCAGACAATGGAACATAATTCAAGAGTGAGGAGTTCACTCAATTTTGTGAAAAGAACGGAATTATCAAAAGCTTCTCCTTGGTAGCCCATGCAAGGGAAAATGGAGTCGTGGAAGCTGCAAACAAAACCATAAAGACCATCCTTAAGAAAAGACTAAATCAAGCCAAAGGAAATTGGGCTGAAGAATTACCCTAGGTACTTTGGGCATATAAGACTTCCGTCAACATGACAACAGGGAATACTCCATTTTCTTTGACATATGGATGTGAAGCCATGCTCCAAATTGAGGTCAAAATCCCTTCACACAGAAGGATAGGTTACGCGTTTGACCTAAATCAAGAGTTAAAGAAGGAATCCTTAGATTTAATACAAGGACTAAGAGATGAGGCTACGATCAGAACAGGCGAATATCAAAAGCGGATCACAAAGTACTACAATTTGAAAGTCAAGAATAGAACCTTTTCAAAAGGAGATTTGGTCTTACGAAGGGTAATGGCCAACTCTATAAACACATCGGATAGTCCACTTGATCCAAATTGGAAGGGACCCTTAATTATCCATCAAGAAGTCATGCCTGAAACGTATTGGCTTTGCAAACCAAATGGCGATCTCATTCCAAGGACATGGAACTCGGAACATTGAATACCATACTTATCAATGGTAGACAAGTAAAGAAAGGTCTTCTCCTAGAATCTTCATATAACTAAGGGTATGGAAACCCTCTCAAGGCCTGAACTAACCCAAGATGGGTTAAACTGCAAATGGATAGAAACCCATGTCATCTTCAAGGTTGGTCAGGGGAAGGCACCCCCCAAAGGGTGGGTGGTGTGTAAGTCTTTCTCTGCGCCCAAAACGGAAAGGGGCAGATTAAATCATCAAAAGCGTAATCCTTTGACCCCCACCAGAAAAGGTCGTGATGGAGCATCTAACTATCACTCCTTGCCTCTGCTCGTAGAAGAGTACGCCCGGCCTCTGCTCGCAGAAGAGTACACCCTGCCTCTGCTATGAACTAAGCATGTCCTACTTCTACTCGCAGAAGAGCACGTCCTACCTCTTTTTATGTTCCGCGTTACCTACAAAAAGGAAGGCAAACCCCTCTCATTGCCTACGATGGTCAGGATAGGGCACCCCTTGGAGGGGGTGGTGTGTAAGCTTCTATCATCGCCTATGATGGTCAGGGTAGAGCATCAAAAAGTAAGCCTTACTTCCGCATCTACAATTGCTTGGTTTAAGAATCTAAGACATTATCATCGCCTATGATGGTCAGGATAAGGCGCCTACTAAAGGGAGGTCTGGTAAATCCTTGGGACCTGCTTGTGGATAAGCTAGCTAAGCACATGTAAGCACATGCCTAGAGGGTAGCCCACGAAGCACGTACATCCTCTGCTTTGACGACGGAAGCCCAGAGAGTGGGTCAAAAAAGCAAGTACAACCTCTACTTCATAAATTAAGCCCAAAGGGGGTAACGAAACATTAATGCCAGAAGTGAAATTCTGGTTTTCAATCTTTAAATTACTCAAATAAGGGTTGGTTCAGGACTTCTATTAATGCCAGAAGTGAATTCTGGTCTTCAATCTTTAAATTACCCGAATAAGGGTTGGTTCGGGACTTCTATTAATGCCAGAAGTGGAATTCTGGTCTTTAATCTTTAAATTACCCAAATAAAGGTTGGATCGGGGCTTTTATTAATGCCAGAAGTGGAATTCTGGTCTTCAATCTTTAAATTACCCGAATAAGGGTTAGTTTGGGACTTCTATTAGTGCCAGAAGTGGAATTCTGGTCTTTAATCTTTAAATTACTCCAATAGGGGTTGGTTCAGGACTTCTATTAATGCCAGAAGTGAAATTTTGGTCTTCAATCGTTGATTACCCAAATAAGGGCTAGTTTGGATTTCTATTATCGACAGAAGTTAATTCCAGGCCTTCAGTTTTTTAATATCCGAACAAAGGGTAACTTAGGAAAGACCCTACAAAGACAGCGCCCTAGACGTTTTATTATGGAATCCGATATCAATAATCATATTAACTCACAACTGAAAACTAGGAAGTCCCCGAAACTCTTTCCCCTATTTTTCGATAGAGTGCAAAATACGTGAGTCTTATATAATGTCGGTGATCAATCCAGAACAACTCCCTATCCAGTATATATGCAAATCGCAATGAGAATGAACGTGTAAAAGTTAGTTTTGACATGTCAAATTAATTATTGAAGTTCATGCAAGAGAAATACAAGAAAATCTAGGAAAGAAGTTTGACTTGAAAAGTCATAAAAAACCTTCACTAGGGGGAAAATATTACTACCAAAATGAAGCACTAGAACAGGCTGGCGGTGAAGGGGTAGCAGGCTGACACAAGCATAAAGAAATTTTCCGTCAGCCAAGGTTCGACATAAGAAAAAAACAACAATATAGAGGAACAGTCCGAAAGTTGTGCAACCGACACCCTCTTCGAAGTGAAGAGCTCAAAATCTATACAAAAGGAAATACCGGCAGGGTAATGCTGGCACGATTGGTAGAAGGTCACCCCAGAACGGAAGCCAATGAAGAGAAAGACTAAGAATCCTACCAAACAGGACCCAAAAGGACGAAAGGACTATCGGTATTAACTTGCTTAATGCTAATACATCAAGGGACGGAAGCATCAAAGGCACAGGGTTCAAAACATAAGAGAATTATCCGGGAACTAGCCCCAGGTACCCCTATTAGATGACTGCCGAAAGGATCCTCTAGTAAACAACTGATGAAGCACCAGAAGCAACTCTCCTGAAGGTCAAGATACATGTCAGAAACCTACCGAAAGGTAAGTTGGAACCTCAAGGGAAATTAAGCTATCCACACTAGTTTGTTAGTGTTGATACCGACAGGGGTGGCGGATCCAGAAACACATTACTGAAATCTTGAAGGCAAGCTCCGTAAAGTGTCAACGGCAAGACCGAGAACCCATGACCGGAAGCCTACATCCGGAAGAAGAAACCTTCCGAAAGCTATTCACACTGCCAAGCTCATCAGCAACACAAAAAAGATAGGCATGACATTAGCCAAAGACTCCAAAGACCGGGACCATTCCCCCAAGAGCTACAGCCGACTCCTCAAAAAGCCACAGGTAAGGACTTCAAAACCAAAAGGAAAGCCGGCCGAGAGCCAGAACATCCGGAACCCAAAGGAAAAGCGGCCGACAGGGGCTACTGCTGGCTTAATGGAAAAAGAGGCCTCGATTTGTCTATAAATAAAACCATAGGGGTCTTATTTTAGGATCGTATTCTCATTTTCTCGATGTCGTTCTTTTTTCTCTCAAGTGCAAACCCTAATTTCCAAATCAAATTGGGGATTTTTTCAATTCTTGTAAAATATCCATAATCAATAAAGAGGAGGAATTTGGGGCTTAAGTGTTTCTCGATTTGATAATTATATTGTGTCTATAATGATAAGACAGGGAGTTAACTCTAACCTTTCCTATGAAAGAGTTAATCATGGTACTTTTGTGGGAAGGGAGGTTCTTTCCTCCCTTTGGAACTCTCATAGGTATCTTCACTCTTTCATAGTAAGCCTAATGAAACCCATCCTCAGAAGGGATCTTGCTATAAACTTGCGGCTTGATAACTGACGAAACAAGGCATGTCTAGGATGGTTCGATGTAGAAGTGTCATATAAGTAGCTTTACGACAAAGCCGAGTGTTGTGAAGCATTAGCCTGTTTATTCTCAACAAAGTGTATATTATTTTATCCAAGATCCGAAGGCATTTATTGCAGAAGGCCTTAGTTTCATTTAACTAATAAAGCCTTTCTTTACGGTTGTCATCGACTTCATAGTTTTGTAAGAGTGATACTCACCCCCTGGGGGAAGGGTAACTAATCTTCTAACTAAAGGTCTTGACACCTAGGGAATGGTTAAATTAGCTAAAGAGCACTAATTCAAGACTGCATTTCAAATAACCTTTGGATCGTCCTTGCATCAAACTTCTAAATATATGCATTGTACATTCTGGTTTGGGTGTTGACGAAAAATATTGTTAACAACGCGTATGCATTGGTTAGCCCAAAAGGCATAACCAACCAGTCAAAGAATCCATCAGGAGTCCTAAAAGCAGTCTTATCTATGCTATCATTTGATACCTTAAGCTGATGAAAACCTACAGCTAAATCCAACTGCAAGAAAATTGAAGCGCCTGCTAACTGATCGAACAAGTCATATATCCATGGGAGTGGGTGTCTATTCTTCTTCGTGAGTTTGTTCAACTCCCTGGAATACACATAGATAGAGAGAGCCGTCCACCTTAGTCGCAAATATGATTGGTGCTCCCCACTTAGAAATGCTTTATATAATAAACCCTTTTTCAGATAACTTACCTACTTGTTTACTAAGCTCCTTTCTCTCTCTCTCTCTCTCTCTCTCTCTCTCTCTCTCTCGGAGCCATGTGGAGCACTGGTATCGAAATTGGCTTAGCATTCTCCACCAAGTATATCCGAAAATCTATATCGTGTCTAGGAGGTAGTCCTCTTAACTCCTCGAATACATCTGGAAAGTCACTAACTACGGGTACCAAACTAAGATCGTCGACAAAAGCCTTCAAGGAATCCAAAATACTAAGCATGACTCACCCTCATGGATTGCTAGAAATCTAGAGAGTCCTACCATGGCACATTAAAATCCTCACAACCCTCCTCTCATAGTCAAGGATGTCACCATACATGGCCTGAAAACCCATCCCTAGAATAAGCCCGTAACCCATAAAACACAGTACATACGCATCGCTCTCAAACTAGACGCCATGAATAGGAAATTTAAACCCCTACACATCATAGATAGTTGAGTCGTACCTCCTATGAGGTTTGAGGAAACTACTGGATCAAAAATTATAAAAGTATCTAGGAGCAAACTACCAACAAAATAACTAGATATAAAAGAATGAGAAGCACCAGAATCGAACAAGGTCCTGATGGGAAAGTCAAAAAGAAAAATAAAACCATCTATAGTGACCTTCCTACCACTTTCCTGGCTGCTACCACCAATCTAAGTCGCCTCAAGAGCATGAACCTGTGCTTCGGATGCACCTTCCCCTGACCCTGTTTCTGAGGGCACTGCTTGCTCTAATGTCCCATCTGTCCGCACTGAAAACAAGCATACTTCTTAATTGTCTTCTAACAATCTTTAATGAAGTTCCCCATCATACCACAGCCATGACACTACACTTCCTTCGATCTATGCTTTGTCCGGCTTCTCTCCCTTTTTCACTGCATCTTTCTTGGGCCACCACTTTTTCTTTCATGTACCCATCTTGGTCACCTCAGCCTTATCCTCTTACTTACTCCCCTTTCCATCCTCATGCATAAGAGCCATATCCACAAGCCTTTCAAACATAGCTATCATCAGAATATGTGTCATTGCTAGTCCTTGAAGGGGTTGGTTCAACCCTCTTGCAAATCTCAAAGCCTTTTTGTGCGCAATATTAAGCAGATCCAAGCCAAACCCGGCCAACCCATTGAAGCTATTCACATACCCCTTCACCGACATACTACCCTGTCTCAGACTTAAGAATTTTCCAACTGCATTCCTTTTCAGCTTGCGATAAAAAATTATTTTCTAACTTGTCCTTGAACTCATCCCATATCTCTACGGCATGCTCAGCCTCAACTATTTCCCACAAATACGATGCTTTTCCTTTCAGTTTCCAAACAGCCAACTGAGTCCTCCTCTAGTCATTAAGCTCTAATAATCCAAATACATGATCAGTCTCTCTAAGCTAATTACGAGCATAAACAAAAATCTCCAATCCAAGAAATAGCTTGCTACCTATAGTAGAAAAATCCTTAAAGAGCTTTGAGAAATTAACCTCTTGATTGGGTGGAACTACTGTGGCTATAGTCAGAGGCGGGGCATTTCCTTGCCTTTCAGCAAGCGTCGTAGCTACAACATATCTACGGAATCAATGCCGAAATTGAATTGCCCTTTAGAAAATTGAGATCCCGAGACATGCTGGAAAGAAAAGAGACAAAGATTAAAAAAGAAATCAAAGGAATATTGTAATTATCTTGAGGGGATATTTTTGTGTCAAAAATAAGTTAAACTTGAAATTTATTTACTTTTGAATACTTTTTTTCAAAACTTTTCTTTGATCTTGTAACCTTAGGCTTTTGATACCAAATGTGATAGCCTACACCCCTTAATGTCACCTATATGTGGATGTGCTACGGTTTATGAAGCACTTATGTATAAAGTAATTGTTAACAATAAAAATCGTCAACACCCAACTGAGAAGTGATAGATCAAACATAATGGAATCAGAGGATGATCAATTCAGAGGACACCTCTAATTGGCAGGTCTATCGAGGCTATATTAAGTTTGAACATGATACCCTCTTAAGTAACCAAACTTTAGTTGTCTCTTGGAATATCGGTGCTCCCTCTTGAATGCAAGACTCGAGTGTATTAACAATGCATTTTTAAGTAAAGGAGGGTTATATCGTTAATGATGTTCTAAATACTCGTATTAAGGTTCGGGGGTATTCACGTTATGATTCTATAATATACATAGGAAACCTTGTTATAAAGGCATACCCTAGATTCAAGACTAAATAATGTACATTGTGTTAAGAGAAAACATGCTAAGATGTCACAATGTTCATATTTGATGATGTATCATAGTCTACAATAATAAAAAATGATACTCCACACCAAACCATCCCACGAAAGGCATTGGTTATGTCAGTTATTGTGTTATAAAGCCATGACGAGTCATTAAACCTTTTTTATATTAGACATATTCAAAAAGACAAAGACACAAGAGTATGTCATAAGGGAAGAAACATTGATTGTGCTCAATGATTCTCCTTTCGATGTGCTTGCATTTGAATATTTTGCATATGAGATTAGTTGAAAACTCCATGTTAAACCTTTTTGATCACAATACGATTACAGAATCAAGAATAAGTATGATCTCAATCTCCCCTTTTTATTTATCATGACTGTATTACAATTGATGAGAAAATCCCAAACTCGATAGTGTGCTTTTACTCTCATCATACTTGTTGCTAGCTCATCTTAATGGTTTCTGCCTGCAGTGTCGACTTTGATCATGTGCCGCTGGTGCTAATGAGTGTCACTCATATGCTTTTTGCTGTGTAACTTAGGTGCCGCCTTTGGGCAATGGTATCAACACCAAACTTGTTGGTGTCGATAGTGTGCTTTTACTCTCATCATACTTGTTGCTAGCTCTGTGCTTTCCCTTCATGAATTAAGTTTCGGTTTCGTTCTTCCTGTTTTTTTGATTGGTATCACCTCTAATGATATCGGTTTTTAGCATTTGGTTCCACCTTTCTGTTCAATGCACTAGCTTTCGGTATCGTCTTCATGCTTCAAACCTTCTTCTCTTGGTGTCAACTCTATGCGTTGGCCTTCGTTCCTTCGTGCCGACACCAAGCTAATTGCTCGCTGCATGTTGGTGTTGGCAACGTGCCTTCATTTCCATCCTTTCTATTCCAGTGTCGGCTTTGTTTCTCATTTGACCTTTAGCCTTTTGTACTGGCTCCACCTCTTCTTCCTCGTGCTTTGTTATCGGTGGAGCATTTCCATTCTTCTACCTTGATGTCAGCTTGACTACGATGCCCCTTCACCTTGCTTTGGTTTTGATATTGAATTCTTGTGGTAACATTTAGCCCCACTAGTGAAGGGGTATTCTTGACTTTTCAAGTTAGTGGTTCTAACATCTACTTCCTCCAGCCTATAAATACTCCTCGTGGCTCATTTGAATAACCTATGGCGTGCATATGCATTACGTTGCGCATGGCTTTTATCTTGGTTTCGAATATCTTCATTCGGAATTTATTTTGTGTTTTGCCACATAAATACAACAACTAGCACTCCTTGCGTTAGTCTTTTGCTTATAATAGGATGCATACAATGATTTGCTCATATTATGTTAGGCATCATCTAGACCAAAACCAAATAATATCTGAAAATTACAATAGAATAATATGACCATTTGTACTTTATATTTTTCCGTAATAATGGGCAACAACTTTGCATAACATAAGTTTAGAAAACCTCCCTGTGTGAGGTGTGAGAAATCATAACCTTCGTCAGAAGGTTTCAAAAAAGAAGACCTGAGATAATGACCTAAGTATTGATTTAGAAATGCTCTTTTGGAAATAAAATAGTATGCCTGAATCCCATATTCTGGCATGATACTAGAATTCTGGAAATGCTCTTCTGGAAATGAGAATTGGAAATCTATAATTCAGATTCAAGTGCTTGAATAATGGAAATATAGGAATTCATTTCTGAAATCATTATAAGTCCAGAATCTTTATCTGGAGATATAGGGATAAGTTCCAAAGCTCTGACTTGAGTTTGTGTAGTAGAATTCTGGAAACCTATTTTTCACGAAATAATAATTATAGTCATGAGACCAAGATTCGGGTATTAAAATAAGAATCTAGAGATCCTCTTCTAGAGGCATATTGAAGTTCTGAAACCTATATTTGGGAATATGTGAAAGAAGATCAGAAATCCACTTCTAGTATTGCAGAATAGAAAATCCGAAACCTAGATTCGGGTATTTACAATAGAATACCAGAAATAAACCTCTGGAAATAACAGAAATCCTGAATCCTAGATTCAGGTATTTATAATAAAAGGCCAGAAATCCACCTCTGGAAATAGCAGAAATACCAAGAACCAGATTCGGGTAATTATAATAAAAGACCAAAAATCAACCTTTGGAAATGATAGAAATACCAAAACCTAGATTTGGCTATTTATAATAGAAGACCAGAAATTCATATCTAGTAATAATAGAAATCCCAAAACGCAGATTTGGGTATTTATAATAGTAGACAAGGAATCTGTGGCTAGCAATAACAGAAATCCTAAAACTAAGATTCAGGTATTTATAGTAGAAGACCAGAAGTCTCTATCTAGCAATAATAGAAATCCTAAGACCTAGATTCGGGTATTTATAATAGAAGACCAGAAATCCATATATATGGTAATAATAGAAATCCCGAGACCCAGATTCGGGTACTTATAATAGAAGGCTAGAAATCCACCTCTGGAAATAACAAAAATCCCAAAACCGATATTTAGGCATTTATAATAGAAGACCAAAATCCACCTCTGGCAATAATCGATAGAAGATCTGAAACCCATATTCGGGTATTTGAAGTTATGCCGCCCATTTCAGGCTTGTTCTTAAAAGCAGAGGTTGGACGTGCTTTAAGTGCTCCCTTTGAGCTTTCATTCCCTTCTACGGGAGGAGAAGTAAGAAGAGGCAAGTGTGTGCTTTACGTGCTTCCCTTGAGCTTGTGTTCCTTTCCACGGGATGATACTTAAGCAGAGGTAGGACATATTCTTTTAAAAGAATAGACACAGTGCGTGCTTAAAGTGCTCTGTTTGAGCTTTCGCTCCCTTCCACGGGACGAGGCATAAAGATAGTAGGGCGTGCTCATTATTAGAGCAGAGGCAGGATGTTCTTAATCGAAGTAGAGGAAAGGCATGCTTAAAGTGCTCTTTCTGAGCTTTAGTTCCCTAATGTGGGATGAAGACATAAGCAGAGGTAAGGCGTGTTCATCTTTGAGAAGAGGCAGGATGTGCTTAGTCGAAGTAAAAGCAGGGCATGCTCATCTCTAGAGCAGACGTAAGGCATGCTTTATTTGATGCTCTGACTTGGCCATTGTAGGCGCGTATAGAGTCTTACTCGTTTGATGCTTTAACTTGTCCCTTTCTAGTTTGGGCACAGCTAAAGGCTTACACACCACTTCCCTCCCGGAGGTGCCTTGCCCTAGCCATCTTGGCACGGACAAGGTTTTTTTTACCATCGTAGGTAGCTTTACACATTTTGGGTATTTCCAAACTTCAAGGAGTTTCCGTACTTTTTGAACATGTGGACATTCTTACGAAGACCTTATTTTATCCATTTACCATTGAAAAGTATGGTCTCATGTTTATGCATTCCATGTTTAGGTACTGGATCACCATTTGGTAAATAGAGTCAGTATGTTCCCTGCATGAGTTCTTGATGAACGATCAAGGGTCCTTCCCAGTTTGAACAAAGGGCTCCGTCTATTGAATTTTTTGTATTTTCCATTACCCTTCGTAAGACTAAATAGCCTTTCAGAATGTTCTCATTATAACTCTCAAGTTGTAATACTTTGTGATTCTTTGATATTCAACTGTTCTAATAGTAGCTTTGTCCCTTAACCCTTGGATTAAGTCTAAGGATTCTTTTTTCAACTCTTGATTTGGGTCAAATGCTTATGCTATTCTTCTGTGTGAAGGAATTTTAACTTCGATTGGAAGCATAACTTCACATCCATATGACAGAGAATATTGGGTGTGTCCCGTTGCTGTTTTAGCATAGATTCTATATGCCCAAAGTACCAATAGAAACTCATATGCCCAATTTCCCTTAGTTTGACTTAGCTATTTCTTCAAGATTGTATTTGTGGTTTTATTTGCAGCCTTGACATCTCCGTTTGCTCTTGGATATGCCACAAAAGAGAACTCTTTGTGATTCCATTTTTGTTGTAAAACCCTGTGAATTCTTTACTTTCAAATTGTGTTTTATTATCATAAATGATTTTATAGGGGGTTCTGAATTGAGCGACGATGTTTTTATCACAAATCTTAACACTTTTTTAGATGTGATGTTCGGGAGTGGTTCCGCTTCTACCCATTTTGCGAAGTAGTCGATTGCTACCATTGCATATTTAGCTCCTCCCTTAGACATAAGCAGAGGTCCAATTAAATCTATTCCCCATACATCAAAAGTCCATGGGCTTGAAACTGTAGTTATGTCATTTGCAGGATACTGAGATATTCTAGAATATCTTTAGCATTTTCCACATTTATTGACATACTCTATTGCTTGATTATCCATTTGTTGCCAATAAAAGCCTTGTCTCATAACACTTTTTGCTAACTTTATTCCATTAGAGTGGTCTCCATAGAGCTTTTCATGTATTTCCTTTAATAATTTGAGCCTATCCTCAAGGCTTACACATCTCAAGTAGGGAGCAAATACCTTCTTATAGATTGTGTTGTCCATAATAGCGAATGTTGGGGCTTGATGCTTAATTCTCTTAGCCTCTTAGTTATTGGTCGGTAACGTTCCATTTATGAAATAATTCACAATGGGCATCATTCAACTGTTTTCATAATGATAATCCATTTCATTTTGCATGGGTTTCTCAATAGGGATTTCATTCGTATCTTTTTTCTTTTTAGTTTATATTTCTCAGGCTTGGGATCTAGTTAAAACTAGAAACTCTTTTCCAGGTTCGGATGTCTCTTCTCCAATGCTGGGTTTTTCTTGGTACCCTACGGGTATAATGCAGGTTTCAGGAGCTCCTTTAGAGCTAGCCAACTTTGCTAAAAGTCAGCTTGAGAATTTTCCCATCTTGTAATTTGATGTATTGAGAAGTCCTCAAATTGAGTAAGAATTTTCAGCATTTTCTTTAAGTATAATGCTAACCGGGCATCCTTGGTTTTATAGGTCTGCTTTATGTGATTTTCCATTAACTGCAAATCACTAGAGACTTCGTGGGGTATTTTTTAATTGTAAGGCTAGGTCCAACCATGCTATCATTGATTCATATTCAACCATGTTGTTCGTTGCGACAAACTCAAGCTTCATTACATAGTGTAGACGGTTCCCGTCGAGGGTAATTATCACATATCCTGCCCCTACTCCTAGCTCGTTTGATGCTTCATCTACAACCAATTACATTTGTACTTAAGATCATTTTCCTTTGTAGATTGTTCTTTAACAGAACTTGTACGCTCAGTAACAAAGTCCACTAAGGCTTGTCCTCTGATTGCCACTCGTGATTGGAACTCAATTTTATATTGACTTAAGCTCGATTCCCCACTTGACCAATATTCCTGATGTTTCTGGTTTACTAAAAACCCGTTTAAGCAGAAAGTTGGTTAGAAATTTATTTGGATGTGCTTGAAAGTAGCCTCTAAGTTTCTAAGCTGTAAGTATCAAATAGTGGCTAACTTTTCATTATGGGATATCGGATTTCTGCATCCATTGACAGTCTGCTAACATAATAAATTGGAAATTGCATTCCGTTTCTTTCCCTAATAAGAACTGAGCTGACCACATATTCTGAAACAACTGTATAAAGATACAAGTCTTTCCCATTTTTATGACTGGATAAAATTGGAGGTTTTCCCAAATAATCTTTCAATTCTTGAAAGTCCTTTATGCATTTCTCAGTCCATTCAATATTCTTCTTTTTTTAATTATGTCAAAGACAGATATGCGCTTATTGGTGGCTTTAGAAATGAACCTATTCAAGGATGCTACTTTCCCGTTTAAACTCGTGACCTCGTTACTTGTCTTGGGTTCATCCATATTCCTTATGACTTTAATTTGGTCGGGGCTAGATTCAATCCCATGTTAACTGACAACATATCCTAGGAACTTTCTAGATTAAACCCCAAAAGAACAGATTTATGGATTCAACTTCGTTTCTTATACCCTTTAGAACTGAACATTTCTTTTAGATCTTCCAAATGACTTTCCGCCTCATTAGAATTTACTAAAATGTCATCTGTATATACCTCCGTATTCCACCTATTTGATCTTGGAACATACTGTTGACCAGTCTTTGATATGTAACACCCGCATTTTTCAATCCAAAGGGAATTACCTTATAGCAATATGTACCTCAATAAGTAATGAAGATTGTATGCTCTTCATCTGGTTTAAACACAGGAATCTGGTTATATCCCGAATAGGCATCCAAGAATGAACGCAACTTGTGTCCACTAGTTGCATCAACTAACTGATCTACTCGGGAAAGGTGATATCAATCTTTTGGACATGCTTTATTCAAATCTATGTAGTCGACACAAGTTCTCCATTTTCCGTTTGACTTTTTCACTAATACTGGGTTGGATAACCATTTAGGATAGAAGACATCTTGAATGAATCCATTTTCGAGTCATTTCTTTACTTCCTCTTTTAAGGCTTCCATTATGTCCCTGTTATATCGCCTTTTCTTTTTTCGAACATGAGTTACAACCAGGTTGATGTTTAGAGGATGATCATGGTAGACGGGTTGATCCCTATCATATATGAATGGGTCCAGGCGAATACATCTTTATTATGCTGCAGAAACTGAATCAGATATATTCTCAATAATCCTACCAACCTTTCCTTGTTTTGCCGGTCTTGGTTGAATCTGTAGAATCTATGCATATTTCATCCAAATCCTTTATGAGTTTGATTCTTTCTGTATCTCCTCAGGAATCTAGCTCTGTTATGATTTCCTTTCTTTGGTTGAGTTTATCTCATTAGTCCTTTTCCTTTTGTTTCCTAAAGGATTGTGCCTATCATTCACACGTTTTTTAGTCTTATTGATTCTCACTTTAACTTCGAATGTCGGATGTAGAAATCCGTCATCCAAAGGTAGAAAATTGTGGAAGAATAAAAGGAAGCGAAATACCCCTTTTATATTGGTTGAAAGTAACATTGTACAGTTCATAGGAGCTGAATTTTTCTCCCCCGATGGTGCCCTTACCTTGTTTAGTTAGAAACTTCATCAATAGGGTACTTTGATGAGATAAAGGCATCTACTTCATCAAGAGTTGGGCGACAGAAGAATGCATTGTAGTAAGAAGGCTATTTGACGACGAAAGTCTCGAAGGTTCGGAAAAGAGGAGGCAATCGAAGCAGAACCAACAACTTAATTTTCCCAACTGAAGTGGACCCTTTGTTGTTGAACCCGAAGATGGGTCCGCTACTATTCAAGTTCTTGTTCAGAAACACCCATTTGATCAAATGCATGCTTGAAGATCACGTTAACCGCAATTCTAATATCAACAAGAATTTTCAAAACAATTAAGAGCCCAATCTGTGTTGTGATCATTAAAGGGTCATTATGCGGATGATGGACATTATAACGACCCACATTTTATGTATCGAAAGATCGTAAAATATTTTTATTTAATTCTTCAAGGGTCGGATCATTCTAATATTTCGATATATTGTTCACGGGGATGTGAGACATGTCCATGATTTTTTATCAATTTTATTTATGGCCATTTTTTCCTGTTACTTTTGTTTAGAGCATAGCTTTATAACGGAATGGAATTAGGTGCTAGGGTTGATTTCATTGGATCAGAAATGGTGTTTCCAATTCTGTAGAGTGGTCATATTAAAGGTTTGGCTGAACGGTTTGTGAGGAATCAATGTTTTAGTGTTGCTAATTTTCTGGACAGACTAGTGAGTGATTAGTGGGCTGATTGGTGTAGCCCATTAAGACTTGGGGTTGTTGGCTATAGATAGGGCGTAGAAGTAGAGAGAATAGTTTAGTTTCTTCATCCTCTCATTTGGTTGGGTGCTTGCCATTCTCCGGCTCAACCAAATATCTCTCCACTTCAATTACATTCAATTCATAGATTTACATAAGAAGATTGAAGATCAACATTGGAGAAGGTTAGATTGCATCAAATTGATTGATTCAGAGGCCGTGCTTCGTTGTCCAGACGATAGAATCATTGATTTTAAGCTACTTTGTGGATTTAGTGAGTGATAAACATCTCTCACACAGATTCAATCGAGTATATGGGTTTGTTTGATCTTAATTTCATCATTTCTAGTTAATTTCAACTAGATCTAACCGATGTAAGTATATTTTGTATTCAGATCACACCATATTTTATATTTAGCAAGTTATAATAGTTAATTCTTATCTTTATGCAAGTTTTAATCTAATTGTTGATTCATTATTGTTTTCTCATGATTTGGTGAGTTTTGTATGATTATATTGTGAATAATTGTTGTGCTAATGCTAATTGATAATTGCTATTGATTGGTTGTCGAAATTGGTCGATTTTGGTTAAGATGTGTGAATTGATAGATTTTGTTCGTGTGCAGTGATGGATCGTTGGATCCTTTAATGGATATATTGCATGGTTTGGTCGATGCAAAAGATGATGGATCAGTCGGTGTAGATGATCGTGCTTGGCTCATGATTTTTCGGATCGTGAAAATGCATGGATCGGTTAAAATACAAGGGTTGGTGCAAACATAAGTGATGGACTGGCAAGGTGATGGATCGACAAGGTGATGGGTTAGGCCAAATTCATGGATCGACTTTAGCAGTTTGATCATGAGCACCTAGGAAAGCAGGAGATCGGGCCGATGGCATGGCATGGATCGCGTATGATTTGGATCGGCCAGAGTCTAGAGCACACACGACAAAGAGTTGGATTGGGCAAGTGTGAAAACGATTGATCGGCCGAAAATAGTTTGATGTGGAAAAAGGGATTGATCAGTGGCAAAACCGATGGATCGTGGATCGAGCAAGAGCGTGCATAATGAAAATGGGGATTGGCCTGTGGAGTGGGAAAAAGAGATGGATCGGCCAAAAGGAGACGATGCGCATGGCAAAACTATGGATTGGAGGATTAGGAAAAATTGATGCGGTGCACGCAATGAAATGGCGGATTGGCTCAGATGCAAACAACGAGAGATCCAAGGGATGATCATGTAAGATCCATTGATGGGTCGTGTGCGATGCATTGATCAGGTCATGTGTGATCCATTGATGGATCGAGCAGCGCGATCCATAGATGTGTCATTAATGACTCATTACAAAAGTGACCAGAACAAGATGATTTTGGGGTACGCCGATGAGCGTATCTTCAGTACGAATTTAGATGGAATTATCGAGGCATAGTAAAGTGTTTGTTGATCGTGATGTGATGCAACGAATGTGAAGACGACTCAAGATGATTTGAGCTAGTGGATAATTATCGCTCAAGAATGTGCTTGAGCTTACGGATGGTCGCCAATGATGACGGCTAGAGTTATTGAAGGACAAGAGATCGTTGTTAGTCGATGGTTCTAGCGGACTCAGAACAGGGGTATAATGGGGGCAACCAAAAACTAGATGATTAATTGAAGACCATGGGCAGTCATGATTGGCCTAGATACGAGTCATGATGTCGTATGTAGTTTTTCTTGAATAAGGGTAACCATTAGCCCTTGACGGATGACAAGATGGGCCAGTCATATGATTAATGATGGTTTCAAGGCACGACATATGGTGATATCGAGAGTCATGGATGCTATTGTTTGCTTGTATCGTCTTGTGTAAATTGTCCAACGTCGAGGGAGATATCTCTTAGTGCTTAATTGATGTTGGTTTCGGCCTTCGGGGTTTGTGCTTGGGAGGTGTTGAGATCAATTAGGATGGTCTACACTTGATAATTGGTTGCTATTGCTGTACTACTTGTTTCTTCGCTAATTCTCTGGGAAAGGCTATCACTGTCGCTTGTGGAGGAGACAGGTTTGGGTTTCTGCTCTGTTGATGCGTTGGCAGTTCAGATGATTGAAATACCTATTTCTCATATACTTTACTAATGATGTTGATAGCTGTTTTATCGCTCATTAAGACGGTTGTCTAACTCAAGGTTTTATGTTTCCCTCTTATTACCTAAGGTTGTTCATCCGGTTATGGATAGGAAGACTAGTAGCAGGTAACGATTTTGATGAGGATGATGCAGCCGAGAGACGATGAGCTGGAGGCTACATATGTTTTTCCTACTATACGTATTATTGTATCCGCTATTACTGATGATGTGTACTACTCTGAGTGATCCTGTAGTGAGGCTTATTATACAGACCCTGATGTAATCCAGTTTGATGTATGGATATTTTCATGATGATATGAGAAGTTTAAGATTCTATTCAATTGTGCTTTGTTTATTGCCTATTGTATATGTTCTATTATATTTTGTCCTTGCGTTGCGAATCATACGATAGGTTTCCGTGCGGGTTTTCCACTCCTGGCGATTGTCCTATGTCAGCATGGCACATCATATAGTGCACTTCTCCTTGGTCTGTGCAGGAGGTATGTGGCGGTCATCACATTTAGTATTAGATCTTTGGTTAATTAGTTTTATCCAAAGTTCGTAGGCGTAAAGATGTATAAGAGACGTATTTGTAATTTTCTAATAGATGATTACTATATTATAGTGTATAGTGTAGTAGCGCTTGAACTCCATTGCAGTTATCCTCAGGTGTAGACTAATCATTCTGTTTTCATATTTAGAATGAGTTGCCGATCTTCAAGACATAAACATTTAATATTTAATTTGAACATACATTTCAATTTGCCGGGGCCACATACTGATTCTAAAAATCCCCGAAAAATAAATCTAGCTTTGTTTTGATGATACGGTCCCAACAAAACTAGTTTCGTCGAATTCTGAGACCGTTTGAAAAATGGCCATTTTCTGGTCGATCCAATTTAACTGTAATTGGCCAGAACACATTTTCCTTTGCCTCGCTCACATACTAACTTCAAAAATTATGAAATTTGAAACTTAGCAATAGTTTAACATCCCGAATCCAACAAAAGTGGTTTCGTCGAATTCCGAGGTCGTTTGCAAAACGACCATTTTCCACGGGCTATATATATTCCATAGCGACCTTTTTGAAAATTCATTTGGCCATAACTTTTGCTTCCTGCTACGAAACTTCGATTTTTCAGATTCGTTAGAAAGGTATTCACTAACAGATTTAAATATTTTTGGTTTCATTCAAATCCGTTTTGTTTTGCACCCGATATAGTTAGTCAAAGTTTGAAATGATAATTTGAAACTGCCGCGCCATTTCAGGCCTTGTTTATAATTAGAATTAATTATATTCGTTTTCAAATGTCGATTCAAACTAACTTTTCATTGCTATTATTTAAAATATTTATTTTAAATATTTAAAATCCACTAAAATAGCCAATTTAAAAATTTTAAATTGGTTCATATTTTCCGGGTCGTTACAATCTCCCCCACTTAAAACTTTTCGTCCCCGAAAAGGAACAAAGTCGAAAGGGGTTTGATTTATCAACTCTACATTCAATCCGGCTACCATTCTCTAACTTTTCAGTTTCTGCGAATTTTCAAATTCTTCAAAAAATTTGGCTAACACCTGGAATTTTTTTCGCCATAAGCTCCTTTGTACGGGGAGGGGTTTGGAAATTTATTGGGCCATATTAGGTACCCAATAAATCCTATAAAGCATACACATATTTATAGTGATATATTCTGGTGTTTACAGGGGAGCGTGTTTAGATAATAACTCCAGAGAATAAATTCTCTTCACCCTGTCAAAGCCTGAGGGAGTGTGTATTTTTAATTGCTCCAGAGGATAAATCCTCGTCACCTCGTCCCGTGTGGGAAATAAATAATCCATGTGCCGTATCTAATGACTAGAGAGACGTGATTATTGTCAACTCCAGACCCGTGTGGGGTTTTTATTAATCTGGTAATTTTATCTTTACAATTTTATATGGTCATATCAGTCATCAGTTCAACCTGTAAAATATAGTCATCGCCATACAAGCCTCTCGCTCGTATGGAAAATCTTCCACCTCGTCACATATGATCCAAATGCTTATGTGGTATATGATGAAGTATGCCTATCTTCCAAAAGTATGCCATGTAATGTAGTTCAAAATTAATTGTTACTATCCTATGGCGACATTTATTTTTACACAAAGAATAACCGGCACTCCGCATCCAATGGCATTCACAGGAGTTGATATAATAATATTTTGCGTCCAACTCATTAAGGTTTACCTATTTGTCGGGCACGCAAATAAATTCTTTACTCAACCGCTATCCAATTACCTGTTCAAACATATATAATGCATAAGTATATATTTCTATCTATTTTCTAATCAGTTCAATGTGTGATTTAATCGAATAAATTCTACCATTCATTCTATTATTGATTAAATTAACTATCGTTTCAATAATTTAATTAAAATCCAATTCTACTATCACACAACACAAACAACAATCAATTTTTTTTAACTTTTCAAATATATATCTTTTATATATTCAAAAATTATATTTCTAAAACCAGACTATATATATAATCACAAATATGTTATTTACAAACATATAACTCTCGACTCGTTTTGGGGCACTTCTGACCCCATCTCTAACGAGTTGTTCTGATTCTGCTATACTCATACTAGGATATTGTTGATCCTATCTGTACTGAGCTATTCGTCCTAGAACACTACTGGTTCTATTTCTGACGAGTTCGTTAATATGTTATATTCCAACACTAAGCTTAACCAAAGCTCTGATACCACGATGTGACGACCCCAAACCCCGTACTGACGGTGGCAAGGGTAATCTTTGGAATATAACATATAAACAGATAACAGCAGAACATAATTAAATAAATACACTAGATAATGAGCAAATAATACACTGGATAAACATAATCATCAGAGTTACACAGTATACAAGATCATACTTAGAACAAATACAGTTCAGCTATACACAAATGTCTACAGCGGAAATAAACATAATATGTACAATAGGAGCTGAACAGCATAAAAAGAGATAAATGATAGAATCCATCTTCAGCTCCAGCTATCCAAAAAAAGCCTGCTAAACCTGAACACAAGGCTACCCATGTAGAAAAAGGGGCACCCGAGTTTGAAAGTGAAACAAACTACGAGTCAGTCATGGGACTAGTATGAGAAATCTACTCAACACATTTATAATATGGCTAATCACAGGACCACGCCACTTTCGTGGAACGGGTTTACTCCGTTGGATTGACAGTGCTTTAAAACAAACAATTATTTTAAACATCGTAATGCTTTTTATAAAAATGAAGCCATTATAAGACTCGGTTCCCATCACACAATGCAACGCAAACCGGAGGATAGAGTTTTTACCTTATAACGGCCAAAATATGCTTGATACGAATAAAACAAAAGCATTTGATATTACTACTAGCGTTTATATGTTTTAAAAAGAATTTCAAATCATAACTATCAATCATAGACGACATTAATGCCCCATACCACTATGTCGCCATATATAGGTATACAATCAAAACCGCACAGTCACGTATTTGGAAATTGGATTTCCGTCATGAACCAAGGCAAAAGATAGTCCTTACTGACTTCGAGACTGTCTAGCCCGAGCCTCAGGGTTAGAGCGCATCGACCCTTAGATCGTCAGGGCCGGTCCACCGATGTGGATTAAAATTCCTGAACACTGCGTTTCCCCGCCCTATGGGGCGTAAATGAGCCAACGAATGACTCCATCGGACCCGGATCGTCCGATCTAACTGAGGCGCCTCGCAACAGTAACAACCACGTAAGTCAAACTTGTCAGGGCATGTAAAACCATTGACACCACTTCTAACTAGAAGGAAACGCATGCCCTCCCTGATGTCCTCTCCCGTTTCTGGTTCATACTGGGGTGTGAGGCTCGCGATTTCACGTTATACACAAAGCTACGCCACACAGGCGGTGCTTTGATCATCAACACAAGACTTTGCTTTTCAACATAAGCCTTGATCACTGCGTCTTAGCATGTCACACAGGCAATTCATGCCATGCAACTGATGGCTATCAATCCCACAAAATAAATTCCAATGTCAGACACACAATCCTTTTACAAGTCCGTTCTGGGCCTGAACGAAACCGGGGGCACTATATACCTCGCAAACCCATCGATCTCCACGTACGTCTGGGCGATCACCACTCATTATCCATATTTCGGGATGCCTCCCAATCAGGACATCAGTTACCATCCAACCGAGGTGAAGATCTCCGGTCTTCGACCACCGTCTTCATCTTCGATTTCTTATCGTCGATTTAGTTATTCAGAATGGGATAAACCCGGTCTTTCTGAGCAACTCACGTATATAATAAACAAGTGCAACATGATTATACATTCGCATCATTTCAATCCATTAGTCGCTAACCATAAATCAGTAAGAGAACGATTTCCCAAATATTAACCCCAAAGGCCGAAACCAATATCAGATCAAAATCCAGGAAACCATTCGACTTAGCCAACCTTCAGTTAGTTTCTAATTTCACTTCCATATCGTTTATAATATTTTATAATGATTTATCGCTATTTTTATTTATTTTAAAATAGCCAATTTATTCAAACGACGCTTCAGCCATAACGCTGCCGTGGCGCTGTTTTTCTTCAGATTTGATTTACACATATCTGAAAATCTGACCGTTGGATCTTCACAAAATTTATATCATTAGAAAGATCTTTTCAAAACGAACCCAACGGTTCCAGTTTCGGGAAAATCCGACGGTTGGATCTCCCGGTATAATCGTTTGAAGTTTCGATTTCAAATTACGAACTGCAGCGTCGTTATTCGATTAAATATAATTATATATATATATATATATATAAATATAATCGATTCTGGCGCTGTTTTTCTTCAGATCTGAATTAAACATTCCAGACAATCCAACCATTGGATCTTTATAAAGTTGGTGTCGTTGGAAACGTATTTCCAAAGCGAACCCAACGGTTGCGGTTTTGGGAAAATCCGATGGTCGGATCTCCCGCACCAATCGTTTGAGATCACAGTTTCAAAACACGAACTGCAGCTTTGTTATTCGATATATTTCAATTCTATATATATACATATATATATATATATCGATTCTTCGATTTCAAAACTATATTCTTTTCATACATTTGATAAAAATGATATTTTTATCCAACCGACAATTATTTCAACACTTCGCTATTTTCAACTATTCGTGTATATAGTAAAAATGTGATTTTTATTGTAAAACAATTCATTTCAAAACACGATTATTTTATATAGTTCATATAGTTAAAAATATGATTTTTATTATAAAACAATTTATTTAAAACACGAATACCATTCAACACATGAATTTCTATTCAACGAATGAATTTCTATTCAACACATGAAGGTTTTCTTTAGTTGGTATATATATAGTAAAATTGTGATTTTAATTGTAAAACAATTCGTTTCAAAACATGATTATTTTATATAGTTCATATAGATGTTAAAAATATGATTTTTATTATAAAATAATTTATTTAAAACATGAATACCATTCAACACATGAATTTCTATTCAACGAATGAATTTCTATTCAACACATGAAGGTTTTCTATAGTTGGTATATATATATAGTGAAAGTGTGATTTTTATTGTAAAACAATTTATTGAAAACACGAATACTATTCAACACATGAATTTCTATTCAACACATGAAGGTTTTCTATAGTTGGTATATATATATATATATATATACATATATATATATATATATATATAGAGTAAAAGAGTGATTTTTATTGTAAAACAATTCATTTCAAAACACAATTATTTTATATAGTTCATATAGATGTTAAAAATATGATTTTTATTATAAAATAATTTATTTAAAACACGAATACCATTCAACACATGAATTTCTATTCAACACATGAAGGTTTTCTATAGTTGGTATATATATATATAGTAAAAGTGTGATTTTTATTGTAAAACAATTCATTTCAAAACACGATTATTTTATATTGTTCATATAGATGTTAAAAATATGATTTTTATTATAAAATAATTTATTTAAAACACGAATACCATTCAACACATGAATTTCTATTCAACACATGAAGGTTTTCTATAGTTGGTATATATATATATAGTAAAAGTGTGATTTTTATTGTAAAACAATTTATTGAAAACATGAATACCATTCAACACATGAATTTCTATTCAACGAATGAATTTCTATTCAACACATGAAGGTTTTCTATAGTTGGTATATATATATATATATAGTAAAAGTGTGATTTTTATTGTTAAAACAATTTATTCAAAACACGAATACCATTCAACACATGAATATGATTCAACGAATGAATTTCTATTCAACACATGAACGGTTTTCTATAGTTTGTATGTATATAGTAAAATGTGATTTTTATTGTAAAACAATTTATTGAAAACATGACTACCATTCAACACATGAATATGATTCAACGAACGAATTTCTATTCAACACATGAACGGTTTTCTATAGTTTGTATATATATAGTAAAATGTGATTTTTATTGTTAAAACAATTTATTTAAAACACGAATACCATTCAACACATGAATATGATTCAACGAATGAATTTCTATTCAACACATGAACGGTTTTTCTATTCAACACACAAATATAGTTTCAACACAGGAAAATAATTCTAACACATGAATATTATTCAAAATTTCGGCAGCATAACGACAGGGTAGTTAAAACCGGGACCGTCCCTAGTACGGCTCCTCGCTCTACCTTAAAGCCTCGCAGCTTTTGACAATGGGGATTCATGCATCTAGTTCGCATGCAGGCGGCATGTATATTTTTTTCATTTCCTCAAACTAATCCTATGTGGTTTCAACCAAATATTCCTCAACCACAAACGGGTATTTTTCAACCACAATCAATCAATTTCAACCACAAACAATTCTAATCAACCATTCGTAATCAACCAATTTTCACACCAATCACAACCAATAAATATCGTCCATGGTTTGTGGATGAGGGGCATATATATATATAAGCATTTCACTTCTGTTTCACCCATATATAATTTTTACAACGCATATATAACTTATATATCGAACGTACAACTTATACAACGCTTATACAAGAGATGTGCAATGCTTATATAACTCATACATCGACTATACAATTTATACATCGTCGTTTTCCATATCGTTTAATTTAGAAATCTCACATTTCATATATACAATGTTTTCACTTTCATAAATAAAATATTTTCACTTTCATTTATACAATATTTCACATTGTATATGTATATTTCATTCACACCGTATATATATATATTTCTTTCACACCGTATATATATTTCTTATTTCAATATATATATTATTTCCATTTCATATATATTTATTTTTCACATTTCGTATGTATATCAATTTCATTGCAAATAGATATTATTTCCTTTTCATATATATTTTATTCTCATTTCAAATATATACATTCACATTTCAATTTATTTCATTCACATTTCAATTTATTTCATTTCACATCGCGATCAATTTTCATACAGAATACAATCAAACAAGTTGTCCATGGTCTGTGGACGACGGGGAGCAGTTCATATATGCAGTTACAAATTAAATAACTGTACAGAAAAGTATAGTGAGAGAATTCTCACATTGGTTTTTTTTCATTTCTGAATTTCCGCTCTGTTCAGATTTGAATTTGCCTCAAATTTTAACGGGCTCTGTTTTGGACGCGGTCAGTTTTGTTACGAAGCTCTCGTCCGCACGATCGCAACGGATCCAATTTCGTGCGATTTGAACCTCGTATGAAGAAGTTATGAGTTTTTAAACATTGACCAACTAAATTAGTAATTAATTAAATTAATTAAAGTTAACAACGTTTAATTAAACGCTACCTTTTCTCTTTCCTCTTCGTTTTAGCCTACACCGTGAAACCCATCGTCCTCCTCGCGTTGACCTCCGATTGCTCCACCACCTGACCGCCGGACCTAGATCCGACTCCACCACCTGACGCGCCTACGTGAGGCGCCCCTTCAGCCCCGACCACGACCAGTTCGAACCACCCCTTTGCCTGTAATTCCACCACAAAGTTGCGGTGTTCATGCCCAAAATTTGAGAGCACCACGCCATGATAAATCTTCATACGACCATGGATTTAAAGATCGAAGAAAATACTTCGATTTTGCCGCTGAAAGAGTTAAGAATCATTGAACGGTTTAGAAGAATTTGAGGGATGAAGATTTGAGCATTTAGGGTCTTTTAATTTGACTGGCGGCGGCTGTAATGAATGAGAGGGTTTTTGGGTTTTCTTCTATTTATGTTTATTTTTAATATTATTTTAATTTCTAAAATACCCTTGTGTTGATACAAACTTCAAATCGAACCCAACGACTGTCGCCCCTAGCTAATTACCCCCATTCCGAACACAATGGGATATGTTTCGTAGGCTCATTCGATTGTTTGAGTCAGTTTTTCTTCAAATTAAAATATAAAACATTCAATATTTAATTTGAACGTACATTTCAATTTGCCGGGGCCACATACTGATTCTAAAAATCCCCGAAAAATAAATCTTGCTATGTTTTGACGATACGGTCCCAACAAAACTTGTTTCGTCGAATTCTGAGACCGTTTGAAAAATGGCCATTTTCTGGTCGATCCAATTTAACTGTAATTGGCCAAAACACATTTTCCTTTGCCTCGCTCACATACTAACTTCAAAAATTATGAAATTTGAAACTTAGCAATAGTTTAACATCCCGGATCCAACAAAAGTTGTTTCGTCGAATTCCGAGGTTGTTTGCAAAACAGCCATTTTCCACGGGCTATATAAATTCCATAGCGACCTTTCTGAAAATTCATTTGGCCATAACTTTTGCTTCCTGCCACGAAACTTCGATTTTTCAGATTCGTTAGAAAGGTATTCACTAACAGATCTAAATATTTTTGGTTTCACTCAAATCCTTTTTGTTTTGCACCCGGTACAGTCAGTCAAAGCTTGAAATGAAAATTTGAAACTGCCGCGCCATTTCAGGCCTTGTTTATAATTAGAATTAATTATATTCATTTTCAAACGTCGATTCAAACTCACTTTTCATTGCTATTATTTAAAATATTTATTTAAAATATTTAAAATCCACTAAAATAGCCAATTTAAAAATTTTAATTTGGTTCAGATTTTCCAGGTAGTTACAATTGACTTTGTGGGAGTGTCCAGGAAAGACTAGAAAAATTGGTAGCTCGCTTTGAGTCTAACCCCATTGTTAACCTTTAAGAACTTGAAATTGTAAAAGTTTTGGGAAAATGGTTTGGGGTGTTTTCAAGTTTTAGTCTTAAAAGTTATAGTTTTAAATATGTAAAGTACACATATTGAGTTTTAAAGTAAAATGGGATATATTTTGTAAATAGTGATTTCTTACGAAAATTTTGTCTAAAGTAAAATTCTCTTAGTAAAAGGTGCATATTATAGAGCATGTATAGGTCGCTAGTTTTCTTGTTATATTTCATATTAGTATTTTTAATGAAGAAAGTTTTGAAGTCTCTATTCTTTTGACAATCATTTTTCATAAACTATTTAAAAGAAAAAAATTTGGGTGGACAAAATTTGTTATAGAAATTAAGAATAGAGTGGATGTTTGCACCTTGTAGTAAGAGACCGAACTGACCTTACAGGCAAGAAAGAATTATAATCCCAATTGAGAAATAGTTGTCCTTATCTATTCCAGTTTTTGTGATTTGAAGAAGAAAATGATTTTCATTTTTATATGAAATGACATGTTTTATGGTTTGGCAAAAAGTAAGTTTTCATGTGGAAAATAAAGTTTTGACACTTTTAAGTTTTTGGAAGAATAATTCAAATGAAAGTGCCAAACCGTGTTTTATGAAGTATGGAGTAGGTAAGGATTAGTGTCTAAGGAAGATGGGAGAAGTTTTGAGGCTATGAAGTAAATAGCGAGAATTATCTTGGAATAATGGTAAGTCCCCGTAGAATGCGTAAGCATCGAAAAGCCTAGGGTGTTGCTTGAAATAATTGTTGGTACATAGCTAGGACTAGTGGTGACTACTAGACATTAGAGGGTAAGTAAGTATTTACATCTTGTTGGTTGAATTTTTCAGAGGGGGTCATAGTCTTGTGATTCTTGTCCCTTAGTAGTAGCCGTTTATAGCATCTGTTTTCCTATTTTTGTTGAATGACTAGAAGGCCTATTTGAAAAATAAAATTAGATCAGATGATTAAATAAGCTAAGAAAAGAGAAATGGTAAAAATAAAAAGGAAACAACAAACTCAATAAGCAATAAACACAACAGTTAAAGAAAAATGAGAAATTATGAGAAAAGATGGATAAAAATTAAAATATCCAAGATAAGATGAAAAAGAAAATTTGTAACAAGTAAGAATTTTCTTATATGGGCTGTGCATGGATAAGGAAAATAGATAATCTATACAGAATAGTTACATAAAATCGAAGTATGGTTGGAAAAAGGTATATAAGAAAAATGGAAGATGTATAATTTTTCGTTTTTCCACCTTTTCATAACGTAAGAAATCAAATTTAGAAAATTAGATTTTTCTGAAATTCAAAAAATAAAGTTGGTTGGAAGGATTTTAGATGCAGAAATTGGATGATCTATGCTCTTACTCAGTAACAGTATGGGAAAAATTGGATGAAAAAGCATTTTTGATTTTCAAAATATTGCATTTATGTTGAACTTCCAGTACATTCAGGATGTGAGCATCATGTTCTTAAAGAATTTTTGAAAAATTTGCATATACATAGGAGGTACCGCTTAGGCATACACGTATTACTGTGTTTTATTTACTTTGCACAAGTGCTCAATGTTTGTAAAAATTTGGATGCACACATGATGGATGTATATTATGTGAGGGATTACTGAATTTTACCCTTATCAAATTTCGGGGACGAAATTTCCTAAGGGTGGGAGAATGTAACACCCCGCATTTTTAACTCAAGATAATAAAATAAGAATAACTTAATTAAATATTCAGAATTATGTAAAATGGATTGTACCGTTGCGTTTGTTTTGGAATTCTGGTTCAGATAGACTCTGGTTTACGTAAAACGGACAACATATGAAGAAGTTGTGGACGGTAGAAGTTTGACGAAGAAAACAGGAAGCAGGCCAGAACAACTGGCGCACTTTGCGCCCATGTTAATTTTCGACCATCGGACCGACAGGGGTCGACCCCTTCAAGGGGGTGTTGACCAATGGGTCGACCCCATAAGGGAGGTGTCGACCCCTTCAGATCCGGAGCAGATTCCTGCTGCAAACGTGGACTGTGTCTTTTCCAAATTCATTTCTGCGCACCTATAAATAAGCTTGTAGACTAGCATAAATCTCATATTTCTGAGACGACGTCTATACTCTGATATTCTTCTTCTTCCCCAAATCTCTTCAGAAAATTAAATAATTAGTTTAGGAAAATTCTGGATCCAGGTTTAGACGAAAAGAACATATGTTCGTAAATGGGTGTTCAGATCTCTTATCGAAGTGCGGTAATTTTCTAGATCTGATCTATTCAACTTTCTTCCTCTTTCTTCCATTTTTCTTTTATAAAAAAAGTATGATTTCATGGTTGTTAGGTTCTGAATCCAATTAGGGGCAAACCACAGAATGCTAGATCTAGACCAGATCCAGGATTTGGAAAGCAAATGAGGTGAGTGGATTTAAGTTATATCATTTTTGATAATGATATATTATCATTTAAAAATTCCCTATTATTACATAATGTGCATTTGATAGAAAAAATAAAACCACTGAAATGTTATGTATGACAAGTTGAAATGTTTAAATATATGTTAAAAGTATTAAAGTGACATGTTGGAATATAAATATGTTAAGATATTAATATGTTGGAAAGTTCATATACTGAAATATAACCTTGTTAGAATATGGGTAGCAACTACTGTTGTTCATATTACATGTTAACTTGTCACATTTATATACATGAACCCTTACTTGTATGAATTGTAATAGTTATATGGTTAAATGGTTCTATGTTAGCATAGTAGAATTGAATACATTAATATGGATTTGGGGCACAAATCAAAATATGATTAAAGATTTTAATTTGGGTATATAGTACATAAGAAATATGAATTGGGAAAGGGGCATGAAACCTATAATGAAACAGGAATAATTGTTAAAGAACGAACATGCCTAGATTCACAGTAATTTGAAACTGTAACGCGCTTAGACACGATGTTAGATTACACTTGTGGTAGAATTCTACCTGGAACCGCCCGGCATATCCAACATCCACAAGTGATAAATCTAATGTGAGGGGTCTTAGTGCATAAATAAAACATGTAGTGGCGCTAAGATTACAAGGTTAAGTCAACTTGTGCTAAAGTCTTCCCTGACCCGCCCGAAAAATCCATCATCCACAAATGTAGGCTTAATGTGAGAGGTCTAGTGCGCATATATATTGAGACGACCCCGAACCCCGTACTGACGGAGGCAAGGGTAATCCTTGGAATATAACACATAAACAGATAACAGCAGAACAGAAATAAATAAATACAACAGATAATGTACAAATAATACACCGAATAAACGTAATCATCAGAGTTACACAGTATACAGGATCATACTTAGTACAAATACAGTTCAGCTATACATAAATGTCTACAGCGGAAACAAACATAATATGTACAATAGGAGCTGAACAACATAAAAAGAGATAAATGATAGAATCCATCTTCAGCTCCAGCTATCCGGATAAAGCCAGCTAAACCTGAAAACAAGGCTGCCCATGTAGAAAAAGGGGCACCCGAGTTTGAAAGTGAAACAAACTACGAGTCATTCATGGAACTGGTATGAGAAATCTACTCAACACATTTAAAATATGGCCAATCACAGGACCACACCACTTTCGTGGAACGGGTTTACTCCATTGGATTGACAGTGCTTTAAAACAAATCATTCTTTTAAACTTCACAATGCTTTTTATAAAAATGAAGCCATTATAAGACTCAGTTCCCATCACACAATGCAACGCAAACCGGAGGATAGAGTTTTTACCTTATAATGGCCAAAATATGCTTGATACGAATAAAACAAAAGAATTTCATATTATTACTAGTGTTTATATGTTTCAAAAGCCATTTCAAATCATAAGTATCAATCATAGACAACATTAATGCCCCATACCACTATGTCGCCATATATAGGTATACAATCAAAACCGCACATTCACGTATTTGGAAATTGGATTTCCGTCATGAACCAAGGCAAAAGATAGTCCTTACCGAATTCGAGACTGCCCAGCCCGAGTCTCAGGATCAGAACGCATAAACCCTTTGGATCGTCAGGGCCGGTCCACCGATGTGGATTATTATGCATGAACACTACATTTCCCCGCCCTTTGGGTCGTAAATGAGCCAACGATTGACTCCATCGGTCCCGGATCGACCGATATAACCGAGGCGCCTCGCAACAGCAACAACCACATAAGTCAAACTAGTCAAGGCGTGTAAAAAACCACTGACGCCACTTCTAGCTAGGAAGAAACGCAGGCCCTCCCTGATGTCCTCTCCCGTTTCTGGTTCATACGGGGGTGTAAGGCCCGCGAATTCACGTTATACACAAAGCTACGCCACACAGGCGGTGCTTTGATCATCACCACAAGACTTTGCTTTTCAACAGAAGCCCTGATCACTACATCTTAGCATGCCACACAGACAATTCACACCGTGCGAATGATAGCTATCAATCACACAGAATAAATTCCAATGTCAGACACACTGTCCATTTGCAAGTCCGTTCTGGGTCTGAACGAAACCGGAGGCACTATATACCTCGCAAACCCATCGATCTCCACGCACGTCTGGACGATCGCCACTCATTATCCATATTTCGGGATGCCTCCCAATCAGGACATCAGTTACCATCCAAACGAGGTGAAGATCTCCGGTCTTCGACCACCGTCTTCATCTTCGATTTCTTATCGTCGATTCAGTTATTCAGAATGGGATAAACCCGGTCTTTCTGAGCAACTCACGTATATGATAAATAAGTGCAACACAAATACACATACGCATCATTTCAATTCATTAGTCGCTAACCGTAAATCAGTAAGAGAACGATTTCCCAAATATTAACCCCGAAGGCCGAAACCAACATCAGATCAACACCCAGGAAACCATTCGACTTAGCCAACCTTCAGTTGGATTCTAAATTTCACATCCATATCGTTTATAATATTTTATAAAGATTTATCGCCATTTTTATTTATTTTAAAATAGCCAATTTATACAAACGACGCTTCGGGCCATAACACGGCAGTGGCGCTGTTTTTCTTCAGATTTGATTTACGCATATCCGAAAATCTAACCGTTGGATCTTCATAAAATTTACATCATTAGAAAGATCTTTTCAAAACGAATCCAACGGTTCCAGTTTCGGGAAAATCCGACGGTCGGATCTCCCGATATAATCGTTTGAAGTTTCGATTTCAAAATACGAACTGCAGCGTCATTATTCGATTAAATATAATTATATAATTATATATATATATATATAAATATAATCGATTCTGGCGTTGTTTTTCTTTAGATTTGAATTAAACATCCCAGACAATCCAACCGTTGGATCTTTACAAAGTTGGTGTCGTTGGAAAGATATTTCCAAAGCGAACCCAACGGTTGCGGTTGCGGTTTCGGGAAAATCCGATGGTCGGATCTCCCGCACTAATCGTTTGAAATCACGGTTTCAAAATACGAACTGCAGCTTCGTTATTCGATATATTTCAATTCTATATATATATATATATATATCGATTCTTCGATTTCAAAACTATATTCTTTTCATACATTTGATAAAAATGATATTTTTATCCAACTTACATTCACTTCGATACTTCACTATTTTTAACAATTCATATATATAGTAAAAATGTGATTTTTATTGTAAAACGATTCATTTTAAAACCTGACTATTTTATATAGTTAATATAAGGGATAAAAATAGGATTTTTATTATAAAACAATTTATTTCAAAACAAGATTATTTTATGTAGTTCATATTGATGATAAAAATATGATTTTTATTATAAAACAATTTCTTTCAAAATAGGAATACCATTCAACACATGAATTTCAATTCAACGAATGAATTTCGATTCAACACATGAAGGTTTTCTATAGTTTGTATATATAGATAAAAAGGTGATTCTTATATTTAAAACAAGAATACCATTCAACACATGAATTTCAATTCAACTAATGAATTTCGATTCAACACATGAAGGTTTTTTATAGTTTGTATATATAGGGAAAAAATGTGAATTTTATTGTTAAAACAATTTATTCAAAACACGAAGACCATTCAACACATGAATATGATTCAACGAATGAAATTCTATTCAATACATGAAGGTTTCCTATTCAACAGACGAATATAATTTCAACATAGGAAAATAATTCTAACACATGAATATTATTCAAAATTTCGGCAGCATAACAGCAGGGTAGTTAAAACCGGGACCATCCCTAGTACGACTCCTCGCTCTACCTTAAAGCCTCGCAGCTTTTGACAATGGGGAATCATGCATCTAGTTCGCACGCAGGCAGCATGTATATTTTTTCATTTCCACAAACTAATCCTATGTGGTTTCAACCAAATATTTCTCAACCACAAACGGGTATTTTTCAACCACAATCAATCAATTCCAACCACAAACAATTTCAATCAACCATTCGCTATCAATCGATTTTCACACCAATCACAACCAATAAATATCGTCCATGGTTTGTAGACGAGGGGCGTATATATATATATATATATCTATATATAGCATTTCACTTCTATTTTAACACATATATAATTTTTACAACGCATATATAACTTATACATCGAACGTACAACTTATACAACGCTTATATAACTCATACATCGACTATATAATTTATACATCGTCGTTTTCCATATCGTTTATAAATTAGAAATCTCACATTGGGTTCCACTCCACCAATAATAGCAGAAGGCTCAGAAAAATATGTGGTCTCTTCTAGAATGTAGAAGACGTCCACACGAGTCCACCGTCTCTTGTTTCACTGAATTTCGTCAAGAAACGAAAAAGATATGATTTTTATAATGAAAAACATTTTAGCGACGGAAATAAAGTGTCGCAATTCAATTTAATAAACTCAGCCGTATACCTTGCTTCGAGGTTCAAAACTAGGTATGGATTTTTCTTCGAATCTGTGCAACGTTAAGTCGATCAGGTTATGCCACGCTCTCGAGCTTGGAGAGGGCTTCCCGACGCCGTGCTTCTTGTTGAACTCGAAGTCGAGATGGTAGCGGAAATCGAGGTCGAGGCGACAAACTTTGAGAGGCCGATTCAAACAATTTACACAGCGAGGAAGGGCGAGTTTGGTATGGATTTGTAAAAGGGGAAGAGATCTTCAAAATCCCTAACTGGAGCTAGCGATTTTGGTGAGTGGATTGAGCGTTAGGGAGGAGAGAAGGTGGAAGCTTCGTTCGCTATTCTTTCCAGGTCGGGGAGAGAGAATGTCGGGGGGGGGGGGGGGGGTCTGATGTGGACGAATCATTTTTTTTATTTATAACTTTTAAAATTCCAAAAATACCCTCTTTAACACACGAACCCCAATCCAAACCCAACGACTACCGTCCCTAGCGTTTTACCCCCATTCCGAACACAATGGGATATGTTTCGCAGCCCCGTTCGACTGTTTCAGTCTATTTTCTTTCAACTTAAAATATATAACATTCAATATTTGATTTGAACGTACATTTCAATTTGCCAGGGCCACAAACTGATTCGAAAAATTCCAGAAAAATAAATCTAGCTATGTTTTGACGATATGGTCCCAACAAAACTAGTTTCGTCGAATTCTGAGACCGTTTGCAAAAATGCCCATTTCTGGTCGATCCAATTTAACTATAATTGACCAAAATACGTTTTCCTTTGCCATGCTTACATACTAGCTTCAAAAATTATGAAATTTGAAACCTAGAAATAAATTCACATCCCGGATCCAAAAAAAGTGGTTTCGTCGAATTCCGAGGTCGTATGCAAAATGGCCACTTTCACGGGCTATATAATTTCTATAGCGACCTTTCTGAAAATTCATTTGGCCATAACTTTTGCTTTCCGCTATGAAACTTCAATTTTTCAGATTCGTTAGAAAGGGATTCACTAACAGATTTAAATATTTTTGGTTTCACTCAAATCCGTTTTGTTTTGCACCCGGTACAGTCAGTCAAAGTTTGAATTCAAATTTTGAAACTGCCGCGCCATTTCAGGCCTTGTTTATAATTAGAATTAATTATATTCGTTTTCAAATGTCGATTCAAACATACATTTCATCGTTATTATTTAAAATATTTATTTTAAATCCACTATTTTAGCCAATTTAAATTTTTTAAATTGGTTCATATTTTCTGGGTCGTTACATATATATATATATATATATATATATATATATATTTGTATGTTTGTATATAACAAGATATGAATAAATGGCAATAATGGTAACTAAATGTCTAACTCAGAAAATAAGAAACAAAGGGATGTAATGGACCGAGTTAGTGCGATACGAAGGAAAAATGATGTATTTCCCTAAATGACCCATTTCTGCGAACGTTGTTGCAAGTAAGCTACAGTGAACAAAAAAAATTACTTGCCACTATGAGTTTGGTTGGGAATACGTTATGGAAATAAATCACTGATTCCTTCTGTAAATCAAACTGATAAGGTGCATGAAGTGTTCTCCTTAATAAAATAAGGAACATATATTGCAGTGAATGAAGAATAATGGGTTATAACTGTAAATGGTTTGGAATAAACAGGGAAGGATAATAATCTATTATAAATAAACTAGATTAACAAGAATGTTATATAATAGGTAGACTTGTCCTAGGGACAAGTGGATATTATAACTTAAATTATAATAAACTAGTGAGAGAATGAGATAACTTGTGTAATGAGATAAGTGTTACTTAATTGTAAATTAAGTAATCAGTAAATTGGGGAAAATTTATGAAATGGAAGAAGTTGTACTTAATTATAAATTAAATAAATCTGTGAACTTGGACATCTGGAATCTGCTGATAAGAATAAAATGTTAAGGCTTGTCCTTAGAACAAGTAGGGATTGTAACACAAGTTATATTTACGGAAAGGAAACTTGTTAGTAAACCTTAGTTAAAAGAACTAAGTTAATAAGTAAACAACGATAAGTTGTAGAGATAGTATAAAATGGAATTATGATTAAATGAGAAAGAATGAGGAAAACTAATGAAATAAAATAAGTTATATTTAATCATAAATGATAAGTGACATGCTAATTAGAAAACATGTAAAGTGAGATATACTTAATAACATATGAAGCGGAACATGTTGTTGTAACCTTGAATCAAACAAGAACATGGAGGGATTGTGGATTTCAAACCTTGGACCATAATCTGGAGAATAACATGTTATGGGCTTATTAATAAACTTAAATGGGTTAAGTTATATGACTGAAATTAATAAGCGAGATGAAATTGGTAACTTGATTAAGAATTCAATGTGAATGGGAATAAACAAGTTAAATGGGAACCTGATGAGGTAAAGAAAGCGCGTAAAGGAATGATTAGACATAAGGTCTAATAACATATTGAAATGAGGCGCTTGGACCAGTCCACGCATTTGAGGGTGAATAACCCAACGAGGTAGATCATCGTGGTGTCAGGAGGCGCGAAGGAAGTACACGTTCATCTGATTATGTTGTTGGCTTCGTAGGACTGGAAGGGAAAGCACGCGACTTCCTGAGATACATAAGATGCTCCTTGCAGGCCTGTGTGCGATGGCAGGTGTTTAGGCTATGCCCGCAGAGGTTGGGTCTGTGCGTAACTACCAAATGGGTGGGCCTTGACAGGAAAAGTAGCCTTGTAGTTAGTATGCTATGACGAGGTGACACTGGGTGATTCAGCGATCACTTAAATGGGAGGCGACGTTAGGACCAACAAGGATAGTAGATCGTCGGGTACCCATCATGTAACACCCCACACCCGCTATGGTCACTCGCTAAGGGAATGCCATAACATCGGTGGAGTATTTTAAGTGAATATAGAACAGAAAAATTACAACAGGACAGATATAAGTAATACTTGAAAATTTTAAAACATCATTTCATTGCAGCGGAAAGTAAAACATGTTTGGTTACATCACAAAACCATAATGAGAGTCAAGTACAAAAATATCCATCCTGATAAATAAAAGTACATAATCCCAATACATGAACTGATAGCCATAAAAGAAAGGGTAAGCTGAGCTCTACAACTATGGTCCAAGCTCCAAAAGAGAATAAAGCAGCCTGATCAAAGCCCACTCGTACTGGGCCCACTCCGATGACCTGAGGGTTGGAAAAAAAAGATAAAAACAACGGGGTCAGACATAAGTCTGAGCGAGTCCTATAACTTTAACAATACAATCATTAAAGTAACCAGAGAAGACATAAGCTTGATATACGGTATCGTCTGGGGATGAATGGCTACACTAAGCAGCTTGGTAGACTTAGGATAAACTAAGATAACCGTAAAGACGCATCCACCCACCCAAGGATAATTACTACACTGCACCACACCAGTCATTCCTAATTTTTAAAGGTTGATCCCACTAAGTGTACTTAGTAAATCTTAATGGTAGTTTCGCGTACCCCTAGCTGACTATATAGGTGCCGCCTGCCCCTATCCCCGCTGGGTGTACCCACTACCCCATTTGATCGGCTCCCTACCGTAGATATCCGTGCTGGGCCCACAATGGGGTGTATCACTCCCCAAAGTGGCCACCCGATACAACAAATGGTGCACGGGTTATATCTACACGATGCAACAACGTCTTAGCTACCATCCCGGGCCCACACACGCATATGAAACCCGTTGGACTTGCGTTGTCACCGCTCCCCAGTTTTGGCCTCTTATAGTCAAGTCCAATATGCGTGTCCCATCACTCGACTAGAGTCGAGCCCACTAAGATACGTTTGGGATATTGGTTGAAATGGGCCCCCACAAGCTACCACCTAAGCTTGTTAATTTATCTAGTGTATCCCACTTAACCCCTTTTATAATCATGCCCACCTACATGTTAAGGTTTGGTTAAGTCATCTAATCATATTTCAATTGCCACTTAAGGCACCCACTAGATTTCTACATGCCACTCAAGCACTTACTTAACCCTTTACCCATGTTTAATTACATGTTCCACTTTGGTTAAGTATTCTAACCGTATTTTCTATTGCCACCCAAGGCAACCCACTAGATTCCTCATGCCACCCAAGGCACCCACTTAACCCCTCATGTCCCTCTACATGCTAATATGGTTAAGTGTTTCTTAATTAATTAATTAAGATCATGACCTCATAAAGACCTCTCACATTAGACCATCTCTTATGACTGCTGGATATGCCGGTTGGGTCCAGGCAGCCTTACGTCATAAAAAGGGCCTAACCTCGTGTCTTTACTTTAATCACGTATTTATCTTATGACTAAGACCTCTCACATTGGGCCAATCATTTGTAGTTGCTGGATGGCCGGTCGGTTCCGGGCAGACTTCCGCTACAAAAGGGTCCAACCTCGTGTCTTAGTTGATTTTTTACACTTAATTAATCACCCCCATAATTTGTATTAATTATCCCTAATTAATTACACATTTTTAAGAATATGGGTAGACCTAACTCAATAGGTAAATTCCCAATTCCATAGTATGGGTAGACCTAACTTAATAGGTAAATTCCCAACTCCATAATATGGGTAGACCTAACTCAATAGGTAAATTCCCAATTATGTCCATTTAATTTGTGGTATGCTTAATCATACACATTTCACATCTTTTTATTAACATGCATATTAACCCCATCGTTCCCCACGTAATTCGTTCTCATAACATGACATAATAAAGGGAAGATTCATCACAAATGTCATGGGTTTAACCAACATAGCCTATAACTTTATCATGGGTTCAAAAGGTGTCAACTTGCATATATGAACATACATTAAACCCAACTACCATTTAACCCAAACTTGCATTATGCATGTCATAAAAAGAGACAAACTTGCATATGAGCTTGCACATAAACTTGCATATGAACTTGCACATAAACTTGCATATGAACTTGCACATAAACTTGCATATGAACTTGCATAACATGTCATACATAGAGGCAAACTCGCATATGTTATGCATATCATAAAAAGAGACAAACTTGCATGTGAACTTGCATCATAATAGGGTAAACATGCATATGTATGCATAGCATACAAAGGTGTCATCTTGCATATGTATGCATCTTATTTTAAAAGGGTAAACTTGCATGTCATAATGTATGCATAAAATCAAACACTTAGCATGCATAAAATCGAATACTTAGCATGCATAAAATCAAACACTTAGCATGCATAAAATCAAATACTTAGCATGCATAAAATCAAATACTTAGCATGCATAAAATCAAATACTTAGCATGCATAAAATCAAATACTTAGCATGCATAAAATCAAATACTTAGCATGCATAAAATCAAATACTTAACATGCATAAAACCCACCACTTAACTTGCATAACCCATATACTTAACTTGCATAAACCCACATACTTAACTTGCATAAACATAGGGTTAACATTAAACATAGATTAGCAAGCTAACATCATATCATATGACTTAAAACCCACAAATCCGCATACAAAACCGCATGATCTCATCATATCTCATCTACTTAATTTAGCAATTGGTTATTAAAGTGATAGAAACTCACCAAAACCAAGATTAGCAAACTTATGAAGTAGAACTAGTTGCTATACAAGAAGGAGATGATGATTAGAGATTGATTAGCTTGCAACTTTCTTCATAAACTAGTGGAGGCTCCTCTCAAGTTTGATTTTGGCGGCATGATGGCATCATTTCTATTTTTAGTAGGGATTAGGCTTGCATTAGGGTGTATTTATAGGATTAGGGTGTGTTTTAGACCATAGGATTAGCCCTAGGTTAGATTAGGTCCGTCAGATTTAGGAAACTTCTAGAGAATAGCCCAAAACACAGCCAAACCCTAAAATGGTGCACCAGGTTTAAACCTGCCGAGCACCCCCTATCGACACCCAAGTCGACAGGGCTGTCGACTTGGTCCTAGCCAAGTCGACTGCCCAGTCGACAGGGCTGTCGACTTGGGTAGGTAGGCGGGAATTTTCCCGCCTATGCCCAATGGTCCCAAATTTTGAAACTTGAACCTGAATTTTAAATCTGTTTTGAACTTTGAATTTTCAGAAAACTTCATTGGGCCTTAATCGGGTCATACAGACTCCGATTCACGAAAACTCGGACTCTATTTCGCGTATTTTTCCGAGACGAACGCAATGACGCAGCCCGTTTCCCCCAATTCTCACATCTGAGATTATTTATTCTGTAATTAGTGAATATTAGTATTAACTGAAATTCAGGGTGTTACATTCTCCCCTCCTTAAAGGATTTCGTCCCCGAAATCTCTAAGCTAAGGAGAATGCATATCCTATCATCCAAACAACCATCTACTCAATCCATCAAACACGAGCATCCATTGTCCTTAAAACAATTTCTAATGATGTATGAGCATATGCAAAAAGTGTGTGTATATGTTCCCTATCTAATGTATGAACATATGCAAACCATGATAGTGCCATGCATCCAATATGTATGCGGAAGAACCCTATCGACACATACAATATCTACATGAGTGCACAATCATTCACCAAAATGCATCATCCATATGATAACACAACCATTATACATCCATAAATATAGCTACCTACACATAATTATATGCAATATGCAATATGAAGTTACTGAGCCGATCTAGTGCCTACAGTGTGTATATATGCATCCACGAGCAACCACTAGCAACCACTTGCATCCACATGCATCCATCAACCATAACATGTTTCAAACACATGTTTCAACCATAGGTTTTACCCTATCTAAAGGTCATAGGTACTAGCGAGAGGATATACTAAAGATAAGATAAGTACTAGACAAGCGATAAAGGAGAAGTTAAAAGACATACTCTCAAAAAGAAATGGGTACAAAGAACGCATCTTCGCTTCCGTCTCCCAAGTAGCATTGCTTTCGTCATCTCCCCATTGCACTTTAACTAGCTGAACTTCTCTGTTCCTCAACTTCCTAGTTTCTGACCCAAGGATGCGAGTAGGAGCTCGTCGAATCGTCGCATCACGCTCTACCTCTACATCTCTAAGCAAGCTCGGCTCTACCACCTCTGCGGTCTCATGTAGGCACTCCCTCAAATGTGACACCTGGAATACATCATGTTTCCTATGCAACCGAACTATCTCTCGATTATAAACTGAAGCTTGACATGGAACAGTCCTCTTGCTCTTCACGGGTATGAAATGGGCACACTTAGTAAGTCTATCTACCACAAACCCAATCCCCGTATTACCTTCCCTTGATTTTGGTAATCCATCGAGACACTATCCCACTTCCATAGCGGAGCCTCCAATGGTGAAGCAACCCTCCTGGTTTCTTTTGCTCCGCTTTCACCAAGCATCTAGCGACATACTCGACTATGTCTTTCTTCATACCGACCCAAAAGAAAACTCACTTCATGTCTTGGTACATCTTGTCCCTACCGGGATGAATGGTCATATTCGAACAATGTGCATCACCAAGTATAGCCTTCCTCAACCCTCGTCTTGCGGTACACAAAGTCTACCGTCTCTACACAACCACCCCTTACCATCTAGGGTGTACCTACTCAAATGGCTGGACGACTCCCCCTCCTCATGAGCTTCCCACTCAACCAACTGTGGGTTGTCCCGCTGCGCTCCACTAATATGCCCCAAAAGAGTAGGCCTAACCTCCAAGGAGGCTAGCAAACCGAGTACGCAGCCAACGGAAGGTCTAAAGTCAAACATAGAAATAAACTCTAAGCTCCGTCGTTCAACGAACAATGAACTCAAGGACAACCTTTTTCTGCTCAAGGCGTCTGCTACCACGTTACCCTTGCCATTGGTATACGCTATCTCAAACTCATAGGATGCTAAGAATCCCATCCCAAAATCATCACAACTGTCCATCTCTCACGCAGACCATCCTATTCGAACTTGACATCCCCCAGGTGCAAGCCCCAAAGGCCTAAACCAATATCAGACAAACACCCAAGGGATACCTCCTTCGAATTCAGACGACCTACGTGAGATGGTACTAGTAAAAACGACTAAATAATTAAGCCCTTGTCCAACTCTGGATGTCCTTGCCAGTCTCACTCCAAAACCATCGTTCATTCCATACTGGCTTTGCTCAACCTATTGAGCATATACGAAAACTTATATCGCTTCCTAGAAAAGACCAAGATGTCATTTACAAAGACCATCACGAACTTATTCAGGTACTCCCTGAACACCCTTCTCATTAAATCAACAAAGTATGCGGGGGCGTTCGTCAAACCAAATGGCATCACTAGCCACTCATAGAAACCATCCGGAGTCCTAAAGGCAGTCTTGTCTATGCTATCCTCAGCCACCCTAAATTGATGAAACCCCGTGGCTAAGTCCAACTGCGAAAATACTGAGGCGCCAACTAACTGATCCAAGAGATCATCAATCCTCGGCAATGGGTGTCTATTCTTCTTTGTGAGTTTATTTAGTTCTCCTTAGCCTACACAAAGTCTGAGGGACCCATCCGCCTTCGTGGCAAAAACTACTGGAGCACCCCACTCCGACATACTTCGTCTTATGAACCCCTTTTCAAGCAAATCGCCTACTTGCTTATGGAGTTCCCTCCTCTCACGGGGAGTGTAACAACCCGTAAAATGCGAGCCAGTTTGAAATTTTTATTTTGGCCATTTTAGCGAATTTTGATTATTTAAAATGAATTATTTTAAATAATATCGACGAGAAATTTATTTTGAATATAATTCGAACGTATATATTATACGCGTCGTCGTTAGAATATAAATATTTATATATAATTATAAATAGAATTGAAAATGGCGCGGTAGTTCGATAATTCGATTTCAAACTTCAATTGAATGTACCGGGTGCAAAATAATCCGGATTTTAGTGAAACCAAAAATGATAGGATCTAATTGATAATATCTTTCTAACGGATGTAAGAAACTGAGATTTCACTTTAAAAATTGAGAGATATGTCCAGTTGAAAATTCTGAATAGTCGCTATGGAATTCAGGCCCTTAAAAATGGACATTTTGCAAATGACCTCGGATTTCGACGAAACCAGTTTTGTTGGGTCCGGGATGTCAAACTATTGCTAGGTTTCAAATTTCATAATTTTTCGAATCAATATGTGAGCGTGGCAAAGGAAAACGCGTTTGACCAGTTTCAGTTGATTTTAATCGACTGGAAATTGGCCATTTTTCAAACGGTCTCAGAATTCGACGAAACTAGTTTTGTTAGGACCGTATCGTCACTACGAAGCTAGAAAATATTTTTCTGCCATTTTTAGAATTCGTATGTGGCCCCGGTAATTTGAAATGTACGTTTAAAATTCAATATAGTGATTTAAATGTAAATTAAAGGGAAACTGATCGAAACGGTCGATTCAGCTTGCGGTACATATCCCATTGTGTTCGGAATGGGGGTGAAACGCTATGGGCGGCAGGCGGTGGACCTCGTTTTGAGGTCGTATGTGGAAGTCAACTTTTTAATAATTAAATAAAAAAAAAAAAAAAAAATTTTCCCTTTATCTCTCTGGCCCCCCCCCCCCCCCCCCGTTCACTCTGTCAAAATCGAATTAAATAAAAAAAAAAAACCAATGACGAACGGAGGCCGTCGCCCCTCACCAGCGAACGCCGCCCCACTTGCGCGCCTCCCCAGATGGCGACGCACCACCTCAGGCGACTCCCTCCCACCGCGACCTCCCTCTCCTCTTCCACCTTCAAATAAAATCCGCACAACCCCCAAATCGAGGCGTCTAATGACCTTCGAGTTCCTCGTTGCTATCGGCGGAGGCAGCTCAGACCAAGGCGCAGCGGAAGGTGCTCGTGGATCGTCGTCTCCATGATTGTAGCGGCAGCGATTGTGAAACCCTAGTGGTGCCTTTGGGTTCGAAGTTTTTGACAGTAACCTGGAGCAGTGCGTGAATACCAAGAAGAAGACGGGTTCCAAATTCAACAGTGAGTGTTTTAAACATATAATCGCTGTTTTGAAATATATAATCGTTGTTTTGAAAATAAATAAAATTTTATTTTAAAGATATGAAGAAAATATAAATATCATTTATTTTTAAAATAAAATAAAATTAGCAATACAAAAATATGATTTGTATATATACAACATATATATATATATATATATATATGAAATTGTTTTTATAAATATTCATAGCATAAGGAATTTTAAAACTGATTTTATAAAAGTATTATAAAAAAAAACTGAATTGATTTATTTTTTTTAAAGTATAAAAAAACTGAATTGATTTATTTTTTATAAAGATAAAAACTGAATTGGTTTTTATAAGCAAATAATAAACTGATTTTAAAAGCAAAAATCATATTTTTATATGTGAAAGCAAAAGGTAAAAAATCATATTTTTATATGTGAAAGCAAAAGGTAAAAATCATATTTTTATATGTGAAAGCAAAAGGTAAAAAATCATATTTTTATATGTGAAAGCAAAAGGTAAAAATCATATTTTTCAATATTGAAAGCAAAGTCAAAATCATATTTTTATATATTGAATAGCGAACTAAAAAATTCGATTTTTATATATTGAACTTTGAAATAAAAATTTGATTTTTATATATTGAACTTTGAAATAAAGATTCGATTTTTATATATTGAATAGCGAACTAAAAATTCGATTTTTATATATTGAATAGCGAAGTAAAGATTCGATTTTTATATATTGAATAGCGAACTAAAAATTCGATTTTTATATATTGAATAGCGAAGTAAAAATTCGATTTTTATATATTGAATAGCGAAGTAAAAATTCGATTTTTATATATTGAATAGCGAACTAAAAATTCGATTTTTATATATTGAATAGCGAAGTAAAAATGTGATTTTTACATATGTAGAGGATACGGGCAAAGAAAGTGAAAGGAGGCGAAACGACGAAGACTTCTGCAAATGAAGAGCCGTGGAGCTAGGATAGCTATGTGTGAGAACTTCTCACTCAAATTCTATTTTTCTAGTTGTATATATATATATATATGCTAGGATGCAGACGGTGCTTATTAGAAGCACCCGACACCCGTCCACATACCATGGACTTGTTTGTTTGGTTGTGTAGTTGGTTAGATTATTTGTTTGAATTGAATTGTTTGGTGAGATGAAATTGATTAAAATTGATATGTGAATGGCGTGGGCCTTCACTAGACCGGGGACAAGGCTAGGCCTCGTCCCGTTTCTAGTATCGTGCCGTTATGCCGCCGAAATTTTCTAAAATATGTTAGAAAAATAAAATTATCATTTTATATAAAGAATGAACTGAATAGAAATTCATATGGTTGATTATTTTTCAATGCTATTATATACATGTGTTGTATGAAAATCCATATAATTAACTTTATATGGTAATTGATTGGGCCTCATTCCAGTTTTGAAAAAGAAATATTTGAAATAGAATATTTGAAAATAAAGGAATATATGAAGCCGTGTTGATTAGATTGACGCCATTTTGACGTGAACGATATTTATATCGATTTTGAAAACGAATTCAAAATGAATTGAAAACGATTTCGAAATGAATTGAAATGAATTGAAAACGATTTCGAAATGAATTGAAATGAATTGAAAACGATTTCGAAATGAATTGAATTGAATTGAAAACGATTTCGAAATGAATTGAATTGAAAACGATTTCGAAATGAATTGAATTGAAAACGATTTCGAAATGAATTGAATTGAAAACGATTTCGAAATGAATTGAATTGAAAACGATTTCGAAATGAATTGAATTGAAAACGATTTCGAAATGAATTGAATTGAAAACGATTTCGAAATGAATTGAATTGAAAACGATTTCGAAATGAATTGAATTGAAAACGATTTCGAAATGAATTGAATTGAAAACGATTTCGAAATGAATTGAATTGAAAACGATTTCGAAATGAATTGAATTGAAAACGATTTCGAAATGAATTGAATTGAAAACGATTTCGAAATGAATTGAATTGAAAACGAATTCAAATGGAATTGAAAGCGAATTGAAATGAATTCAAATTGAATTGAAATTCGAATTGAATAGAAATGAATTTTAAAACGAATTTATAAAGAAGAATTCAATTTTGGCTTTGAATTGAAATAGAAGTTGAAATAGGTTTTGAAACGATTTTAAAACTATTTATATAATTCGTTTTGAATAGAAATCGACGAAATATATATTATATATATTATATATATAATATAATGGCCTGAATAGAACGCGCCGCGCCGCGGCAGTTCGCGAATTTCGACCATTGACTTCGAATGGACATTACGGGAGATCCGACCGTCGGATTCTCCTAAAACCGGAACCGTTGGGTTCGTATCGAAAAGAGCTTTCTAGCGAATGTTAGAAATTTGAAATCTAACGGTTGGATTTGGAATTATGTCCAAATCAAATTTGAAAAAGGTCGCTGTAAGTGCAGTTCGATGACTATTGATGGAAATCGACTGTACGGGCCTTAATAAAATTATTAAAAATAGTAATAATTTGTGTAAAATCATAAGAAATGATTTAGAAAGGATTGGGATGAAAAACTCCATATTTGAAAAGATAAAAATAGATTTTTATCGAAATGAACTAGTTTTGAACTAGAATTATAATTCTATTTATTTTTAAATAAATAAATTGAATTCGAAAAAGGGTTTTAAAAATAACCAAAAATTCCAATGATTGCATTGGAGTGGATTTGAATCGAAATTGTCTTCGGAATATTTCGATGTTGGAATTTGTGATTATACGGATGTTGTTACGGAAATTTGAAAGATATATATTTATATCGTTATTTCCAATACGACATTTGCTAATCGTAGAATTTGATATTGAATATAAGCCGATATATTTTCTATTCAGAGCCTTATATTGAATATCAAATGTGATTTGGGTTTGTCGTGAATGGTGTCTTCACTAACACTGTTCTTGAACCCAAGTGAGAAAAGATTAAATCTTTTTATTTAGATTTAATGAAGTGTACCAATTAAATAATATTTAATTGGAATTGAATCGATATTGGTTTTTGGGTTTATCGTGAACAGTGTTTTAAATAACACTTGTTCTTTAACCCGATAATTAATGGAATGTGATTTGGGTTTATCGTGAACCGTGTTTTAAATAACACTGATTCTTTAACCCAGTCGAAGATTAAAACTAAGTGGAGTTTTAATGAATCTTTAATTAGATTTGAACGTGAAATTTAGAAACTAACTGTCGGTTAGCCAAGCAGAATGGTTTTCTGGATATTGATCTGATGTTGGTTTCGGCCTTCGGGGTTAATATTTGGGGAATTATTCTCTTGATTAATTTACGGTTAGTGACTAATGAGTTGGAATGAGGCGTATGTTGTGTTTGTGTAACACTTTTATAATATATACGCGAGTTATTCGGAAAGACCGGGTTTATCCCATTCTGAATAACTGATACGACGATAAGTCGAAGATGAAGACGATGGTCGAAGACCGGAGGTCTTCACGTCGTTTGGGGGATAACTGATGATCTTGATTGGGCTGTACACCCAAGAAGATGGAAACAGTTAGTGATCGTCCAGACGTACTTGGAGATCGATGGATATGCGGGGTACTAGGTGCCTCCGGTTTCGTTCAGGCCCAGAACGGACTTGTAAATGGACTGTGTGTCTGACATCGGATTTCATTCTGTGTGACTGATATCGGTTGCATAGGATGGTTTGCCTGTGTGGCATGCTAAGATGCAAATGATCAAGGCTTCTGTTGAAAAGCAAAGTCTTGTGGTGATGATCAAAGCACGGCCTTTGTGGCGTAGCTTTGTGTAACGTTTACCTCGCATGTTTCACACCAGGTATGAACCAAAAACGGGAGACGGACCTCAGGGAGGACTTGCGTTTCTTTCTAGCTAGAAGTGGCGTCAGTGGTTTTACACGCCCTGACGAGTTTGACTTATGTGGTTGTTGCTGTTGCGAGGCGCCTCGGTTATATCGGTTTCGGCCGAATGCATTCTGGTCGGCTGACGGACCAGACTTACACCCCATAGGGTGGGGAGACGTATTGTTCAGGCATAATAATCCACTCCGTGTGGACCGGCCCTGACGATCCAAGGGGCAGTTGCGGCTGTTCCTGAGGGGCGGGCTAGAGCGTCTCGAATCGGTTGAGGACTATCTTTTGCCTCGGTTCATAGACGGAAATCCAATTTCCAAATACGTGACATTTGCGGTTTTAATTGTAATCCTATATATGGCGACATAGTGGGATGGGGCGCTTATGCCGCCTATGATTGATACTTATGATTTGAAGTTGTTTTATACACTTATAATAGTATCAAATGATTTGTTTTAAAACGTATCAAGCATTCTTTGGCTGTTATAAGGGAAAACCCTATCCTCGACTGCGTTGCATTGTGTGATGGGACCTGGGTCTTATAACAGCTTCATTTTTCTTTATTTAGCATTGCGCTGTTTGTTTTATGCACTGGTATTCTTGGGAGGAAACCCGTTCCGTGTTATACGGCGTGGTCCCTTGATTTACCTAATGATTTCAAATAAAGATTAATAACTGTTTTAGTTCTCACACCAGTCACATGACTGACCTGGAGTTTATTGTTTTAACCTAAACTCTGGGTGCCCTTATTTTCGACACGGGCAGCTAGTAGTTTTGGTTTTGCAGATTTATATTCACAGGATCCTGGTTTACAGCTGGAACGATATCCGGAAAGCTTTGTATCCGTATATCTCTTCTAGTTGTGTATTGTATTATTTTCCGCTGCTATGTATTTAAATGTAATTTAAATCTCTGATATTTCTGTGTAATATTCATTTATACTCTGTATATTCTTGTAATCTGATGCACTGTTGTTATATATAGTGAAATGTTCTTCTGTATGCGTTCTGTTGTGGCTTGTTCTCGAACTATCCGACGCTTTCCTTTACGGGGAAGTTACGGGTCTTCACAGTTGGTATCAGAGCTTTGGTTTACAAAGCTCAGAGAACAAGACACATTAGAACCGTACGAAAGAATTCATCAGATATTGGGTTAATAATATCCAATTAGAATGACTCGTTAGAGATAGGATCAGTAGTATCCTAGAACGAGTGTGAAGAGTATATTTTTGAAAATCAAAACAAATTTTTGTTTTGAAAATTTAAATCACTTATTCGTATTTGATTTTTTTTATTTATATTGATATGGACAATCCAGTATATATAGATTTTGCGTATACGTCTGATCCGCGTGTATTCGAAATTTTAATATACTGGATAGATATAGAGTCACACTCTAGTCGCCCGGACATGATTCTGATGATGGCGCGCCATCACCAGTATTTATTTTCGTGTATCGAAGGTGTGATTTCTATATGTTTCCATTAGACTGGTGTGAGAACCAATACTAATATAGTTAGAACACTTTGTTGTAAATTGGCACCAAAACTTGATTTTCTGTATATGTATCAAAATTATGAATTTGAAACTCTAATCCACTAATTGATTGATGTTTGTGTTGTTTGTTTATCTGTTTGATAATTTTGAACCATTTAGCCTAATTAAACCAAATATTGAATTATATCGAAAATTGGTTGCGTTTGCTTGCATATGCATATATATCATTGAACAGGTCATAGCAAGGAGGCTAGAGCCAGAGAATAAAATTTGTTTGCCCGACAAATAGGTACATGTTTACTACATAATTTACTGTTTTGTTTGGGTGATGATGATTTTGTGAGCCTATTGGCTAGCCGCTTGGCTTTTTCTTTTTCTTTTTGAGATCTGAAGGACCGGGGAAGCTATTTGAAATTCCCCGATGCTCCCATTGCAGGGGAGGTTATGGCGAAATTTTTCAAAAATTTAGGGTGTTAGCCAAATTTTTGAGATTTTGAAAATTCTCAGAAACTAAAGAGTTGGAGAATGAAAGCCAGATCGAGCGTAGGGCTGATTAATCAAACCACTTTCGACTTTGTTCCTTTTCGGGGACGAAAAGTTTTAAGTGGGGGAGATTGTAACAACCCGTAAAATGCGAGCCAGTTTGAAATTTTTATTTTGGCCATTTTAGCGAATTTTGATTATTTAAAATGAATTATTTTAAATAATATCGACGAGAAATTTATTTTGAATATAATTCGAACGTATATATTATACGCGTCGTCGTTAGAATATAAATATTTATATATAATTATAAATAGAATTGAAAATGGCGCGGTAGTTCGATAATTCGATTTCAAACTTCAATTGAATGTACCGGGTGCAAAATAATCCGGATTTTAGTGAAACCAAAAATGATAGGATCTAATTGATAATATCTTTCTAACGGATGTAAGAAACTGAGATTTCACTTTAAAAATTGAGAGATATGTCCAGTTGAAAATTCTGAATAGTCGCTATGGAATTCAGGCCCTTAAAAATGGACATTTTGCAAATGACCTCGGATTTCGACGAAACCAGTTTTGTTGGGTCCGGGATGTCAAACTATTGCTAGGTTTCAAATTTCATAATTTTTCGAATCAATATGTGAGCGTGGCAAAGGAAAACGCGTTTGACCAGTTTCAGTTGATTTTAATCGACTGGAAATTGGCCATTTTTCAAACGGTCTCAGAATTCGACGAAACTAGTTTTGTTAGGACCGTATCGTCACTACGAAGCTAGAAAATATTTTTCTGCCATTTTTAGAATTCGTATGTGGCCCCGGTAATTTGAAATGTACGTTTAAAATTCAATATAGTGATTTAAATGTAAATTAAAGGGAAACTGATCGAAACGGTCGATTCAGCTTGCGGTACATATCCCATTGTGTTCGGAATGGGGGTGAAACGCTATGGGCGGCAGGCGGTGGACCTCGTTTTGAGGTCGTATGTGGAAGTCAACTTTTTAATAATTAAATAAAAAAAAAAAAAAAAATTTTCCCTTTATCTCTCTGCCCCCCCCCCCCCCCCGTTCACTCTGTCAAAATCGAATTAAATAAAAAAAAAAAAACCAATGACGAACGGAGGCCGTCGCCCCTCACCAGCGAACGCCGCCCCACTTGCGCGCCTCCCCAGATGGCGACGCACCACCTCAGGCGACTCCCTCCCACCGCGACCTCCCTCTCCTCTTCCACCTTCAAATAAAATCCGCACAACCCCCAAATCGAGGCGTCTAATGACCTTCGAGTTCCTCGTTGCTATCGGCGGAGGCAGCTCAGACCAAGGCGCAGCGGAAGGTGCTCGTGGATCGTCGTCTCCATGATTGTAGCGGCAGCGATTGTGAAACCCTAGTGGTGCCTTTGGGTTCGAAGTTTTTGACAGTAACCTGGAGCAGTGCGTGAATACCAAGAAGAAGACGGGTTCCAAATTCAACAGTGAGTGTTTTAAACATATAATCGCTGTTTTGAAATATATAATCGTTGTTTTGAAAATAAATAAAATTTTATTTTAAAGATATGAAGAAAATATAAATATCATTTATTTTTAAAATAAAATAAAATTAGCAATACAAAAATATGATTTGTATATATACAACATATATATATATATATATATGAAATTGTTTTTATAAATATTCATAGCATAAGGAATTTTAAAACTGATTTTATAAAAGTATTATAAAAAAAAACTGAATTGATTTATTTTTTTTAAAGTATAAAAAAACTGAATTGATTTATTTTTTATAAAGATAAAAACTGAATTGGTTTTTATAAGCAAATAATAAACTGATTTTAAAAGCAAAAATCATATTTTTATATGTGAAAGCAAAAGGTAAAAAATCATATTTTTATATGTGAAAGCAAAAGGTAAAAATCATATTTTTATATGTGAAAGCAAAAGGTAAAAAATCATATTTTTATATGTGAAAGCAAAAGGTAAAAATCATATTTTTCAATATTGAAAGCAAAGTCAAAATCATATTTTTATATATTGAATAGCGAACTAAAAAATTCGATTTTTATATATTGAACTTTGAAATAAAAATTTGATTTTTATATATTGAACTTTGAAATAAAGATTCGATTTTTATATATTGAATAGCGAACTAAAAATTCGATTTTTATATATTGAATAGCGAAGTAAAGATTCGATTTTTATATATTGAATAGCGAACTAAAAATTCGATTTTTATATATTGAATAGCGAAGTAAAAATTCGATTTTTATATATTGAATAGCGAAGTAAAAATTCGATTTTTATATATTGAATAGCGAACTAAAAATTCGATTTTTATATATTGAATAGCGAAGTAAAAATGTGATTTTTACATATGTAGAGGATACGGGCAAAGAAAGTGAAAGGAGGCGAAACGACGAAGACTTCTGCAAATGAAGAGCCGTGGAGCTAGGATAGCTATGTGTGAGAACTTCTCACTCAAATTCTATTTTTCTAGTTGTATATATATATATATATGCTAGGATGCAGACGGTGCTTATTAGAAGCACCCGACACCCGTCCACATACCATGGACTTGTTTGTTTGGTTGTGTAGTTGGTTAGATTATTTGTTTGAATTGAATTGTTTGGTGAGATGAAATTGATTAAAATTGATATGTGAATGGCGTGGGCCTTCACTAGACCGGGGACAAGGCTAGGCCTCGTCCCGTTTCTAGTATCGTGCCGTTATGCCGCCGAAATTTTCTAAAATATGTTAGAAAAATAAAATTATCATTTTATATAAAGAATGAACTGAATAGAAATTCATATGGTTGATTATTTTTCAATGCTATTATATACATGTGTTGTATGAAAATCCATATAATTAACTTTATATGGTAATTGATTGGGCCTCATTCCAGTTTTGAAAAAGAAATATTTGAAATAGAATATTTGAAAATAAAGGAATATATGAAGCCGTGTTGATTAGATTGACGCCATTTTGACGTGAACGATATTTATATCGATTTTGAAAACGAATTCAAAATGAATTGAAAACGATTTCGAAATGAATTGAAATGAATTGAAAACGATTTCGAAATGAATTGAAATGAATTGAAAACGATTTCGAAATGAATTGAATTGAATTGAAAACGATTTCGAAATGAATTGAATTGAAAACGATTTCGAAATGAATTGAATTGAAAACGATTTCGAAATGAATTGAATTGAAAACGATTTCGAAATGAATTGAATTGAAAACGATTTCGAAATGAATTGAATTGAAAACGATTTCGAAATGAATTGAATTGAAAACGATTTCGAAATGAATTGAATTGAAAACGATTTCGAAATGAATTGAATTGAAAACGATTTCGAAATGAATTGAATTGAAAACGATTTCGAAATGAATTGAATTGAAAACGATTTCGAAATGAATTGAATTGAAAACGATTTCGAAATGAATTGAATTGAAAACGATTTCGAAATGAATTGAATTGAAAACGATTTCGAAATGAATTGAATTGAAAACGATTTCGAAATGAATTGAATTGAAAACGAATTCAAATGGAATTGAAAGCGAATTGAAATGAATTCAAATTGAATTGAAATTCGAATTGAATAGAAATGAATTTTAAAACGAATTTATAAAGAAGAATTCAATTTTGGCTTTGAATTGAAATAGAAGTTGAAATAGGTTTTGAAACGATTTTAAAACTATTTATATAATTCGTTTTGAATAGAAATCGACGAAATATATATTATATATATTATATATATAATATAATGGCCTGAATAGAACGCGCCGCGCCGCGGCAGTTCGCGAATTTCGACCATTGACTTCGAATGGACATTACGGGAGATCCGACCGTCGGATTCTCCTAAAACCGGAACCGTTGGGTTCGTATCGAAAAGAGCTTTCTAGCGAATGTTAGAAATTTGAAATCTAACGGTTGGATTTGGAATTATGTCCAAATCAAATTTGAAAAAGGTCGCTGTAAGTGCAGTTCGATGACTATTGATGGAAATCGACTGTACGGGCCTTAATAAAATTATTAAAAATAGTAATAATTTGTGTAAAATCATAAGAAATGATTTAGAAAGGATTGGGATGAAAAACTCCATATTTGAAAAGATAAAAATAGATTTTTATCGAAATGAACTAGTTTTGAACTAGAATTATAATTCTATTTATTTTTAAATAAATAAATTGAATTCGAAAAAGGGTTTTAAAAATAACCAAAAATTCCAATGATTGCATTGGAGTGGATTTGAATCGAAATTGTCTTCGGAATATTTCGATGTTGGAATTTGTGATTATACGGATGTTGTTACGGAAATTTGAAAGATATATATTTATATCGTTATTTCCAATACGACATTTGCTAATCGTAGAATTTGATATTGAATATAAGCCGATATATTTTCTATTCAGAGCCTTATATTGAATATCAAATGTGATTTGGGTTTGTCGTGAATGGTGTCTTCACTAACACTGTTCTTGAACCCAAGTGAGAAAAGATTAAATCTTTTTATTTAGATTTAATGAAGTGTACCAATTAAATAATATTTAATTGGAATTGAATCGATATTGGTTTTTGGGTTTATCGTGAACAGTGTTTTAAATAACACTTGTTCTTTAACCCGATAATTAATGGAATGTGATTTGGGTTTATCGTGAACCGTGTTTTAAATAACACTGATTCTTTAACCCAGTCGAAGATTAAAACTAAGTGGAGTTTTAATGAATCTTTAATTAGATTTGAACGTGAAATTTAGAAACTAACTGTCGGTTAGCCAAGCAGAATGGTTTTCTGGATATTGATCTGATGTTGGTTTCGGCCTTCGGGGTTAATATTTGGGGAATTATTCTCTTGATTAATTTACGGTTAGTGACTAATGAGTTGGAATGAGGCGTATGTTGTGTTTGTGTAACACTTTTATAATATATACGCGAGTTATTCGGAAAGACCGGGTTTATCCCATTCTGAATAACTGATACGACGATAAGTCGAAGATGAAGACGATGGTCGAAGACCGGAGGTCTTCACGTCGTTTGGGGGATAACTGATGATCTTGATTGGGCTGTACACCCAAGAAGATGGAAACAGTTAGTGATCGTCCAGACGTACTTGGAGATCGATGGATATGCGGGGTACTAGGTGCCTCCGGTTTCGTTCAGGCCCAGAACGGACTTGTAAATGGACTGTGTGTCTGACATCGGATTTCATTCTGTGTGACTGATATCGGTTGCATAGGATGGTTTGCCTGTGTGGCATGCTAAGATGCAAATGATCAAGGCTTCTGTTGAAAAGCAAAGTCTTGTGGTGATGATCAAAGCACGGCCTTTGTGGCGTAGCTTTGTGTAACGTTTACCTCGCATGTTTCACACCAGGTATGAACCAAAAACGGGAGACGGACCTCAGGGAGGACTTGCGTTTCTTTCTAGCTAGAAGTGGCGTCAGTGGTTTTACACGCCCTGACGAGTTTGACTTATGTGGTTGTTGCTGTTGCGAGGCGCCTCGGTTATATCGGTTTCGGCCGAATGCATTCTGGTCGGCTGACGGACCAGACTTACACCCCATAGGGTGGGGAGACGTATTGTTCAGGCATAATAATCCACTCCGTGTGGACCGGCCCTGACGATCCAAGGGGCAGTTGCGGCTGTTCCTGAGGGGCGGGCTAGAGCGTCTCGAATCGGTTGAGGACTATCTTTTGCCTCGGTTCATAGACGGAAATCCAATTTCCAAATACGTGACATTTGCGGTTTTAATTGTAATCCTATATATGGCGACATCGTGGGATGGGGCGCTTATGCCGCCTATGATTGATACTTATGATTTGAAGTTGTTTTATACACTTATAATAGTATCAAATGATTTGTTTTAAAACGTATCAAGCATTCTTTGGCTGTTATAAGGGAAAACCCTATCCTCGACTGCGTTGCATTGTGTGATGGGACCTGGGTCTTATAACAGCTTCATTTTTCTTTATTTAGCATTGCGCTGTTTGTTTTATGCACTGGTATTCTTGGGAGGAAACCCGTTCCGTGTTATACGGCGTGGTCCCTTGATTTACCTAATGATTTCAAATAAAGATTAATAACTGTTTTAGTTCTCATACCAGTCACATGACTGACCTGGAGTTTATTGTTTTAACCTAAACTCTGGGTGCCCTTATTTTCGACACGGGCAGCTAGTAGTTTTGGTTTTGCAGATTTATATTCACAGGATCCTGGTTTACAGCTGGAACGATATCCGGAAAGCTTTGTATCCGTATATCTCTTCTAGTTGTGTATTGTATTATTTTCCGCTGCTATGTATTTAAATGTAATTTAAATCTCTGATATTTCTGTGTAATATTCATTTATACTCTGTATATTCTTGTAATCTGATGCACTGTTGTTATATATAGTGAAATGTTCTTCTGTATGCGTTCTGTTGTGGCTTGTTCTCGAACTATCCGACGCTTTCCTTTACGGGGAAGTTACGGGTCTTCACAGGGAGCCATGTGGCACACTGGCCAAGATACTGGTTTGGCATTGTCTAACAGATATATTCGGAAGTCAATCTTCCGCTCCGGAGGTAAACCCTTCACCCCCTCAAACACATCCGAGTATTCCCGGTCCACTTTAACGGATCCCAAACTCTCGACCGACGTGTCAAGCGATTCTAGACAACTTAGCATAACAGATTCCATGGGATTACAAGAGATCTCGAGAGTGTTACCCAAGCGGGTCATAAGCCTAACAACTCTCCCTTCAAATTCAAGAACGGCACTCCTACTGGATAACCAGTCCATGCCCAAAACTAACCCATAGCCCGTGAAGCCCAAAAAGCATCACATCTAAACTCAGCGCTAAGTATAGCAACTTTCAAACCCAAACACATCATGGAGCCCCAATTGGGTTTGAAACAACTAAGGGATCACCTACTAAGCTGGTGTCTAAGTGCAGTGACTCAATCTAACAATGATGAGATAAACGAACTCAATGCGTCAGAATCAAATAAAGTACGGACAGGATGATCAAACAGGAAAACTAAACTTTCCACGGAAATAGTTCTACCTCTTTCTTGAATCGGTGGAGCTGCGAGAGCCTGAACTTGCCCCCTTGCCTGAGCTGGTGCCACAAGAGCTTGCACTTGTCCTCCTGAGGTAGACCCCGTCCTTTGCCCTTTCTTAGGACTGTCTTTCACTAGATGTCCTGCTTCGTCACAGTGGAAGCAGCCAGTCTTCTTCTTCTTGCGACAATCCTTGTTTAGGTGGCCTAGTGTTCCAAAATTGAAGCACTTCTTCTTTCCCTTGCCACCGTTGCCTTTCCCACCCTTGTTTTGCTGTTGCTGTTGAGGTCTCTTTTGATCTCCCTTTTCCTCGGGTGCCTTATCAGCATTGGGACCCTTCTCTTCTTCATGCATGAGTGCCATGTCAACTAGCTTCTCGAAGGTGGCCCCCATAGAGATGTGGGTCATAGCCAACCCATGCATCGGTTCGTTCAAGCCTTTAACGAACCTCAAAGCCTTCTCTTCCGGTGTGTTTACCAAGTCTATGTTGAACTTTGCTAACTGATTAAACTTGTTAACATATCCTTTCACCGACAAGTTCTCTTGCTTTAAGTTCAAGAACCTTTCCACGTGCAGATTTTCTTCCTTTTGAGAGAAACTTTGCCTCAAACCTTTGCCTGAAATCCACCCAAGAGTCAACAGGGCGTTCTCCATTAGTGACCTCCCACCAGAACGAGGCCTCTCCTTCCATTAACCAAGCGGCTAACCTAACTTTCTTTCCCTCTTCCACTTCCAAGATTTCCATCAATTCTTCCGTCTCATTAAGCCAATCCCTAGCTCCCACAAAAGGTTTCCCTCCCATAGCCTTAAACTTCCTACAAGTCATAGCAAAAGTATCCGCGCGAGGAGGAACGAGTGCAACGGGTGGAGGAGGAACATTTGCTGGACCTGCTGCGGCGGCCCTAGCCTCTAACAACCTCCTATACCATACTGGTACCGCTACACCGTCCAGAAGATAAAGATCTTCAGCCATACAGAGACGAAAAAAAGGAAAGATTCAAAACGGAGAATTCGAAAGATAAAGATATGGCTATCGGGGATTATGCTTTTCTTTCAAAAACTTTTCTCTTAAAAGACATGTTTTTGAAAATACTCCTTCCAAAAATATTCTTAGAAAATAGTTTTTCTAAAAATTTTATCTGTTCCGGTAACCTTAAGCTCTGATACCACGTGTAACACCCCACACCCGCTATGGTCACTCGCTAAGGGAATGCCATAACATCGGTGGAGTATTTTAAGTGAATATAGAACAGAAAAATTACAACAGGACAGATATAAGTAATACTTGAAAATTTTAAAACATCATTTCATTGCAGCGGAAAGTAAAACATGTTTGGTTACATCACAAAACCATAATGAGAGTCAAGTACAAAAATATCCATCCTGATAAATAAAAGTACATAATCCCAATACATGAACTGGTAGCCATAAAAGAAAGGTTAAGCTGAGCTCTACATCTATGGTCCAAGCTCCAAAAGAGAATAAAGCAGCCTGATCAAAGCCCACTCGTACTGGGCCCACTCCGATGACCTGAGGGTTGGAAAAAAAGATAAAAACAATGGGGTCAGACATAAGTCTGAGCGAGTCCTATAACTTTAACAATACAATCATTAAAGTAACCAGAGAAGACATAAGCTTGACGGTATCGTCTGGGGATGAATGGCTACACTAAGCAGCTTGGTAGACTTAGGATAAACTAAGATAACCGTAAAGACGCATCCACCCACCCAAGGATAATTACTACACTGCACCACACCAGTCATTCCTAATTTTTAAAGGTTGATCCCACTAAGTGTACTTAGTAAATCTTAATGGTAGTTTCGCGTACCCCTAGCTGACTATATAGGTGCCGCCTGCCCCTATCCCCGCTGGGTGTACCCACTACCCCATTTGATCGGCTCCCTACCGTAGATATCCGTGCTGGGCCCACAATGGGGTGTATCACTCCCCAAAGTGGCCACCCGATACAACAAATGGTGCACGGGTTATATCTACACGATGCAACAACGTCTTAGCTACCATCCCGGGCCCACACACGCATATGAAACCCGTTGGACTTGCGTTGTCACCGCTGCCCAGTTTTGGCCTCTTATAGTCAAGTCCAATATGCGTGTCCCGTCACTCGACTAGAGTCGAGCCCACTAAGATACGTTTGGGATATTGGTTGAAATGGGCCCCCACAAGCTACCACCTAAGCTTGTTAATTTATCTAGTGTATCCCACTTAACCCCTTTTATAATCATGCCCACCTACATGTTAAGGTTTGGTTAAGTCATCTAATCATATTTCAATTGCCACTTAAGGCACCCACTAGATTTCTACATGCCACTCAAGCACTTACTTAACCCTTTACCCATGTTTAATTACATGTTCCACTTTGGTTAAGTATTCTAACCGTATTTTCTATTGCCACCCAAGGCAACCCACTAGATTCCTCATGCCACCCAAGGCACCCACTTAACCCCTCATGTCCCTCTACATGCTAATATGGTTAAGTGTTTCTTAATTAATTAATTAAGATCATGACCTCATAAAGACCTCTCACATTAGACCATCTCTTATGACTGCTGGATATGCCGGTTGGTTCCGGGCAGCCTTACGTCATAAAAAGGGCCTAACCTCGTGTCTTTACTTTAATCACGTATTTATCTTATGACTAAGATCTCTCACATTGGGCCAATCATTTGTAGCTGCTGGATGGTCGGTCGGTTCCGGGCAGACTTCCGCTACAAAAGGGTCCAACCTTGTGTCTTAGTTGATTTTTTACACTTAATTAATCACCCCCATAATTTGTATTAATTATCCCTAATTAATTACACATTTTTAAAAATATGGGTAGACCTAACTCAATAGGTAAATTCCCAATTCCATAGTATGGGTAGAACTAACTTAATAGGTAAATTCCCAACTCCATAATATGGGTAGACCTAACTCAATAGGTAAATTCCCAATTATGTCCATTTAATTTGTGGTATGCTTAATCATACCCATTTCACATCTTTTTATTAACATGCATATTAACCCCATCGTTCCCCACGTAATTCGTTCTCATAACATGACATAATAAAGGGAAGATTCATCACAAATGTCATGGGTTTAACCAACATAGCATATAACTTTATCATGGGTTCAAAAGGTGTCAACTTGCATATATGAACATACATTAAACCCAACTAGCATTTAACCCAAACTTGCATTATGCATGTCATAAAAAGAGACAAACTTGCATATGAGCTTGCACATAAACTTGCATATGAACTTGCACATAAACTTGCATATGAACTTGCACATAAACTTGCATATGAACTTGCATAACATGTCATACATAGAGGCAAACTCGCATATGTTATGCATATCATAAAAAGAGACAAACTTGCATGTGAACTTGCATCATAATAGGGTAAACATGCATATGTATGCATAGCATACAAAGGTGTCATCTTGCATATGTATGCATCTTATTTTAAAAGGGTAAACTTGCATGTCATAATGTATGCATAAAACCAAACACTTAGCATGCATAAAATCGAATACTTAGCATGCATAAAATCAAATACTTAGCATGCATAAAATCAAATACTTAGCATGCATAAAATCAAATACTTAACATGCATAAAATCAAATACTTAACATGCATAAAACCCACCACTTAACTTGCATAACCCATATACTTAACTTGCATAAACCCACATACTTAACTTGCATAAACATAGGGTTAACATTAAACATAGATTAGCAAGCTAACATCATATCATATGACTTAAAACCCACAAATCCGCATACAAAACCGCATGATCTCATCATATCTCATCTACTTAATTTAGCAATTGGTTATTAAAGTGATAGAGACTCACCAAAACCAAGATTAGCAAACTTATGAAGTAGAACTAGTTGCTATACAAGAAGGAGATGATGATTAGAGATTGATTAGCTTGCAACTTTCTTCATAAACTAGTGGAGGCTCCTCTCAAGTTTGATTTTGGCGGCATGATGGCATCATTTCTATTTTTAGTAGGGATTAGGCTTGCATTAGGGTGTATATATAGGATTAGGGTGTGTTTTAGACCATAGGATTAGCCCTAGGTTAGATTAGGTCCGTCAGATTTAGGAAACTTCTAGAGAATAGCCCAAAACACAGCCAAACCCTAAAACGGTGCACCAGGTTTAAACCTGCCGAGCACCCCCTGTCGACACCCAAGTCGACAGGGCTGTCGACTTGGTCCTAGCCAAGTTGACTGCCCAGTCGACAGGGCTGTCGACTTGGGTAGGTAGGCGGGAATTTTCCCGCCTATGCCCAATGGTCCCAAAATTTGAAACTTGAACCTGAATTTTAAATCTGTTTTGAACTTTGAATTTTCAGAAAACTTCATTGGGCCTTAATCGGGTCATACGGACTCCGATTCACGAAAACTCGGACTCTATTTCGCGTATTTTTCCGAGACGAACGCAATGTCACAGCCCGTTTCCCCCAATTCTCACATATGAGATTATTTATTCTGTAATTAGTGAATATTAGTATTAACTGAAATTCGGGGTGTTACACATCATCGGTGCTAGTGGGATGTAAAAAGAATAGAGCCAAACCCAATAGACCATTCACCTTTCACTATCGAGGTACGGTGGTTGAGGAGAGATGCCAAACTGGATGTTTAGATTATTTGTTAGGGGCAAGTCGCTCAGCTCTTGTATTCATTACTAGTTAAGGGAGAGGCCGAGGTGGGGCCATAGCCACCATGAAAAACAGACCCTGGGAATATCTGTATTTTGAGGCTCTTAAAGGCGGGCCTGTACAGATATGGAAAAGCTCCCGACCAAGTTCCGTGTTTCTTGTATGGCCCTGCCATGGAACTCGGTTCACATTATGTGAGGTTAAGGCATCGAATACGATTGAAGATACGTATGTGAGAAAGTCTAGATACATGCATGTCTTCTCTAGGTGCTGTATAGTTGACGTGAGGGCATTACTCTGGTATGGAATCTGATTCAATTGAAGGTGGCAGTCTGTACGCTTACATAGCATATTAATGGAAGATATATGCGGAACGTAACATTGTTATATAGAGATCCGTACGTCACTCTGGCATAAGATGAGGAACTGCGTACATTTCTGTGGCAATATGGTGGAGACCATGCGAGTGGGGCACCATGGGTTTGTACCTCAATATTGGGAGGGTAGCTACATATATACTGTATTAGGTTAATCCACTGGGAAGTAAATGGGTACGACTGTGTGTAAGCCTTGAGTGTTGTTAACCCAAGTAACCTAATAAATAAGAAAATGTGATTAAACGATATATGTTGGATTATCCAAAGTATATAATTTAAATCCAGTCACCAGAACTTGTGTTCTGACTCCCTCCTCATAACATACGCACAGGTTAGATTTATGGTAGAGACATGATAGCTTTGGATATTGGTTAGGCAGTATTATTAATACGGTAAGGCTACACTTTGAGTATATTATGTTTTATCCATTCCTCAGTGAGATATTTTCTAAGCTCTGACATATTTTATGTCTCTGTCTTTTCTGCAGGATACCAGAGCTAACCAACACGAGTTTCGATAGATTAGAATTTTTAAAAAAAATCAGTCTATTGGAATTCGGGTTATTACACATACCCTAAGCCAGCCTAATCTAAATGCTAGAATGTACCTAACGAAGTGACTTTGATCATATCCCGATCCTTCTTCATGTACATATAACCCCCTCTGATATTTACCTTTCCCATTACCTGTTTGTTGCCTCGCCAATTTCAGCAACGAGTGACAAAAAAAATCAAAGCTTGTATTTTTGAATCCTCATGGAGTTCTCTTCATCACCGTCTTGGTTTTTTCATGTTCGGACTATGTTGGTTCATTGTCGTATGCTATACGGGCCTAGGGTCTTAGCTGTTGAACTATATGGGGAGACAATTAGGCAGTTCGGGGTTTGTAGTTGTTATCAACGTAGCGAGTGGCTACAGAAGTTGGGTAGTTAGTGGGTTGCAGTACAGGAGATGGGGAAAACGTGTCTTAAGGTCTAGAGAAGAAGGGGTTCTTGGAGAACGTTCTTTGTTGTAGAAAGCTGGAGCCATGCGTTTTAAAATGGAGAAGATGAATATGCGGGTTTTGGAATGAAGTGATAGGGTTAGGGGTGTAAATCGGTCGGACCGGACAAGATGAAGGTGTGTTCAGTTTCTGTCCAAAAAAATTCGGACCGAACACGGACCAGGCTAAATTTTTTCTCCTACAAATTTTGTTGTCCTAATTCGTGTCCTAAATAAAATTGGTCGGACACGGGCATATGTGTTTCGGACACGGACATGATCGGACTCAGTCAGACATCGCTAATTATATAACATTTTGTACATTTTACTAGATTTTCTCTCAACTGTACGCTTGATTACAAGTAATTCGGACGAGCCCGGACCGGACATGATTTTTTCTTGTACAAATTTTGTTGTCCTAACTCGTGTCCTAAATGAAAATCGAACGGAATCGGATGGACGTATTTCGATCACGGACTCGAAAGGACGTTGAACATTTGGACAAAATTTACAGCCATAGATGGGGTCAGTTGCAGGCTACTGGAGAGCAGGGTTCTTCATGGAGCGTGAAGTGTAAAGGTGGGAGATGGATACGTACATACAGTTGGAATGGTATAAAAATGGAGTCGGCTATTTTTCGTGGATGGAGAAAAGGGTCTAGAGCGGCTTGTTTGTGAACATGAAGAGCAGATTGTTGTGGAAGAAGGAGGACGCGATCGACAGAACTGGTTGTGGGCTTGGGTAGTAAATTGGGCCGTATAAAAAGGATAAAGAAAAGAAAACGAAGAAAAAAAAGAGTCTCACATGGGGTTAGCTATAGGAGCTTGGGAGTATTTTTCTTGAGGGGATGAGCACTGTACAAGTTCGGTGGATGAAGTATATAGGCTGAGTAATTTAAAGGGTAAGTCCTAAATGGTTTTATAAATTTCGTTTAAGTTAATTTAGTATGTGCATTAACCTCTCTCTATATATATACACACACACACACACACAGACACACACGGCAATGGTTAAAGGAAATGACACATGGGCGGTTCTGATATTTTCGTTGGTGAGCAACGCACTATTGAGTGCGGATCGAATAGGCAGGCGTGACTGGTTTAAAAATGGTGAAGCCAAAATTTTTAATTAACTTAAGCTTAGAGTTAACTATAATCAAGTACTAAGTTATTAATTTAGTATCTCTTCCATACGATATCAGAATTGTGAACGGTTGGGTTCGTTGGAATCGCATGATCGCAGGCTGCACAATGGGACTAGTCTAGAGCGAGTTGGATGTCCTTGCAATTTTAGGCAAATTAAAACATCTGCTTTAATCAACCGACGTTAATCGTTTTCGATTAACGACCAAGGTGGGTAAACTCACAAACTCTATCCAGTTTTATAGTTTTATGAATGTTACTTAATATCGATAAAAATGATTGAATGCTGTGTGTGATGGTTGTTTGGATGATTTGCTAGTATTCGGTTGAAATTGTAGATACCGTTGTATTTATAGAACGTTGCTTAAATATTGATTCTATTTATTATAATATTTCATATTGATATGAAATAGAATGTTATTTATGTTGATTTAAAGTATGTGGATGCAGGGAAACAGGTTGGAGGGATCCAACTGGATTCCTCAACAATTATACTGTTGTTTTTCATATATCGCATTATATGATGTGACAAATAATCGGTGATTGTGTGTTTTGGGATATTTGAATAACATTGACCTGAAATAATTGGTAATTAGACACCGTAAAATATATTTGAATATATTAGAAAAGGAATTGGGGTTTTAAAAGGGGAATTTCTATTTTAAAAGTAAAGATTGAATTTCAATTGTCTAGAATATAATAACTTGGTAAATTATATAAATAATGTATTTTGGATTATAAACGATATTTACAAATGGGAAATAATTGTTATTAAATAAATTGGAAATATAATTAAGGAATGGACTAAAATGGGAATTGGAATTATTTTCAAAAAGGAAATGATGGAATCTACTTGGATGTTCGAAATGTGAATAGAATTAAATAAATTTAAGGATTTATAATTAGAATTCAACTATGTTGAATGGTTTAAAGATAATTTATTTTGGAAATTATATATTATATAATTTATAATTTGACCACGTAGTTAATATTTGATATAAACCAATTATTTAAAATGGAATATGTTATAGAGATGAGGTATAAAATGGATACATAATTAACAAGGTATTGACTTGTAAACAGAGTTTATAAAGTGTAATTAGAATATGAATTTATAAAATAACTCAATAAACAGAAGGTGAACTTGTAATGGTATTAATAAATATAAATCAATATTTGATTTAATAAAACGGGTTCAAATTTTGGTACAAGAATAATATTCACATGTTAAAGTGAATAATGGTTTAAAAGCAAATGCTTTGAAAATTGGAATGGTGATAAAAAGGAAATGGGTAAATGTGAAAGAGATAATTCAAAAATGGATTTAGGATTTGAGTTGACCTGAAATGGTAAGTTTATTCGGACGTTGGGAACGTTAATCGAATAAAGATTATTCGAAAAAGAATTATAAGTTGAAATTCGATTACGTCAATTCTAGGAATGTACTATTTACCTTCCATTTTTAATTACGATTAATTAATTATTATTTATTTAAAGCAAAGAATCAAAGTTATATTTTAAAGTTGAATGTTTTTGAAGAAGATATTATAACACTATCGTTATAATCAATACAATGTTTGTTGAATTAATAGAAATGAATTTTGGAAATATTTTCCAAAGATTATCTGAGATATTTTTTCTGAAAACCAGTCTGCATGGGCATTAGCATTGCAAATAAAATGTGACAAAGAAAATCGATGACGGAGTTTATGCAAGGGTTGTTCTAGCGATCCTAGGTATAAATTGCCTAAGTTGGATTTTCAGAATAATGCCTTCAGTTTGCCCAGACCCAGGGCAACTTGTATGGACGAGTGTCCGACAGAGTATATCCAATAGATCGCGTAAGTTGATCTCTTCAGATGTACTTACGTTGGTGGTGGAGGAATTCATTTCTTTTGGCTTTATACCCATGGTATTTTTAGGAAATCAATTTGTGACTTGGCAGGTATGACCATGTGGCATTCAAAGTGAATGAATATGTGATCTTTCTGTAACGACCCGGATTTTTGAATATTTTATTTTAAATATTTAATATGGTTTTAAGTATCTAGTTGATTATATAAATGAATTTTTATATTAAGTTATCGATTTAAAAATAGATTTCAATTTAAAATAGAATATATTAAATTATCGTAATACGAAAATGAAATTAATTGAATTCAAAGTTAAAACTGAATTGAAAACAGTTCCAGATGATCAATACAAAATTCTGCTTGAATTATAATAATAATATTATTTTATTATCAAGAAATTAATTGCTCCTCCATACGATTAAATAGAGCTTTGAATTCTGTTCCAGTGTGTTCAGAATTGTAGTTAAATCGTAGAGGTGCCAGTTGTTATGTTTCGATTGGGGTTTAGGACCCTAAATATATTATTTTAGAATTAGTGGATAAGCTCGAACTCAAATCATGGTTTATTCGCAATCAAATCATATTAAATACTGATTTGATATCTACATGTACCATATGCTGACTAATTTCCTTAAGCCTTAAGTCTTCTTACTCTATAAAATCACGCGTATGCTCTCTTATGTATTTTTATTTCTTCTAAAAACAATTTGATCAAAGCCTCATATATAAAAATGGCCGCGTTTTCTTTTCCCTTCAACAAGAACCAAATCCGACTCCTTTCTTTTTCTTTTTCTTTTGGTATCGTTCACTGCGAGTATTCCCATTTCAAAATCAAACAAAGTAAAATCGCTCCTCTTTTAAATTAGATCGGAAAGAGGAAAAAGATGCCTTTCCTCTAAATAATTTAGAACGCGATGTCTAAAATCAAAAGCTTTCAACATCAACTCTTCTTCCAGGGTGCGGCGTTGTTCAATATCGCAGGTCTCCACTTAGGTTTTCAAGTTCTGGCTACATCAGTTGTAAATAGGGGGATGCGCGATTATCATTACAATAAGGGACAAGAAGTGCAATGACAGATGGATTTTGGAGCGGTTTAGCCTCCAAAAAGTTCGCTCCTTACCTATTGCTGTGCTCGCAGACTGGAGGTCGCGATTTGCTAGGGTTGAACGAAGATGATAATAGTGGATCCAAAGCGTAGCTTAAGCGAGGGGAGAAGCTAGTTTCGATCACATCGAGGTGGAGTGTAGTGTACTGATGAAGGAACTAGGGGATTGGGTGTTCGGCAGTAAGACTGGGAGTGTTTTCCTTTGGGTAAAACGATGGAGTAGTCTATGGTGGGTGCTATGGTGCGGTGGCACTCGAGATTTGATCGATAAGGCAGCGTATTGGGTAATGGAGCATGGCGTTAAGGGTTCAAAGTAATTGGAGATTTTTGGGAAAAGGGAAATGCTACAGGCAAGTTTCAAAGTTGGAAAAAAGTAGCAGGTCATAGCCTCGTTTGTGGTACTGAGCAGTTTGTTAGCAGCATGCCTCGAAGTCACAACTTGAACATGAGGTCTGAGTTTCATATTTTAGTGTTGGGAAGGTGAAGTTTTGATTGGAGGTGTTCAAATATGTTTAAAGTTGAAAAAGGTAATTTAAATTTGGTATTTATTTCATTTAAGTAAACGCTAAAAATATAAATAGATTAATGTTTAAAAAGGATTATACGTTTTTGTCATACGAGGTCCGTTTGGAATAAAATAGTAATGATGGGTTGGTAGCTGCGAAATGAATAGGATGGAGTTAGTCGCAAAATTCATACCTGAGGATTTCATAGGATGGAATTAAATATGATATTAGAATGGATCAATCTAAAATCAGGTGAATAAATCTCACTAAATTTGTTATTTAGAATTATTTTTAGTCGTTAAAAATAATTGTTTGAAGGTTGTTTAGTTGCATTAAAATACTACTGTGGCTATTATTAAATATATATTAGTTATCCAGGATTTGTGTTTGTGGTTATTATATATATTGGTGATTGGATAGTTCCCGCAGTACCATTAGCGGATGCCCACAGTATCATTAGTGGATGACCCTATACGCCCCACGCTATGATAGTGGATGACCTTCTATACCGTGATATTCTGCCACGAAGCAGAATGGGTATTATTTATGTTGGCTAACGTCTGTGGATGCAGGGAAAACAGGTTGGAGGAATCCGACTGGATTCCTCAAAAAATATTATTATTTGTTTGTTTCACATATATTATCATATATGATGTGTTGGAAAAATATGTGTTTGATAATTGGTTGTTTTTGATTGGTTTAATGTCACTGGCCTAAATGTTGATTTATATAAAATATCGTAAAATGATATTTAGAGATTTAAAAGGGAAATCTATTTTTCCTAAAATAGAATTCGAATTTTGAATGGACTATAAATATTTACTTGTTTTGCAAAATAAAAAACTAATATTGAATTTATAAACGACATTTATAAATTAGATAATGCAGTGAATTTATAAACAGTGTTTATAAATAAAATGAAATGATTTTCATGGGATAACCAGGAAATTGAAATGAATTTATAAACAATGTTTATAAATAGAAATAGGAAAAAATTATCATTTGGATAATTTGAATATTTAAATTCAAATGTGAATTTAAAAATAGAAATAGGGAAATCGTTTTAAAGAAATAAACGATGGAATTTATTCTGATGTTCAGAATATAAACTGAACTAAAATAAATCCGTAAGGATTTATGATTTGAATTCGATTAATTCGAATTTATTTAAATAGAAGTTAAATTGAATATGAAAATAAATTTGGTTATATATATATAAGTTATTATAAATAGAAAATTCCAAAATAAGATTTTGGTTTTAATAGATTTCGAAATAGACTTGTTTAAATATATGAAACAAGGAAATTTATAAAATGGTGTTTATAAATATAATGAATTAATTATCAAGAGAAATTTTGAATATTTAAATTCAAATATGAATTTAAAAATAGAATTTGAAATCATTTGAAAGGGAACAACTTTTTTTATTCTGCAATTCAGAATATCAAAGGGATGGAGTTTCAAATAGAAATTTGAAAAGGGAACTTGTTTAAATATATGAAACAAGAAAGTTGAATTTATAAATAGTATTATAAATTTGGTAAAATAAATTATCATTTGGATAAATTGAACTATTTAAATTCAAATAGGAATTTAATAGTAAATTGGGAAGTGTTTTGAAAACAAAACGATTGATTATATTTCGGAATTCGGAATATAAGCTGAATTGAGAAAAATTCAACGGGTTATAATTGAAATTCGATTATATCGAATTTTATAAATAGTTTATTTATAAAAGGAATTGGAATTAAATATAGAAGATTGAAGGATAAATAAATTTATTACCGAGTAAGGGAAATTCGACAAATATAGATAATCATAAATATTAAGTTGAATTTGAATTTTTTTGCTTAAGATATATTAAAGTATATTAGAATGGAGTTAGAATATATATAAACAAAGTTTGAACATTTATATATATAAATATAATTAAAACGAACTCGTCGCAGCATGGTAGTTCGTAAATTAGCGTTTCGAACTTCAATTGAGTATACAGGACTCAATTTAAGTCGGAATTCTTTGAAACAAGAATCGTCATGACCATTGGAAGAATAGTTTTCTAATGGAAGAGAAAAATCTGGATTTCGTCGAATAGATTTTGAGTTATGTCAAAATCAAATTTAAAAAAAAAACAGCGCTAGAACCATTATAAAGTCATAATGGTTTATTTAAATAAATAAAAGGATTTTAAAGAAACAAAAATCCGAATTGCCATTAGAAAAATCCAGACTAGAGATATAAAATAAATATGAACTCAGTGAAGTAAGTGAAATGATTTTTGAGACAAAAATCAATTTTTTTGTTATTGAATGAAACTAACTAATTTGAATAATAATTAGTTAATCGAAATTCGATACGAGAATGGACTTTGAATAAGTAAAGGAGATTTGAGAATTTTTATTCGAAATCGAATATGGAACTTGAGTCGAAATGGAATTAAATTAATTCATAAGCAAGATAAAATGATAATTGAACATGATATGTTCAAATATAAAGTGGAATGGGCAAAAGAGCTAATAAAAAGATTAATTAGCGAGTTGAGTTAAAAATAACCAGATTGAGTTGAAATAAATTAGAAATGGACGCATATGTGTTAACAGGTATTGAGTGTAGTGTATGAAGATTATAATTTATATGCCCGACAAAAAGGTACACTTTTAAATTCCATATGAGGTTTTATGCATCAAATCAGCAAGCCACTTGGCTTTTTGATTTTCTTTTTGAATGGAAAGGGCCTAGAGAGGCTAGTTGAGGTTTGAACTATCGACCGATACAAAGGAGGTTATGTCAAAATTTTCCAGAAATTTAAGGAGTTAGAATATTTTTAAGATAATTTGATAATTAGAAATCAATGTATCGATATATATAGAATTCGATAAGGAAACAGACTTAAAAATAGAATGTTATAAACAAACAAGAAATTTATAATTAAATCTGGTAAAAATAGAAAGAGAAATGTATATACGTTTCATAAATGGAAAATTGGTTTAATATTGTGTTGATTATTCGAGTTAGCGATCTTGTCTGTTTTAAAGTTAATAATATTTTCAGTCAAGGTCTGAGAGGTAATAATACCCCAACTCGATTGATTTCATTATTAGTTGATAAATAGCAAGATTCAGCTTTGAAGAGAAATGTTTAAAGAAATTTAGTCGAATGCAGTATTTTGGGTTAGTGCAGCAGTGTTTTTCATAACATTCATTTTAACCCAAGTAAGTGGAAATTTGGAAATATAATAATAAATATTTCCTAAGTATAGAAATAAATGAATAATCGTGGAAGAGATAAGTAATTGGAATGTTTTCCAATTATAAAGAAAATATATTTTTCTATGTATAGAGAATAAAAGAAGGCGATATATGGAGATGTTTTCCAAATAAAGTAAGAGGCTAAGATGATAATTGAAAATATTTGTTTAGCAAATATTGATAAGGGAATGGAAAGGGTGACTTAATTAATGAAATATTAATTAAGAGGCCCAATGATTTGTTTGATGGTTGGAATGTTTGTTTATTTTTCTTCAATAGTTAAATAACAGACTATTGAAGTATTTGCCAATATCGTTGTAAATATGGAGAGATCGATTGGATTATTATCCGAGAACCACCCCGTATTAGCAGTAGCGCTGCGAATCAGATTATATGAAGATAATCGAAGACGGAGTAAAGTGCAAGGACTTTTTCTATTAATAGAAATTGAGCCTTCGGTTTCGTTCAATCCCAGAACGAATGTATATTGACGAATGTCTGACAGAGTATTTCCAATGATCGCATATGTTGGTCTGTATAGATATATATGGTTACGGAGAATTTATTCTCTTAGCATAATATCCATATTATATTTATGCAAATCAATTAGTGATTAACGGATCTGATAATGTGGCATTCAAAGTGATTGTGCTATCAATGAATGATAAGTAATCGTAGCCTCGGGCCTCAACAACCGGGAAATGACAAAAATTGGGCAGGCAGCATGGTACGTGGGTCGCTCCCATTAGGGTGTATAATCACCTATCTAGAGAAATTCCTTTTACTTCTGTAATCTATCGATGCTGTCCCTTTTCGAGAAACGGTTGTTGATCCCAACCGTTGGTGATATACATTCGATACACTCAAGCGAAATGAGTAGTCGGTCATGTGTGGGCCGGGTTGCAAGATGTTCTTGTTGAACCCAGTGTATTCCCCTCTTGAGATACACTATTGGCAGGTGGTTCCATACCTTGTTATAGTCGGAATCTGATCTCCAATAAGTGCCTGCGGTTTTAAATTTTATATTATATATGGAGCATGAGATGCAAGCGTTCCACTAGATTCTATTTATTTGATGTAGACATTATTATAATATCATTGGATTTGATATCAAAAATATTTTAGGTTATCGTAAGGCAAAAACCATCCGTGTTTATGTGTGGACCAGTCTTATGATTATCATTTCTTTCGAAAGGATTTTAAAAATTAAACAAATGATTGGAGTTTACTCACACCAGTCCCATGACTGACCCAAAGTTTATTTTGTTTTCTTTGTTTTCCCTAAACTCTTGGGTGCCCAAATTTGTACGGGCAGTTAAGTAGTCGGGAATTTACAGATTTACTTGGAGGAGTTTGAAGCAGGAGGCTTCACTAGTTAGCTATAGACTATCATATATTCCGCTGTGTACCATGTTTGTATCTGGAAACAGGTGTTTATAACTATTCCAGAAATAGCTGTTGTGCTCTGATGATGGTATTTATATAAAGTTACCGAATTGTATTTCAAAGTTTATGTTACCTAATATATTTTATTCGTTCCGCTGTGAGATTTGTGTTCTTCATTTTCTTCTATTCTAACTTTTCTTTCTTTTTATTCCTCATTCTCTAACTTCTTTCTACTAATGATTCGTATTTCTGTGTCATTTGGGTTGGACGTGTGGTGTTATTAGTCAACTCAAAGGGTACGGATTTGCGGGCCGTTACACTCTCTTTGGATAATTATGACCTCAAGCCTCAACCGGCAAATAGCAAAAATCAGGTAGGTTGCATGGCTAAATGGGTCGCTACCATTAGGGTGTGTTGTCACCATCTAGAGAATATTCGTATTTGTTATTTCTTTCCATTTCTGTATCTCCCGGGATTTTTGGTGGTCTCGACAAAAAGCCTTAAGGTGACATTATATTCGGAACATTCAATGTTAAATGAATGGTATGTCATGTTTAGCCTGGGTTGCAAGATGTAATTGTTGAATCCCGGTGTATTCCTCTCTAGAAATGCACTGTCGGAAGGTGGTCCCATACCTTGCCATAGTTGGAAATCCATTTTCCAATAAGAGCCCACGATTTTTGATTTTATACTATTTATGTAGAGCGTGAGATGCAAGCGTCCTGCTAAATTTCTATTTACTTGTATTTAGACGCTATTATAATATTAGAAGAATAATATTATTTTCAAAAGAATGTTTTGGGTTATCGTTATGTAAAAAGAATCCGTGTTTATATATGGATCGGTCATATGATTATAATTTGTTTTGATAAGGATTCTGAAAAGTTAAACCGAAATGATTGGATTTTACTCACACCAGTCCCATGAATGACCCAGACATTATTTTGTTTTGCTTTACCCTAAACTCTTGGGTGCCCAAATTTGTATGGGCAGTCACGTGGTTGGGAATTTTCAGATATACCTGGAGGATCTTGGAGCAGGAGGGTTCAACATTAGTTATATACAGAGTTTATTTCCGCTGTGATGTTATGAGTTGAACTCTGATAATGGTATGTATGTACAGTTTTGCATTTCAAAGTTATGTTATATAATATATTTTATTCGTTCCGTTGTAAGATTCGTGTTTATTGTTTTGTGATCTTCTTCTTCTTCTATTCGAATTTTCTTTCTATCTCTCACCGTCTAACTTCATTCTATTAATGATCTGGTATTTTTGATTCTTTAATATTCGACATTATGTTTAGTGTCAGTTTTTCAGGTTAAAAATACCTGCTTGTTACAATAGGAATAAACATAACTGTAAATTGACAATAACAACAAAGGGATTAAAAGAAGGAGAATTACTTAAATAATAAACAACTGGAAAGAAAGAGGCATAGACAATCTTTCAACTACAGTAACTTACAGAAAAACTAAACATGTAAATACTGTAAGTACAATGAACATAAATCTTGCGGATTAAAATTATTTAACTGTCTAAACAGTCCTACGAAAAAAGTTAATCTAAAAATTCACAGATCTGATGAATAAAACTTTCCCCGTGGCCTTCTTCTGAAATCTAGCAGAATCTCCGCCTCCAGAATTGTTGATAAAAATAAATATTGCAAACTTAAGAATTTCTTCACCCCATAAAAACTTAATTATGTGGCCTTTCCAAATTTTGAGGATAAGCTTGGGGAAGAAGAAGAGAGAATGGATGTGACGAAATGAGAGAGGCTCTACTAGTCTATTGTAATGTCCCGTATTTTTACTGCCTAATTATTTGAATTTATTTGAATTATTTTAATTATTTAAAATATTGGTTTAAATTTAAATAGTCGAATTTAAAGATTTTATTTTGAATATATTATTTAAATAATGATATATTAATATTTTAATTCCAAAATATTTGGAAAATGTAGAATTTGAAATATAATGTGATCAGGCAATTTCAAATTGTTTAAAATTGTTTTTATTGAATTTATAGTGACGATTTCGTTTTTAAAACGACGGTGGAACTTTGAAATTATAATTTAAATATATAACAAGCTACAACTCGTAATTTGGCGTTTTGAACTTTAAACAGCTGTACAGGATTCAAAACAAGTCGAATTTTCTCGAAACATGAAACGCTAGAATATGTTTGACGATATTTTCCTAATGGAGAAGAAAAATCCAATTTTCATAGCGTGGATTTTGTTTTATGTCCAAATCAAATTTTGAAAAGGTCGCTATGGAATTCCTATATATATTATAGCGATTTAATTATATGAAATAAATGGTTTTTAAATGTTTATAATATCGATTTTGCTTGAAATTCAACCCGGGATATTTTATATTGGTAGTGTACGAAATTCTGGTCGTATATGGCCAATTACAATATTTTATATATATTAAATTGAAGTATCTTGAAATTGGTTTATTTTATTTGAATTGGGCAGTTATAAAAGGGACTTTATTCAAATGTCATCCGTTTTCGACGAAACAAATTTTATTAGGACCACAATGGAAAATTATTGCTAGATTTTCAAGTAGCATGCAAAACAGAGTTATTATGTGAGCGTGGCAAAATAAAATGCAAATAAAACGATCATTTGGACGTGAACGAGCGCCGTTTGAGCAAACGGACTCGGAATTCGATGAAACAAGTTTCAACAGGACCGTAACATCAAATTATACTATGCCGTCCATTCGCGTCACGAACGGAGTTTGTATGTAAGCACAGGAACGAAATAACAACGTTAAAAATAGCGATAGGTACGAAATAAAAATCGTAAGTCAACATCGTTCGTCAAATCAACATAAAATATATTATTTCCACATTATATATACCCCTCCAAACCATAAAATCCCACAACCAGTTCATTTCCATCCTCCATATTTGCAAAAAAGTCCTCAAATCTAAAATAATTTATATCTTGAATTCTGGAAGGAATTTTCTATGGGGATCTGAAGTAAAGTTGTAGATCGGGTTGGGATCTACCTACTGAGAAAAACTGGTGGCCATTGGGTGACTGTGGTGGCCGGAATGGCACGAAAACTAGAGTAGGTTGGTTCCGTTCTTTTGAGGATTCTGAGAGATTGGATCGATTGCAGATGTCCAGACCTGGAGGAAATGGAAGAGGAGAGTCCAGGCTTCGATTTGGTAACGGTTGGAGGTCCTCTGGTGGTCGGATGTGAGAGAATCGGTGAGATGAACGGAGTTAGTCTGTTTTGGGTATTTTTCAATAGCCATGGTCGGATTTGACTCGATTTCTGGTGATGGGGTTGTCATGGGTTGATGGAGTATGAAGGTCGCTGGACGCCTGATGGGAAGCAGTCTGAACGGTGGTGGTCCGGCGTTGTCAGGTAGGGCCACGGTGGTGATTTTGGTGTTTGAACGGAATTGGGGGTAATGGAGGTTCATAGCGATTGGGGTGGAGCTGGCTGCTGGCGTCGGGGGCGGTTGAATCTGGTGGAGCGGCACATCGGAGGATGGTGTCTGATGGGTCTCGCACCAACGGTGGTGGCGGCGGGGACACTTTGATGGTGAGAAGCGAGGTCGTGTTTTTGAGGTAAAAAGGAGATCGGTTTTGCAAGGTTACGGGCCTGGGAGGAAACCATTAGGGAAACGCGTTTTTGATTAATACGCTGATGACGTGGCACTGATTTGAGTAATTAAAGGTAATAAAAATATCTATTTAATTAATAGTTAGTTTAGTTAATAATCGTATATATATAAATCTTGAAACTAGTGTAACTTTCACATACGTTAACGGAATCTGACGAAACTGGATCCGTTGGAATCGCAGGGATGAGACCTAGGTGATGGTGCTGACTTGGAATCATTTCGACGTAGTTGAAATTTCAGATAATTTCAAATGCTCGACTGAAAATAAAAGGAACAAACGCGTCGACCGTCAACTGAAATAAAATATGGTGAGTTAATTCTCACACCTTCTGGAATCCTGTGATATGGTAAATTCATATTAAAATATAATTTTCCGTTAAAAGTATAAACTGGTTGATTGGTTGCTATTGGATGTTTATTGTTGATTGGTTGCTGTCATTTATATTTCATCAATAGATTATTGAAATTTAATTCATATATTATTATCAAATGTATAACGAGCTGTGATGCAGGGAAGAATAGGTTGGAGGGATCCGATCGAATTTCTCAAATATTATATATGTTGTTTGTTTGTTTTATATTGTTGATATATGAACTGATTTAACCCCAGATGGTAGTGAAACGTGTTTGAACATGATGGTTGAATAAATATTCAACTATGTTGTGTTTAAAATTAATCGACAGTGTTGATTGGGTAATTGGCAGTGAATGGCCTAAAATGTGTTGTTTCAGACGTTAGTTTACCGTTCGGTGAATTGACGCAGTTTAAAAGTTATAAAATTTTTTATAACTGAACTAAAGCTCTTCAGTCATTTTATATCATTAATTAAATTAGAAATTTATGAATAAATATTTTAATCGAGCTTTTAAAAGAAATCGTTTAAATGGTTATGAAATAAGATTTTGTGATTTATGCAAGTGTTGAAAGTAAAAACCACAGAAATTGCCTACGTGTTGGTAAAATGGAATAATTGTTTTTAAAATAATTAGATGGCGTTTTTAGATTAATTAAGTTATTTAATTAATTTAAAAAGGGAAATGACAAATGAAAACTAGTTAACTGCTAACTGATGTGTACGGTTGGTAAAATCAACCGTTTTCAATTAAAATGGACAAATGGAACAAATTTGATTTAAATATTCCGAATATTCGTTAAGTTCAACGAATAGTGTTAATTATTAGTTAATCCTCGATTAACTATAAATTAAGGAAAATTCTAAACTATTTAGTGTTAAATATTAGCTAATCTCTGATTAACTAAAATCCAAAGCAATTATCGAATTTCGTTAGAATTGATAAAGTTAATTATTATTGAGTAAGCTTTTAAAATGATAATGATTCTATTTTGGTTAGTAGCAAAGTTAACTATTTTAATATAGTTAATATTAGAGTTAATTATTATTTTAATTAATAATAATTAAAGCGATGACTTTTAAGTTGACATCGATTTAGAAGTGATTAAGTAGCGATTAGTTTTGATCGAAGAGACGATAAGAGTTTTATAAAGAGATTTATAATCAAAATTTTAAAATGAGATTTGTAAATAGAATTGGTCAGTGAATGCAAAGATATAAATAAGCTTTTATTTAATCGTTCAATTAAGTAAAGTAAGTTCAACTGAAATGATTAGGGAAGGAAATAAACAGATTAGTAATAAACTGGAATATGGTAATGGTTTTTAGAATAAAATATAAGACATTGTTTAAGATGTTTAACGGGTGTTTATAAGTTATTTGGAAACAATCCAAACGAGGTTTTAAAAGGGTTTAAACCAATATGGTGACCTTAAAGGTTAAAGTATTTGATTGAGCGAAGAGTTGTAAATGAAATAAGAATTTCAAATGTAAAGATTAATACATATAATTGGGTTGTGTTAAATATTGGCAATGGATTTTTGAAATAAAAATCCAAGTTAGCGAGTCTATTTTAAAGGAGATGTTAAGCGGATTTTAATTATAAAATCCAAGATAAAGTTTATTATAAGAAGGCTCAAATAAATAGAAGAAGATTATGTGGTGTGGGATTTTATTAAAATCCAAAGGTTATAAGTGAAATTGTGCTTTAGGTTAAAAGTTGTGTTATTAGTGAAGACTTCCTTAATTAAAGGAATTGATAAAGAGATTTTTGAACGAGGATTTCAAATGTAAGAAACGGTTTATAAAACCAAATTTGAAATCGAGACAAGTTGTTATGAGGGTTTAAGTTACAAATTTATATTTATTCTGAGATAAGAACGTTGTCGTTCAAGGTCTGAGAGGTAAATAAAATACCCCAACTTGAACGGCTTCACTATTATTAAGGAATGATATTAGTTTGAAACAAGAAAAAGGTGTTGTAATTGGTAAATTATTCCATATGAGGAATATTGAACATAAGTGCGAGGTTTTTAAACAAAAATGTTAGTTACAAGGTAAATAAGAATACTCGATTTTAAATTATATAATTTGACATTTGATTTATCATATCAGAAGTGGGTAATTTGGTTTTTACCATTAAGTATTATACATATGTGTATATCGTGAGATGCTCGAATAAGAGGAAAAAGGGAAAAGGGTTTTGTAGAAATATATCGATATTTCCAATAGTAAAGGAAATGGAAGGGTGTGTATATATGCATACTCTAAAACATATAAAATAGTTTTGTTAACAAAAAATTAAGATTAAATAAAATGTTTTAATTATGTTGGAAAAATTAAAGGTTGATTAGCCATATATATTTTTTTTAAATTGGCCAAGTAATGCCAAGTACTGAACCAGTGAAATCATTTTATATGCACGATTTTTATTTGATAGTTAAATCACCGACTATCAAACATGACCAATACGGTTGTTGGTACGGAAAGACCGGGATCGAATTTATATTCGAAAACCGATCCGACCAACAAATACGTGAAGATGCTAATTGAAGATGGAGCAATTGAAGACCGTGATCTTCATAAGCTGAAGGATTACTTGACGAATATTCCTGTATTGCAACACTGAGGTATTCTGACGTGATTCATTTGTGGTTGAGATTTGGCGGATTGCAAGGACTACTCGCTACTGATCCTTCGGGTGATTCCAGTATAAGGATGCAGTAGGAGGGTGCCTTCGGTTCATCCTGTTCCTGGATGACTTGTATGGACGAATGTCTGACAGAGTATTTCTTAAGGGTCACGAACGTTGATTTTTACAAACGTATTTCTGTTAGTGGCAGAGAGGGGAACTTCTCTTAGCTTAACGACCTGAATATTTTTGTGGACGTCAATTAGTGATTTGGCGGATCTGACAATATGGCATTCAAAGTATATGATGACCAGATTTATTCTGACCTCAAGCCTCATCAACTGGGAAATGTCAAAAATCGGCCAGGCATCATGGCTATGTGGGTCGCTCCCATTAGGGTGTATAATCACCTATCTCGAGAAACTTCATTTGCTTCGTTAATTTATTTTGATGCTGTCTCTTTTTCGGGAGACGGTTGCTGATCCCAACCCAGTGGTCGGTCATGTGTGGGCCGGGTTACAAGACGTTCTTGTTGAACCCAGTGTATTCGCCTCTAGAAATACACTATCGGCAGGTGGACCCATACCTTGTCATAGTCAGAAACCAATTTCCAATAAGTGCCCGCGTTTTTTGATTGTATACTATATATGTGGAGCGTGAGATGCAAGCGTTCCGCTAGACTGTTATCTACTTGAATTTAGACACTATGATAATATCAGGCTAAGTTATGATTTCAAAAATGGTTTGGGTTATAGTAAGGTAAAAACCGTCCGTGTTTATGTGTGGGTTGGTCTTACTATTATCCTTTTATTTCCGAAGGATTTTGCAAAGTTAAACAAGCTGTTTATTCTGTGAATTTATCACTGAAAGTATTCCAGACTGACCCGGTGAATTTTGCTTTGCATCAAATGTGCTCGGGTCAGACCGAGTGTATTCCAAGTTAGGTTTGCTAGGAGTTTTCAGGAGCTGGAAGCAGGAGGCTTCACCGCTAGTTATATAAAGTTATTTCCGCTGTGTAGTTATATGTTGTACTCTGATGATTGGTATGTATATATAGTTCTTTTGTATAAAGGGAGTTGATATTATATTTTATCAGTTCCGCTATGAGATTATGAAGTGTAGTTCTTCTTCTTTCTTCTATTCTAATATTTCTTTTCTTTCTTTCCTCACCCTCTAAATTCTTTCTAATAACGTTCCGGTGTTTTCGATGCTTGGAAGGTCGACACTAGATACAGTAATTGTATTTATGTTGATTTTCGGGGTCGAAAATCCGCTGGGTCGTTACATCTATTTATAGGGGTTACTGGATGCCCTCAGTGGTTCAAATCTAAGATTAGATCTGGTCTAGCCTTGTCATCAGAACAATACGAAAGATCCACGTCAGTTTATGGTTTAAAATAAACCAATGCCAACTCAGAAAATTTAACGGTGCAAAATAATTATTGGTCGCATCTTGCATGCCAGTGTAAAGACCCCTATTTTTAACTGATAATAAAGAATTTATTTAGTTATTTAAATGATGGTTTGGTAATTTAAAATGACCAGAATTAAATAATATTGAATATTAATTAATGTAAATAGTAGAATCATATATTTAATTCCGAAATAATCGGAATTAAGTTGAATTGACAATATTATGTAAATTGGACAATTTAAAATATATAATTCAGTTTAGAATTGAATTATATTAATGAATTTATTTATAAATGTCAATTGAACGTATAATTCATATTATAATTATAATCGAGCTTGAAATGGCGTGACAGTTCGTAATTTGGCAATTCAGACGTCAAACGAATATACAGAATCTGTTTTAAGCCGGATTTCTATGAAATAAGAAACGTCCGAAGCTGGTGAAGTATATTTTTCTAATGGAAGAGAAAAGTCGAGATTTCGTCGTGTAGATTGTGAGTTGTGTCCAAATCAAATTTTCGAAAAGTCGCTATGGGATTCCTTTATAATTTATAACAATTTATTTATGTTATAAATGGATTTTTAATATAAATTGAATACTGATTTGATCTGGATTTGAAATGTCTAGTTATAAATTTAGATAGGAATATTTTGGAGCTGTATTATATTCTATGTAAATATATACAATAATATTAATTTTTTGATATTAAATTTAATTATTTTTAAATATATTAATATTTAATTGGTTTATTTAGAGCCTTAGAAAATAGCTATTTTTGCAAATGAACTCCGTTTTCGATGAAACTAATTTTATTGGATCCTGAATATTAAATTATTGTTAAATTTCAATTTTTTGATTTTTGGAGTCAGTATGTGACTGTACGGGATTCTAATCTAAAAAATAGTCAATAATTTGACTTTAAAAATATGCTGTGTGAGCAAACGGATTCGAACGAAACAAGTTTTATTGGGTCCGTAATGTCAAAATATAGCTGTATGTCCATTTTCGTCAAAATTGGTAATCGTATGTGACTACATGGATTTTAAACATCGAATGCAAATAGCGGTAGATTAAAATAGAATATTATAATCAAATATAAAAAATATTTTCTTCCACTATAAATACCCTTACTATCCTACCACTAACCCTAAAACTTTCTTCCTTTAGTCGAATGCAGAAATAGCCGCCACATGCAAATAAGGAAATAACGTGAGAATCCATTCTTCGAAAATTCAAAACAAATAGGATAAATTCCTATAAATCCTGAGATGTGTATATATGTAATCCTTCTATGATTCTCTTCGATTCGATATCACTTTTGAGAGGTGCGGTTCAGGTTTGATGAACTCAACCATTTACATCGGTAATCGTTTGTTCTAGGGTTCATGAAAACTTTAGTTGTGAGCATCGATTCAACAGTTGAACATTGTCGATGGAGTCGTGGGATGATTTGGAGTGGGTACGCATAAATTGGTGGATTACAACTAGAATTTATGTCGATCAGCGTGTATGAGGTCCGTAAGTCGCAGCGAGACGATGGGAGTCGAAGTGTATGATTTTGGTGTGGTTGGCAAGAGGATCAAACGTGATGAATTTAGGTGGTTCTATTTTGATTTATAATAGAGTATGTAAGTAGAATTGGGTTTTTGAAGATGCGGATGAGGTACTGGAGCGCGAAAATGTGTTTTGAGGAGGAAGGCACTGTTTAGCACGGGCATGAGGGTTGATGGGCTGAAGAAAAAGGTTAAGCCCAATTAGAATTAAATTAAATTATATTAAATTTAAATAGTACATTAACTTATAAAATGCATATCTTTGTCATATTTTATCCAAATTCAGCGAAACAAGTTTCTTTGGGATCGTATGGACGACGGCTACACAATGGAACTGATTTAGAGTGAATTGGAGCTTGTTACAAATTATGGCAGGATAAAATGTCCATCCGAATCAAGGATAGTTTATCGTTATTTAATGATAAACTACCATAGTGAGTAAATCTGACTAACACTACCCAGTTATATTTTTATAACACAATTTTAGAATTGATAAATGATGGTTGATTGCTGTGTGTTGATTGTTTGGACGAACTGCTAATTAATTGGTTGAAATTGTAGATCTAGTTATATATATATAAAGCTTTAATTAAATATTGATTTTGTTTATTAGAATATTTCATATTGAAATGAAACTGATGTTAATTATATTGTTTAACATCTGTGTATGCAGGGAAACAAGTTGGTGGGATCCAAGTGGATCCCTTAATATTTATAATACTATTTTTCATATATTGTGATATATGTTGTGATATATAATATGTGATTGATTATGATGATACTGGTCTTGTTATTTGGTATTTTAAATACCGTAAGAAATAGTGGAATGTAAAAAGGGAATTTTCAAAGTGTATATTGAATATAAAATATTTATATAAGTTTAGTAGAATTATAAAAGGAGTTATTTGGGAAATAAATAGAATTATAAAAGGAAATATTGGGGAAATAAATAGAGTTATAAAAAGGGAATTTCGAGTTATAAAAGAATTACGAGGAGATGGATTTAAAGTTAAATAGAAATCTGCTTCAATAGATAAATTGAGAAGATTAATTTATAAATAATGTTTTATAAACTAAGTAAAATATTAATCGTTTGATAAATTGAATATACAAATATGAATTTATATAGAGAAGTGGAAATCGGTTCTAATACCGATATTTGAAAATGGAATGTAACTTATTTTATAAAGGAAAATATAAATGATGGAATATGAATTTTAAAAGGGAAAAATATATTTTAAAAAACAGAAATGGAATTTCAAATGGTTTGATATAAATAACTTGTTTAAATAATAAAAACAAGTAATGTGATTTATAAACAATGCTTATAAATGAAATAAAATTAATTATCAGTGGATAATTTGGATTGTAAATATAGTAGTGAATTTAAAATGGGAAATTGGGAATTTGATTTAAAAAGGAAACGATGGAATTTATTTCGATGTTGGAAATATAAATAGGATTAAATTAAAATCCATAAAGATTTGTAATTAGAATTTGACTAGGCCAAATGTTATAAAATAATTTATTTTAAGAAATTATATATTGAATAAATTGGGATTTGACAAGATAATTAATATTCTGCTAGATACCGATATTTTATAATCGAATATAAATTATTCGAAGAGAGTTAATCGAATATAGGCTATTCAAAGAGTTAATCGAATATAAGTTATTCGAAGAGAGTTAATCGAATATAGGTTATCGAAGAGTTAATCGAATATAAATTATTCAAAGAGAGTTAATCGAATATAAATTATTCGAAGAGAGTTAATCGAATATTTATTATTTTTATAGAGTTAATCGAATATAGGTTATTCGAAGAGTTAATCGAATATAAATTATTTAAAGAGAGTTAATCGGATATAAATTATTCAAAGAGAGTTAATCGAATATAGGTTATTCGAAGAGTTAATCGAAAATAAATTATTCGAAGAGAGTTAATCGAATATAAATTATTTGAAGAGAGTTAATCGAATATAGGTTATTTGAAGAGTTAATTGAAAATAAATTATTCGAAGAGAGTTAATCGAATATATATTATTCAAAGAGAGTTAATCGAATGAAAGAGAGTTAACCGAACATAAGTTGTCCGAAAGATAGAAATCGAATAGAGTTATTCGAAAGAGAGTCATCAAATAGAGTTTATTCGAAAGAGAGTTATGCGTTGAAATTCGAGTATATCGAATTCGAGATGGTATTATTTACTTTCCGATTTTTAATCAAGATTTATTTTAATAACAAATAAATTGTCTATTTATTTATTTATTTAAAATAAGGAAAAAAGTGTTATATTTTTAAGTAGGTATTTCGGAAGTAGGGTTTATAAAATTATCGTTGTAAACAATGTTTTTCATAAAAAAAGTAGATTCATAAACTGAATTCGAGAATTATGTAAGAAAGGATTTGATAAGAAGATAAGAAAAGGAATTAAGGAAATTAGAAACTGACTGGACATTAGTTAAGTTGAATGGTTTTCTGAGCGTCGATCTGATGTTGGTTTCGGCCTTTGGGGTTTATACTTGGAAAGTTGTTCTCTTACTAGTTTACAGTTAGAGACTGATAGATGTGGGAAGATAGTGATGCGTGAATCAGAAATGGAAATGTTTTCCAATGTTAATAACGTATATTTTCTAAATTTAGAAAATAAGAATTTATGAATATACGAAAACGTGAAATGGAGAAATGAATAAATTAATGATAAATTAATTTAAAGAGAAAAATGTTTACTGATGATTGATTGATAAAATTTCTATTTGGAAATGAGATAGCTATGTATGCAGATGTTTTCCTTTGATAGTTAAATAACCGACTATCAAAGTTTTGACAATTTTCCGTCGTCTATACGGAGAGACCGGGATCAGATGTATTTTCTGAACACCACTCCGTGTGGGTATTAGCGTTGCGAATCAAATATGATGAAGATAATTGAAGACAGAGTTTGTACAAGGTCGTTCTGGCAAATCCTAGGTAGAAATTGCCTAAGATGGATTTACAGAATAGTGCCTTCGGTTTGTCCAGTCCCAGGACAACCTGTATGGAAGAATGTCTGACAAAGTATATTTAATAGATCGCATAAGTTGATCTCTTCAAATGTATTTATGTTTGGAGGTGGGGGAATTCGTTTCTCTTAGCTGTATACCCATGGTATTTTTGGGTAAATCAATTTTTGATTAGGTAGGTATGACAATATGACATTCAAAGTAAATAAGGGTGTATTTGTGCATATAGCCTCAAAACCTCACAACTAGGAAATGGTATAAAATCGAGTAGGTCGCACGGCTAATTGGGTAGCTCCACTTTAGGGTGTATTGTCACCTAATCTAGAGAAATTCCATCTGCTTCTTTAATCTTTTTGGATGCCGTCTCATTTGGGAAATGGTTGCTAATCCCAACCGTTGGTGATAATACATTTGGTACACTCAACTGAAATGAGAGATCAGCAATGTTTATCCTGGGTTACAAGATGTTCTTGTTGAATCCGGTGTATTCCTCTCTAGAGATACACTGTCGGAAGGTGGTCCCATACCTTTCCAGTTGGAATCCATTACCCAATAAGCACCCGCGGTGTTTGATTATATATTATTTATGTGAAACGTGAAATGGAAGCGTTCTACTAGATGATTATTTATTTGTGGATTGATAGATAGATACTATTATAATATCAAAAGAGTTTTGATATAAAGATTATCCTTTCTTTCAAAAAGATTTTGAATGTTAAATAAAGAGTTTTGGATTCTCATAAGGGAACAACCCATTCCGTGTTATACGGCATGGTCTTATGAGATATCGTTAATTTCTCAAACTGTTTTAAATTGTTTACTCACACCAGTCCCATGACTGACCCAGAGTTTATTTTGTTTTGTTTTCGCTAAACTCTTGGGTGCCCAATTTTGTACTGGCAGTCAAGTAGTAGTGATTTTTCAGATATACTTGGAGAGATGGAGCAGGAGGCTTCAGGATTATATAGCTACTGTTCATTTCCCTGTGGTGTAAGTGTTATACTCAAATGGCATATTACTATTTCCAAGTTATGTTGTATACTATATTTTATTCGTTCCACCATGAGATTCATGTTACTCTGATTCTATTTTTATGTTCTTCTCTTTCTTCTATTCAAATTTTCTATCTTATCTATTCTCACCCTCTAATTTATTTCTATTAATGATCTAGAATGTTTGATGCCTGAATAATTGACATGGGTTTTATGTTGATTTTCTAGGTCAAAAATTCTGGTTCGTTACAGCCAGGCAAGGCACACAACTTTCTTTACCTTGGTCGACCCACCCACCTTCTTGGGTCGACCCCAGGGTTGACACACGTGTCGGCCTAGATGGTTGGGTCGCCCAGTGATCGTTTGTTCACCTTTTATTTGTTTAATTGTTCTTTAGTTCATATTAACTCTGATTTTAGTAAACCAAGTGTCTATTTGTATCATAAAATTATGTAGGACTCAGTGGTGATAGTCTCGTTGTCCAATTCTGAATATTATTCTGATTAATATTTAATTTATCAATCTTTTACATTTAATTATTGTCTATTAGAATTTGGGGTGTTACAAAACCTCTTGCCCACCATGCATGAAGAATAGAATTCACAGAGGAATGATATCCTAGGAGGCCAATCATACCTCTAAAGGAATAACAAACATATCAACCATACTCACCTTCCAAAATAAGTGTGCGATAGTCTCTACCGAGCCATACCTGAAACACCTACAACGAGATACAAGAATGATGCCTATCCACATAAGATAAATATCCAAAGGGAGACCGTGGTTCAAAATTTTCCACATAAGGATGGATACCATGGAGGGAATGCGCGAATCCTAAATGAAAGAATAATCGAGATTCTTTGGAACTGGAATTCTAGTAGAATTCCAGGCCTCTGGAGGGTGAAGGTTTTTCCATTCTAGTCAATACCACTTCCATGTGAATTGGTAAAGGATTTAACTAACTACATCATCTTCCATGTCTCACTGGCATAAAAAAGGAACCAGAGAAGTCCATCGGCGAAAGGTGACGGTATTTAGCATGGAGAAACGAAGCCCAAAGAGAGTTGTTAGTTCGGAACCGGACCTAGAGCTCACAAGCATAAACCTTGCACACATCCCGAGATTACACATCCCAAGCCCTTTCTCTTACCTGGGATGGCATATCGCTTCCCAAAAGACCCAGTAATGCCTTTGCGCTTTGCCCCTCTTACCCCTGAAGACCACAAAGATATGAAACCCCAAAGAGTCCAGGATAGATTTGATGGGAGCCAAGCGAGCTTCTTGGGAGACGAAAACGGAGTTTCACAACAAGATTTACCCCTAGATATGTCAAACAAAGGGTCCAAAAACGCATTATGCTTGCGACCCTAGTACAAAACGATACCGAGATAATAAATAGGTAGAGATCCTTCTGGGTATCCCTAAAAAAAAACTAAATCCACAAAACCCTATTGGGTTCCATGGACTTGGAATGAACAAAACTGCTCTTCGAAGCGTTGACCAATTGACCCGAACAATGTTCTTAGAGGTACGTAAAAGATAAGAGCCTATGGAAAGATCGACAATACCCATTGGAGAAGAAATGACGTCGTCGACAAATGATAGTAAAGAAATCACTGGGCAACCGCTAGGGATACCGAATTGATGATCTTCCCCGCAATGATAAGAGAGCGAATCCCTCTCACTGAGCTTATGCAGCGATGACAGACAGGGTAGGGGAGAGGGGATCTCCTTTCCAAAGGTCCCTTTTCGAGAGAAAGAAGTCATTGGCCATGCCATTGATTAGGATGGAAAACCAACATCACAAATTCATTCTCCAAACTATGTCAATAAGAGGCTCAGGGATTCTAGAGGATCGAAGCACATGAATGATAAGAACTAAGATATTCAATCGTAGGATTTCACCATGTCAAGCTTAATCACCACATTGGAGCCTAGGTCTTCCGGTCGATTTGGGAAATGTGTCCTTGAGCTAAAGAACATTGTCAGTGATCAGGCAGCCTTTGACAAAACCCGCCTGGGAGGAGAAGATAACCCAATCTAGAAAGGGAGCCAACCTAAAAGCCAAAATCTTGGAGATGACCTTGTTCAAGAAGTTACAAATACTAATCAAAATAAAATCAAAACAACACTGGGATTCCCATACTTAGGGATAAGCACAAGATTGGTGGAAACCCAAACTTAGAAGCAAGGCATCGGAGAAGAAAAAACCCTAATCGCCAAGGAGAAATCAGGACAAATGATTTCCTATGAACTCAAATAAAAATCCAAGTTGAAACCATCTAGTCCACTTCCACTCTGCTTGGTAAGCGAGAAAACACACAAACTGATCTCATCCAACTCTAGTGGGCAACAAAGAGAAGTAGATTCTGAAGGAAAGACAAAGGAAGGGATGAAGGACAACAAGGCAGGATCAAACTGGACGATAGAATGGCTCCCAAAAAATGGCTGGAAATGAGATACGGCCGTCTCCCCCACCTATGTTGAAGTCGTCATCATGGAAAGGTCAGGGCGGAGGATTTGGCGAATAGCAAGGATATTGTTCTTCTTTATAATGGATGTCATGAAGAACTTATAGTTAGAATCTCCATCAGCAATCCGCTTGATCCTAGCTTTCTACCGAAGTAAAGCATTCTCAATGTGTAGTTCAGAATTGACGCCGAGTTGGGCATCGACCCATTCCGCCTTCAGGAGACGAGAGGGCTCGACATCATACAATGCTTCGGGAAAGATGAGAGTCTCTTTCACCATGAAACTCAGCCAAAAATATTCTTGAACATCAAAAGGTTCCAAGCTTTAAGGCAAGTTTTTAGATGCTTTAGTTTGGCATAAGAAACTCCAATCAGGTTATCGATTAACGGAAGAGAACATGATTCCTTCACTACCGTGGCGAAGGAGTGGTAGGACTTCCACGTGGATTGTTAATGAAAAGATGAGGGACTAGAAAGGAGTGAAGGGAACACCTGAGAATCATAGGGGCATGGTCCAAATTGTTCAATGCAATTATTTGATCGAAAATGCAACAACCCGCTTATTTCACGATATTATATTTAAATATAACATCTTTAACTGAGTATATGTCCAAAATATAACTTTTTGCATAAAGTTGACTTTTGACTCAAGACCACACCCATTGAATTAAAAATGTCATTTATGATATTTTATACTCTAAATATCAATGGTTTAGAGTTAGTGAAATTCAAGACTTCTCGTAGGGCTTGGGTTAGCCCATTTCTTATATCTCACTTAACCACTCCTCATTCATTCACTCCTAACACTTAATAAAAAATATAAATGGGGAGGGGAAAGGGAAATAGAAATCCTAAGCTCCAATCTTAGGAAATTTAAGTGATTATCTTTGCAATTTCAAAGTGAAGATTGGGTAAGTTCATCTCTATTTTCTCCAACTTGTTCTCTCTTCAATCTCTATAATTTTCCTAAACGTAGTTCTTAGGAAATTTATGTATTTGTGCATAGATTGAATATTATTGTGTTATATTGGAAGAGGAAGTGATCTTTCTTTGTTTTAAAGTCTTTCCTTGCTTGTTGTGTTCAAAGGTGTGTTCTTATGAACTCACATCTATAAAATCAAGCTAATAAACTTGGCATATGTGCCCATGGAACTTCTATGTTGTCTGCGCATTGAGTTAATTGGTCTGTTGTCTATAAACTTTCTAATTTTTGGTTTGGAATTCATTTATATGAATTCTAGCGTAAATCTTTGTTGTGATTCGAGTTTGGAGTTTTTGAGTTGTTCCGGCGAGCATTAGAAGCTTTATTTTCACTTAGGAAACGTTATAAGTTGTTACTACCAAATTCAACATCGAAACTAGCTATCAGTGAAGGGGTATTAGACTGCAACCAACACAAAAGAATGATCTGGAAGCATGAAGCTGACATCAGGTCGAAGCCGAAAGCATCAAAGTGGCAAGTTGGTCAATTGGCTATCGGCATTAGTATAAGGGAGAAAAGCTTGGTACCGATACGAAAGGTGATAGCAACAAAACAGTACCGACACAAAAGGCCATCAACATAGGATCAGTTCCGAAAGCATAGCACATGAAGTTGGATGCAAGCAAAGAAGATCAAGAGCTGGAAGTCTATTGCCCGAGACCCGGAAGCAGGAGAGAAATATGTATTGTCTGAAACATGACAGGAAGCACTAAGCTAGGCAGAATGAAACAAAGGGCTTTCGGTACTAATTAAATTAGTGTCGATACGAAAGGAGGTAAAGATGTCAAAGCCATAAGAATCAAGGATATAGTGAAAACTTTCCGAAAGCTAGCCTATCAGAGTCAAAGCTTGTTGACCACCGAGAAATAACTTCAGGAGTCATCAAGAGATGTATCCGAAAGCATGCTGTCGAAGAATCAGAACCAGCTCCAAAAGGGCCACCGAAAGTAAACCAAAGCTTATAAGAAGAAGAGCTATCCACACTAATTTTCTTAATGTCTATACCGAAAGAGGTAAAGGTTTCGAGATCCCGAGAATCTAAAACACAAGAGCAAATATTATGAAAACTTGAATCCAGAACTCATTGCCAAAAGCATCTCCTAAAGCTGTATACACTAACTGACTTGATATCGGTACATTATGAAGAAGCAATAGCCAATTTAAGCTCCTAAAGCCAAGACGGGCACACCGAAAGCGAAGTTAAACCCGATAGCAATGTTGAGAAGAAAGAAAGGCAGATGAAACCAAGACAACCGGAACCGAAAGGTGTGAAACGACCAACACCATGCTACCGCATCCAAAAGAGGCTTCCGATGAGCCAATGACACAAAGGGCCCGATTTGACTATAAATAAGACCCCATGGGTCACATTTTAGGGGACTTCTCATTTTCAAATCTTATACTCATTTCTTATAGAGTAAACCCTAATTTCTAAATCAATTTGGGAATTTCTCTTGTAAACACTTATGTACTCAAACCAATGAGCAATAAGGAGTAAATCGACATTTAACATATTTTCTATGACCTTCCTTTCTACTTTAATCACCTTATGCTTTCTCCGCAACAAATGCCTCATACACAACCCTTAACCTTTCTCATTGTTTACTGAAATACCCTTATACATGCCATTTAGCTTCCTAACTTGTGTTGTGCTTAGGGAATCATTATCCCAAGGTAACTGTTGGTTGTTGAGTTTCGTAGGCATGATACTCACCCTTTGAGGGAAGAGTAACTAATCTTCGGGGTTAAGACCTTGATATCTAGGAAACAGCGAACTAATTCAAGCTAAATCCTATTTTATCCTTAGGTGCACTCCCTTATACACATCTCCGGTGTTGATGAAAAATATCATTTACATAAGTCTTCACCATTCGACCGTGCTCGTCCGAAATCAATTGTCTATTCATGGCCTAGGCAAATAATTGCCAAGAGTTTAGCTCAGATGTATAAGCAGATCCCTCAAACGTCTGACCTGATGCTCGAACAAAATAAAAAAGGTAGAAAAGTAGGTTAAATGTCTAAAACTTGTTTTCTGGTTGTTAACCAGTGGAGACCACGGTCAATAGTATATATTGGTCGAGGCTTCTTCCCGCCTGAGTTTCAGCTCGTTTTCACTTTTCTGTTGTTTTCATAGTTCCTCTAATTCATGAATTTCAGCAACTCAATTATATTGACTTTTGATGATCATTTAATTTATTGAATATCTATCTTTCTTTGAATGGATTCCTATTGTTAAAATGTGAACTTTTATGTTGGATTATTTTATAATCAGCTTTGAGATTTAATTTACGTTATTAAATCATGAATTCTAGGATTGATTGTTCTTACAATCGTATTTTTGAGTTTTTGCCACTTCAAAATATATAAAGTAGGTACCAATTCTTCTATGAAAATGATTTCTACCTTTACTTTCATCATACAAAATTGTTTACAAATTGTCTTCCGATGAACTAGTATCTATATATATATAAACCTTTTTCCTTACTCATATGAGAAATCCAATTAAACACCTTAGTAAAATGAGTTGTATGAAACGCTTGCGTTTGCTTCAACGGTTAATTCTTGAACTCATTCAATTGAAAACTGTGGCAATGACCATCTTGTGTTTTTAGTGGAATATACAACATATTCGTAAATATTCAAGTAAAGCGAGTGGGTACAGGACATGTAGCTTAACTCTTATATTTACTAGCTTAGAGTAATTTACACTATTTTGGGGAACTTTGGTTCAACTTGTGAGGTGTTTTTTGGATTAACGGGGAACTTTGGGTCATCTTGTGTGGTGTGTGGTGATCTTAGGATTCGTGGGGAACTTTGGTTCATCTTATGTAGTAGGCAGCACTAAGATTTTTTTGAGAAATTGTATGGACATTTTTTTTGGGCTTCACATATACATGTGAACATTATTGTCATTGCATATATTTCATAATATGTTATATCCCTTATTTAATCTCAGTTTATTATGATGTGTAAAGCTAAACTGATACATTTATTGTTTATTTTTTATGTAAATAATACTCAAGTCAAACCGAGGTGTTGCAGATGCTTTCATATGACTTCTAGCAAGGCCGATCTCTTGACTTTTGGCTAACTACATTAGCATTTTAGTTTTTAGTTATATGTATATGAGATAGAGGCCCCTTTGTATGCGTATTATTTTGTGTAGGCTTTGTATCTATTCTTTTGTTGCATTGTGGATCGAGTATGACCACTATCTTTGTGTGCATAATTATGTTTTATATTTGTTCTATTTCTAGTTTCGTATGTAAATGTACGTGTCTAACTCTAATTATACTGTTATGTTATTTTATGTTGATTCTGAATTTTATATAGCCGCTGTGTAGTTAGTCTAAACATGAATTAAATGTGTTGGATTTCCTCTTGGAAGAACAAGTAAGACCACACAATTTGGCATGTTTAACACTCGTTCAAAGCTAGTATACAGATGATCGCTTCTCAACTGTTACGACCCGAAATCCCCCTTATGGGAAATCACGGATTGTACCGAGGATAAGACGAATCAGAACACAAATAGAAGAACATTTCATTGCTTATTACAACAATTCATCAGAATACAAGAATATACAGGGTATGAATAAATATTATACATCATAAAATATCAGAGATTCAAATACATTTCTACAGCGGAAAAATAATACAAAACATAACTGAAAGAGATATACGGATACAGAGCTTTCCGAATATCATCCTAGCTATAAATCGAGATCCTGTGAATATAAATCTTCAAAACCGAAACTAGTAGTTGTCCGTGTCAAAATAAGGGCACCCAGAGTTTAGGTTAAAACAATAAACTCCAGGTCTGTCACGGGACTGGTGTGAGAACTAAAACAGTTATTTAAAGCTTTACTTTAAATAAGATATATCAAGGGACCACGCTGTATAACACGGAACGGGTTTCCTCCCAAGAATACCAGTGCATATAACAAAACATCGCAATGCTTTTTGGAAAAATGAAGCTATTATAAGACCCAGGTCCCATCACACAATGCAACACAATCCGAAGGTAGGGTTTTCCCTTATAATAGCCAAACATGCTTGGTACATTTAAAACAAATCATTTGATACTATTATAAGTGTATAGTGTCAAAACAATTTCAATCATAAATATCAATCATAGACGACATGGGTACCATATATCATGTCGCCATACTAGGTCTACAATCAAAACCACAAATGTCACGTATTGGAAGTTGGGTTTCCATCTGTGAACCGAGGCAAAACGTAGTCCTCTACCGATTCTAGACTCTCTAGCCTAAGCCTCAGGACCCAGACACAGGTGAGACCTTGGATCGTCAAGGCCGGTCCACCGATGTGGATTAAATTTCCTCAACACTGCGTTTCCCTGCCCTTTGGGGCGTAAATGAGCCAAATGACTCCATCGGCTCCACATAGTCACCGATATATCCGAGCCGTCTCACAATCCAACAACCGCACAGGTGAAAATAATATAAATCTCAGGGCTGGTAGGTCACTGACACCACCCTAGCTAGAAGGAAACGTATGCCCTCCCTGAGGTCCTCTCCCGTTTCTGGTTCACAACCAGGTGTGAGGCTCGCGAATTAACTCTACACAAAGCTATGCCATACAGGCCGTGCTTTGATTATCAACCACAAGACTCTGCTTTTCAACAAAAGCCTTGATCATTTGCTACTTAGGCATGCCACACAGGTAATTCACTCTATGCGATTGATATCCATCAATATATAACCTCTGAGCTCGTACGTCTCAGAGAAGGGTGTTAAGCAAGAGAACAAATTCTCCGCCGCCAAACTGATATATATTTAATAGAAATCAATCACACAGAATAAAATCCAATGTTAGACACACAGTCCATTTACAAGTTCGTTCTGGGTCTGAACGAAACCGGAGGCACCTTGTACCTTGCATGTCCATCGATCTCCAAGTACGTCTGGACGATCACCAACTGATTCCCTCCTCTTGGGTGTACAGCCCAATCAAGATCATCAGTAATTATCCAAACGATGTGAAGAACTCCGGTCTTCGACCACCGTCTTCATCCTCGACACATCGTCGAATCAGTTATTCAGAATGGGATAAACCCGGTCTTTCTGAATAACTCGCATATATAATAAACAAGTGTTACACAAACACAACATACGCCTCATTCCAATTCAGAATATTCTTTTATTCAAATATTCCTATTCTTTAGGAAAGGTTCCTATTAATTTTATCAAAGATAATTTCTTTAAGTTTATTCTTTAATCTTCTTTTGAATATCAATTCAAAACACAATTATGGTTTATCCAAACTAGTCGGGATTAACGAACCTTACCGAAGTAATCATTTGTTTTAATTTTTCCCCATCCCAACCTATTCATCCCATGAAGTAAAACTGGTAATACTTCATATCTAACACCACGGTGTTATCGGTAATTCAATTAACATTTCACGTTCAAATCTAATTAAAGATTTCACTATCGCCTGGAGCAAAACTGGTGATACTCCTTTCCCGATCATTTCAATCTTATTAAAGATTCATTAAAACTCCACTTGGTTTTAATCTTCGCAAAAATCAATATTAATGATTGTTTAACTTGGGAAATCATATCCTGTCTTTAACTGGGTTGAAGAACCAATGTCATTTAAAACACGGTTCGCGATAAACCCAAAATAACATTCCGTTCTATCAGTCTCTAACCGTAAATTAGCAAGTGAACAATCCTCTAAGTAATAACCCAGATGGCCGAAACCAACATCAGATCAATACCCAGGAAACCATTCAACATAACTAATCTTCAGTTAGTTTCTGATTTTCTTAACTCCATTGGGTCTAAGAACAGTATTATTAAAGATACCGTTCGCTACAACCCAAATCCCATTTGATATTAAATATAAGGCTCTGAATAGAAAATATGTCGGCTTATATTCAATATCAAATTCTACGATCAACAAATATCGTATTTGAAACAACAATAAAAATATATCTTTCAAATCTCCATAACAATATCTGTATAATCACGAAATCCAACATCGAAATATTCCAAAGACGGTTTCGATTCAAATCCATTCCAATTCAATTATTGGAAATCCTGGTTACTTTTGAAACCCTTTCAAATCCAATTTATTTATTTTAAAAATAAATGGATTATAATTCTAGTTCAAAACTAGTTCATTTCGATAGAAATCTATTTTTATCTTTTCAAATATGGAGTTTTTCATCCCAATTCTTTCCAAATCATTTCTTAAGATTTTACACTAATTATTAATATTTTTAATACTTTTATCAAGGCCCGTACAGTTGATTTCCATCAACGGCCATCAAACTGCACTTACAGCGGCCTTTTCCAAATTTGATTTGGATATAATTCCAAACCCAACCATTAGATTCAAATCTCTAATACTCGTTAGAAAGCTCTTTCCGGTACGAACCCAACGGTTCCGGTTTTAGGAGAATCCAACGGTCGGATCTCCCGTAGTATCCATTCGAAGTCAATGGTCAAAATTCGAGAACTGCCGCAGCGCGGCGCATTCTATTCAGGCCATTATATATATATTATATATTTCGTCGATTTCCTTTTAAAACGTATTTTATAAATCGTTTTAAATTCATTTTCAAAATGATGTCAACTTCATATTCAATTTCAAATCAAAATCGAATATTCCATATCATCGATATATAAATGATAGTATTTTTAAAATATTATATTTTGAAATCAATTCCTTTTCGATGTTCATTATAAAAATGAATAAAATCGATATAGATATCATTCACGTCAAAATGGCGCATATCTAATCAACACGGCTTTATATATTTCAATAACTTCGTTATTCTATTCAACACATGAATATTTTCTTTAACACATGAATTTTCTTTTATTCAACACATGAATATTCTTTTTATTCAACACATGAATTTATATTTTATTCAACACATGGATTTTCTTTTATTCAACACATGAATATTCTTTTTGTTCAACAAATGAATATACATTTTATTCAACACATGAATTTTCTTTTATTCAACACATGAATATTCTTTATTTTCCAAATTGGAATAAGGCCCAATCAATTACCGTATAATGTTAATTAATAGGTTCCCTACAACACATGTATATAATAGCAACGATAAATAATCAACCATCATCCAGAGTACACCACACAACTGCATAAGCATTAAATATAAATAATTAATGCTTACACGGTCTGTCAATCAATCGATCGACATACAACTATATAATTGGGATTACTGTACACCAAATATAATCCCAACACCCGTGTGGGGTTTCAAATCAACAAACACAGATTTTTATTTGTGCAGTTGGCCGATGTGTAAAATTTATCGTCCCAATCAATATCAGTCAAATGGGTGTACATAAGCAAACCGTCCGATTTGTTTATAAATATTTATTTTATATAAACTTTAAAAATTATATTTTTAACTATAAAATATTTATTCATTCCACATCACACAATAAAATTTCACAACACATCAATCAAACAAACTAGTCATCCATGGTCTGTGGACGACGGGTGTAATGACCCGGATTTTTCGAACAATTTAGTTTAAATATTTAATATGGTCTTAAATATTGTGATTGATAATATAAATCGATATATGATTTTATTTTGAATATATATATTATTATTTAATCTGAAAAAATTATAATAATACGAGGATCTGAATTTAATTTAATTCAAAATTTATACTGGAATCAAAATGATTTATATGAATTTTATTTGAATCAAAAACGATAATAATAATTTATTATCTAGAAAATGATTTGTTCTGAATTTAAATTATATTGTATTAATTCAATACGGTATATATGTTCAAATTAAATTTCAGAATATATATTATTCAGTTCAGAATAGCGTTATAATATTAAATGACAGTGGTTACGTTAAAATAGCGGTTCGTTTGTGAACCCTGAGATATTTTAATGGATAAGAACGAAATCAAAACGAAGAATCAAATCAGTATCTATTTAAAAAGAAAAAAATATTTTTAAATCAAATAAAATTAATTAAAAATCAAATCGTATTTAATTTTGTGTACTTCCATTTGTACCCTACGCACATGTAATTCCTTCATGCTGAAGTATTTACCATCTATAAATCGCGACTACCTTCTGCTCCTTTTCCTCTTCTCAAATCAAAAGCCGTGATTTCTCCCTTCATAATAAATCGAAACCCGTCCATTGATTCTTCAAAATCGCTCCATTCCTCGTTCTGCTGTAATTGGAAATCGAATCAAACTATGTAATCTCCAATCCCCAATTCCATTTCATTTTCGTTCGTCATTTTAAGGATCCGAAACCAAAATCGAGTAAAACTATAATCATTTGAAGCAGTGTAAAGCTCAATGTCAGTATGGATCGCATCGATCTCTGGTGAAGTTAAGGGGTTCGGGAATAACCAGTCTTGGGGTCAAGATCAGCCCAGAAGCTATCGCGATAGGGGGATGAGGGCACTTGCGACTTGCGGAAATCAAAGTCGCAATTCATTTTCATCACATCTGAGATGCGAGTGTGTGAGGAAAGGTTGTAATCTCTTGTCAGTATTCTGGTAGTCACGACGGAAAGGGGAAGCTCGCTACTAAGGGGATGCGTGAGTTCTAGGCGGATGTCAAGTAGGTTGAAGGGGGTATTGCAATCAGGTAGACATGGCTTTCATTACTGTGAGCATTGAATAGTGCGATGTTGTTAAAGACGTTTAAAGCCCTAAAAAATGAACTAGGGTTCATGCTCCAGCTTGGTTCGGGGAAAAGCAATGGAATTTGGGGAATTTTTGGTGCTCGAGAGTGAGGATGACAGGGAGGAGTTGTTGCGTGCTTAGATAAAAGCTACAGGCAATTCATTTTTCCAGAGAAGAAGAGTGATTTGGATTAAGATTGAAATGAAAACCGATGGCAATGGATTTTTATTCGTGAAGTCTACACTATGGAATTTTAGCGCTGATCGAATTAATGGCAAGACAGCAAGGTATTTTTTTAGAATTTGAATTATATAGAATAATTTATTTTGATAAATGGTAGTTAATCAATAAATTAAATAAATAATCATAGGTACGTGGCAGATTCAGTTGAAATAAATCAAGACAATTCGTTGATGCAACGATAATGGAATATTTGACAAATAAAATCATGGTGAGTAAATCTCACTCACCTCTTTACTTAGAAATATTTTTATTCATTAAAAATAATTGTTTGTTGCTTGTTTGAATGCTTTCTGGTTGTTTAAATATATTAGTTATTTAGGGTTGACTATTATATATATTAGGTTGATGATTGGATTGTTCCCGCAGTGTCATTAGCGGACGCCCGTAGTTTCATAGTGGATGATTTCCCTATGCGCCCCCACAAATATATATTAGTGGATGATCTTCATACCGTGATATCCTGCCTCGAAGCATGATGGGTATTTCTATGTTGACTAACATCTGTGGATGCAGGAAAACAGGTTGGAGGAATTCGACTGGATTCCTCAAAAATATGTTATGTGTTTGTTCATTTGTTTGCATATATACTGCAATAAATGATGTGTTAGAAAACCTGAAATAAATTATTGGTTGTTTGGTGTTTAAATATCACTGGGCCTAAATGTTGACATTTTAAAATATCGTTAGAAGGAAATTTCCAGGGTTAAAAAGGGAAATTCTATTTTTAATAAAATAGAATTTGAAATTCAAATAGAATAGAAATATTAACTTGTTTTAAAGAATAAAAACAAGTAGTTCATTTATAAACGAAGTTTATAAATAAAGTGAAATTAGTTATCAGTGGATAATTCAGAAAATAGAAATACAAGTGTGACTTTGGGAAGGGAAATATATTTTTCCAAAGAAGAAATATTTTATTTGAAAACGAGACTTGGTTAAAAATGGTGTTTGTAAATAGAAAGGTGGAAAAAAATTTCATTTGGATAATTTAAATTCAAATGTGAATTTAAAATAAGAACTTAGAATCGTTTTAAATAATAAACGATTAACTTTATTCGGATATCTGGAATATAAGTGAAGTTGAATAAATCCTTAGGATTTATGTTTAAAATTCGACTATGTCGGATTTAAAAAAAAAAGATTATTCCTAGACAAGATATTTAAATTTAATTTAAATAGAAACCGAGACAGGACATGAAAATAGGTTCTATATTTATATAGATAAGTTAAATAAAGGGAATACTCCAAAATGAGATTTTGGTATTAAATAGATTTCGAAATATACTTGTTTAAGTAAAACAAGGAAATTTATAAAATGGTGTTTATAAATAAAATGAACAAATTATATAGAGATAATTTGAATATAGAAATTCAAATGGAATTTAAATATAGAGTTTTAATATAGAAATTCAAATGGAATTTGAATATAAAATTTGAATAAAGAAAATTCAAATAGAATTTGAATATAGAAATTTAAAATAGAAAGTTGAAATCATTTCAAAATGGGAACGATGAAATATATTTCTTAATACGTATTTTTAAAAAAATCCAAAGGATTTATAATTTGTCAAAGGAATTGGAATTAAATATAGAAGATTGAGTATAATTAAATTTATTACTAAGTAAGGAAAATTCGAAGATTATAAATAATCAAAAGTATCAAATTGAATTTGGAAAATTTGTTTAATATATATTAAAATATATTAGAATGGAGTTGAAATTATTATAAACGAAGTTTAAATGTTTTTTTATATATATATAAATATAATTAAAACGAACTCGCCGCAGCGCTGCAGTTCGTAAATTGGTGTTTCGAACTTCAATTGATTATACAGAACTCAATTTAAGACGAAACTCTGTAAAACAAGAATCGTTAGGACCAATTGAATAACAGTTTTCTAATGGAAGAGAAAAATCTGGATTTCGTCGAATAAATTTCGAGTTATGTCAAAATCAAATTTTCAGAAAAACAGCGCTATAACGATTATAAAACTATAACGGTTTATTTAAATAAATTAAAGGATTTTAAAAGAATAAAATCCAAATTTCTATTTAGAAAATTTCAGATTTGAGTTGTAAAATATATCTGAACTCAAGTGGAGTAGTGGATTGATTTTTGAAAACAAAAAAAATTAGATTTTTAATTATTAAATAAAATTATCTAATTTGAATAAAAATTAGTTAATGAAATTTTGAATCAAAATTGGACTTTGAATAAGTGAACTGGATTTGTAAATTCATATCTGGAATCGAATATTTGAATTTGAGTTGAAAATGACATTTGATTGTTTTATAAACAAGTTAAATTATAATTGAACGTGATATGTTCAAATAGAAAGTGAAATAGGCAAAAGAGTTAATCAAAGAATAAATTAGCGAATCAAGTTTAAAATGACTGGATTGAGTTGTAATAAATTGGGAATGGATAGATATGTGTTAGGTAGGTATGGAATGAAGTATATGAAGTATATGAAGAGATATATTGAAATGCCCGACAAAAAGGTACACATTTAAATTCCATATGAGGTTTTATGCGCCGTATCGGCAAGCCGCTTGGCTTTTTCTTTTTCTTTTTAATTGGAGAGGCCAGTATGGCGGTTTGGGGATTTTCCCGATGCTCCAGGTACAAAGGTGGTTATGGCGATTTTTTCTGGAAATTTAAGGAGTTAGAATATTTTTTAGAAAATTTGATTGTTAGAAATCAATGTATCGATATATATAGAATTCGATAAGTAAATGAACTTAAAAATAGAATGTTATAAACAAAAAGGAAATCTATGATTAAATCCGGTAAAAATAGAAAGAGAAGCGTGTAGGTGTTTAGAAATGGATAATTGGTTTTTATGGTGTTGATTATTCGAGAATAATGGTCTTGTCTATTTTGAAGTTAAGGATGTTTTCAATCAAGGTCTGAGAGGTAATTTTTCCCCAACTCGATTGATTTCACCTTTAACCGATAAATAGCAAAGATCCAGTCTTGAAGATCAATGGTTGAATAAAAGATAGTTAAATGAAATATTTTGGGTTGTTTGTAACGAAGTTTTACACAACACTCGTTTTAACCCAAATAAGTAGAATTTTGGAAATATAATAATATATATTTCCTGAGAATAGAATTAAATGAGTCGAGCAAGAGATAAGTAATTGGGAAGTTTCCAATTATAATTAAAATATATATTCTAAGTATAGGAAATAAAGGAGTCGATATATGGGAATGTTTTCCAAATAGCGTAAGAGGCCAAGAAGAATATTGAAAATATTTGGCTAACAAAAATTGATAAGGAAATGGAGAAGTGATTTAATGAATAAAAATATTAATTAAGAGGCCCAGTGATTTGTTTGATGCTTGAATGGATGTTTGTTTTTCTTCGATAGTTAAATAACCGACTATCGAAGTGTTTGCCAATATCGTTGTCAATATGGAGAGGCTGGTTGGATTATTATCTGTGAACCACTCCGTGTTGGCAGTAGCGTTGTAAATTAGATTATATGAAGATAATCGAAGATAGAGTAAAGTGCAAGGGCTTTTTCTATTAATAGAAATTGTGCCTTCGGTTTCGTTCAATCCTAGAACGAACGTAAATGGATGAATGTCTGACAGGGTATTTCCAATGATCGAATATGTTGGTCTGTATAAATATACATGGTGGCAACGGATTTATTCCCTTAGCATAATATCCAGAATATATTTGTGCAAATCAACTAGTGATTAACGGATCTGACAATGTGGCATTCAAAGTGATTGTGCTATCAATGAATAGAAAGTAATCGTAGCCTCAGGCCTCAACAACTGGGAAATGACAAAAATCGGGCAGGCAGCATGGCTATGTGGGTCGCTCCTATGTGGGTCGCTCCCATTAGGGTGTATAATCACCTATCTAGAGAAATTCTTTTACTTCTTTAATCTATCAATGCTGTCCCATTCAGGAAACAGTTGCTGATCCCAACCGTTGGTGATATACATTCGATACACTCAAGCGAATTGAGTGGTCGGTCATGTGTGGGCCGGGTTGCAAGACGTTCTTGTTGAACCCCAGTGTATCCCCTCTAGAGTACACTGATCGGAAGGTAGTTCTATACCTGGTCATGTTGGAAATCCAGTCCCCAATAAGCGCCCTGCGGTTTTTGATTTTATATTATATATGGAGCGTGAGATGCAAGCGTTCCGCTAGATTGTTATTTATTTGATTTAAACACTATTATAATATCACTGGATTTGCGTATCAAAGTGTTTTGGGTTATAGTAATGTAAAACCCGTCCATGTTTATGAGTGGGCTGGTCTTATTATCATCCTTTCTTTCGAAAGGATTTTGAAAGTTGAACAAATGGTTGGAGTTTACTCACACCAGTCCTATGACTGACCTAGAGTTTATTTTGTTTGTTTTCCCTAAAATCTTGGGTGCCCAAATTTGTACGGGCAGCCAAGTAGTCGAGATTTTACAGATTCACTTGGAAGAGCTGGAAGCAGGAAGCTTCACTAGTTAGCTATAGACTATCATATATTCCGATGTGTACCATGTTTGTATCTGGAAACAGGTGTTTATAACTGTTCCAGAGATAGCTGTTGTGCTCTGATGATGGTATGTATATACAGTTACTGATTTGTATTTCAAAAGTTATGTTATTTAATATATTTTATTGGGTCCACTGTGAGATTTGTGTTCTTCGTTTTCTTCTATTCTAATATTTCTTTCTTTCTATTTCTCATCCTCTAACTTCTTACTAATAATGATTCGTATTTCTGTGCAATTTGGGTTGGACGTGTGGTGTTATTAGTCAACTCAGATAGTACGGATTTGCGGGCCGTTACAACAGGTGTCGGGTGCTGCTAAGCACTGTCTGCATCCTAGTATATATTTTAACTAGAAAATAAATTAAAAGTGAGAAGTTTCACTGAGGGTTCCACTCCTCCGTGCTTTCCTTCTGAACTGTTCGGGTTTCGTTTTGATTTCAGTTGATACCATCCCATCTTCTCCCGCTGTTCACAGTAAAAATCATATTTTTATCGCTTCATTCCAATAAATAAAAATCATATTTTTATTTCTACTTCATATACTTTTTTCAACGCTTCTTCCTGTATAAAAATTATATTTTTATATTTCTATTTCTTATATAAAGATCGAATTTTTATTTCGCTATCACATGTATAAAAATTCCGCCTTTCTATATATAAAAATATCGACTTCTTGTATAAAAAATATCGTCTTTACTACGATAAAAATCTAATCTTTACTATGATAAAATCCTATTTTACACACATAGAAAAATCATATCTTTCTATTTTTAAAACCCAAGATATTTTTATTTTTAAATCAAAGATATTTTTATATTATTTTAAAATCAAAGTATATTTTTATCTTAAAACTCAAGTAATATTTTCACTTCTAAAAACCATGTTTATTTTCACTTCTAAAAAACCTGTTTAATTTATATTTCTAAAAACCATGTTTATTTTATATATATATATATATGTATATATATATATTGTTAAAATCAATTCTTGTTCAAAGATGTTTATATGATAAAACTAATATTTTTAAACAAAGCCATTTTGTTTTATAAACAAACTGATTTTATATTTTATAATAATATACATATAATCTCTGCTATTTATATTTTAAAACAACGACATTTTTAAAACCATGATATATATATATATTTAAATTAACAACTTTAATCTCTAAATTAATTAAACTAACTAAATAATTAATTATAACTTAATTAGCCACTAATATAGGTTTAACAGTCAAAACCTTTCCCTTTGCCCGTCGTTCTACAGGAACCGCTTCACCCAAAGAAACCCATCATCGAATTCAAGTTGGCACCACTGCTCCTCCTACCAGCATCCGGGCGTCGATCTGACATGAGCACACGACAGCCCTTCTCACGTGCTCCCTCTGCCACCAGCACAGTGGAGTCCGATGAATCCTAGCGCTGCGAAAACTACTCCAAACCGGCTGAGTTTGAGCCGCGAAATCGAACAGTACACGCGATGATTTTTGATCATACCTTCATGGAATTTTAGATCTTGGAAAGCATTACAAATTTCATGTAATAAGCGATTGAAGTTATTTGTTGGATTGAATGATTTTGGGGGATAATTTCTGGAGCTTCTTCCGCTATATAACGAGATGGAGGTGGGCTTTGACGAGTTGACCGCGGAATTAATCGTTTGACCATTTTCCTAAGGTTTGACCCTTTTTATAAAAGTTATTTAATATTATTAAATTCGCAAAAAAGGAGATTTTGCATACGAACCCCAAATCAAACCCAACGACTGTCGCTTCTAGCTAATTACCGCCATTCCGAACGCAATGGGATATGTTTCGTAACCCAATACAGCTATTATGATCAGTTTTCATTTAAATTAACATTTAAATCCTTATATTGAATTTTAAACATATATTTTAATTTACTGGAGTCACATACAGACTTTAAGAACTCCAGAAAAATTATTTCTAGCTTCGTATTGACGATACAGTCCTACCAAAACTAATTTCGTCAAATTTGAAGACCGTTTGAAAAATGGTCGTTTTCTATTCGATCGAAATTGACTGAAACTTTCAAAACACGTTTTCCTTCGCCACGCTCACACATTGATTCAGAAAATTACGAATTTTGGAATCTAGCAATAACTTGACATCCCGGATCCAATAAAAGTGGTTTCGTCGAAAACGAAGGTTGTTTGCAAAATCGCTATTTTTAAGGGCTATATTTTCATAGCGACTATTCTGAATTTTCAACTGGACGTAACTTTTGATTCCCACTATGAATTTTTAACTTTTCGGATTTGTTGGAATGATATTCTCAGATAGATTCTAATATTTTTGGTTTCGCTAAAATCCAGTTTATTTTGAATCCTGTACATTCATTTGAACTTTGAAATCAAATTTTCGAACTACCGCGCCATTTTCAATTCCTTTTATAATTAAAATAAAATATTTATATTCTAACGACGATTCAAATAAATATATACGTTCTATTTCTATTCAAAATAAATTTCTCGTCCTTATTATTTAAAATAAATAATTTTAAATAATCAAAATTCATCAAAATTGCCAAAATAAAATTTTTAAATTGGCTCAGATTTCCAGGTTATTACAATCTCCCCCACTTAAAACTTTTCGTCCCCGAAAAGGAACGAAGCTGAAAGTCGTTTTACAAATCAACTCAACTTTCATTATTTTCATTATGGCTTAAGTTCTTCAACTTTTCAGTTTCTAAGAACTTTTCAAATTTTTCAAAAATTTGGCTAATATCCTAAATTTTCGAAAAATTTCGCCATAACCTCCCCTGCATCGGGAGCTTCAGGATATTTCAAATAGCCTCCCATGGCCCTCACCAATCAAAAAAGAAAAAGAAACAGCTAAGTGGCTAGCCAATCGACTCATAAAATCATCAAAAACCCAAGAAATACAATAAACATGTACCTATTTGTCGGGCAAACAATTTTATTCCTCTTCTCTAGCCTCCTTGCTATGACCTGTTCAATATAAGTACATGTATATGCATGCAAATGCGACTAATTTTCAATACAACTCACTATTTGATCGATTTGGCTAAATGGTTCAAATTTTAATTAATCAACCGATAATCAAACAACATAATCAGCAATCAATTTTTTGATTATCATTTCAAACTCATACTTTGATATATAGTCAAAAATCACGTCATTGATGCCAAGTCACAACAATATATTCTAACTATATTTTGGCTCTCACAACAGTCTAATGGAAATATATAGAGATCCCACTTTCGAAACTTGAACATAAATGCACTGATAATGCAGCTGCTATCATCAGTGTCATCTCTGGGCGACTAGAGTGTGATTCTATATCTACCCAATATATTAAAACTTCGAATACCCGTGGATCAGACGTATATGCAAAATCTTTATATATTGGATTTTCCAAATTCAATACAAATAAATATTCAAATACGTTGAATAAGGTTTAAATTTTCAAAACAAAATTTGTTTTCAATTTTATTTTCAAAACATCACTCTTCACACTCGTTCTAGGATACTACTGATCCCATCTCTAACGAGTCATTCTTACTGGATATTACTAATCCAATCTCTGATGAATTCTTTCGTTCGGTTCTAATGTGTCTTATTCTCCGAGCTCTGTAAACCAAAGCTCTGATACCAAGCTGTTACGACCCGAAATCCCCCTTACGGGAAATCGCGGATTATATGGAGGACAAGACGAATCAGAACACAAACAGAAGAACATTTCATTGCTTATTACAACAATTCATCAGAATACAAGAATATACAGGGTATGAATAAATATTATACATCATAAAATATCAGAGATTCAAATACATTTCTGCAGCAGAAAAATAATACAAAACATAACTGAAAGAGATATACAGATACAGAGCTTTCCGAATATTATCCCAACTGTAAATCAAGATCCTGTGAATATAAATCTGCAAAACCGAAACTACTAGCTGCCCGTGTCAAAATAAGGGCATCCAGAGTATAGGTTAAAACAATAAACTCCAGGTCAGTCATGGGACTGGTATGAGAACTAAAACAGTTATTTAGAGCTTTACTTTAAATCAGATATATCAAGGGACCACGCCGTATAACACGGAACGGGTTTCCTCCCAAGAATACCAGTGCATATAACAAAACCGCGCAATGCTTTTTAGAAAAATGAAGCTATTATAATACCCAGGTCCCATCACACAATGCAACACAAGCCGGAGGATAGGGTTTTCCCTTATAATAGCCAAACATGCTTGGTACGTTAAAAACAAATCATTTGATACTATTATAAGTGTATAGTGTCAAAACAATTTCAATCATAAATATCAATCATAGACGGCATGGGTACCATATATCATGTCACCATACTAGGCTCTACAATCAAAACCGCAAATGTCACGTATTGGAAGTTGGGTTTCCATCTGTGAACCGAGGCAAAAGATTGTCCTCTACCGATTCGAGACTCTCTATCCCGAGCCTCAGGACCTAGACACAGGTGAGCCCTTGGATCGTCAGGGCCGATCCACCGATGTGGATTAAAATGCCTGAACATTGCGTTTCCTCGCCCTTTGGGGCGTAAATGAGCCAAATGACTCCATCGGCTCCACATAGTCACTAATATATCCGAGGCGCCTTGCAATCCAATAACCACACAGGTGAAAATAATATAAATGTCAGGGCTTGTAGGTCACTGACACCACCCTAGCTAGAAGGAAACGCATGCTCTCCCTGGGGTCCTCTCCCGTTTCTGGTTCACAACCGCGGTGTGAGGCTAGCGAATTAACGCTACACAAAGCTATGCCACACGGGACGTGCTTTGATTATCAACCACAAGACACAACCTTTCAACAAAAGCCTTGATCATTTGCCACTTAGGCATGCCACACAGGCAATTCACTCTATGCGATTAATATCCATCAATATGTAACCTCTGAGCTCGTACGTCTCAGAGAAGGGCGTTAAGCAAGAGAATAAATTCTCCCCCGCCAAACAAATATATATTTAATAGAAATCAATCACACAGAATAAAATCCAATGTCACACACACAGTCCATTTACAAGTTCTTTCTGGGTCTGAACGAAACCGGAGGCACCTTGTACCTCGCATATCCATCGATCTCAAGTACGTCTATACGATCACCAACTGATTCCCTCCTCTTGGGTGTACAGCCCAATCAAGATCATCGGTAATTATCCAAACAATGTGAAGACCTCCAGTCTTCGAACACCGTCTTCATCCTTGACACATCGTCGAATCAGTTATTCAGAATGGGATAAACCCGGTCTTTCTGAATAACTCGCGTATATAATAAACAAGTGTTACACAAACACAACATACGCCTCATTCCAATTCAGTATATACTTTTATTCAAATATTCTTATTCTTTGGGAAAGGTTCCCATTAATTTTATCAAAGATAAATTCTTTAAATTTATTCTTTAATCTTATTTTGAATATCAATTCAATACCAAATTATGGTTTATCCAAACTAGTCGGGATTAACGAACCTTACCTAAGTAATCATTTGTTTTAATTTTTCCCCATCCCAACCTATTCGTCCCATGAAATAAAACTGGTAATATTTCATATCTAACACCACGGTGTTATCGGTAATTCAATTACCATTTCACGTTCAAATCTAATTAAAGACTTAACTATCGCCTGGAGCAAAATTGGTGATACTCCATTCCCGATCATTTCAATCTAATTAAAGATTCATTAAAACTCCACTTGGTTTTAATCTTCCCAAAAATCAATATTAATGATTGTTTAACTTGGGAAATCATATCCGGTCTTTAACTGGGTTAAAGAACCAATGCCATTTAAAACACGGTTCGTGATAAACCCAAAATCACATTCCATTATATCAGTCTCTAACCGTAAATTAGCAAGTGAACAATCCCCTAAGTAATAACCCCGAAGGCCAAAACCGACATCAGATCAATACCCAGGAAACCATTCAACTTAACTAATCGTCAGTTAGTTTCTGATTTTCTTAACTCCATTAGGTCTAAGAATGGTATTATTAAAGATACCGTTCACGACAACCCAAATCCCATTTGATATTAAATACAAGGCTCTGAATAGAAAATATATCGGCTTATATTCAATATCAAATTCTATGACCAACAAATATCGTATTTGAAATAATGATAAAAATATATCTTTGAAATCTCCATAACAATATCTGTATAATCACGAAATCCAACATCGAAATATTCCAAAGACAATTTCGATTCAAATCCATTCCAGTTCAATTATTGGAAATTCTGGTTACTTTTAAAACCCTTTCAAATCCAATTTATTTATTTTAAAAATAAATGGATTATAATTCTAGTTCAAAACTAGTTCATTTCAATAAAAATCTATTTTTAGCTTTTCAAATATGGAGTTTTTCATCCTAATTCTTTCCAAATCATTTCTTATGATTTTACACTAATTATTACTATTTTTAATAATTTTATCAAAGCCCGTACAGTCGATTTCCATCAACGGCCATCGAACTACACTTACAACGACCTTTTCCAAATTTGATTTGGATATAATTCCAAATTCAACCGTTAGATTTCAAATCTCTAATACTCATTAGAAAGATCTTTTCGATACGAACCCAATGGTTCCGGTTTTAGGAGAATCTGACGGTCGAATCTCCCGTAATATCCATTCGAAGTCAATGGTCGAAATTCGCGAACTGCCGCAGCGTGACGCAATCTATTCAGGCCATTATATATATAATATATATATTTCGTTGATTTCCTTTTAAAACATATTTTATAAATCGTTTTAAATTCGTTTTCAAAATGATCTCAACTTCATATTCAATTTCAAATCAAAATTGAATATTCCATATTATCGATATATAAATGATAGTATTTTCAAAATGTTATATTTTGAAATCAATTCCTTTTCGATATTCATTATAAAAATGAATAAAATTGATATATATATCGTTCACATCAAAACGGCACATATCTAATCAACACGGCTTTATATATTTCAATAACTTCGTTATTCTATTCAAAACATGAATATTTTCTTCAACACATGAATTTTCTTTTATTCAACACATGAATATTATTTTTATTCAACACATGAATATTCTTTATTTTCCAAATTGGAATGAGGCCCAATAAATTACCATATAATGTTAATTATATGGGTTCCCTACAACACATGTATATTATAGCAACGATAAATAATCAACCATCATCCAAAGTGCACCACACCACTACATAAGCATTAAATATAAATAATTAACGCTTACACGGTCTGTCAATCAATCGATCTACATACAGCTATATAATTGGGATTAGTATACGCCAAATATCATCCCAACACCCATGTGGGGTTTCAAATCAAGAAACACATATTTTTATTTGTGCAGTTGGGCAATGTGTAAAATTTATTGTCCCAATCAACATCAGTCAAATGGGTGTACATAAACAAACCGTCCGATTTGTTTATAAATATTTTTTTATATAAACGTTAAAAATTATATTTTTAACTATAAAGTATTTATTCATTCCACATCACACAATAAAATTTCACAACACACCAATCAAACAAACAAGTCATCCATGGTCTGTCGACGACGGGTGTCAGGTGCTGCTAAGCACCGTCTGCATCCTAGTATATATTTTAACTAGAAAATAAATTAAAAGTGAGAAGTTCTCACCGAGGGTTCCACTCCTTCGTGCTTTCCTTCTGAACTGTTTGGGTTTCGTTTTGATTTCAGTTGATACCATCCCATCTTTTCCCGCTTTTCACAGTAAAAATCATATTTTTATCGCTTCGTTCCAATAAATAAAAATCATATTTTTATTTCTACTTCATATTTTTTTTTTCATCGCTTATTCCTATATAAAAATTATATTTTTGTATTTCTATTTCTTATATAAAGATCGAATTTTTATTTCGCTATCACATGTATAAAAATTCCGCCTTTCTATATATAAAAATATCGACTTCTTATATATAAAAATATCGACTTCTTATATATAAAAATATCGTCTTTTCTACGATAAAAATCTAATCTTTACTATGATAAAATCCTATTTTACATACATAGAAAAATCATATCTTTCTATTTTTAAAACCCAAGATATTTATATTTTTAAATCAAATATATTTTTGTTTTATTTTAAAATCAAAGTATATTTTTATCTTAAAACCCAAACTATATTTTCACCTATAAAAACCATGTTTATTTTCACTTGTAAAAACCCTGTTTATTTTATATTTCTAAAAATCATGTTTATTATATATATATTTAAAATCAATTCTTGCTTAAAGATGTTTATATAAAAAAACTAATATTTTTAAACAAAGCCATTTTATTTTATAAACAAGCTGATTTTATATTTTATAATAATATACATATAATCTCTGCTATTTAAATTTTAAAACAATGACATTTTTAAAACCATGATATATATATATATATATATTAAAATTCACATCTTTAATCTCTAAATTAATTAAACAAACTAAATAATTAATTATAACTTAATTAGCCACTAATATAGGTTTAAAAGTCTAAACCTTTCCCTTTGCCCGTCGTTCTACAAGAACCGTTCCTCCCAAAGAAACCCATCATCGAATTCAAGTTGGCACCGCCGCTCCTCCCACCAGCATCCAGGCGTCGATCTGACATGAGCACACGACAGCCCTTCTCACATGCTCCCTCCGCCACCAGCACGGTGGAGTCCGATAACCCCTGGCGCCGCAAAAACTACTCCAAACAGGCTGAGTTTGAGCCGCGAAATCGGATAGTACACGCAATGATTTTTGATCATACCTTCGTAGAATTTTTGATCTTGGAAAGCATTACAAATTTCATGTAATAAGCAATTGAAGTTATTTGTTGGAGTGAATGATTTTGGGGGATAATTTCTTGAGCTTCTTCCGCCGTATAACGAGATGGAGGCGGGCTTTGAGGAGTTGACCGCGGAATTAATCGTCTAACCTTTTTCCTAGGGTTTGACCCTTTTTATAAAAATTATTTAATATTATTAAATTCGCGAAAAAGGAGATTTTGCATACGAACCCCAAATCAAACTCAACGACTATCGCCCCTAGCTAATTACCCCCATTCCGAATGCAATGGGATATGTTTTGTAACCCAATTCGGCTATTACGATCAGTTTTCATTTAAATTAAGATTTAAATCCTTATATTGAATTTTAATTGTATATTTCAATTTACTGGGGTCACATACGGACTTTAAAAATTCCAGAAAAAATATTTCTAGCTGCGCATTGGCGATACGGTCCTACCAAAACTAATTTCGTCAAATTTGAAGACCGTTTGAAAAATGGCCATTTTCTGGTCGATCGAAATTGACTGAAACTGTCAAAACACGTTTTCCTTCGCCATGCTCACATATTAACTCAGAAAATTATGAATTTTGGAATCTAGCAATAAGTTGACATCCCGGATCCAACAAAAGTGGTTTCGTCGAAAATGAAGGTCATTTGCAAAATCGCTATTTTTAAGGGCTATATTTTCATAGCGACTATTCTGAATTTTCTACTAGACGTAACTTTTGATTCCCGGTATGAAATTTTGATTTTTTGGATTCACTGAAAAGATATTCTCAAATAGATTCTAGTATTTTTGGTTTCGCTAAAATCCGGTTTATTTTGAATCCTGTACATTCATTTGAACTTTGAAATCGAATTTTCAAACTACCACGCCATTTTCAATTCCTTTTATAATTAAAATAAAATATTTATATTCTAACGACGATTCAAATAAGTATATACGTTCTATTTCTATTCAAAATAAATTTCTCATCGTTATTATTTAAAATAAATCATTTTAAATAATCAAAATTCAACAAAATTGCTAAAATAAAAATTTTTAATTGGCTCAGATTTCCGGGTTATTACATCAACAGTCTTGTTTTTCGGGTTATTTTACAGTATTACTTCGTAATGTCCTCGTCTAATGCAAGTAAAGGGGTGGGGCATCACAGCTTGGTATCAAAGCCGATCCTCGAAACAACATAAATTATTGTGACAATGATCAAGTCCTAAGTCCTTCTTAGGATTTGTGCTATAGGTTTTAGTTTGGGTCTTGAATGTCATTCTATCCTATCTTGAGTTAAGATTCCTTGTTTGTTGAATCGAATTTATTCGAGTTCATCCCAAGAATAAGATTTTCTTTCTTTCTTTCTAAAGGAAGGTAAATGTCGAGATGTACCCGCACGAACGTCGGTCAATCTAGTGCCCCTCCTACGGTGAATACTAATGATAGCTCAACAACTTCTTTATTTGATGACTACTGCCCAAGCGATAGGAACCCCTTTAGTTTTTCTAGTTTGTATTGCGATTTTGCTAAACATGGTGGAAAATCTTTCAAGGTTCAAAAAGCATTATGCAAGGCCAAGCATGGATTAAATCAAGCGACCGCATATTTTCTTGCATGACTCTTGTGGACTTGCATCGAGTTCAGGTGGAATTAAGTTTGTGGTTGATTGGTATGAGCTCATGACATCCAAAGTTCAGGAAGCAGATCTGACTTGGAAGCAATTTCAAGAAAGGTTCGAAGAGAAGTTCGTGCCCGAGGGCGAGAAAGTATCGTTGTCCCGACGTTTTATAGACCTTGTCCAAGGCAAATCTTCTATAGCAGAGTACGCCGCATCTTTCGATTCTCTCTCCAAATATGAACTTGATTCTGTTAATGCCCAAAGGAAAAGAATCATAGATTTTTATATGGACTTAATAAAATCTCAGGAAGCCCTTTTTTCTTAAGTTTGTTGAGCCTTTCAATGAACTTGGGGATATCGCGATTCGGCTTGAGGAAGCCGATAAGGAGAGCGAAGTTGAGGTGGAGGACTCTAAGAAGAATTTTAAAGAGAAAAGAAAATTCAATGACAAGTCCATATCTTATTCTAATAAGTTGGTTGAGGAGAATATTTCAATTGTGGATCAAAGGACCATTACACTAGCAATAACCTAATCCCTTCATTTATGTCACGAAAACTTGTTGTTACTTATTCTTTGGATGTTTTGTGTTTCGATGCTCGCACATGTTCTAATCATTTCAAATATCTTTTTTATAAAATATGGAACCATAGCTTCTTTATTATTAGATTTTTCTATTGTGTTGAACTACGGGAAAGCATTAATAAAGTACCTTACTTTGTTAATGGTAAGTTGACTCTATTGAAGAAATAGAATAAATCTTGATGGATATTATGAAGACAATGTTGTTTCAAGAAAAATACAATGCACAAGAAAATATTCCAATTTAGAGTGAATCGTTGCATAACTCAAGTAATACCATATATGAGAAAAAGAAATAACTACGTAAGAGAAACTATCTATGTTTATTGATGCCATAATCAAGATGATAAGATACTGGCATGAAGAGAAATAACTATATATGAGAAATAGAAATAGCTTCATTATCAAGAAGGTATGATGTTGGTGCTATGATTAAAGCTAAGGACGTTATAGGAAAGAAAAATGTTACGTTAGCCTTTTCTGTCAGGTCCATGCTAGTGTCACCTTTAATTTATGTTTTGCAAATAAATATAAATAAATTAAGGCTCTTTTATTACTAGGTTAAAAGTCAAAAGTAATTAAGATATAGGTCTGAAATTCGTGTGCATTTTATGGGTTATAAAATCAATTGATCTAATGACTTTGTGTCAACAACTGCCTATGAAGACAAACTTGTATAAATTATCCGAAAAACTGCATTTTAGCTTTAAACCTATATGTTTTTGTGGAAATAAATGGAAAACAAATCAAGTAGTAAATATTCATTTTGGAAACCTTAATTTTTGGGTTTTCAGTCAAGTAAGAGTGCACATGACGCATGTATATTCCAAAAACTGGCCATTTTCAAAAATAAAGTTACCATATAATGTAGATTTTTTTCTTTGGTGTTTTGGAGAATAATGTGAGCACTTCATTCTTCCGTCGGCTCACTAATCAATTCATCGTCCAATCTATCTTTTTCATTCTCTTTAACATCCATCTGCTCTTCTCATATATTGTAACACTACAAGAATAAATGGCTATTCCAATGGTTCATAGCTTTTGGCGGTCGTCTGAAGCCGTTTGATTATAAACAACGTAGTCCAAAGGTTTCCAAGGGATCTGGCGGACACTTTTCGACGGCTAGAAGCCATTGGAAACCGTTTCAAAGGACCAACTAATAAGCCATTGGAAAAACTGAGTTATTTTTTTATATAGCTGCAAGCCTATTGCCTTCCAACTATCCCAATTCCAATCTACTCGATTTCAAATCCAATTCCAATCTGATTCTAAAAAATTTCACACATATATACCATAAACATTATAAAAAACCAACTTAAATCAAAAGTACATCAATATTAACAAAGCAAACCATACAAACGTCTCAAAAACAAACACATCAACATTACATGTCTACAATCCGTACCAATATATACAAACCATCAAAATATATCATCACCATCAAAACAAACCATCCAAATGTACCACCCACTCAGTACCAATATATACTACATCAAAACAAATCATTGCCATCTCCAAACCAAACACAGAAAAAACATACCTCAAGCTTCATCATGCTCATCGCCTTCGGAAGAAGACGTTGAAGGAAAAATACATGATTGTGCACATACTCCGCAACCTTTTGATTTAGCTCCTCAATCTGTATAGCCTGCAGACGATTCTGATCCTGCAGCTGCTAAATCATGGCTCACATCTCCTTAATTTCTGCTTTGTCTTGGGACTCCTGAGTTTGTCGAATATGCAAATAGAATGAATACAAAAAAGGTTATGTCAGCATATAAAATATTATAATATTTTTTATTTAAAATCTAATTTGTTATATGTATTCAAATGTTAATTACCGTCAGGCTACCAAATTCATGACGCCTGCTTTGCTGCGACGGATCCATAACAACATCAATTAGGTTGTCTTCTTCCTCCACCGTCAACTCATCACTACTAGACTCCTCAAGAGCATGAGCCCGAACCTCCTGAAACTTTGCATGCAAAAAACAATTTCAGTTGAAAAATAATAGAATGTTGATTTTATTTTACATTATCTAGTAGTTAATAAACTAATCGATATCCCACTGATAAGTCACGTTGCTAGCCTCGTCTACATGCTTGGATGTGTGGACATGAGTAAATACATCCATATAGGACACAGGATGTCTAGAGCTTTTCCTGTGATTGATAATTTGGATAATTTAATTCCATAAAGTTAATTACTGAACCGATCAATATACAAATGTAATAATTGACAAATTTACGAAGTCCTCGCGGTGATGCTGGAAAGACCTGGATCCTCCGAGATTTTTTACAGGATTCTTGTTCCTGTTCGCTGTGTTCCTTGCTAACTCAGCCTGCAAATGTACATTTACTAATTATTTAAAATTGGCAAAAAAATAAATTAGATTCGTTATAGATTTACCTTCAACACATCCGTGTCCCACCACGCATCCATCTTGTTAATCACTCCATCGATCATCCACATTGGTTTCTTCCCCATTTCTTAATCTCATTTATCTTCTCTCTGTAATTCCTAGCGATCTTTGAGTTCCAGTGTCACCGAACTAGGCTCCTGAACATCTACCGCGCCCTATATAATGAGAAAATTTTTCCACCCTCATTTATTCGTATTTAACCAATTTGTACAGTGGTATAAATTTACCAGAAAATCTTGCCAGACAGTCTCTTTAATGGCTTCTGGGACCCTGCTCCACTTAGGCCAGAAATTGCTCATTCTAGCCATATATGCATCCCTATAAATATTTAGAACTGTTTGAAATGGCTCCAACTCAAACTCCCTGCGTTAAATATAAATTAGAACAGTATAGAATAAAGATATATTATATGCAAAAAGTTATATTGTTATGGTGCTTATTTTAATATTTACGTATGGTTAGCCTTAGGGTTCAAGTAAATAACTGGACGAGCTAACTGATCATCACTACCCTCACCGGGATGCCGGGTAATGCTACGTCCTCCAGAGCCAGAGCCTGGACCAGAGCCAGACATAACATACCTGCCGCATAGATATAAAATTGGATTTCAAATACTATGGCATAGTCAAATCATAACAACTGGACAAACCAAATCCGAGCAATTTCCAATTTTTTAATTTATTTGTTTGTTTTGTTTTTGAAAATTATTAACATGCATTGTATTTATGCAAACAAGGTCAACGGTGTAGTCAATCAGTCTAAGCATTCTAAAATGTCAATGCTTAACATGCGATATAAACATTCTAAGCATTAAGCAATATGACCTATAATTTTTGTGAAGACCAAGCACAGAATCCTTGATTTCTTCTTATGTATGTTAATGTTTTCTTATTAAAGCGACAGAGTTAGGTGAATGTTTGAACTTTGATCAATAATTTCACTTTATACATGAACACAGTAATATGATTGTAGCTTAATGATAAGGGATATATAAATTCATAACCTTGGTTGATAAAAAAATTGTAACAGAAGACGAAAAAGAATGTGAACTAAACATAAATTTAGTTTTATTTCATTTTTAGCAGCAATCTAAATGTACAATTCGATTATAGTTGTGGGTTTAACAAAAAAAATTATTTTTCTAGTTATCATCTTTTATTTTATTTAAAATATTTTTTTGATATTCTTAACAAGGAAAGACCTCATCTTAATTATTTCAAAAAAATACAAGTGGTTTTTGAATTCTAAGGAGTAGCCTTTTTTTCTTTCAGAGGTTGGAACCCTTGATTATCGACAATTTATAGATTTAACTATGAGATACAACTATCATCAACAATTTACAAATCATTTCTCCTCGTAATATTTCAAAAAAAATGGTGATCGTTTCTTCAAATTTGTTCCTTTCTCATCTCGTCTAAATTTCATACCTATTCTTCTGGAAATTCGAGATCTTATGTGGACGCAGTGAGGAGAGCAATTGATAGACCAACCCACTACGTCCATATAAGATCTCGAATTTATAGATGGTAGAAAGAAAATCAAAGATCGCTGTTTTTGATGTGGCGATTTTTATCATTTAGCGAGAGATCATAAGAACATGATTCGATGCTTTCGTTGTTACAATCTTGGACATCGATGAGCTATCTATCTAGAAATTTATAGAGGAAATTCTGTGTTCGATTTGATTAATTTCAATTACTCTCAGTTTTGTCATAAAATGATTTCTCTTGTGAATCTCATTAGGGAGTCAGATTCGAATTTATCATAAGACTGTGGTTATTTGTTGTTTTTATTGGGATGGCGTGTGGAGGGAGTTGTTGACAGTATTTTGTGGAAAAAGGAGGAGTCTTGGGAGGCAAGATCCGATGTTTCCCTCCTCTACCTTTACCTAGAAACAGAAAAGAACATGCGATGGGTTTTGCTATTACATTCTTGAAATTGAAGAGCTATGTATTTCGTTCGTCTTCTTATTTGAAATTGAGAGGATTGAAATTGCTGGAGGATTTGTTATATCATTTTGATAACACTGCTATAAACTATACGCCAGTTATGGCTCGTCATTACTCTGATGCAGATAAGGGCAGTATGATTAATGTGGGTTTGATGCAACAAGATTCAGAGCGTTTCATGAATGTTTCAACAGGACTGGAAACTAAAGTATGTTCGTTTCATGGAGATTCTGATTCTTCGACATCTTTTGAGTGTTTTTGGGATGTTAGTCTATCTGTTACAAGGCTATCTAATGCTTGTACTTCTGATGTGATGCTTTTGGATCCTTTTGTGCAGAGTTGCATGGTTAGTTTGTTAGCGGATGAGAATCCCTGGTTAAGGAGGAGAGGTTGTGTGGTGGATTTTATGACAGGGGATGACGGTATTGGCAAAAACTATGAAGATGTTGAAGTTCTCAATTCGCTGCTTACAAGAGTTGAGAGTTTTGAGGACAATATGGTTACTATCATTGGGGATAGTATTAAGTTTCCCGGGATTGATGTTGATAAGGTGGATGGTGATGGAGTGTATGCTTCGAGTGACTGGGTTGTAGCGCATAATATTCTTTTGTTCAACAGATTTGGGTTATTGAGTCATTTGGGAGACAAGGATGTTTTTGATGGGAGGGAGGTTGTTGACGTGGGGGTAGAGAATGGTTTAGATAGTAATGGTTGTTCTATTATAAGGATGATTCTGGTATGGGGAGGGGATCATTTAAAATAAAGAGAGAGAATGGTAAGAATTTGAATATAGGGCCTGAGGAGGATAAGAGATTGCATAGTGATTATGCTAAGAAGAATCAATTGGTTTCTTTGGTTTATGAAGGCAGTCTTATGATTAATTTTGATTCTGGGATTTCTCTTATTTCTCTTAAGTTTGGATTTAACATGGATGTTATCTTTAAGGTGGGTGGTAAGGATTATGCGTAGTTTTTGGGTTATATTGCAAGGGACAGTTTTATGGGGTTAGGTTCTATTTGTTTCAGAGTGTTTGATTCATGTTGCTTGGTTATGTTGGGGGAGTTAGTTATGATTGGCATTTCTTTTTCAGTACGGCCTAGTTCTCGTTTTTCTTTGTCGTCTTGCGTTTTGAATTCAAAAGAAGTGGATTTGTTTGGTACGAGAGGGGTTGATGAGATTACTTCGATTTATGATAGTGCGATTCCGATTGTTAGCAATGATGTGGGTTCTTCTTCGTCGAGAAGGCATAGGTGTAAGAGAGTGGCTCCGATCAGTGGACTGGTTCAACACAGTGCTAGGATTAGATCTGGCTCCTCATTACTATTCAGTAGGTCCCAAGATTCGAGTGCTTTTGGTTGCACATCAGATTTGGGCTTAGGTACGATTCCTGTTTATGGCAGTTGTTATTCTCCTTTTGCTCTAGGTAGTCTTTCCACCGGGCAGTTATGCCAGCGAACTGAGGATACAACATTTATTTTTACTGATATTGAGTTAGATGTAGACTTTATTAGGAGTAGAGAATTAGATAGGGTTAATTCATTGAGATGATGAAATTAGTCAGTTGGAATGTTAGGGGAATTAATGACCCTAAAAGATGTGATAAGATTAGATCTTTTTTTAAGGATTATCACATTTATATTGCATTATTGCACGAGACTAAAATAAATAACCCTGATTTAAGATTTTATTTAAGGTTAAGGGGTTCGCATTTGAGAAATTGGGCCTGTTTACCGTTTGTTGGTAGCTTAGGGGGTTTAATGATTGGGTGGAGGGAAAATCAATTTAGGCTCCTTCAGGAAATTTCTAAGGTACATTCTCTCCATATTTTACTGTCCTGTCTTGTAGATAATTCTGTTTTGAGTATTTCTAATATTTATGGGCCTTATACAAAAATAAAGAGGAGAACTTTATGGAGTGAGTGTTCTAAAGTTAGAAATCTTGTCCCAAATCAATGGATTGTGGGGGAGATTTCAATGTCACTAGGTTTTTGGAGGAGAGTTCACCACGTGAAGGAGATTTCTCTGAAATGGAGGAATACAATGATTTCATCTTAGAAAATAATTTGATTGAAATTCCTCTTAATAATTGATCTTTTACTTGGTCTAATGTGAGAGATTTTCCATCATTTTCACTATTAGACAGATTTTTTTTATTAATATTGAGGTTGAAGATAGGTTTCCTATTTGTAGAGTTAAAGGTTTCCCTTTTTTATTTTCAGATCACTATCCCATCATTCTCTCTTGTGATTTAAGTATATCCATTAGTAATATTTTCAAATTTGAGAAGATGTGGTTGTTAGATTCTTGTTTTTATAACTTAGTTGCTGCTAAATGGAGTTCCTTGTTCTATTTTAATATTCAGTATTCTGGTAATGATGCTAATATTTTTGTAGCGAAGTTAGGTAAGTTAAGATTTTTCTCAAGCGTTAGAATAAGTATATTTTTGGTAGTGTAAGAAGTTGGAAAGACAAGATTATGTACAAGACGTTAGACTTAGATAAGATTAGTGAGTCCAGGCTTCTTAATTCCAATGAGGGAGATAAACTTTGCAACCTTAGGCATGATCTCAAGTTGATATTGGAAAAAGAAGAGGTCATGCAGAAGCAAAGGGCCCGAGTTCAATAGATTAAGGAAGGGGATAATAACACGATTTCTTTTCATAGCCTGGCTAATAAGCGAGGCGTAATAATTTGATTCATTCTATTTTTGTTAATGATGTGGAATTGTCTGTTCAAAGGGATTTAAATGGTGCTTTTAGTAGTTATTATAAGCAACTTTTTGGTTCTAAGATTAAGAGGAGAATCAATCTTAGACATAATGACATTTATCCTTCTAAGATTGATTTAGTAGATTCAGATAAGCCTTTCTTAGAGAGGAGATTTGGAAGGCTATTAATGATATGCCTAGTGACAAAGCTCCTAGTCCAGATGGTTTTTCTGTCCTTTTTTATAAGCAATTTTGGGATGTCTCGAAATTTAATATTATTAATTTGTTTAATGAGTTTTGTAATGGGAATTTGCATTTAAGTAGTTATAATTTTGATAATGTTATCCTTATTCATAAGAAATTAGGAGTTAATTCTTTAAAGGATTTTAGGCCTATATCCTTAATCAATTGTTCTGTTAAGATTATTACCAAAGTTCTAGCGAATAGGCTTAGTATTAAGATGAACGATCTAATTGATTGTTCCTAAGCTGCTTTTTAAAAGGCAGGAATATAGTTGATGGGGTGGCTGTAGTCCAAGAGGATATTAATGTTTGTTTTTAAAATCATTTTACTTGCGCTATTTTGAAAATCGATTTTGAAAAGGCTTTTGACTCGGTTGACTAGGATTTTGTTTACGAGTTATGGGTAGCTAGGGGTTTTAGTGTTAGATGGATCAATTGGATCATGTTGTTGCTCAAATCTGGTTGTTCTAGTATCGTGGTCAGTGGGGTTGTTGGTAAGAAAATTCAATCTAAAAGAGGACTCCGACAATGTGATCCCTTATCACCACTTCTATTTAATCTCGTTGTAGATGTTTTCACTAAAATTATTAAGAGAGTTGTGAGGCTGGGTGTTTTAGGTTTAGTTGGTAATTAGGATTTTAACAGTGAATCATCAATTCTTCAATTTGCTGATGATATATTATTATTTTCTTCTCACTTACCCAAGCATATTATAGCCTTGAAGTTTATTCTTTATTGTTCTGAGATGCTTTCCGGTCTGAGAATCAATTTTGATAAGAGTTCAGTTATGATTCTTAATGACTTTGACAATGTTGAGAATCATGTTGTTGTCACCTTAAACTGTTCTACTATGAAGTTTCCTTTTGATTATTTAGGTTTTAAATTAGGCCTTCAAAGCTCAATCATGAAGATGGGTTGGTTATTATTGATAAGATTAATAATAGATTATCTAGTTGGAATAGCTGATTACTATCAAGAGCTGGTAGATTACTTCTTGTTAACTCGGTATTGTCTGTTGTTCCTACTTATTGGATGGTCTTCATTGATTTCCTCAATGGGTAATTGAGAAAATCGACAGAAATAGGCATAATTTTCTCTGGTGTGGAGATAACATTTGTAGAGGCTATAAATGTTTAGTTAATTGGGAAGTTTGCTGTAGATCCAAGAAGGATGAGGGTCCAGGGATCATTAATTTGTATAATTTTAACCCTTCATTGTTAGCCAAATGGTTATGGAAATTTAGCAATCCAGAAGTGAAGGCTACTTAGAAGAAAATTGTTTCCAAATTTTATTATTCTAGGGGTGAGTTTATTGTTGGTTCTAGTTATCGTTGGATTAATAGATTATCTTATTTTTGGAACTCTGTTTTGAAATGTTTCGATTTTTTTAATTTAGGTTGCAAGCTGACTGTTCATTCGAGTAATAATACTTTTTTTTGGCATGATGTTTGGATCTCTTGAGTTTCCCTTAAGATAGAATTTTGAGAGCTTTTTGAGATATGCTTCTTTAAGAATGTTTTGATTATTGATTTTTATAGAGACAATTTAGATCCCAGTAGGAATTTTCCTTTGAAAATATTTTAGAAGGGTCAATTTTAAGGCAAATTGCCTTATGAGAGAAAAGTTGGCTTTGTATCATTTGGATGATATTGGTGATAGTATTTGTTGGGGTCTGGATAAGAGTCTTTTGTTCAATTCTAAATCTATGTATAAATTTCTTAATTTTTCTTGTGTTTCTATGTTTTTATTTAAGTTTCTTTGGAAGTCTAATTCTCCGCCAAAAACAAAATTTCTTATGTGGTTGATTATTCATAAGAAGCTTAATACAGTTGAGCTTTTATAGAAGAAAAATATTATTTTTAATGTTAAGTGTTATTTTTGTTGTATTTTGGATGAGAATGTTGATCATATATTTTTCTCTTGCAACATTACCAATTATATTTGAAATATGGTTTTAATGATTTTTGTTTTTAGTGGTTTTAATTCTTTTAGTACTGTGATTATTATTGGAATTGTTGTAGATTTGTTTTTAATTTCAATCAAATATATGTGTTGGATTCTTTAGTTACTGTTATTAGTTGGTTCATTTGGTTGGAAAGAAATCAGAGATTTATTCATTTTAATTCTGGTTCTACTGATAATTTAATCATTAGGATTGTTACTGTAACGACCCGCATTCTACGCGTTGAAGGATCGTAGAATATTTCTTTCTTTCTCATACGAAGTCGTATAGCCATGTAACTTTGGGAGACGACTATTGGGGTCATTTCCCATGTTCATGATTTTTACCGATTTTTAAGTGAGCATTTTGCCCCTAGCTCATCTTGTTTCGCCCATAACCTCTGATTGGAAAGGAGTTTTGACCTAAAACCACTTCCATTAGATCCGGATGATGGTTTACCTTTTCGTAGATGGTCACATTAGCCAAACGGACTTACCGTTTGGGAGATATGGCTGAAACAACGTTTGGAAGGTGAAAAACAGCTTAACAGGGCCTAATTAGGGTGATTAGCAAGAGAGCCCATAACCAATTTCAGGACTAGGGTTATGGGAGGGATGAGATGAGTTAGTAAATCAGTTTTTATTTCATTTCCTATCCGCCACTTACAACCTTTGAACCCTAGCAATGGCCTCCACTTGCTAAAACAACCAAAATCACCTTCTAATCGCTAATTAAGCCAAATCTACATCAAATCAAAGCGAATTAGCACAAAAATCGAGGTAGAGCTGCTGGAATGTATTGGAATCCGAACCATTTTGTCCAAAAGTTTCAGATCTCAGTTTATTTGACCAAGGTGAGTGATTAGCATTGTTTTTACACTAATTACAGTTAATTAGGGTGATCAATGTTAATTAACGAATTTATACATGTTAAAAATATGGAAAAATGTTTAGAAATTCTTAAATATTATTTTAGGCCTCTGTTAGAAAATTTGATTAATTCGGACATGTTTTGCTAATCATATCATTAGTTATGCTTAAACATGATTAGGGGAAAACATAGGTTCTTGGGTATGTTTGATCTGTATTATCATGATTATTTATTGTTTTGGTGTTTGTGGATGACTATACATGTTGCTATGACTGTTTGGAATGGTTTGTAATTGTTTAGAATAGTTAGAACAGTCGAAAACGCCGTCGTACGGCGTAAAAACAGTCGTTGGAAGTTGCAGGAAAAATATGCAGGAGCCAAACCGAATCGGATCGCCCTACCTGAACCGACCCGTTCGTGAAGCACCACATGACCACGAACCGACCGTGAAGTAACCCTACGAACTGCTCATCACGAGCCAGAACTGATGCTCCTCACGAACCATGCTTGGAGGTTCCACTACGAGCCAACCGTCCAAGTGAACCACGAACCAGAAGACCATAGTGCCACGAGCCACAAGCTGGAGCATTGACCCACGACCTGGATGTAACAAGTGAAGCAGGGTCACGATCTGATCCTGATGACGAACCAGATGGTTGAGCACCTCAAGTCGGACCAGGGTGAAGCGATACGAACCGGTGCAAGGATAATCACGAGCCGAGCTGGGGAGTCACGGACCAGAAGGAGACCAAAACCCGAGATGCAAAGGTAGTCCAAATGGGAAGTTTCTCCTCAGGATCCAGTTGGGAACCAACGAGTTAACTTCATGAGTTGGGCTTTGTTGCGGGACGTGTGCAAAGGGGTTATCGATGTCCATAACTTTGATTCACCACCAAGACGGATGTTAGGCTACGGATCAGTGCAGTGGGGTAGTTATTATTCCATGGGACAGAGTGATCGTAGCATGGCTACGAGCCAGTGCAGTGAAGTCGTCATGACTTCATGGGGCAGAGTGGACATAGCAAAGACTAGTGGCTATGGATCAGTGCAGTGGAGTCGCCATGACTCCATGGGGAAGAGTGGTCGTAGCAAGGATTTGGGTGATCAAAGCAGTGGATATCGTATGCTTTACGCACTGAGTGTGAGATGTGAGTATGGTTGCTATGATTGATTGTTTGACATCACTATGACATGCACACCCAAACCCCCGTACCTTTATACCATATGTTAGTGTCACCTTAAAGTATTGTACATCTTGTTGTGCTAACTCTTTGGTTGCAGGTCCAGGTTCAGGTATGGTTCAGTATACCTGTAATTGTTCTGTTTTGCTGCTTATCGCTTATACCAGACTTTTTTCTGACCCAGAGTTTTATGTCTCTTCTTATTACTCTGGTTGCTCTTAAACGGGCAGACTAGAGAAAGGTTAGATGGTTATGCACGAGTATCTGTCCGGAGAAGAGCAGGAGGCTGACACGTACTATTCTCTATATATTCTCCCTGTGTCGCTGTTGGTCACTACTTTGGGCATTAGTAGTGTACCTTTCCTTTCTTTTTCTTTAGAGACAATTTTAAAGTTGTAATAATGATGAAGTTGAACATAAGATGTATTTGGATTCTCCGCTGCTACGATGTTTAGTTTTCATCTTATGCACTGTCTTGCATGTTTTATGTCAAAGTATTTTATTATTATATTATATTCCCTATGCTGTGAGACATTCTACAGGTTCCTTGTTAGTTCAAATTCCCTTTTTTTCTTTCTTTGGCAACCGTCCCATGCTAGTTGGGCATTGGCACAACGCACTCTCGTTGGAAATGTCGGCTGGTGCGGGGCTGGCCGTAACATTTGGTATCGGAGCTCTATACATAGTTGACCTAGGGAAAGACACCAGTGAGAGATAATACGTATATGAGAGCACGTATTTTTGATTATTTTGGTTTTCAAAAGTTATATATATATATATATACTATTAGTATATTTAAGGATGAAGTCGCATGGCATTGGCACCACTGAAGAGATGGTTAATCGTTTTCTCCTTACAGATTGAACGATGAGCCGATATACTAGGGGTACTGGTAGAGGAGCTAATAATGGGAATGCTCCTGATATGAGGACGATGTTCACTTACCTCATGAGAGAGATTCTTAGGGATGTTCAGAGGGCAGCTCCTAATGTTGCAAATGGTGGTGTAGTGGTGCAGGCGCCTAGGGCCGATTTCGCCAAGCTCTGTGAGGACTACACTAGTCTTGGTGGGAAACCACTCCACGGAACGGAGTCGGCTATGGATGTTCAGGATTGGTTGGATAGATGTGAGCATATCTTCGAAGACTTGGGTATTGAGGATGCGATGAAAAGGAGGCTAGCATCCCGTCAGCTGCAAGGATGGGCGATGAATTGGAGGAATTCTATTAAGGCAGCTACTCCAGAGGATCAAGTTACTTGGGATGAGTTCAAGACCCACTTTAGCGATAATTTCATCCCAGCTGCCGAAAAGCCAGAATTGTTTAGGAAATTTTTGGAGATTAAGCTGAATGGTAGGGCAGTCTCGGAGTATATTGCTGAGTTCGATACTTTATCGAAGTATGGATTATCTCTTATCGACATTCCCGAGAAGAAGAATGAGAAGTTCATAACAGGCTTAGATCATTACTTGAGAGAAAGGCTTGTAAACCATATCGATGAGATGTTTGAATCGATTGTGGGGAAAGCTTTGAGACCAGAGAGTCTATACCCTAAGTCGAAGACTGAGGTTTCGAGGAGCCAAAACCGGAAGCAAGCAACAGAGGCAAGAATTGTTCTCAGAATAAGAGAAAGCATAATCAGACCAAGGATGGCCAGAAGAAGAAGAATAAGAAAGATGTTGAGTGCTTTAGCTGTGGCAAGAAGGGCCATTATGATAAAGAATGTCGAGCGAAGCAAGCGGACAGGAAGTGCTTCAACTACGGCCAAGTGGGACATCACAAGGATAAGTGTCTGCAACTCCCTAAAGAAAAGCAGATTGTGAAAGCATATGCTATTAATGTTGTTCCTTCTTCGTCGAATGCCCCAACTGCGGCGGAGAAGGGAAAGAGTGTCATCATTCAATATATGCTTTTTGTATATGGTGTTCCTGTTTGAGTATTGTTTGATACCGGGGCTTCCCGGTCCTTCATATCTAGTGACTTGGTAGATAGGTTGGGATTGGAATCCGAGATAGTCGATAGACCTTTAGCGGTGATGAACCCGATTGGTGGTTCGACTAGCCTTAGCATGATTTGTCGTAAGTGGTCTTATCGAGTCATGGATGTATGTTTGTGATTGCTTTGTTTTGGGCTTTACAGGTTTTGGCATTATTTCGGGAGTCGATTGGCTCCAAAGATACGGGGTGATGGTAGACTGTGAGGGCTTTTTTGTGACAGTTAGAGCGGATGATGGGCGGAGGGTAGTGTTTGGTGGTCTACCTAGTGATGGGGTAATGGCTAGTTTTCTAAATTCCCTCGACATCCCGCATGATGAGTTGTCAGATGTGCCCATGGCTGGCTAATATCCGGACGTCTTCGAGGAAGTGACCGGACTTCCACCACACCGAGAGATTGAGTTCCGTATTGATTTAATGAAAGATGCCAGACCTATAGTGATGCCACTTTGTCGTATGGAACCAAGGGAGCAGCATGGGCTCGGGGTGCAAGTGAGTGATCTTTTGAAGAAGGGATTGTGTGTAGACTACCGCAAGCTGAATAAGGTGACGAGGAAGAATAAGTATCCTCTACCGCGGATGAACGATTTGTTTGATCAGTTGAGTGGCACGAGAGTGTTCTCCCAGTTGGATCCCACGATAGGTTTTCATCAACTTAGGGTGGAAGATAAGAGTATAGCTAAAACAGCCATTCAGACGCCGTCCAGATTTTATGAGTGGTTGGTCATGCCATTCGGTTTGACCAATGCACCAACATATTTTGTGGATCTTATGAATAGGGTATTCAGAGATCAATTGAATAAGTTTGTTCTTGTGTTTGTGGACGATATACTTGTTTATTCGAGGACAGAGAAAAAACACTAGGAACACTTGAGGATAATGATGGGGGTGTTGAGAAAACACCAATTGAAAGCAAAGTTTTCTAAGTGTCACTTCTGGAGGAGGGAAGTGAGATTCTTGGGCCATGTTGTTTCTGAGAATGGTATTGCCGTGGACCCTGCGAAGGTGGCTACGGTACAAGATTGGTCTACGCCCAAGAATGCAACGGACATAAGAAGTTTCTTGGGATTAGCTAGATATTATCGTATGTTTATCCAAGACTTCTCCAAGATAGTGGAACCGTTGACTCAGTTGACCAAGAAGAATCAAGCTTTCGTATGGGACAAAAAGTGCTGGAATGCATTCAAGAGTCTAAAGGGAAAGTTGACATGTGCACCAGTGTTAGTCATTCCTAAGGGGAATGAAGAGATGATAGTATATACGGATGCACGTGGTACCGGACTAGGTTCTGTATTGATGCAAGGAGGTAGGGTTGTATCTAGTGCAAGTCGGCAACTGAAACCGCACGAGAAAAGATATCCTACCCATGATTTGGAATTGGCAGACTTTATCTCTTGGGAGAAAGATTCGAGTTGTTTACTGATCATAAATCGTTAAAGTATCTATTCTCCCAAATGGATCTAAATCTCCAACAGCAAAGGTGGTTAAAATTCTTGGCTTCCTATGATTTCGATATCGCATACACACCAGGAAAAGGCAATGCGGTAGCTGATGCAGTGAGTAGGAGACATGCTAGTTTAGGGGCTATGTTTCTTGAATGGAAGCAACTAGAGAATATCCCTGGGTATGATTTCATACCAAAGTTCGAATTGGATCCAGAGATGTTAGCAAGTTTTACGATCAGACCCACTTTGATTGAGCGGATTGGTTCCAAAAAGAGGGACGATCCTAATCTATTGGAAATCATCTCCAAGTTATAGATGGGCATCGATGAGGGGATGAACAAGTATGGGCTTGATCGAGATGGATGGCTTAGAAAGAATGGGAGACTAGTTGTACCCAATGTCAATGGCTTGAGAGATGAAGTGCTTAGAGAATGTCATCACTTGAAACTGGCCATACATCCCGGTGATAACAAAATTTATCGAGATATGAGGTAGACCTACTACTTGGAAGGGATGAAAAGAGACGTTGGGAAGTTTATATCCAAATGCATGAATTGCCAGCTAGTTAAAGCTGAGCAAAAGAAGCCTAGTGGCTTGTTACAACCATTAGAAATCTCAGAATGGAAATGGGAACAAGTCTCAATGGATTTCATTGATTGGTTAACAAGGACTAGATCGGGCCATGATAGCATTTGGGTGATTGTGGACCGATTAACCAAAAGTGCAAGGTTTATACCCATCAAGTCGAACAGAACGGCAGCTAAGTTAGCGGAACTGTATATAAAGTGGGTAGTGAGATTTCATGGAATACCCGAAGGCATTGTGACGAACGAGATCCGTTGTTTACTAGTGGATTTTGGAGGAGCTTACAAGAGGCGTTAGGATCAGAATTACATCTCAATACCTCGTATCATCCTCAAACCGACGGTTAGACAGAGAGAGTGAATAGTATATTAAAAGATCACTTGAGAGCTTGTATGTTGTATTTCGGTGGATCAAGGGATGACCATTTGCATCTAGTAGAGTTTGCATATAATAATAGTCATCAATCCAGTATTGGTATGGCTCCATTTGAAGCTTTGTACTAAAGACCGTGCAACTCACCGTCATGTTGGTTAGAAACTGATGAGAAGTTTGTGCTTGGGCTAGATGTAACAAGAGAAACCTCAGATAAGATCAAGATTATCCGACAGCGAATGAAGGCTAGCCAGGATAGGTAGAAGAGTTATGTTGATAAGAGGAGAAGAGAATTAAAGTTCTCCGTTGGCGACTTGGTGTTTATCAAGATTTCTCCGTTAAAGAGCGTGATTCGATTTGTCAGGAGAGGCAAGTTAACACCAAAATTTGTTGGTCCATTCCCAGTTCTTGAACAAGTTGGGAATTTGGTGTATAAAGTTGAATTACCAGACAAGATGGCGGGAGTTCACAATGTATTTCATGTTTCCCAGATAAGGAAATTCGTCCACGACCCCGATGTGACTATTTCACCTGATCAATTGGATGATGTCGAAGTAGAACCCGAGGCGGTTGGGAACCGCAAACCGATTCGTATTGTCGAGCACGATACGAAGCAACTTCGAAGGAAAGTAGTGAATCTAGTCAAAGTTCAGTTAGGAGAGAATGAGAATGGATGTACTAGGGAGACAGAGGAGAGCATTAGGAAGACGTATCCAGAACTCTTTGCCTGGAAAGATTTTAATTACGAAGTAGTTTTCCGCATGCTTGGATAGACTTGTTTGTTTGTTTTGTATGTTTGATTGTTGTATATGACTGATAGGCATGCAGAAACCATTGTTTGTTTCTTAGCTAAGGAATTTCTAGGGCAAAATTTCTTAAGGGGGGAGAATGAAACGACCCATATTCTATGCATCAAAGGATCGTAGAATATTTATTTCTTTCTCATACGAAGTCGTATAGCCATGTAACTTTGGAAGACGACTATTGGGGTCATTTCCCATGTTCATGATTTTTGATGATTTTTAAATGACTGTTTTGCCCCTAGTTGATCTTGTTTTCGGCCATAACTTCTGATTGGAAAGGATTTTTGACCTGAAATTACTTCAGTTAGATCAGGATGATGGTTTATCTTTCCGTAGAGTGGTCACATTAGCCAAACGGACTTACCATTTGGGAGATATGGCTGAAACAATGTTTGGAAGGTGAAAAACAACTTAACCAGTCCTAATTAGGGTGATTAACAAGAGAGCCCATAACCCATTTAGGGATTAGGGTTATGGGAGGGCTGAGATGAGTTAGTAAATCAGTTTTTATATCATGTCCTAGCCTCCGCTTACAACCTTTGAACCCTAGCAATGGCCTCTACTTGTTAAAACACCCCAAATCACTTTTTAATCGCTAATTAAGCCAAATCTACATCAAATCAAAGAGGATTAACACAAAAATCGAAGTAGAGTTGCTAGAGTGTATTGAAATCTGAACCATTTTGTCCAAAAGTTTCAGATCTAAGTTTATTTGTGACCAAGTGAGTGATTAGCATTGTTTTTACACTAATTACAGTTAATTAGGGTGATTAGTGTTAATTAACGAAATTATACATGTTAAAAATCTGGAAAAATGTTTAGAAATTCTTAAATATTATTTTAGGCCTTTGTTAGAAAATTGGTTAATTCGGACATGATTTGCTAATCATATCATTAGTTGTGCTTAGACATGATTAGGGGAAAACATGGGTTCTTGGGTATGTTTGATCTATATTATCATGATTATTTATTGTTTTGGTGTTCATGGATGACTATACATGTTGCTATGACTGTTTGGAATGTTTTGTAATTGCTTAGAACAGTTAGAATAGTCGAAAACACCGTCGTATGGCGTAAAACAATCGCTGGAAGTTGTAGGAAAAATATGCAGGAGCCAGACCGGATCGGATCGCCCTATCCGAACCGACTCATTCGCGAAGCACCACATGACCACGAACCGACCATGAAGTACCCCTACGAACCACTCATCACGAGCCAGAACTGGTGCTGCTCACGAACCGTGCTTGGAGGTTCCACCACGAGCCAACCGTCCAAGTGAACCACGAACCAAAAGACCATAGTGTCACGAGCCACAAGCTGGAGCATTGACCCACGACCCAGATGTAACAAGTGAAGCAGGGTCATGACCCGATCCTTAAGGTGGTCATCACAAACCAGATGGTTGAGCACCACAAGTCGGCCAGAGTGAAGCGCCACGAACCGGTGCAAGGAGAATCACGAGCCGAGCTGGGGAGTCAAGACACAGGAGGAGATCAAAACCCTAGATGAAAAGGTAGTCCAAATGCGAAGTTTGTACTCAGGATCATGTTGGGAACCAATGAGTTAATTTCATGAGTTGGGCTTTGTTGCGGGACGTGTGCAAAGGGGTTATCGATGTCCATAACTTTGATTCACCACCAAGACGGATGTTGGGCTACGGATCAGTGCAGTGGGGTAGTTATTATTCCATGGGGGAGAGTGATTGTAGCATGGCTATGACCCAGTGCAGTGAAGTCGTCATGACTTCATGGGGCAGAGTGGACATAGCAAAGAATAGTGGCTATGGATCAGTGCAGTGGAGTCGCCACGAGTCCATGGGGAAAAGCGACCGTAGCAAGGATTTGGGTGATCAAAGCGGTGGATATCGTATGATTTACGCACTGAGTGAGAGATGTGAGGATGGTTGCTATGCTTGATTGTTTGACATCATTATCACATGCACATCCCCACCCCCGTACCTTTATATCGTATATTAGTGTCACCTTAGATTATTGTACATCTTGTTGTGCTAACTCTTTGGTTACAAGTCCAGGTTCAGGTATGGTTTAGTACCCGTTATTGTTCTGTTTTGCTGCTTATCACTCATACCATACTTTTGTCTAACCCAGAGTTTTATGTCTCTTCTTATTACTCTGGGTGCTCTTAAACGACAGACTAGAGACAGGTCAGCTGGTTGTGCACGAGTAGCTGTCTGGAGACGAGCAGGTGGCTTACACGTACTATTCTCTATATATTCTCCCTATGTCACTACTGGTCACTACTTTGGGCATCAGTAGTGTACTATTTCTTTCTTTTTCTTTAGAGACAGTTTTAAAGTTGTAATAATGATGAAGTTGAAAATAAGCTGTATTTGGATTTTCCGCTGCTACGATGTTTAGTTTTCAGCTTATGCACTGTCTCGCCTGTTATATGTCAAAGTATGTTATTATTATATTTTATTCCATGCGATGTGAGACATTCTACAGGTTCCTTGTTAGTTCAAATTCCCTTCTTTTTCTTTCTTTGGAAACCATCCCATGCAAGTTGGACATTAGCACAATGCGCTCTCATTGGAAATGTCGGCTGGTGCGGGCCGGGCCGTCACATTTGGTATCGGAGCTCTAGGTTGCGTAGTTGACCTAGGGAAAGACACCGGGGAGATATAATATGTGTATGAGAGCACATATTTGTGATTATTTTGGTTTTCAAAAGATATATATATACAATTAGTATATTTAAGGATGAAGTCACATGGCACTGACACCACTGAAGAGATGGTTAATCGTTTTCTCCTTACAGATTGAACGATGAGCCGATATACTAGGGGTACTGGTAGAGGAGCTAATAATGGGAATTCTCCTGATATGAGGACGATGTTCACTGACCTCATGAGAGAGATGCTTAGGGGTGTTCAGAGGGAAACTCCTAATGCTGCAAATGGTGGTGGTGCAGTGGTGCAAGCGCCTAGGGCCGATTTCGCCAAGCTCTGTGAGGACTACACTAGTCTTGCTACGATGTTTAGTTTTCAGCTTATGCACTGTCTCGCCTGTTTTATGTCAAAGTATGTTATTATTATATTTTATTCCATGCGCTCTGAGACATTCTACATGTTCCTTGTTAGTTCAAATTCCCTTTTTTCCTTTCTTTGGCGACCGTCCCATGCTAGTTGGACATTGCCACAACGCACTCTCGTTGGAAATGTCGGCTGGTGCGGGGCGGGCTGTCACGGTTACCTTCTGTTTGGATTGGATGTCTAACCCTCTCTATAAGTTATATAAAGACTCTTGATTTGAGAGATTTTTGATTAAGGTTAGATCTAATTTGAATTTATTAGAATTAATAGGTATTTTAGTCGTAATAGACTTTGCATTTGTCATTAATTTCTCCTTTTATGAATCTCTTGCTTGTCTTCTTGTTTTTTTCTATTATTTTTTCTTTTTCATATATATATATATGGATATATTTATATATATACATGGTTATATATATAGGTATATACTCATATATATATATATATGATGGTAGCTTATGATTTGGCAAGTTTCTTTTCAGGTCACAGGTAATTGATTATAGATGGGGTGCTTTTTAGGTAGCTGTTGTAGGATGGTTGCTGATATTTGCTTTGGAGCTTTCAAGAGTGTAGTTTTGGAGAATTTTTGTGTTGTTCTTTTCTCATGTTTTTGTTGTATTTAGTTTGGAGTGACTAGTATATTGTGTAGGAGTAGATATACTTCACTATCGGGTGGTGGCCTTGCCAGAATTCGATAGTGAAGTATGATGGGCAGTGGTTTATCCAGAGCTCATCTATCTACTATCCTATACATGCATATAGTCATCTTCTGAGTAGCTATTTTGGTTACCTTTCTGACTTGTAGACTGTTTTTGTAGACTATTTTTTCTTTATTTACATATGTGTGCTCTCTTCTTATTGGAAGATCACACATTTTTGCTTTAAAAAAAAGATACAACTATGTAAAACTAAGCAAATGGTTAGATATAAATTCACATCTATATGTGAAATAAATTTTATATTGATATTCTTCAACCACCACAACACATAATTGAAACAATTAAACAATTTTTTGTTTGTCCTAAAAAAATAAAAATGTCAAGTGAAATAATATTAAGCAACCACCATTGACTTTTATACACATTTTTATCCTATATAAAATAGCGAATGACAATCGTTTATGTACTAAAATATAAAAAGCTATAACCTTGATGAAAACTAGAGGACAATTATTGGATTAACATCCGTATTTCAGATATCGTATAATTCTTCGTATTTCGCATACATATACAAATGGATTTTGAATATTTTGAATACTCATTGGCAACCTTGAATATAGCTAATTTTATTTCATTTTTATGTAAATTTCCATTTTCTCTTTTTCTTTTTACAAAATTTTTAGATGAAGAAAATTCTGTAACAAGCGATTTGATAAACTATGTTATGAATGAACGGTTAGAGTAAACGCTTTCATTTGTTCATACTCATTCATGATATAAATAGGTTTGATGTTTTAAGAGGATAGAACAATTATGGCCACGATGACGCATTTATAGGATGGTAAATGATCACGGAAAATGTGAGGTGTAAACCAATAAAGCAACAAAAACTGAAAAAACATGATTTTGAAAACTTAATAATTACTCTTTATATATCATTTACTAACATATTTCTATTTTAAAATGCTAACAATTCATGGCAACAAGTTTTTGCATTTAACAATTCGATTAGGCTGCATTGTAAGAATGCAAAAGCCAAGCATTTGCTATACATGCTAACAATTCCTAAGAACTCGATCGTTACGGTGATAATAAAAGCAATTAGGGAGTAACATGATGTAATGTACATATAAAAACAATTAGTAATCAAGAAAACTTCAAATTAAACCCGAAATTAATGAAAAACTAAAAATTAAGTTTAGGAAAATTGCCTAATTCGGGGAGCAAGAAGCGTGGAGACGAGTTGAAGAAACTTGTAGATGATGTCGGAGGTACTCGGGGAGGTTGTTGGGGGTGGAGGAATCGAAATTGAAGGTGGAGAAATGGTGGAATTTGGGAGGAAATCGAATTGGGGATGGTGAAAAGGAATAATGAGCAACAGATCAGACGTTCTGGAAATTATACAGGAAAATTTTCAACGGCTTCCAACGGTCGTCAACATTATTTATTCTATCGGTTTCCAAAGATCGCTAAATAATCCGTCAGCGACCGCTGGAAATGAGGCGCTAAAATAAACTGTTCATCTAGTAGTGTAATGAATGCTAAATATACAAGACATAAAATGCCAAACAAACCAAATGGGATGTTTTTTACTTTTCTAGATCGTAACTATTTTTATTAGACCGACAAGCACCTTGTTAAAACTGATTAGAGCTCTTGGACATGGTATAAGAGGTCCTTGGTTGGATTCCCACCATGCACAAAACTCACTTGCCAACTTTTATGTTACATTCTACCTAAAACTTGAATATAATACTAACTTTTTTTCAAAAATAATAATAATCAAATCGAACGAACTACTCATTGATGTCATAATTTACATACTTATAACTAGTGTATTGCCGGTACATGATTTTCTACCATTAATTACTCTTTTTTATATTGATTAGTCATCTCAGTTGTCTAGTAATAGTCTGCTGATCTTTTTCTTTGTCCTTTTATTTCCCTCATATACAACCAAGCTTTTTTTTATTGACAAAAAATGATTGCTTGGCTGATTTCAATGTATTCAGCAGAGTAATAAAAGATTCACAGAAAATAGATTCAAGGGAGACCTTTACAAATTTTCTTTTTCTTGAATAAAAGATATACTAGAAGTTGAAATAGGGATATCCCAGCATTCTTCTAGAAGATTACATATTCTTATATATTAACCTTCTTGTCTTTTATTGCATTTTAGATAGACTTTCGCTAAAACCACTCGCTCAAACGCGAGTACCGTTGTCACTCGCCTAGAATCTGCTTGCTGATTGGATAAGTCAGAAACAGTGGGTCCAGATATTGGTTGGAATAAAAAAAAAGTTGGATAAATTGTCCAATGAATGAGCGAGTATAAGGTACTCGTGCACCTGGCGAGTGATGCTAGCATCTCTCTTTTGCTATAACCACTCGCTCAAACGCGAGTATCATTGTCACTCGCCTAGAATCTGCTTGCTGATTGGATATGTCAACAACAGTGGACCCAACTGTTGGTTGAAATAAAGAAATGTTGGATAAATTGTCCAATGAATGAGCGAGTACAAGGTACTCGCGCACCTATCGAGTGATGCTAGCATCTCTCTTTTAGACATACCTTCCCTCAGTTTTAGTCAACCTAGGTTTTTTTTTTCAATCTTGCGTTTATCATAAAAACAAATTGTTTCAAAGAGGGTTAGGCTCTTTGATTCTTGTCCACTGCTTCCTACGATTATTTAGAACCTTTTTGCCTGTTGTTTTCCATAGAAATATGAACCATCTCTAGATTGATAATTTAGTAACTGATTACTGAGGAGGAGGATTTTATTATTGATGTTGTGGTTGGTAGCATAAACAAAATAATGAAAATGTTTTAACTTAATTGGGCATATCGAATTTTGATTTTAACAAGATGTTATGGACTTTATGAACAATGCATGACAATAGTTGGACAGAGTTGAAAGCTTCCAAGTTTATCACAAAAAGTGCTATTGTATGAGCACATACATAGTTTAGCAAAAGCGAGTGTGCTAATGTTTACTGCTGAAAAAAAGACATTAAAATGACTATGACATTAATCTAATAACTTAGAATATACATTGATTTTAAAACATAACTGATAGATGATGATTCCATCACGTTTTTTTTACTGTATGTGTATTCAATTTTTTATTAAATACAGGTATGTAATTGGACAAGAGTACACAGTCCCCCAAAGCGATGTTAAATGGCCTCTTCGATGGCCAGTTGTGTATTTTCTGGCAGCTAGGTACGTATATGTTTGTCAACCACATTTGAATTTTGCGAAACTAAGACTTAAATTGAAATTGCTTAAAAACATAGATTGGTCTATGATGCATATTTTGTTATGTTTTATGTTATTTAACAATAATTATAATACAAGTGTTGTTACATTTATTTTGATATGAACATAAACTACCAAAAATTCTTTTATATGTATTACAAATTTTAATATTCTTAAAATATAGGATCCAACAAATAGATATTATTTACTAATTAAAAATTTAAATCTACATATATTAGTATATCATAATATGATTTAAAAATAGGGTAATGACTACAAACTTTACATACAATTTCAAAAGTGTCTTAATATCATTTTAGGCTAAAATCTAAAAATTAATCTCCGATGATTTTTTAAGGTCCGGAAATCAAGGCAAAATTATGCAATCTTCTGATTTCCACCGTTAGATTACAAAATCGTTTATTTTGACCAAAAATTGTTCGGGATTTCTAATATACAAATTTATGTTCGTTAATTAATAATAAAAATGAAAAATAAACTTTACTAACAATTTCAAAACATTCTTCTGCGATTATTAGAAAGTCTTAATATTGCTTAAGAAAAAGATCTAATATATAATTATTATATACAAACTCATTTTCCATTAAACTAATGGCAGAAATGAAGAATCACACATAAAAATCGATCACGAGATATTACAAAATTACTGTATAATTTCAGATGATTTAAACATCAAAATGTACATGTTACCCATTTTTTTTAAGGGCTTAAACATAGATGATTTATAAATAAATAACTCATGAGCGAAGTATGTGTAATAATGCTCGTGTATAGTATGTGTGTGTGTACGCATATTGTTCCATTAGCCCTGTAACTGTTCAGTCAAATAATAAAGTGGCTTACTTGACAATAAGAAATTGCATCGTATCAGCTGTTTATCTATTATTTTTCCAGATTTATTATTTGCTACTGAAATTTTGAATTGCTATTCTTTTTTGTTCTCAACTCATATCCACCACTTCAGACTGTGTAAGGGCAAATCCAGTCGATTAAGGGTTAAATATTCAGGGACCTGAATATTCAACCCTCAATTGGGGTTCCTGAGCTAGTGGTTCTGACGCCTACTTTCTGGGCGCCAGAATCCTAGGGCCTAGAAAGTAGACGCCAGAATCCTGGCGCCTAAAGTAGGCGCTAGGATTCTGGCACCTATAAGACCTCTTTCCCGCCATTTTTTTCATTTCATTCCTCTTCGAGCTTCCTTTTTAATTTGTTTTTAATAGAACATTGAGTTGAAATGCCATCGCGACGCATTAAAGTTGGAAGGAGAGTTGCTCCGAAGCTGTCAGACGAGCAACTGGGTCCATTGCACACATCTCCGGCCCCTGGTGTAACAGCAGATGAGCTTCGTGTCCTTCATGATCTTCCAGAGGGCTACGAGCATAAAACTGATACTGCATTTTCCACAATACAGGTACAATTTAAATGTTTATGATTTCTACAATTACGCGAGCTATATCTTCGTACGAGTTAAGGAGGTGTTATTAAATTGAAAAACATTGCTTATTTCGTTATATATAGAACAAGTACGTTCAATGTAAAGGTAGTTGGCCGAAATGCGTTTCATTTTATGATGACCTTCCCACTCCTATTAAGGATAGGCTGCTGCTTAGACCCTTTGGTCAGTTTCTATCTATTAGACCTATTAAGTCATTCGACAGATACTTGTTAGATGCACTATGTGACCAGTGGTGGCCGACCACACGTACTTTGCATTTTTTTGACTTCGAACTTGGTGTCACTCCTATTGTTTTGTATATGCTGACTGGTATCGAGATTGGTCGTCTTGATCTTAGACCGGTTCCCTTTGATGAATTATATGAGTCACCCAACGTGTTTTCTGTGTTCTTACCCCATTTTGATGCTGCCAGAATTAATAGTGGTGCGGTTTCGTTGACTTACCTGCAGTAGCACATCACTTCTTATTCGAAGCAACTGGAGATTATAGATAGGGTAACTAGGGCATTTTTACTGTACTTGTTTGGTTCGACATTTTTTTCAAACCATTAAAGTACCGTTTGCTTGGGTTATCTAGCTGCGATTACTATGTTGGATCGGCTTGATACGATAGATTGGGGCACAACTATACTAGGCGCACTGTATACCGCTTTAGATTCATATGTGCTGCGAGATGTCAGAGAGATGCAGGCCTTTTGGTACATTTTGCCCATTTGGTATTATGAGTTCACGGCTAACATGCATCCACGCATGATAGAGATGGCTTCTTAGATAGGTGAGTAGTTCTTTCTGCGGATGAGATGGTGGGAGCGTATTCATTACGTACCTCATGCTCCATTGGGTGTACGTCACGATTTGATGGAGTCTAGAGCCCAGCTTGACATGCGAAGTCGGGGCAATCTCAAACGCACTCCTTGGAATTCACATTTGGATCATTTGATAGAGGTTGGTCTTACGGTCGACGGCCACTGATGGTGATTGCGTATACACTCTCTACTCGTAGGGTGGATTTACACACATCGACATATATCCCTATTTGGTATATGGTTAAGAGGTTCGTGTATCAGATCAGCCGGGAGATCCTCTACCTTGCGAGGACATGTTTGGTAGAAGTGGGATGATTAGGGTGCAGTACATACAGGTCCTACGGGAGGCTGGTTGGGTTGACATTAGCCCATTCTTCATTGTTGGACATTACGATTCTTATTGGGCTAGAGTTGCTCCACTAGACTTAGATGTCCTGATTATGCCTAGGGTGTTAACTCCGATCATTTAGGAACTCATTTGGCAGCCGGTAGAGTTCGGGTACCTCAGGTTTCATTTGATCCTATTCCATCCCAGTTTACACAGCCTCCCATGCAGATAGAGCTGGATTGTAGTTTCAGAGTGTACGATATTACGGGTACCGTTATTGAGCAGCCCATAGTGTTTCCAGATCCCCTCGACCTTCCTAGAGTACCCTCAACCGGCTTGTACTGTGACGGCCGCCCCGCACCAACCGACATTTACTCCAAGAGTGCGCTGTACACATGTCCAGTTAGCACGGAACGGGTCGTCAGAAGGAAAAGGAAGAAGGAAATGAACTAACAAAGAACCTGTAAAATGTCTCACAGCGCATAGAACAAAATATAATAATAACATACTTGACATAAAACAGGAGAGACAGTGCATAAGCTAAAAACCAGAACTGAGCATCATAGCAGCGATAATCCAAAATATAGCTTATTACAACTTTCCAATTGTCTCAAAGCAAAAACAAGATAAAGGAGGTACACTACTAATGCCCAAGTAGCGACCACCAACGACACAGGGAGAATGTGTATATATATATATATCATACGTGGAAGCCTCCTGCCCGCCTCCGAATCAGCCATTCGCGCATCACCAGCTAACCTGTCTCTAGTCTGCTCGTGTGAGCACCCAGAGTAATAAGAGGAGACATAAAACTCTGGGTCAGACATAAAGCCTGGTATGAGCGATAAGCATCTAAAGTGAAAAATAACAGTTAGACTAAAACATACCTGAACCTGGACCTGCAACCAAAGAGTTAGCACTACAAACTGTACAACACTGTAAGGTGCCATATCAAATAGTGTAAATATACAGAGGTGGGGGAGGTGTGCATGTCATAGTGATGGCAAACAATCAACATAGCATCCATCCTCACATCTCTCACTCAGTGCATAAAGCATACGATATTCATCACTTCGATCACCCAACATACCTTGCTACGATCACTCTGCCCCATGAAGTCATAAATGGCTTCACTGCACTGATAACGTAGCCACTAATTCCTCGCTATGTCCACTTGCCCCATGGAGTTATTCACCCCATCTGCACTGGCTCATAGCCTTACCAATCCTTACTATGTCCACTTGCCCCATGGAGTTATTCACCCCATCTGCGCTGGCTCATAGTCTTACTACGCATCACCTTGCCCCTCGAGTCGTAATGGCTCTACTGCACTGATAACGTAGTCTTGCTACCATCACCTTGCCCCTCGAGTTGCAATGACTCTACTGCACTGATAAGTAGCCCATCATTCATTTTTTTAGTGGTGAATCGAAGTTATGAACATCGACAACTCCTTAGCACACGTCCCGCAGCAAAGTCCAATCATGAAGTGAACTCATCGGTTCCCAACTGGACCCTGAGCTCTAACTTCCCATATTGGACTACCTTTGCATCTCGGGTTATTGGTCAATACTGGGTCGGGTCGGGTTCCCTTTAAGCCATCGGTTCGGGTCGGGTCCCCTGCATCGCGTCGGTTCGAGTCTTCCTCTGGTACGGTTCGGGTTGGGTGTCCCCCTTCGGGTCGGGTCGGGTGTTTCCCTTAAGGTCGGGTCGGGTGTCTCCCTTTGAGTCGGGTCGGGTGTCTCCCTTCGGGTCGGGCCGGGTGCCATCTCCCATCTAGTTCATGCCTTCACTCCGATTCGCTCCCTCGTTCTTCACGTGCTCCGATCCGATCCCTCCTTCTCCATCCGATCCGATCCCAGTTCAGTTAGCGTGGCCTTCCTTTTTTCCAATTTTCTTAAGTGTCAGGATGCGATCCGATCGAATCCCTTGCCCAGTTCAACATATCCGATCCGAGCCCCCTTATCCGATCCGATGCGGAACCTGCACTGCTTTCTAAAACTGTTCCAGCAAGTGTTTACGCCATTCGACGACATTTTCGACCATTCTAACTATTGAAATCAATCACAAAGCATATCATACAGTCATAGCAACATGCATAATCAACCACAAACATCAAAACAATAATATGATAGGTTAAAATGGATCAAACATACCCAAAACCCCATATTTTCCCCTTAAGCATGTTTAGGTGAAACTAATGATAAGATTAGCAAAACTTAACCAAATTAACCCAAATTCATATCAGAGGTCTAAAACATCATTTAGGAATTTATGAACATTTTTCCCGAATTTTATCACGTTTAAATTCGCTAATTAACACTAATTACCCTTAATTAGCCATAATTAGTGCAAAACTATGCAAATCACTCACCTTAGCCACAAATAAACTAAGATCTAAAATAAATCTCTGATTTGATGCAAATCCCAATACTAAACAGCAGCTCCAACGTTGATTTGGTGTAGATCTCCCTTGATTAGATGTTGCTAAGCTTAATCCTTGATCAAAAGAGGATTTGGAGGTGATTTAGAGGTTGGAGGCCATTTTTAGGATTCCTTGGTGATAAGTGGAGGCTAGAAAACTGAAATGGAATGATTCTCCATCTCATTTCAGCCATCTCGTAACCCCAATCCCGAAATGGGTTGTGGGCCTACTCACTAATCACCCGATTTGGCCCGAGTAAGCAGTTTTTCACCCTCCAAACCTTATTTTAGCCATATCTCCCAAAGATAAGTCCGTTTGGCTATTATGACCACTCTACGGAAAGGTAAACCATCAAACGGATCTAATGGAAGTGGTTTCAGGTCAAAATTCCTTTCCAATCAAAAGTTATGCCCAAAACAGTATCAACTAGGGGCAAAATGGTCATTTAAAAATCGACAAAAATCATGAACATGGGAAATGACTCTATTAGATGTTTCCCAAAGTTACATGACCATACGACTTCACATGGGAAAGAAATAAATATTCTACGCTCCTATGATGTGTAGAATACGGGTCGTTACACTCTCCCCCCCTTAAGAAATTTCGCCCCCGAAATTCCCTAATCAGAACACACACAAAGGTCCCGCATGCCTAACAATCATAAAACAACAATCAAACATGCAAACAAGCAAAACAAGTCTGCCCTAGCATGCGGAAAACTAAATTACGAAGTAAGTCTTACCAGGCAAAGAGTTCTGGATATGCCTTCCTAATGCTCTCCTCTGTCTCCCAAGTACAATCATTCTCGTTCTCGCCCCACTGAACCTTGACTAGCTTCACCGCCTTCCTTCGAAGTTGCTTCGTATCGTGCCCCACAATACGAATCGGCTTGCGGTTCCCAACCGCCTCGGGTTCTACTTCGAAGTCCTCCAACTGATCAGGTGAAATAGTCACATCTGAGTCGTGAACGAACTTCCTTAGTTGGGAAACATGAAATACATTGTGAACTCCCGCCATCTTCTCTGGTAAGCCAACTGTATATGCCAAATTTCTGACTAATTCAAGAACAGGGAATGGGCCAACAAATCTTGGTGCCAACTTGCCTCTCCTGCCAAATCGTATCACGCTCTTCAACGGAGAGATCTTGACAAACACCAAGTCACCAATGGAGAATTTCAAGTCTCTTCTCCTCTTATCAGCATAACTCTTCTGCCTATCTTGGGCAGCTTTCATTCATTATTGAATGATCTTGATCTTATTGGAAGTTTCCCTCACCACATCTGGTCCAAGCACAAACTTCTTGCCAGTCTCTATCCAACATGATGGTGAGTTGCACGGTCTTCCGTACAAAGCTTCATATGGAGCCATACCGATACTGGATTGGTAGCTATTATTATATGCAAACTCTACTAAATGCAAATGGTCATCCCATGATCCACCTCCAATATACAAACTCTCAAGAGATCTTCCAATATACGATTCACCCTCTCCGTCTGACCGTCGGTCTGAGGATGATATGCGGCACTGAGATGTAATCCTGACCCTAGAGCCTCTTGTAAGCTCTTCCAAAACCCACTAGTGAACAACGGGTCTCGGTCTCTCACAATGCTTTTGGGTACTCCATGAAATCTCACTACCCACTTCATATACAATTCTGCTAACTTAGCTGCCGTTCTGGTTGATTTGACTGGTATAAATCTTGCACTCTTAGTCAATCGATCCACAATTACCCAAATGCTATCATATCCCGATCTAGTCCTTGGTAAGCCATCGATGAAATCCATCGAGACTTGCTTCTATTTCCATTCGGGAATTTCTAATGGTTGCAATAACCCACTAGGCTTCTTTTGCTCAGCTTTAACTAGCTGGCAATTCTAGCATTTAGATATAAACTTCCCAACGTCTCTTTTCATCCCTTCCCAGTAGTAAATCTGCTTCATGTCTCGATACATCGTATTGCCACCGAGTTGTACAGTCAATTTTGAGTGATGACATTCTCCAAGCACTTCATCCCTCAAACCTTCACGTTGGGCACAACTAATCTTCCATTCTTCCGAAGCCATCCATCTCGATCAAGCCCATACACATTCATCTCCTCACCGTCGATGTTCATCTCTAACTTGGAGATGATTTCCAATAGATTAGGATCGTCCCTCTGGCTGGAACCAATCCGCTCTATCAAAGTGGGTCTGATCGTCAAACTAGCTAGCATGACTGGATCCAATTCGCACCTTGGTCTGAAATCAAACCCCGCGATATACTCCAGTTGCTTCCACTCAAGAAACATAGCCCCTAAACTGGCATGTCTCCTACTCAAGGCATCGGCTACCGCATTACCTTTCCCAGGTGTGTATGCGATATCAAAATCATACGAAGCCAAGAACTCTAACCATCTCTGCTGACGAGGATTCAGATCTTTCTGAGAGAAGAGATACTTTAACGATTTATGATCGGTAAACAACTCAAATCTTTCTCCCAAGAGATAGTGTCTCCACATCTTCAGCGCAAACACGATCGCTGCTAATTCCAAATCATGGGTAGGATACTTCTTCTCATGCGGCTTTAGCTGTCGACTAGCATAAGCTACAACCCTACCTCCTTGCATCAATACATCACCCAGTCCGGTACCACAAGCATCCGTGTATACCGTCATCTCTTCATTCCCTTTAGGAATGACTAACACTGGCGCACGCGTCAACTTCTCCTTTAGACTCTTGAAGGCATCCTCACACACTCCGTCCTAGACGAAGGACTGATTCTTCTTAGTCAATTGAGTCAACGGTGCTGCTATATTGGAGAAGTCCTGGATAAACTTACGATAATATCCAGCTAATCCCAAGAAACTTCTTACATCTGTTGCATTCTTGGGTGTAGGCCAATCCTGTACCGTAGCCACCTTCGCAGGGTCCACGGCAATACCACTCTCTGAAACAACATGACCCAAGAATCTCACTTCCCTTCCCCAAAAATGAAACTTAGAGAATTTCGCTTTCAATTGGTGTTTCCTCAACACCTCCATCACTATCCTCAAGTGTCCCTTGTGTTCCTCCTCTGTCCTTGAGTAAACAAGGATATCATCTACGAACACAAGAACAAACTTATTCAACTGATCTCTGAATACTCGATTCATAAGATCTACAAAATAGGCTGGTGCATTGGTCAACCCAAATGGCATGACCAACCACTCATAAAATCCAGACGGCGTCGTAAATGCCGTTTTCGAAACACTCTCATCTGCTACTCGAAGCTGATGAAATCCTGTCGCGAGGTCCAACTGGGAGAACACTCTTGCTCCTTTCAGTTGATCAAACAAATCATCTATCCGCGGTAGAGGATACTTATTCTTCCTCGTCACCTTATTCAACTCGCGATAGTCCACACACAAACGAAGGGAACCATCTGCCTTAGTGGCAAACACAACTGGTGCTCCCCACTCGGAGACACTCCTTCTAATAAATCCCTTCTTCAAAAGATTGTTGACTTGCACCCCGAGCTCTCGCTGCTCCCTTGGTGCCATACGACGAAGTGGCATCACTTTAGGTCTGGCATCTTTCACTAAATCAATACGGAACTCAATCTCTCGGTGTGGTGGAAGTCCGGTCACCTCCTCGAAGACGTCCGGATACTGGCCAACCACGGGCACATCTGACAACTCATCCTACGGGATGTCGAGGGAATTTACAAAACTAGCCATAACCCCATCACTAGGTAGACTACCAAACACTACCCTCCGCCCATCATCCTCCCTCACTGTCACCAAAAAGCCCTCACAGTCTACCACCACCCCGTATCTTTGGAGCCAATCGACTCCCAATATAATGCCATACCCAGTAAAGCCCAAAACAAAGCAATCACATACAAACATACATCCATGACTCGATAAGACCAAATTTCTGCAAATCATACTAAGGCTAGTCGAACCACCAATCGGGTTCGTCACAACCAATGGTCTATCGACTATCTCGGGTTCCAGTCCCAACCTATCTACCAGGTCACTAGATATGAAGGAACGGGAAGCCCCAGTATCAAACAAAACTCGAACTGGTACATCATAAATAGAAAGCATACCTTGAATAACAACATTCTTTCCTTTCTCCGCCGTAGTTGGGGCATTCGACGAAGAAGGAACAACATCAATAGCATATGCTTTCACAATCTGTTTCTCCTTAAGAGTTTGCGGACACTTATCCTTGAAATGTCCCACTTGACCACAGTTGAAGCACTTCTTATCCGCTGGCTTGGCCCGACAATCTTTAGCATAATGGCCCTTCTTACCACAGCCGAAGCACTCAACATCCTTCTTGTTTTTTTTCTGGCCACCTTTAGATTGGTCCTGCTTCCTCTTATTCTGAGAGTTATTCTTGCCTCCACCGCCTGCTTGTGGCTTTGGCCCTTCTGCAGATGCAGCCTCAGCCTTTGACTTAGGGTAAAGACTCTCTGATCTTAAAGATTTCCCCACAATCGATTCAAAAGTCTCATCGATGTGATTGATAAGCCTTTCCCCCAAGTATCCATCCAAACCAGTAATGAACTTCTCATTCTTCTTCTCAGGAGTATCAATGAGAGACAATCCATACTTCGACAAAGTGTCGAACTCAGCAATATAATCAGAAACGGCCCCCCCATTCTGCTTGAGTTCCAAGAACCTCTTGAACAACACTGACTTCTGGGCAGCTGGAATGAACTTCTCGCTAAAGCGAGCCTTGAACTGGTCCCAAGTAACCTGATCCTCTGGAATAGCTGTTCTAATGGCATTCCACCAATTCATCGCTCGCCCTTGCAGCTGACGAGACGCTAGCCTTCTATTCATCGCATCCTCAAGGCCCAAGTCATCAAAGATACGGTCACAGCTATCCATCCGGTCTTGAACATCTGTGGCCGACTGCGTCCCGTGGAACGGCTTACCACCAAGGTTAGTGTAATCCTTGCACAACTTGGCGAAATCGACCCTAGGCGCCTGCACTACTGGGCCAACACCAACTCTAGGATTGGGAGCTGCCCCTTGCACTTCTCTAAGCATGTCTGTCATGAGGTCAGTAAACATCGCCCTCATGTCAGCAGCATTCCCATAGTTGGTTCCTCTACCAGCACCCCTCGTGTCTCGGCTCATTGTCAATCTGAAAAAGGGAAACGATTAACGACCCCATAATGGTGCTAGTACAGTGCGACTTCATTCTTATACTACCAATAGTATATATAGCTTTTGAAAACCAAAGTAATTACAAATACGTGCTCTCATATACGTACTATCTCTCCCTGGTGTCTTTCCCTAGGTTAACCACGCAACCTAGAGCTATGATACCAAGTGTGACGGCCCGCCGCGCACCAACCGACATTTACTCCAAGAGTGCGCTGTACACATGTCCAGTTAGCACGGAACGGGTCGTCGGAAGGAAAAGGAGAAGGAAATGAACTAACAAAGAACCTGTAAAATGTCTCACAGCGCATAGAACAAAATATAATAATAACATACTTAACATAAAACAGGAGAGATAGTGCATAAGCTAAAAACCAGAACTCAGCATCATAGCAGCGGAAATCCAAAATATAGCTTATTACAACTTTCCAACTGTCTCAAAGAAAAAATAAGATAAAGGAGGTACACTACTAATGCCCAAGTAGCAACCACCAACGACACAGGAAGAATGTGTATATATATATCATACGTGGAAGCCTCCTGCCCGCCTCCGAATCAGCCATTCGCGCATCACCAGCTAATCTGTCTCTAGTCTGCTCGTGTGAGCACCCAGAGTAATAAGAGGAGACATAAAACTCTGGGTCAGACATAAAGCCTGGTATGAGCGATAAGCATCTAAAGTGAACAATAACAGGTAGACTAAAACATACCTGAACCTGGACCTGCAACCAAAGAGTTAGCACTACATACTGTACAACACTCTAGGTGCCATATCAAACAGTGTAAAGATACAGAGGTGGGGGAGGTGTGCATGTCATAGTGATGGCAAACAATCAACATAGCATCCATCCTCACATCTCTCACTCAGTGCATAAAGCATACGATATTCACCACTTCGATCACCCAACATACCTTGCTACGATCACTCTGCCCCATGAAGTCATAAATGGCTTCACTGCACTGATAACGTAGCCACTAATTCCTCGCTTTGTCCACTTGCCCCATGGAGTTATTCACCCCATCTGCGCTGGCTCATAGCCTTACCAATCCTTACTATGTCCACTTGCCCCATGGAGTTATTCAGCCCATCTGCGCTGGCTCATAGTCTTACTACGCATCACCTTGCCCCTCGAGTCGAAATGACTCTACTGCACTGATAACGTAGTCTTGCTACCATCACCTTGCCCCTCGAGTCGCAATGACTCTACTGCACTGATAAGTAGCCCATCATTCTTTTTTTAGTGGTGAATCGAAGTTATGAACATCGACAACTCCTTAGCACACGTCCCGCAGCAAAGTCCAACCATGAAGTGAACTCATCGGTTCCCAACTGGACCCTAAGCTCTAACTTCCCATATTGGACTACCATTGCATCTCGGGTTATTGGTCAATACTGGGTCGGGTCGGGTTCCCTTCAAGCCATCGGTTCGGGTCGGGTCCCCTGCATCGCATCGGTTCGAGTCTTCCTCTGGTACGGTTCGGGTTGGGTGTCCCCCTTCGGGTCGGGTCGGGTGTTTCCCTTCGACTCGGGTCGGGTGTCTCCCTTCGAGTCGAGTCGGGTGTCTCCCTTCGGGTCGGGTTGGGTGCCATCTCCCATCTAGTTCGTGCCTTCGCTCCGATTCGCTCCCTCGTTCTTCACGTGCTCCGATCCGATCCCTCCTTCTCCATCCGATCCGATCCCAGTTCAGTTAGCATGGCCTTCCTTTTTGCCACTTTTCTTAAGTGTCAGGTTGCGATCCGATCGAATCCCTTGCCCAGTTCAACATATCCGATCCGAGCCCCCATATCCGATCCGATCCGGAACCTGCACTGCTTTCTGAAACTGTTCCAGCAAGTGTTTACGCCATTCGACGACGTTTTCGACCATTCGTACTATTGAAATCAATCACAATGCATATCATACAGTCATAGCAACATGCATAATCAACCACAAACATCAGAACGTCAATATGATAGGTTAAAATGGATCAAACATACCCAAAACCCCATATTTTCCCCTTAAGCATAATTAGGTGAAACTAATGATAGGATTAGCAAAACTTAACCAAATTAACCCAAATTCATATCAGAGGTCTAAAACATCATTTAGGAATTTATGAACATTTTCCCGAATTTTATCACGTTTAAATTCGCTAATTAACACTAGTTACCCTTAATTAACCATAATTAGTGCAAAACTATGCAAATCACTCATCTTAGCCACAAATAAACTAAGATCTGAAATAAATCTCTGATTTGATGCAAATCCCAATACTAAACAGCAGCTCCAACGTTGATTTGGTGTAGATCTCCCTTGATTAGATGTTGCTAAGCTTAATCCTTGATCAAAAGAGGATTTGGAGGTGATTTAGAGGTTGGAGGCCATTTTTAGGATTCCTTGGTGATAAGTGGAGGCTAGAAAACTAAAATGGAATGATTCTTCATCTCATTTCAGCCTTCCCATAACCCCAATCCCGAAATGGGTTATGGGCCTACTCACTAATCACCCGATTTGGCCCGAGTAAGCAGTTTTTCACCCTCCAAACCTTATTTCAGCCATATCTCCCAAACGGTAAGTCCGTTTGGCTATTATGACCACTCTACGGAAAGGTAAACCATCAAACGGATCTAATGGAAGTTGTTTCAGGTCAAAATTCCTTTCCAATCAAAAGTTATGGCCAAAACAGTACCAACTAGGGGCAAAATGGTCATTTAAAAATCGACAAAAATCATGAACATGGGAAATGACTCTAATAGATGTTTCCCAAAGTTACATGACCATACGACTTCACATAGGAAAGAAATAAATATTCTACGATCCTATGATGTGTAGAATACGGGTCGTTACATGTACCCTCCATACCAGGTATCTTTAATACATTTATCTACTTATGTACAATTCTTATTTATGGTACTTTACGTAACGCACATCACATGTCTTTGTAGTACGCGCATTGGTTGGACCAGTCAAGAGCTACCCTTGCCAGTTATCGTGATATGACTCTTGCACACACGCACACCATGCATGATTGTACGTTAGTCATACACAAATGTTGGAGTCCCAGATTGATCGGTTATTAGCCAGACTTGCTGTGTATGAGCCATATGCAGATGTTGGGACTAGTGGATCTAGGACTAGAGACGTCGGTGAGGACATTGGTCTCGATGACTTGTCGAGCTTTGCTACCGATGAGTATGACACGGTTGCTCAGGACCACGATGTTGATGATGACACTGACGATGATGTTGATGATTCTGACGAGGACGACGATGGGGTTGAAGATGTTGATGATCATGACGGAGAATATGATGGGAGCGACGATGATGGAGGCATTCCTATGTAGTGGTATTGATGTATTATTAGCGGACTGTTGTGTTTTGTCTTTTATGCACTTTTGTGGTTTATATGTATTATTAAGGGGACTATTGTATTTTGGCTTCATATTAGCGTACTATTGTATTCCTATGTAGTGGTACTGATGCATTATTAACATACTGTTCTAATTTGTCTTCTCTGCACTTTGGTATTCCATTTATGGTTTATATGTATTATAGCGGGGATTGTTGTATTTTGTATTCATATTTAGTGTACTGTTGTATTCCTATGAAGTGGTATTGATGTATTATTAGTGTACTGTTGTATTCCTATGAAGTAGTATTAATGTATTATTAGCGTACTATTGTATTATTGCAAATTATCATAATGAATTAGTACGATAAAGGATACATCATTATAACATAATGTAGGATACAACATCATTAAACATAAAGCCACAACAGATCCTAAAGATATATGCCTTACAGATACATGATGCCAACTAAAATAGCAAAGAAGGAAACGTAGGAAATATTTTAGGTTGAACCTGAGGTCTCATTACGTAGAAACTCAAGGGAGTCTCATTACGTTAAATCACAACTGCTCAATTTCATTTTTGAGACGTCTAATCTCTTGTTCAAGTTCGTTTGCATAGGTTGTTCCCCTTTGGCAAAGAGGCCCATCTATCTATTCCGTGTAATCGCATCCATTAGGATACAATGGACATTTCTGTATGCGGTGGCCTATATTATTGTTTTCCTTGGCTCGAACAACGACTTCAACTGCATGACCGTAATAGCAAAATACTGGATACGAGAAAACTCCCTGTTCGGAAGGTGATACTCGATACACCTCTATTTCTTGGTGTGGTTAGGGACCGACTGTTCGTGTGAAGGTGGAACATGGGGTACTTGAGCTTCTAGTGGTACTTGAAAATGTGGATTGTTCAGAAACTGTAATTCGTCTTCCATCCCTTGAAGTCTAATCGCTTCATATGCCTCTTCCTCAGAGTCTGTAGCTGAAGGCCACAAAGGCATTGTTGTGAGAATGGTAAGAGGAGTAGGAAAACTATGTTTTTTTGTGTCTTCAGTTAGGAGTGTTTTGGGAGAGTTTTGTAGCTACCCGTTACAAATTAATGTTTAATGCATACGTGGACGACCCACCTTTTTTAACTCTTAAGTGTAAAATATTGTTTCCAAAGCCTACTACAGTTATTAAAATGACTCGACATGTTAACTTAAAGACTTAACCACAACTGAGACACTGACTACACACTGCGACACAGATTACACACTGAGACACTGACTACACACTGAGACACTTGCTGCACACTGAGACACTTACAAGCCTACTACAATCTTTTACAATAATACACACTAATACATAGTACATGAACACAGTTGAGAGATAGTACGATACAGCTACTATTGTTACACAGGCTAACATGAATAGTAGCATGAACACATCTGCCAATCATAACTGAAGCGCGTTAGCCAGCTGTAATGAAGTTCATACACTTCATGGCCTACGAGTTCTGTTCCATGTTCGAAAAGATAAAGTGAATCGAACTTGGCACGATCAGCTTTGAAAATATCTTCCTCTTCCACCACCTCGATTATCTGGCAGTATCGGGCACAATCATCCTTGAAGGTCTTATGTTTGCTGTGAATCTCTTCTTTAGACCTCCAAGACGAACACTTTTGGTTGTCATTTTAATATTTTTGAACCAATTTCCAGTACATTTCATGGGTTACTCTGCCACCTCCTTGCAGGATTTTGTCATGCATTTCCTGAAACTCAATATACGCTTCGACAAGTATTAGTAACTCAGTGGGAGACCAACTATCAGTAGACATGAATAAAGGAGAGTAACATGGGAAGAGAAAATGTTCACTGTGTGAAAGTAAGGAACCAAAGCACCCTTTATTTGTAGTCCAAAGATTTGGCAATAGTTCTGTGCCTTTTGTTACGAGTCACATGCATTCATAACGTACCATTACCATTCACATGGGTCTGGACATGATTAGACCGTTCAGTGAGTACAGAACAATAAGCTTACTTTACTTGAATTGACCCATCATTGAGGAGATTAAAAGTTAGTATACCGTGCATGATTTATCAAACATGGCTACAATTCCTGCTTTATCAAACATGGCTATAGTGCCTGCTTTATCAAACATGGCTATAGTGCCTGCTTTATCAAAAAGATAATAAAGGCCTAACATTGATTACAGTGCCGTAACTTTTCCCAACCATGGAAGGACGTGCATATCACACTTTAACTCCACAATTATAAAATAAACTACAACCTATCAATAAAAAAATGTCTGACTATCTGGTCAAAGCAATTATGTTGTGTGATAGTGATTCCGAGGATGAAGCCTATGCAAAAGCACACCAACAAGAAGAAGAAGAACTTATGGAGATCTATAGTGAAACTTACAGTTCATCTAGTGGACAACACGGTGGTTCAACAATGGGACGAAGATACTTCCACCGGGATCATGCAGAATTTCATAAAACACTGATGAACGATTATTTCGTTTCTAATCCGACTTATGGTCCCACGCTTCTTCGCAGACGCTTTATGAGTCGGCCATTATTCTTAAGAATCCTTAAAGGTATTTAGGTGACTAATAAGTACTTTGTTTATAAGCAGGATGTTGCCAAAAAATAAGGTCTGACTGGACATCAGAAGATGACTGCGTCTTTGAGAATGTTGGCATATGGCGCACCAGCCGACGCTCTGGATGACGGTTATCGTATTGCAGAGAGTACTGCTCTAGAAAACCTAGAGGAATTCTGCCAATCAGTGGTCGACATATATGGGGATGAATATCTTCGTTCTCCAAACGAGGTTGACGTATCTAGGTTGCGTGAAATTCATGAAAGTAGAGGGTGGCCTGAGATGTTAGGGAGTCTAGTTTGCATGCACTGGGAGTGGAAGAACTGTCCTAAAGCTCATCATGGAGCATACAACAGTAAAGAAAAAAGGCCAACCATCATCTTAGAAGCAGTTGCATCTAATGCTCATTGGATATGGCATGCTTTTTTTGGTATGCCTAGTTCCTTTAATGACTTAAATGTTCTAGAATAATCACATTTGTTTAGCGATTTGGCGCAGGGTAAATCCATCCCTGTATCATTTACGATTGGACATAACACATACAATCATGGGTACTATATGGGGGATGGAATTTATCCGAAATGGAGCACGATTGTAAAGACATTTGCGAACCCGCTTACCACAAAACAGAAAAGTTTTGCTTCTATGCAGGAGGTTCAGCGAAAAGTTGTGGAGAGAGCATTCGGAGTTCTTCAATCAAGATTCGCAATGGTTAGCAGTCCATGTAGGATATGGAAAAGGTCGAAAATGGCAAAAATTATGTTCTGTTGCATAATTCTTCATAACATGATAATCGAAGATGAATGCGACATCGTGCAACCAGATTACGAGTATGAAGGGTCCAGACAATCCCTACAAATTTATCGATCTTCCGTTGATGAAATTAAAGGACAATTTGATATGTTTCATGTGGATCAACATGAAATATATCGGAATTCAGCATTGCATAATAGGCTTCAAAAAGATCTCATGGATCACATCTGGAGATCTTACGGCAAACAGTAGATTATATTTTAGAGGCTATGTTTTATTACGCTTGTTTTGATTTGTATTGTAGAATCTTTGTTTTATTATGTGTGTTTGCATTGAAGTGTGTTAGCTTTGTCGTACGTAATACATTGAATTATTTTTAATTATTCGATACATACACACTGTCTTAAAGAAAATAAGTTACCATTGATTAATTCAAACTAGAAAACAATACATAGATGAAAACAATTAAGGCAGTACAACACTACATGATAAAACTGCATATGCCTAGATCCAGCACGACTATCAACAATACGCTGTTTATAATCCATCCAGTATTGTGTCGATAGTGGGTCCATTCCGGTGAAATCCATTTGCATTACTAAAGTCTCTTGCTGTTGCCGCTCCAATTCAAACCTCCCACGTTCAATCTTAGTTAACTGTTTTAAGACATCAAGGTTTTCTGCACTATGTTTTTGACGTTCTTCATTTTCTCTGGCATGCTTCTCATGCATTTGCGCCCACCGAGAATCAAATTGGTTTTGAACAACATTTTTCTTCTTCACAGCACACTGGCCCATAGGTCTTGCTTGTTCATCACATTCAGGAGTTGCATCTTCACCGGTATTAGAATCTCTCTGCGAAGATTCTCCTGGACTTGACGTATAGGAATTTCGGCTTGCTTTTTTCTTTGCTTTTGCCTTCGTCTGAACATCTCTTAAGCTCTTCGTATTGCTAGAACTCCATTTCGGATGACTAACGAGCAATTCATAGTAATTAGTGAACTGGTAGTAATGCGGTTTTTTCGCACCATTTTCTCTAGGAAATAATTTCAGGAATTGGTCGTTCGCCATTCGCTTCTACAAACAATAAAATAATGAATATTGGTATGCTTTCGTGGTAGGTAAATAAAATATTGACAAGCGAATTAGAGAGTTACAAATTATTACCAATTTGGCTTCTCTACCCATTCCGCTAGGATTTGCGGTTCTAATTTTGGGAACTTGAGACTCAAAGAATTGGGTTTGTCAATTAATCTTCCCAAATCGACCGGAAAGTGCAGACACTGATCTTGTCCTTTCTACATTCTTTTTGTTGTAAGAAGACATAACATTTGACCAGAGTGCCTCCCCACTTTGATCATTTCCCTCGACAGAATCGTTTGAAAAATGGCAGTATATTAAACAGATATCTTTATCTTCATCATTGGTCCACGACGCAGAAGAATGAAACTAGAGTGTTGGAGCTGAACGAGGGGTAAGATCTTCGGTTGGTTGAGAATTGAAATCCCAACTATTCGTATTCATCGCTTCGTTATTGAATTGGAACGGATATGACATTGTTTACTGCTAGATAAAGAGTATGGTGGATTTGAAGAAGTTTTTGTGTTTTAAAATGAGCTACTCATACCGATATACATAGAAAAATAAAAAAATGACCGTTTATGTCTGCTGAAACTTCTATACGACCGTTTATAGTCGTTGTTATTTCAAAAATGTGACAGTTTATAGCTGTTGGAAGAGGTAACAAGGTAAGAGGAGATGTTATACGAGTAGCACGTGTGGGGGAGGGAGGGTCCAATCCTGGCGCCTAGTTTTTAGGCACCAGAACCTAGCACCTAAAAACTAGGCGCTTGAACTTGGTGCCTAAAAACTAGGCGCCAGGATGGGCTTCAAGATCCTGAACGGCATTCTGAAGCTTAGCCTTAATATTATGCCTAAAGGGAGCCACGGTAGAGGTTTCACTGAATATTAGACCCTGAATGCTCACCACTGGAGTTTCCCTAAAGGGAATGGCAATTTTCGCAGTCTATGTAAGTTGTCTATTCCTAAAACCGTTGTCACAGTTTTAAAGGTATAATTTCGAATAAAATAAGCCGCTTTTGGTATGCTGTTCAGCTAGTGTACACGCGAGTCAGTGTAATGAAGATACTATAACGCAGTGTACGATAAAATATGAACTTAAATTCCCCATGTTATAATTTCAACATCTACATGTTGTTGGAAGGTAAATCATAGGCTATTTTACACATGCTTGTTTCATCGTGCACTATAATTACATATCATGTTTACTTGTGTAGTTTGTTTGCTTGACGTTATTTACTCAACTTTATGTTTCATTTAGAGCATCCCAACAAATTCAGATTCGTAATATTACATTTCTTAATTTTTGCTTTGAATAAGACGTTTTTTGCCCAACGGTTGTTCGTTGATTCAATCAGCGTCTAAGAGTTGAGTGATAATTAAATCAGTGTCCTTGTTCTTTGATTAAATCAAATCCTAACGTATAATTCTGATTAAATCAGCACTCAAGAGTTGGTGTTGATTTAATCAGCTTTCAATTTTTAGGTGCTGATTATCAACGTCCAAGTCTTAGGCTCTGATTTAATCAATAACCAAGGACATGTCGCTGATTTAATCAATGCCTAATCGTTGCGTTAATTAAATTGATATATCTAAACTTTTCCTTGAATATTCAGGGGAATTCATCTTGTTGGCTGCTACAATTTTCGCTAATTGAGAATTCATAAACGTGATCTCAGGTTGTTGGATACACTAGTTACACTATATATTATGCAATTGACTTTGTGTATTTGAGTGTACTTGTGCTATATATAAAAAATGAACTGCACCTCTCAATAAGCAGACTAAGTCATGTAACACAAAGTAGAAGTAATTTAACAATTCACATATACGCTATCCAACGCCAGCTAAAAAAGAATTGGCTCACTAACATTTTTTATTGGAATACTTCTATTTTCAAAGTTAGACATATCAAAATATGACGCTACCCATTTGCCCGACTCATTTTATCATAATTACAACCTTTTTGGATCAATCCATTTATAATTTTTTAATTAAACGGGTAATAAAGGGTTGTTCCATTTTTAAAAGGATTACAAACGGTTAACCCACTTACCCATTTAACTCTGCCTACATACAAAGTCGCTACTTTTTTGTAAAAACTGCAGTAATTACCTCACACTGCTCAGAATCGGATGAGACTTCGATCGATACATTCCCACCTAAATTACGGATAGTGTAAAACACTCGAAAGTTTTGCCCTGTGACCGAGCCTTGTAGTTTTCCTATCTGTCGTACATAGAAAATGGCTAAATTGTTGTATTTAAACTCTGAATTCATACAGAGTTGCTATGTTTTTTTTATAAAAACTGCAGTAACTTCTTCGTACTGCCTTAGAACCGGATGAGACTTTGACCGACAGATTCCCACCTAAATTACGAACAGTGTGAAACTCTCGGACGTTTTGCCTATGACGGAACACTGTAGTTCTCCAAGAGGACTACTAGTTGTACTTAGAAAATAACAGACTATTCACATATTTGAACTCTGCCTACATATAGAGTCGCTATTTTAAAAAAAACTGCAGCAATTTCTTCATACTGCCTCGGAACTGAATGAGACTTTGACCGATAGATTCCCACCTAAATTATGGACAGTGTGAAACACTTGGACGTTTTTCCCTATGACCAAACGCTGTAGTTCTCGAAGGGGACTGCAGGTTATACTTAGAAAATAATAGGCTATTCCCATAATTGAACTCTGCTTACATACAGAGTTGCTATTATTTTGTAAAAATTGTAGTAATTTCTTTATACTGCCTCGGAACCGGACGGGACTTTGATCGATAGATTCCCACTTAAACACGGATTGTATGAAACACTGTGATATTTCGTCCTATGAACGAACAGTATTACCTTTCTAAGGTGATTAACGTTTATATGTAGAAAATAACAGACTAATCCTCATAATCGTATATAAAAAATAGTAGACAACATTTAGATGGATCAAATGGGTAACCCACTTAGTAAGTGGGTTGGGTTAGATAAAGTTTTACGTCGAATGGGTCAAAATTAATGGGTCGTAATTAGGGTGGGTCAAATTTTGGTCGACCCTTATACGACCCTAAATGACCCATTTGACACCTCTATCCAAAGGCGTGCAATCCAATTATTTATATAACCAGCCTGTATGTTGATTTATATGATTACCTTAATGATCTATTTTCAAATGCAGTTTAAATGCTATGCTGGATATTTTGCAAATGCTGACTTAAGCCAACCATCATGGAGATAAGTTATGTTATTTTATGTTTTAATTCAGCATGATGATTGGTTTGGATTTGTGTAGTCAGTGCTGATTGTTAACTTATGTTGAACTAAACATTTCATAAGCAAATGCATGTATTGATTGGATCATATATGACCAGTTAAGATTTATGCATACTAAGAATTCTTGAACTACTTACATATTCCTAGATTACATCGATTTCATCAACTACAATATATTGCATATGTTTGAAAATGTTGAATTGGGTTGACAATTAATGTAAGGACCCTAAAATTCAGCTAAACTCGTATTGATGCCCTCAGCCATGAATTCCCAAGTGGCGAAAAATCGAAAACTCAATGGGGAAGTAAATAAGAACAAGAATAGAGCAGAAAATAACGAAATACAACAGAATCTCACATCGAACGGAAAATATATAATAATCAATTAACCATTACAGCATAAACATTTTTAATATAAGCAAAGTCGAATCCTAGATCAGCCTGCACAGTTATAAAACATGTCCGTACAAATGCTAAAATACTAAATAAATATAAATGACATAGCAGAATAATATAACTACCTCCATACGTAGATGAAGATCTCTAACTCCTTTGAAAAGCCTCAAACAATCTCTATTCAAAAAATCTTGCTTTTATCCCTATGAAATGATACTTGACTTCAAGCGTCCACAGTTGTAACACCCCGTAAAATTCATAAGTATTAATAATTAATAAATAATTAAAAATGAGCAATTAAATAATATGGATGGAAAATGAGATTTTGCAGCTTTAGGAATTTGAACCGTAAACGCAGAACATATATATAATTAAGTGGATGATATATGTATGTGTGTCCAAGATAAATTAAAAATAAAGAGGGAGATTTGAATTTTGAATTGAAGATAAGATTAGGAAGACAAAGTATACTGCATATATGGAATAAGACTAAGAGGTTTGGGTTTGATGTAATTCACCTTTAATTATTATTTGATCGCAACCTAAAAATGTTTGGATTTGATTGTTTCATGATTTGAATTGGGTTTGGATCCTATTTTGGATCTAAACGCATTCATAGTTGAAATAGGTCAAACGTTAACATTTTTATGTGTGCATAACACAAAAAAGGGGTGAACTGGATAAAATATAAATTATAAACATACATGTATAAGTGTATGTAATACTCTATTTTTAATTCAGTATTGAAATTATTTCTACAAGCCCAGGATGCAAATTGAAATTGAATATATGTATATTTTCCACCCACTACTATTTGTTATCTTGTCATTATGTCATCATGCCTATATTGTAGTGGTAAAAGTATGGAAAACCTAACTTGTATGCCTTGATTTGGATAAAAGTTGACAATTTCAACCTTGCTAGAATGTTTCAGGTTTATACGAATATTTATGTTATTTAGGCATTATTATTATTATACTTGTATAAACATAATCAATGTAATTAATGTTGTATTAGTGTAATAAATGCGGTTAGGTTAGATTCGAATTTGAAATGTCCCCATAATAAATATATAATTGACTACTTGTGCGTGCGTGTATATATATAGTGACACATAGACATGAGGTTAGTTGCCATTTGTTGCAGAAGCATGCCCGGAACCGACCAGCAAATCCAGCAACCACAAGTGGGTCTAACTAATGTGAGATGTTTAGGTGCTATGGGCTATTCAAAAACTTAATACACTAAACACGAGGTTAAACCAACTTAGAGTAGAAGTCTGCGCGGAACCGACCAACATATCCAGCATCTACAGGTACACAACTTAATATGAGAGGTCTAGTGTGTACATATATATAAGTCTATTGTGTGAAAATAGGCTGGTTTACTACGCCTTGAAAAGGTCTTAAGTGGCTGACTCTCTTTTTATCTAGTTTGGGTCTAGTGGTTAGGACTAGGATCCCTCCCAAAGTTTATTCCTTGGAGAGAAACCAAAGTCATGGGACCCACCCTTATTAGATTTGAAATAAGTCTTTGGGTCCTCCTTCTCTAAAAGTGGTTAGGCATAAAACGGTAATGGTGTAGGGTTGTTCACGGGGATGTCCACTTCCTCTAGAGGCTTGTAAGGGCTCACTAGGGATAGATTGGTAATTAAAAGACTCGTGGTCATTGCATGCTCACCAACTGTCTAAGGGAAGTCTTAAGCGACATAGGTGTCCTACCGTGTAATATCAGTTAAGTAGTAACGTTCGCAATACTACTTCTCATATTACAAATGAGAGTATAAATATAAGAGCGTTAACATATTAGGACAGGGTTTTAAAGGGCTATTGGTCTGCGTCAGGGTTTTAAGAGATCATAAGAATCCACCTTTAATAGGGCCATAAGTGATGAAGAATGCCAGCTCATTGGGTCTTTACCCTAAAACGGTAATGGCCGATTGACTTGGATATCTACCCCATTGGTTTACTTGGTGTTTGTTGTGTGCTGCGTAAACATACCTTGCCATAAGTAACCTGCAAAATATATGGTGTTGACATTAAGTAACACTATATTTCAGTCACGCAGAACATTATTTCTGACCCCTCTCTTCAACATATCCAACATGTCAGTAGATGGGGTAAAAGCCATGGACGAAGTGATGATTGAAGCCGATGAAGAAGATGAAGTTGTTTTGCTATTATTAGTAGTTATTGCTTTACTTCTTTTGTAAACTTGCGAGAATGAACTAATTGATGTACCCATTGAATAGATGTAACTATGACTGTTGTATTTCTGTGATTTTTAAATAAATGGTACATCTTATTTTAGTATTATACTTTCTCTTTCCGCTGTATGAGATTTTCATTCGAAATATCTATGTGTATATACTTTGTGCAAATGTAATCCTTACAGGAACCAATAACCCATTTAGAACGGCTCTAAGTTTCAATGGGCCTTTACTAGGTCGAAATTTAGGCCCATTCCGGGCAGGTTATTACATTTGATTCCATAGCATAGGTTACCCGATTATAAGGAAAATATACGTACGAGAGGCGTAATTGTAATTTGAAAAGAATTTTCAAACTATATATATATATATGTGCAATATATATATATATATATATATATATATATATATACCCCTAATAAGCATACACATTTATACTAGGCATCTTTATCGTTTTCTTCCTTTTTTAGCTTAAATACTATCTCAGGGGTTTTCCACTAAAGGATTCTTCCTTTTCTTTTCAGATAGTAAAATGGCTGAAAATCCTAATGAGCAGGGTAACCAGGAAAGACCCCGATACTTGCCAGAATGGTTCCAGCAGTACCTCCACACTATGGAACAGGTCCTTGTTGCTAATCCTGCCCCAGCAGCTCCTGCAGCTCCTGCCGCTGAAGTGGCCTTTGATTTTTCTTGCTTTTGTAAGACCTCTACGAATCTCGAAGGGAAATCATTTTATGGAAAGGAAGACTTTGCTAGTGCCCAATATTGGGTTATGGATTGTGGAAGAATATTTGAGGCTATTGCCTGGCTCGATGAAGTAAAAAAGGAGGATAGCGGCCTGACATTTGAAGGATGAGGCCCTTGATTGGTGGAACTTAATATCAATGGAGAACGAAGACCGGATATTTACATGGGTCGAATTCAAGACCCGTTTCGAAGCAAAGTTCTTGCCAAGGGCAGAAATGACCATCCAGCTAGAGAAATTCATCCACCTCAAGCAAGGAAGCTTGAGCCTGCAAGAGTATATATCCAAATACACCAAGTTATGTAAGTTCGGAAGAGGACTGGTAGGCCCTGAGGTTTATTGGGGGACTGAACTCCCATTGAAGGAAACCCTATTAGCCCAAGTAACATTTGAGGCGACTTTTGAAACCCTAGTAGAGACAGCTACCCTTTGCACGGCTGAAAACTCTAAGGAGGAGAAAGAAGGAGAGAATGGAGAAAGCTCCAACAAAAATAAGAAGGAATTGTGGAAAAAAGAAGAAGAACAAATTCAAAAAGAATGCAAAAACTTGTACGAGGTGCAACGCAAGGGCTATGAGGCCAAGTATTGTAGGACCTCACTGGGGAAAAAGGAGTTCAAGGGAAAATGTTATAACTACCATGAAGTAGGACACATGTCCAAAGACTGCCCAAACCCAAAAGTTCCATTTCGAAGCGTATGCATTGGATTTTATGGGGTATGACCTTCTCCAAGGTATGGACTGACTATCGTTTTATGGGACCATCGTAGATTGCAAAAAGAGACTCGTTCGTCTTAGGAGCCGAGGAGGACATAGCCTAAATATTCCTTGAAATGTTAGAAACAAGGATAAAGTCTTATTATATTCCTTATCTCTAGTCCTGAAGGACCATCTTCGGTCCCTATAATTTGTGAATTCTTGGATGTCTTCGAGGAAGTCACAGGACTTCCACCTCACAGGGAAATCTCTTTTAGTATTGACGTAGAGAAGGATGCTAGACCTGTAGCATTATCTTTAAGGCATATAGCGCCTAAGGAAAGAAGGGAGCTAGATAAGCAGATTTCTGAATTATTACAAAAAGGTTTCATTCATTAAAGTACCTCCGAATAGGGTGCATCTATTATATTTTCCACCAATGCAGACAGATATTTGAGACTTTGTGTTGACTATACGGAACTCAATAAATTAACCAAGAAGAATAGGTACCCTTTACCTAGAATCAATGAACTTTTCGACCGCTTGGGAGGAGCCCGAATATTTTCCTAGCAAGACCTTGCTACTGGATTTCACCAGTTAAGAATTTTAGAGGACAACAAGGACAAAACTGCGTTTAGGACACCAAATGGATTATTCCAATGCGAAGTTGTTCCCTTTAGACTAATGAATGCACCTACCTTCTTTGTTGACCGCATGAGGCAATCTAAATAAAATTGTGTTAGCCTTCATTGGTGATATACTTATATTTTCAAAAGATCGTGAAGAGCATGAATCACGCTTGAGACAAGTGTTGGGGATATTAAGAAAGAACCAATTGGAAATAATCTCGAAGTGCCATTTCTGGAGGGAAGAAGTAAGATTTTTAGGACATATTGGGTCGAGCGAAGGCTTGGCCGTAGACCTCGTGAAGATCTAGACAATCAAGGAACAGAGAACACCTCGAAATGTTACAGAGGTAAGAAGTTTCTTTTGATTGGTCGGGTATTATAGGAAATTCATTAAAGACTTCGCAAAGATTGATACTCCATTAACCCAATTAACGAAAAAGAATTTGGTGTTCGCTTGGAGTAATAAATATGATATCGCCTTTAAGAAATTAAACGAAGCATTAACTAGCGCACCAGTCCTTATTATACCCGACAATTCAAAATTGTTCACCGTTTACACCAACGCATGTGGGACTAGTTTAAGAGCAGTCCTTATGCAAGAAGGAAGAGTATTTTCCTATGCTAGTAGACAACTCAAGGACCCAGAGAAAAGATATGCAGTGCATGACCATGATTTAGCCATAATAGTGTTCTCCCTTAGGATGTGGATGCATTATCTTTTTGGGGAGAAATTTGAACTCTTTACTGACCATAAATCCCTTAAGTATTTATTTTTTCAATGTGACGTAAACTTGAGACTACAAATATGGATGGAATATATTGCCTCATTTGACTTTACGATTCAGTATATCCCGGGCAAGGGGAATGTTGTGGCGGATGCTTTAGGTAGGATACATGCGACATTGAATGCAATCCTAGAATGGAAACAATTAGAATTCCTCGCTAATTTTAATTTGCAGCCCTTAACAACCACTCTCAATGGTCTTCTTGTGGATATGATAATTAGACCTACCCTAAGAGAAAAGATCAAATGCACGCAAGACCTTGATGAAGAATTAAAAAACATAAAGGAGAAAGTGGGAAAGAAAAACACCTTTCCTCATTCGGTTAGGTATTCGATCAGCAATGATGGGTGTTTGCTTTGGGATGGATGACTTTACGTCCCTAAGGATGATGAGTCGAGGAAAGAAATTCTAGAGGAGTTCCATTGGTCAAAATTGACCATACACCCCAGTGGGGATAAAATGTACAAGGATATGAAGAGGAATCTCCATTAGGAAGGCATGAAAAGAGATGTCGTCGAGTTCGTGGCCAAATGTTTAACATGCCAAAAAGTCAAATTGAAGCAAGGGAAGCCCGAAGGACAATTACTACCTTTATAGATCCCCACGTGGAAGTGGGAACATATTTCCATGGACTTTATAGATGTCCTAGAGGCCAAAAGGGTAATGAGGCCATTTGGGTTGTGGTAGATCATCTGACCAAGGGCGCCTATTTTATACAATCAAGAAGACAAGGACTGCAGCCTCAATAGCCCAATTATATGTCAAAGAGATAGCCAAACTACATGGTATCCCATCGAGTATATAAGTGATAGAGACCCCTTATTCATAAGCGGATTTTGGAGAAGCCTATAAACAGTATTGGGTACGGTCCTTAACTTAAGCACAATTTATCATCCATAGATAGAAGGACAAACAGAAAGAGTAAACAAAATCTTAGAAGACTTTCTCACAGCTTGCATCATTGACTTTGGAGGAGTCTGGGAGCAGCACCTACCGCTTGTGGAGTTCACGTATAATAATAGTTTTCAAATGACGATTGGTATGGCCCCTTTTGAAGCGCTTTACGGGAGGCCATGCAAATCGCCAACTTATTTATGGGAAACTACTAATAAGGTTATACTCGGACCAGATTTCGTCCGTGATTCCACGGAGAAGATATCTTTGGTTAAACAAAGGATGAAGGCAGCCCAAGGCCTTCAGTAATTGTATACTGATAAGCGAAGGAGGATAATTGAGTTTAATGTTGGAGACTTAGTATTCGTAAAAATATCCCCTCTTAAGAAGATTGTTCGGTCCGGGAAAACTGGGAAGTTGGCTCCCCGATTTATTAGGCCTTTTAATATCATCGAGAAGATAGGATCTTTTGCTTATCGAGTGGATCTCCCAGAGCATCGATCGGGAATCTATAATGTTTTTCATGTATCTCATCTGAGGAAATGCCTTTATGACTCTACTATCAGACTCGAGCTTGATGAAACTGGGACATAGGAAAACTACTCCAGGGCTTTCCGTGCCACTACAAGGATTGTAGAGCATGAAATCAAGAGACTCCGCAACAAAACCATTCGCCTCGTCCGAGTACAATGGGGAAATGATCCTGTTGAAAACACATGGGATACCGAGGATATAATAAGATAGTCTCACCTAGAGCTTTTCACAGGTAACTTTTCCTCAAAATATTGTTCATGGTTGCATCGTGATTGCTATATTGGATGTTAGGGAATGGATGCAACACCATTGCACAAGAGTACATATAGAAATATATGCATAATTAGGTTGTTTGCATACATATTGCATCACTTATTACACCTACATGCTATGATTGAGCTCACTTTAGTGGATCTGTAGTTCATAATCACTGCGAGTCAAGGATGCTTATGGTTGATTTAAAAATAACATGGGTGTACAACATGGATTTGATTGTCTGAGTTGTGTATTTTGCCCATTAAAAAGATTTCGGGACGAAATCTATTTTAAGGGGTGCAGAATGCAAAACCCCGTAAAATTCATAAGTATTAATAATTAACAAATAATTAAAAATGAAAAATTAAGTAATATGGCTGGATAATGAGATTTTGCAGCTTTAGAAATTTGGCTAGAAATTCTTTTATTTGGATTCATGGTGAAATTCTAAAGCGTTTTCATATATAATATGCTAAAAACGGTCAATGTATGAAGAAGTTATGAACAAATGAATTTGGTCCATAAACACAAAATATATATATATATATATATATATAATTAAGTGGATAATATATATGTGTCCAAGATAAATTAAAAATAAAGAGGGAGATTTGATTTTTGAATTGAAGATAATATCAGGGGGACAAAGTATATTGAATATATGGAATAAGATTATGAGGTTAAGAACGTATTAAAATAAATGACTCGGCAACGAAGCCTTATTGGGTGTTCCAGCCCCGAAGAGGTCCTCCCTTAACGGGTGTCGACCGCTAGGGTCGCCGCTTGACTGCTGGACAGCCCAATAAAGCTAGCTGGTTAGGCTTTTTTCCAATGAAGATATATAAAATTAATGGTTTGGATTAATTCTAAGTAATCCAATGGTCTGTGCTCACACGGGAAACTATATATATCCCCTCCTATCACACTATGAAAACTCTAACCATTCTCCATCATTGCCTCTATGTTGCCTCTCAACCATTATTAAATTCCAAAGAAAAATAAAAGAATAGGTTAAGGTTTTCTTTTTATTTTTCTAATTCTATTCTAAATCTCTCTCTATTCTTATTTACATGAGTTTAGTATTCTGGAATTTGGCATAAACATATATGTATAAGATTCTAATGCATGTCTCTCATATGTACATAATTAGGAGGATTATTTGGGCATGCTTGAACGCAACAAGTTAGCGTAGATCTTGATCTACCACTGATTTCTCTCTATTACGCCTATATCTGTGAGTGGAATGTGGCTTACTTAAGGCATATTCATGTTTTTATTAGATTGTCATGTGAATAAATATGCCTAGGATGATTTGGAAATCCAATAATATAAACACTAAAATCCCCAAATTCTCTATCTTGTAATTGCATATGAATCGTTATGATTATTTGGGTTTTCATGGATTTTTGGTTTTAACATTGGATTAAAGATGAAATTAGGGTATTGCTACTACTATTCCTATTTTATGTAATTAACCATTAATTATCACTTGATCGCAACCTAAAAAGGTTTGGATTTGATTGTTTCATGATTTGAATTGGGTTTGGATCTAAACGTATTCACAATTGAAATAGGTCAAATGTAAAAAAAATTATGTACGGATAACACCAGAAAGGAGTGAATTAGATCAAATATGAATTATAAACATACATGTGTAAGTGTATGTAATACTCTATTTTTAATTCAGTAATCATTTCTACAAGCCTAGGATGCAAATTGAAGATGAATATATGTATATTTTCCATCCACTGCTATTTGTTATCTTGTCATTATGCCATCATGCCTATGTTGTAGTGGTAAAAATATGGAAAACCTAACTTGTATGCCTTGATTTGGATAAAAGTTGGCAATTTAAATTTGGACCGTAAACGCAGAAAATATATGTATGAGTAAGTGAATAATATATATATATGTGTGTCCAAGATAAAATAAAAATAAAGAGGGAGATTTGAATTTTGAATTGAAAATAAGATCAGGGGGACAAAGTATATTGCATATATAGAATAAGATTAAGAGATTAAGGATCGCATTAAATAAAATAAACGACTCGGCAACGCAACCTTATTAGGCGTTCTAGCCCCGAAGGGGTCGACCTCCACCCTTAAGGGGTGTCAAACATCGGTCGCTTGCTCGGGTCGACCGCTCGGCGACTGGACAACCCAATAATGCTAGCTAGTTAGGTTTTTTAATGAGGATATGTATAAATTAATGGCTTGGATTAACTATAAGTAATCCAACGGTCTATGCTCACACGAGCAACAATATATACCCCTCCTATCACACTATGAAACCCCTAATCATTCTCCATCCCTTCCTTCATGCTGCCTCTACACCATTATTAAATTCCAAAGAAAAATAAAAGAATAGGTTAAAGTTTTCTTCTATTTCTCTAACTCTATTCTTAATTTATCTCTATTCTAATTTACCTGAGTTTAGTATTCTGAAATTTGGCATAAACATATATGTATAAGATATAATGCATGTCTCTTGTATGTATAATTAGGAGGATTATTGGAGCATGCTTGAACACAAAGAGTTAGTGTAGATATGGATCTACCACCGATTTCTCTCTATTCCGCCTTGATCTGTGAGTGGAATGTGTTTTACTTAAGGCATATTCATATTTTTAATAGATTTTCATGTGAATAGATATGCCTAGGAGGATTTGGTAATTCAACAATATAAACATTAAAATCCCCGAATCCTCTATCTTGTAATTGCGTATGAACCATCATGATTATTTGGGGTTTTGTGGATTTTTGGTTTTACTATTGGATTAAAGATGAAATTGAGGTGCTGCTACTATTATTCCTAATTTATGTAATTCACCTTTAATTATCATTTGATTGCAACATATAAAGGTTTGGATTTGATTGTTTCATGATTTGAATTGGGTTCATTCACAATTGAAATAGGTCAAATGTAAACATTTACATGTGTGCATAACACCAAAAAGGGGTGAATTTGATAAAATATGAATTATAAATGTACATGTATAAGTGTATGTAATACTCTATTTTTAATTTAGTATTGAAATCATTTTTACAAGCCTATGATGCAAGATTAAATTTAATATATGTATATTTTCTATCCACTACTATTAGTTATCTCGTCATTATGTCATCATGCCTTTGTTGTAGCGGTAAAGTATGAAAAACCTAATTTGTATGCCTTTATTTGGATAAAAGTTTACAATTGCCACCTCATTAGAACGTTTCACCATTTATACGCATATTTACGTTATTTTGGCATTATTATTGTTATACTTATATAAACGTAATAAATGTTATTAACGTTGTATTAGCGTTATAAATGTGATTAGGTTAGATTCGAACTTGAAATGTTCCCATAATAAATATATAACTCATTGCTTGTGTGTGCTTATATAGAATGACTTTATATATATATATATATATTAATAGTGACACATAGACATGAGGTTGGTTGTCATTTGTGGTAGAAGCCTGCGCGGAACCGACCGACAAATCCAGCAACCACAAGTGGGTCCAACTAATGTGAGATGTCTAGGTGTCATGGGCCATTCAAAAACTTAGTACACTAGGCACAAGGTTAAACCAACTTGTAATAGAAGTCTGCCTCGAACCGACCGGCATATCCAACATCTACAGGTATACGGTTTAATGTGAGAGGTCTAGTGTGTAAATTTATAGCTATATATATAAGTCTATTGTGTGAAAATAGGCAGGTTTACTACACCTTGAGAAGGTTTTAAGTGGCTTACTCTCTTTTTATCTAGGTTGGGTCTTAAGTGGTTAGGACTAGGATCCCTCTGATGGTTTATTCCTTGGAGAGGAAGCAAAGTCATGGGACCAACCCTTATTAGATTTGAAGTAAGTCTTTAGGTGCTCCTTCTCTAAAAGTGGTTAGACATAAAATGGTAACAGAGTAGGGTAGTGCACGGGGATGTCTACTTCCTCTAGAGGCTTGTAAGGGATCAACTAGGGACATATTGGTAAGTAAAAGATATTTGGCCATTGCATGCTCAAGAACTGTCTGAGTGAAGTCTTAACTAACATAGGTGTCCTACCGTGCAATATCAGTTAAGTAGTACTGCTCGCAATACAACTTCTCATAATACAAATGAGAGTATAGACTAAGAATGTTAACGCATTAGGATGAGGTCTTAAAGGGCTTGGGGTCTGCCTCAAGGTTATAAGAGATCATAAGAATCCATCTTTAATAGGGCCATAAGTGACCAAGAATGCTACCTTGTTGGGTCTATACCTTAAAAACACTAATGTGCGATTGGCTTGTATATCTACCCCCATTGGTTAGAAACTTGGTGTTTGTTGTGTGCTGCGTAGACATACCTTGATATATGTAACTTGCTAAAAATATAGGGTATGGACATTAAGTAACACTATATTTCAGTCACATAGAACTTTATGTTCTGACACCTCTCCTCAATATATCCAACATGCCAGTAGATGGGTAAAAGCCAAAAAGCAAGTGATGATTGAAGCTTATGAAGAAGACAAAGTTGTTATACTATTATTAGTAGTTATTGCTATACCTTTTCTGGAAACTTGCGAGAATGAACTATTTGATGTACACATTGAATAGATGTAACTGTGACTGTTGTATTTCTATGATTTATAGAAAATGGTACATCTTATTTCAGTATTATATTTTCTCTTTTTGCTGTGTAAAATTTCTATTCGAAGTAACTATGTGTGTATATTCTGTGCAAATGTAATCCTTAGAATAGTTCTAAGTTTCGATAGTCCTTTTCTGGGTTGAAATTTAGGCCCGTTCCAGGTGAATTGTTACAACAATGTTTTAATGGTCCATGCTGTAACAACCCGAATTCCAAAAGGCTTGTTTTTTTTTCAAAATTCTAATCAATTGAAACTCGTTTAGTTTTCTCTGGTATCCTGCAGAAAAGACAGAGACATAAAATACGTTAGAGCTCAAAAAATATCTTACAGCAAAATAGATAAAATATAATATTATCAAAGTATAGCCATACCGTATTAATAATACTGCTTAACCAGTATCTAAAGCTATCTTGTCTTTGCCACAAATCTAACCTGCAAGTATGTTATGAGGAGGGGGTCAGAACACAGGTTCTGGTGACTGGATTTAAATTATACACTTTGGATAATCCTACATATGCCGTTCAATCACATTTTCTAATTTATTAGATTACTTGGGTTAAAAACGCTCAAGGCTTACACACACATCGCACCCATTTACTTCCGAGTGGATAAATCTAATAGAGTATATATATAGCTACCCCTCGATATTGAGGTACACCCCATGGTACCCCACTCGCACGGTCACCACCGTAATGCCATAGAAATGAATGCAGCCCCTTATCCTACGCCGGAGTGACGTACAAATATCTGCATAACAATGTTACGTTCCGCATATATCTACCATTACTACGCTACGAAAGCGTATGGACTGCCACCGTTGATCGAATCAGATTTCATACCACAGTAATTCCCTCAAGTCTATGATACACCATCTAGAACCGACATGCATGTATCTAGACTGTCCCACATACATATCTTCAATCGCATTCGATGCCTTAACCACATGTAATGTGCACCGAATTCTGTGGTAGGGCTATACAAGAAACATGGAACTTGGTCGGGAGCTTTTCCATATCTGTACAGGCCCGCCTTTAAGCGCCTCAAAATACATATATTCCTTGGGTCTTGTTTTCATGGTGGCTATGGCCCCACCCTGTCCCCATCCTCAACTAGTAAAGACTACAAGAGCTATGTGACTTTTCCCTAACAAACAAACTAAACATCTAGTTGGCGTCCCCCCTTAACCACCGTACCCCGATAGTGAAAGGTGAATGGTTTATTGGGTTTAGCTCTAGTCTTTTTGCATCCCATTGGTTGCTGATGGCGGGTACCCGACGATCTACCATCCTTGTTGGTCCTGACCTCTGCCTCCCCATTGAGACGATCGCCGAATCACTCCAGTGTCACCTCGTCACAACATTCTGCTTGCAAATCTACTTTTGCAGTCAAGGCCCAACCACCTAGTAGTTACGCGCAGACCCAACCTCTGCTAGCACAGCCTAAACATCTGCCACCGCACAGAGGATTTCCAGGAGCACCTTACGTATCTCAAGAAGCCGCATGCTTCCCCTTCCAGTCCTTCGGAGCCGACAGAATAATCAGATGAACGTGCGGTCCCCTCGTGCCTCATGACACCACGATGATCTATCCAATTGGGTTATTCACCCTCAAACATACGGACTAGTCCAAGTGCCTTATTTTAATGTGTCATCAGACCCTATGTCTAAACATTTTTTTACGTGCTTGCTTTACCTCACAAGGTTTCATTGAACTTGGTTATCCCCGTTCACATTGACTTCTTATTCAAGTTACTAAGTTTCTTTTGCTTATTAATTTCAGTCATGTAACTTAACCCATTTAAGTTTATTAATAAGCCCACAACATGTTATTTTCTAGATTATGATCCAAGGTATGTAATCCACAATCCCTTTATATTCTTGTTTGATTTCATCATTACAATAACATGTTCCACTTAATATGTAATTGAGTATTTCTCAATTCACATGTTTTCTTTTTAACATGTCAGTCATTGTTTATAATTAAATATAACTTATTTCATTTCATAAGTTTTCCTCATTCTTTCTCATTTAATCATAATTCCATTTTACACCGCCACTACAACTTATCGTTGTTTACTTATTAACTTAGCTCTCTTAACTACGGTCCACTAATAAGTTTCTCTTCCCATAAATATAACTTATGTTATCCTCATCCGTATACTTCAGATTCTTGTTCTTGTAAATAAATAAATTTACAATTAAGTACAACTTATCCCCATACACAAGTTATTATATTCCCTTTATCATTTATTATAACCTAAGTTATAATTTCCAATTATCCCTAGGACAAGCCTAAACATATTACTCTTATCAGTTGATTTCATACATCCAAGGTTACAGATTACTTAATTAATAATTAAGTGCCACTTATCTCATTTCACCAGTTATCTCATGTCCTTACTAGTTTATCTATGTAATTTATTTATAATAGGTTATTATCATTCCCCGTTCATTCCATTCCTTCTTGCTGTTGTAACTTTCTTTCAATTCCATTTGTTTCCATTAATTACATTTAATATTGTTCATCAGTCCTGCTATTTACATATATTTATATACATGTATATATTTATGCATTAAGCCTCTCACATTAAGCCTACACTTTTGGGTGCTGGATTTGTCGAGCGGTTCCGGGAAGACTTCTTCCACAAGTTGACATAACCTCGTGTCTTAGCACCATTACATGTTTTATGTATGCACTTTGACACCTCACATTAGATTTACCACTTGTGGATGCTGGATGTTTCGGGCGGTTCCGGGCATATGTCTACCACAAGTGTAATCTAACCTCAGGCTAAGCGCAGTTACAGTTTCCTATTTACTGTAAATTTTAGGCATATTATCCTTTTCATATGTTACTATAATCTAATTTACACGTCATCAAATTATGCCTATATTATGTCGCATGCCCTTTTTAACACGTATTTAATTCTATCCTGACATGTAATCATTTAATCAGGTAATTGTTCAAATCTAACAAGTTAATATGTCATTTTCTCAATTCTACATCTAATAATTCGAATACATAATATGCCACAAGTGAATCATGTAATTATAACAACAGTAGTCACTACTCATATTCTAACAAGTTTGTTTTTCAATATGTAAACATTCAACATTTTAACTGATTCAACATGTGAATTTTCATATTAATATCTCAACTTGTTATAATAGCATCTTAACGCTTTTAATTATTCTGGCAAATTCACATTTCATGATAACAGGGAATGTTAAACGATAATATATCATTATCAAAAATGATATAACTTAAATCCACTCACCTCTTATGCTTTCCAAATCCTGGATCTAGTCCAAATATAGCATTCCATGGTTTTTCCCTTAATTGGATTCGGAACCTAACAACCATGGATCTACAATTTTTTACTAAAAGAAAATGGGAAGAAAGAAAAGAGAATTGAAATAGACCAGATCTAGAAAGAACAATGAAATTGAAATGGAAATAAATATGTTTATATATATATATATATGTATACTTACCTCTTCCACAGACCATGGATGATATAAATTGATTGTGTGATGATTATGTTGTGGAAATTGATTGTGGTTGTGAATTATTGATTGCGGTTGCATAAAAATTGGTTGTGTTTGTGGTAAATTCATGTGTTGTGAAAATGAATGGTATTGTGGAAATTATGGAAATGAAATTATTGTAATGTTGCAAGGCCTAGGATAGTAGAGGAGCCGTGCCGGACACGGTGCCGGTGCTAAATACCCTGCCGTTGTAATGTCGAAATATTCTGAAATGGACTATAAAAATAGTTGATGAGTTGAAATAAATTGTTTGAACAATAAAAATAACATTTTTATTGTATGTATTAACCACTAAAAATACACATGTTTGAAATAAATTGTTTGAACAATAAAAGTAACATTTTTATTGTATGTATGAAGTATATAAAATATTCATGTCTAAAATAAAATTGTTTGAACAATAAAAATAACATTTTTATTTTATGTATGATGTATATAAAATATTCATGTTTGAAATAAATTGTTTGAGCAACAAATTATTATTTTTATCATGTATATGAAGTATTATATTCATGCTTGAAATAAATTGTTTGAACAACAATAATATTATATATAGCATGTATGTAAAGTAATAAAAATATTCATGCGTTGACTAAATTCTTTGAACGATAACAATATCATTTTTATCATGTCTGTGAAGTAATAAAAATATTCATGTGTTGAATAAATTCTTTAAACGATAAAAATATCATTTTTATCATGTATGTGAAGTAATAAAAATATTCACGTGTTGAATTAATTCTTTGAACGATAAAAATATCATTTTTATCATGTATGTGAAGTAATAAAAATATTCATGTGTTGAATAAATTGTTTGAACGATAAAAAATATTATTTTTATCATGTATATGAATTGTTAAAAATAGTCAAGTGTTAAAATATATTTTTGTTCGCCAAAAGTATCATTTTTAGCATATGTATGAAGTGTTAAATAGAACCATGTGTTGAAATAAATATTTGTTAGTTAAAACTATTATTTTTAACATGTTAATTAAGTGAATAAAATTGTCATGTATGGAAATAAATATTTGTTTGCTAAAAATTTCATTTTCAACTTAGATATGCATATATACATATGCAAAATTGGTAAATGGATTGGTTGTTGAGTAGAGAATTTATTTGCATGCCCGACAAATTGGTAAGCCTTAGTGAATTAGGTGCGCAATTTTATTTATTACATAAACTTCTGTGAATACCATTGGATGTGGTGTGCTGATTGTTCTGTGTGAGATTATAAACGTCGCCATAGGATAGTAAAAATTAATTTTGAACTACACTACACGGCGTACTTCATGAAGATCGGATACTCTATTATATACCACATAAGCATTTGGAGCTTGTGTGACGAGGTTGGAATTACTATACAAGCGAGACGCTTGTGTGGCGAGGATTGAATTACAAGTTCAACGGATTACGGAATGATATGGATAAAGAAAATATAATGGTAAATTGTTAGATTTAATAAAACCCCACACGGGTCTGGAGTTGACAATAATCACGTCTCTCTAGTTATTAGATATGACACATAGATTATTTAATTTTCAACACTAGACAAGGTGACGAAAATTTATTCTATTGAGATATATTTTTACACTCTCCCCTAGGCTTAGATCATTCACTAAAATTTGTGTATGCTTATTCTGGATTTATTAGGTGCCTAATAATGCCCAATAAATTTCCAAACCCCTCTCCGTACAAAGGAGACTATGGCGAAATTTTTCGAAATTTGAAGGAGTTAGCCAAAATTTTGAAGTGAAAATAGTTTGGAAATCGAAAAATGAATTATATATATACATATATATATATATAAATTAAAATAAAAAGAATTGTGCAGTTATAGTTCGCGTTTTGGAATCGTAACTTTAAATGATTATACCGGGAGATCTGACTATCGGATTTTCCCAAAACCGGAACCTTAGGTTCGCTTTGGAAAGATCTTTCCAACGATATTAAATTTGTTAAGATCCAACGGTTAGATTTGATAAATTTGTAATTAAAATCTGAATAAAAACAGCGCCACGACCGCGTAATGACCTGAAACGTCATTTAATTAAAATGGGCTATTTTTATATAAATAAAAATAGCGATAAATCGTTTTAAAATATTATAAACGATGTGAAATGGAAATAAACCGATTTTATTTGGTTTATTGGATATTCTGATGGTAAGATGTATTTGACATGAAATTATTATACTGAATTGAAACGCGAATAAATGGTTTAACCGTGAAAAGAATTGATTTGAATTCTATATATATGTGAATTGTTTGAAAAGGCCGAGTTAATTCCCATTTCAAATTAGTGATCAACGATTAAAAGTCGAAGATATGAAGACGGTGCAAGACCGGTGATCTTCATATCGAATGGATTACTACTGATACCTTGGAGATGGTTAACTCCCATGAAGGGGTTACAGTGGTAGTGGTCCGGACGTTTTTGTTGATTGTCTGGATATGTGAGGGCCTCTCTTTCGTATTGGACATATGGAACGAGGAATAAGGTGCCTCCTGTTTCGTTCAGACCCAGAAAGAACTAGTAAATGGAAGTGTGTCTGACATTCGATTTCGTTTTGCGATAATTGATCTCTATTAAATATATATCTGTTTGGTGGCTGTAACGACCCGTATTTTTAGCGGATAATAAATAGTCTATTTAATTATTTAAAATGGTTTGGTAATTTAAAATGATCAGAATTAAATAATATTGAATATTTAATTAATATAAATAATATAATAATATATTTATTTTCGAAATAATCGGAAATAACAAAATTCACTATATTGTGTGAATTAGACAATTTAAAATATATAGTTCAGTTTAGAATTGAATTTATATTGATAAATTTATTTATAAATGTTTGTTGAATGTATGATTTATATTATAATTATAATCAAGCTCGAAATGGCATGGCTGTTTGTAATTTGGCGATTCGAACTTTAAATGAATATACAGAATCCGTTTTAAGTCAGATTTCTGTGAAACAAGAAACATTCGGAGCTAGTGAAGTATATTTTTCTAATGGAAGAGAAAATCGAGATTTCGTCGTGTAGATAGTGAATTGTGTCCAAATCAAATTTTCGAAAAGTTGCTATGGAGTTCATTTATAATTTATAACGGTTTATTTATATTATAAAAGGATTTTAATATAATTGAATATTGATATAATCTGGAATTTTGAAATATCGAGTTATAAATCCTGATATATTTCTTTTGAGTTTACATGGTATCATATGTGAATATATATACGATAATATTAATTTTATTAATATTAATTTAATTATTATTAAATATATTAATATTTAAATGGGTTTATTTAGAGCTTTAAAAAATAGCCATTTTTGCAAACGACCTCCGTTTTCGACGAGACTAATTTTGTTGGATCCGGAATATTAAATTATTGTTAGATTTCAATTTTTGTGATTTTTGAAGTCAGTATATGGCCGTATGGGCTTTTAATATGAAAAATAGTCAATAATTTGACTTTAAAAATAAGTTGTGTGAGCAAACGGACTCGGAATTCGACGAAACCAATTTCATTGGGTCCATAATGTCGAACTGTAGCTGTATGTCCATTTTCATCGAAACTGGATATCGTGTATGATCATAGGAATTTTTAAACCAAGAATTTATTTAGCGATTGATTATAAATGGATAAAATAATCAATTTAAAAATTATAAAGCCTATCCTATAAATAGACCCACACCCTTATAACCTTAAATCATTTTCTTCGGTGGTCAATTTACATTGGCTCCGCTCCTATCCTCATTTTTCTAGTAAAACGAAAGTTCGAAAATCCAAACAACAGCAAATAAAATCTATAATTCCTACATAATTATATTTGTACTCCTGGGGGATAGAGCTTCGTTTCCGTGTAGATTTTTGGGGTTTCGAACCCATTTTGTTCGCGGTAGTGTATACGGCGGAAATCCTAAGGTTGGGATTTGATGTAAATTTGTGAGTAAATGTTCAAATGGAATCTCGTATTCGTATTAAGGGTAGAAATCCGCACCTTGTGAGATTTTTTGGGGAATATTGGGCAATTTTTTGTCACACGTTGTTTGTATTGCATGGAGGAATACTGGATGTCACGATAGGAAAATGAATCTCGAGTTGTCCGATTTAGGTATTGTTTGAAAGAGAATTGATGAGAAGAGTTTTAGTATTTTTTTCGATTTATTGTGGATCATGGAAGGGGAATTTGCGCATTGAAATTGGAGAAATGGTGGAGGAGCGACGGGGGTTGTCTTCGTTCAGTCAGGAAGAAGAAACAGGGAAGAAGAGGAATAAAGGGGTGGGTCTAATTTTAGTGGGCCGAGTTTTTGAAAAGGTTACGCCCGCTTTAAAATAAATAAATTAGCCTAGTTTTAATTTATAATAGTGTATTAGCTTGTAAAATTCATATCTTATTCATACATTATCCGAATTCAGAAAAACTTGATTCGTTAGGATCATATGGACAACGGCTACACAATGGAACTGACTAGGAGTGAATTGGAGCTTGTTACTGTAACACTCCACCTCCACTAGGGTCACTCACAAAGGGAATGCACTAGTTTTGGAGGAGCATTATCGAGGTAATCAAACAAAGAAACATTACAAGACAGAACATAGATAAAACAACGGAAGAATCAAAAGATAAATTTCATTACTTTCAAAAAGAGTCAAAACCTTTTACATCAAATAGCCAAGGTCATTATTTTCCATTAAAATAAATTCTGTCTTGCGTAAATAATGAAGCACAAACTTGAAACAAAAAAGGAGCTTAATTCCCTAAAGGTAGCAGAAATGCAGTCATAGCATAGCTCAAGATCAAACCGTACATGAGCTGAACCGAAAGCAAGTGAAATCCAATCTAAGTGCTAGAGTTTCCTCCCTGAGAACCTGGGGGGAAACAGAAGAAAAAGAGGCGAAATAAAACGGGTTAGTCATAAAGACTGGTAAGTCCAAGTGACTTTCAGCATAAAAACAGATAAAGGTAACATGACATGTATAAACTGAAAGTAAACATAAGGATGCTGTCAAGATGGGCAAGATAGACTAAGATAACATGATAAAACAAGTATAAATCAAGTATAGCATCACATATTCAAGGTTCGCTGCATCAACTGTATTAGAATCCCGAACCCATATCTTATATAAATCATGAAATAATCTGTAACGACCCGTATTCTACGCATCATAGGATCGTAGGATATTTATTTCTTTCACATACGAAGTCGTATGGTCATGTAACTTTGGGAGACGACTATTGGTGTCATTTCCCATGTTCATGATTTTTCCCGATTTTTAAATGACCATTTTACCCCTAGTTGGCACTGTTTTGGCCATAACTTTTGACTGGAAAGGAATTTTGACCTGAAACCACTTCCATTGGCTCCGGATGATGGTTTATCTTTCCGTAGAGGGGTCACGTTAGCCAAACGGACTCACCGTTTGGGAGATATGGCTGAAACAAGTTTCAGATGGTGAAAAACAGCTTAATTGGGCTTAACCGGGTGATTAACAGCTAGGCCCAAAGGGGAATTTCGGGATTAGGAGTTTAAAAGGGCTGTTAGGGTTTGGAGAATACCTTTTTCTCATTTTTCAGCCGTCAGTATTCATTCCTCTTGATCTAGCCATGGCCTCCACTCTCTAAATCTCTCTAAAACACCCAAGATCACTTCCTAATCAAGGATTAAGGCTTAGAGGCATCAAATCAAGGAGGATTAGCACAAGGACCGAGGTAGAGCTGCTGTTATATATTGGAATTCGTGCAAATCAGAGGTTTACTTCAGATCTGAAAGTTTTATTGTGGCAAAGGTGAGTGATTTGCATAGTTTTTGCACTAATTACGGTAATTAAGGGTAATTAGTGAAGATTAGCGAATTTATACACTAATAAATTCTGGAAAAATGTTTAGAAATTCTTGAATAATATTGCATGCCTCTGTTAGAAAATTTAGACGATTTGATTAAGTTTTGCTAAGTATATCACTTGATTTGCATAAACATGCTTAAGGGAAAATTTGGGGTTTTGACCATGTTTGATCCACTTTACATGCTATGATTTGTGTTATGGTGTTCGTAGTCAATACTATATGTTGCTATGACTGTATGAGATGTTTTGTGATTGTTTAGAAGTGTTAGTTTGGTCAAAAACGTTGTCGAATGGCGAAAGACTGTCGCTGGAACGAAGTGCAGGAATTTACCCGGATCGGATCGCCCCCCTATGAGCATGATCTGATTGAAGCTCACGCCACCATGTGCCACGATCTGTTCCACTTCGAAGGCCACGAACCGATGTAGCGCCGTGTCCAAACTGAAGTACCTCGATCCGAATCGCTCCAGCTTGGTGGACCACGAACCGATCAGAAGGTGCGATCCGAGATGAGGCGCGACGATCCAGACGAGGTAGCACGACCCGAACCCAATGGGTTGCCAGCGCCACGAGCTGTTGAGGCGCGATCCGTATGGTGCGACACGATCCGATGGAGCTGGAGCACCATGAGCCAGCAGGAACTCGATCCGATCCGATTGGGGAGGCGCGTCACGAACCGAACCATCCAAGGGAGCACGATCCGAGGAGAAGACTGAATGAAGACCGATCCGGAAGTGAAGACTATAACCCGAGATGCAAAGGAAGTCCAAATGAGAAGTTAGAGCTCAAGATTCAGATGGGAATCAACGAGTTCGCTTCATGGTTGGGCTTTGCTGCGGGACGCGTGCCAAGGAGTTATCGACGTCTATAGCTTTGGACCACTATGGTAGGAGGTACGAAGACGGATTCAGGGACATTATGGCATCGGTAGAACCAAGGGCTACAACCAATGAAGTGGGTCATTGAAATGTTTGGTCATGACTCCATATGTTTAGCTTGGTCATAGCAGGGTTTCTACAAGTCGGGATTCGTCGTTACCTCAGTTTGTCTAGTGTTCCAAAGTGGTAGATGTCGTACGCTTTACGCACTGAGTGAGAGATGTGAGGATGGTTGCTATGGATGATTTGTTTGCTATCATTGTGACATGCACACCCCACCCCCGTATTCTTACACTATTTATTATGGCACCTTAGAGCATTGTACGGTATGTGGTACTAACTCTTTGGTTGCAGGTCCAGGTTCAGGTATGGTTTAGTATACCTGTTATTGTTTTGTTTAGATGCTTATCGCTCATACCAGGTTTTATGTCTGACCCAGAGTTTTATGTCTCCTCTTATTACTCTGGGTGCTCACACGAGCAGACTAGAGACAGGTTAGCTGGTGATGCACGGGTAGATGATCCGGAGACGAGCAGGAGGCTTCCACGTAATATATATATATATATATATATATATATAGTATTCTCCCTGTGTTGTTGAAGATCGCTGCTTGGGCATTGGTGGTGCATCTTCTACTTTAGCTTTCTTTTAGAGACAGTAAATTTGGAAAATTGTAATAAGCTGTATTTGAATTTCCGCTGCTCTGATGATTGGTGTTGATTTTAGTTATCAGCTTATGCACCGTCTCACCTGTTTTATGTCAAGTATGTTATTATTATATTTTATTCCATGCGCTGTGAGATGTTCTACAGGTTCCTTGATTAGTTCATTCCCTCCTTTCCTTTCTTTGGCGACCGTTCCGTGCTAGTCGGGCATGTGTACAGTGCACTCCCGGAGGAAATGCAGGCTGGTGCGGGGCGGGCCGTCACATAATCCCTTGGCCCAATATCATGAAATGACCCATTTCTAGGTCCAACGAAACGATCCACTAGTCGATCGGCTCCCTACAAGTTCTAGCTCGTCATGTGTCTATGTCATACGGCCCTATCACGAATGTAGTCACCTGTGCTAGGTCCACCATAGGATGTATCAAGCCCTATGGTACCAACCACCGACACAAATCAAGCATGAACAGATAAACCTACTGATGCCCAATGCTTGCTTTTTCAACTCCGGACCACGTGCACGACCATAGCCCGCCTGAACCTACACTGGCGTACTAACACAGCCGTCGTTCTGGTCATCTACAATCAGCCCAGTAATCGTGCCCCACCCTGCCTAGTTCGAGGGTACCATGATACATCTAGTGGGTTACTGCTGAAATGGACCGCATAACTAGGGTTTTCGTCCAACAGGTTAAGTGTTGTCATTTAAATTCGTGACTTAACCCTTATTAGTCTTGCATGTCAAGTTGGTTAAGTGTTGTCATCCAAGTTCGTGACTTATCCTGCCTACGAATCGTGTATCAAGTTGGTTAAGTGTTGCCTTTCATGTTCATGACTTAACCCTATCATGTGGCAATAATGCACCCAACCTCTCACATCAGACCTGTTGTTGTGGTCACTGGATATGCCGGGCGGTTCCGGGCAGAATTACACCACAACTCAGTCTGACCTCGGGTTTTCAAGTGCGATATGACCAACTACCCACATTGGATCCTATTGTTTGCAGTAACTGGATTCGCCGGGCGGTTCCGGGCAGAATTACACTGCAAACTCAACCCAAACTCGAGTTGGCCATTTTCAAGTTCATTCTAGTGTCATGCCCATGTTCAAGTTTCATGTCATGTTCGTGTCAAGTTTTCAAGGTAAGTTTCATGCCCACATCCAGATTTAAGTTATAACAATGTTCATGTCAAGTTTCATTGCGAGTTTCATACCAAGTTTCCTATAATTACCAATTTTTTCCAACGTTACCTCGTCTAAATATTAGGCTAACAATCTTAGCCTAATTTTCCGTCCGCATGATTTTTGGCATAATATTAGGCTAAAAACTTAGCCTAATTTAATGTGCACAAAATTTGCATAAATAAATTCATTAACATGACATAGGTGTAAACTTGGCATTCTTGGCATAGTCAATATGAACACCATAGGTGTGTACTTGCAAAACAATCAACATGAATATCATAGGTGTGAACTTGCAACGTAGACTAAACCAACATACATATATGTGAATTTGCAACGTAGACCAAATCAACTTACATATATGTGAAATTGCAAATCAATCACGAACATATGAATAAGTGTGAACTTGAAATACGACATAGGTTTAACATATACACATAAACATGTAGATCTAACATTTGGTCATATATGTGATATGATTTCACAATCTAAAACTTGCATAACATGATAAACTACACGACTTGTCATCACGGGTTATACTCCAAGTTCATATACATATGAATGGACTTATTCATTAATTCCTAATTCAACATGATGATAAAATAGAACCACAGGCATAGATCAACATAATAAACATTGCTCTATCATCAATTTATTTCCAAGGCATGACCTAATTGAATAAATTGATTAAAACATCGCAGGCATAACATTATGAACATGAAAAAGGTTTGAATAATAATCTAGATTCAAGAACATGGATAGATCTAACTTAAATAGAAAAATCCCCAAAATCAAGACAAATAAAGAAAATAGGTCTGAATAGAAAATCAAGCTTAGATCCAATTTCATAGTCATAATCCTAGGCAATAACCTCATAGGTGATTAGCCACAATTTTCCTTGTCATAGTTATAGGAAATAGTCTTATATTCACAGGCATAGGCATAGTCTTATGTTCACCGTCATAGTCATAGGCATAGTCTTATGTTCACTGTCATAGTCATAGGCATAGTCTTATGTTCACCTTCATAGTCATTGGCATAGTCTTATGTTCACCGTCATGGTCATAGGCATAGGCATAGTCTTATGTTCACCGTCATAGTCATAGGCATAGTCTTATGTTCACCGTCATAGTCATAGGCATAGTCTTATGTTCACCTTCATAGTCATAGGCATAGTCTTATGTTCACCGTCAAGGTCATAGGCATAGGCATTGTCTTATGTTCACCGTCATAGTCATAGGCATAGTCTTATGCCATTAACAATAGTTTCAAAGTCGTAGACAATATTCCCAATAGTCAAGATCCAAGAAGAAAACAAGAATAGATATGAATCATTCATAAATCAATTCCAATTTAACATGCCCATATTAGATTTATAGTTTTATCTAAAAGTAACTGGAACTTACAGATCGTGGTCTAAGAAATTTAGATGCAGAAGTCAAGTCTAGAAATTTGTCGTAGAACATTGCGGTGTCGCTAATCTATTCTCTTGAATTGTTGTAGAAGCGTTGATCTTTGATTTGAATCGAGTTTGAATGCTTAAGCTTTAATTTGGAGGCGGTGGCCATGATTCAAGAGGTAAATTAGCAGCATAGCAGTGTAAGAATGATTTGTATGAATTAGGCTTGGTCTTAAAGGATGTATTTATAGGGTTAGTAACTAGTTTAGGCCCTTAGATTAACCCTAGAATCATTCCGGACCATCAAAACACGTCTCAGGCTTCAAAGATGGGTTCTGGGTCAAAACAGACCGACCAGTTCGACATGTGGGGGGGGGGAGGTCGACCATATGGTCGACCTGGGGGGTAGGTCGACCCTAAGGTCGACCACATGGTCGACCTGGCCCCCAGGTCGACCCCCATGTCGACCTGTCTGGTCCTGTGCTGCCTAAAATTTGCTGAATCTTCTACAGGCCATACCTTCTTCATCCGGAGTCCGATTTTCGAAAACTCGGACTCTATTTCATGTAAAATTCCGAGACGAACACAATGGCATAACCCATTTCCCTTGATTCTTATTTTAAAATTTAATTCTGCCTTGATTTATGGTTTAACATGTTATTAAAATTCGGGTTGTTACATTCTTCCCTCCTTAAAGGATTTCGTCCCCGAAATCTTCAAGTTAAGAAGAATGCATCCTATCATCCAATCAACCATCTACTCAACCATCATCTGCACGAAACCATTATCCTTAGAAGATTTCTAATGCTATATGAACTTATGCAGAAAGTGTGTGTATATGTTCCTTATCTAATGCAAATGATCAGGCCTGATTGATCTTCCTAATGCAAAATATGTTTAGTGTCATGAATCCAACATGTATGCAAATAGTCGTAGTCACATAAACACTATATGTGTGCACAAACATCCATCCATATGCAACAGCCACATGATAACACATTCAATTTCATCCATAAACAAGTATAAACACTCATGCGTATGCAATATGAAAATGTGTCTAAGCCGATCTAGTGCCTAATGTGTGTTATGCAACCACAAGCAACCACTTGCGACCACTTGCAACCATTTGCAAACATCAACCATAACATGTTTCAATCACATGTTTACATCCAAAAGGGTTCTACCTAAGGTTCTCAAGATAGGATTGAGAAGATAAGCAAGATAAAACGAAGCATCTAGGAGATGAAGCTAAAGATGTACCCCTAGAAGGTCCTTCTTGTGGGGCTTGCCCTTGCTTCTTAGGGCAGTTCTTGCTGATATGTCCAGTTTCACCACACTGAAAGCATGCTCCCATCTTCATCTTCTTCTTTCTACAATCCTGGACTATATTCCCCTCAATACCGCAGAAGTGGCATTTTCTTTTTTCATGTGTCTTGTTATCATTATTGTTGTTGTTGTTCTTGCCTCCCTTCTTGGGGTCTACCTTCTTGTTTAGAGACTCAATCGCCTTGACCTCCTTCTTGCCATTCTTGTCTTCTTCGTTTAAGAGCGCCATGTCTACTAGCTTTTCGTAAGTAGCCCCCATAGGTACGTGGGTCCTAGCCAAGCTGTGAAGTGGCTCATTCAATCCTTTGACAAAGCGGAGAGCCTTCTTATGAGGGGTATTCACTAAGTCCAGTCCAAACCGAGCCAGCTGATTGAATTGATTGACGTACTCCTTGACCGTCATACTTCCTTGCTTAAGAGATAAGAATTTTTCCAGCTGTAAACTTCGTTCAGCCTGCGAGAGGAATTTCCATCTCAAACCTTGTTTGGAAGTCCATCCATGTGTCAACAGGTCTTTCAGCGTTAGTGACTTCCCACCAATAGGAAGCTTCGTCTTTGAGCAACCATACCGCCAACTGTACTTTCTGCCTATCGTCCACCTCGAAGATAACGAATAGATCCTCAGTTTCTTTGAGCCAGTTCCTCGCTTCTACGAATGATTCAGTTCCCTTGGAATCCTTTCCACCCATGGCCCTAAAATCTTTATAGATCTTTGAGAAAGCAATTGCACGAGGAGGGGGTGGAGGAGGAGGAATCGCTGCAGCTGGAGGAGGAATATCTGCTGGGCCTGCATCGTTGGCCCTAGCCTCTAAGTATCTCCTGAACCAGCCAGGTATTGGCACGCCCTCTGGAAAGTTAAGATTCCCAGACATGCTTAAATGGAAAAGAAGAGATTCAAACGAGGAAACAAAGGATAGTGCTAATGGCTTTTGGGGAATAGCCATTAAATAAAACAAGACTTTTCTTGAAAAATGCTTCTTTGTGAACGGTTTTGAAAATAGTTTTAGAAGGTTTTAAGAACTTTTTCCCAGTTTGGTAACCTTCTGCTTTGATACCAAATGTAACACCCCACCTCCACTAGGGTCACTCACAAAGGGAATGCACTAATTTTGGAGGAGCGTTATCGAGGTAAACAAATACAGAAGCATTACAAGACAGAACATAGATAAAACAGCAGAAGAATCAAAAGATAAATTTCACTACTTTCAAAAAGAGTCAAAACCTTTTACATCAAATAGCCAAGGTCAATATTTTCCATTACAATAAATTATGTCTTGCATAAATAAAGAAGCATAAACTTGAAACAACAAAAGGAGCTTAATTCCCCAAAGGTAGCAGAAATGCAGCCATAGCATAGCTCAAGATCAAACCGTACATGAGCTGAACCGAAAGCAAGTGAAATCCAATCTAAGTGCTAGAGTTTCCTCCCTGAAATCCAAAGGTAGAAGAAAAGCAGCCACAGCATAGCTCAAGATCAAACCGTACATGAGCTGAACCGAAAGCAAGTGAAATCCAATCTAAGTGCTAGAGTTTCCTCCCTGAGAAACTGGGGGGAGGGGGGACGGAAGAAAAAGAGGCGAAAGAAAATGGGTCAGTCATAAAGACTGGTAAGTCCAAGTGACTTTCAGCATAAAAACAGATAAAGGTAACATGACATGTATAAACTGAAAGTAAACATAAGGATGTTGTCAAGATGGGCAAGATGGACTAAGATAACATGATAAATCAAGTATAAATCTAGTATAGTATCACATATTCAAGGTTCGCTGCATCAACTGTATTAGAATCCTAAACCCATGTCTTATATAAATCATGAAATAATCCCTTGGCCTAATATCATGAAATGACCCATTTCTAGGTCCAACGAAACGATCCACTAGTCGATCGGCTCCCTACAAGTTCTAGCTCGTCATGTGTCTGTGTCATACGGCCCTATCGCGAATGTAGTTACCTGTGTTAGGTCCACTATAAGGTATATCAAGCCCTATGGTGCCAACCACCGACACGAATCAAGCATGCACAGATAAACCTACTGATGCCCAATGCCTACTTTTTCAACTCTGGACCACGTGCACGACCATAGCCCGCCTAAACCTACACTGGCGCACCAACACAGTCGTCGTTCTGGTCGCTTACAATCAGCCTAGTAATTGTGCCCCACCCTGCCTAGTTCCAGGGTACCATGATACATCTAGTGGGTTACTACTGAAATGGACCGCGTAACTAGGGTTTTCGTCCAATAGGTTAAGTGTTGTCATTTAAATTCGTACTTAACCCTTATTAGTCTTGCATGTCAAGTTGGTTAAGTGCTGTCATCCAAGTTCGTGACTTAACCTGCCTACGAATCGTGTATCAAGTTGGTTAAGTGTTGTCTTTCATGTTCATGACTTAACCCTATCATGTGGCATTAATTCATTAATGAACCCCAACCTCTCACATCACACCTGTTGTTGTGGTCACTGGATAAGCCGGGCAGTTCTGGGCAGAATTACACCACAACTTTGTCTGACCTCGGGTTTTCAAGTGCGATATGACCAACTACCCACATTGGATCCTATTGTTTGCAGTAACTGGATTTGGCGGGCGGTTCCGGGCAGAATTACACTGCAAACTCAACCCAACCTCGAGTTGGCCATTTTCAAGTTCATTCTAGTGTCATGCCCATGTTCAAGTTTTCATGTCATGTTCGTGTCAAGTTTTCAAGGTAAGTTTCATGCCCACATCTAGATTCAAGTTATAACAATGTTCATGTCAAGTTTCGTGGCGAGTTTCATACCAAGTTTCCTATAATTTCCAATTTTTCCCAAAGTTACCCCGTCTAAATATTAGGCTAACAATCTTAGCCTAATTTTCCGTCCGCATGATTTTTGGCATAATATTAGGCTAAAAACTTAGCCTAATTTAACGTGCACAAAATTTACATAAAGAAATTCATTAACATGACATAGGTGTAAACTTGGCATTCTTGGCATAGTCAATATGAACACCATAGGTGTGTACTTGCAAAACAATCAACATGAATATCATAGGTGTGAACTTGCAACGTAGACTAAACAAACATACATATATGTGAATTTGCAACGTAGACTAAATCAACTTACATATATGTGAAATTGCAAATCAATCACGAACATATGAATAAGTGTGAACTTGAAATATGTCATAGGTTTAACATATACACATAAACATGTAGATCTAACATTTGGTCACATATGTGATATGATTTCACAACCTAAAACTTGCGTAACATGATAAACTACACAACTTGTCATCACGAGTTATACTCCAAGTTCATATACATATGAATGGACTTATTCATTAATTCCCAATTCAACATGATGATAAAATAGAACCACAGGCATAGATCAACATAATAAACATTGCTCTATTATCAATTTATTTCCAAGGCATGACCTAATTGAATAAATTGATTAAAACATTGCAAGCATAACATTATGAACATGAAAAAGGTTTGAATAATAATTTAGATTCATGAACATGGATAGATCTAACTTAAATAGAAAAATCCAAAATCAAGACAAATAAAGAAAATAGGTCTTAATAGAAAATCAAGCTTAGATCCAATTTCATAGTCATAATCCTAGGCAATAACCTCATAGGTGATTAGCCACAATTTTCCTTGTCATAGTTATAGGGAATAGTCTTATATTCACAGTCATAGGCATAGTCTTATGTTCACCGTCATAGTCATAGGCATAGTCTTATGTTCACCGTCATAGTCATAGGCATAGTCTTATGTTCACCGTCATGGTCATATGCATAGGCATAGTCTTATGTTCACCGTCATAGTCATAGGCATAGTCTTTTGCAATTAACAATAGTTTCAACGTCGTAGACAATATTCCCAATAGTCAAGATCCAAGAAGAAAACAAGAATAGATATGAATCATACATAAATCAATTCCAATTTAACATGCCCATATTAGATTTATAGTTTTTATCTAAAAGTAACTGGAACTTATAGATCGGTGTCTAAGAAATTTAGATGCAGAAGTCAAGTCTAGAAATTTGTCATAGAACGTTGCAGTGTCGCTGATCTATTCTCTTGAATTGTTGTAGATGCGATGATCTTTGATTTGAATCGAGTTTGAATGCTTAAGCTTTAATTTGGAGGCAGTGGCCATGATTCAAGAGGTAAATTAGTAGCATAGAAGTGTAAGAATGATTTGTATGAATTAGGCTTGGTCTTAGGATGTTTTTATAGGGGTAGTAACTAGTTTAGCCCCTTAGATTAACCCTAGAATCAATTCGGACCATCAAAACACGTCTCAGGCTTCAAAAATGGGTTCTGGGTCAAAACAAGCCGACCAGGTCGACCTGTAAGGGGGTGAGGTCGACCATATGGTCAAACTGGGTGGTAGGTCGTACCTAAGGTCAACCACATGGTCGACCTGGCCCCCGGGTCGACCTGCCTGGTCCTGTGCTGCCTAAAATTTGCTGACTCTTCTACAGGCCATAACTTCTTCGTACGGACTCCGATTTTCGAAAACTCGGACTCTATTTCATGTAAAATTCCGAGACGAACGCAATGACGTAACCCGTTTTCCTTGATTCTTATTCTAAAATTTAATTCTGCTTTGATTTATGGTTTAACATGTTATTAAAATTCGGGTTGTTACAGTTACATTTTATAGCAAAATAAATTGTCTGTCTGAATCAACCGACAGTTATCATTATTTAACGATGACCGTCCAATGTGAGTAAAACTCACTACCTCTACCAATTCATATTTTTATAATGTATTTTTAGAACTGATAAATATTGATTGATTGTTGTGTATTGATTGGTTGGTTAAACTGCTAATTGATTGGTTGAAAATATCGATATAGTTATATATATATATATATATATATATATATATCGTTAATCAAATATTGATTCTATTTATCAGAATATTTCATATTGAAATGAAGTTGATGTTAGTTAATTGTTTAACATCTGTGGATGCAGGAAAATAGGTTGGAGGGATCCAACTGGATTCCTCAACATTTATAATATGGTTCTTTTCATATATTGTAATATATGATGTAATATATAATCTACTGTTGATTATGTGCGTTTGAATGATATCGATCATTGTTATATGGTATTTTAAATGCCATATATAATACCAGAATCTGATAAGGGAATTTTCAAATTGTATATTGAAAATAATATATTTATAAAATCAAAGGATTTTATGAAAGAAAATATTTATAAAATAAATAGAATTTTATAAAAGGAATAAATATTTAGAAAATAAATAGAATTATATAAAAGAAATAAATATTTATAAAATAAGTAGAATTTTATAAAATGAATATTTATTTATAAAATAAATAAAATTATATAAAAGGACTATTTATAAAATGAATAGAATTTTATAAAAGTAAATATTTAGAAAATAAATATTAAATAGAAATCTGTTTTAATAGATAAATTGGGAAATCTAAATTAAAAATATGTTTTATAAATTATTTTATCATTGGATATATTGGATATATAAGTCTGAACTAATATAGAGAAGTAGAAATCGGTTTTGACACCGATATGTTAAGTAGAATGTGGACTCAACATTTATAAAGGGAATTATAATTGAGATTTAATTGTTAGAAATAAAAAAAGAGATTTCATATGAATAATTCTATAAAGAGAAGTATAAATAGAATTTGGAAATGGGAAATTATTTTGAAATACGAAGTCAAACTAAATAGAGTTAATCAATTTAGAGTTAATTGATAGAGTTAATCGATTACAGTTAATCAATTAGAGTTAATCAATTAGAGTTAATCGAATAGAGTTAATCGATTTGAGTTAATCCAATACAGTTAATCGATTAGAGTTAATCAAATAGAGTTAATCGATTAGAATTAATCGATTAGAGTTAATCGAATAGAGTTAATCCATTAGAGTTAATCGAATAGAGTTAATTGATTAGAGTTAATCCAATAGAGTTAGACGATTAGAGTTAATTAAATAGAGTTAATTAATAAGAGCTAATCGATTTGAGTTAATCGAATAGTGTTAATCCAATAGAGTTAATCAAATAGAGTTAACTAAATAGAGTTAATCGAATAGAGTTAATCCAATAGAGTTAATCAAATAGAGTTAATTAAATAAAGTTAATTAATAAGAGTTAATCGATTAGAGTTAATCGAATAGAGTTAATTGAATAGAGTTAATTGAATATAGTTAATCAAAGAGAGATTATCGAATATAGTTTATTCGAAGAAAAGAGTTATCAAATATAGTTTATTCGGAAGAGAGATTATCGAATATAGTTTATTCAAAGAAAGTTTATCGAATATAGTTATCTGAAAAAGAGATTATCGAATATAGTTTATTCGAAGGAAAGAGTTATCGAATAGAGATTATTCGAAAGAGAGTTACTTAAGGAGTTTGTTAAAGATTTAAAAGGTGAACTTTGTCTATTTCGAGATTAAAAATGTTCTTCAGTTAAGGTCTAAGAGGTAGTTATACCCCAACTTGATTGACTCCATTTTTAACTAAGGAATGGTTAAGGTTCGATAGTGAAGGTTGGTTAGGTGAATTTAGTTAATGAAGGTAATGGTTTGAGTTGGCGTAGCGATGTTTTATTTAAACATCTGTTTAAACCCAATGAAGGAGTTTTGGAAATGTTTTCCAAATAAGAATCAGAAATGTTTTCTAATATAAAATAAAATAGAAATGAGAATAAATATGGAAATGTTTTCCAATGATTAATAACGTATATTTCTGAATTTAGAAAAGAAGAATTTATGGAAATATGGAAATTGGTAAGTGAATAAATTAATGATAAATTAATTTAATAAGAGAAAAAGTTGATTGATGATTGATCGGTAAGATTTCCATTTGGAAATACGACCATTGTTTGCTCAAATGTTTTTCTTTGATAGTTAAATCATCGACTATCGAAGTTTTTGACCATTTTTCCGTCGTCAATACGGAGAGACCGGGATCACATTCATTATCTGAAAACCATTCTGTATGGGCGTTAGCGTTGGGAATCAAATACGATGAAGATAATTGAAGACGGAGTTTATGCAACGGTCGTTCTGGCAAATCCTAGGTAGAAATTGCCAAAGATGAATTTACAGAATGGTGTCTTCAGATTGTCCAGTCCCAGGACAAACTGTATGGAAGAATGTCTGATAGAGTATATTTAATAGATCGTAAGTTGATCTCTTCAAACGTTTGTACGTTTGGTGGCGGAGGAATTCGTTTCTCTTAGCTGTATACCCGTAGTATTTTTGGAGAAATCAATTTGTTATTTGGCGGGTATGACGATGTGACATTCAAAGTGAATAAAAATGTGATTTGTTGGAGATAAGCATGGCTTCAAGCCTCAGAACCAGGAAATTGAAAAAATCAGTTAGGTCGCACGTTTAAGTGGTTAGCTGCCAATTAGGGTGTATTGTCCCCTGATTTGGAGAAATTCCATTTACTTCTATAATCTATTTCGATGCTGTCCCTTTCAGGAAATGGTCGCTGATCCCAACCGTTGGTGATAATATATTCGATACACTCAAGCGAAATGAGTGACCGGTCATGTTTACCCTGGGTTGCAAGATGTTCTTGTTGAACCCATTGTATTCCTCTCTAGAGATACACTGTCGGAAGGTGGCCCCATACCTTGCCAGTTGGAATTCATTACCCAATAAGCGCCCGCGGTTTTTAATTATATATTATGTATGTGGAACATGAGATGAAAACGTTCTGCTAGATGATTATTATATTGTGGTTGATAGGCACTATTATAATATCCAAATAGTTTTGATATAAAGATTATTGTTTCTTTCAAAAGGATTTTGAATGATAAATCAAGTGTTTTGGATTCTCATAAGGGAAAAACCCGTTCCGTGTTATACGGCGTGGTCTTATGAGATATCGTTTATTTTCTCAAGCTATTTCAAATTGTTTACTCACACCCGTCCTATGACTGACCCAGAGTTTACTTTGTTTTGTTTTCCTTAAACACTCGGATGTCCAATTTTGTATGGGTAGTCAAGTTGTCAGGATTTTACAGATATACTGAGAGCTTGGAGCAGGAGGCTTCAGGATTATATAGCTATTGTTATTTTCGCTGTGTTGTAAGTATTGTACTCTGATACTGTTACTGTATACATATACTAGTTTTATTTCAAAGTTATGTATCAAATATATATTGTCTGTTCCGCTGTGAGTTTTGTGTTACTCTGATGATGATGTATGTTCTTCTTCTTTTATTCTAAGTTTTTTTCTTATCTATTCTCACCCTCTAATTTCTTTCATAGACTATCCGGTGTTTCCGATGCTTGGATAGTCAACATCGAGTTTATGTCGATTACTCAGGATCGCAAATTCCCCGGGTCGTTACTGTGGTATCAGAACTTAAGGTTAAGTGATTACCTTGGCTCTGTAGCGTGACTCAGTGGAGATGGGGTTAGTAATGCCCTAGATTGAGTTTGAGCATATATATATGAGCGCATATTGGTTGTTTGATATATAAATGGTTTTATATTGTGGAGATTTATTGGTTTAGTTGTTTATGAGTTCTGGTCGATCAGTTTGGTCCACTGTATCAATAGGGGTTTATAAACACTTGAATACGATGAACCGACACAGTATGTTTTGAAAAGAGGGTAAATGAAATAATTTTATCCCAAATTATATTTTGATATAAAATAATGTTTAATATTTGAAATATTATAGTATTGGATGTGTTAGTTGTTGTTATAATCAAGAAATATTATAATTAAGTTGGTTGTATATAACCTATCAAAGTTCGTATAAGTGTTACGAAATGAATTAAATCTGAATTTAAATCAGAATTGAAATTAAAACCCTGGAGATTAGGAAAGGTGTTTGTAAATGGATTTGGTATTAATATATGAGAATTTTAAAATCCTAGGAGATTTTAAATTGTTTACAAGCATTGTAAATAATACTTTGAAATAGATTTCAAAATGGAAATATTTAAGATAGGGTTTTGAAATGATATTGTATTGAACTCACTTCGGTCACTGGAAATAATTCCGATGATGATCTGGACATCATCAATATTCATTTTCGAGTTCTAAGTGATGGATTACTACCAAAGGTTTTGTTTTGAATTGTTTTAAGAAAAACAAGTTGTGTGAATTTTGAAAAGGATTGGTTGATTTTAGAAAATTCCAAGCTGTTTAAAATTTCCTGGAAGAGACTGTTTGAAATAAAAACAAATTTAATAGATATCTATGGAAGTAAATTGAAATTGAATAGAATGATATCGAGTAAGTTGGATTGATGATTTATGAATTTGGAATCAAGAATAGTACTTAAGTTTGAAATGGCTTGGATAGAACCAAATGATTGAGTTTGAATTGATTGGAGATCAAGTTGGAAATGTATTGGTATGTGCAAGATTGGTAACACATGGAAATGATATATTGACATGCCTGACAAAAAGGTACCAGTTTATATTATATATGGGTTTGAGATTTTAATGAGCTGAATTGGCAAGCCGTTTGGCTATTTGATTTTCTATTGGGTTGAAGAAGGCCTAGAGAGGTGAGCTAGAGATTGAGTTATTGACCAGTACAAAGGAGGTGCTAGCAAAAAATTTCCAAAAGTTAAGGTGTTAGAAAAATTTCAGGATTTTCGAAAATTTTCGTTAATAGAAATGAATTAATATTTTAATTGGAATTAATCGGTTCAGTGAAACTAAAGTTGATAAGTAAAACAAATAATTTTTAACCTAGTTAATAGGGTTTGTTTTCTACCTTAGCAATTTCGAGGATGAAATTATTTTAAGGGGGGAAGAATGTAACAACCCGTATTTTTAACGGATAATAAATAATTTAGTTAATTATTTAAACAATGGTTTGGCAATTTAAAATGATCAGAATTAAATAATATTGAATATTTAATTAATATAAATAATATAATAATATATTTATTTTCGAAATAATCGGAAATAACAGAATTCACAATATTATGTGAATAAGACAATTTAAAATATATAATTCAGTTTGGAATTGAATTTATATTAACGAATTTACTTATAAATGTTAGTTGAACATATAATTTATATTATAATTATAATCACGGTAGTTCGTAATTTGGCGATTCAAACTTTAAACGAATATACAGAATCCGTTTTAAGTCGGATTTCTGTGAAACAAGAAACATCGGAGCTTGTGAAGTATATTGTTCTAATGGAAGAGAAAAATCGAGATTTCGTCGTGTAGATTGTGAGTTATGTCCAAATCAAATTTTCGAAAACTCGCTATGGAATTCATTTATAATTTATAATGGTTTATTTACATTATAAAAGGATTTTAATATAAATTGAATATCGATATAATCAGGAATTTTTAAGTACCGAGTTATAAACCCTGATATATTTATTTTGGGGTTATATGATATCATGTGTGAATATATACACGATAATATTAATTTTATTAATATTAATTCAATTATTTTTAAATATATTAATAATTAAATGGGTTTATTTAGAGCTTTAAAAATAGTTGTTTTTGGAAACAACCTCCGTTTTTGACGAAACTAATTTTGTTGGATCCGTAATATTAAATTGTTGTTAGATTTCAATTTTCGTGATTTTTGAAGTCAATATGTGGACATATGGGATTTTAATATGAAAAACAGCCGATAATTTGACTTTAAAAATACGCTGTGTGAGCAAATGGACTCGGAATTCGACAAAACCTATTTCGTTGGGTCCATAATGTCGAACTGTAGCTGTATGTCCATTTTCATCGAAATTGGATATCGTGTGTGATCATAGGAATTTTTAAACCACAAATATATATAGCGATTGATTATAAATGGATAAAATAATCAATTTAAAAATTATAAAGCCTATCTTATAAATAGCCCCATACCCTTCTAACCCTATATCATTTTCTTCAGTGGTTAACTTACATTGGCGCTGCTCCTATCCTCATTTTTCCAGTAAAACGAAAGTTCAAAAATCCAAACAAAAGAAAATAAAATCTATAAATTCCTACATAGTTATATTTGTACTCCTGGGGGGTAGAGCTTCTTTTTCGTGTAGATTGTTGGGGTTTTGAACCCATTTTGTTCACTGTAGTGTATATGGCGGAAATACTAGGGCTGGGATTTGATGTAAATTTGTGGGTAGATGTTCAAATCGAAGCTCGTTTTTGTATTAAGGGTGGAAATCTGCACCTTGTGAGATTTTTTGGAGGAATATCGGGCAAGTATTTATCACACGTTGTCTGTATTGCGTGGAGGAATACTAGGTGTCACAACAGGAAAATGAATCTTGAGTTGTGCTATTTAGGTATTGTTTGAAAGAGAATTTGATGAGGATATTTTTAGTATTTTTGTTCGATTTATTGTGGATCATGGAAGGGGAACTTGCGCGTTGAAATTGGAGAAACGGTGGAGGAGCGACGGGGGTTGTCTTCGTTCAATCTAGAAGAAGAAATGGGGAAGAAGAGGAATTAAGGGGCGGGTCTGATTTTAGTGGGCCGAGTTTTTGAAAAGGTTGAGCCCGCTTTAAAATAAATAAATTAGCCTAGTTTTAATTTAAAATAGTGTATTATCTTGTAAAATTCATATCTTATTCGTACGTTATACAAATTCAGAAAAACTGGATCCATTAGGATCGCATGGACGACGACTATACAATGGAACAGGCTGGGAGTGAATTGGAGCTAGTTACAATTTATAGCAAAATAAATTGTCTCTCTAAATCAACCGACAGTTATCATTATTTAACGATGACCGTCCAATGTGAGTAAAACTCACTAACTCTACCAATTCATATTTTTATAACGTACTTTTAGAACTATTAAATGTTGATTTATTGTTGTGTATTGATTGGTTGGTTGAGCTGCTAATTGATTGGTTGAAAATATCGATATAGTTATATATATATCGTTAATCAAATATTGATTTTGTTTATCAGAATATTTCATATTGAAATGAAGTTGATGTTAGTTATATTGTTTAACATCTGTGGATGCAGGAAAACAGGTTGGAGGGATTCAACTGGATTCCTCAATATTTATAATACTATTCTTTTCATATATTGTAATATATGATCTGATATATAATCTGTTGTTGATTATGTGTGTTTGAATGATATCGATCATTGTTATATGGTATTTTAAATACCATATATAATACCGGAATGTGAAAAGGGAATTTTCAAAGTGTATATTGAAAATAATATATTTATAAAATCAAAGGATTTTATAAAAGAAAATATATATATATATAATAAATAGAATTTTATAAAAGGAATAAATGTTTATAAAATAAATAGAGTTTTATAAAACGAATATTTATTTATAAAATAAATATAATTATATAAAAGGAATATTTATAAAATGAATAGAATTTTATAAAAGGAAATATTTGGAAAGTAAATATTAAATAGAAATTTGTTTTAACAGATAAATTGGGAAGTCTAATTTATAAATATGTTTTATAAATTATTTTATCATTGGATAAATGGATATATAAGTCTGAACTTATATAGAGAAGTAGAAATCGGTTTTGACACCGATATGTTAAGTAGAACGTGGACTCATCATTTATAAAGGGAATTATAATTAAGATTTAGTTGTTAGAAATAAAATAGGAGATTCCATATGAATAATTCTATAAAGGGAAGTATAAATAGAATTTTGAAATGGGATATTATTTTGAAATACGAAGTCAAACTAAATAGAGTTAATCGAATCAGAGTTAATTGATAGAGTTAATCGATTAGAGTTAATCAATTAGAACTAATCAATTAGAGTTAGCCGAATAGAGTTAATCGATCATAGTTATTCCAATAGAGTTAATCGATTAGAGTTAATCAAATAGAGTTAATTTATAAGTGTTAATTGATTAGAGTTAATCGAATAGAGTTAATCCACTAGAATTAATCGATTAGAGTTAATCGAATAGAGTTAATCGATTAGAGTTAATCCAATAGAGTTAATCTATTAGAGTTAATCGATTAGAGTTAATCAAATAGAGTTAATTGATAAGAGTTGATCGATTAGAGTTAATCCAATAGAGTTAATCGAATTGAGTTAATTAAATAGAGTTAATCGAATAGAGTTCATCGTTAGAGTTAATCGATTAGAGTTAAACAAATAGAGTTAATTAAATAGAGTTAATTGATAAGAGTTAATTGATTAGAGTTAATCGAATAGAGTTAATTGAATAGAGTTAATCGAATATAGTTATTCGAGGAGAGATTATCGAATATAGTTTATTCGAAGAAAAGAGTTATCGAATATAGTTTATTCGAAAGAGAGATTATCGAATAAAGTTTATTCAAAGAAAGTCTATCGAATATAGTTATCCGAAAGAGAGATTATCGAATATAGTTTATTTGAAGGAAAGTTATTGAATAGAGATTATTCAAAAGAGAGTTACATAAGGAAGTTTGTTATAGAATTAAAAGTTGAACTTTGTCTATTTCGAGGTTAAAAATGTTGTTCGGTTAAGGTCTGAAAGGTAGTTATACCCCAACTTGATTGACTCTAATTTAGCTAAGGAATGGTTAAGGTTTATTAGTGAAGGTTGGTTAAGTGAATTTAGTTAATGAAGGTAATGGTTTGAGTTGGCGTAGCGATGTTTAATTTAAACATATATTTAAATCCAATGAAGGAGTTTTGGAAATGTTTTCCAAATAAGAATCAGAAATGTTTTCTAATATAAAATAAAAAAGAAATAATAATAAATATGGAAATGTTTTCTAATGTTTAATAACGTATATTTCTGAATTTAGAAAATAAGAATTTATGGAAATATGGAAATGGGTAACTGAATAAATTAATGAAAAATTAATTTAAAAAGAGAAAAAGTTGATTGATGATTGATCATTAAAATTTCCATTTGGAAATACGACCATTGTTTGCACACATGTTTTTCTTTGATAGTTAAATCACCGACTATCGAAGTTTTTGACCATTTTTTCGTCATCAATACGGAGAGACCGGGATCAGTTTCATTATCTGAAAACCACTTTGTATGGGCGTTAGCATTGCGAATCAAATATGATGAAGATAATTGAAGATAGAGTTTATGTAAGGGTCGTTCTGGAAAATCCTAGGTAGAAATTGCCTAAGATGGATTTACAGAATGGTGTCTCGGATTGTCCAGTCCCAGGACAACTTGTATGGAAGAATGTCTGACAGAGTATATTTAATAGATCGTGTAAGTTGATCTCTTCAAACGTACGTACGTTTGGTGGCAGAGGAATTCGTTTCTCTTAGCTGTATACCTATGGTATTTTTGGAGAAATCAATTTGTGATTTGGCGGGTATGATGATGTGACATTCAAAGCGAATAAAGATGTGATCTGTCAGAGATAAGCATGGCTTCAAGCCTCACAACCAAGAAATGGTAAAAATCGGGTAGGTCACATGGCTAAGTGGTTAGCTGCCAATTAGGGTGCATTATTACCTGATCAAGAAAAATTCCATTTACTTCTATAATCTATTTCGATGTTGTCCCTTTCGGGAAACAGTTGCTGATCCCAACCGTTGGTGATAATACATTCGGTACACTCAAGCGAAATGAGTGACCGGTCATGTTTAGCTTGGGTTGCAAGATGTTCTTGTTGAACCAGGTGTATTCCTCTCTAGAGATACACTGTCGGAAGGTGGTCCGTACCTTGCCAGTTGGAATTCATTACCCAATAAGCGCCCGCGGTTTTTAATTATATATAATGTAAGTGTAACGTGAGATGAAAGGGTTTTGCTGGATGATTATTATATTGTGGTTGATAGACACTATTATAATATCCAAAGAGTTTTGACATGAAGATTATCCTTTCTTTCAAAAGGCTTTTGAATGATAAATCAAGTGTTTTGGATTCTCTTAAGGGAAAAACCCCATTCTGTGTTATACGACGTGGTCTTATGAGATATCATTTATTTTCTCAGGCTGTTTTAAATTGTTTACTCACACTAGTCCCATGACTGACCCAGAGTTTGTTTTGTTTTCCCTAAACTCTTGGGTACCCAATTTTGTACGGGCAGTCAAGTAGTCGGGATTTTACAGATATACTGAGGGCTTAGAGTAGGAGGCTTTAGGATTATATAGCTATTGTTATTTTCGTTGTGTTGTAAGTGTTATACTCTGATAATGTTACTGTATACATGTACTAGTTTTATTTCAAAGTTATGTATCTAATATACATTGTTCGTTCCGCTGTGAGTTTCGTGTTACTCTGAGGATGATGTATGTTCTTCTTCTTCTATTCTATGTTTCTATCTTATCTATTCCCACCCTCTAATTTCTTTCATGGACTATCTAGTGTTTCCGATGCTTGGATAGTCGACATTGAGTTTATGTCGATTACTCAGGATCGCAAATTCCCAGGGTTGTTACAGTGGCAGAGAATTTATTCTCTTGCTTAACACCCTTCTTTAAGACTTATGAGCTTATAGGTTATATATCGATAGACATCAGTTACATGGCGTGGAATGTCGATGTGGCATGCTGAGATGTAAGTGATCAAGGCTTTTGTCGAAAAGGCGAGTGTTGTGGTTGATGATCAAAGAACGACTTTAAGTAGGATAGCTTTGTGTATAGCGTTAGTTCGCGAGCCTCACACCCGATATGAGTCAAAAACGGGATCGTGACTGCAGGGAGTGCACGACGTTTATTTCCAGCTATGGGTGGTGTCATGGTTTGAAGGCCAGACGTTTATAGTTTTTACCTATGTGGATGATGGATAGCGAGGCGCCTCAGATATATCGATTAATACGAAGGCGATGGATAGGTCCAATAGGACTGGGAAACGTGTATTTAGGAATAACCAATCCTCAAACGTAAGAGAGGACCGGCCCTAAAGCGTGACAGGGTTGCCCAGAGTGTGTAATCCTGAGACATTTGCTAGAGTGTCTCGAATCGGTGAGGAGCCATCCCTGGCCTCGACTAATGATGGAATCCAATTTCCAATACGACATTACAGATTTGATTGTAAACCTATATATGGCAACATAGTAGGATGGGGTACTATGCCATCTATTATTGATACATTATGATTGAAATTGTGTTTGAAACATATATGCACTAGTAATAATGTCAAATGATTTGTTTTATACGTATTAAGCATATTTTGGCCATTATAAGATAAAACTCTATCCTCCGACTTGCATTGCATTATGTGATGGGACCTGAGTCTTATAATGGCTTCATTTTTGTAAAAAGCATTATGTTGTTTAACTGGTTTACTTATTTTATGCATTGGCAATCCAATGGAGTAAACCCGTTCTGCATTAGCGGCGTGGTCCTGTGATTAGCCTTATTATTAAATAAGTTAAGCATATTTCTCGTGCCAGTCCCATGGCTGACTCGTAGTTTGTTTCACTTGCAAACTCAGGTGCCCATATTTTTACATGGGCAGCCAAGTAAAAGGTAGCAGGATTTTGGCTTAGCACTATAACTTAGGGTTCACTTTTGGCTGATGGTCAAGACTAGCTTTTATCTGTACTTTGGACTATTGACATAATCGCCTGTATTACCTTATGTTTATGTACCACTGATCGTGATGTAGATTGATTATCTCTATTATGTATTATCTAATGTATATGTACCGTTGATCTCGATGTAGACTGATCATTTCTTTTATGCACTAAGTTGTATCCTATGACTGTGCAACTCTGATGTTTATTACATTTTATAATTCCGTTGTCATATTGACGTAAGTTATTCCATTTCATGTTTATGCTATTATCTCTAATCCGCTGATGTTGATTAATGTGTTATATTCCAATGAATATCCTTGCTTCCGTGGCGTGGGGGTTTGCGGTTTTCACACTATGTGTATGCAAGTTTTTCAAAAAAAATCCTTTTAAAACATGATGCTCACATCCTAAATATACTGGCAATTATACACGAATGTAATATTTTGAAAATCAAAATGCTTTTTCATCCAATTTTTCCCACACTCTTATTAAATAAGAGCGTAGTTAATCCAATTGTTGAATCCAAAATTCTACCAACCAACTTTTTTTCTCGAATTTCAAAAAAATATAAAATTTTAAATTCGATTTCTTATGTTACAAAAAGGCGGAAAATAGAAAATTTCACATCTTCCGTTTTTCTTTTATATACCATTTTCCAACCATATTGGGATTTTTAAGTAACTATTTATAAAGATTTCCTATTTTGCTATCCAAGTACAGCCCACATAAGAAAAAAATTCTTTTGTTACTGATTTTCTTTTTCATCTTATCTTTGAAATTTTTATCTTTATCCATCTTTTCTCATAATTTATCATGTTTGTTGCTTTACTGAATTTGTTGTTTCCTTTTTAGTTGTACCATTTCTCTTTTCTTTGCTTATTTAATTATCAGATCTAGGTTTAGTTTTCAAATATACCTTCTAGTCTTTCAACTAAAACAGACACTCTACATAGCTACTACTAAGGTCCAAACCATGGGATCCACGACTGGTTTAGGTGTTACCCTAATTACCTAATAAGAACAAAATAACGAAATGATCCCAATAGAAATGTAGTAACGGGTTTTACCCCTAATGTGAAAATTAGCAACAGGATCTAAACACTTACTTGCCTTTTACTATCTAGTAGTCACTATTAATTCTTGTTGTGTACCAACGGTCATTTCAAGCAACACCCTAGGCTTTTCAATGCTTACACATTCTAAGGAGCTTACCATTTTTTCCAAGATAATTCTCACTATTTACTTCATAGCCTCAAAACTTTTCCTGTCTTCACTAGGCACTGATCCTTTCCTACTCCATACTTTTAAAACACAGTTTGGCCTTTTCATTTAAAATATTTTTCCTCCTAAAAAAATCAGAAGTGTCCAAAATTTATTTTCCTCATGAAAACTTACTTTTGCCAAACCATAAAAACACGTTATCTTAAAAAATGCAAATCATCATTTTTTTTTCAAATCACAAAACTAGAGTACATAAGGACAAGTATTTGTCAATCGGGTTTACGACTCGTTCTTTCCTATAAGGTCAGTTCAGTTTCTTACTACAAGGTTCAAACATCTACTGTATTCTTATTTTCTACAACTTATTTTGTACACCCAACAAAATTTTCTCTTATTGAAACAATTTATCAAAAATGATTGTCAAAATAATGGAGACTTCAAAACTTTCTTTACTGGAAATTCCCGTTTAGTTTTTAAATCCTTTCATGTAATATAACAAGAAAACAGCGAGCTATACGTGCTCTATAATATGCACCTTTTACTGGGAGAATTTTACTTTAGACAAGATTTTCATGAGAAATCATTGCTTACAAAATATACCCCATTTTACTTTAAAACCCAATATGTACTTCTTTACATGTTTTAATACTACGACTTTCAAGATTAAAACTTGAAAACACCATAAACTTTTTTCCTAAAACTTTTACAATTTCAAGTTCTTAAAAGTTAACAATGGGGTTAGACTCAAAGCGGGTTTCCAATTTTCTAGGCTTACCTAGACACTTTCCAAAATTAATTTTCTCAACTATACATATTCGTAATCCATTTTTCTCTATTTAACCTTACCCAATTTATAAGGTTTTTATGCCAAACCCATTAACTAAAAATGCTAATCATATGGGATTCACCTTCCTTCCATACAAAGTACATTGTACACTTTTCACCCAAATTACTTAAGGGTCTTTGATTTCCATATTCACTCCTTTAGTGTACAAAACAAACATCCCATTTCTTACCATATTATACTCTTTCTATTTAGTGGGATCCTCCATGGATCTAAGTATATATAATATATTTATATTTTAAAAGTACAAATACATTCACTCACTATCTATATAGGAATCCTAAACCTGGCTCTGATACCAGATGTAACAACCCAAATTTCGACAGACCGATTTTTATTTCAAAATTCTAGTCAATCGAAACCTGTGTTGGTTTGCTTTGGTATTGTATAGAAAAGACAGAGATATAAAATATGTTAGAGCTCAAAAAATATCTCATAGCGGAATGGATAAAATATAATATGATCAAAGCATAGCCTTACCGTATTACTAATACTGCCTAAACAGTATCCAAAGCTACCTTATCTCTGCCACAAATCTAACCTGCGAGTATATTATAAGGAGGGGGTCAGTACACAAGTTCTAGTGACTGGATTTAAATTATACAATTTGGATAATCCTATATATACCGTTCAATCACATTTTCTAATTTGTTAGGTTACTAAGGTTAACAACACTCAAGGCTTACACACATGTCGTACCCATTTACTTCCCAGTGGATTAACCTAATACAGTATATATGTAACTTGCCTTCAATATTGAGGTACACCCCATGGTACCCCACTCATACGGTCTCCACCGTAATGCCATAGAAATGAACGCAGTCCTTCATCCTACGCCGGAGTGACGTACATATATCTACATCACAATGTTACGTTCTGCATATATCTATCATTACTATGCTACGTAAGCGCACGGACTGCCACCGTCGATCGAATCAAATTTCATACCAGAGTAATGCCCTCAAGTCTACGATACACTACCCAAAGTCGACTTGCATGTATCTAGATTGTCCTACGTACATATCGTCATCGTATTTGATGCCTTGACCACATATAATGTGCACCGAATTTCGTGGCAGGGCTATACAAGAACAAGGAACTCGGTCGGGAGGTTTTCCATATCTGTACAGGCCCGCCTTTAAGACCTTCAAAATAAAATATTCCTATGGTCTGCTTTCATGGTGGCTATGGCCCCAACCCAGCCCCTTTCTCAACTAGTAAAGACTACAAGAGCAAAGCGACTTGCCCTTAACAAACAATCTAAACATCCAGTTGGTGTCTCCCCTCAACCATCGTACCTCGATAGTGAAAGGTGAATGGTCTATTGGGTTTAGCTATAGGTTTTTCGCATCCGACTTGCTGCTGAGACAGGTACCTGATGATCTACTATCCTCGTTGGTCCCGACCTTTGCCTCCCCGTTGAGGCGATCGCCGAATAACCCTGGTGTCATGTGATGACCCCAAACTTCCACGGAATGAAAGTAGGAGTAATCATTTTTGGAATACAACATAAATACAATAAAACAGAACACAAATACAATATAGAAAAGGAAATTCATAGAGTAATAACATTATAGCAGCGGAAAAATATAATGTCATCAATCACAGAAAATCCACAGTCACAAAAACTATGCTATTACAACAAGTTTGCAGAAAAGAAATAAGTTTGATGTCTAAAAAGAAAAGAAAAGATGCCATAGAAACAAAAGATAAATGTCTTCAAGCTCCAAGTCATCACCTCTCCACAAAAGCAAATCCAAGAGAGAGAATAAGCAGCTCCAAAGAAAAGACTCCAAGCAAAGAATGAACCTGTCTACTTGGCTGCCCGTGTGGAAAAGAGGGCACCCAAGTTTGCAAAAAGGTGAAACAAACGATGGGTCAGTCGTGGGACTGGTGTGAGAATTCTTAAATAAAATTACTATTAGATATAAGGAAAATCCAAAGACCACGCCGCTAACGCGGAACGGGTTTACTCTAATGGATTGCCGTGCATAATTTAAAGTGTCATAACAAATAAATAAGTACATCGTAAACAACGCAATGCTTTTTGGAAAAAATGGAATCACCATAAGACCCAAGTCCCATCACACAATACAACACACACCAGAGGATAGGGTTTTACCTTATGGTGATTAAACATGCTAAATATGGAAAATACGCATCTAATATTATTATTAGTGTATATGAAAGCATTTCAAAGTAAATGTATTAATCCTAGGAAGCATAGGTACCATATATTATGCCTCCGTACTAGTAATACAATCAAATTCGTCGGTTCATATTTGGATCTTGGTTTCCATCATGAGTCTAGGCTAGAGCGGAGCTCCTTACCGATTCGAGGCACTCTAGCTAATGTCTCAGGATCCCCCGCAGTGAACCCTTGGAAATGGCAGGGCCTGTCCTCTCATACAGCTTTGAGGATTAGTTATTCCTAAGCACACGTTCCCCGGTCCTATAGGACCTAATATCTGAGGCGCCTCATTCCATCATCCACATAAGTAAAATGTCAGGGCTGGTAGGTCACTGACACCACTCTAGCTAGAAAGAAACGTGTTGCTTTCCCTGCGTTCCCTTCGCCCGTTTTAGACTCTACCGGTTTGTGAGGCTCGTGAGGTTACGTAATACACAAAGCTCTGCTTATTCAAGCAGTGCTTTGATCGTCACCACAAGGTTCTGCTTTTCAACAAGAAACCTTGATCATTGCATCTTAGTATGCCACACTGTCACTCCATGCCATACCATTGCTTCTCCATCAATACATAAATGGGTGTTAAGTAGAGAATAAATTCTCCACCACCAATATTTATATATTAACAGAAAATCAACAATATGATATATAACGAAGTACGATGTCAGACACACCATCCATTTAAACTTATGCTCTGGGTCTGAACGAAAGTCAAATCCGTGAAATCAACGCGTACGTCTGGGCAATGACCTTGACCCATGAATTGGTAGCAAGTCAATTCAGGATCTCGATTGCTGTCCATTCGAGGGAAGATTTACAGTCTTCATACATCGTCTTCTTACTTCAATTTTTAACGCCGCTGGATCATTTGGAATGAGAATAACTCGGCTTTCCAAAGAATTCTCGTATATATACATATATATATATTTTGAAAATCCTTCTTATTTGTTAATAATTATTTTTATTAACAATTCATTCCTATTTTAATTATTATATATAAATAAATAACTAAATCGTTAATTCTTATTCTTATGTACATTTTCATTCTCTTATCTTTTCTCTTCTTTACTTACATGAAAATGCAACTTATAATTAGGCGATGAATCATTCCTCTTACTTTATTTTTATTATATTATTATAATTTACATTAAAATGTAAATTATAATACATCGTTCAATTGATTTATTTTCATCTTTCCACCATATTATAATTCTATTCATATAAAATATTCATTTTCTCTTTTAAGTGCATTCTTAACTTCAATTACATAAAAATGTAATTTTATTGTAAGATGTAAATTCCATTCCTAATTACATATAAAAATGTAATCTTTATTTACTTACCACATTCCTATTTTTTTATTTATATAAAATAAATGTGAACTTTCATTCTTATCACCATTCTTATTTAATTTACAAAAATGTAAATTTTCACTCTAGACACATTCTTACTTGATTTACATTAATAAAATGTAAATTGCACCTACGGTGTAAATTCTTACATATATTACATAAATTAAAATGAAATCTTTTTCCTACGGTGTAATTTTCTCTTTAATTAACATTAAAAATAATAATAATAATGTTACTCATCTTACGATCAAATTCTCTTTTTATTTACATAATAAAATAATGTAAATTTTCTACGGTATAAATCCTTTTTATAATTACATAATAATATAATGTAAATTAATCCTACAGTTAATTCTCTTTATATTAACATTATAAATAATGTTAACTTAACATGCGGTGTATTTTCTTTTTATTTCATTAGCAAAAATGCAATTTCTCCTACTTTGAAAATCCCAATTATATTTACATTAAAGATAATGTAACCTTTTCCTACTTTGGAAATTCCAATTATATTTACATTAAAAATAATGTAAACTTTTCCTACTCTTACATTACATATGAAAAATGTACAATTTTAATACACCGTCAATTCCTACTTTTTATTTATAAATAAAAAGTGTAAATCTTGTCATGCAGTGAATTCCTACTTTATATTTACAAATAAAAATGTAAATTTTGACATACGGTGAAATTCACCTTTTAATTACAAAGAAAAATGTAATTTTTAACATACCATAACATTTCACTTTATAATTTACATATAAAAATGTAAATTTAAGGTCATCGCAAATTCCTATTTTAATCTTACATAATAAAATGTAAATTTCATTTCATGTCAAATTTCTACTTACATATATAATAAAATAGTGTAAATCATCAAATGGTTGGTTTTCTCTTTTTATTACATTATAAAATAATGTAAATTATCATACGGTGAATTTTCTTTTACTTCACATAAATAAAAATGTGAAATATACATACGGTTAAAATTACTCTAGTATTAACATTAGAAATAATGTTAAATGAACATACGGTGGATTTCTTTTATTTTAACATCAAAAATAATGTTAAAGCATCCTACGGTGAAATACTCTTAATATTTACATTAAAAATAAATGTTAATTTCCTACGATGTAAATACTTTTAATATTAACATTAAAAATAGATTTAAATGTTGTACGGTGTAAATTTTTTAAATATTAACATTATAAAATAATGTTAATTCATACGGTTAAATTATCTTTTAAAATTAACATTAAAAATGTTAATTGCATCCTATGGTTAAATTTACTATTTAATATACATTTACAATAATGTATATTCATACATGAGGTGAAATTACTCATTATTAACATTAAATAAAATGTTAATCTTATCCTACGGTAAAATTCCTTTTTAATATTAACTTTTTAAAAAAAATGTTAATTACATCATACATTATAATTTTTATAATATTAACATTAAAAATGTTAATTACATCCTACGATGAAATAACTATTTAATTAACATTGAAAATGTTAATTTTTCATGCATTGCAAATACTTATTATTAACCCCAAGAATAATGTTAATTTCTCATACCATGTAAATTCTTATTTTTAACATTAACAAAAATGTTAAATTTGTCATACGATGAAATTCTTGTTTTTAACATTAACAAAAATGTTAAATTTGTCATACGATGAAATTCTTATTTTTAACATTAACAAAAATGTTGAATTTTTCATACAGTGAATTTAGGTTTTAATTTCATATAAAAAGGTAAATTTTTATCATCCCATTCTAATTCATATGTAAATTACATAGAAAAATGTAATTTAATTCATGCGGTGTAAATTCTTATCTAAATAACATATAAAAATGTTATTTTACTTTACATCACAAAATTCATTCTTTTACTTACAGTGCAAAAATATTCACTTTTATGTTTACAATGTAAAGATATCAACTTTTATTTTGATAACGTAAAAATATCAACTTCTCTACTTTACAACGTAAAGATATTAATCTTTCTATTTTACAATGTAAAAATATTATCTCTTCTATTATACAATGCAAAAAGATTGTCTTTTTCTTTACATCGTCGGATTTTCATCTTTTTGTTTCAATATAAAAAGATTTGTCTTTTTATTTAAAGTATAAAAAGATCGTTTTATTTTTATTATTTACATGGTCAAATTTTCATCTTATTTTAATTTCACATAATAATATGTAAATTCCACCACAAGTCGCATTCCTATTTTATTTGCATCTCATAAAAAGTAAATTTTCATCACATCACATAACAGCAACATCCAACCATGACAACAAGTCCAATTCCAATAATTAACATCAATGTAATTATAAGGTGATGTTTTAACTTGACATATGTAAAATCAACGTAGCGTGATTAAACAAATAACCATAATTAATTATAATTAATTATTAATTCAGGTTTCTTCCCTAAATTTTCAGATCTAATATCATGCAATTCAGATCTAACAACATACGGGGTAAACAATTCGGATCTATGTTCTAAATGTCATAACATATTAGATCTACGGTTAACAATCATGCAAATAATAATTTAATAAATTAAATTAAATTAAATTAAATTTAAAAATAAAATTCTCACAGTGTTTGGTCAGAGAAGAAGATTCAGGTTCGATCAGATTTGATGTTCGAGTTCAAAACAATTGCGGATCTGGGACAATTCTAATGCAAATTCATAGGAAAAATCAAAATCAGCTTTTTACAACTGGCTGTGTAACACTTAAAAGCGTGGGGAAATCTGAAATAAAATCTACCTTAGAACCCATGATTGTTCAAAAATTCAAATCCGATTTTCTGGAGTTGTAGGCGATGGTTTCACGAACCGTTTGTTGGAGGTTGTCCGGCTACGAGAGGTGCATCCACGCCGGGAAGGGGGAAGGCCACGCGCTGACGTGGTGGGCCCCGGGGGGGGGGGGGTGCGTTCGGCGCTGGTTCGGGGGCCTGGTGGCGGAGCTACGGGGCATGGGGAGGGTTGGTTCTTGTCGGAGATCGTAGAGCTCGAGAAGAGCTTCGATTTGAGTATTGGTTTGCTGGTTTTCGTTGAGTAATGAGTGAGCAATCGGAGTTTGAATTTTTGAGCACTAATGGGTTTCTTACGGCTGAAAAGTAACATCGGGGGAAGAAGAAGCTACTGTAGCGGCTTATATATTAAAATATTAGGTTTATTTAATCATTAGTTAATTAGCCCGTTTAAGCCCGTTTTGGTCCGAACTCCGATTCAGGCCCAACGACTGCCGTTCATACCATTTAGCCCCCGTTCCGGACTCATCTGGACCTGTCCCGTTTTCCCAAACTATCATCTTGGCCTCCGTTTTTCAGTTTTAAATATAAATCATTATTTTGAATTCAAACGTACGCAGAAATTCACCGGGACCACATACGGACTCAGAAAAATCCAGAAAAATTATTTTTGGCTTTCTTATGACGATACGATCACAACAAAATTATTTTCGTTCGATTCTGAGACTTTTTGAAAAATGGCTATTTTCAAGGCGAATATATTTAATATTAAAAATACATTTTTAAACAAATATTTTCTGAAACTCGAAACATATAAGTGTTTACTGTTTTTCAATGCAGAAACGACATTCTGAAACCAATGGAAGTGGTTTCGAGTTCAAATTCCTTCGTATGTAAAAAGTGGCATTTTTGTCCTATGCAAATTACCCAACGACCTTTCTAAAAATTGAATTGGCCATAACTTTTGATTTCCGCTATGAAATTTCGATTTTTCGGATTCATTGGAAAGATATTTTTAAATAGATTCTAATATTTTTGGTTTCACTAAAATCCGTTAAATTTTGCGTCCTGTATGGTCAGTCAAAGTTCAAGTTTGACTTTTCAAACTACCGCGCTATTTCTAGCTCTTTTTATAATTAAAATTAAATTATTCATTCTAACTTCGATTTGAACCAAATTTGTGATCATTATTATTTAAAATAGATTATTTTAAATATCAAAACTCATTTAAAATCACTTAAAATAAATTTTAAATTGGCCCCAAAATTCAGGGTTGTTACATGTCACCTCGTTACGGCATTCTGACTGCAAATCTGTTTTTGCAGTCAAAGCCCACTCACCTAGTAGTTACGCACATACTCAACCTCTGCAAGCATAGCCTAAACATCAGCCACCACACAGAGGACTACCGTGAGCACCTTACGTATCTCAGGAAGCCGCGTGCTTCCCCTTCTAGTCCTTCGAAGCCGATAGAATAATCAAATGAACGTGCGCTCCCCTCGTGCCTCATGACACCACGATGATCTATCCAATTGGGTTATTCACCCTCAAACATACGGACTGGTCCAAGTGCCTCATTTTAATGTGTCGTCAGACCCTATGTCTAAACATTCTTTTACGCGCTTACTTTACCTCACCCGGTTTTATTTAACTTGGTTATCCCCGTTCACATTGACTTCTTATTCAAGTTACCAAGTTTCTCTTGCTTATTAATTTCAGTCATATAACTCAACCGATTTAAGTTTGTTAATAATCCCACAACATGTTATTCTCTAGATTGTGGTCCAAGGTCTATAAACCACAATCCCTTTATATTCTTGTTTGATTTCATCGTTACAATAACATGTTCTACTTAATATGTATTGAGTATATCTCAATTTACATGTTTTTTTTTAACATGCCAGTCATTATTTATGATTAAATATAACTTATTTCATTTCATAAGTTTTCCTCGTTCTTTCTCATTTAATCATAATTCCATTTTACACTGTCACTACAACTTATCGTTGTTTGCTTATTAACTTATTTCTCTTAACTAAGGTCCACTAATAAGTTTCTCTTCCCATAAGTATAACTTAGGTTGTCCTCATCCGTAGATTTCAGATTCTTGTTCTTGTAAATATTTTAATTTAAAATTAAGTACAACTTATCCCCTTACATAAGTTATTCTATTCCCATTATCGTTTATTATAACCTAATTTATAATTTCCACTTGTCCCTAGGACAAGCCCAAACACGTTACTCTTATCAGCAAATTTCATACTTCCAAGGTTACAGATTACATAATTTATAATTAAGTGCCACTTATCCCATTTCACCAGTTATCTCATGTCCTTACTAGTTTATTAATGTAATTTATTTATAATAGGTTATTATCATTCCTCGTTTCATTCCATTCCTTTTTACTGTTGTAACTTTCTTTCATTCCATTTATTTCCATTAATTACAATTAGTGTTATTCATCAGTCCTGCTATTTACATATATATATATATTTATGCACTAAACCTCTCACATTTAGCCTACACTTGTGGATGCTGGATTTGCCGGGCGGTTCCGGGCAGACTTCTTCCACAAGTTGACTTAACCTCGTGTCTTAGCACCATTACATGTTTTATTTATGCACTTAGAACCCTCACATTAGATTTACCACTTGTGGACGCTGGATGTGCCGGGCGGTTCCGAGCAGACTTCTACCACAAGTGTAATCTCGCCTCGTGTCTAAACGCAGTTACTATTTCCTATTTACTGTAAATTTTAGGCATATTATACTTTTCACATGCTACTGTAATCTAATTTACATGTCATTAAAATTATGCCTATATTATGTCGCATGTCCTTTTTAACACAAATTTAATTCTATCCTAACATGTAATCATTTAATCGGGAAATTGTTCAAATCTAACAAGTTAACATGTCATTTTCTCAATTCTACATCTAATAATTCAAATACGTAATATGCTACAGGTGAATCATGTAATTATAACAACAGTAGTTGCTACTCATATTCTAACAAGCTTGTTTTTCAAGATGTTAACATTCAACACTTTAACCGATTCAACATGTGAATTTTCCAACATATTCATATTAGTATCTCAACTTGTTATAACAGCATCTTAACACTTTTAATTATTCTAGCAAATTTACATTTCATGATAATGGGGAATGCTAAATGATAATATATCATTATCTAAAATGATATAAGTTAAATTCACTCACCTCATATGCTTTCCAAATCCTGGATCTGGTCCAGATCTAGCATTCCATGGTTTTTCCCTTAATTGGATTCAGAACCTAACAACCATGGATCTACAATTTTTACTAAAAGAAAAAGGAAAGAAAGAAAAGGTAATTGAAATAGACTAGATCTAGAAAATTACCTCACTTCGATAAGATATCTGAACACCTTCTAATTGATTTTCACCCTTCCCCTCTCGATCTATATTCAGAATTTTCCTAAACTAATAATCTAAATTTCCTGAAGAGATTTGAGGAGGAAGAGGAATGGCAGAGCTTCTGCATTGTCTCAGAAAAATGAGACTTAGGGTAGGCTCTACAGGCTTATTTATAGGTGTTCAACAACGTATGTGGTCAAGAAATGAGTCCACGTTCAAAAACCGGAATTCTGCCCAGATCAGAATAGGGGTCGGCCCTCCTCTTATGATGTCGACCCCAAATCAACCCAGCGGGTCTCGGGTCGACCCCCAGAATGGGGAGGTTTTGGGTCCTGGGTCTTCCGATTACTGTTTTGAATTTTTTATATATACTTATATTTGTTTGTATATATATAATTCTCTTGCGCGTATCCAAACTTCTAGGCTTAATAACTTCTTTATACGATGTACGTTTTACGCAAACCAGGTGTCTATCTTGACCAAAATTCTGAGATGGACACAACGATGTAGTCCGTTTTACTTAATTCTCATTATTTAATTATGTTACTTATATTTTATTATCTTAAAAAATACGGGGTGTTACACATGCTATGTCCAATGGTCATGGAGAAGCAGATGGAGACAATTAATGGTGCTTTTGGAGCTCTAGAAGTCCAAAAATCCAAGCCCCAAAAAGGATCCAAATGAAGGCCAAGCTTGGGGTTACTTATATGTTTGAGTTAGTAGTGGAGTAGGTAGGAAATAAGGCTCATAACACAGAAATTCGGACCCCTGAATGAAGCATAGCATAAAATATTGACTCCCACTTGTTATGGCAGTAAAATTTGTACCCCTGTTGAGGGAAACGAATTTCATATCACCCTAGGGGACACAAAATTCGTATCCCTCCTGGGGGATATGAAATTTGTATCCCTTCAGAGGATATAAAATTTTAAATCCCTCCTAGGGATATGAAAGAGGGGCGAGGCTTGTGTCTGATGAATATGGAGCTCTTCATACTGAGATGATCCTGATGATTTTGAGTGATTGACACGCGTTCATGAAAACGGGCGTAACTTTTAAGCCTTAAGTTTGTTTGGGCCAAATGAAAGTTGTACCTGAATCTAACTTAGAAGACTAGAAGATTTACGGTGATCGATGTTTTAAGGCCTAAAATAGGTCATCTAAAAGGGTTTCGGGCCACTTTTACGTTTGCGCCGCGACTTCGACCAAATCATTTTGTGTTTTCTAATGGTGCTTTGGGCGCTAGAGCATGTTGCTAACCAAAAACTTGACATGTGCAAGCATTAACCAGAAAGCATGTCAACAAAATTAAAATGTAATTTAAGAGCGGAAAGTAATAAATGTGAAAGAATGAAGAGTAGGAAATAGAATTACACATATACATGCGCATAAGTTTGTAATTCAAATATTGGACATACGTTGTAAATGGAAGGAAATAAATTGCATAAGCAATATTATGAACGAAAAAAAATGTTATTAGGAACACTAAGCAAAAAATTAATATTGGAAAAATTAATGTTAGTGGCACCGGTCATGTGTCGAACCAGGCCGTAAGTTGGTTGACCCAGGGATCGACACACCATAAGGGTTAGTTGACATAGTACTGATCCATTTAACGTTATAGTTTTCCACTTGTATACTTTGGATCTTATTTTATTTAATATGATAGACCAGAATCTCATGTACACCAATAAATAGATTAGCGGAGCCTAGCCTCCAACTCATAGTTTCTGAGGCAACAACAAGGCTTTGCCATTTTCATTCTTCCCCAAAACTTCCAAAAAATAGAATATTAGTTTTCAAGAATTATGATTTAATATTTGAAGACAAATATTATAGATCTACAATACAGGTGTTCAAATTTCTTGTTTATATGAGGTTAATTATGTGAATCTGAATTATTAAGGATTCTTTATGTATTTATGTCTTTATGTCTTTCTTTCTTTCTTTTTAGTATCAGATTTGTAAATCATGGACATTTCAATATTAGATTCAATTAATAAAACCACATAATATCAGATATGAATCAGATTCAAGAATTGGAAAGCAGCTAAGTGAGTGGATTTAAATTACACCTTCTGGTAACGGTATATTTATCATTTACATTCCCCATAATTCATAATGTGATGGATAATTAAAATTTGTGGTAATTACGATGTAACCTATTTGTAGGTACATTTAGAATATTGTTGTTATACAAATGTATTTTACTAATTCTCTATTTGGGTTAAGAATTACTATAATACTGAAATGATAAATTTAAAAATAATTATGCATACGTTATTGTGATTGCTAATTTGATATGTTGAAAAATAGGATTACAATAAATTGTAGAAATAATGGTAAAGAATCAATATGCCGAATTTTATATAGAAATTTACAGTAATTGGAAATGATAAATAAAAAACAGGATTTAAGCTCCAACTCAGAAAAAAGGGTAAATTAGTCGTGGACTGAGTTCGTCGGATTTAGGAAAAATGGATACATTTCCATAATGGGAAAATTACTATGAATGTATTAGCATAAAAAGAAAGGAAAAAGGGATTAGTGCGAAATCGTGATTCTTTTACCATATTGCACACCAATCCAATAAAATATATGTATGTCCACGATGAAAATAAAAGAGATAATTTGCAACTACGAATCTTAATTGATGTGCTTTATGGAAACAAATCTTTACATCTTTCCGCTAACCAATCTAATGAGGTGTCTGAAATATTTTCTTAAAATAATAAGAATGTACATAACGATAATTAAAGAAAGGTTAAACCGTAAAAGCTTGGTCAATGTTAAGGAACCTATAAAGAATTGTGATGAATGGGGAATATAACCTATTATAATTAATTATACGAATGAGAATGAATTATAATATGGAGGTCTGTCTTAGGGGCAAGAGAAATTATAACGTAGGTTATACTCTAGAGGAGAGAGCTTATTAACAAACCTTAGTTAAGAGAACTAAGTTAATAGACAAACCCACAACAACAATTGTGATAACAATGTAAGGCTAGGTTATGATTAAATAAGAAAGAACAATGTAGGATTATTATCGGGATACTTATAATTGGAACTAATAAGTCTAATACACATAATGAATGACAAGTGGAAGTTCGCTCCGGCGGCATATCATTGATTAAAGAAGGAAAATAGCTAATTGTGTGCTAATAAATCAAATAACTTGAATAAAAGTGAATATGTGGATAATCAAGTTAATTAGCAATGTGATAATGTAAAGTAAGCACATGATTAAAAAGATTTGATGTAGGATCTAATAACACGATGGCATTATATAACAACCCGAATTTTGACAGATAGATTTTTTTGAAAGTTCCCAATGTATCAAAGCTCGAGTCGGCTTGTCTGGTATCATGCAGAAAAGACAGAGATAATAAATATATCAGAGCTTAGTAAACATCTCACATCGGAATGAATAAAATACAATATAATTAAACATAGCCTTGCCAGAGTAACAATATTGCCTAAACAGTATCAAAAGCTATCCTATCTTTTCCACAAAGCAAACCTGCGAGTGTGTTATGAGGAGGGGTCCAAAGAATCTTCAAGCTAGGAAAGAGTAACGGCCCCAAAATGAGCTGAGCTTTTCCCTCCCTGCTACCTTGGGGGAGGGGGAACGGAAGAAAAGAGGCGAAAGCAAACTAGGTCAGACATAAAGCCTGGTAAGCTCAGTGATTCTTAGCATTTAAACGAGGAAAACGGTCAATACATGAATAAACTAAATATAAGGCTAAACCATAGTAACAAGATAACATGGGATAAGCATGGGATATGGCAAGATAAACTGAATGTAACGATAAACTAGATATACCGGTAAACTGAATATACTGATAAATGGAATATACCGATAAACTAAGTGCGCTTCTACTCCTTCTCTGCTTCACAACTACCCTGTTATACTAATTTCTATATCTCTTCACTACTTAACTAGTGTCCAAACTAGTAATCTATATAAAATGATCATATGATAACGTGATCCCAATCCTCGTAATTGTGGTTGCCTTCAGGTGTACATCTATTATGGGGATTCCATTTATTACCTAGATCTAATCTAGGGTTTACTATCGAGCGCTTCGTAGATTCAACCAGGGTTCACGCTACCCAGGGCCACTGAGGTTTATGCTACCAATTGAACGCTTCTCGGATTCAGGGTCTACACGACCTAGGTCCAACTAGCGATTATGCTACCTATCGAACGATGCCCCTAGCCTAGGACACACTACCCAGAGCGGTATATGTTCCTCGACTTTCCCCACGTACGTGTCGTGAATCGTTATCGATGTCTAGATGCACATGTCCTCTATATGTGCGACCCGAGTCCCGTGGCAGGGCTAGTATAGAAACACGGAACTCGGTCGGGAGCTTTCAGATATCTGTCGATTGTAGATGCTAAGGTCTGCTCTTACAGTGGCTATGGTCCCACTAGACCCCTCCCTTAACTAACAAATGAAAGGCACCCAAGAAAATCAAGAATGAGAACTGTACGCAGGCCCCTCTATACCCCCACAAACCTATGGACCAACCTCACCCATAACTAGATAGCAAGTATATGGTCTACTGGAGTTCTCCGCCTTCCCGCTGCACGTATCTCTACTGACTCAAGATGGTAGGTAGACGACGAGTTGCTATCACAGGGAAAAAACTGGTCTCGCCGAATCACGCTGGTCCATCCTAGTCTTTAGGTTGCCTTATTATTGCAACTAAGGCACACCCTTGGCTCTTCTAACTCAGACCTTAACCTCTGTGAGCCCAGGAGGATCATCTGTAGCCTCACAGAGGGATACTAAGAGTACCCTCACGCTCCTCGAAGTTGCGTGCTTCGTAACCTAGTTCGTTGGAGCCTTCTTCATGATCAGACGGACGTTCATTCCTTTTCGTGTTCTACGTGGCTTTCTTGACAAAGGTTTACTACTTAGTTCTCATAACTAAGGTTTACTACTTAGTTCTCTTTCTCGTCATGTTGGATTGGTTAAGTGTCATCAGTCAATTCAAGTTAACTTAACCCATTCACTTGTCATGTTAAATTGGTTAAGTGTTATCTAGTAGTTCACGCTGACTTAACCTACCCATATATCATGTCAAATTGGTTAAGTGTTCCTTAACCTTACTCATTTATCAGGTTATACTGGTTAAGTGTCTCTCATTAACGTGACCATGTTTACTAATCATGCTATAACGGGAAAGTGTTCTATGTTTACTTAACCCAACCATCTAGCCTAGTTAGCATGTTAAACATTTACTTAACCTTACCCACTTGTCTAGTTAACATGTTATAATGGTTAAGTGTTTCCTTAGTTACTTAACCCCAACAAATCTTGCCTTATTAATATGTTAAGTTGGTTAAGTGTCCAATTTTACTTAACACTTATTAGTCTTGTCTAGTTAACATGTTGAATTGGCTAAGCGTTTTCTCAATTACTTAACCCCACCCTTCTTGTCTTGTTAAGTTGGTTGAGTGTTTCCTTAATTACTTAACCTCTCCATTTCTAACTTGATTGTTCATGAGCTTTAATTAATTAATTAAAGCACCAACCACTCACATTAGACAAGTATTGTTGTGGTTACTGGATGAGCCAGTCAGTTCCGGGCAGTTTTACACCACAACTAAGTCTAACCTCGGGTCTTTCTGGGCTTGATGCACTAACCTCTCACATTAGACAGGTATTGTTGTCGTTACTTGATGTGCCGGGCGGTTCCGGGAAGTTTTACACCACAACTCAGTCTAACCTCGGGTTAGCCATTTTTCTCTTCTCTAATTTTACGTATTTACTATTCATGTAAAATTTCCATAGATCAATTTTGCCTAGATCATATTCATTTGTCATGCAAATTAACATACTTATATTCTATGCCCAAAACTTGATTTACATATCAATTAACCCAACTTGCAGTTTATACCAATTTAGATTTAATATTCCCGTTTTACAATTCATGCCCAATCAATATTTATATCCCAATTTACAGTTCATGTCAAAACTAGATTTAATATTCTAGTTTACCGTTTATGTCCAAAACTTGGTTTACATGCCAATTACATACTTTATGGCCAATTAAAATTTATCGTTTGTGCCCAAGTCTAATATGCATGTATATTATTCACTATTATAGCCTATTCAGATTATGCCAACATATTTATTATGCCAAATTATCTTAATTAAGCTACACTCAATCCCCGCATCATAATCGTACGTATAACATGATTTCACAAGTTTTCTAAGTACCCTTGAAATGGCACTAACAAAAGGAATAGGGGATAAGCACAAGAATTGATATAAAAGAATAGGCATGCAAAAATAATGGCTCCAACAAGTTCGATGTACATAACAGTGAATAGGAATAAATTGGCCAAGTTACATAGTAAATATGAGATCCAACATAATTAAGGGAATAGGCATAGGTGATTTGATCCAACATAATGCCAGTTCAAGGTACAACATGATTGGTTAATCGTAACAATGGGAATAGGCATAAGCAACTAGCTATAATAGTTATAAGCAATTAACCACAATAGTCATGGGCGACTAATCACAATAATTTCTTAATAAATGTCATAGGCAACAGTCTCATAGTTATGAATAATAGTAGCGGGAAACAGTCTCATAGTCATGAACCATAGTCATAGGCAAAAGACTCATAGTCATAGTCATAGACAATAGCTTCATAGGCAACAGTTTCATAGTCACGAACCATAGTCATAGGCAAAAGTCTCATAGTCATAGTCATAGGCAATAGCTTCATAGGCAATAGTTTCATAGTCGTAGTCTTAGGAAAAAGTCTCATAGTCATAGTCGTAAATCAAATCAAAAGGCATAGATAACTTTAGATTTGACATAAGCATGAATCAAAGATAATTAAATTGCAAATAGGTACAGTTCTATATTTTGATTTGTTACATTCATGATTCCAATTACACGTTCAATTCTAAGGAATAACAGTTCTTACAAAGAAGGAATTCTTGATTTCTGGAATCTGAATTCTGAAGTTGGAATGCTCTCCTTTGATGTAGAACGTTGTTCTTATAATTCAGATTTGATTCACTTTGTAGCTTTCTAGTTTTCTTTTTAGCTGAAAGAGAATGGTGGCTGTCCTAGGTTGAGTATGGCAGTATGACGGCTCTTGGAATGAATTAGTGTGATTCTAGAGTTGAGTGTTAGGTTGTTTATATAGAATTTCAATTTAATTAGAGTTGTCGAATGAACCCAGAGTTAACCACAACCATTCAGTCAGGATATGGTGACACCTCAGCCCTAATGACTCAGCAAGGAGTCGGAAAGGACTCAACAATGAGTCACAGTATGGATCAGAACACACCAGAAAGCCATGCAGGCTTTCAGCCCGACCCAGGTGCACTTGGCAGGTGCGCCAGTGCAATTTTTTTACTGGTGCACTTCCCAAGTGCGCCAGTGCATTTATATTTTTTTTCTTCTGGTTTTCTGCCTAACTTCGTTCGTCCATATCTTCTTCATATGGTGTCCGATTTATGTAAACTCGGACTCTATCTCAAGCAGAATTCCGAGACGAACGCAATGGAGTAACCCATTTCCCTTAATTCTCACATTTGAAATTAATTATTCTTTAATTATATCTTATGTCCCGATTTAAAATTGCGGGGTGTTACATTCTCCCCTCCTTAAATGATTTCGTCCCCAAAATCTCTAAGTTAAGAACAATGCATATCCTAATATCCAACATCCATGTACTCAACCATTCAATCACTGGCGTCCATTGTCCTTAAAAGATTTCTAATGCTTTCATGATCATATGCATAATGTGGGTACATGTCCTTATCTAATGCAAAATCAGGCGGTCTACTGATTCAGTTGACCTCCTTAATGCGGATTATGTTAGTGCCATGAGTCCAATATGTATGCAATCCTAATGATACATATTATTTCTATATGAGTGCACAACCATTCACTCAAATGCAATGTCCATAGGATAACACATCAAGTTCAATCAATAAACAAATACATATATGCAAATGCAATATGAAAGTGGCTGAGCTGATCTAATGCCTAATTTGTGCATATGCATCCATGATCAACCACTAGCAACCACTTGCAACGATCAATCATAACATGTTTCAAACACATGTTTACATCCATTGGATTCTACCTAATAATTGAGGATATGACTTGGAGGATATATCTTAAAAGATAAAGACTAGCATGCAAATAAACTTTATAGAAAAAGAGGAATCAATGATACACCCTTAGAAAGGGTATGATGCACATATCTAGTCTTCAGTCTTCTAAGTCGCATCTTCTTGAGCTTCACTCCACTGTGACTTATCTAATTTAACTTCATGGTTGCGAAGCTTCTTGACCTCCATTTCCAAAACTCACTAGTAAAGATAGGCCCTCGATCACTTACTATACTAGAGGGTATCCAATGTAGTCGAACTATCTTTCCAAGTTAAACAGATATTAACCATGATATCAAGTGTATATCCTAAGATGATTAGAGGTCTATCCTCTACTTAGCTTATCCATCATGCTGCAAATCTGAGGGTCTAAAGCTAATGGTTACTATGTGCTTATTACCTCTCTTAATGTCAATCTAACTTAGGGTGCCAGCCCTAACCATTTATTTCTCACGCAAACCAACCTAGTCGAAACTCGACATCCCTCAAGTACAAACCCCAAAGGCCTAAACCAATATCAGACAAGCACCCAAGGGATACCTCCTCCGAATTTGGACGATCTATGTGAGATGATACTAACAAAACAACAAAACAATTGACCACTTTACTGACTCTGGCTATCCTCGCCAATCTTGCTCCAAAATTATCGTTGATCGCATAACTGGCTTTGCACTGTCATCTAGAAACATGCGGAAGTCTGTCTCGAGTTTTAGGGGGAAAACCACTACCCTAATCAAAACATCTTGCGTACTCATGGACTACCCCAACGGATCGAAAATCGTCGATAGATAAGTAAAGTGATTCTAGGTAGCTAAGACAAACTGATCCCTTAGGATCGTACGAAATCTCAAGGGTGTTCCCGAGGCAAGTCGAAAGTCTAACTACCCTTGTTTCACAAGTACTAGCTAACCAATCAATGCCTAGAATCAACCAACAGCCCAAAAACATAAACATAAATATAGCTATTCTCAAATCCTCACAAGTCAAAGATAAGTGGGCCGAACCAGCAATTGGATTTGAGACTATAATGGGATCCTCTACTGTACAATATCTAGGGTGCAGAGACTCAACTATGGAAGCAGATATATACGAATGTGAAGCGCTAAATTTAGAAGGAGTACTAACAGGATAATCAAAAAGGAAAAACTCTTTCAATAGAAATCTTACTGCCTCTCTCTCAGGTATGCTGGCGGTGAGAGCATGCACTTGCCTTCCGGAAAACTCTGATCCCTTGTTCTTGCCCTGCCCTTAATTATACGACCCGTTATACCAAAATAAAGATACTTCCTCTTGTTTTAGGTTTTACTATTCTTTCCTCCCCTCCTTTGTGAACCAAGTCCATATCCATGGGTTCTTTATCCTTGTGTTGTGCTCCTTAGCCAAACCCCCTCATTCTCAACTTTGTCATCCTTGTGTAACTTGTTGACATGTCTCTCGAAAGCTGCCTCCATCGCATGGAGAATCCTACAAAGCTCGAAAAAAAATTACGGCTACAGATGGAAGTTAGGCACTTATTTGCCCTTTGACAAGTGTCGTAGTCTCATCAAGCCTACGGAACCATGCCGCGATGAGGTTACCTCCCAGAAAGCCAGGAGCCCCAGAGACTCAAGAAAGGAGGAAACAAGGATTCAAGCAGAGGGTCAAAAGATAGTGCATATGGCTTTAAGGAATATGCCTTTAAAACAAAAAATTTCTTTTGAAAATGCTTCTTTTAAAATCATTTTGAAAATAATTTTTCAAATCTTTTATCTGATCCAGTAACCTTCAGCTCAAATACCAAGTGAAACACCCCACCTCCGTTAAGGTCACTCACAAAGGGAACGCCTTAACTTCGGTGGAGCATTTTTAGTACAAGACGCGGAAAAATCACAAGACAGACAAATAAAGCAATGGAAAATAAATAACCTTTATTGATTAAAATAGCTTGTACAAAGATTGTTTTACAACACCAATACTTATTACAACAAAGCATCTGTCTTGTTTAATATGAAGAAGCACAAACTGACGATGATATTCTCCAATAAAGCATGAGCCAGCCATAGCAGTAGAAAATGGAGTTTAAAGCAATGCTCCAAAGAATCTTCAAGCTAGGAAAGAGTAACGACCCCAAAATGAGCTGAGCTTTTCCCTCCCCGACTTCCTGGGAGGGGGGAATAGAAGAAAAGAGGCGAAAGCAAACTAGGTCAGACATAAAGCCTGGTAAGCTCCGTGATCCTTAGCATTTAAACGAGGAAAAGGGTCATGACATGAATAAACTAAATATAAGACTAAACCATAGTAACAAGATAACATGGGATAAGCATGGGATATGGCAAGATAAACTGAATGTACCGATAAACTGGATATACCGGTAAACTGAATATACTGATAAACTGAATATACCGATAAACTGAGTGCACTTCTACTCCTTCTATGCTTCGCAACTACCGTGTTATACTGATTTCTATATCTCTGCACTATCTACCTAGTGTCCAAACTAGTAATCTATACAAATGATCATATGATAACGTGATCCCAATCCCCGTAATTGTGGTTGCCTTCAGGTGTACATCTATTATGGGGATTCCATTTATTACCTAGATCTAATCTAGGGTTTACTATCGAGGCTTCCTAGATTCAATCAGGGTTTACGCTACCCAGGGCCACTGGGGTTTATGCTACCTATTGAACGCTTCTCGGATTAAGGGTTTACGCGACCAAGGTCCAACTAGGGACTATGCTACCTATCGATTGATGCACCCTAGTCTAGGACACACTACCCAGAGCGGTATATGTTCCTCGACTTTCCCCACGTATGTGTCGTGAATCGTTATCGATGTCTAGATGCACATGTCCTCTATATGTGCGACCCGAGTCCCGTGGCAGGGCTAGTCAAGAAACCCGAAACTCGGTCGAGAGCTTTTAGACATCTGCCGATTGTAGATGCTAAGGTCTGCTTTTACAGTGGTTATGGTCCCACTAGAGCCCTCCCTCAACTAACAAGTGAAAGGCACCCAAGAAAATCAAGAATGAGAACTGTACGCAGGCCCCTCTATGCCCCTATAAAGCTATGGACCAACCTCACAAATAACTAGATAGCAAGTATATGGTCTATTGGAGTTCTCTGCCTTTCCGCTGCACGTATCTCGACTGACTCAAGATGGTAAGTAGACAACGAGTTGCTATCACAGGGCAAAAACTGCTCTCGCTGAATCACGTTGGTCCATCCTAGTCATTAGGTTGCCTTATTATTGCAACCAAGGCATACCCTTGGCTCTTCTAATGCAGACCTTAACCTCTGTGAGCCCAGGAGGATCATCTGCAACCTCACAGAGGGATACCAAGAGTACCCTCACGTCCCCTCGAAGCCGCATGCTTCGTAACCTAGTTCTTTGGAGCCTTCTTCATGATCAGACAGACGTTCGCTCCTTTTCATGTTCTACGTGGCTTTCTTGACTAAGGTTTACTACTTAGTTATCTTTCTCGTCGTGTAGGATTGGTTAAGTGTCATCAGTCAATTCAAGTTAACTTAACCCATTCACTTGTCATGTTAAATTGGTTGAGTGTTATCCAGTAGTTCACATTGACTTAACCTACCCATATATCATGTCAAATTGGTTAAGTGTTCCTTAACCTTACTCGTTTATCAGGTTATACTAGTAAAGTGTCTCTCATTAACTTGACCTTATTTACTCATCATGCTATAACGGCTAAGTGTTCTAAGTTTACTTAACCCAACCATCTAGCCTAGTTAGCATGTTAAACATTTACTTAACTTTACCCACTTGTCTAGTTAACATGTTAATGGTTAAGTGTTTCCTTAGTTACTTAACCCCCACAAATCTTGCCTTGTTAACATGTTAAGTTGGTTAAGTGTCCAAATTTACTTAACCCTTATCAATCTTGTCTAGTTAACATGTTGAATTGGCTAAGCGTTTTCTCAATTACTTAACCCCACCCTTCTTGTCTTGTTAAGTTGGTTAAGTGTTTCCTTAATTACTTAACCACACCATTTCTAACTTGATAGTTCATGAGCTTTAATTAATTAATTAAAGCACCAACCACTCACATTAGACATGTATTGTTGTGGTTACTGGATGTGCCGGTCGGTTCCGGGAAGTTTTACACCACAACTCAGTCTAACCTCGGGTCTTTCTGGGCTTGATGGACTAACCTCTCACATTAGATAGGTATTGTTGTGGTTACTGGATGTGCCGGGCGGTTCAGGGCAGTTTTACACCACAACTCAGACTAACCTCGGGTTAGGCATTTTCCTCTTCTCTAATTTTACATATTTATTATTCATGTAAATTTTCCATAAATCAATTTAGCCTAGATCATATTCATTTGTCATGCAAATTAACATACTTATATTATATGCCCAAAACTTGATTTACCTATCAATTAACCCAACCTGCGGTTTATACCAATTTAGATTTAATATTCCCCTTTTACAATTCATGCCCAATCTAGATTGATATCCCAATTTACACTTCATGTCAAAACTAGATTTAATATTCTAGTTTACCGTTTATGTCCAAAACTTGGTTTACATGCCAATTACATACTTTGTGGCCAATTAAAATTTATTATTTGTGCCCAAGTCTAATATGCATGTAAATTATTCACTATTATAGCCAATTTAAATTATGCCAACATATTTATTATGCCAAATTATCTTAATTAAGCTACGCCTAATCCCCGCATCATAATCGTACGTACAACATGATTTCACAAGTTTTCTAAGTACCCTTGAAATGGCACTAACAAAAGGAATAGGGGATAAGCACAAGAATTGATTTAAAAGAATAGGCATGCAAAAGTAATGGCTCCAACAGGTTCGATGTACATAATAGTGAATAGGAATAAACTGGCCAAGTTACACACTAAATATGAGATACAACATAATTAAGGGAATAGGCACAGGTGATTTGATCCAACATAATGCTAGTTCAAGGTACAACATGATTGGTTAATCGTAACAATGGAAATAGGCATAAGCAACTAACTACAATAGTTATAGGAAATTAACAACAATATTCATGGGCGACTAATCACAATAATATCTTAATAAATATCATAGGCAATAGTCTCATAGTTATGAATCATAGTCGTGGGCAACAGTCTCATAGTCACGAACCATAGTCATAGACAAAAGTCTCATAGTCATAGTCATAGGAAAAATCTTCATAGGCAATAGTTTCATAGTCACGAACCATAGTCATAGGCAAAAGTCTCATAGTCATAGTCATAGGCAATAGCTTAACAGTTTCATAGTTATAGTCTTAGGAAAAAGTCTCATAGTCATAGTCGTAAATCAAATCCAAAGGCATAGATAACTTTAGATTTGACATGAGCATGAATCAAAGATAATTAACTTGCAAATAGGTACAGTTCTATATTTTGATTTATTACATTCACGATTCCGATTACACGTTCAAATCTAAGGAATAACCGAACTTACAAAGAAGGAATTCTTGATTTCTGGAATCTGAATTTTGAAGTTGGAATGCTTGCCTTTGACGTAGATCGTTGTTCTTATAATTCAGATTTGATTCACTTTGTAGCTTTCTAGTTTTCTTTTTAGTTGAAAGAGAATGGTGGATGTCCTAGGTTGAGTATGGCTGTATGACGGCTCTTGGAATGAATTAGTGTTTTTAGGGTTGAGTGTTAGGTTGTTTATATAGAATTTCAATTTAATTAGAGTCGTCAGATGAATCTAGAGTTAACCACAACCATTCAGTCAGGATAAGGTGACACATCAGCCCTAATGACTCAGCAAGGAGTCAGAAAGGACTCAGCAATGAGTCATAGTACGGATCAGAACACACCAGAAAGATGTGCAGGCTTTCAAGCCGACCTGGGCGCACTTGGCAGGTGCGCCAGTGCAATTTTTGTACTGGCACACTTCCCAAGTGCGCCAGTGCAATTATATATTTTTTTCTTCTGGTTTTCTGCCTAACTTCGTTCGTTCATATCTTCTTCATACGGTGTCCGATTTACGCAAACTCGGACTCTATCTCAAGCAGAATTCCGAGACAAACTCAATGGCGTAACCCGTTTCCCTTAATTCTTGCATTTGAAATTAATTATTCTTTGATTATATCTTATGTCCCGATTTAAAATGCGGGGTGTTACAGTCTCCTCCGTTATGCCACGAAAGCTTATCCTACGCCAAACGACGTATGGAAATCCAAATCGTAATGCCATGTTATCGCACAAAACCATTATCTCTATGCTACACAAGCATACGATGTAATGCCCTAACGTCTATGATACACTAATGGGTGCATGTACCTAGACCCTCACTTGTACGTACAATCTACTATACCTCGGGTCCTGTAATAGTGCTGCATTTAATGCACGGAACTCGGTCGGGAGCTTTTCATATCTGTATAGGTCCGCTTAAAGGACCTATAGTACATATATCCAAGTATGGTCTGCATTTTGATAGTGACTATGGCCCCACCAAGGCCCCTCCCTCAACTAGTGAAAGACGACATCAAGAGCAAGGCACGTGCCCCTAGAAAACAATCTATTATCCAATTTGGCGTGTCCCTCAACTAGCGTCTCAATAGTGAAAGATCGATTACCTCTTGGTTTAGCTCTAGTCTTTCCACATCCCACTGATTGTTTATGACAAGTACCCGATGATTACTATCCTTAATTTGGTCTTGACCAACCTCTCTTGAGGCCAATCGCCGATTCACCTAACTCCATTCGCCATAGCCTTCTGACTGCCAACTTTATCGTCGCAGTCAAGGTAAACCCAATGAGTGGTATCGCGCAGACACCCACCTCTACGAGTATATCCTGAGCGTGTACCATACCAAAGGACCACCATGGAGTACCCTACCACATCCCCTGAAAGCGGCGTGCTTCCCTCCAGTCTCACCAAGCAATCAAGTAGAATAATCAGATGGACGTGCTCCTCTCGTGCCTCCAAACACCACGTTGATCTACCCCCATTAGGTACTTCACCTTCGTACATATGGACTAGTCCAACCACATCACACAAACGTGTTATTAGACCCTATGTCTAATCTTTTAATCACGCGCTTACTTTAACGATAGTAATCTACAAACATTTACCTCGGGTTGTAATTAACAAAAGTAATCTACAACCCGTTCTATTTTCATGTCATTTACTATCTAGTCACATGCTTACAAATTCAATACATGTTTTAATTAATTTACAATTAAGTACACTCTTTCCCAAATCTTTTTTTCATATGGCATGTCTACTTAATAGTTAAGTACAACTTATTTCATTTTGTAAGTCTACTTTATTCTTGCTTCTTTAATCATAACCTGCAATGTCATCACAACCTGTTGTTGTTAATTATTAACATAGTTCTCCTAAATAAGGTTTATTAATAAGTTCCCTTTCCATTTATTGTAACACATGTTATAATTCTACTTGTCCCTAGGATGAGCTTACCTATTATATTATATCCTTATTCATATAACTAATTATAATAGGTTATATTCCCCATTCATTACGTTTTCCCTTGGTTCTTTAACATTAACCGCACTTTTACTGCTGTTACATCCATTTATTTATAATCTTGTATGTTCTCGATATTTTAGGATAACATTTCACATACCTCATTAGATTGATTAGTGGAAATATATAAAGATCCATAGTTGCAAGCTCTTTCTTTTATTTTCATCATGGCATACATATATCTTGTATTTTATTAGTGTGAAATACGGTAAATGAATCCCTATTTCACACTAATCCCTTTTTATTGCAACTACATTCTTAGTATTTTTACCATTGTGGAAATGTATCAATATTCCCAAATCCATCGAACTAAATCCTCTACTTGTCTTCCCCTTTTTATTTTCTGAGTTAGATGTCATTTACAATTTTTAATTACTGCAAATTTTCCACCCAAATTTGGCAAATCTATTCTTATTCCCAATTTCACTTTAATTTGATTTACAATATATCCAATTTCACTTCAAATCTTGAATCAGAATTCCCTAAAACTATATTTCTAATTTCTGAAAGATTTGGAGAGAAAAGAAAATGGCAAAGCCTCGGCGTCAGCTAAAAAAATGAGTTTAAACTGGACCCTACTAGTCTATTTATAGGTGTATTAGAAATCCTGATCCATTGAATTTGATAACATAAAATCCAATTCGTTCAAATCAGAGAAACATGTCACTGGCAAGCAGATATACCCGGAGTGGTTTGACTCCTGTGTCGACCCACTTTAGAGGCAGGTAGACCCCTGGGTTGACATATTGGTCGACCCACGTGAGTCAGGGTCGACCCATTCTGGGTCTGTACGTGAGTTTCTACCATTTTGAAATTTCTGATTAACGTTTTTTTAATAACATGTTATTTCTTTCTTAATATAAGCTATATAATTTATAATTTTCCATTTATAACACATGTCTAATTTCAAAGTTCAAATTTTTGTGTGTATATACTCATATAACCTTCCAGATTATTGTCCGTTAATAGCTGCTCAATTAATGAAATTAATAACGCTATCAATTAGTCGTTTTATTCCATTTAATGGATTCTAATTTAAAAGGCAGCTAATTTCTTGTCCATTTTTCATTTATTATGCATTCATTACTGTCTGCTCTTAACTTACACTTTTTATCTCAACATTTGAATTATATATATATATGAAATTGAGTAAATATTTATTTCAGCCCTTAAAGCCGGCTCGACCCGAATGTTACAAAGCCTGATTTGCTATGGGTACATAATACATCCAACTGTATAGTTTTCATTCATTCTACATGCTCATATATATATATATACACACAAACACACACACATATATATATATATATACACACATATATATTGAAACACCCCACCTCTGTTAAGGTTACTCACAAAGGGAATGCATTAACTTTAGTGATGCGTTTTTAGGTAAAAGGAACAGATAATTTACAAGACAGACATATAAACAACGGAAAACTGAAATCATTTCACAAATAGCATGGTTCAGTCAAAACATTATAGGCATTGTCTCAAAACCCAACTTCTAAATTATTACAATAAAACATCTGTCTTGATATAAGAATCCAAGTACATAAAGAAGCATTAAACAGTAGTAAAGCCGCATAAATCCCCAATAAAAGTGTAACCACATCCATAGCCCATGAAAAGAGAATCCAAGCAATACATCTACTCTCTTCAAGCTGGAAAAGGTATGCACAAAGCTGAAGTATTCCCTCCCTGCGGACCTTGGGGGGGGGGGGGATGGAAGAAAAGAAGGCGAAAGAAAATGGGTCAAACATAAGTCTGGTAAGTTCAGTGATTATTCAACATGTAAACAGGTAAAAGAACATGACATGAATAAACTAAACATAAGACAATACCATAGAAAGAAGATAACATAAGATAAGGCAAGATAAACTGAATATACTATCGCATTCAATTCCTTTTCTCTGCACCTACTAATGAATGTTTCAACTACCATCATGTGTTCATAACAATGTGATCCCTTTTGCGATCGGCTTCTACTCGCATGCATTTCTTACTTGTGTCATTCAGCCCAGTTTGATTGTAGATACCTGTGCTGGTCCCACCATAGGGTGTATCAATTCCAATGGTGGCAACTCGACACAAATTATAGATGCACAGTATATACTAATGATGCCTAGTGCCTGCTTTATCCACTCCGGAGTACGTGCACACCCATACTCCGCCGGAACCCACACTGCTGCACCCCTCGCCGCTATTTTGACCGCTTATAATCAGCCCAGTAATCGTGCCCCACCCTGCCTAGTTCAGGGTACCGTGATACGTCTATGTGGGTTACCGCTGAAATGGGTCCCCGTTACTCGGGTTTCCTAATCAACATGTTATAATAGTTAAGTGTTCTCAAATTTACCTAACCCCACCCATCTGTTTAATTAACATGTTGTATTGGTTAAGTGTTGCTTTAATTAACTTAACCCTACCATTCTTAGTCTGTCTGTTCCTTAGCTTTAATTCATTCATTAAAGCACCAACCTCTCACATTAGACCTATACTGTTGCGGTCGCTGGATGTGGCAGGCGGTTCCGGGCAGTCTTACACCGCAACTTAATCTAGCCTCGGGTTTTTGGGCTTAATGTGCTAACCTCTCACATTAGATCTATATTGTTGCGATCGCTGGATGTGTCGGGTGGTTCCGGGCAGTCTTACACTGCAACTCAATCTAACCTCGGGTTAGGCATGTTCATCTTTAGCCAATTTACACATTTGTCATATGTGTTAAAGTTTATGTCTTTTTATGCCAATATTCTCCAAGTGTAGTCAGTACAAGTTTTATGCCACATTCACATACTATGCCCAAAATTTACTCAATTAAACTATACCCTATTTTTCCTACGTTATAATAACATGTACAACAAGATTTAATCTAAGTTCCGAATGAACTTTGTATTCACAAAAGCAAGTAAAAAGGGGAAAATAGAGAAGGAGGATAAGAATTGATATAAGGAAAAATAGACATGTAAAGGTTACCCAATTCAAGGATCATGTTTCAATGTTGTACATTAACAATATGTGTGGACAAGCTAAGCAATTTACACCATAGGTATAAAGATTAGACAGAATTGGACTTAAGAGAATTACTAATTTTTATGTACAACATGATAAGCCCATTATTTTAATCGCAATATTCTCATAGGCATAGGATGTACAACATGATAGGTTCCATCATAACAATCACAACAATCTCATAGGAATGATAGGTTCCATTATGTCAGTCCAACGGTATTATAGGCATGACAGGTTTCATTATGTCAGTCAGAACAGTCTCATAGGCATGATAGGTGCCATTACATCAATCACAATAGTCTCATAGATATAGGCAATTCAGATTTGACAAAAGGATAGGCATGAATCAGAATTAGGCATCGTTCTAGATCCGATTATTACAGTCATGATTTCTATTAGGTGTTTAAATTTAAATAATAACTGAACTTATAGAAAAGGATGGATCTTGTATTCTGGGATCTAATTTCTAAATTTGTCTAGCTATCCTTTGATGTAGACATTTGATTCTCTAGTTTGGATTTTGTTTGGAGTTTTCTAACTTGATTTCTAATTTGCAGAAGATTTTCTGGTTTGGAGAAGATGAAGGAGGCTAGGCTAGCTTGTAGATTAAAAACATGACGGCACCATAGTTTTAGGGTTATGAGGTTAGGGTTTAGGTTTAGCTACGTATACATGGATGTCTTGGAATAATTCTAGCCTTCAGATTAGTCCAGGAGATATCAAAAGCCATCAAACCAAAGAGATGTCCCATCCAGCCAACCATAGCACGACACATAAGCCCTAATACCTCAGAAATTAGTCATTGGCCAATCAGGGAAGGCCACATCAGCTCAGGGCTATAAAAATTCGTCACAGGAATTGGATCTCAAAGGGGTCGACTCCCCACAGGGGGGTCGACATCTACGTCAACACCCCTATAGGGGGTCGACTCCTATGTCGATTCCCCTTGAGGGGGTCGACACCCGTGGGCGGGAAATTTCCCGCCCAACTGCTTTGGCCGAATTTCGATTTTCAAACTAAATTTATTATTTAATTATTATTTTCTGTTTACACTAGAAATCTTCTAACCACCATAACTTCTTCATATGGAGTCCGATTCATGCAAACTCGGACTCTATCTCAAGCAGAATTCTGAGGCGAACACAATGGCGTAACCCGTTTCACCCAATTCTTATTTTTAAAATTAAGTGTTCTTAGATTTGTTAATTTTAATATTCACATAAAATACTGGGTGTTACATTCTCCCCTCCTTAAAGGATTTCGTCCCCGCAATCTAAGTTAAGAAGAATGTATCCTAACATCCAACATCTATCTACTCAACCTTCAATCACAGGCATCCATTGTCCATAAATGATTTCTAATGCTTTCATGATCATATGCATAGTGTGTGTGTATATGTCCTTATCTAATGTAAAATCAGGCGGTCTACTGATACAGTTGACCTCCTTGATGCAAATCATGTCGGTGCTATGAGTCCAACATGTATGTAATTATTCCTAATCGTATATTATAACTTCTACATGAATGCACAATCATTCATACAAATGCAACGTCCACATGATAACACATCAAGTTTCAATCCATAAATAAATACATATATGCATATGCAATATGAAAGTGACTGAGCCGATCTAGTACCGTGTGTGTGTGTGTATGCATCCACGAGCAGCCACTAGCAACCACTTGCAACCATCAACCATAACATGTTTTAAATACACCACTGGTTTCTACCTAAGGATTAAGAATAGGACCGAGGAGATATACATAAAAGATAGATGCAAGCGTGCGTAAACTTACGGAAAAAGAGATCAAGAATCTACCCTCAAAAAGATAAGGGTAGGCTGCGCGTATCTTGTTCTCAGTCTCCCACGTCGCATCTTCCTCAACATCACTCCATTGTACTTTAACTAGTTTGACCTCACGATTGCGTTGCTTTTTAACTTCTGTACCCAAGATACGACTTGGAACTCTTCTCGCCGTTGCTTCTTGTTCCACTTCTATTTCCTCTGGTATGTTTGGCTCCACAACTTCCGCAGACTCATGTAAGCACTTTCGTAGATGAGAGACATGAAAAACATTATGAACTCCAACCAATTTTTCAGGTAGCTCTACTTTATAAGCCATCTTCCCAATCCTCACTATGATAGAAAATGGCCCTACAAATCTTGGTGCCAATTTTCCAACGGACCCAAAGCGAATGACATTCCTCAAAGGAGACTATTTTTAAGAAAAACTCTGTCTCCAACCTCAAACTCAAGGTCGGTCCTTCTTTTACCAGCATAGGACTTTTGTCTATCTTATGCAGTCTTCATTCGTCTTCGTATCAAGTCCACCTTCTTTGAAGTTTCTTTGATCATGTCAGGCCTAAGTACGAGCTTGTTTGTAGACTCCCACCAACAAATTGGTGATCGACATGGTCTCCAGTACAGGGCTTCAAAGGTTGACATGCCTATGGTGGCTTGGTAGCTATTGTTGTAGGCGAACTCCACCAAAGGAAGGTGATCCTCCGATGTTCCCCCAAAATCAAGAATGCACAATCTCAAGAGATCTTCTAATACTATGTTCACCCTTTCCGTCTGACCATCGGCTTGAGGGTGATAGATAGTGCTTAAGCATAGCTGTGTGCCTACAGCCTCTTGCAAACTCTTCCAAAACTCGCTCATAAAGATAGTATCTCGATCACTTACTATGATAGAGGGTATCCCATGTAGTCGAACTACTTCTTTTAGATAAATGGATGCTAACGATGAGGCAGTCCTTCTACGCTTAACAGGTATAAAGTGAGCGCTTTTAATGAGCCAGTCCACTATTACCCAAATACTAATATTGTCCCTTCTTGACCTAGGCAACCCATCAATAAAGTCCATCAAAATGCGATCTCATTTCCACTTGGGACCTCTAGAGGATGAAGCAGACCACCAGGCTTCTTCTGCTCTGCCTTGACTTGCTGGCATATCAAGCATTTAGAGGCAAACTCAGCTACATCCTTCTTCATGCCATTCCAAAAGAAAACCCTTTTTATGTCTTTATACATCTTGTCCCCACCTTGGTGTATGGTCAACTTAGAATGGTGTGCTTCTTCGAGAATGGTTTTCACCAAATCCCTTGCTTATGGGACGCATAGTCTTCCATCGCGTCTCAACCAACCCTTGTCATCGATGGAGTATCTATTGAGGTGACTAGAAGTCTCACCTCTAATTAGCTTATCCATCACTTCAACTAGCTGAGGGTCCTCACGTTGCGCGGTTCCTATTGAGTCCAAAAGAGTAGGCCGTACCTCTAGCGGTGCTAACAAACCAGGTACAAATTCAAAGGAGGGTCTAAAATCAAAGTTTGCTATGTACTCCAAGCTTTGCCTTTCTACAAAGAGAGGACTAAAGGTCAGCTTTTTCCTACTTAAGGCATCTGCTACCACATTGACCTTGCCAGGGGTATAAGCAATCTCAAAATCGTATGAGGCAAGAAATTCCACCCACCTTTGTTGTCTTAAGGTAAGATCTTTTTGTGAGAAAAAGTACTTTAATGATTTATGGTCAGTAAACAATTCAAACCTTTCTCCTAGTAGGTAATGATGCCATGACTTAAGAGCGAAAACATTGGTAGCTAACTCTAAATCATGAGTTGGGTAGTTTTTCTCATGTACCTTCAACTGCCTTCCCCCATAACAAACTACCTTGCCTTCTTGCACTAAGACCGCACCCAATCATGTACTGCATGCGTCTGCGTATACAGTAAACATCTTACTCCCATCAGGCAATATCAGAACTAGGGTTATTGTTAGAGCCCTTTTCAATCATTGGAAAGCAACATCGCAATCCAAATCCCAGGCAAAAGTTAGGTTCTTCTTTGTCAACCTAGTAAGTTGAGCTGAGATCTTCGTAAAGTTCTTAATGAACATTCTATAAAAGCCCGCTAGGCCAAGAAAACTTTGTACTTTAGTTGCATTCCATGGGATCTTCCAATCTTGCACCGCAACTACTTTTGCGGGGTCCACAGTTATCCCTTCTTTGGACACCACATGTCCAAGAAACCTTACTTCATCTCTCCAAAAATGGCATTTGGAGAATTTTGCTTTCAACCTATGTGCACGAAGAGTATCCATGACTTCCCTTAAATGCAAAGCATGTTCTTCCTCACTTTTTGAGAAAATCAAAATGTCGTCCATGAAGACCACCACAAATTTATTAAGGAACTCTCTGAACACCTGACTCATCAAGTCTACGAAATAGGCGGGTGCGTTTGTCAAGCCGAAAGGCATGACAAACCATTCGAAGAAACCATCCAGGGTCCTGAACATGGTCTTATCTATGCTGTCCTTAGCCACTCTTAGCTGATGAAATCCGGTGGCCAGATCTAGTTGGGAGAAAACTGAGGAACCTACGAGCTAGTCGAACAAGTCATCTATTCTAGAAAGTGGGTGCCTATTCTTCTTGGTTAGCTTGTTTAGCTCCCTATAGTCCACGCACAGACGAAGTAAACCGTCCGCTTTGGTTGCAAACACAACTGGAGCACCCCATTCAGAAATACTCCGCCTTATGAACCCCTTTTCAAGCAACTCTTTAACTTGCTTGCTGACCTCTTTCCATTTCCTTGGAGCCATGTGTCTAACGGGTAAAGCAACAGGTTTTGCATTATCAACAAGGTATATGTGGAAGTCTATCTCTCGCTTTGGAGGTAAGCCCTTCACCTCTTCAAAGACATCCGAGTATTCACGGACTACTCTAACAAATTGCAAGTTTTCAACAGACGTGTCAAGAGATTCTTGGTAACTAAGCATAATAGAAGTCATGGGATTACAAGAGATTTCAAGATTGTTACCGAGGCGAGTCATAAGTCTAACCACTCTCCTTTCACAATCAAGGATGGCACCATTACTGGATAACCAATCCATGCCTAGAATCAACCCATAACTCGTGAAACCCAAAACATAATCATTACATCTAAACCCAATGCTCAGTATAAAAATTTCCAAAACCAAACAAATCATTGATAAATAAGCCGAACCCCCAATTGGATTTGAAACAACCATGGGATCCTCTACTATACTGGTATCTAGGTGCGGAGATTCAACTAAAGCAATAGATATAAAAGAGTGTGATGCGCCAGAATAAAAAAGAGTACGAACTGGATGATCAGAAAGATAAATTAAACTCTCAATAGAAATATTTCTACCTCTTTCTTGTAGAGGTGCAATGAGAGCGTGAATCTACCCTCCATAAGCAGATCCAGTCCTCTGCCTTTGCCTTGCCTTTTTGGGCAATCGTTAGCCATATGTCCTGTCTCGCCGCATTGAAAGCAACCACCCATCTTCCTTTTCTTCTTCCTGTAGTCTTTAATTAGATGTCCAGGTATGCCACAAAATTTATGCTTCCTCTTGTCATGGGGTTCGTTATTCTTCTCGCCTTTCTTGGAATCCATCTTCTTATTCTGTGATCCCTCCACAGTCTTGTCTAGAGGTTCTTCCACCTTTGCCTCTTTCTTGCCATCCTTGTCTTCCTCCTGTAATAGTGCCATATCTACCAGTCTCTCAAAAGTCGCACCCATAGGTACATGGGACATAGCTAGGCTGTGCAGTGGCTCATTTTACCCTTTAACGAAACGGAGAGCCTTTTTATGTAGAGTATTTACTAACTCCAGTCCGAATCTAGCAATTTGGTTGAATTGGTTGATGTATTCCATAACCGATAGGCTTCCCTGTTTGAGAGCTAAGAACTTCTCTATCTGTAGGCTTCGTTCAGCTTGCAAGAGGAACTTCATTTCAACTCTCCTTCTGAAATCCTCCCAAGTTTCAACTGGTCTCTCAGCATTAGTAACTTCTGTTTCCTTGAGCCACTAGTAAGAGGCTTCGTCCATAAGTAACCATACAACCAATTGTATCTTCTGACTATTGTCCACTTCAAAGATAACAAACAAATCTTCTATTTCCTTGAGCCAGTTCCTTGCTTCCACAAATGACCCAGTCCCATTGAAGTTCTTTCCACCTATAACTCAAAAGTCTCTAGATATCTTCGAGAAAGCATTCACACGTGGAGGAGGAGGAGAAACGGCTGCAGCTAGGGGAGGAGGAACGTCTGTCGGGCCTACGTTATTAGCCCTAGCCTCCAGATACCTTCTGAACCAGCCAGGTATCGGTAAGCCCTCGAGAAGATTAAGATCCCTAGACATGCTGAAACTAAAGGAAAAGGTTCAGAACAAAGGATAGAAAGATAGTGCATATGGCTTTAGGGATTATGCCTTTAAAATAAAACAACCCTTTTCTTGAAAATGCTTCTTTAAGTTTCTTTTTGAAAAACAGTTTTAAGAAACTTTTATCTAATCTGGTAAACCATCGCTCTGATACCAAGTGAAACAGCCCACCTCCGTTAAGGTCACTCACAAAGGGAATGCATTAACTTTGGTGAAGCATTTTTAGGTAAAAGGCACAGATAATTTACAAGACAGACATATAAACAGCAGAAAACTGAAATCATTTCATAAATAGCATGGTTCAGTCAAAACATTACAAGCACTGTCTCAAAACCCAACTTCTAAATTATCACAATAAAACATCTGTCTTGATATAAGACTCCAAGTACATAAATAAGCATAAAAAAGTGGTAAAGTAGCATAAATCCCCAATAAAAGTGTAACAATAGCCATAGCCTAAGAAAAGAGAATCCAAGCAATACATCTACTCTCTTCTAGCTGGAAAAGGTCTGCACTAAGCTGAAGTATTCCCTCCCTGTGGACCTGGGGGGAAACAGAAGAAAAGAAGGCGAAAGAAAACGGGTCAGACATAAGTCTGGTAAGTCCAGCGATTATACAACATGTAAACAGGTAAAAGAATCATAATATCAATATACTGAACATAGGACAATACCATAGAAAGAAGATAACATAAGGTAAGGAAAGATAAACTGAATATACTATCGCACTCATTTCCTTTCCTTTGCACCTACTTACAAATGTTTCAACTACCATCATGTGTTCATAACAAAGTGATCCCTTTTCTGATCGGCTTCTACTCCCATGCATTCCTTACTTGTATCACTCGGCCCCGTTTGATTGTAGATACCTGTGCTGGTCCCACCATAGGGTGTATCAATTCCTACAATGGCAAGCCAACACAAATTCTAGATGCACAGTGTATACTACTGATGCTAGTGCCTACTTTATCCATGCCAGAGTACGTGCACGCCCATCTCCGCCGGAACCTACACTGCCGCACCCCTCGCCGCTATTTTGACCGCTTATAATCAGCCCAGTAATCGTGCCACACCCTGCCTAGTTCAGGGTACCGTGATACATCTATGTGGGTTATTGCTGAAATGGGTCCCCGTTACTAGGGTTTCCTGATCAACATGTTATAACGGTTAAGTGTTCTCAAATTTACCTAACCTCACCCATCTGTTTAATTAACATGTTGTATTGGTTAAGTGTTGCTTTAATTAACTTAACCCTACCATTCTTAGTCTGTCTATTCCTTGGCTTTAATTCATTCATTAAAGCACCAACCTCTCACATTAGACCTATATTGTTGTGGTCGCTGGATGTGCCAGGCGGTTCCGGGCAGTCTTACACCGCAACTCAATCTAGCCTTGGGTTTTTGGGCTTAATGTGCTAACCTCTCACATTAGATCTATATTGTTACGGTCGCTAGATGTGCCGGGTGGTTCCGGGCAGTCTTACACTGCAACTCAATCTAACCTCGGGTTAGGCATGTTCATCTTTAGCCAATTACATATTTGTCACATGTGTTAAAGTTTATGTCTTTTTATGCCAATATTCTCCAAGTGTAGTCAGTACAAGTTTTATGCTACATTCGCATACTATGCCCAAAATTTACTCAATTAAACTATACCCAATTTTCTTCGCGTTATAATCGCACGTACAACGAGATTCAATCTAAATTCTGAATGAACTTAGTATTCACAAAAGCAAGTAAAAAGGGGAAAAAAGAGAAGGAGCATAAGAATTGACATAAGGAAAAATAGACATGTAAAGATGTACCCAATTCAAGGATCATGTTTCAATGTTGTACATTAACAATAATTGTGGACAACCTAAGCAATTTACACCACAGGTATAAAGATTAGACAAAATTGGACTTAAGAGAATCACTAATTTTTATGTATAACATGATAAGTCCCATTATTTTAATCGCAATGTTCTCATAGGCATAGGATGTACAACATGATATGTTCCATCATATCAATCACAACAATCTCGTAGGCATGATAGATTCCATTATGTCAATCCAATAGTTTATAGGCATGATAGGTTTCGTTATGTCAGTCAGAACAGTATCATAGGCATGATAGGTGTCATTATGTCAATCACAATAGTCTCATAGACATAGGCAATTCAGATTTGACAAAAGGATAGGCATGAATTAGAATTAGGCATCTTTCTAGATCCAATTATTACAGTCATGATTTCTATTAGGTGTTTAAATCTACATAATAACTGAACTTACAAAAAAGGACGGATCTTGTATTCTGGGATCTGATTTCTGAATTTGTTTAGCTATACTTTGATCTAGTCATTTGATTCCCGAGTTTGGATTTTGTTTGGAGTTTTCTAACTTGATTTCTAATTTGGAGAAGATTTTCTAGATTGGAGAAGATGAAGGAGGCTAGGCTAGCTTGTAGATGAACAGCATGACGGCACCATAGTTTTAGGGTTATGAGGTTAGGGTTTAGGTTTAGCTACGTATATATGGATGTCTATGATTAATTCTAGCCTTTAGATTAGTTTAGGAGAAATCAGATCCATTAAACTAAAGAGATGTGTCATCCAGCTAACCATAGAACGACACATAAGCCCTAATACCTCTGAAATTAGTCATTGGCCAATCAGAGAAGGCCACATCAGCTCAGGGCTATAAAAATTCGTCACAGGAATTGGATCTCAAATGGGTCGGCTCCCTACAAGGGGTGTCGACACCTATGTCGACACCCTTATAGGGGGTCGACTCCTATGTCGACTCCACCTGGGGGGGAGGGGTCGAAACCCCTGGGCGGGAAATTTTCCGCCCAACTGCTCTGGCCGACTTTCGATTTTCAAACTGAATTTATTATCTAATTATTATTTTCTGTTTACACTAGAAATCTTCTAACCTCCATAACTTCTTCATATGGAGTCCAATTCACGCAAACTCGGACTCTATCTCAAGCAGAATTCCGAGATGAACGCAATGGCGTAACCCGTTTCACCCAAATCTTTTTTTTAAATTAAGTGTTCTTAGATTTGTTTATTTTAATATTCACAAAAATACAGGGTGTTACATATATATACACACACATATATATAATGAACGCCTCCAAAAAATAATGATAACAATTCACTTTGAGGGGTGTAGGTTGATTCATCCACTCTTATGTCCCGATTGAGGTCCCTTGCACTAGGTTAAATTTTCATTAGGGACAGTTACCCGGTGTAGGGCTTGAACTCGGGACAAATTACTAGGTAGCGAGAACCCCTTTGTAACACCCCACGTCCATTAATGTCACTCACAAAAGGAATGCATTAACTTCCATGGAGGTTAAAAGTGAATATAGAACAGTAAAATTACAACAAGACAGATAATAAGTAGTACTTGGAAATTTAAAACTTCATTTTATTGCAGCGGAAATTAAACATGTTTGTTACATCATAAAACCATAAATCAGAGTCAAGTACAATATCCATCTTCATAAAACAAAATACATAATCCCATTACACAAATAGCCATTAAAGAAGATAACAAGCTGGACTTTACTTCAACGGTCCAAGCTTTCCAAGAGAGATAAAGCAGTCCAATCAAACTCCACTAGAGCTGGGTCCAACCTGAGGACCTGGAGGGGGAAAAAGGATAGAAATGGAGGGGGTCAGACATAAAGTCTGGCGAGTATGATAATTCTAACAATACTATTATCAAAATAACTAGACTAAGGCATAAGCTGGAAGACAAGTAAATGTCTATGAACTATTAGGTATGGAATGAGCAGATAATGATAATGTGAAAGATAACGTTAAAGACACACCTAATTACTAACGAATGAATACTACACTGCACATTACTACACTGCACCAGTCACCCTAAAGGTTTATCCCACTTGCTTCTGTGTACCCCTAGCTGACTACATAGGTGCCGTCTGCCCCTATCTCCACTAGGTGTACCCCACTACCCACTTTTGATCGGCTCCCTACTCGTAGATACCCGTGCTGGCCCCACAGTGGGGTGTATCACTCCCCTAAAGTGGCAACCCGATACAACTTGAGAATGCACGGCTTATACCTACACGATGCAACAACGTCTTACCTACCAGCCCGGGTCCACACACGCATATGAAACCCGTTGGACTTGCGTTGCCACTACTCCCCGTTTTGGCCTCTTATAGTCAAACTCAGTATGCGTGTCCCGTCCTCGACTTGGGTCGAGCCCACAAAGATACGTTTGGGATACTGGTTGAAATGGACCCCCACAAGCTACACACCTAAGCTTGTCACTACTAGTATATCCCACTTAACCCTCTTAGTCATGTTTATTTACATGTGTGTTTGGTTAAGTCTTACTACTCGTATTTGACATGCCACTAAGGGCACCCACTAGACTCCTCATGCCACCCAAGGCACATACTTAACCCCCATGTCCCACCTTACATGTTTATCTGGTTAAGTATTTCTTAATTCATTCAGGCCAAAACCTCATAAAGACCTCTCACATTAGACTGGCATTTATGGCAGCTGGATTTGCCGGGTGGGTTCGGGCAGTCTTACACCATAAAAGAGTCTAACCTCGTGTCTTTACAACTGTTATGCTTTAGTTTAGGCCTAGGACCTCTCACATTGGGCTGACATTTGTGACCACTGGATTTGCCGGGCGGATCCTGGCAGGTTTACGTCACAAACGAGTCCAACCTCATGTCCTAAGCATTGATTAACACTTATAATCTTTTACCCCAGTTTTAATAATTCCCTATTCAAATTATTAATTACTTCCAATTTTAATGATGTCCATAATTGGCTCAATTATGGCCATCCACTTATGGCATGAAAAATCATATCAATTGCACCCCAACTTTTTAATATTAAATCCTTAATGTTACCCCTACCCCACGTTTATACGTTCGCTTATTCAACGCATAATATAGGCTAGACTTGAATAGCTAACACATAGCACCAAGATAAATTATCACAACATATAGACAATTAAAATAAATCTAATCATAATAGGGGTGAAACTTGCATAAACTACACATGTTAAGGATCAAAAGGTGTCAACTTGTTAAATGTCTCAATTTACATGATATGATCATAGCCCAAATCTATACATAAACTTGCATATGGGGTTTTTAGGCAACATAATGATCGTGTGAACTAGCATAGGATATCACATATGTCATAGAATAATTCTAGATGTCATAATAGATGTCATGGCATATGTTCATAACTTTTCTAATCAATCTAACTTGCATATGTGACTTGTCATATAGATCAACATAGCCCAAACATGATGATTTAATTAATATGAACTAACTAGCATAGATAGTAACATCATGGCTTTTTAACATGTATGATTCATAACAACTTAGCATAGAAACTTTCAACATACATAACATCATCATAGCATGATTTACAACATATAGGATATCATCATCACATAACATTGGATTTACAACGTACATGATAGCAAAAGGGTTTACAACAACATATATGATAATTCACATCATCTACTCATAATCCATTCATAACTCAATCTAATTAAAATAATAATAATCTTGTTAAGATCATCATACTCACAATTTAAGAAGAAAAGAGAGTCTTGATTTGCTTTAGAGTTGAGTAGAATTAGGTTTTGATTAGCTTTTCTTCTTTCTTAGTTGGCGGCGGCTAGACTGAATTCCATGGCGGCGGTATGACGGTAGCTACTCTATTTTTCATATGAATTAGGGTGAGAAACTACCTAGGTATTTATAGAGTTAGGATTTATTTTAGACCATCAGATCAACACAGAACTAATCCCAGCCAGCCAGATTAGGTCAAAAACCCTAATGGGTCATCACACAGTCAAAACAGGCTCAGTCAAAAACCCTAGCCGCCAGACCCAGGTCGACTGCGCAGTCGACCTGGTCCCTGAGGTGTCGACTGCCCAGTCGACTTCCCAGTCGACCTGGGGGGGTGTCGACTGCCCAGTCGACTCCCCAGTCGACCTGGGGTGCTGGGCGGGAAATTTCCCTCCTAGCCTGTTTGACTTCGAATTTTGAATTTTAAATTTCCTGCGAGCTGTTTTAAATTTTCAGAAACTTCCGATGGCCATAACTTCCTCATACGGAGTCCAAATCATGCAAACTCGGACTCTATTTCAACCAGAATTCCGAGACGAACACAATGGCGCAACCCGTTTCCCACAATTCTCACGTCTGAGATTAGTTATTCTTTAATTTGTGAATATTAATATTAATAGAATTACGGGGTGTTACATTCTCCCCTCCTTAAAGGATTTCGTCCCCGAAATCTTCAAGTTAGGAAGAATGAATATCCTAACATCCAATCGTCCATCTACTCAACCATCAAACACATGCATCCATTGTCCTTATAGACTTCTAATGCTATATGAACATATGCAAGAAGTGTGTGTATATGTTCCTTATCTAATGCAAAATCAGGCGGTCCACTGATTCAGTTGACCTCCTTAATGCAAATCATGTTAGTGCCATGCGTCCATTATGTATGCAAAAGAACTCTATCGATACATATTATTTCTACATGCGTGCACAACCATTCACCAAAATGCAGTATCCATATGATAGTACAACCATTATACATCCATTTTACTAAATACAGCCATTTATATGCAATATGCAGTATGAAGTGACTGAGCCGATCTAGTGCCTAATTGTGTGTGTATATGCGTACACGAGCAAACCACTAGCAAACACTTGCATCCACTTTGCATCCATCATACATAACATGTCTCAAACACATGTTTTAACCATAGGGTTATCCTAACTAAAGGTCAAAGATACTAGCGAGAGGACATACTAAAGATAAGATAAGTACAAGCTAAACGATAAAGGAGAAATTAAAGGACATACCCTCGAAAAGAAAAGGGTATCGTGAACGCATCTTCTCTTCCGTCTCCCAAGTAGCGTTGCTCTCATCATCTCCCCATTGCACTTTGACTAGTCTGACCTCTCGATTCCTCAACTTCTTGATCTCCGACCCAAGAATGCGCGTAGGAGCTCGTCGAATCATTGCATCACGCTCTATCTCCACCTCTCTAAGCAACCTCGGCTCTACCACTTCCGCGGTCTCGTGCAAGCACTTCCTCAAAGCATGGAATACGTCGTGTACACCACTAAGACTTCAGGCAACTCCACTCTATACGCCATCTGTCCAATCTTCTCCTTAATAGGAAACGGCCCTACAAACCTTGGGGCTAATTTCCCAACGGACCCAGAGCGAACAACGTTCCGTAATGGAGACACTTTGACAAAGACCATGTCCCCAACATCAAACTCGAGATCTGTCCTCCTCTTATCCGCATAAGATTTCTGCCTATCTTGCGCTGCTTCCATCCTCCTTCGAATCAAATCGATCTTCTCCGAAGTCTCTCTAATCATATCGGGCCCAAGTAAGATCTTATCCGTAGATTCCCACCAACATGTAGGTGAACGACAAGGTCGTCCATAAAGAGCTTCGAACGGTGCCATACCAATGCTGGACTGAAAGCTTTTATTATATGCGAACTCAACCAATGGAAGATGCTCTTCCCATGTACCCCCAAAGTCTAGGATACATAGCCTCAACAGATCCTCTAGAATGCGATTCACTCTCTCGGTTTGGCCGTCCGTCTGAGGATGATATGCGGTGCTCAAACATAACTGAGTCCCTACCGCCTCTTGTAAGCTTCTCCAAAATTCGCTAGTGAAAATAGGATCGCGGTCGCTCACTATGCTAGAAGGAACACCGTGCAAACGAACTATTTCTCGAACGTATACAGAAGCTAACCATGGAGCAGTCCTCTTACTCTTCACGGGAATAAAATGGGCACTCTTAGTAAGTCTATCTACTATAACCCAAATTCCCGTATTACCCTTCCTCGATCGCGGTAGTCCATCCACAAAATCCATCGAGACACTTTCCCACTTCCATAGTGGAACCTCCAATGGGTGAAGCAACCCACCGGGTTTCTTTTGCTCCGCTTTTACTTGTTGGCACACTAAGCATCTAGCGACATACTCGGCCACATCTTTCTTCATGCCGGCCCAAAAGTAAACTCTCTTCATGTCTTTGTACATCTTTTCCCCGCCAGGATGAATGGTCATCTTCGAACGATGTGCTTCGTCAAGAATAGTCTTCCTTAGGTCATCGTCTTTTGGTACACAAAGTCTACCATCCCTACGTAACCAACCCTTATCGTCTAGGGTAAACCTACGGAGATGGCTTGATGACTCCCCTCCTTTGAGCTTTTCTACTAACTCAACCAACTGATGGTCGTCTCGCTGTGCCTCGCCAATCCATCCCAAAAGCGTAGGTCTGACCTCCAAGGATGCTAGCAAACCGGGTACAAAGTCAACGGAAGGTCTAAAGTCAAACATCGAAATGATTTCTAAGCTTCTCCGCTCAAGAAACAAAGGACTTAAAGATAATCTTTTTCTACTTAAGGCATCGGCCACCACGTTACCCTTGTCAGGGGTATATGATATCTCAAAGTCGTAGGACGCTAAGAACTCCATCCACCTTTGCTGCCTTAAGTTCAAGTCCTTTTGAGAGAATAAGTATTTTAAAGATTTGTGGTCAGTGAATAATTCGAATTTCTCGCCAAGAAGATAATGACGCCAAGACTTAAGCGCGAAAACAATAGCGGCCAACTCTAGGTCATGTGTAGGGTAATTTCTTTCATGCACTCTCAACTGCCTTCCACCATAGGCTATTACCCTACCCTCTTGCATTAAGACTGCGCCTAGTCCTGTCCCACAAGCGTCAGTATAAACAGTAAACGGCTTACTCCCGTCTGGCAATACTAAGACTGCGGATGAAGTCAAAGCTCTCTTCAAATGTTGGAACGCATCATCACAATCTACGTCCCATGTGAAAACTAGGTTCTTCTTCGTCAAGCGTGTCAATGGAGCTGATATCTTTGCGAAGTCTTTGATAAACTTCCTATAGTAGCCAGCCAACCCCAAGAAACTTCTCACTTCGGTAGCATTTTTAGGGACCTTCTAATCTTGGACGGCCACCACCATCGCGGGATCCACAGCTATCCCTTCCTTGGAAACCACATGTCCTAAGAACCGTACTTCCTTCCTCCAGAAGTGACACTTAGAAAATTTAGCTTTAAGGCTATGCGCTCGAAGAGTCTCCAACACTTCCCTAAGATGTAGGGCATGCTCTTCTTCATCCTTAGAAAAGATCAAGATGTCATCTACAAAGACTACCACAAATTTGTTAAGGTACTCCCTAAACACCCTACTCATCAGATCAACAAAGTATGCGGGGGAGTTTGTCAAACCGAAGGGCATCACTAGCCATTCATAGAAACCGTCCGGAGTCCTAAAGGCAGTCTTGTCAATGCTATCCTCAGCCACTCTCAATTGATGGAAACCAGTGGCTAAGTCCAACTGCGAAAACACTGAGGCGCCAACTAACTGATCGAAGAGATCGTCAATCCTCGGCAGTGGGTGTGTGTTCTTCTTAGTAAGTTTATTAAGTTCTCTATAGTCCACACAAAGTCTAAGGGACCCATCCGCCTTCGTGGCAAATACTACTGGAGCACCCTACTCCGATATACTTCGTATTATGAACCACTTCTCAAGCAACTCCTTCACTTGCTTATCGAGTTCCCTCCTTTCACGTGGAGCCATGTGGCGTACCGGCAAAGATACTGGTTTCGCATTATCCACCAGATATATTCGAAAATCTATCTCCCCCTTCGGAGGCAGCCCTTCACCTCCTCAAACACATCCGAATATTCTCGGACCACTCTAACAGATTGTAGATTTTCTTCAGACGCGTCAGGCGATTCTAAATAACTTAGTATAACGGAATTTATGGGATTACAAAAGATTTCAAGAGCATTACCAAGGCGAGTCACGAGCCTAACTACTCTCCTTTCACAATCAAGAACGACCCCATTTCTGGATAACCAATCCATTCCTAAAATTAGCCCATAGCCCGTGAAGCCCAACACATAAGCATCACATCTAAACTCAACGCTAAGTATAGAAATTTTCAAATCCAAATACATCATGGACAAATAAGCTGAGCCCCCTATTAGATTCGAAACAACTAAGGGATCCTCTACTAAACTGGTGTTTAAGTGCAGTGATTTAACTAATGACGTAGAGATAAACGAATGTGATGCGCCCGAATCGAATAAGGTACGGACAGGATGATCAAACATAAAAACTAAGCTTTCAACAGAAATGGTTCTATCTCGTTCTTGCAGCGGTGGGACCGCGAGAGCCTGAACTTGTCCCCTTGCCTGCCCTGGTGCCATAAGAGCCTGCACCTGCCCTCCCGAGGTAGCTCCTGCCCTCTGCCCCTTCTTTGGGCAGTCCTTCACTAAATGTCCCGCATCGCCACAATGAAAACAGCCAGTCTTCTTTTTCTTTCGGCAATCCTTGCTGAGATGGCCTGGTGTCCCACAGTTAAACATTTCTTCTTTCCCTTGCCGTTATTGTCTTTTCCACCCTTCTTGTTTTGCTGTTGTGGTTTCTTCTGATCCCCTTTCTTCTCGGGTGCCTTATTAGCACTAGCGCTTTTCTCCTGGTGCATGAGTGCCATTTCCACTAGCTTCTCAAAGGTGGCCCCCATAGGGATGTGGGTCATAGCCAACACTTGCAATGGTTCATTCAAGCCATTCACGAACCTCAGCGCCTTCTTCTCCGGCGTGTTCACTAAGTCCAAGCCAAACCTTGCTAACTAATTAAATTTGTTAACATATTCTTTCACTGATGAGCTTCCTTGCTTCAATGTCAAGAACCTTTCCATATATAGATTTTCTTTCCCCCTTGAGAGAAACTTCGCCTCGAACCTACGTCTAAAATCCGCCCAAGAGTCAACAGTACGCTCCCCATTAGTGACCTTCCACCAAAACGAGGCCTCTCCCTTCATCAACCAAGCTGCTAATCGAACTCTCCTCCCTTCTTCTACTTCAATGATTTCTGGCAATTCTTCCACCTCCTTAAGCCAATCTCTAGCTTCCACAAACATTTCTGACCCTAGAAAAGGTTTCCCACCCATAGCCTTGAATTCCTTGCACGTCTTTGCAAAAGTATCTATGCGAGGAGGAGGAGGAACGGGTGCAACTGGTGGTGGAGGAACATTAGCTGGACCTGCAGCGGCCCTAGCCTCCAATAACCTCCTATACCATCCTGGCATCGTTACACCGTCGGGTAGATTAAGATCTTCAGCCATGCTGAAACGAAAAGGAAAGATTCAAAATGGAGAATTCGAAAGATAAAGATATATGGCTATTTGGGGATTATGTTTTTCTTAAAAACTTTCCTCTTTAAAATAACTCATTAAGACATGTTTTTGAAAACACTTCTCCCAAAAATAACTATTTTTCTAAAGTATTTTTATCTGTTTTGGTAACCTTAAGCTCTGATACCACATGTAACACCCCACGTCCATTAATGTCACTCACAAAGGGAATGCATTAACTTCCATGGAGGTTAAAAGTGAATATAGAACAGAAAAATTACAACAAGACAGATAATAAGTAGTACTTGGAAATTTAAAACTTCATTTTATTGCAGTGGAAATTAAACATGTTTGTTACATCATAAAACCATAAATCAGAGGCAAGTACAATATCCATCTTCATAAAACAAAATACATAATCCCATTACACAAATAGCCATTAAAGAAGATAACAAGCTGGACTTTACTTCAACGGTCCAAGCTTTCCAAGAGAGATAAAGCAGTCCAATCAAACTCCACTAGAGCTGGGTCCAACCTGAGGACCTGGGGGGGGGGGGGAAAGGATAGAAATGGAGGGGGTCAGACATAAAGTCTGGCGAGTATGATAATTCTAACAATACTATTATCAAAATAACTAGACTAAGGCATAAGCTGCAAGACAAGTAAATGTCTATGAACTATTAGGTATGGAATGAGCAGATAATGATAACATGAAAGATAACGTTAAAGGCACACCTAATTACTAACGAATGATTACTACACTGCACCGCACATTACTACACTGCACCGCACCAGTCACCCTAAAGGTTGATCCCACTTGCTTCACACAAAAACTTTATAAATAGCCTTGCATACCCCTAGCTGACTACATAGGTGTCGTCTGCCCCTATCTCCACTAGGTGTACCCCACTTCCCACTTTCTACCGGCTCCCTACTCGTAGATACCCGTGCTGGCCCCACAGTGGGGTGTATCACTCCCCTAAAGTGGCAACCCAATACAACTTGAGAATGCACGGCTTATACCTACACGATGCAACAACGTCTTACCTACCAACCCAGGTCCACACACGCATATGAAACCCATTGGACTTGCGTTGCCACCGCTCCCCGTTTTGGCCTCTTATAGTCAAACTCAGTATGCGTGTCCCGTCCTCGAATTGGGTCGAGCCCACAAAGATACGTTTGGGATACTGGTTGAAATGGGCCCCCACAAGCTACCCACCTAAGCTTGTCACTACTAGTATATCCCACTTAACCCTCTTAGTCATGTTTATTTACATGTGTGTTTGGTTAAGTCTTACTACTCGTATTTGACATGCCACTAAGGGCACCCACTAGACTCCTCATGCCACCTAAGGCACATACTTAACCCCCATGTCCCACCTTACATGTTTATCTGGTTAAGTATTTCTTAATTCATTCAGGCCATAACTTCATAAAGACCTCTCACATTAGACTGGCATTTATGGAAACTGGATTTGCCGGGCAGGTCCGGGCAGTCTTACACCATAAAAGAGTCTAACCTCGTGTCTTTACAACTGTTATGCTTTAGTTTAGGCCTAGGACCTCTCACATTGGGCTGACATTTGTGACCACTGGATTTGCCGGGCGGGTCCGGGCAAGTTTACGTCACAAACGAGTCCAACCTCGTGTCCTAAGCATTGATTAACACTTATAATCTTTTACCCCAGTTTTAATAATTCCCTATTCAAATTATTAATTACTTCCAATTTTAATGATGTCCATAATTGACTCAATTATGGCCATCCACTTATGGCATGCAAAATCACATCAATTGCACCCCAACTTTTTAATATTAAATCCTTAATGTTACCCCTACCCCATGTTTATACGTTCGCTTATTCAACACATAATATAGGCTAGACTTGAATAGTCTAACACATAGCACCAAGATAAATTATCACAACATATAGAAAATTAAAATAAATCTAATCATAATAGGGGTGAAACTTGCATAAACTACACATGTTAAGGATCAAAAGGTGTCAACTTGTTAAATGTCTCAATTAACATGATATGATCATAGCCCAAATCTATACATAAACTTGCATATGGGGTTTTTAGGCAACATAATGATGGTGTGAACTAGCATAGGATATCACATATGTCATAGCATAATTCTAGATGTCATAATAGATGTCATGGCATATGTTCATAACTTTTCTAATCAATCTAACTTGCATATGTGACTTGTCATATAGATCAACATAGCCCAAACATGATGATTTAATTAATATGAACTAACTAGCATAGATAGTAACATCATGGCTTTTTAACATGTATGATTCATAACAACTTAGCATAGAAACTTTCAACATACATAACATCATCATAGCATGATTTACAACATATAGGATATCATCATCACATAACATTGGATTTACAACGTACATGATAGCAAAAGGGTTTACAACAACATATATGATAATTCACATCATCTACTCATAATCCATTCATAACTCAATCTAATTAAAATAATAATAATCTTGTTAAGATCATCATACTCACAATTTAAGAAGTAAAGAGAGTCTTGATTTGCTTTAGAGTTGAGTAGAATTAGGTTTTGATTAGATTTTCTTCTTTCTTAGTTGGCGGTGGCTAGACTGAATTCCATGGCGGCGGTATGACGGTAGCTACTCTATTTTTCATATGAATTAGGGTGAGAAACTACCTAGGTATTTATAGAGTTAGGATTTATTTTAGACCGTCAGATCAACACAGAACTAATCCCAGCCAACCAGATTAGGTCAAAAACCCTAATGGGTCATCACTCAGTCAAAACAGGCTCAGTCAAAAACCCTAGCCGCCAGACCCAGGTCGACTGCGCAGTCGACCTGGTCCCTGGGGTGTCGACTGCCCAGTCGACTCCCCAGTCGACCTGGGGGGGGGGTGTCGACTGCCCAGTCGACTTGGGGTGCTGGGCGGGAAATTTCCCGCCTAGCCTGTTTGACTTCGAATTTTGAATTTTAAATTTCCTGCGAGCTGTTTTAAATTTTCAGAAACTTCCGATGGCCATAACTTCCTCATACGAAGTCCAAATCACGCAAACTCGGACACTATTTCAACCAGAATTCCGAGACGAACACAATGGCGCAACCCGTTTCCCACAATTCTCACGTCTGAGATTAGTTATTCTTTAATTTGTGAATATTGATATTAATAGAATTACACTAGAAATCTTCTAACCTCCATAACTTCTTCATATGGAGTCCAATTCACGCAAACTCACACTCTATCTCAAGCAGAATTCCGAGATGAACGCAATGGCGTAACCCGTTTCACCGAAATCTTCTTTTTAAAAATTAAGTGTTCTTAGATTTGTTTATTTTAATATTCACAAAAATACAGGGTGTTACATATATATACACACACATATATATAATGAACGCCTCCACAGAATAATGAGAACAATTCACTTTGGGAGGTGTAGGTTGAGCCATCCGCTCCTATGTCCCTATTGAGGCCCCTTGCACCAGGTCATGTTTTCATTAGGGACAGTTACCCAGTGTAGGGCTCGAACTCGGGACCAATAACCAGGTAGCGAGAACCCCTTACTGCTAGGTAAATGACATGGATTATATATATATATATACAACTTTTATTTCCTTTTCAAAATTCAAACGGCGTTATGCCATCATTTAATTCTTGCCTATTTTCATTGTTTGCAGGTTTTTTTTTGGATTTTTCTCTCATATGTATATATTTTTGCACACACATACACATATGTTTGCATATGCATGTATACATACATTTTTGTACTTACCTTTATGTATAATTTTCTTTATATGTGCATTTATAAATATTTTCCTTTTTGAATATGCATTTCTTTGACCTTTCCTCTAAAATAAAAATATGGCGCGAGCGGGGCTGAACTTGCACCATTCACATAGGGGAGACCTGCCTCTACCAACTGGGATACATAGGCTTTTGTTAACAAGACTCAAAATAATGGTGGTAATGGTTCTTTTTAGTGTTTTTCTTATATCTTCTTTTTGCGCTTATTATAATATTTCATTTAAATATATAAATATATATACGTATATATAATCTTAAATGCATTTCCCTCAAGCCATTGGTCTAAATTGATCGGAAAATCGACATGGACGTAATGATGCTAATTCCATGACCAAATTATGAAATTCTTTTAAAATTTTATTTTATTATTCAATTAAAAAAATACAGTGAGTTACATTCTCCCACCCTTAAGGAATTTCATCCCCGAAATTCGATAAGGTTAAAATTAAGTAATTCCTCACATAATTTACAACCATTATGTATACATCCAATTCTGCAACCATTTGTGCATTTGTGAAAAGTGTAATAGGACATTATAATACATGAATGAAATGAATGCCTAAGCAGTACCTCCTATATGAATGCATTTTTTTCTTGAAAATCTTTTTGAAAACATGATGCACACATCCTAAATGTACTGGAAATTTCATATGAATGCAACATTTTGAAAATCGAAATACCTTTTCATTCAATTTTCTTACACTCTTGTAGAGCAAGAATGAAGCTCACCTAACTTTTGCATCCAAACCCTACAAAACAACTTTAAATTTGCGAATTGCATAATGGTTTAATTTTCTGAATTCGATTTTTTATATTACAAAAAGGAGGAAAACAGAAAATTTTACATCTTCCGTTTTTATTTTACATACGTTTTCTAACTGTGCTTGGATTTTTAAGCAACTATTATACAATGATTTCCTATCTTCCGACCCAAGCACAGTTTACATAAGAAAATTTTCTTTTCTAACTTACTTTGTAAAAATTCTTTATTTTTCTATGTCTCGAAATTCTCTTCTTTTCTCAATTATCATATTTGTTTCCTTATTTTCACATTTTTCATTATTGTTTGTTTTCTTTTAGTTATGTCATTACTTTTCCTTAGCTTATTTAACATAATCCACATATCTAAGTTTAATTTTAAATAAGCCTTCTAAAACTTCGCAAAACTAAAAACGAAAACCAAGCACACTATAAAGCTACTACAAAGGTCTAATAATCCTAGGACTATGTCCCCATCGATAAAGAAAAGTCCAAAAAATAGGATATAAACGGCTTGCTTTCCCACTAACATCTACTAGTCAAAACTAGTCCTTGATGTGTTCTAACTGTCTTTTCCATGCAACAACCTAGGCTCTTTAGTGCTTATGCACACTACGGGAATTCGCTGTTATTCCAAAACAGTTCTTGTTATCCACTTTATAACCTCAAAATATTTCTTGTCTTTCCTAGGTACTAATCCTTACCTACCCCTTGATTTAAAAACATGGTTTGGCCTCATCATTTCATTTTTTTTTTCAAAAATTAGAAGCTTCAAAACTTTTCTTCTTTTTCATTAAAACTTATTTTTGCCTAGCCATAAAAATGATACCTCATAAAAAATGATTTTTTTCATTAAATCTTAAAAGCTGGAATAAACAAGTGTTAACTACAAAAATGGCAGTAACACCTAATTAATTGTGAAAGCACCATCCCTCGATAGAGAAAAATAATAAAATATTAAAAGTAAATTAAAACGGGAAAGAAACGGAAAGCATGGAAAGAAGAAGACAATCTTTATAGTGGTTCAACTTGAGATCAAGCCTACTTCCACTTGGAATAATATTATTATAATCCTTGCCATGCCAGATACAATATGTTTATATATATGATTATAAAGATCCTCAATGTAGGAGATAACAAACAATCACTAGTACTAATGGTTATCGGAGAATCACGATAACCAGCCTAGGTGACATGGAGTAGATATCTCTGGAGAAGGAGCTTTGCTGTTAGAGGAGATTAATGTCTGCTAGATATGAAGAAATATCTTTGTAGAGCTTTGGCAGAGAAAGGAAATAGATCCCCTTTAATGTTGGAGCTAGGAGGGTATTTACAAATAATCTGGAAGGAGTTGGGCCAAGGCCATTTGCTAGAAACCTCAATACAACATGCCGACCCATCATGTAAAACCTTATGCCAAAAAACCCAAAGGGTATGGGTCAACACTAACCCATATCCTTAGTGTACATTGGTGTTGGTTAGACAAGGTTTGGTGACATAGTTTTCATCTCTTTCTTGTGATCTTCTTGGAAAGGTTTCATCTGGTTCTATCATCTTATGTTTCTTAATCTCCTTAGTCGATTCTTACGTGAATATTTGTTGTGTTTAAACCTAGGTTTACAATTTTCCCCAGAGAATATTCCTGTTTGAAAACTGGATATGCTCTGGTATGATGACCAGATATTCCTTTGCGAAGTACAATGTGCTATTGGACTGCTAATTTAATTGATGAACAGCTATCGGATTTTACAACCTGGCATCTTCTTATGTAGCAGTTGAGTTTGTATCGAGACCACTGTTTTTACTTTGATAATTTTGTTGTATGATTAGAAACATATGGGTGTACTCGCATGCGAGGCAGACTTGTGTTTTGCTTGAGTAGAATGGGTTGGTACCGACCCTAACACTTAACAAAAAGTTTCTTTCTTCCCTCTTATACTACATGTACACTGCCACTTGCCCTCATTCTTCACTTAGGTTACAAAATTTAAGGTTCCAGCCTCTTTTTACCACTGTTGTAGATCCGACCTCTACTACCCCGCCGTTGCCTTCTAGTGCCACCGCCGATTTCGAGGACCACCTGCACCTCCCATCGACCTTTTGGTCATCTCCGCTCAACTCTAGCTCCATCAATTATGGTTTCCGGCTCGAATCCATTCGGTTTAGCCTTGAATTTCATCCGTAGCAAAGTGCTTAAGCGCCTCATCGTGTGACTTTGATTCTTTTTGGTCCCTAACTAATTTCGTGCATTTTGAGTGCTGGGGCGTTAATTTGAGCTTTCTAGCCTTGTAGACACTGAATTGAATTAACTTGAACACCTAACTTATCCTCCAGGCTATACATTCCAATAGGGACAGTATGCATATGAACTTAAATTTGAATGGAATCGTGATGAACTTTTTGAGCATATACGTTTTTAGCATAAATGCATCATATAATATTGCTTATGCAACATTTAAATGCATCGTTATCAATCTAATTTAGACCTGAATGACTATATAGGCCATCAAAATGTGTTTTAACTCGCTATTGTTATGCATATGAACTTCCTTGAAGAGTGAGGACAAAAGAGCTTGGTGCATCAACTCGTATAATGCGGTTGTTGTTGGTTACTCAAGCCGGCAATGGATTGGATTATTAAAATGAAAAGAAACGATACAGTCTGTTTTGAAGTTCACAGTGTTCATGTTTGTAGATCTGTTTCTCTAGGAAGTTCATAAGTCACACGACACATTTCTATATGGATGTAGCTTTGAACTTATGTACGAATGGTGCTTGGGTTCTATTATCCGACTCTTATTGGTTCTGAATTTCAAGCGTCATCTTTTTACATTGCACTAACACATTTGTAGGTTGCGCATACCCGACCATTTTGAATATGATGTTCATTTTATGGAATGGCTTCTTACCCCTCGGAGCATCTTCAGTCCAGCGAAGGAGATTCTTCTCAAATTCAGCTTCAATCTACCTACGGAGTACGTTCGTCGCCAATCCAAATGAAAGCGACTTCGCAAGTTCCTCTCGAAAGATCAATAGTCGCGGTAGGACCTGTGATCAATCTATCTCGCCCGGTCATCTGACTGATTGTGAATACGCCAGAGTGTTGCCCCTCTATAGTGACTAACCAGATGCTTCACCGAATTTGCATATGATTTGGTATCCCTGAGTAGGACGTCTGATTACTTGAGAAGAATGAAGCAATTGATAGCCCGCCTGTAGGGTTTACCGCCTGTTACCTCCATATATGTACTCATTGCGTTGTATCTCCGTTTAATCCTTTTCTACAGTCAGTTCTCGAGGAGTTGGAAGAGACACAATTGCAGCTTCACCCAAATGTTTAAGCGATGCTTTTTGGCTTGTACGTTACGTTTATGCAGACTATGCGGCAACTCTTACCCTAGATTAAATATGATATTTGTGTGTTTTTAGGAGAAGGAAAGACCGCCAGTCATTGGTTTTCATTAAGGCGGCCAGGAATCAGAAGTTGATCCTTGACCTGCAAAAAAAAGTTCATCCTTTTATGAACTTGTTCTTCTATCATAAATGTCCGACGGGTTTCAACAGATTCTGGACTAGAAAAGGTAAGTGCCTGCGTTTGCTATAATGCTTAAATTCTCTTGCCTTGGAGTCATCTTATCTTGAACTTCCTTTAAACTCTCTGCAGTCTTGCCCAGTCAAGTGAAAGATCCTTAACACTTGTATACATACGAGTCACCGTTGGTAGCCGTTAAGAGAAAGAGGGAGGTGGACTCCCAACTCAAGATGAATTTCTGCACCAATTTGGCTTATTAGACCCTTCACGATCTGTCATTCTCCGTTAGGTCTCGACTCCTACACAGGCTGTGACAGATGACTCAGTTATTGAACGAGTGGAAGAGGGGTTGAGCCCTAAGAAGAACTCTCTTGTCGGGAGTTCTAATCAAAGGATTGGCTAGGATCGCGAATCTCCACGAGGCATGTATCCAATTCATGAAGGTAATGAGAGAAAATTTGTGCAACGAGAAGGGAAAAAAATGGCGGACATCGACAAGAAGAGAGAAGAGGGAGAACTTTTGAGCAATAGTTCCACAAGCATAGGGACCGTTGACTGTGGGATTCAATTTGAGGGTTCCTCTGATTGGTCATTAGGTAGTAACGGGTCTGAAACTGGTTTTGAATATGTAAACATCGATGGTCTCAAGACTCCTTCTGCTCAAAACTCTCATGCTTAGGGTTCAATTGGGAATGGTAAAGATACCTTCGGTGAACTGAGTGACATATACATTACTCCCAATGAATTGCTTAGGGATAACCCTACAATGGTTACTCCACTTACAACCATTCCTGGAGTTGCCACGACTACTTCGATGACTATCAGTTCTATGATTCCTATGACCACTAGTTCAGAAACCCTCGCGGCCACTGGTTCGGGACTCCCGCGGTTACTAGTTCAGGAACTCCTACGACTCTACCACTTACATCGCATGTTTTTAAGCTTCTTCTAACCCCTTCTGAGTCCCCAATGATCCTCATCCAATTGACTGGTCTGTAGGGGAATCAAAGTTTAGTTAACACCACACACATTTAGCACCATATACTTTCGATATAAGAATTTTTCTCGTGTTGCTATTCTTGGTCTTAATATTTTTTCTAAGCCAAGGTTTTTTCTTTGCAAGTCGTCCATGAGCCGTCAAATGATCACTACAATGACTTCTCACATCGACTCCTCAGAGGCTTCGGAGATCATAATCATTTTCACCCACGACGACATTCGAGACGGATGAGAAGAGAAGAGATAGGAAAGCTCGCGAAGCTCAGGAGGAATACAAGGGCCATGACAGGAGAGATCACGATGACCGAGCAAGGATGGATTATGACCATTGCGAACGCGATCACAGCCAAGAGGATAATAGGCAAAGAAAGTGTGACAGGGATGATAAAGACAAAGAGGTCAATATAGGAGAGGCGTCTGAATGCTCTAAAGCTAATCAACACTAACTTCCTCTGCTACTACCCCCGTTGATCCAGTAATCATAGATCCTGCTGCTACCACCTTCGCCAAGGCTGATATTCAGAACATCGTGAAGAGGCCTCCTTACACAGTCCCTCATCCCCCTAGTCAGCTTTCAAAGAGGTTCCCGTAATGGTTTTTGAAAGGAGTGTGTTTTGACTTGGACGTAACTAGGATCGACAGGGAAGAGATGTTGAAAATTATAGAAATATATAAACACGATGTGGAGAGGCTTTCTAATTAGCAGAAGCTGGTCTCGAAACTCCGAAGGGTTAGTAGATTAAATTATAAGACCCGACTTACTTTTGAATGCGATTGTGCCGAATAGTCAGCGCTTAAAGAGCATTATGGGGAGATTGATAGAATGACCACTTCCTATGAGGCAACGGAGCTTAAAAAAGGGCTGAGGCCGTGCTTACTTGCGTGATGCCCATTCTTCCCAGAAAAAGGATGAGGATTTTTCGGAAGTAGAGAGGAGGACCCCTGAGGTTTATTGAAAACAAGTGGCGAATCTTACCATTTCTGTGAATAATGAATCTCTCGAAGTCTCGAAATTGAAGGAACAACTGACTAGAGTTCAACAAGTGCATGATCAGGCGATTAAAAAGAAAATTGTTGTTGTAGAAGATCGCGTAAAGACCGTGGATACTCTAAGCTCCAATATGTTTGAGTTCTAAATTCTTTGTGTTATGGGCAAAGGGAGTTTGGAATTCTAGGAGGAGAGGTACTCCGTACTATGGATGAATTGTAGCAGGAAATCATGAAGCGCACTAGCATTGGAGGCTATATCGAGGAAGAACTTCTGGATTTCTACTTGGATGATAAATCGAGGGTCGCTCGGCTAAAGGGTAGGAAGAACTGAGGCAAGAGGGTGGAACTGTCTTTGTTGAAGAAGTTGGGCCTTCCAATGCTCCTTCTCTAAATATTCAAACTGTATTTGAAGCCCTTGTCTGTCCTAGTAATCCCCCTCATACAAAAATTTCTCTAGTTGGGGCCACCACTTGTACTACTGCTGCTCCTACTGACATTACTCATGCCATGGTGGCCTCTATTGATGTTGTTATTGGAGGGAGCTCCCCTCAGGCTATAGTTATTTATGGTGACAATACCGAGGCTAACCTGTTAAGTGATAAGGGTAATGGTCAGGATGCTCAGGAGTTTGAAATCATGGCACGACTGTCCTTAGAAGCAGGTAATGATGATATTATTTGTGATTCGGGGAATCCCTCCCTTTTTACATACTAGTTTGACGATTTACTCTAACGATATTTGATTGATGTAGGCTTGGAAATTCCTAGTGCTCCCCCATCTGTTGGCAACTCATCCGGGGCTACAATTATTTTTACTCCTTCGGTAACTATTGCTACCGAGGTCGCGCTAGGGACAACTGCTCACCGGATACCTACGGATCCTATTATACTTTCTTCGAGCTCCACTCCCACCTCTCGTTTCGGGTCGCAAGCTGAACAAATTGTTGCCATGTACGACTTAGATGACCCAACAGTTTCTTTAAGAGGCAGCGAAGGCCCTCTTGTTGAGAAAGAGAATATGGAGGGAGGATCGAGGTGTATAAAGCAAATCAAAAAGAGGCATAGCAGGAAGCGAAGTGCATGTAAAAGATCCACCAAGCTTACCATTAAATAGGGCAAGACCTTTAAAGGAGAGAACAAAAAGGATTGAGTTTTTGTTATTTTGGCCGTGATTGTGTGGGTACCGGCCCTCGCTTTTGATATTTCCGCTTTGTCGTTTTTTGTGTAAACTTTGTAAATGGTTGTTGTAGACCAAAACATAGCTTTTCCTTTGTTCTATAACTTTGTATTGACTTGGTTTGCAATACTTATGGTACATACTCAACCTTTATGTTCTGTCTTAACCGCAACTACCTATTGTTACTTTCCTTCGTAAGTACTTATTATGTATTGGTACTGGGGACAACACTATGATTTGTCTTATCCTACAGGTGAGGTAGAATGTAGAATTGCCCTAATTTCAGGGTCATCACCGGTACTTTCTTAGATTTTAATTATGTGATGCCTGGTAAGTCTAGTTACTCAATTGAAGCTTGTCGACTTTTACGTGCTTTCGGTAGAAATTAACCTGTCTCAGTCGCATTCTTCCAAAATTGGATGTTCCTGCAATGTATAATGTTCTTTGTAACGAGTTTTTCTAGCTCACGATTTTTATCGGTGGTCGTATGGCCTGGCTGGGATTGTATTCCCCGGGGCCTGACTCAGCGCGCAGTATCGAGAATGCCTCATAAAAATGAAGTCTTTTCACTTTGTATTTATTCGTGGTTGTGTGGTCTAGTCGAGATAATGTTTCCCAGGGCCTAACTCAGCGCGTAGTACCAAGGGTGCCTCGTAAATACGAGTTTTTTTCCTTGATTAGTATTGATAGACGTGTGGCCTAGCCGGGACCGCATTTCCTAGGGCCTATCTTGCCGCAATGTACATCGCGGGTGCCTTGTAATGACAAGGTTTTCTATTGGGTTACGATTGTGTTGATGTTAGTTATTCCTTTCTATAACGGTTATGTTCTTCGGACTTGTTACTACAAACCTTTTATACAGAATTTTAGTGTATTACAATCTTGAAGTAGGATAATGAAATTTTTAACTAAAAGACGAGAGTTTACATAGCATATAGTCGCAATCAAATGTAAACTCTATTAATAACTACTAAATAGCATTAATCCCGATACAATACCCCGGCATGTGCGGTGGCTAATTCCAAATAGTAGAAAAGAAAAGCAAACAAAAAATACAACTTCCAAACATTTTACGAAAAGTATGGACGAATATGATCGATGTACCAAGCCTGTGGAATTGGAATCCCAATTGTCATGGTTAATTTGAACGAACCATCGAAGAGCTTCTGTCCTATCGCAAATGGTCCATCCCAGCTTGGTCTGAATACACCGATACTGGTAATTATCTTTTTCAAGACAAGGTCGCCTACCTCGAAAGTGTGGTGCCAAAATATAGAGATGAAGTGCTTATCGACTTTTCTCTTATGTCCTGTCGGCTGAAGTTCTTCTTCCTCCCTATTCTCATCTAACTGATCGACGACCTCTAACATCAATTGCTCGTTTTCCATTTGATTGAAATGAACTTTCCGATGACTCGGGACTTCTACATCAACTGGATCATTGCTTCAGCGCCAAATGCTAAAGAAAATGGCGAATGACCAGTTGCGGATTTTTGATTTGTCGAATAGGCCAAAAGAGCAAGTGGTAACTCATCGACCCATCTGCCATTGGCCCTCATCAGCCTTTCCTTGATGGTGGGCTTTGTTGGAGAATGGAGTTTTGATGACAACAACCTTATTCCAATTGTCATTGGTTATAAAATATATACTAACACTTTTTTTATAGAATATATATATATATATATATATATATATATATATATGTGCAGGAATTATATACAGGAAATATTACTGAAGACTGTACAGTTTTGAAGATAATAGACATTAAAAGATCATAGAAGTTTCAAGATTCATGAGTATTCAAGATTTGAAGATTTCAAGAGTTCAAGATTATATAGTTATAGAGTTTAGATTTTGTAAGACTCTAAGCATCACTGCAGGTTCAAATTCAAATTCAAATTCTAATTTTCAAATTCTAATTTTTCAATTCTATCCTCAATCCTCTCTATTTTATTTTTCCCCCTCTTATTCTTCTTTGTTTTTCAAACTTGAATTTTATATATTTATATTCTTATACTTTATATATTTATATAGTTTAAAACCTTATAATGTTATAATTTTATAAATATATTTATATAATTTAAATTTATGTTTTCATATTTTTTATACTATATAATATTAATTTACAACACTAGATTTTTATTCAAGAATTTCCAGAATCATTTTTATATCATGAACACTTGAAAAATGCTTTAAAATTCAAAAATACACTAGGATATGTCAACATACCAAAAACACTATGTCGACATATAACTGTCACTTTTTCCAATTTCGAAAGGAAGTGTCTTTTCACTATTTGAAATGATTCAGAACCGTTGCAACCTTTCATACACTATAAAAAAGGGTTAAAACCGAATTTTTAATCATCTCTTCTTCTCTAACTTCATCCTCTTTCTTTATATCATTTTTTTTCATTTTTATGATTTCTACACTTACTCTGCTGAATTCAATTCTGTTTTGATCAAACTTCTTCTCTATTTACTCTCTACTCTCTGAAACAAGTGCTATTGAAGAGTTCTAGGGCTGTTTGTAATTGTTTGGGTTGAGTAAAGTTTAGAATCAGTGGTATCCCTTGTAGCCGTTAAATCATGGAGGATAGAATCGGTGGTATCCCTTGTAGCCGTTAAATCAAGGAAGTTGGAATCAGTGGTATTCCTTGTAGCTGTGAAATCAGGGATGTTGTAATTAAATTTGGATATAGTAATAAAACTCTGCGCAATCCAGCGTTGTGTGGGACTGGATGTAGGAGCAATCCTAACTAGTGCAAAATCTGGTGTGTTCTTTCCTTTTCTGCATTTTTATTTCTATTTATTTTGTATTTGTGTTTGAATCAGTGTCTGTGATTGTGTTTATGGTGATTGATTCATCCCGTAGTTCACATAAGTTTTAGATTTTGTTTAAATTATCACATACATTTGTTGGATGTAGATTAACCCTAGAGGGGGGGGGGGGGTGAATAGGGTTTATTGCAGATTATCACTGAGTATATAATACTAAAAATATCACAGCACAGATAACAATCAAAGTAAATAAATACTGTAAGTAAATAACACACAGATATACCCAGCTTCGGCAACCCTGCCTACTGCTACATTCCCCAAGGTTTTTATTATAGAATTATACAGACTCCCGCATACACAAACTTACAGACTCGCGACCCTCGCTAACCGCCTATACAGTTTTGTACACTCGCAATACCTGCTGCTGTCCTAACCCTATACTAAAAACCCTGACTGATCTTTGTCCCCAAGATCAGATTTCCCCTGGCTACAAACCCGTATTCAGTAACCCCTAGTTTTACAGACTAGTAAACCGTTCATATGAATTTACAAATCGAAAATAAAAAACAAAAGAAAAATAAACAACATAAATTAAACTAGCAAAAAAAACTTAGAACAAAAAAATATAAAGGGGTTAAAATCTAAAGGGTCATCCCCTTTTATAATTCATGGCTTAGTCAAATGTGAGTAGGCCGACCCCATTTTTTATTCTCTTTTGCCCCGATCTCCCTTTTGTTCTGAAACTCAAAAATGGCGGCCTCGTTGGGAAATTCTAGGGTTTCTCTGTTCTTCCCCAAATCCGAATTGATACTTGATGGAAAAAATTGAATCTCTGATGGATTAAACCCTTGCGGCTTTCTTCTCTATGATCTGGGAACTTGCTCGATTGAAAATCTTGTAAGTTTCTCTGGAAATAATTTTTCTGATTTTTGCTCTCGAGTTGTTGTTGATTTTTCGATCTGAAAATGTTGCGTTGTTTTTTCTATATCTGCCGATGATGAATTTGGTGTGACTAAATAGGGTAAAAATAGAAAACCCTAATCACTCTGATTTCAATATATGACATGGCTGATTTGTTGCGTTGCCTCTTTTGGTTCCTTCGATTGAAATTTTACTTGATGACTTTCTGGACTGCCTTGAATAAGTTCTGGAATTTGATTTGAATTATTCTTGCCAAAAGAGTGATTGCGAGATTTGTTTATTCAAAACAAAACATTTGTGATTTCCTGCAACAATTAAAAATTTTGTCGTGAACTATTCTTTTATAAAACATCCCAAAATATTCCCTTGGTTTACTTCATTTCTGGAAAGTAATTTGAAGGAATTTTGTCCAAAAATGTTATGATTTCTGCTAATTGATTACTTGCCAAAAACATGTTCTCCTTGTATGCTGGGTGTTGATTTTTGGAAAACATTTCATGCCTTAAACACTTGTTGAATAACTGGAAACTCATCAATTTCCTGATTTTGCCAATTTTCCTGACTCAACTAAATCAATCCCTATGCTAGTTGTATACTTGATTTTCATGGATTGAAAACTTGCCAAACATGTATATCCCCAATACTGGAAACAGTGAATATGTTTTCATTTCTCTGCATGATTTTCTGCTCAAACTTATTTGCATCATTCTGGACAATTTAAATTGCTTATATTTGTTTCCTTAGATTATGCTTGGCCCCTTGTTCATGCACTTCCATGTTTTCTCTTATGCTTTGAATTTGACCCACTCTGGCTTGCCAATACTTGACCTTGAATATGAGCTCGATCACTTGTCTTAGCTGTTGCACTTGTTAGAACTGCAGTTATATGTATACCCTTGCTGATTCACTGATCTGTGTACATGAGATTCAGGACTGAACTGAATTTGAGCTTGACTTGCTATTCTTGTTGCTCCAATCATGTAATTGCTGCTGCTTTGTGTTCTACCTGTATATAGATTTTCACTTGTTGAGCTGCACACATGTTTTACTACTTTGTGCGACAAATCATAGACCATGTATGAATTGTACTGCATCACATGTTTGCTGTAAACAAATTGGAAATCCAATTCTTTGCCATGCTGTGTCACCATTTTCCTGCTTAACGCTTTTGACTGTCATGATCACCCATGTAATGTATTACCATTGAAATATGTTGCACTATCATGCTCTTTGAGTTGCTAAGCCTCCATTCTTGCATCTGCTATGATCCCTTGAACTTGGTTGTGCTTTCATACTTTCATGCTGATACTTGTACATGCTTGGCCATATATATATTGAGTTGCTTGTTTGCTGCACCACTTTCTTGTTTCCATGTAGACAAAACTTGAAAGAGATCCTCTATGCTGTTATGAATCGACCATGCTTGTATACATGCTATTTTATTGTGCTTTACTTTTGCTGTATGATCACTGCCTTAATCATTTAGTTGATCTTCCATGTATATATCCATGTGGACACGGTCTGGACCACACTGATTATATGCATTACTGTCCAAATGCTTGTGCATGCACACTTAATCTGTTTGCTTAATTGTTTCATTCATTTTGACATTGTTGTGTGACCCTGGAGCATTACATGTTGTACACCACTGAATCATTCCATATTATGCTTGCTGTTTTGACTTTATATTGCATTGAGTTAATCTATGCTCGACTAATTTGCGTTGAGCTGTCTTCATGCTTGACCATGGTTCGACCATTGATGTTGGGCTGCCTCGACACTTAGTTGTCATTTCTGAAACAATACTTGTATTTGTTGCTTGGCATTTGAATATTTGCTTTGTACTTTGAGATGTGTTGACTTTGTTTTCATGTGCACTGAGTTGAGAAGGTCCACGTGGCTACTCCTCAGTTGCACGCTGATTGGCGTGGCAGTGCACACATGTATAAATATACACGTGTGTATATGCAGCCATCAGACAATTTCCTGTCCCTGTACATATACAAACTGTCTGTCTAGACACAGATTAATCAGATCAAGTCATGAAAAATGATGAGAAACACACCAGAAATCTGAGGCAAATAAAATTTTAAAATAAAATTTATATTCGCATATATTCAGTTTAAATTCCTGTTGTAGTGTACTGTGTGTTTCTGTTTTCATGTGACAGGTATGAAGACTGGACTGACTGTGAGGATGCTATGAAGATAGAAGTCAGAAGACAGAAAACAAAAAACAGTGTGTAAATGTGAATGTATGACAGAGAGGCTGTTTTAGAGTTGAGTGAGAACTTGATATGTACTGAAATGTATTGAAATGAAAATTATCAGTGAAGTGTACAAATAGTTGGAGTTGTAAAATTTGTACTGTTTGAAAATTGAAATAAAATATTCTATTTAAATAAAATACTGTGTTAATATTTGAATTTATATACAGTCGTATTTTATTTAAATATAAATATTATATTTCTGTATGTGATAAATATATGAATCAGTACGATTACAAACACATTCAAAAGAATATATATTTGGTTGTTATCATCAAACAAAAATCATAAAATTGTGTATACAACACCGTTATATACAACAATCTCCCCCTTTTGATGATGACAAACAAATATTAAGATTTTGATGTGTTTTACAGTGAACAACAGAAACTCCCCCTATTTGAATGCTCCCCCTACAACTAAACTCCCCCTATAACTGTGTATGACTGAAATGTATGAATAATAATAAATTTTCAAAATTAAAAATATTTATCAAATATTCACTCATAAATCAAAATCTCAACCCATTCTCCGCCTTTTGTTATCATCAAAAGGATACAGAATTTAAAATACAGATGAAACATGACCAAAAAATATAATTTCAGCATAAGAGGAAGAATGATCATCATAAACCTCAATCAGTCAAATAAAAATCATAATAAACTGAGAACTAGTGGCATATTTCACATTGCAGAAAATGACTGATTTACGATGAAATTTATATAAATGACGAGAATTATATAAAAAGGAATTTCAATTAATTTTCAAACGATTTTTTATAAAAATGAGGCTAAAAAAAATAGTGATGGATTTGGATTATAATTATAATTCAATTTAAGTGGCAAAATCGAATAATCTCAAATCCTAATACCTATCAATCAACAAATCATAATACGTCATAAAATTTCAACATATTTCACAGATTAGAAAGTGGATTGATAGTCTGGTTATTATACACTGAGGAGAATTTATTTCTATTTTTAGCATTTTATTTCCTCTTTTTTTTATTATTATTATTTAAGAGCACACTGACCACGCATAACCAGAGCTTGGATTTTTAAATGGGATCAGTCGCAGCTTAAATTATAAAACGTCTCATAACCATGCATAACCAGAGCTTGGAGTTTTAAATGAGATTAGAGACACTCTTATATATTAATTATATTTTTATCATTTTCAGCTTTTAAAAAAAACTGCTCGGTATATGAAACCAATATGAATGATAGAAATGTGGTAGGTACAGAAATGGACTGTGAAATAAATTTCTAAATTAATTATATTATGAAATATGATCAACTGTACCGAGATCATTGAAAAATTTCAATCGTCACTTATTCTGAAAAATAACATAGTCCAAATTCTATCACAAATATTTTCACTGTTTTTAAACACAAGATGATTTTTCCTCCCTTTTTAAAAAAAAAATTAACTCTCCACATTAATATAAAATCATGATTGATGGCAGACGATAGATAAAGAAGATGGTCACGAAATAATTGCCAGTTCAAAGATATTATAATAAATATTCAACCATCATGAAAATCCAAATAAAATCTCCTCTTGTTGTGAAATATACTACAGTCACAATTCATCACAATTTTCAAAATCTGATAATAATTTTGATGAATTATAAATACAATTCAATTTGGATATTGATTTCAATTTCTGAATGAATAATCAATAAATAATTTTAAAACTGAAAATCAATTACAAGAGGAATATGCTGATCTATATACGACAAGAGGGAAAAAATGTGTGCAAGACAAAAAAAGTGTGTGGATTTATACATGGTGAAGATTTGAATCTAAGTAAAAATAGGTGAGACAAATATAAGGCGCTTCTGATACCACTTGTTGTCTCTATTTACGAGGAATTTTAACATGATACTGAACAAGAATGCCATAGACAAAAGAATTATTAAGTACCAAGCCCAAACAGACGAGACAATAGATTATGCACATGTATCAGAGTAGCAAGCATGTGATTCCAGAACAAACATTTTTTTTTAAAACAATATCAGAGCAACACAGAACATAGTTTCAAATCATACTTGTCAAGATGAAGGCCACATATGATGATTCATGATCTAATGATTAAAATATTGTTTACTTGAAATCATTTGAGGAACATGAAAATATCAGAATTTAATGAATCAATCACACCAGATTATAATTTTTTGATTCGAGATATGTGTGAGATTCAATAAATCAATAATTTCAAATGATTTTAAACAAACAAATATTTAAATCAAATAATCATGAAATAAGGGTAAATTTCAAGACCGAATTTTCAAAGGAATTTTTCACAAGAATTTCTGACAAGTACAAAGAATTTTTCAGAATATTTACACCAAATTTGAGTAATGATTCATGATCCAAAAAATAGCGGTTTATTCAAAATCACTTGAACACATGTAAATCTTGAGATACAATGAATCAATCACACAGAATTAAAATTTTAGATCTGAGAGGTGTGTGAGATTCAAAATGTCAGAAATTTCAAATGATCTTAAACAAACAAAAACCATACCAGATGATCATGAATAACAGTGAATTTCATGATGTGTCACTGATTCAAGATAAAACAATATATCCAAGCCAATCTGAAAAATAATGAAATTATCACAGCTGATGAATAGTAGAGTGCTGTAATGAGTATAAATTTTCAAACCTTTCCAAAATGAATTAGAAGAAACTCAAACAGCATAGGTGTGTGGAATTCCATAAATTTTCAGATCTTCAAAACAATTTAGAATTCAGATTAACAGTGTTCAAGATATAACAAGAATACGTCAACACCGTTAAGAATTCAGAAAACAGAAAAAGAATTTCAAAAACAATTGCAGAAGAAAAAATTCAGTATCTGGAAATGATTAAAAGTATCAGAGTTCTATACACGCAAAACAAATTTCCAGAATATCATGAATACTGCAATTCAAGAAAAAGGAAAAAAAAATATGGCAGTGATAATTGAAATTAGAATAAACAGAAGAAAGAGATAGAAGGGAGAAGAAGGAAAAATAAACAGAAGAAAAAAAAAATCAAAACATAAAATATTTACAGAGGTGAGTTTGGAGATCATACCAGAATCCAGTGCAAATCAGAATCTCTAACTCAACGGATTTGGCTAAGGAACTGAGAATGACCCAAAGATATAAACCAGTTTAGATTCAGTTTTTGCAAAGCAGTTCCTCAGTCTCCTTTGGTACCTAGCAATTGAGAGGGTCGAGTGGTCTAACAAAATTTGAAAAACCACTCACAGTTGTATTTGTTTGTTTTGGTACCCACACCTGTTTGTATAACGAACCATTCGAATCTGTCTTTGTACCTTTGGGAACCCAAATCTGTTTGAACTTGACGAAGTCCGTTTTATTTTTTAGGATCCAAGAATGTTTAAATGGTTTATTATAAAATGATATCTCATCACAATTTTGACTAAAAAAACCTTTGAAATTCTCAGTGTTCAAATTTTCTAAGCATTTCTTTCCAAAGCTGTTTGAGGAATTTTTCATATCATTTGAATTTTGTTTTCCAAAAACATCATTTTTCCCAAAGCCAAGACCAGATTTATTTCCAATAGAAACTTGGTTTTGTAACAGCATATTCAACGATTTTTCCCCATTAGAAAATTTATCCAAAGTTGATTCTAATCGTTGAATTTTGGATTTTAGATCGCTATTTTCTTTTAGTAAATTTGAGCAATTATTTATAGCGATCTTCTGTTCAGCATTGGACTGTTTCAAAACCAAATTCTCATTTTCAAGCAATTTAATTTTGACTTGGGACTCAGAAATTTCAAGTTCAAATCGTTTTTGTTTTTCAGACTCAAATTTCTTGGATTTTTCAATCTCGTTTTCCAGTTCTTTCAAAATCAAATCGGATTTCAACACGTTTTCTTTTTCAGCAATTTCAAATTTGGAATTTATATCAGTCTTAAAAATTTCAAATTCCTTTTGTAAAAAATTATTCAAACTTGATAACTCAATCTTGTTTTCTTTTAAGATAAGAATTTCTTTTTCAAACTTTTGAATATTTTTATTGAGATGAACAAGATTGGTTTCCAATTTCAGACAATTTTTACAATCAGACTTTGAAGAGTTTTTAAACGATTTAAGTTGTGATTCCAAATCATCAATTTTACCAGTTAACTCAGAATTCATAGATTTCAGAGATTTGTTTTTAGATTGGAATTTATCAACCGATTTAGTTAAATCAGTGCACATATAAACCAAATCTTCGTATGTGAGATTTTCAGTTTCAGCATCTGTTGATTCTCCATCGTTTGATCCATCTGTTTCTCCTTTTAAGCACAGATCTGAATTTGAGTTGACATTCTGGGGTTTTCAGCAGTCGTCAGTTTTTCCATAGAGCTTGTTGAGAGTTCTCCAGACATCCTGCACAGTCAAACAATGAGATACGTGAATAAACTGTTCTGTACTGAGATAATCAAATATGATATTCATAGCACGAGAATCGAAAACAATGTTTCTATTATCAGATATATCACTCCCATTGATAACAGTATCCCAACATTTAATATTAACAGATTTTAAATAAAATTCTATTTTGGATTTCCAGTTTGAAAAATCTGTTCCATTGAAAATAGTTGGAGATGAACTGGACTGACTCTCAGAAGACTGACAACAAGGGGAAAACATGATTCTAGAGTTAATCAAAAAAACCAAGCTCTGATACCACATGTTCTCGCTTTCTCGAGGATTTTAATGACACCCCGGTGGCAAACAAAGGTACCTCAGAGACTGGTTTCACGTCCTGCCTCTCGACATGGACAACCACCCACGGACATGTAGGGATAAGAGTCACTACTTTGCCACTAGATCATAGAGCGAGAACTCCCTATCACGTTGTAACCTTATACCAGCTCTGATACCAAATGTTGGATCTAGATTAACCCTAGAGGGGGGGTGAATAGGGTTTATTGCAGATTATCACTGAGTATATAATATTAAAAATATCACAGCACAGATAACAATCGAAGTAAATAAATACTGTAAGTAAATAACACACAGATATACCCAGCTTCGGCAACCCTGCCTACTGCTGCATTCCCCAAGGTTTTTATTATAGAATTATACAGAACCCCGCATACACAAACTTACAGACTCGCGACCCTCGCTAACCGCCTATACAGTTTTGTACACTCGCAATACCTGCCACTGTCCTAACCCTATACTAAAAACCCTGACTGATCTTTGTCCCCAAGATCAGATTTCCCCTGGCTACAAACCCGTATTCAGTAACCCCTAGTTTTACAGACTAGTAAACTGTTCATATGAATTTACAACTCGAAAATAAAAAATAAAAGAAAAATAAACAACACAAATTAAACTAGCAAAAAAAAACTTAGAACAAAAAAGAATAAAGGAGTTAAAATCTAAAGGGTCATCCCCTTTTATAATTCATGGCTTAGTCAAATGTGAGTAGGCCGGCCCCATTTTTTATTCTCTTTTGCCCCGATCTCCCTTTTGTCCTGAAACTCAAAAATGGCGGCCTCGTTGGGAAATTCTAGGGTTTCTCTGTTCTTCCCCAAATCCGAATTGATACTTGATGGAAAAAGTTGATTCTCTGATGGATTAAACCCTTGCGGCTTTCTTCTCTATGATCTGGGAACTTGCTCGATCGAAAATCTTGTAAGTTTCTCTAGAAATAATTTTTCTGATTTTTGCTCTCGAGTTGTTGTTGATTTTTCGATCTGAAAATGTTACGTTGTTTTTTCTATATCTGCCGATGATGAATTTGGTGTGACTAAATAGGGTAAAAATAGAAAACCCTAAATCACTCTGATTTCAATATATGACATGGCTGATTTGTTGCGTTGCCTCTTTTGGTTCCTTCGATTGAAATTTTACTTGATGACTTTCTGGACTGCCTTGAATAAGTTCTGGAATTTGATTTGAATTATTCTTGCCAAAAGAGTGATTACGAGATTTGTTTATTCAAAACAAAACATTTGTGATTTCCTGCAACAATTAAAATTTTTGTCGTGAACTATTCTTTTATAAAACATCCCAAAATATTCCCTTGGTTTACTTCATTTCTGGAAAGTAATTTGAAGGATTTTTGTCCAAAAATGTTATGATTTCTGCTAATTGATTACTTGCCAAAAACATGTTCTCCTTGTATGCTGGGTGTTGATTTCTGGAAAACATTTCTTGCCTTAAACACTTGTTGAATGACTGGAAACTCATCAATTTCCTGATTTTGCCAATTTTCCTGACTCAACTAAATCAATCCCTATGCTAGTTGTATACTTGATTTTCATGGATTGAAAACTTGCCAAACATGTATATCCCCAATACTGGAAACAGTGAATATGTTTTCATTTCTCTGCATGATTTTCTGCTCAAACTTATTTGCATCATTCTGGACAATTTAAATTGCTTATATTTGTTTCCTTAGATTATGCTTGGCCCCTTGTTCATGCACTTCCATGTTTTCTCTTATGCTTTGAATTTGACCCACTTTGGCTTGCCAATACTTGACCTTGAATATGAGCTCGATCACTTGTCTTAGCTGTTGCACTTGTTAGAACTACAGTTATATGTATACCCTTGTTGATTCACTGATCTGTGTACATGAGATTCAGGACTGAACTGAATTTGAGCTTGACTTGCTATTCTTGTTGCTCCAATCATGTAATTGCTGCTGCTTTGTGTTCTACCTGTATATAGATTTTCACTTGTTGAGCTGCACACATGTTTTACTACTTTGTGCGACAAATCATAGACCATGTATGAATTGTGCTGCATCACATGTTTGCTGTAAACAAATTGGAAATCCAATTCTTTGCCATGCTGTGTCACCATTTTCCTGCTTAACGCTTTTGACTGTCATGATCACCCATGTAATGTATTACCATTGAAATATGTTGCACTATCATGCTCTTTGAGTTGCTAAGCCTCCATTCTTGCATCTGCTATGATCCCTTGAACTTGGTTGTACTTTCATGCTGATACTTGTACATGCTTGGCCATATATATATTGAGTTGCTTGTTTGCTGCACCACTTTCTTGTTTCCATGTAGACAGAACTTGAAAGAGATCCTCTATGCTGTTATGAACTCGACCATGCTTGTATACATGCTATTTTATTGTGCTTTACTTTTGCTGTATGATCACTGCCTTAATCATTTAGTTGATCTGCCATGTATATATCCATGTGGACACGGTCTGGACCACACTGATTATATGCATTACTGTCCAAATGCTTGTGCATGCACACTTAATCTGTTCACTTAATTGTTTCATTCATTTTGACATTGCTGTGTGACCCTGGAGCATTACATGTTGTACACCACTGAATCATGCCATATTATGTGTAACAACACGAAAATCTGGGCCAGTTTAAAATTTTTATTTTGGCAATTTTAGCGAATTTTGATTATTTAAAATGAATTATTTTAAATAATATGGACGAGAAAATTTCTTTTGAATAAAATTCAATCGTATATATTATATTCGTCGTCGTTAGAATATAAATATTTAAATATAATTATAAATAGAATTGAAAATGGCGCGGTAGTTCGATAATTCGATTTCAAACTTCAATTGAATGTACCGGGTGCAAAACAATCCGGATTTTAGTGAAACCAAAAACGTTAGGATCTAATTGACAATATCTTTCCAACGAATCCGAATAATCAAAATTTCATAGCGGGAATCAAAAGATATGTCCAGTTGAAAATTCTGAATAGTCGCTATGGAATTCAGGCCCTTAAAAATTGATATTTTGCAAACGACCTCAGATTTCGATGAAACCAGCTTTGTTGGATCCGTAGTGTCAAGTTATTGCTAGATTCCAAATTTCGTAATTTTTCGAATCAATATGTGAGCGTGGCAAATGAAAACGCGTTTGACCAGTTTTAGTTGATTTTAATCGACTGGAAATTGGCCATTTTTCCAACGGTCTCAGAATTAGACGAAACTAGTTTTGTTAGGACCGTATCGTCAATACGAAGCTAGAAAATATTTATTAGGAATTTTTAGAGTTAGTATGTGACCCCGGTAATTTGAAATGTACGTTTAAAATTCAATATAATGATTTAAATGTAAATTCAACGGAAACTGATTGTAATAGCCGAATCAACTTGCGATACATATCCCATTGTGTTCAGAATGGGGGTATAACGCTAGGGGCGACAGGCGGTGGGCCTCGTTTTGAGGTCATATGTAAAAGTCAACATTTAGGAATTAAAATAAATAAAAAAAAAGAAATCATTCTCTCTCCCCTCCCCCTTATTTCATTCTGGCCCCCCCTATTTCTTCATTCGATTTACAGAAAAAAAAAACAAAACCTTAAAAACTAAAACCGCATCACCTACCCCCGATTAGCCCTCGCGACACCGCTGACACCGACCACCGCATCCACCATTGGCGCCTCCGCCGAGTTCCTCCCTCCTCAGGCCTCTCCCCTCCCACCGTTCGAACCCATGAAGTATCCAACACCCAAAATCGAGACCCCTCCCGCCACCATCGACATCCCCTGTCGTCGAGCCCTAGTTGGACTCCGACCCCCCCCCTCAGCACCTCCCTGTAAGTTTTCCTTTTAAACTGATTTTTGTTATATTTAAAAACTGATTTTTGTTTTAATTTAAAAAAACTGATTTTTGTTATATTTAAAAACTGATTTTTGTTATAATTTAAAAACTGATTTTTGATAATTTAAAAACTGATTTTATTTTATGTTATAAAGCAATGATTTTTATTTAGAAATCTTTGAATTAGAAAAGGTAAAATCTTTAAATTTGAAAGGGCGAAGTCTATGTTTTATAAAGGCGAAATCTTTATTTTAGAAAAGGCGAAATCTTTATATGGAAAATAGCGTGATAAAAATATAATTTCTATCTATATAACATAGTAGTAAAAATTCGTTTTTTATATATTGAATAACAGTGTAAAAATTCGTTTTTTATATATTGAATAACAGTGTAAAAATTCAATTTTTATATATTGAATAGCATAGTAAAAATATGATTTTTATACATTGAATAGCGTAGTAAAAATTCGATTTTTACATAGGTAGTGAAAGCGGACAACGAAGGTAACAAAAAGGCGAGAACGGAGGAGATTTATATCAAAGAAGAGTCAAGATAATTGGATAGCTATAGGTGAGAATTTCTCACCTTTCACTTTCTTTTCTCTAGTTATATGTATATACTAGGATGCAGACGGTGCTTAGTAGCACCCGACACAATCGTCCACAGACCATGGACTTGTTTGTTTGGTTACATGAATTAGTTATATGATTTGATTTGAATTTGGTTGTTTGGTGATTTTGATTGATGTGTGAATGGCGTGGGCCTTCACTAGACCGGGGATAAGGCTAGGCCTCGTCCCGTTTCTAGTATCGTGCCGTTATGCCGCCGAAATTTTCTAAAATAAGTTAGAAAAATAAAAATATCATTTTATCGAATAAATGAATTGAATAGAAATTCATATGTTGAAATAAAATGTTTTATCGTTAGAAATATAATTTTTAACGTGAATGTGAATAAATAAATATTTATGAACAAATCGGCCGATTTGTTTATATATGCTGATTTGACTGATATTGATTGGATCGATAAATTTTACACATCGCCCAACTGCACAACTAAAATCTGTGTTTGATTGTTTGAAAACCCCACACGGGTGTTGGGATGAAATATGAATTTCACTTATCCTGATTGATTAAATATGTCGATCGATTGATTGACAGGCTGTTATAAGCGTTAGATATCTATATTTGATGCTTATACAGTGTAGTGCACTTTGGTTGATGGTTGCTTATTTTTAATGCTACTATATACATGTGTTGTATGAAAATCCATATAATTAATTTTATATGGTAATTGATTGGGCCTCATTCTAATTTGAAAAATAAAGAACAATATAAAATAAAGGTTCATGTGTTGACAATACTCATCCATTGAGATTGGTCATGTGTTGAACAAAATATTTTAGTAATAAAATTTACATCTTTATCCATATAAAATAAAGGTTCATGTGTTGACAGTACTCATCCATTGAGATTGGTCATGTGTTGAACGAAATATTTTAGTAATAAAATTTACATCTTTATCCATATAAAAATAAAGGTTCATGTGTTGACAGTACTCATCCATTGAGATTGGTCATGTGTTGAACGAAATATTTTAGTAATAAAATTTACATCTTTATCCATATAAAATAAAGGTTCATGTGTTGACAGTACTCATCCATTGAGATTGGTCATGTGTTGAACAAAATATTTTAGTAATAAAATTTACATCTTTATCAATATAAAATAAAGGTTCATGTGTTGACAGTACTCATCCATTGAGATTGGTCATGTGTTGAACGAAATATTTTGATAATAACAACTATTTTGAAAAAGAAATATTTGAAATAGAATATTTGAAAATAGAAATTTATGAAGCCGTGTTGATTAGATTGACGCCATTTTGACGTGAACGATATTTATATTGAATTGAATTGAAAACGATTTCGAAATGAATTGAATTGAAAACGATTTCGAAATGAATTGAATTGAAAACGATTTCGAAATGAATTGAATTGAAAACGATTTCGAAATGAATTGAATTGAAAACCATTTCGAAATGAATTGAATTGAAAACGATTTCGAAATGAACTGAATTGAAAACCATTTCGAAATGAATTTAATTGAAAACGATTTCGAAATGAATTGAATTGAAAACCATTTCGAAATGAAATGAATTGAAAACCATTTCGAAATGAAATGAATTGAAAACGATTTCGAAATGAATTGAATTGAAAACGATTTCGAAATGAATTGAATTGAAAACCATTTCGAAATGAATTGAATTGAAAACGATTTCGAAATGAATTGAATTGAAAACGATTTCGAAATGAATTGAATTGAAAACGATTTCGAAATGAATTGAATTGAAAACGATTTCGAAATGAATTGAATTGAAAACGATTTCGAAGGGAATTGAATTGAAAACGATAATGAAATGAATTGAAAACGAATTCAAATTGAATTGAAAGCAAATTGAAATGAATTCAAATTGAATTGAAATTTGAATTGAATAGAAATGAATTTTAAAACGAATTTATAATGAAGAATTCAATTTTGATTTGAATTGAAATGGAAGTTGAAATTGCTTTTGAAACGAGTTTTAAAACTATTTATATAATTCGTTTTAAATAGAAATCGACGAAATATATATTATATATGTTATATATATAATATAATGGCCTGAATAGAACGCGCCGCGCCGCGACAGTTCGCGAATTTCGACCATTTATTTCAAGCGGACATTACGGGAGATCCGACCGTCGGATTCTCCTAAAACCGGAACCGTTGGGTTCGTATCGAAAAGAGCTTTCTAACGAATATTATAAATTTGAAATCTAACGGTTGGATTTGGAATTATGTCCAAATCAAATTCGAAAAAGGTCGCTGTAAGTGCAGTTCGATGGCCATTGATGGAAATCGACTGTACGGGCCTTGATAAAATTATTAAAAATAGTAATTATTTATGTAAAATCATAAGAAATGATTTAGAAAGAATTGGGATGAAAAACTCCATATTTGAAAAGATAAAAATAGATTTTTATCGAAATGAACTAGTTTTGAACTAGAATTACAATTCTATTTATTTTTAAATAAATAAATTGAATATTGAAATGGTTTTGAAAATAACCAGAATTTCCAATAATTGCATTGGAATGGATTTGAATCGAAATTGTCTTCGGAACATTTCGATGTCGAATTTCGTGATTATACAGGTGTTGTTATGGAAATTTGAAAGATATTTATATATCGTTATTTCCAATACGATATTTGTTGGTCGTAGAATTTGATATTGAATATAAGCCGGGATATTTTCTATTCAGAGCCTTGTATTGAATATCAAATGTGATTTGGGTTTGTCGTGAATGGTGTCTTCACTAACACTGTTCTTGAACCCAGTTGAGAAAAGATTAAATCTTTTTATTTAGATTTAATGAAGTGTACCAATTAAATGATATTTAATTGAAATTGAATTGGTATTGATTTTTGGGTTTATCGTGAACAGTGTTTTAAATAACACTTGTTCTTTAACCCAATAATTAACGGAATGATTTTTGGGTTTATCGTGAACAGTGTTTTAAATAACACTTGTTCTTTAACCCGATAATTAATGGAATGTGATTTTGGGTTTATCGTGAACCGTGTTTTAAATGACACTGATTCTTTAACCCAGTTAACGATTAAAACTAAGTGGAGTTTTAATGAATCTTTAATTAGATTGAAATGGTCGAGAATGGAGCACCACCAGTTTTGCTCCAGGCGATAGGTAAATCTTTAATTAGATTTGAACGTGAAATGGTAATTGAATTTACCGATAACACCGTGGTGTTAGATATGAAGTACTACCAGTTTTACTTCATGGGATGAATAGGTTGGGATTGGGAAATTAAAACCAATGATTACTTCGGTAAGGTTCGTTAATTCCGACTGGTTGAATTGAAACTCAAAAGAGGATTAAAGAATAAATTCAAGGAATTTATCTTGAATAAAATTAATGGGAACGTTTCCCTATGAATGTGAAATTTAGAAACTAACTGTCGGTTAGCCAAGCAGAATGGTTTTCTGGATATTGATCTGATGTTGGTTTCGGCCTTCGGGGTTAATATTTGGGAAATTATTCTCTTGATTAATTTACGGTTAGTGACTGATGAATTGGAATGAGGCGTATGTTGTGTTTGTGTAACACTTATTTAAAATATACGCGAGTTATTCGGAAAGACCGGGTTTATCCCATTCTGAATAACTGTTACGACGATAAGTCGAAGATGAAGACGGTGGTCGAAGACCGGAAGTCTTCATGTCGTTTGGATAATTACTGATGATCTTGATTGGGCTGTACACCCAAGAAGATGGAAACAGTTGGTGATCGTCCAGACGTACTTGGAGATCGATGGATATGCGGGGTACTAGGTGCCTCCGGTTTCGTTCAGCCCCAGAACGGACTTGTAAATGGACTGTGTGTCTGACATTGGATTTTAGTCTTTGTGTTTGATTTCTATTAAATATATATTTGTTTGGCGGCGGAGAATTTATTCTCTTGCTTAACGCCCTTCTCTGAGACGTACGAGCTCAGGGGTTATATATTGATGGATATCAAACGCATGGAGTGAATTGCCTGTGTGGCATGCCTAAGTGGCAATTGATCGAGGCTTCTGTTGAAAAGCAAAGTCTTGTGGTGATGATCAAAGCAAGGCCTTTGTGGCGTAGCTTTGTGTAACGTTTACTTTGCGTGTTTCACACCCGGTATGAACCAAAAAGGGAGACGGACCTCAGGGAGGGCATGCGTTTCTTTCTAGTTAGAAGTGGCGTCAGTGGTTTTACACGCCCTGACGAGTTTGACTTATGTGGTTGTTGCTGTTGCGAGGCGCTTCGGATTGATTGGTCGTTCTCGAACCGATGGAGTCATTTAGTTGGCTCACCTACGCCCCATAGGGCGGGGAAACGCATGTTCAGGCATTTTAATCCACATCGGTGGACCGGCCCTGACGATCCAAGGGCCCACCCGAGTCTGGGTCCTGAGGGGCGGGCTAGAGCGTCTCAAATCGGTTGAGGACTATCTTTTGCCTCGGTTCATAGATGGAAATCCAATTTCCAAATACGTGACATTTGCGGTTTTATTTGTAAACCAATATATGGCGACATAGTGGCATGGGACGCTCATGTCGCCTATGATTGATACTTATGATTTGAAGTTGTTTTATACACTATGCAACTATAATAGTATCAAACGATTTGTTTTAACCGTATCAAGCATTCTTTGGCTGTTATAAGGGAAAACCCTATCCTCGGCTGCGTTGCATTGTGTGATGGGACCTGGGTCTTATAACAGCTTCATTTTTCTTTATTTAGCATTGCGCTGTTTGTTTTATGCACTGGTATTCTTGGGAGAAAACCCGTTCCGTGTTATACGACGTGGTCCCTTTATTTACCTAACTTAAAAAAAATAAAGATTAACTGTTTTAGTTCTCACACCAGTCACATGACTGACCTGGAGTTTATTGTTTTAACCTAAATTCTGGGTGCCCCTATTTTGACACGGGCAGCTAGTAGTTTTGGTTTTGCAGATTTATATTCACAGGATCCTGGTTTACAGCTGGAATGATATCCGGAAAGCTTTGTATCCGTATATCTCTTCTAGTTGTGTATTGTATTATTTTCCGCTGCTATGTATTTAAATGTAATTTAAATCTCTGATATTTCTGTGTAGTATTTATTCATACTCTGTATATTCTTGTAATCTGATGCATTGTTGTAATATACAGTGAAATGTTCTTTCGTATGCATTCTGTTTTGTCGTGTTCTCAAACGATAGGGCGTTTCGAACGGTCTGGGTCGGTTTAACGACTGGTTCGGACCGAGCGAAATTCCTTGCTCGTCACAGTTGGTATCAGAGCTTTGGTTTACAGAGCTCGAGAACAAGGCACATTAGAATCATACGAAAGAATTCATCAGATATTGGATTAGTAAAATCCAATGAGAATGACTCGTTAGAGATGGGATCAGTAGTATCCTAGAACGAGTATGAAGAGTATATTTTTGAAATGAAAACGAATTTTTGTTTTGAAAATTTAAATCAATTATTCGTATTTGATTATCTATTTATATTGAGTTGGACAGTCCAGTATATAAAGATTTTGCGTATACGTCTGATCCACGTGTATTTGAAATTTTAATATACTGGATAGATATAGAATCACACTCTAGTCGCCCGAAGATGATTCTGATGATAGTTCGAACATCATCAGAATTGGTATTCGTGTTTCGAAGGTGTGATATCTATATATTTCCTATTGACTGGTGTGAGAACCAAAATTAGATAGGGCTTATTGTTGTGATTTGGCATCAAAAATGTGATTTCTGTATATGTATCAAAATTATGAATTTGAAACGTTAAATTCACTAATTGATTGATGTCTGTGTTGTTTGTTTAATTGTTTGATAATTTTGAACCATTATGCCTAACTGAATCAAATATTGAATTGTATTGAAAATTTGGTCGCATTTGCTTGCACATACATATACTTACATTGAACAGGTCATAGCAAGGAGGCTAGAGCAGAGAAAAAATTTGTTTGCCCGACAAATAGGTACATGTTTACTACATAATTTCCTGTTTTGTTTGGGTGATGATGATTTTATGAGCCTATTGGCTAGCCGCTTGGCTTTTTCTTTTTCTTTTTGAGATCTGAAGGACCGGGGAAGCTATTTGAAATTCCCCGATGCTCCCGGTGCAGGGGAGGTTATGGCGAAATTTTTCGAAAATTTAGGGTGTTAGCCAAATTTTTGAAATTTTAGAAAATTCTCAGAAACTGAAAAGTTGGGGAATGGAAGCCAAATCGAACGTAGAGCTGATTAATCAAACCACTTTCGACTTTGTTCCTTTTCGGGGACGAAAAGTTTTAAGTGGGGGAGATTGTAAAAACCCGAAAATCTGGGCCAGTTTAAAATTTTTATTTTGGCAATTTTAGCGAATTTTGATTATTTAAAATGAATTATTTTAAATAATATGGACGAGAAAATTTCTTTTGAATAAAATTCAATCGTATATATTATATTCGCCGTCGTTAGAATATAAATATTTATATATAATTATAAATAGAATTGAAAATGGCGCGGTAGTTCGATAATTCGATTTCAAACTTCAATTGAATGTACCGGGTGCAAAACAATCCGGATTTTAGTGAAACCAAAAATGTTAGGATCTAATTGACAATATCTTTCCAACGAATCCGAATAATCAAAATTTCATAGCGGGAATCAAAAGATATGTCCAGTTGAAAATTCTGAATAGTCGCTATGGAATTCAGGCCCTTAAAAATTGAAATTTTGCAAACGACCTCAGATTTCGATGAAACCAGCTTTGTTGGATCCGTAGTGTCAAGTTATTGCTAGATTCCAAATTTCGTAATTTTTCGAATCAATATGTGAGCGTGGCAAAGGAAAACGCGTTTGACCAGTTTCAGTTGATTTTAGTCGACTGGAAATTGGCCATTTTTCCAACGGTCTCAGAATTAGACGAAACTAGTTTTGTTAGGACCGTATCGTCAATACGAAGCTAGAAAATATTTATTAGGAATTTTTAGAGTTAGTATGTGACCCCGGTAATTTGAAATGTACATTTAAAATTCAATATAATGATTTAAATGTAAATTCAACGGAAACTGATTGTAACAGCCGAATCAACTTGCGATACATATCCCATTGTGTTCAGAATGGAGGTATAACGCTAGGGGCGACAGGCAGTGGGCCTCGTTTTGAGGTCATATGTAAAAGTCAACATTTAGGAATTAAAATAAATAAATAAAAAAAAAGAAATCATTCTCTCTCCCCTCCCCCTTATTTCATTCTGGCCCCCCTATTTCTTCATTCGATTTACAGAAAAAAAAAACCTTAAAAACTAAAACCGCATCACCTACCCCCGATTAGCCCTCGCGACACCACTGACACCGACCACCGCATCCACCACTGGCGCCTCCGCCGAGTTCCTCCCTCCTCAGGCCTCTCCCCTCCCACCGTTCGAACCCACGAAGTACCCAACACCCAAAATCGAGACCCCTCCCGCCACCATCGACATCCCCTGTCGCCGAGCCCTAGTTGGACTCCGACCACCCCTCAGCACCTCCCTGTAAGTTTTCCTTTTAAACTGATTTTTGTTATATTTAAAAACTGGTTTTTGTTTTAATTTAAAAAAACTGATTTTTGTTATATTTAAAAACTGAATTTTGTTATAATTTAAAAACTGATTTTTGATAATTTAAAAACTGATTTTATTTTATGTTATAAAGCAATGATTTTTATTTAGAAATCTTTGAATTAGAAAAGGTAAAATCTTTAAATTTGAAAGGGCGAAGTCTATGTTTTATAAAGGCGAAATCTTTATTTTAGAAAAGGCGAAATCTTTATATGGAAAATAGCGTGATAAAAATATAATTTCTATCTATATAACATAGTAGTAAAAATTCGTTTTTTATATATTGAACAACAGTCTAAAAATTCGTTTTTTATATATTGAATAACAGTGTAAAAATTCGATTTTTATATATTGAATAGCATAGTAAAAATATGATTTTTATACATTGAATAGCGTAGTAAAAATTCGATTTTTACATAGGTAGTGAAAGCGGACAACGAAGGTAACAAAAAGGCGAGAACGGAGGAGATTTATATCAAAGAAGAGTCAAGATAATTGGATAGCTATAGGTGAGAATTTCTCACCTTTCACTTTCTTTTCTCTAGTTATATGTATATACTAGGATGCAGACGGTGCTTAGTAGCACCCGACACAATCGTCCACAGACCATGGACTTGTTTGTTTGGTTGCATGAATTAGTTATATGATTTGATTTGAATTTGGTTGTTTGGTGATTTTGATTGATGTGTGAATGGCGTGGGCCTTCACTAGACCGGGGATAAGGCTAGGCCTCGTCCCGTTTCTAGTATCGTGCCGTTATGCCGCCGAAATTTTCTAAAATAAGTTAGAAAAATAAAAATATCATTTTATCGAATAAATGAATTGAATAGAAATTCATATGTTGAAATAAAATGTTTTATCGTTAGAAATATAATTTTTAACGTGAATGTGAATAAATAAATATTTATGAACAAATCGGCCGATTTGTTTATATACGCTGATTTGACTGATATTGATTGGGTCGATAAATTTTACACATCGCCCAACTGCACAACTAAAATCTGTGTTTGATTGTTTGAAAACCCCACACGGGTGTTGGGATGAAATATGAATTTCACTCATCCTGATTGATTAAATATGTCGATCGATTGATTGACAGGCTGTTATAAGCGTTAGATATCTATATTTGATGCTTATACAGTGTAGTGCACTTTGGTTGATGGTTGCTTATTTTTAATGCTACTATATACATGTGTTGTATGAAAATCCATATAATTAATTTTATATGGTAATTGATTGGGCCTCATTCTAATTTGAAAAATAAAGAACAATATAAAATAAAGGTTCATGTGTTGACAGTACTCATCCATTGAGATTGGTCATGTGTTGAACGAAATATTTTAGTAATAAAATTTACATCTTTATCCATATAAAATAAAGGTTCATGTGTTGACAGTACTCATCCATTGAGATTGGTCATGTGTTGAACGAAATATTTTAGTAATAAAATTTACATCTTTATCCATATAAAATAAAGGTTCATGTGTTGACAGTACTCATCCATTGAGATTGGTCATGTGTTGAACGAAATATTTTAGTAATAAAATTTACATCTTTATCCATATAAAATAAAGGTTCATGTGTTGACAGTACTCATCCATTGAGATTGGTCATGTGTTGAACGAAATATTTTAGTAATAAAATTTACATCTTTATCCATATAAAATAAAGGTTCATGTGTTGACAGTACTCATCCATTGAGATTGGTCATGTGTTGAACGAAATATTTTAGTAATAAAATTTACATCTTTATCAATATAAAATAAAGGTTCATGTGTTGACAGTACTCATCCATTGAGATTGGTCATGTGTTGAACGAAATATTTTGATAATAACAATTATTTTGAAAAAGAAATATTTGAAATAGAATATTTGAAAATAGAAATTTATGAAGCCGTGTTGATTAGATTGACGCCATTTTGACGTGAACGATATTTATATTGAATTGAATTGAAAACGATTTCGAAATGAATTGAATTGAAAACGATTTCGAAATGAATTGAATTGAAAACGATTTCGAAATGAATTGAATTGAAAACGATTTCGAAATGAATTGAATTGAAAACCATTTCGAAATGAATTGAATTGAAAACGATTTCGAAATGAATTGAATTGAAAATCATTTCGAAATGAATTGAATTGAAAACGATTTCGAAATGAATTGAATTGAAAACCATTTCGAAATGAATTGAATTGAAAACGATTTTGATATGAATTGAATTGAAAACCATTTCGAAATGAAATGAATTGAAAACCATTTCGAAATGAAATGAATTGAAAACGATTTCGAAATGAATTGAATTGAAAACGATTTCGAAATGAATTGAATTGAAAACCATTTCGAAATGAATTGAATTGAAAACGATTTCGAAATGAATTGAATTGAAAACGATTTCGAAATGAATTGAAATGAAAACGATTTCGAAATGAATTGAATTGAAAACGATTTCGAAATGAATTGAATTGAAAACGATTTCGAAGGGAATTGAATTGAAAACGATAATGAAATGAATTGAAAACGAATTCAAATTGAATTGAAAGCAAATTGAAATGAATTCAAATTGAATTGAAATTTGAATTGAATAGAAATGAATTTTGAAACGAATTTATAAAGAAGAATTCAATTTTGAATTGAATTGAAATGGAAGTTGAAATTGCTTTTGAAACGAGTTTTAAAACTATTTATAGAATTCGTTTTAAATAGAAATCGACGAAATATATATTATATATGTTATATATATAATATAATGGCATGAATAGAACGCGCCGCGCCGCGGCAGTTCGCGAATTTCGACCATTTATTTCAAGCGGACATTACGGGAGATCCGACTGTTGGATTCTCCTAAAACCGGAACCTTGGGTTCGTATCGAAAAGAGCTTTCTAACGAATATTAGAAATTTGAAATCTAACGGTTGGATTTGGAATTATGTCCAAATCAAATTCGAAAAAGGTCGCTGTAAGTGCAGTTCGATGGCCATTGATGGAAATCGACTGTACGGGCCTTGATAAAATTATTAAAAATAGTAATAATTTATGTAAAATCATAAGAAATGATTTAGAAAGAATTGGGATGAAAAACTCCATATTTGAAAAGATAAAAATAGATTTTTATCGAAATGAACTAGTTTTGAACTAGAATCACAATTCTATTTATTTTTAAATAAATAAACTGAATATTGAAATGGTTTTGAAAATAACCAGAATTTCCAATAATTGCATTGGAATGGATTTGAATCGAAATTGTCTTCGGAACATTTCGATGTCGAATTTCGTGATTATACAGGTGTTGTTATGGAAATTTGAAAGATATTTATATATCGTTATTTCCAATACGATATTTGTTGGTCGTAGAATTTGATATTGAATATAAGCCGGGATATTTTCTATTCAGAGCCTTGTATTGAATATCAAATGTGATTTGGGTTTGTCGTGAATGGTGTCTTCACTAACACTGTTCTTGAACCCAGTTGAGAAAAGATTAAATCTTTTTATTTAGATTTAATGAAGTGTACCAATTAAATGATATTTAATTGAAATTGAATTGGTATTGATTTTTGGGTTTATCGTGAACAGTGTTTTAAATAACACTTGTTCTTTAACCCGATAATTAATGGAATGATTTTTGGGTTTATCGTGAACAGTGTTTTAAATAACACTTGTTCTTTAACCCGATAATTAATGGAATGTGATTTTGGGTTTATCGTGAACCGTGTTTTAAATGACACAGATTCTTTAACCCAGTTAACGATTAAAACTAAGTGGAGTTTTAATGAATCTTTAATTAGATTGAAATGGTCGAGAATGGAGCACCACCAGTTTTGCTCCAGGCAATAGTTAAATCTTTAATTAGATTTGAACGTGGAATGGTAATTGAATTTACCGATAACACCGTGGTGTTAGATATGAAGTACTACCAGTTTTACTTCATGGGATGAATAGGTTGGGATTGGGAAATTAAAATCAATGATTACTTCGGTAAGGTTCGTTAATTCCGACTGGTTGAATTGAAACTCAAAAGAGGATTAAAGAATAAATTCAAGGAATTTATCTTGAATAAAATTAATGGGAACGTTTCCCTATGAATGTGAAATTTAGAAACTAACTGTCGGTTAGCCAAGCAGAATGGTTTTCTGGATATTAATCTGATGTTGGTTTCGGCCTTCGGGGTTAATATTTGGGAAATTATTCTCTTGATTAATTTACGGTTAGTGACTGATGAATTGGAATGAGGCGTATGTTGTGTTTGTGTAACACTTATTTAAAATATACGCGAGTTATTCGGAAAGACCGGGTTTATCCCATTCTGAATAACTGTTACGACGATAAGTCGAAGATGAAGATGGTGGTCGAAGACCGGAAGTCTTCATGTCGTTTGGATAATTACTGATGATCTTGATTGGGCTGTACACCCAAGAAGATGGAAACAGTTGGTGATCGTCCAGACGTACTTGGAGATCGATGGATATGCGGGGTACTAGGTGCCTCCGGTTTCGTTCAGCCCCAGAACGGACTTGTAAATGGATTGTGTGTCTGACATTGGATTTTAGTCTGTGTGTTTGATTTCTATTAAATATATATCTGTTTGGTGGCAGAGAATTTATTCTCTTGCTTAACGCCCTTCTCTGAGACGTACGAGCTCAGGGGTTATATATTGATGGATATCAAACGCATGGAGTGAATTGCCTGTGTGGCATGCCTAAGTGGCAATTGATCGAGGCTTCTGTTGAAAAGCAAAGTCTTGTGGTGATGATCAAAGCAAGGCCTTTGTGGCGTAGCTTTGTGTAACGTTTACTTCGCGTGTTTCACACCCGGTATGAACCAAAAACAGGAGACGGACCTCAGGGAGGGCATGCGTTTCTTTCTAGTTAGAAGTGGCGTCAGTGGTTTTACACGCCCTGACGAGTTTGACTTATGTGGTTGTTGCTGTTGTGAGGCGCCTCGGATTGATCGGTCGTTCTCGAACCGATGGAGTCATTTAGTTGGCTCACCTACGCCCCATAGGGCGGGGAAACGCATGTTCAGGCATTTTAATCCACATCGGTGGACCGGCCCTGACGATCCAAGGGCCCACCTGAGTCTGCGTCCTGAGGGGCGGGCTAGAGCGTCTCGAATCGGTTAAGGACTATCTTTTGCCTCGGTTCATAGATGGAATTCCAATTTCCAAATACGTGACATTTGCGGTTTTATTTGTAAACCAATATATGGCGACATAGTGGCATGGGACGCTCATGTCGCCTATGATTGATACTTATGATTTGAAGTTGTTTTATACACTATGCAACTATAATAGTATCAAACGATTTGTTTTAACCGTATTAAGCATTCTTTGGCTGTTATAAGGGAAAACTCTATCATCGGCTGCGTTGCATTGTGTGATGTGACCTGGGTCTTATAACAGCTTCATTTTTCTTTATTTAGCATTGCGCTGTTTGTTTTATGCACTGGTATTCTTGGGAGAAAACCCGTTCCGTGTTATACGGCGTGGTCCCTTGATTTACCTAACTTAAAAAAATAAAGATTAACTGTTTTAGTTCTCACACCAGTCACATGACTGACCTGGAGTTTATTGTTTTAACCTAAACTCTGGGTGCCCCTGTTTTGACACGGGCAGCTAGTAGTTTTGGTTTTGCAGATTTATATTCACAGGATCCTGGTTTACAGCTGGAATGATATCCGGAAAGCTTTGTATCCGTATATCTCTTCTAGTTGTGTATTGTATTATTTTCCGCTGCTATGTATTTAAATGTAATTTAAATCTCTGATATTTCTGTGTAGTATTTATTCATACTCTGTATATTCTTGTAATCTGATGCATTGTTGTAATATACAGTGAAATGTTCTTTCGTATGCATTCTGTTTTGTTGTGTTCTCAAACGATAGGGCGTTTCGAACGGTCTGCGTCGGTTTAGCGACTGGTTCGGACCGAGCGAAATTCCTTGCTCGTCACATTATGCTTGCTGTTTTGACTTTATATTGCATTGAGTTAATCTATGCTCGGCTAATTTGCGTTGAGCTGTCTTCATGCTTGACCATGGTTCGACCATTGATGTTGAGCTGCCTCGACACTTAGTTGTCATTTCTGAAACAATACTTGTATTTGTTGCTTGGCATTTGAATATTTGCTTTGTACTTTGAGATGTGTTGACTTTGTTTTCATGTGCACTGAGTTGAGAAGGTCCACGTGGCTACTCCTCAGTTGCACGCTGATTGGCGTGGCAGTGCACACGTGTATAAATAAACACGTGTGTATATGCAGCCATCAGACAATTTCCTGTCCCTGTACATATACAAACTATGTGTCTAGACACAGATTAATCAGATCAAGTCATGAAAAATGATGAGAAACACACCCGAAATCTGAGGCAAATAAAATTTTAAAATAAAATTTATATTCGCATATATTCAGTTTAAATTCCTGTTGCAGTGTACTGTGTGTTTCTGTTTTCATGTGACAGGTATGAAGACTGGACTGACTGTGAGGATGCTATGAAGATAGAAGTCAGAAGACAGAAGACAGAAAACAGAAAACAAAAAACAGTGTGTAAATGTGAATGTATGACAGAGAGGCTGTGTTAGAGTTGAGTGAGAACTTGATATGTACTGAAATGTATTGAAATGAAAATTATCAGTGAAGTGTACAAATAGTTGGAGTTGTAAAATTTGTATTGTTTGAAAATTGAAATAAAATATTCTATTTAAATAAAATACTGTGTTAATATTTGAATTTATATAAAGTCGTATTTTATTTAAATATAAATATTATATTTCTGTATGTGATAAATATATGAATCAGTACGATTACAAACACATTCAAAAGAATATATATTTGGTTGTTATCATCAAACAAAAATCATATAATTGTGTATACAACACCGTTATATACAACAATCTCCCCCTTTTGATGATGACAAACAAATATTAAGATTTTGATGTGTTTTACAGTGAACAACAGAAACTCCCCCTATTTGAATGCTCCCCCTACAACTAAACTCCCCCTATAACTGTGCATGAGTGAAATGTATGAATAAGAATAAATTTTCAAAATTAAAAATATTTATCAAATATTCACTCATAAATCAAAATCTCAACCCATTCTTCCCCTTTTGTTATCATCAAAAGGATACAGAATTTAAAATACAGATGAAACATGACCAAAAAATATAATTTCAGCATAAGAGGAAGAATGATCATCATAAACCTCAATCAGTCAAACAAAAATCATAATAAACTGAGAACTAGTGGCATATTTCACATTGCAGAAAATGACTGATTTACGATGAAATTTATATAAATGACGAGAATTATATAAAAAGGAATTTCAATTAATTTTCAAACGATTTTTTATAAAAATGAGGCTAAAAATAAACAGTGATGGATTTGGATTATAATTATAATTCAATTTAAGTGACAAAATCGAATAATCTCAAATCCTAATACCTATCAATCAACAAATCATAATACGTCATAAAATTTCAACATATTTCACAGATTAGAAAGTGGATTGATAGTCTGGTTATTATACACTGAGGAGAATTTATTTCTATTTTTAGCACTTTATTTCCTCTTTTTTTTATTATTATTATTTAAGAGCACACTGACCACGCATAACCAGAGCTTGGATTTTTAAATGGGATCAGTCGCAGCTTAAATTATAAAACGTCTCATAACCATGCATAACCAGAGCTTGGAGTTTTAAATGAGATTAGAGACACTCTTATATATTAATTATATTTTTATCATTTTCAGCTTTTAAAAAAAAACTCCTCGGTATATGAAACCAATACGAATGATAGAAATGTGGTAGGTACAGAAATGGACTGTGAAATAAATTTCTAAATTAATTATATTATGAAATATGATCAACTGTACCGAGATCATTGAAAAATTTCAATCGTCACTTATTCTGAAAAATAACATAGTCCAAATTCTATCACAAATATTTTCACTGTTTTTAAACACAAGATGATTTTTCCTCCCTTTTTTTTAAAAAAATTAACTCTCCACATTAATATAAAATCATGATGGATGGCAGACGATAGATAAAGAAGATGTTCATGAAATAATTGCCAGTTCATAGATATTATAATAAATATTCAACCATCATGAAAATCCAAATAAAATCTCCTCTTGTTGTGAAATATACTACAGTCACAATTCATCACAATTTTCAAAATCTGATAATAATTTTGATGAATTATAAATACAATTCAATTTGGATATTGATTTCAATTTCTGAATGAATAATCAATAAATAATTTTAAAACTGAAAATCAATTACAAGAGGAATATGCTGATCTATATACGACAAGAGGGAAAAAATGTGTGCAAGACAAAAAAAGTGTGTGGATTTATACATGGTGAAGATTTGAATCTAAGTAAAAATGGGTGAGACAAATATAAGGCGCTTCTGATACCACTTGTTGTCTCTATTTACGAGGAATTTTAACATGATACTGAACAAGAATGCCATAGACAAAAGAATTATTAAGTACCAAGCCCAAACAGACGAGACAATAGATTATGCACATGTATTAGAGTAGCAAGCATGTGATTCCAGAACAAACATTTTTTTTTAAAACAATATCAGAGCAACACAAAACATAGTTTCAAACCATACTTGTCAAGATGATGGCCACATATGATGATTCATGATCTAAATATTATAATATTGTTTACTTGAAATCATTTGAGGAACATGAAAATATCAGAATTTAATGAATCAATCACACCAGATTATAAATTTTTTGATTCGAGATATGTGTGAGATTCAATAAATCAACAATTTCAAATGATTTTAAACAAACAAATATTTAAATCAAATAATCATGAAATAAGGGTAAATTTCAAGACCGGATTTTCAAAGGAATTTTTCACAAGAATTTCTGACAAGTACAAAGAATTTTTCAGAATATTTACACCAAATTTGAGTAATGATTCATGATCCAAAAAATAGCGGTTTATTCAAAATCACTTGAACACATGTAAATCTTGAGATACAATGAATCAATCACACAGAATTAAAATTTTAGATCTGAGAGGTGTGTGAGATTCAAAATATCAGAAATTTCAAATGATCTTAAACAAACAAAAACCATACCAGATGATCATGAATAACAGTGAATTTTAAGATGCGTCACTGATTCAAGATAAAACAATATATCCAAGCCAATCTGAAAAATAATGAAATTATCACAGCTGATGAATAGTAGAGTGCTGTAATAAGTATAAATTTTCAAACCTTTCCAAAATGAATTAGAAGAAACTCAAATAGCATAGGTGTGTGGAATTCCATAAATTTTCAGATCTTCAAAACAATTTAGAATTCAGATTAACAGTGTTCAAGATATAACAAGAATACGTCAACACCGTTAAGAATTCAGAAAACAGAAAAAGAATTTCAAAAACAATTGCAGAAGAAAATATTCAGTATCTGGAAATGATTAAAAGTATCAGAGTTCTATACACGCAAAACAAATTTCCAGAATATCATGAATACTGCAATTCAAGAAAAAGGAAAAAAAATATGGCAGTGATAATTCAAATTAGAATAAACAGAAGAAAGAGATAGAAGGGAGAAGAAGGAAAAATAAACAGAAGAAAAAAAAATCAAAACATAAAATATTTACAGAGGTGAGTTTAGAGATCATACCAGAATCCAGTGCAAATCAGAATCTCTAACTCAACGGATTTGGCTAAGGAACTGATAATGACCCAAAGATATAAACCAGTTTAGATTCAGTTTTTGCAAAGCAGTTCCTCAGCCTCCTTTGGTACCTAGCAATTGAGAGGGTCGAGTGGTCTAACAAAATTTGAAAAACCACTCACAGTTGTATTTGTTTGTTTTGGTACCCACACCTGTTTGTATAACGAACCATTCGAATCTATCTTTGTACCTTTGGGAACCCAAATCTGTTTGAACTTGACGAAGTCCGTTTTATTTTTTAGGATCCAAGAATGTTTAAATGGTTTATTATAAAATGATATCTCATCACAATTTTGACTAAAAAAACCTTTGAAATTCTCAATGTTCAAATTTTCTAAGCATTTCTTTCCAAAGCTGTTTGAGGAATTTTTCATATCATTTGAATTTTGTTTTCCAAAAACATCATTTTTCCCGAAGCCAAGACCAGATTTATTTCCAATAGAAACTTGGTTTTGTAACAGCATATTCAACGATTTTTCCCCATTAGAAAATTTATCCAAAGTTGATTCTAATCGTTGAATTTTGGATTTTAGATCGCTATTTTCTTTTAGTAAATTTGAGCAATTATTTATAGCGATCTTCTGTTCAGCATTGGACTGTTTCAAAACCAAATTCTCATTTTCAAGCAATTTAATTTTGACTTGGGATTCAGAAATTTCAAGTTCAAATCGTTTTTGTTTTTCAGACTCAAATTTCTTGGATTTTTCAATCTCGTTTTCCAGTTCTTTCAAAATCAAATCGGATTTCAACACGTTTTCTTTTTCAGCAATTTCAAATTTGGAATTTATATCAGTCTTAAAAATTTCAAATTCCTTTTGTAAAAAATTATTCAAACTTGATAACTCAATCTTGTTTTCTTTTAAGATAAGAATTTCTTTTTCAAACTTTTGAATATTTTTATTGAGATGAACAAGATTGGTTTCCAATTTCAGACAATTTTTACAATCAGACTTTGAAGAGTTTTTAAACGATTTAAGTTGTGATTCCAAATCATCAATTTTGCCAGTTAACTCAGAATTCATAGATTTCAGAGATTTGTTTTTAGATTGGAATTTATCAACAGATTTAGTTAAATCAGTGCACATATAAACCAAATCTTCGTATGTGAGATTTTTAGTTTCAGCATCTGTTGATTCTCCATCGTTTGATCCATCTGTTTCTCCTTTTAAGCACAGATCTGAATTTGAGTTGACATTCTGGGGTTTTCAGCAGTCGTCAGTTTTTCCATAGAGCTTGTTGAGAGTTCTCCAGACATCCTGCACAGTTAAACAATGAGATACGTGAATAAACTGTTCTGTACTGAGATAATCAAATATGATATTCATAGCACGAGAATCGAAAACAATGTTTTTATTATCAGATATATCACTCCCATTGATAACAGTATCCCAACATTTAATATTAACAGATTTTAAATAAAATTCTATTTTGGATTTCCAGTTTGAAAAATCTGTTCCATTGAAAATAGTTGGAGATGAACTGGACTGACTCTCAGAAGACTGACAACAAGGGGAAAACATGATTCTAGAGTTAATCAAAAAAAAACCAAGCTCTGATACCACTTGTTCTCGCTTTCTCGAGGATTTTAATGACACCCCGGTGGCAAACAAAGGTACCTCAGAGACTGGTTTCACGTCCTGCCTCTCGACATGGACAACCACCCACAGACATGTAGGGATAAGAGTCACTACTTCGCCACTAGATCATAGAGCGAGAACTCCCTATCATGTTGTAACCTTATACCAGCTCTGATACCAAATGTTGGATCTAGATTAACCCTAGAGGGGGGGTGAATAGGGTTTATTGCAGATTATCACTGAGTATATAATATTAAAAATATCACAGCATAGATAACAATCGAAGTAAATAAATATTGTAAGTAAATAACACACAGATATACCCAGCTTCGGCAACCCTGCCTACTGCTGCATTCCCCAAGGTTTTTATTATAGAATTATACAGACCCCCGCATACACAAACTTACAGACTCGCGACCCTCGCTAACCGCCTATACAGTTTTGTACACTCGCAATACTTGCTGCTGTCCTAACCCTATACTAAAAACCCTGACTGATCTTTGTCCCCAAGATCAGATTTCCCCTGGCTACAAACCCGTATTCAGTAACCCCTAGTTTTACAGACTAGTAAACTGTTCATATGAATTTACAACTCTAAAATAAAAAACAAAAGAAAAATAAACAACACAAATTAAACTAGCAAAAAAAAACTTAGAACAAAAAAGAATAAAGGAGTTAAAATCTAAAGGGTCATCCCCTTTTATAATTCATGGCTTAGTCAAATGTGAGTAGGCCGGCCCCATTTTTTATTCTCTTTTGCCCCGATCTCCCTTTTGTCCTGAAACTCAAAAATGGCGGCCTCGTTGGGAAATTCTAGGGTTTCTCTGTTCTTCCCCAAATCCGAATTGATACTTGATGGAAAAAATTGAATCTCTGATGGATTAAACCCTTGCGGCTTTCTTCTCTATGATCTGGGAACTTGCTCGATCGAAAATCTTGTAAGTTTCTCTGGAAATAATTTTTCTGATTTTTGCTCTCAAGTTGTTGTTGATTTTTCGATCTGAAAATGTTGCGTTGTTTTTTCTATATCTGCCGATGATGAATTTGGTGTGACTAAATAGGGTAAAAATAGAAAACCCTAAATCACTCTGATTTCAATATATGACATGGCTGATTTGTTGCGTTGCCTCTTTTGGTTCCTTCGATTGAAATTTTACTTGATGACTTTCTGGACTGCCTTGAATAAGTTCTGGAATTTGATTTGAATTATTCTTGCCAAAAGAGTGATTGCGAGATTTGTTTATTCAAAACAAAACATTTGTAATTTCCTGCAACAATTAAAATTTTTGTCGTGAACTATTCTTTTATAAAACATCCCAAAATATTCCCTTGGTTTACTTCATTTCTGGAAAGTAATTTAAAGGATTTTTGTCCAAAAATGTTATGATTTCTGCTAATTGATTACTTGCCAAAAACATGTTCTCCTTGTATGTTGGGTGTTGATTTTTGGAAAACGTTTCTTGCCTTAAACACTTGTTGAATAACTGGAAACTCATCAATTTCCTGATTTTGCCAATTTTTCTGACTCAACTAAATCAATCCCTATGCTAGTTGTATACTTGATTTTCATGGATTGAAAACTTGCCAAACATGTATATCCCCAATACTGGAAACAGTGAATATGTTTTCATTTCTCTGCATGATTTTCTGCTCAAACTTATTTGCATCATTCTGGACAATTTAAATTGCTTATATTTGTTTCCTTAGATTATGCTTGGCCCCTTGTTCATGCACTTCCATGTTTTCTCTTATGCTTTGAATTTGACCCACTCTGGCTTGCCAATACTTGACCTTGAATATGCGCTCGATCACTTGTCTTAGCTGTTGCACTTGTTAGAACTGCAGTTATATGTATACCCTTGCTGATTCACTGATCTGTGTACATGAGATTCAGGACTGAACTGAATTTGAGCTTGACTTGCTATTCTTGTTGCTCCAATCATGTAATTGCTGCTGCTTTGTGTTCTACCTGTATATAGATTTTCACTTGTTGAGCTGCACACATGTTTTACTACTTTGTGCGACAAATCATAGACCATGTATGAATTGTACTGCATCACATGTTTGCTGTAAACAAATTGGAAATCCAATTCTTTGCCATGCTGTGTCACCATTTTCCTGCTTAACGCTTTTGACTGTCATGATCACCCATGTAATGTATTACCATTGAAATATGTTGCACTATCATGCTCTTTGAGTTGCTAAGCCTCCATTCTTGCATCTGCTATGATCCCTTGAACTTGGTTGTACTTTCATACTTTCATGCTGATACTTGTACATGCTTGGCCATATATATATTGAGTTGCTTGTTTGCTGCACCACTTTCTTGTTTCCATGTAGACAGAACTTGAAAGAGATCCTCTATGCTGTTATGAACTCGACCATGCTTGTATACATGCTATTTTATTGTGCTTTACTTTTGCTGTATGATCACTGCCTTAATCATTTAGTTGATCTGCCATGTATATATCCATGTGGACACGGTCTGGACCACACTGATTATATGCATTACTGTCCAAATGCTTGTGCATGCACACTTAATCTGTTCACTTAATTGTTTCATTCATTTTGACATTGCTGTGTGACCCTGGAGCATTACATGTTGTACACCACTGAATCATGCCATATTATGCTTGCTGTTTTGACTTTATATTGCATTGAGTTAATCTATGCTCGGCTAATTTGCGTTGAGCTGTCTTCATGCTTGACCATGGTTCGACCATTGATGTTGAGCTGCCTCGACACTTAGTTGTCATTTCTGAAACAATACTTGTATTTGTTGCTTGGCATTTGAATATTTGCTTTGTACTTTGAGATGTGTTGACTTTGTTTTCATGTGCACTGAGTTGAGAAGGTCCACGTGGCTACTCCTCAGTTGCACGCTGATTGGCGTGGCAGTGCACACATGTATAAATATACACGTGTGTATATGCAGCCATCAGACAATTTCCTGTCCCTGTACATATACAAACTGTCTGTCTAGACACAGATTAATCAGATCAAGTCATGAAAAATGATGAGAAACACACCAGAAATATGAGGCAAATAAAATTTTAAAATAAAATTTATATTCGCATATATTCAGTTTAAATTCCTGTTGTAGTGTACTGTGTGTTTCTGTTTTCATGTGACAGGTATGAAGACTGGACTGACTGTGAGGATGCTATGAAGATAGAAGTCAGAAGACAGAAAACAAAAAACAGTGTGTAAATGTGAATGTATGACAGAGAGGCTGTTTTAGAGTTGAGTGAGAACTTGATATGTACTGAAATGTATTGAAATGAAAATTATCAGTGAAGTGTACAAATAGTTGGAGTTGTAAAATTTGTACTGTTTGAAAATTGAAATAAAATATTCTATTTAAATAAAATACTGTGTTAATATTTGAATTTATATACAGTCGTATTTTATTTAAATATAAATATTATATTTCTGTATGTGATAAATATATGAATCAGTACGATTACAAACACATTCAAAAGAATATATATTTGGTTGTTATCATCAAACAAAAATCATATAATTGTGTATACAACACCGTTATATACAACAATCTCCCCCTTTTGATGATGACAAACAAATATTAAGATTTTGATGTGTTTTACAGTGAACAACAGAAACTCCCCCTATTTGAATGCTCCCCCTACAACTAAACTCCCCCTATAACTATGCATGAGTGAAATGTATGAATAAGAACAAATTTTCAAAATTAAAAATATTTATCAAATATTCACTCATAAATCAAAATCTCAACCCATTCTCCCCCTTTTGTTATCGTCAAAAGGATACAGAATTTAAAATACAGATGAAACATGACCAAAAAATATAATTTCAGCATAAGAGGAAGAATGATCATCATAAACCTCAATCAGTCAAACAAATATCATAATAAACTGAGAACTAGTGGCATATTTCACATTGCAGATAATGACTGATTTACGATGAAATTTATATAAATGACGAGAATTATATAAAAAGGAATTTCAATTAATTTTCAAACGATTTTTTATAAAAATGAGGCTAAAAAAAACAGTGATGGATTTGGATTATAATTATAATTCAATTTAAGTGACAAAATCGAATAATCTCAAATCCTAATACCTATCAATCAACAAATCATAATACGTCATAAAATTTCAACATATTTCAGAGATTAGAAAGTGGATTGATAGTCTGGTTATTATACACTGAGGAGAATTTATTTCTATTTTTAGCACTTTATTTCCTCTTTTTTTTATTATTATTTAAGAGCACACTGACCACGCATAACCAGAGCTTGGATTTTTAAATGGGATCAGTCGCAGCTTAAATTATAAAACGTCTCATAACCATGCATAACTAGAGCTTGGAGTTTTAAATGAGATTAGAGACACTCTTATATATTAATTATATTTTTATCATTTTCAGCTTTTAAAAAAAAACTCCTCGGTATATGAAACCAATATGAATGATAGAAATGTGGTAGGTACAGAAATGGACTGTGAAATAAATTTCTAAATTAATTATATTATGAAATATGATCAACTGTACCGAGATCATTGAAAAATTTCAATCGTCACTTATTCTGAAAAATAACATAGTCCAAATTCTATCACAAATATTTTCACTGTTTTTAAACACAAGATGATTTTTCCTCCCTTCTTTTAAAAAAAATTAACTCTCCACATTAATATAAAATCATGATGGATGGCAGACGATAGATAAAGAAGATGGTCATGAAATAATTGCCAGTTCAAAGATATTATAATAAATATTCAACCATCATGAAAATCCAAATAAAATCTCCTCTTGTTGTGAAATATACTGCAGTCAAAATTCATCACAATTTTCAAAATCTGATAATAATTTTGATGAATTATAAATACAATTCAATTTGGAGATTGATTTCAATTTCTGAATGAATAATCAATAAATAATTTTAAAACTGAAAATCAATTACAAGAGGAATATGCTGATCTATATACGACAAGAGGGAAAAAATGTGTGCAAGACAAAAAAGTGTGTGGATTTATACATGGTGAAGATTTGAATCTAAGTAAAAATGGGTGAGACAAATATAAGGCGCTTCTGATACCACTTGGTGTCTCTATTTACGAGGAATTTTAACATGATACTGAACAAGAATGCCATAGACAAAAGAATTATTAAGTACCAAGCCCAAACAGACGAGACAATAGATTATGCACATGTATCAGAGTAGCAAGCATGTGATTCCAGAACAAACATTTTTTTTAAAACAATATCAGAGCAACACAGAACATAATTTCAAATCATACTTGTCAAGATGATGGCTACATATGATGATTCATGATCTAATGATTAAAATATTGTTTCCTTGAAATCAATTGAGGAACATGAAAATATCAGAATTTAATGAATCAATCACACCAGATTATAAATTTTTTGATTCGAGATATGTGTGAGATTCAATAAATCAATAATTTCAAATGATTTTAAACAAACAAATATTTAAATCAAATAATCATGAAATAAGGGTAAATTTCAAGACTGGATTTTCAAAGGAATTTTTCACAAGAATTTCTGACAAGTACAAAGAATTTTTCAGAATATTTACACCAAATTTGAGTAATGATTCATGATCCGAAAAATAGCGGTTTATTCAAAATCACTTGAACACATGTAAATCTTGAGATACAATGAATCAATCACACAGAATTAAAATTTTAGATCTGAGAGGTGTGTGAGATTCAAAATATCAGAAATTTCAAATGATCTTAAACAAACAAAAACCATACCAGATGATCATGAATAACAGTGAATTTCAAGATGTGTCACTGATTCAAGATAAAACAATATATCCAAGCCAATCTGAAAAATAATGAAATTATCACAGCTGATGAATAGTAGAGTGCTGTAATGAGTATAAATTTTCAAACCTTTCCAAAATGAATTAGAAGAAACTCAAACAGCATAGGTGTGTGGAATTCCATAAATTTTCAGATCTTCAAAACAATTTAGAATTCAGATTAACAGTGTTCAAGATATAACAAGAATATGTCAACACCGTTAAGAATTCAGAAAACAGAAAAAGAATTTCAAAAACAATTGCAGAAGAAAATATTCAGTATCTGGAAATGATTAAAAGTATCAGAGTTCTATACACGCAAAACAAATTTCCAGAATATCATGAATACTGCAATTCAATAAAAAGGAAAAAAAATATGGCAGTGATAATTCAAATTAGAATAAACAGAAGAAAGAGATAGAAGGGAGAAGAAGGAAAAATAAACAGAAGAAAAAAAATCAAAACATAAAATATTTACAGAGGTGAGTTTAGAGATCATACCAGAATCCAGTGCAAATCAGAATCTCTAACTCAACGGATTTGGCTAAGGAAATGAGAATGACCCAAAGATATAAACCAGTTTAGATTCAGTTTTTGCAAAGCAGTTCCTCAGCCTCCTTTGGTACCTAGCAATTGAGAGGGTCGAGTGGTCTAACAAAATTTGAAAAACCACTCACAGTTGTATTTGTTTGTTTTGGTACCCACACCTGTTTGTATAACGAACCATTCGAATCTATCTTTGTACCTTTGGGAACCCAAATCTGTTTGAACTTGACGAAGTCCGTTTTATTTTTTAAGATCCAAGAATGTTTAAATGGTTTATTATAAAATGATATCTCATCACAATTTTGACTAAAAAACCTTTGAAATTCTCAGTGTTCAAATTTTCTAAGCATTTCTTTCCAAAGCTGTTTGAGGAATTTTTCATATCATTTGAATTTTGTTTTCCAAAAACATCATTTTTCCCGAAGCCAAGACCAGATTTATTTCCAATAGAAACTTGGTTTTGTAACAGCATATTCAACGATTTTTCCCCATTAGAAAATTTATCCAAAGTTGATTCTAATCGTTGAATTTTGGATTTTAGATCGCTATTTTCTTTTAGTAAATTTGAGCAATTATTTATAGCGATCTTCTGTTCAGCATTGGACTGTTTCAAAACCAAATTCTCATTTTCAAGCAATTTAATTTTGACTTGGGATTCAGAAATTTCAAGTTCAAATCGTTTTTGTTTTTCAGACTCAAATTTCTTGGATTTTTCAATCTCGTTTTCCAGTTCTTTCAAAATCAAATCGGATTTCAACACGTTTTCTTTTTCTGAAATTTCAAATTTGGAATTTATATCAGTCTTAAAAATTTTAAATTCCTTTTGTAAAAAATTATTCAAACTTGATAACTCAATCTTGTTTTCTTTTAAGATAAGAATTTCTTTTTCAAACTTTTGAATATTTTTATTGGGATGAACAAGATTGGTTTCCAATTTCAGACAATTTTTACAATCTGACTTTGAAGAGTTTTTAAACGATTTAAGTTATGATTCCAAATCATCAATTTTGCCAGTTAACTCAGAATTCATAGATTTCAGAGATTTGTTTTTAGATTGGAATTTATCAACAGATTTAGTTAAATCAGTGCACATATAAACCAAATCTTCGTATGTGAGATTTTCAGTTTCAGCATCTGTTGATTCTCCATCGTTTGATCCATATGTTTCTCCTTTTAAGCACAGATCTGAATTTGAGTTGACATTCTGGGGTTTTCAGCAGTCGTCAGTTTTTCCATAGAGCTTGTTGAGAGTTCTCCAGACATCCTGAACAGTCAAACAATGAGATACGTGAATAAACTGTTCTGTACTGAGATAATCAAATATGATATTCATAGCACGAGAATCGAAAACAATGTTTCTATTATCAGATATATCACTCCCATTGATAACAATATCCCAACATTTAATATTAACAGATTTTAAATAAAATTCTATTTTGGATTTCCAGTTTGAAAAATCTGTTCCATTGAAAATAGTTGGAGATGAATTGGACTGACTCTCAGAAGGCTGACAACAAGGGGAAAACATGATTCTAGAGTTAATCAAAAAAAACCAAGCTTTGATACCACTTGTTCTCGCTTTCTCGAGGATTTTAATGACACCCTGGTGGCAAACAAAGGTACCTCAGAGACTGGTTTCACGTCCTGCCTCTCGACATGGACAACCACCCACGAACATGTAGGGATAAGAGTCACTACTTCGCCACTAGATCATAGAGCGAGAACTCCCTATCATGTTGTAACCTTATACCAACTCTGATACCAAATGTTGGATCTAGATTAACCCTAGAGGGGGGGTGAATAGGGTTTATTGCAGATTATCACTGAGTATATAATATTAAAAATATCACAGCACAGATAACAATCAAAGTAAATAAATACTGTAAGTAAATAACACACAGATATACCCAGCTTCAGCAACCCTGCCTACTGCTGCATTCCCCAAGGTTTTTATTATAGAATTATACAGACTCCCGCATACACAAACTTACAGACTCGCGACCCTCGCTAACCGCCTATACAGTTTTGTACACTCGCAATACCTGCTGCTGTCCTAACCCTATACTAAAAACCCTGACTGATCTTTGTCCCTAAGATCAGATTTCCCCTGGCTACAAACCCGTATTCAGTAACCCCTAGTTTTACAGACTAGTAAACTGTTCATATGAATTTACAACTCGAAAATAAAAAACAAAAGAAAAATAAACAACACAAATTAAACTAGCAAAAAAAAACTTAGAACAAAAAAGAATAAAGGAGTTAAAATCTAAAGGGTCATCCCCTTTTATAATTCATGGCTTAGTCAAATGTGAGTAGGCCGGCCCCATTTTTTATTCTCTTTTGCCCCGATCTCCCTTTTGTCCTGAAACTCAAAAATGGCGGCCTCGTTGGAAAATTCTAGGGTTTCTCTGTTCTTCCCCAAATCCGAATTGATACTTGATGGAAAAAGTTGAATCTCTGATGGATTAAACCCTTGTGGCTTTCTTCTCTATGATCTGGGAACTTGCTCGATCGAAAATCTTGTAAGTTTCTCTGGAAATAATTTTACTGATTTTTGCTCTCGAGTTGTTGTTGATTTTTCGATCTGAAAATGTTGCGTTGTTTTTTCTATATCTGCCGATGATGAATTTGGTGTGACTAAATAGGGTAAAAATAGAAAACCCTAAATCACTCTGATTTCAATATATGACATGGCTGATTTGTTGCGTTGCCTCTTTTGGTTCCTTCGATTGAAATTTTACTTGATGACTTTCTGGACTGCCTTGAATAAGTTCTAGAATTTGATTTGAATTATTCTTGCCAAAAGAGTGATTGCGAGATTTATTTATTCAAAACAAAACATTTGTGATTTCCTACAACAATTAAAATTTTTGTCGTGAACTATTCTTTTATAAAACATCCCAAAATATTCCCTTGGTTTACTTCATTTCTGGAAAGTAATTTGAAGGATTTTTGTCCAAAAATGTTATGATTTCTGCTATTTGATTACTTGCCAAAAACATGTTCTCCTTGTATGCTGGGTGTTGATTTTTGGAAAACGTTTCTTGCCTTAAACACTTGTTGAATAACTGGAAACTCATCAATTTCCTGATTTTGCCAATTTTCCTGACTCAACTAAATCAATCCCTATGCTAGTTGTATACTTGATTTTCATGGATTGAAAACTTGCCAAACATATATATCCCCAATACTGGAAACAGTGAATATGTTTTCATTTCTCTGCATGATTTTCTGCTCAAACTTATTTGCATCATTCTGGACAATTTAAATTGCTTATATTTGTTTCCTTAGATTATGCTTGGCCCCTTGTTCATGCACTTCCATGTTTTCTCTTATGCTTTGAATTTGACCCACTCTGGCTTGCCAATACTTGACCTTGAATATGCGCTCGATCACTTGTCTTAGCTGTTGCACTTGTTAGAACTGCAGTTATATGTATACCCTTGCTGATTCACTGATCTGTGTACATGAGATTCAGGACTGAACTGAATTTGAGCTTGACTTGCTATTCTTGTTGCTCCAATCATGTAATTGCTGCTGCTTTGTGTTCTACCTGTATATAGATTTTCACTTGTTGAGCTGCACACATGTTTTACTACTTTGTGCGACAAATCATAGACCATGTATGAATTGTGCTGCATCACATGTTTGCTGTAAACAAATTGGAAATCCAATTCTTTGCCATGCTGTGTCACCATTTTCCTGCTTAACGCTTTTGACTGTCATGATCACCCATGTAATGTATTACCATTGAAATATGTTGCACTATCATGCTCTTTGAGTTGCTAAGCCTCCATTCTTGCATCTGCTATGATCCCTTGAACTTGGTTGTACTTTCATACTTTCATGCTGATACTTGTACATGCTTGGCCATATATATATTGAGTTGCTTGTTTGCGGCACCACTTTCTTGTTTCCATGTAGACAAAACTTGAAAGAGATCCTCTATGCTGTTATGAACTCGACCATGCTTGTATACATGCTATTTTATTGTGCTTTACTTTTGCTGTATGATCACTGCCTTAATCATTTAGTTGATCTGCCATGTATATATCCATGTGGACACGGTCTGGACCACACTGATTATATGCATTACTGTCCAAATGCTTGTGCATGCACACTTAATCTGTTCACTTAATTGTTTCATTCATTTTGACATTGCTGTGTGACCCTGGAGCATTACATGTTGTACACCACTGAATCATGCCATATTATGCTTGCTGTTTTGACTTTATATTGCATTGAGTTAATCTATGCTCGGCTAATTTGCGTTGAGCTATCTTCATGCTTGACCATGGTTCGACCATTGATGTTGAGCTGCCTCGACACTTAGTTGTCATTTCTGAAACAATACTTGTATTTGTTGCTTGGCATTTGAATATTTGCTTTGTACTTTGAGATGTGTTGACTTTGTTTTCATGTGCACTGAGTTGAGAAGGTCCACGTGGCTACTCCTCAGTTGCACGCTGATTGGCGTGGCAGTGCACACGTGTATAAATATACACGTGTGTATATGCAGCCATCAGACAATTTCCTGTCCCTGTACATATACAAATTGTCTGTCTAGACACAGATTAATCAGATCAAGTCATGAAAAATGATGAGAAACACACTAGAAATCTGAGGCAAATAAAATTTTAAAATAAAATTTATATTCGCATATATTCAGTTTAAATTCCTGTTGTAGTGTACTGTGTGTTTCTGTTTTCATGTGACAGGTATGAAGACTGGACTGACTGTGAGGATGCTATGAAGATAGAAGACAGAAGACAGAAAACAAAAAACAGTGTGTAAATGTGAATGTATGACAGAGAGACTGTGTTAGAGTTGAGTGAGAACTTGATATGTACTGAAATGTATTGAAATGAAAATTATCAGTGAAGTGTACAAATAGTTGGAATTGTAAAATTTGTACTGTTTGAAAATTGAAATAAAATATTCTATTTAAATAAAATACTGTGTTAATATTTGAATTTATATACAGTCGTATTTTATTTAAATATAAATATTATATTTCTGTATGTGATAAATATATGAATCAGTACGATTACAAACACATTCAAAAGAATATATATTTGGTTGTTATCATCAAACAAAAATCATATAATTGTGTATACAACACCGTTATATACAACAACATTATTCAGCCCCCTCTAGTGTTTGTTTTGACTTAATAATCCATTTTGCATTCCTTAACAATTGGTATTATAGCAAGGTCTTTCAAAAAGTTCATAATCTGATTTTTGAATATAGAGATAACGGCAACCAACACCGGTAGCAATAACAGTTCTTTTATAGATGGTCAATCCACTGTTTAATGGTAGTAATTATTCATATTGGGCATGTAGAATGAAAATTTATTTACAGTCAGTAGGATTAGACACATGGAATATTACACAAATTGAATATGTTGAGCCCACAACAACATTTGCATAATGGACAAATGAACAAAAGGCTACTGCAAAGAGCAATTCTAAAGCCATGAATATGTTATTTTGTTCATTAAATAGGAAAGAATTTAATAGAATATCAGTATGTAAGACTTCTTATGAAATCTGGAGAACTTTACAAGTTACTCATGAAGGAACTAGTAAAGTTAAAAATATAAGATAGGTAGTTAGTTAATCAGTTTGAATTATTCAAAATGAACGAGAATGAGACTATTTCAGGTATGTATTGCATATTTCAAGAGATTAAAAGCACTTGGAAAAACTTATTCTGAAGGAGATCAAGTCAGAAAATTATTAAATTCATTAATTCTAGAAGGGGATCAGAAGACTTTGGATATTGAAGAAGCCAATGATGTCAATGGAATGAAGATTGAAGAGTTAATTGGAAATTTGATGTCGTATGAAGTCCAATTACAGAAAAGAAAAGAAAATAGATCAAATGAAAAGAAATCTATTGCACTGAAAGCAACAACAGATGATTCTGACTCGAGTAGTGAAGATGATGAAGAAACAACACTTATGACAAATCATTTTAGAAAATTTCTAAGATATAAAAGCAAGGATTATAATTAATAAAATTAAAAAATGAATGATGGACGATGTTTTAACTGCAACAAACCAGGTCATATAAAGAAAATATGTCCATATCCAGACAAATCGACTCAACAAACGGGCAACAACAATTCATCAAGGAAAAGGAAGAAAGCATACACAGCAGCATTAGTTGATTCGGATTCGTCATCAATTGATGAAGAACTAGAAACCGGAAATAGTAATATATGCTTTACGGCAATTTAGAGTTCAGAAAATCATGAAGAAAAGGATCAAAAAATCGGGTATGCATTAATTAAAATTTAATTTCATTTGGTTGAATGATTGCTTTGTTTTTTTGTTTTATTTTGAATTTAAAATTTTAAAAACAAAATTTTGAAATTAGAAATTCGAATTTGAAATTCAAAATAATAATATAATATTAAATAACCAATAAATAAATAAAATAAAATTGTTTGAGTGTTTAGTAAGATTAGAATTATTTCGGGAAAGCGTTAAACCTGAAATATAAATCGATAATATATTTCAAAACATAAAAATCAAATTTCGTTTTGAAATAAGTCAAGTATGTCGACATACAGAAAAGCATATGTTGACAGGTCTAACCAGTTTTGGAATTTAAATTTTGAATTTCAAAAGTTTAAACTTTCAAACTTCCCTCCAATCTTTTCACTAACTCCCAAGGTCTGAAATGGTGTCCTTTCAATCTGAAAAGTTGTGCCTATTCAATTAATATTCATTCAATTCATAGCTATCCAAATTCTATATATATATATATATATATATCCTTTCTACTTTTCATTCATAACTCAAAACTATATTCTTCATATCTATTATCTTCTAAAAAATTATCAATTCAATAGCTTCCTCAAGTTCATTTCAAAAATTGAAGATACCCTAAACCATTAAAGGCTATCTTCATAATGACAAAGAGTCCATCAAAATCTATGGTAACTATTTAGCAAATGCTAAAGTTAAACCAGGTGCTTTCTCTATCTTTAGTGACTTTTCCTCTTATGATCCCGTTTCTCTTTTTGAACACAATGAAGTGTTGAGTCTAACAGACTCCCGTGATAACAACGAAGTATGTTATCCCAAACTCATGAAGATGTTCTATGCAAATCTCAATCGCGGATTTTATGAATACAACGAAAACCAAATTTGGAGTAGCGTCAAAGGAACTCAAATTGTTCACGATGCCGAACTCTTAGGCACTATTCTAAATTGTAGAAGCGTGGGCTCGGATTTTTCAACTTTTGCTATCGAAGAAACCGATATGGAAACCTATCACGATATCTTGAAGAAGGTGCTCCAATGGAATTCAAAAATCGTTTCTTATGTCCAAAAGCAAGAATTGTTCTCCTCTAACATACCATAACTCCCTGTTCTGGAAATTTCAACAATCCAACTCTTAATGTCCAAAAGGCTCTCTTTGCTATTGTGGGTGGATATACTATCAATTGGGCCAAAATGATCCTAAATGAAATAAAGCCCATAGATTTATGTACAAGTGAAAACACTCTCTACTATAGTGTATATCTCACTCGTATTTTCCACTTTATTGTTGATCTTCATGGAGAAGAATTTGTACCTAAAAAAGTGTTTGATGCATCAAACATTCATCTCATGCAAACTCCTCTCACTTTCAAACCTTATGAAACATTCAAGGCCAAACAAGCTTGAATGCAACAAAAACTTCATTATTCCATTACTTCTTCTTTCTTAATCATTTATCATCAAATCCATAGCAAATCCTATTCATAATATAAGTGAAAGTCTTGATGATTCTTTGAATTCGTTCAAGAAAACTCTCTCCATAGTACTATGTAATCAACGCAAACTAGAGTTAATTCAAATGAGGATGGTTAAACATCAAGAAAAACGTTTTGATGTGATTGATTGGGATATTTCTTCTCATTTCAGAAATGAAAACAACCAAACATCGCATAACATTGAAGAGTGGAAAGATATCCAGAAGAACCCAGTTACCGGACAAGATGAATGGATTGAAGTTCCAAGAAATGTTTAATTATTCGATACGATTTGATTGATTTGTTTAAGTATTCTAAAACATACGGTGGTGTGATTTGGATTCTATTGTTTGAAACTTGTATATATTAAGACATATGGTGTGATTTGATTTTTGTGTGTGTGTATATATATATATATATATATATGAGACAAAAATATGTAACAATGATACTTGGATTGGTTTGTATTTGATCATCATATTAGGTATTATTATAAGTTTGAATAGATTAAGGGGAGTATTTTACTTAGAAATATTTAATAGATTAAGGGGGAGTATTTTTATTAGATAAGCTACTTAAGTTCTATTCGGGAAGTTATACAATTTAGGAGGAGTACCTTTAGAATTTCTTTTTGATAATGCGAAAGGGGAAGAAATTATAAAACATAGGCATAGTTTATAGGATTCTTATAGACAGGGGAAGTATTAAAAGGAACATCATCAAATAGGTATATAAAGTATGATATTTTATAAACTAAGGTTGTCATCATCAAAAAGGGGGAGATGGTTGGAGAATGGAGTTTTGATGACAACAACCTTATTTCAATTATTACTGATTATAAAATTTATACTAACACTTTTTGTATAGAACACACACACACACACACACATATATATATATATATGTGTGTGTGTGTGTGTGAGTGTGTGTGTGCAGGAATTATATACAGGAAATATTACTGAAGACTGTACAGTTTTAAAGATAATAGAGATTCAAAGATCAGAGAAATTTCAAGACTCATGAGTATTCAAAATTTCAAGATTTCAAGAGTTCAAGATTAATACAGTTATAGAGTCTAGATTTTGTAAGATGCTATGTAACAACCCGCGTTCCGACAGACCGATTTTTTTTTTCAAAAACCCAGTCCATCGAAACCTAAGTCGGTTTGCTCTGGTATCCTGCAGAAAAGACAAGGACATAAAACCTGTCAGAGTTTGGTAAACATCTCACAGCGGAAGGAATACAATATAATGTAGTTGAAACATAGCTTTACCTTAATAATAATACTGCTAAACCAGTATCCAAAACTATACAGTCTCTGTCATGAACCTAACCTGCGAATGTTATGAGGAGGGGGTCAGAACATAAGTTCTATGTGAATGAATCTAAACTACACTTCTTGGATAATCCTACATATACCATTCAATTATATTTTATTATTTATTTATTAGGTTATTTGTGTTATTAGCACTCAAGGCTTACACACACGTCGCACCCATCTACTCTCTAGTAGATTAACCTAATATAGTGTAAATGTAGCTACCCCCAATTAAGGTATACTCTACTCGCATGGTCTCCACCGTATGTACGCAGTCCCTTATCCAATGTTGCATGTTGTATGTATATCAACGCTACATTTTCCTAAAACTAGCATCACTGTGTTACGTAAGCGTTTGGACTGCCATTCTAGATTCTACTAGATTCTATCATCGAATAATGCCCTCTAGTCTGTGGTACACTACCCAGAGCAACATGAGTGTGCCTAGACTTTCCACACATATGTATCGTCAATCGTACTCGATGTCTATTTGCACATGTTCTCTATATGTGCGCCCGAGTCCCGTGGTAGGGCTAATCAAGAAACACGGAACTCGATCGTGAGCTTTCGGATATCTGCCAACTGCAGATGTTAAGGTCTTCTTTTACAGTGGCCATGGTCCCACTAGACCCCTCCCTCAACTAATAAATGAAAGACACCCAATAAAATCAAGAATGAGAACGTAATCCCGGCCCCCTATGCACTTCGATCCTATTGGCCAACCACACCCATAACTAGATAGCAAAGTGTATGGTCTTTTGGAGTTCTCCGCCTTTCCATTTCACATACTGATAGAAGATGGTAGGTAGAGAATGAGTTGCTATCACAGGGCACTAACTGGTCTCGTCTTATCACGCTGGTCCATCCTAGTCTTTTGATTGGCCCTTAATTATTGCAATCAAGGCACACTCATCGGTTCACCTACGCAGACCTAACCTCTGTGAGCACAGGTGGATAATCTGCCACTAATAGAGGAATACCAAGAGTACCCTACGTCCCCGGATGTCGCGTGCTTCTTAACCCAGTCCGTTAGAGCCTACAAGAATTTCTAGATGGTCATGCGCTCCTTTTGTGTCTTTTGACATCCCGATGATGTACCCCTTATGGTTATTCATCCTCTAATGTATGGACTGGTCCAAGCGCCTCAGTTTTATGTGTCATTAGACCCTATGTCTAACCATTTATTTACACACTTGCGCCACCTCGTGAGTTTTCACATTTAACTTGGTTATTCTCCTTCACATTGATTTCCTTTCCAAGTTTACCAAGTTACCCTCGCTTATTAATGTTTCATATATGACTCATTACTTGTAAATTTCGTAAATAAGCTTTGTACCCCCATTATCCATCCTAACTTATTTCTTATATAATCCTAACTTATTTCTTATATAAGTTTTTCCTTATATCTGTCTTCTTATTCAGTTATACTTTCATCTATTGATGTCCCACAATCCATCGTTGTTTGCTTAGTTTTCTTAACTAAGGCTTATTGCTTATTTTTCTTAACTAAGGCTTATTACTTATTTTTCTTAACTAAGGCTTATTACTTATTTCTCTTAACTAAGGTTTATTACTTAGTTCTCTTAACTAAGAATTACTACTTAGTTATCTTTATCGTTATTTACTTAGTTCTCTTAACTAAGGTTTTCTAATCATAACTCTTGTTATGTTTATCTACAGATTACTCATTATCGCTTTGTAGTTTGTATTCAACTTATTTTATAATATAAGTTGTCCCATTCTCTAGTCTAATTATCCTCTTCCCTTGTCCCTAGGACAAGTCTACCTATTATATGACTTTCATATTTCACTTATATGCTCATATTAGGTTGCTATCATTCCCCATTATGGCATTAATTAAGATTAAATTAACCTTTCACATTTCCTTAACACGTTTACTTAACCCCTACCCAGTTCAACTGGTTCGTAGCACCACTACGGATTTAATTAGGTTAAGTATTCTAATTCATTACCATGTCCAATTATGGTTATAATGGGCTAGACCTCCCACATTAGGCCTACAACGTGTGGATGCTGGATACGCCGGTCTGGTCTGGGCAGTCTTATTCCACAGTTGGGTACAACCTCGTGTCTTAGCCCGATTCGTATTTACGTACTCAGACCTCCCACATTAGGTTCAATAATAGTGGCTGCTGGATATGCCGGTCGGGTCCGGGCAGACTTCCACCACTAATGTAACCTAACCTCATGTCATAAATACAATTACAATTCCTAATTGTAATTACTAAACATTCCATTATTAATTAATTAATTAATCAATTAAACCTTTCCCCATTTGAATTATGCCTAATTCACTATTCAAATTATAGACTTTTATGCCTATTTTTAATTCACTTTTAATTATGCCCCATATCATAAATTAAGGCATATATATATGTATAAATATATATTGCACCAACCCAAACCCACATATATTTTCCAATTTATGCCTAGAATTCATATTCACATACGTTCTAATTTATGTCCCAAATCACTGTTTAGACATGTCCCATTTCATACCCAAATTACTTTTATACTTATAATCAAATTTCAGATCTTTAAACATAATTTGGTCAATATACTCAAACACTTACTCAAGCCATTCCTTGTACATAAATATGATAGTTTTTCATGTGAACTGTATAATACTCCAACTAATCCGATTACATGTTCAATGTTATTCTATAAATCATGTAAACGTTCAACTGGTTACATAAACAAATTATTGATGTCATGACATGCTAACCATTCCCATAGTTTACTATATTCAAGACATGAATTCGCAGATCTATTCATTTTTTATGTTTCGTCTTGTTATATCGCAATTTATAGTTAAACTTGCAATTTCACAATTTACATATATATGGGAATGCTAAACGATAGCTATAACATCATCAAAAAGTCATAGTTTAATTCCACTCACAGTGATTTTTGCTTTCCTAGGTCGGATTTAGATTAGCATCCAAAGTTCTTCCCTTTCTTGCGGCATAGATTTGTAGATCCAAAATCCCCTTTTCGCTTTATCTTGAAATAGAAGAAATTCTAAATCTAATTCTTTTAATTTAAGAATTGATTTTGAAGAGAAAGGGAAGAAAGTAGATTTATGATTTGGGGAAGAAGAAGCACAACTTTAGCACAGCTTTGGGATTGTGAATTTTAGGGTTAGGTTTTGAGTTTTATTTATAGATAGGGTAGAAAAACTAGGGCCTTATAATTAAAATAGAATTCATCTAAACCTTACACCTCGCTAAAGAAAAGAATGTTCTAGAGTAGGCTAATTGATTGCTCATTTTTTCCTTCCATACACTTATGACGTTTCTTTTGTGCAATTAAATATATTGCATATCTTCCTTTCTTTAATTAATTTATCTCTATAATTATTGCTTTCCCTCTATTCTAATTGCAAGCGCATATTTCATATCCAATAAATTTTCCCTTTAATTTATTTATTGCAGCAACTTAATTATCACATACATTTTTTTTCATACAACTAAATTTATTTAATGCATTATTCTTTATTCATATATAACCCTTTCCTTTTTCCCACATGCGGTTTCTTTTCCATTAATGCATCCTTCCATTATTTTATATACAATATGAATTGTATTAATTCTTTGTTGCATATTTCTAATGTTCTTATATTTTTCCATGCATTAAATTTATGTTTATTTTGGTTCATGCATCTACACATTTTTAATTACATGCATTAAATTCTTAACCGTTATGTGTATGTATATATACATCTTTCCTATTTTCACGCAATTAAATTTATTAATTGCTCATTACATTATGTATATAAAATTTGAATTGTACGCTCATTAACTCATTCAATTTCTTTGCTTCTTACTTCTAATTAGTGCATTATATTGTACTATTTTTAATGCATTGCATATTAATCTCTTTCCTCCATGCGTTTAACTCTTTTGACATTTGTTTTCTTTCTATTTTGATTGCACATGTTTATTTTACAATCAATTTACTAATTCTTCTTTTTATTTATTTATTGATTTATTCTTGCATATGCATATAATTAATTACGTGTGCTAATTATCTTCTTACTATTTTTGTTTACATATTATTAACTTTTGCATTAAAATATACATATGCACTATTACCTATTTACTACTTAGAAAAATTCTTGGGTGTTACATTCTCCCACCCTTAAAGAACTTCATCCCCGAAATTCGTTTAGGGTTAAATAGATAATCGCTAGCAATCATACATCCATCATGTATGCATTCAATTTTTTTCCAAACATTGTGCGCATGTGCAAAGTGAAATACATCATAGTAATGCATGTATGCCTAATTGGTACCACCTATATATATGCAAACTTTTAAAATCTCTTTTTAAAACATGATGCTCACATCCTAAATATACTTGCAGTTCTATATGAATGCAATATTTTGAAAACCAAAATAGTTTTTCATCCAAATTTTACCACACTCTTACAGAGTAAGAGCATATGTCATCCAATTGTTGCATCCAAAACCCTACCTAACATCATTAAATTTCGAAATTTAGAAAAATCTAATTCTCTAAATTGGATTTCTTATTTTACCAAAAGGTATAAAATGGAAAAATTCACATCTTCCGTTTTTCTTTTATGTACCTTTTCAAATTGTACTTGGATTTCTATATAACTATTCTATAAAGATTTCCTATTTTCCTATCCAAGTACAACCACATAAGAAAGTTTTCGTTTTTATTCATCTTTTTCTTAAGATTTTCATTTTCTTTTCCCGTCATGTTTGTTGCTTTACTGAATTTCTTGTTTTCTTTTAAGTTAGGCTATTCTCTTCCTTAGCTTTTTTGACTTAGTCTAATTACTTAAGTTTATTATTTTTCAAATAAGCCTTTCCATTTTTCTACACAGCTATTATTACGGGCTAAGAATCTTAGGACTAGGTCACAAGTCCAAACAACGGAATTTACGCCCTTACTTGCCCTTCACAACCTAGTAATCACTACTAGTCCATGTTGTGTATTACTAGCCTATACTTTTCTTTTTCTCAAGCAACAAACCAAAGTTTCTTAATTCTTATGCATTCTACGGGAATTTTATACCATTCCAAGATGATCTTTGCTATTTATTTCTCTCGTTCTTTCTAGGCACTAATCCTTACCTACTCCATTTTTTTAAAAAAAAACATGATTTGGCTTCCTTAATTTTCATTACATTTTTCTTCCAAAAATTATAAGTGTTAAAACTCTATTTTCTTCTCCAAGACTTGCTTTTGCCAAACCATAAAAACATGTCTCAAAATAAAATTTCAAAACACATTTTTTTTTCAAATCACAAAACTAGAGTAGGCAAGGTCAACTACTTCTTAATCGGGTTCACATTGTTTCTACCTATGTTAATTTTGGCTGCTTTCTACAAGGTGCAAAAATCTACTCTATTCTTACCCTCTACAACTTATTTTGTCCTCCCAACAAAATTTCTTCAATAATCAAAATTTATAGTTAACAGAATAAAGATTTAAAAACTTCCTTTTTCAAAATGCAACATTTCCATGAGAGAATTCTTTTTAAAACAAGTAATCATTGTTTTACAAACATATACCCCACTTTACTTTAAAATCCAACATGCACTAAATATGTTCTTTACATATTTTCCTCAAACATCAAAAACACTTTTAAGATTAAAACTTGAAAACACCACAAACTCCTTTGCCAAAACTTTTACAAATTCAGTTTCTTAAAAGTTAATCATTGGGTTAGACTCAAAGTGGGTCTTTAACTCAACTAGGCTTTTCTAGACACTTCTCAACTATATATATTCCTAATCCATTTTCCACATTCTAACCTTTTTTTCTAACTTATAAGGTTTCACTTCTAAACCTACTACTGTGAAATACTAACATTTCAGTTTCCATCCTATGGGATACATTCTCCAATACCAAATCATATCTTACACTTTCCAACCAAACTACCTAAGGGTCTTAAAATTTCTATCTTCATTCCTCTAGTGTACAAACCAATATCCCAACTCTTTCCATATTTTACTCTTTCTACCTAGTGGGCTCTTTTAAGGACTTAGGCCTATATATATATTATATTTATGTTTATATTTTTGAAAATACAAATATGCTCACTCAATATTTCCCTAGGAACACTAAACCTAAGCTTTGATACCAGATGTAACAAACCATGTTCCGACGAACCGATTTTTTTTTCAAAAACCCAATCCAGCGAAACCCGATCAGTTTGCTCTGGTATCCTGCAGAAAATACATAGACATAAAACATGTCAGAGTACGGAAAACATCTCACAGCGAAAGGAATAAAATATAATGTAGTTGAAACATAGCTTTACCTTAATAATAATACCGCTAAACCAGTATCCAAAGCTATACAGTCTCTGTCATGAACCTAACCTGCGAATGTTATGAGGAGGGGGTCAGAACATAAGTTCCGTACGAATGAATTTAAACTACACTTCTTGGATTATCCTACATATACCGTTCAATTATATTTTCTTATTTATTAGGTTATTTGTGTTATTAGCACTCAAGGCTTACACACACGTCGCACCCATCTACTCTCTAGTAGATTAACCTAATATAGTGTAAATGTAGCTACCCCCAATTACGGTATACTCTACTCGCATGGTCTCCACCGTATGTACGCAGTCCCTTATCCAATGTTGCATGTTGTATGTATATCAACGCTACATTTGCCTAAAACTAGCATCACTGTGTTACGTAAGCGTTTGGACTGCCATTCTAGATTCTACTAGATTCTATCATCGAATAATGCCCTCTAGTCTGTGGTACACTACCCAGAGCAACATGAGTGTGCCTAGATTTTCCACACATATGTATCGTCAATCGTACTATTTGTCTATTTGCACATGTTCTCTATATGTGCGCCCGAGTCCCGTGGTAGGGCTAATCAAGAAACACGGAACTCGGTCGGGAGCTTTCGGATATCTGCCGATTGTAGATGCTAAGGTCTGCTTTTACAGTGGCTATGGTCCCACTAGAACCCTCCCTCAACTAACAAATGAAAGACACCCAACAATATCAAGAATGAGAACTGTAATCCCGGCCCCCTATGCCCTTCGATCCTATTGGCCAACCTCACCCATAACTAGATAGCAAAGTGTATGGTCTTTTGGAGTTCTCCGCCTTTCCGCTTCACGTACTGACTGAAGATGGTAGGTAGATGACGAGTTGCTATCACATGGCACTAACTGGTCTCGTCGAATCACGCTGGTCCATTTTAGTCTTTTGATTGCCCCTTAATTATTGCAATCAAGGCACACTCATTGGTTCACCTATGCAGACCTAACCTCTGTGAGCACAGGCGGATCATCTGCCACTCACAGAGGAATACTAAGAGTACCCTATGTCCTCGAAAGCCGCATGCTTCTTAACCCAGTCCATTGGAGCCTACAAGAATATCTAGATGGTCATGCGCTCCTCTTTGTGTCTTTTGACATCCCGATGATCTACCCCTTATGGTTATTCATCCTCTAATGTATGGACTGGTCCAAGCGCCTCAGTTTTATATGTCATTAGATCCTATGTCTAACCATTTGTTTACACACTTGCGCCACCTCGTGAGTTTTCACATTTAACTTGGTTATTCTCCTTCACATTGATTTCCTTTCTAAGTTTACCAAGTTACCCTCGCTTATTAATGTTTCATATGTGACTCATTACTTGTAAGTTTCATTAATAAGTTGTGTACCCCATTATCCATCCTAACTTATTTCTTATATAATCCTAACTTATTTCTTATGGAAGTTTTTCCTCATATCTATCTTCTTATTCAGTTATATTTCCATCTATTGATGTCCCACAATCCATTGTTGTTTGCTTAGTTTTCTTTATTAAGGCTTATTGTTTATTTTCTTAGCTAAGGCTTATTACTTATTTTTCTTAACTAAGGCTTATTACTTATTTCCCTTAACTAAGGTTTATTACTTAGTTCTCTTAACTAAGATTTACTACTTAGTTATCTTTATCGTTATTTACTTAGTTCTCTTAACTAAGGTTTTCTAATCATAGCTCTTGTTATTATCTACAGATTACTCATTATCGCTTTGTACTTTGTATTCAACTTATTTTATAATATTAGTTATCCCATTCTGTAGTCTTATTATCATCTTCCCTTGTCCCTAGAACAAGTCTACCTATTATACGACTTTCATATTTCCTCTATATGTTCATACTAGGTTGCTATCATTCCCCATTATGGCATTAATTAAGATTAACTTAACCTTTCCCAATTCTTTAACATGTTTACATAACCCCTACCCAATTCAACTGGTTCGTAACACCACTACAGATTTAATTGGATTAAGTATTCTATTTCATTACCATGTCCAATTATGGTTATAATGGGCTAGACCTCCCACATTAATCCTACAACGTATGGATGCTGGATATACCGGTCGGGTCCGGGCGGTCTTATTCCACAGTTGGGTTTAACCTCGTGCCTTAGCCCGATTCGTATTTACGTACTAAGACCTCCCACATTAGGTTCAATAATAGTAGCTTCTGGATATGTCGGTCGGGTCCGGGCAGACTTCCACCACTAATGTAACTTAACCTTGTGTCGTAAGTACAATTACAATTCCTAATTGTAATTACTAAACATTCCATTATTAATTAATTAATCAATCGAACCTTTCCCCATTTGAATTATGCCTAATTCACTATTCAAATTATAGACTTTTATGCCTCTTTTTAATTCACTTTTAATTATGCCCCATATCATAAATTAAGGCATATATATATATATATATATATATATATATATATATATATATATATATATTGCACCAACCCATACCCACATATATTTTCAAATTTATGCCTAGAATTCATGTTCACATACGTTTTAATTTATGTCCCAAATCACTATTTAGACATGTCCCATTTCATATCCAAATTATTTTTATACTTATAATAAATTTCAGATCTTTAAACATAATTTGGTCAATATACTCATACACTTACTCAAGCCATTCCTTGTACATAAATATGATTGTTTTTCATGTGAACTGTATAATACTCCGACTAATCCGATTACATGTTCAATATTATTCTATAAATCATGTAAACATTCAACTGGTTAAATAAACAAATTATTGATGTCATGACATGTTAACCATTCCCATAGTTTACTATATTCATGACATAAATTCGCAGATCAATTCATTTTTTACGTTTCATCTTGTTATAATCGCAATTTATAGTTAAACTTGCAATTTCACAGTTTACATATATATGGGAATGCTAAAAGATTGCTATAACATTATCAAAAAGTCACAGTTTAATTCCACTCATAGTGATTTTTGCTTTCCTAGGTCGGATTTAGATTAGCATCCGAAGTTCTTTCCTTTCTTACGGCGTAGATTTGTATATCCAAAATCCCTTTTTCTCTTTATCTTGAAATAAAAGAAAATCTAAATCTAATTCTTTTAATTTAAGAATAGATTTGGAAGAGAATGGGAAGAAAGTAGTTTTAAGATTTGGGGAAGAAGAAGCACAACTTTTGCGTAGTTTTGGGATTGTGAATTTTAGGGTTAGGTTTTAAGTTTTATTTATAGGTAGGCTAGAACAACTAGGGCCTTAGGATTAAAATAGAATTCATCTAAACCTTACACCTCGCTAAAGGAAAGAATGTTCTAGAGTAGGCTAATTGATTGCTCATTTTTTTCCTTTCATACACTTATGACGTTTCTTTTGTGCAATTAGATATATTGCATATCTTCCATTCTTTAATAAATTTATCTCTACAATTATTGCTTTCTCTCTATTCTAATTGCACGCCCATATTTCATATCCAATAAATTTTCCCTTTAATTTATTTATTGCAGCAACTTAATTATCACATACATTTTTTCGTACAACTAAATTTATTTAATGCATCATTCTTTATTCATATACAACCCTTTCCTTTTTTTCCGCATGTGATTTCTTTTCCATTAATGCATCCTTCGATTATTTTATATACAATAGGAATTTTATTAATTCTTTGTTGCATATTTCTAATGTTCTTATATTTTTCCATGCATTAAATTTATGATTATTTTGATTCATGCATCTACACATTTTTAATTGCATGCATTAAATTCTTAACCGTTATGTGTGTGTATATAAACATCTTTCTTATTTTCACGCAATTAAATTTATTTATTAATTGCTCATTACATTATGTATACAAAATTTGAATTGTACGCTCATTAACTCATTCAATTTCTTTTCTTCTTACTTCTAATTAGTACACTATATTGTAATATTTTCAATGCATTGCATATTAATCTCTTTCCTTCATACATTTAACTCTTTTGACATTTGTTTTCTTTCTATTTTGATTGCACATCCTTATTTTACAATCAATTTACTAATTCTTCTTTTTATTTATTTATTGATTTATTCTTGCATATGCACATAATTAATTACATGTGCTAATTCTCTTCTTAATCTTTTTGTTTAAATATTATTAACTTTTACATTAAAATATACATATGCACTATTACCTATTTGCTACTAAGAAAAATTATGGGGTGTTACACGCTAAATAACACTCCAGGTTCAAATTCAAATTCTAATTTTCAAATTCTGATTTTTCAATTCTATCCTCAATCCTCTCTATTTTTTTCCTTTCTTATTCTTCTTTGTTTTTAAAACTTAAATTTTATATATTTATATTCTTATACTTTGTATATTTATATAGTATAAAACCTTATAATGTTATAATTTTATAAATATATTTATAGAGTTTAAATTTATGTTTTCATATGTTTTACTACTATATAATATTAATTTACAACACTAGATTTTTACTCAAGAATTTTCAGAATTATTTTTATATCAAAAACACTTGAAAAATGCTTTAAAATTCAAAATACACCAGGGTATGTCGACATACCAAAAACACCATGTCGACATATAACTGTCACTTTTTACAATTTTGAAAGGAAGTTTCTTTTCACTATTTGAAATGATTCACAACCGTTGCAACCTTTCATACAGTATAAAAAGGTGTTAAAACCGAATTTTTAATCACCTCTTCTTCTCTAACTTCATCCTCTTTTTTTATATCATTTTTCTTTATTATTTTTATGATTTCTACACTTATACTCTGCCGAATTCAATTCCATTTTGATCAAACTTCTTCTCTCTACACTCTCTGCTCTCTACTCTCCGAATCAAGTGTTATTGAAGAGTTATAAGGATGTTTGTAATTGTTTGGTTTGAGTTAAGGTTCGAATCGGTAGTATCCCTTGGACCGTTAAATCAAGGAGGATAGAATCAGTGGTATCACTTGTAGCCGTTAAATCAAGGAGGTTGGAATCAGTGGTACCCCTCATAGCCAGGAAATCAAGGTGGTTGTAATTGAATTTGGATATAATAATAAAACTCTGCGCAATCTTACGTTGCGTGGGACTGGATGTAGGAGCAATCTGAACCAGTATAAAATCCGGTGTGTTCTTTCCTTTTCTGCATTTTTTTTTTGTTTATTTTTTATTTGTACTTGAATCTGTGTCTGTGATTGTGTTTGTGGTGATTGATTCATCACGTAGTTCACATAAGTTTTAGATTTTGTTAAATTCTCACAAACACCATTCACCCCCCTCTAGTGTTTGTTTTTCCTTAACGATCCATTTCGTATTCCCTAACAGGCTTGATTTGTTAACTACCTCCACTTGTCAATTAGTTTGTAGGTGAGCTATAATTGCGAAACTCTTCTGAATATGGTAATGCTTGCACAAATCCTAGAATTCTCTACTCTTAAACCATGTTCCATAGTCAGTAAAGATCTTCTGAGGCACACTGAACCTGGAAATGATATTTTTAGTGACGAAGTCAATAACTTTCTTAGTGGTAATTATGGCCAAAGGCTCCACTTCGGCCCGCTTCGTAAAATAGTCTACGACGACTATTGCATATTTAGCACCTGCTTTTGATATAAGCAGCACCCAAATCAATTTGAAGCCACATATTACGAATGGCCATGGGCTGACCATTTGTATGAGTTCGGACAATGGAGCCCTTGGGATCTTAGCAATCCTTTGGCATCTGTCATGTTTTTGAGCGTAGTCTGCAACATCCTTGTTCACTTCTGGCTAAAAATAACTGTATCAGAGTATCTTTTTGTTTAGAGTCTGACCGCTGACATAATCTCTACATTCTCCCCCGTGCACTTCTAACAGGATTCTTTTTGCATCTTCCCGAGTCACACACCATAGCAGAGGCATAGAAAATCTGCTTCTGTATAATTTCCCATCTTACACGATATATCTAGGAGCCTTTCTAAGTAGCTTTTTCCTTTCGATTTAACTTTGAGGAAGTGTTCCAACGATGAGATACTCCTTTATTGGGGTCATCCATGACTTTGGTTCTTTTGACATCTCTATAATATATTCAATTTCCATCTCGTCGATACTTGGATTACTGAGGATCTCTACTGGTAGTAGCCCCAGAAGTTGAGCATCCCCTAAACTAGCAGTCTTTGCAAGCGAATAAGCCTTCATGTTATCCTCTCTCAGGATGTGTGCAATAGTACAATGTTCAAAGTGGTTATGAAGTTCCCATTCTTTTGAAAAGTATGGGGTTAAATTTCCTCCTTTTTCTTTAAATTCTCTACGGACCTGACATACCACAAGTTGGGAGTCATTGGGTATTTGAAGAGTCTTGAGATTTAACTCTCTGTTTATTCTTTGTCCAACTATTAAAGCTTCATATTCTGCGTCGTTATTGGTGGCTGGGAATTCCAACCATAATGCATAGGAGACAGATCTCCCTTTGGGGTTTCCAAGAACATCCCTGCTCCCGAACAATACTCATTCATAGCTCCGTCCACATATAGTTTCATTGGGTCTTCACTTTTACTGTTTCCTCTTCGTCATTACCTTCCCATAAAGTGAATTCGGCGAGTGCTTGGTCATTGATCACTCTCCAAGGATAGTAGGTTATCTCGTATAGGCTTAATACGATGTTCCACTTTAGAAGACGCCCGAAGGTTTCTGGTCTAAATAGAACTTGCTTCAACGACTGATCCGTTAGTACCTTAATTGGATGAGCTTGGAAATAATGTCGTAATTTCCTGGATGTAATCAACTAGCAGTACTCGAGTTTCTCAAACTTCGGATGATTCTTTACCGCCCCAGCAAATCGTTTGCTGATGTAATACACTGGCCACCAGACTCGCGACTCTTCCCGTACTAAAGCTACGCTCAAAGCATGGGATAATAATGCCAAATAAACGAACAAATCCTCTCTTTCGCTAGGATTAGAAAGCATTGGTGAAGTCTCCATGTGTTATATTTGTTCCTCAAAGGATGCTTGATATTACGTCGACCATTCAAAAAATTTCTTTCCTTTTTTTCAAAGCATCGAAGAAGGGAATGCACCTATCGGTTGCCTTTGAAATGAACCTGCTTAGTGCTGCACTTTTCTCGCTGAGACTTTGGAGTTCCTTTTCATTTCGAGGAGCCTTGACTTCTCTCAAACCCGTTACTTGCGTAGGATTAGCCTCAATGCCTCTCGCACTTACCCCGAACCCTAGGAATTTTTCGGACAACGCACCGAACAAACATTTTAACAGGTATAACCTCATTCCATACTTCCTTAGGATTGCGAACATTTTTGTAATGTTATCCTTGTGACTATCTCCCTTTTTGATTTGACAAGCATGCCATCGATGTACATTTCCATGATCTTGCCAATTTGGGACTTGAACATCATATTAACTAGTCGCTTATACGTTATTCCAGCGTTCTTTCAATCGAACGGCATCACCTTGTAGCAATAAAACTAGTGTTTTCATGATCGGTTCGTGCATCATGATTTGATCATATTTTGAGTATGCATCCATAAAAGATAATAGCCCATGACTTGTTGTTCCATCTACTAGTTGGTCGATTCACAGTAATAGGAAATTATCTTTGGGACATGCTTTATTAAGATCTGAAACATCAATGCATAGTCGCCACATTTCATTCGCCTTCTTGACCAAGACTGGATTAGATAATCAGTCTGGATATTTCGACTCTTTGATGAACCCATTATCCATAAGATGAAGGACTTCTTCTTTCAGGGCCAACGATCTTTCCAAACCTTAAGTTCCCCACTTATGTTTCACCGTGGTATATCGAGGATCTATATTCAAAGCATGACTCGTCACCTTCGGAGAAATTCCACACATGTCTACGTAACTCCAAGCGAAAATGTCCAAATTGTCTTTAAGGAAAACAACTAACTCCTTTTGTACACTCATACCAGGCTGTGATCTAATATTTAACATTCGGGTCGGATCCTTTGGGTCTACTAAGATGTATATCGCCATTTATGCGGGTGCTGCTCTGTTATCTCTAGCACTTATATTTCAAGGATTATTAGCTTTCCGAGCGAGACTTTGCTCTCCAGTGTAGGGATTTCCCTTTAGTTGCTATATGATAGGTTCATGGATGCAGAGAGGTTCCTCCACATACATCTTATTCTCTTTTCTCTTGGCTTCTCATAATTCAGTTATATAGCACTTTCGGACAGCATTCAAATCTTCCCTAACTACTCCAATACTGTTTTTGGTTGGGAATTTCATCATGAGGCACCATAGTGCCAGGGCGATTTGGAAATCCATCAATGTTGGTCTGTCGACAAATGCATTATATGCTGACACATCGTAGACAACCACAAAAGTCTGAATTAGTACCACTTTCCTTTTGCTTTCTCCGAGCTCAATTAGATGATCGATTATCCTAATAGGTTGTTGCGGTTCGCCGGAGAAACCTTGGATTTCGGCTTGACAAGTTGACACATCAGTCATCGATAACTTCATTTAGTTGAACGACTTCCTGAAGAGAATATGAACGGATGCCCTACAATCAATGAGTACCCTTCTTACTATAGCCAGATCTCTGCCAATTGTTCCTACCATCAAATCAAGTGTAGGTGCCTTAATCCATATTGTGTCTCTAGCCCTGAACACTATATCATCGTTGATTTTCCTTTGCTACTTTGCTGGGGTTGTATCTTCCAAAACAAGCCAAGTTTCGCTAGTCGGAGCATATTTTAGGGCACTCGAGTACGTTTTCGTTTCTCCCCAACTCTTTTGTGCAGGTTGTAGTCCACCCGAAATAGTATGGATGACCAATTTTTCGTCATTCTGACTCCTATTCTGGTTGCTGGGTCCTGGTTTATTTGTGGGTATAGCCTGACCTTGAGTAGTTGGAGGTGGCTGGACTCCCTGAGGCTTCTTGACATACTACTGCAGCTTATTGTCCTTTATGAGCTCTTCTATCGAACTCTTCAGATGTCTGCATTCGTTAGTGTTATGGCCTGACTGATTATGAAATTGGCAGAATCTACCAGAATTTCTCTGAACCTCAGTAATCCATAAAGGAGGCGACATTGTATATCATTCCTGCTCGTCAATGGCCAAAAAAATATTTTTCATGTGTGTCGTTCAAAGGTGTGATGCCTTCAGGCTTGAAGTATCAAAGGCATTTTTCATCTTTTTTACCTTTAACTTTTCTATCGTTGGGCCTTTTCTGACATCCCCCTTTTTCGCTTCTTCTTGGTCGAACCCATCATCCTTGTGTCATTGCCAAGACAATTCTGCATGGGATTTAAAATATCCATAGAAATCGGATTTGCCTTTTCCCACCTTAGGAATTCATCGGCTTTCTTGTAGAATTTCTCTAGAGTACTAGGCTCTTTCACCTAAACCCCTTTACCGAACTAAGTCTCATAATCAATAGTTATTGGACTACAGTCACTAGCACCATCCTTGGTTCTAAGTTACCGGCTTCCGTCACTATAATATTGAGCCGATTTAAGAAGGTATTTAAGTGTTCCTTCAGCATTTGAACCATTCTCGATAAAGACATAATGTACTTTGCTTTCGAGGCATACAACCGGAATTGATGTTTGAGCTTTCGAGCGAATTCTTCAAATTTGCCTATTGAGTTTGGGGCAAGCTTAGTAAACCTCAACGATGCAACCCCTTCCAAATATACAGGGAAATATCGGCATTTCAATTCATCAGTGGCCTGAGCACCGTTCATATGATAGTCGTACTTTAATAGGAACAAGTAGGGATCCGTTATTCCATTATTGGTCGGTATCGTTCGTGGGACGAATTTCTTAGGATAACCAGCTTTTAGTATCTTGCTAATAAATGGAATTTTGCAAGGGGAAAAACTCCATTCCTCCTCTTCTTTCCTAGCATAACTTTCTTTCATGATTTGATTAATCATCTCTGAGATATATCCTCGTCATCGTTTCGCTCCGAGGGGCGGATACCAACTACCTTTCCGGGTGTATGACCAGGCAGAGGACCTCGATTAGTATGCTGGGATCCTGATCCTCTGACTCATGGGGGTGCTCCTTCGGTGGTGCTTAAGATTTTTCGAGAAGATGGTCTCACATGATTTTTTTTGCTTCTTGTTGTCATCTTCAACTTCTTCATTAACAACATTAGTGTTGTTATCTGGATTATCATTAGAGATTGATACCCTATCAAGATTATTGCCATCCTCTGCTTGTCGTTCAGGATTACCTCCCTTACTTATGTTTCTAGGAACAACATCACCTCTTTCCCTGCATTAGCACAGACCACATTAGCATCATGCAACTTGGAACCATTCTTCGAGTCACCTCTTCTTTGGTTTGAAGCTGAAGAATGTGCTCGCTCTTCTAAGTTGATCTCAACTCTATCAGTTCTTGGGTTGGGCCTAACATTCTGCATAGCATCCAACTTTTTCATCAACATCAGGCTTGCGCCCTCCAACCGTAGGTTTATTCCTTCTACCACACAATCAAGTTCTCTTTGGGTAACAACTTCTCTGGGGATTTGAGTTGCTCCAGGGTTGTCAATTGTGGAGGAAACCTGAGTATCACCAATTACCTATCTGGAAGCACCAACTGCCCCGGATTTTCTTTTACTTGTGTTCTCTCTAGGAAGAGCCATGATATCTACCAAACTTCGGCTTCTTAAAGCAAACTTCTCCGTAGATACCGTGTTGGCCCCATAGTTGGATGTATCACTTCCTAAAGTGGCCACCCTTCGTTTTCAGGAGGTGGACAACCATATCTATAGGTGTCACGACATCTAAACCTTCTCTGTCGCACCCATGCACGCACATCAACCCGTCGGAATGCGCTGCCCACACCGTCACCCATGTTTGGATCTCTTACAATCAGACCAGTAAGGGTGCCTGGACTCCAACCTAGTTCGGAGTACTCGTTTGATACCTATATATGGGTTACTAACTGAAACGGGTCCCACACACAAGATGAAACAAGCTACCCTCTACGCTTGCATCCCCACTAGGTTTTCCACGGGTTATGCCATACCAGAGTAAAAAGATTGCATAACCCCACAGATTAAGTTTGTGGCCATGTGCATATAAATATTACCCACCAACCTAAGATATACTTAACCCTTCCACTCTTTCATTCAAGTTGTCTTAACCCCTACTCAAGTTAACATATACAATCCCTATTGATTAAACTAGGTTAAGCATTCAAGTTTATTACCATATTCATTTACGGTTATAATGTATGAGACCTCCGACATTAAGCCTACAACTTGTGGATGTTGGATATGTCGGTTGGTTTCGGGTAGACTTCTTCCACAAACCGGTCTTAACCTCATGTCTTAGCACATCTCATGTTTATGCACTTAGACCCCTCACATTAGATTCACAACTTATGGTCGCTGGATGTGCTGGTTGTTTCCGGGCAGACTTCCACCACAAGTGTAATCTAACCTCGTGTCTAAGCGGGGTCACAATTTCAAATTACTATAATTCTGGTGTTTTCATTATTAACCAATTATTCCTATGTTATAGGTTTTCGTGCACCTTTCCCTAGTCATGTTCATAATGAACCATATGCCCCAAATTAAGGTCTTTAATCAAAGTTTAGTTTGTGCCTCCAAATCCACGTTCATGTATTTCATTCAATTTATGCCCAAATTTTGCAATACAAATTATGCCCTAATTTAACGTTTTCCCCTCATTCCCAAATTTAACACGTTCGCATATTTCAGCAGCATGCCTAGGCTCGAAAGTAGGCTGGCTATAAAGATAAAAGGGAAAAGAGGAAGGGAAGAGGACTGAAATGATCAAACTAACAAGATTAATATATAATGGCAGAAATAAGCATAAACATATAGTGACATAATGATAAGATAGGCATATAGGAACAAATTTAATGAACAAGTGACAATAGAACTACTTCTAACCTAATAGGGATATCATAAATAGGCATGATGAGATCTAAATAATAAATTAGATCAACTAACAATGGCAGATCTGACATAATAAATAGGTATAGGCTTAGATCTTGTTCATAGTCATGTCAGAATAACTTAAATACACAGGTTATAGAAAGATTCTGATATGAATCAAATAGTCACAGGCTTAGATCCAAGTTATAGTCATGTCAAGAATGACTTTTAATTATTTAGATCTAAAATTAACGTATACTCACCGTGATTAGATCTAAGAAATAGAAGAAAACAAAAGAAGAATTGCGGATGTTGAATCACAGATCTCTGAATTAGTATAACCCCTGTTGCAGAAGAAGAACAAGCTATTTTAGTCTGGGTAGAGGTAACATCTATTCCTCCATTGTTTTTGTGTGAAGAAACCAATGGGTATATGGTCCTATTTGTAGCCTAGAACCAACGAATCTAGACCAGAAATCAGTCCACATTCAGAAGCAGGAATATTCCCCAAATCTGGGGGGTGTCGACATGGGGGTTGACCCCCCTGTGTGGGTGTCGACATGGGTGTCAACACCCCATGATGGTGTCAACCCCTAGGTCGACACCAGAGCGGGAATTTTCCTGCCCAGGACTTCCGCGTGATCTTGAAATGTTTTGAATTCCTTGATTATTTTATTCATATGTATTCTTCTTATGCATATACAAACTTCAAACCTTAATAACTTCTTCATATGGTGTTCGTTTTACATAAACCAGGTGTCTATCTCAAGCAGAATTCCGAGGTGAACACAATGGCTCAGTCCGTTTCACTTAATTCTGAATATTTAATTAAGTATTCTTTAATTTACGATCTTTAATGTTGTTAAAATTATGGGGTGGTATATTCTCTCCTACTCAAAAAATTTCGTCCCTGAAATCTCTAAGTTGAGAAGAATATATATCGTAACACCCACATCCATCTACTCATCCACCAACACAGGTGTCCAATGTCCTTAAAAATTTCTATTGCTTATATGAACATATGCAAAGGTGTTTTTATGTCCAAATACTAATGCGAAAGATCAGGCAGTCTACTGATTCCGTTGACCTCCTTAATGCAATGTATGGTAGTGCCATGAATCCATCATGTATGCAAATAATCCTATTATAACATGTAAGTTCTATATGTGTTCACAATCATCCACCCAATTGCAACCTCCATATGATGATACATCCATTTCCGTCCATAAAAAGAAGAAAAATGCACATACATCCATATGTAGTATGGTAGTGATTGAGCTGATCTTGTGTCTAATGTTTGTGTACATGCATCCACGAGCAACTAGTAGCAAACATTTGCATCCGTTTGCATCTATCAAACATAACATGTCTCGAAAACATGTTTACTTTCATAGGATTCCTACCTAAAGGTTGAAGATTCGATCAATAGGATATACTTTAAATGATAGAAATAAGCATGAATACAAGCTTTGGAAAGGAAGTTAAGAACATACCCTCGAAAATGGAAGGGCACGAAATGTGAATATTGTCCTCTGTCTCCCAAGTAGCATCCTCTGGGTTATCTCCCCACTGAACTTTCATTAACTTGACTTCTTGGTTGCATAGCTTCTTAACTTCTGATCCGAGAATACGGGTAGGACCTCATCTAACTGTCGCCTCCCATTCCACCTCTACTTCCTCCAATATACTCGGCTCTACTACTTCTGCGGTATCATCCAAGCACTTCCACAATTGAGAAACGTGAAAAACATCATGAACACCAGATAGTCTTTCTGGTAGCTTTACTCTATAGGCCATTTGGCCAATCCTCTCTGTTATGGGAAATGGCCCTACAAAACTTGGTGCCAATTTCCCCACAGATCAAAAGTGAACCACATTCCTCAAAGGTGACACCATAATGAAATCATGTCTCCCACCTCAAACTTAATGTCAGTCCTTCTCTTGTCTGCGTATGACTTTTCCCTATCCCGAGCCGTCTTCATTCGCCGTTTAATGAGATCAATATTTTCAGATGTTTCTCTAACCATATCTGGTCTAAGTAGAATTCTTTCTGTAGACTCCCACCAACAAGTCGGTGGTCTACAGGGTTGTCCGTATAATGCTTCGAAGGGTGCCATGCCAATACTAGCTTGATAACTATTGTTGTAGGCGAACTCAACTAAAGGAAGATGCTCTTCCCAAGTCCCTCCGAAGTCTAGGATACACAGCCTTAAAAGTTCCTAAGGAACTCTGTTCACCCTTTCTGTCTGTCCATCATTCTGAGGTTGATAAGTTGTGCTTAAATACAACTATTTACCTAATGCTTCTTGCAAGCTCCTCCAAAATTCACTGGTGAAAATGGGGTCACGATCACTTAGGATACTGGAAGGTACTCCATGAAGATGGACTATCTCACGAATGTAAACTACTGCCATCCTCTTACTCTTAATTGGGATGAAATGAGCGCTCTTAGTAAGTATGCCTACTACAATCCAAATACTGATGTTGCCCTTTCTTAATCTTGGAAAACCATCCATGAAATCCATAGAGACGCTCTCCGACATCCATGGTGGAACCTTCAAAAGATGAAGTAAATCAGTAGGCTTCTTTGGTTCAGCCTTGACTTGTTGGCAAATCAAACATTAAGAAACAAACTCTGCCACATCCTTCTTCATCCCATCCTAAAAGAAAATCCTTTTCATGTCTCTATACATTTTATCACCGCCTGGATGAATAGTCATCTTAGAATGATGGGCTTATTCTAGGATTGTCTTTAACAAACTCCCAATTTGGCGAACACAAAGCTTGCCATCTCGTCGCAACCACCCTCTATCGTCTGTCGAATATCTACTAAGGTGAGTAGAAGTCTCCCCTTTACTGAGCCTATCCAAGATGTCTAAAATCAATGGATCCTTTCCCTGTGAAGTTCCTATCTGATCCATAAGAGTAGGTTGCACCTCTAGTGATGCAAATAAACCAGGCAAAAACTCAGTGGAGGGTCTAAAGTCAAAAGTTGATATGAACTCCAAGCTTTTCCTCTCCACAAACAGAGGACTTAAGGCCATCCTCTGCCTACTCAGTGCGTCTGCCACCACATTACCGTTGCCAATAGTATAAGCAATCTCGAAGTCATAAAATGCTAGGAACTCATCCACCTTTGTTTGCTTAAATTAAGATCTTTCCGTGAGAACAAGTACTTGAGAGATTTATGATCGGTATACAACTCGAACTTCTCTCCAACAAATAATGGCTCCAATTCCTAATCGCGAATACTATGGCAGCTAGCTCTAAATCATGGGTAGGTTAGTTCTTCTCATGAACTCTTAGCTGTCTATTCCCATAACATACTACCCTTCCCTTTTGCACCAGAACCGCACCAAGATCTGTACCACATGCATCACTGTATACTGTAAACATTTTCTTTCCATTGGGCAAAGTCAAGACTGGAGCTGTTGTCAGAGCCCTCTTCAATCGTTGGAAATCCACCTTACAATCTATATCCCACGAAAACGTCAAATTCTTCTTTGTTAGCCTGACAAGGGGATGATATCTTTGCAAAGTTCTTAATGAACTTCCCATAATAGCCTGCCAATCCCAGAAAACTTCTCACCTCTGTTGCATTCTTTGGGATCTGCCAATCTTGAACTGCAACTACCTTTTCGAGATCTACTGCTATCCCATCTTTAGAAACCATGCCCTAGAAATCTTACTTCTTTCCTCCAAAAATGACATTTGGAGAACTTTGCCTTAAGCTGATGCGCACAGAGAGTTTTCAAGACTTCTCTCAAATGTTGGGCATGCTCTTCCTTTCTCTTCGAGAAGATCAAGATATCATCAACAAAGACCACGACGAAGTTATTTATAAACTTCTGAAACACCCTGCTCATCAGATCTACAAAATAGGCGGGTGCATTCGTCAAACCATAAGGCATAACTAGACATTCAAAGAAACCACGCTGAGTCATAAAAGCGGTCTTGTCTATACTGTCCTCGACCACCCTCAACTGATGAAACCTCATGGCCAAGTCTAACCGAGAGAAAAACTGATGCACCAACTAGCTGGTCAAATAGATCATCTATCCTCGGGAGTGGATGCCTGTTCTTCTCAGTGAGTTTATTCAACTCCCTATAGTCCACACATAAGAGAAGCAAACCATCCGCCTTAGTTGGAATACCACCGTAGCACCCCATTCAGATATGCTTCGCCTAACAAACACTTTCTCAAGTAGCTCCCATACTTGCTTGCTAAGCTCCCTCCTTTCTCTTGGATCCATATGGCGCATAGGCAATGTAACTGGCTTTGCATATATGAAAATCGATCTCGTTCCACGAGGTTAATCCCTGAACCTCATCAAAAACATCAGAATACTCACGGACTACTGGTACAGATCATCGATAGATGCATCAAGTGACTCTAGGAAACTAAGCATGACAGACCCCTTTGGGTCACAAGAAATCTCGAGGGTCCTCCCATGACAAGTCAAAAGTCTAATGACCCTCCTTTCACAATCCAGAATGACACCATACATGGCTAGCCAATCCATCCCTAGAATCAAACCATAGCCCATAAAACTGAGCACATATGCGTCGCACTCAAATTCGACGCCTAACACAAATATTCTCAAACCCCGACAAATCATGGACAAATGAGCCGTATCACCAATGATGTTGGAGACAACAATGGGATCCACTACCATACTAATGTTAAGGTGTAGAAACTCAACCACAGAATCAGATATAAAAGAATGTGAATCGTCAGAATCAAAAAGAGTTCCAACTGGATGATTGAAAAGAGAAATCAAACCTTTAATGGAAATTTCCTACCTCGATCTGGAGCATGGGTCATGAGAGCATGCACCTGCCCTCTAGCGGCTCCTGCCCTTTGACCTTGTCCTTGCTTCTTCGGGCACTCCTTAGAAAAGTGTCCGACCTCTACACTACTGAAGCAAGCATTCTTCCTTATTTCGCAGTCCTTGATCAAATGACCCTCACGTCCACAATTGTGACATTTCCTCTTGTCCTTAACCTTGTTGTTCTTTCTGCCCTTCTTCTGTTGTTGTTGTCCATTCTTGAGCCACACTTTCTTGTTTTGTGTTTCTTCCACCTTAACTTCTTTCTTTTCAGCTTTATCTTCCTCATGCATCACAACCATATCAACGAGCCATTCAAAAGTTGCTCCCATCAGAATATGAGACATAGCTAACCCGTGGAGAGGTTCATTCAGTCCTTTAGCAAACCGTAAAGCTTTCTTATGCGGGGTGTCCACTAGCTCCAACCCGAGTCTTGCCAGTTGATTGAACTTTTTAACATACTCTTTGACAGTCATGCCTCCTTGCTTGAGTGCCAGAAACCTTTCCATTTGCATTCTTTTCTCAGCTTGAGAAAGAAACTTTATTTCGAACCTCTGGTAAAAATCATCTCATGTCTCCACTGGATGCTCTGCTTGCGTCACTTCCCACCAGAATGAAGCCTCATCTTTTAGCAGCCAAGCGATTAACTAGATCTTCCTACGATCGTCTACTTCAAAATTCCAAGCAAGTTCTCCGTCTCTTTGAGCCAATTCCTTGCCTCTATGAATATTTCGGTTCCTCGGAATGGCTTCCTACCCATAGCACAGAAATCGTTCTAGATCTTAGAGAAATTATCTGCCCGCGGAGGAGAAGGATAAGGAACAACGGATGCAGCTAGGGAAGGAATGTCTGCTTGACCACTGGCAGGCGTCGTGGCCTCTCTATACCGACAGAATCAACCTGGTATCGTAACACCCTCAGGAATATTAGGTTCCCCAAACATGTTGAATAGAAAAGGAAAAGGGATTCAAACAGAGAATCGAAAGATATTACATATGGATTTGGTGAATATGTTTTTCAAAATAAATTTTCTTTTGCAAATGCTTTCTTTAAAATATTTTCTAAAAATAATTTTCAAAATCTTTTATCTGATCTGGTAACCTTCAGCTCTGATACCAAGTGTGACACCCTACATCCGTTAATGTCACTCATTAAGAGAATGCATTAAGTTTTGTGAAGCATTATAGATAACAGAAACATTACAAGACAAATTTAAAATAGCAGCGACATTTATAACATTTATTTAGCAGAAAACTTCAAAGTTCAAACATGGTTCCATCATATGTCTGAAATGCATAAAACCCAGTACAATATTAAAACTTCTATCTTGTACTTAAAACATCAGAGTACAATAAAAAAAAGCTTAATCCCAAAAACAAAGCCATAGTATAGAGATATGAAACCAAGCCGTACATCTAAAACAACTCCAAGCAAGATGAAAGCAAAGTCCTGATCAAGCTTGAGTATTCCCTCTCTGAGAACCTGGACGGAACGGAAGAGAAAGAAGGGGAAACAAAATATGTCAGAGATGAAGTCTGGCGAGTTCGGTTACTTTTAGCATATAAATAAGTAAAGTGTCATGATAGGCATATAAAGTGGATAAGAGAAATAACATCTTAAAAGGTAGGTATGACAAGGTAAACAAGATAAACATGATATAGTATATTGCGCTTCTCTAGTACTTTCCCTTTCTCTCTGCACCAATACTAATATAACTGGAATGAGATGATCCCAACAACTATAAGATGGTACACTTAGGCATACTTCTAGTGAGAGGTTTAACCCATACAATCAACAGACAGCCCAACATACCAGAGTCATCCCTAAGGATAATAACGGGCTCCTAAACATACCGACGTCTAGATGTACCCTAATTACTACCCCAATCAATCAGCTCCCTACTCCGTAGATACTCTGTGCTGGCCCCACAGTAGGATGTATCACTTCCTAAAGTGGCAACCCTTCGTTTTCAAGATGTGCACAACCATATCTACTGGTATCACAACGTCTAAACCTCCTTTGTCTAACCCATGCATGCACAAGAACTCGTTAGTATGCGCCGCCCACACCATCCCCCAAGTTTCAATCTCTTACAATTAGTCTAGTAAGCATGCCCCGAAACCGACCTAGTTTGGAGTACTCGTTTGAAACCTATATATGGGTTACTGACTGATACGGGTCCCACACACAAGATGATGCAAGCTTCCCCCTATGCTTGCATCCCCACTAGGTTTTCCATCGGTTATGCCATACCAGAGTAAAAAGATTGCATAACCCCACAGGTTAAGTTTGTGGGCCTATACACATAAATATTACCCACCAACCCAAGATATACTTAACCCTCCCACCGTTTCATTCAAGTTTTCTTAACCCCTACTCAAGTTAACATATACAATCCCTATGGATTCAACTAGGTTAAGTATTTAGGTTTATTACCATATTCATTTATAGTTATAATGAACTAGACCTCCCACATTCAGCCTACAACTTGTGGATGCTGGATAAGTCAGTTGGTTCTGGGTAGAATTCTTTCACAAACAGGGATTAACCTCATGTCTTAACACTTATACACTTAGACCCCTCACATTAGATTCACACTTGTAGTCGCTGGATACGCCTGTTGGTTCCGGGCAAACTTCCACCACAAGTGCAATACAACCTCGTGTAACAACCCGAAAATCTGGGTCAGTTTAAAATTTTTATTTTGGCAATTTTAGCGAATTCTGAACATTTAAAATGAATTATTTTGAATAATATCGACGAAAAATTTATTTTGAATAGAATTCGAATGTATATATTATATACGTCGTCGTTAGAATAAAAATAATTATATATAATTATAAATAGAATTGAAAATGGCGCGGTAGTTCAATAATTCGATTTCAAACTTCAATTGAATGTACCGGGTGCAAAACAATCCGGATTTTAGTGAAACCAAAGATAATAGGATCTAATTGATGATATCTTTCCAACGAATCTGAAAAATCGAGATTTCATAGCGGGAATCAAAAGATATGTCCAGTTGAAAATTCTGAATAGTCGCTATGGAATTCAGGCACTTAAAAATAGCCATTTTGCAAACGACCTCGGATTTCAACGAAACCACTTTTGTTGGTTCCGTGATGTCAAATTATTGTTAGATTCCAAATTTCATAATTTTTCGAATCAATATGTGAGCGTGACAAAGGAAAACGCGTTTGACCAGTTTCAGTTGAATTTAATAGACTGGAAAATGACCATTTTTCCAACGGTCATAGAATTTGACGAAACTAGTTTTGTTAGGACCGTATCGTCAATACGAAGCTAGAAACTATTTTTTCTGGGATTTATAGAGTTAGTATGTGACCCCGGTAATATGAAATGTACGTTTAAAATCCAATATGGTGATTTAAATGTAAATTTGACGAAAACGGATTGAAACGATCGAATCAGCCTACGATACATATCCCATTGTGTTCGGAATGGGGGAAAACACGCTATGGACGATAGTCGGTGGGTTTGATTTCGAGTTAGAAATAAAATTCAACTTAAAAGAGAAAATAATAAAATAATAAATTATATAAAAAAACCTATACTCTCTCTTCCTTACTTCCCTCCCCCATTCAGTAAAACCTAAATCAGAAAAAAAAAACCGCCTCCCTCCAGAACATCGTCGAACCCCCCCTCTTCTCGACTTGAGCAGCCACAACCAGGAGCAGGCGCCCACCTCCGTCGAGCTCTGGCGTTCGCCCCCTCCATCTCTCCTCCTTCCTTCTTCTCCCTCCCCTCAATTCATTCGCGAGCCCCAATTTCCCTTACCCGAACCCTGTGCCACCACCGCACTCAATCGACAACCCCCTCCCCTGAGCAGTCGCGGCCACCGATGGCCCCAGACCACGCCACCGGCGAACTCAGCCCTTCCTCCTCAAGCCGCACTCCCTCCTCTCAGCAAACCCCCAGCGAAAGGTGATTTTAAATTTTCTTTTTTAAATCCAGTTTTAATTAGTTAAAATCAATTTTTTTAATCTTTACTATGTAAAGTTGATATCTTTATTACAGAATTTTTATATAGTTAAAGTTTGAATTTTTATATAGTTAAAGTTTGAATTTTTATATAGCTAAAAGTTTGAAATTTTATATAGCTAAAGTTTGAATTTTTAAATATACAAAGAAACGATTTTTCTTAGTTTGAAAATATGAAAACACTTTGATTTGAAAAGATTCTTATATATATAAAAAGAATAGAGTTTACAATGATAAGAAAAAAAAGATTTGATTTTTGAACTAAAAAAGATATGGCTTTTATTAAAGGAAAAACATAGATTTGTAAGTAGAAAAAGAAGATATTTTTAAATAAGAAAGGAAGCGTGGTAAAAATAGAATTTTTATCTATATAGTAGCGATGTAAAAATAGAATTTTTATCTATATAGTAGCGATGTAAAAATGGAATGTTCATCTATATAGTAGCGATGTAAAAATAGAAATTTTGATATAAAGAATAGTGATGTAAAAATAGAATTTTTATCTATATAGTAGCGGTGGAAAAATAGAATTTTTATCTACAAAGTAGCGATATAAAAATAGAATTTTTATTTACATAGTAGCGATGTAAAAAATAGAATTTTATCCGTATGGAGTAATTATAAAAATATGATTTTTATATACATGGCAAGAATATAAAAATGTGATTTTTATATATATAGTGAATATGGGCAACGAAAGTGACGAAAGGCGAGAACGACAAAGATTTCTATAAATGAAGTGTCGGGGAGTTGGGATAGCTATTGGTGAGAACTTCTCACTCTTCAATTTCTTTTTCTAGTTATATATATATAAATATATATACTAGGATGCAGACGGTGCTTAGCAGCACCCGACACCCGTCATCCACAGACCATGGATGGCTTGTTTGTTTGATTGATATGTTGTGAAAATTTGTTTGTGAAGTTGATGTGAAATAGATAATGAAATATATTCATGTGTTGAAATAAATTAATTATCGTTAAAAATATAATTTTTAACGTGAAAGTGAAATAATAAATATTTACAAACAAATCGGCCGATTTGTTTATATACACTGATTTGACTGATATTGATTGGGATGATAAATTTTACACATCACCCAACTGCACAAATAAAAATCTATTATTGTTGATTTGAAACCCCACACGGGTGTTGGGATGAAATTTGGCATACACTAATCCCAATTATTTAATTGCATGTTGATCGATTGGTCGACAGGCTGGGTAAGTGTTGATTATTTATATTTGATGCTTATGCAGTTGTGTGGTGCACCTTGGATGATGGTTGATTGTTTATCATTGCTATTATATGCATGTGGTGTATGGAATCCATATAATTAACATTATATGGTGATTGATTGGGCCTCATTCCAATCGGGAAAATAATGAATATTATAAAAGAAAATTCATGTGTTGAATATAAAAATAGTCGTGTGTTGAAAGAAATATAGATTCATGTGTTGAATGGAATATATATATATTCATTTGTTGAATAGAATAACGAATTTATTGAAATATATATAGCCGTGTTGATTAGAGATGCGTTATTTTGACGCGAACGATATTTATATCGATTTTATTCGTTTTATAATGAATATTGAAAAGTGATTTCAGAATTAATATTTTGAAATGAAATTCAAATTAAATTAGATTAAAATTTAAATTGAAATTTTATTGAATCAATTTGAAATGAATTCGATTCGAATTGAATAGAAAGTGAATTTGAATTCTAATTGAATAGAAATGAATTCAAATTGAATTAAATTGAAATTGAATAAAAAAAAACGAATTGAAATCGTTTTGAATGAAATTTAAAACGAACTGAAATTGAATTGAAATCAATTTGAATTGAATTCGAATTGAATTAAATAGAAGGTAAATTCAAATTGAATTAAATAGAAGGTAAATTCAAATTGAATTGAAACGAATTAGAGTTTGAGTTGAATTGAAATGAATTTGAATTCGAATTAAATAAAATTGAAATGAATTCGGATTGAATTGAAATCAAATCGATTTGAAAATTGAAGATGAAGTTGAAATTGTTTTTGAAACGAATTTAGAACTATTTATAAAATTTGTTTTAAAAAGGAAATCGACGAAATATATAATATATGTATATATATATATATATTATATATAATGGCCTGAATAGAACGCACCGCGCCGCGGCATTTCGTGAATTTCGACCAATGACTTCAAATTGACGTTGCGGGAGATCCGACCGTCGGATTCTCCGAAAACCGGAACCGTTGGGTTCGTATCCAAAAGAGCTTTCCAATGAATATTAGAAATTTGAAATCTAACGGTTGGATTTGGAATTATATCCAAATAATTTGGGAAAGGTCGCTGTAAGTGCAGTTCGATGGCCATTGATGGAAATCGACTGTACGGGCCTTGATAAAATTATTAAAAATATCTATAATTTGTGTAAAATCATAATATGTGAATTAGAAAGAACTGGGGTGAAAAATTCCATATTTGAAAGGATAAAAATAGATTTTTGTCGAAATGAACTAGTTTTGAACTAGAATTAAAATCAATTTATTTTTGAAATAAATAAATTGAATTTGAAAGTGATTTTAAAAATAATCAATATTCCCAATACGTGAATTGGACCGGAGTTGAATCGAAATTATCTTCGGAATATTTCGATATTGGATTTCGTGACTATACAGATATTGTTATGGGAATTTGAAAGATATATTTTATATCGTTATTTCCAATACGATGCTTGTTGGTTTCAGAATTTGATATTGAATATAAGCCGGTATATTTTCTATTCAGAGCCTTGTATTTAATATCAAATGTGATTTGGGTTTATCGTGAATCGTGTTTTATATGACATTGGTTCTTTAACCCAGTTAAAGGCAGGATGTTGATTTTTGAGAAGATTAAAACTAAGTGGAGTTTTAATGAATCTTTAATTAGATTGAAATATGAATTGATAATTTAAATTATCAAATCTGAAAAGTGATCGAGAATGGAGTATCACCAGTTTTGCTCCAAAGCGATAGTTAAATCTTTAATTAGATTTGAACGTGAAATGGTAATTAATTTTACCGATAACACCGTGGTGTTAGATATGGAGTATTACCAGTTTTGCTCCATGGGATGAATAGGTTGGGATTGGGAAATAAAATAAATAATTACTTCGGTGTGGTTCGCTAATCCCGACTAGTTTGAAATGATTTCCAAAGGAAGATTAAAGAATAAATTTAGAAGAATTTATCTTGGATAAAATTAACGGGAACCTTTCCCTAAGAATGTTATTTTGTGAATAAAAGAATATTGTGAACTGGAATGAGGCGTTTGTGTGTTTGTGTAACATTTGTTTATTATATACGTGGGTTATTCAGAAAGGCCGGGTTTAAACCCATTCTGAATAACCGATTCGACGAGATGTCGAAGATGAAGACGGTGGTTGAAGACCGGAAGTCTTCACATCGTTTGGGTGATTACTGATGATCTTGATTGGGCTGTACACCCAAGATGAGGGAAACAGTTAGGGATCGTCCAAACGTACTTGGAGATCGATGGATATGCGAGGAAAGTGCCTCCGATTTCGTTCAGACCCAGAACGAACTTGTAAATGGATTGTGTGTCTGACATTGGATTTTATTCTGTGTTGATTGATCTCTATTAAATATACATCTGTTTAGCGGTGGAGAATTTATTCTCTTGCTTAACGCCCTTCTCTGAGACGTACGAGCTCGGAGGTTGTATATCGATGGACATCAGTCGCATGGAGTGAATTGCCAGTGTGGCACGCGTAAGTGGCAATTGATCAAGGCTTCTGTTGAAAAGCAAATTCTTGTGGTTGATGATCAAAGCACGGCCCGTGTGGCGTAGCTTTGTGTATAGTGTGAATTCGCGAGCCTCACACCTCGGTATGAGTCAAAAACGATATAGTGACTGCAGGGAGAGCACGACGTTTCTTTCTAGCTAGGGTGGTGTCAGTGACCTTCCAGCCCTGACATTTATATACTTTTCACCTGTGTGGTTGTTGGATACGAGGCGCCTCGGATATAGGTCTGTAAGGACCGGGAAACGTGTGTTCAGGAATAACTAATCCTCAAAAGTAAGAGAGGACCGGCCCTGAAGATCCAAGGATCAGAGTGGGGTCCTGGGACATTTGCTAAAGTGTCTCGATCGGAGAGGAGCTTGCACCTTGCCTCGGCTCATGACGGAAATCCAATTTCCAATACGTGATATTACGGTTTTATTTGTAGAACCTAGTATGGCGACATAGTGGTATGGGTCATTAATGCCGCCTATGATTGATATTTATGATGTGAAATTGTTTTGACACTATACACTTATAGTAATATCAAAATAATGTGTTTTAAACGTATCAAGCATGCTTCGGCTGTTATAATGTAAAAACCCTATCCTACAGCTTGCGTTGCATTGTGTGATGGGACCTGGGTCTTATAACAGCTTCATTTTTCTTTATTTAGCATTGCGCTGTTTGTTTTATGCACTGGTATTCTTGGGAGGAAACCCGTTCCGTGTTATACGGCGTGGTCCCTTGATTTACCGAACTTTAAAAATAAAGATTAATACCTGTTTTTGTTCTCACACCAGTCACATGACTGACCTGGAGTTAATTGTTTTAACCTAAACTCTTGGTGCCCCTATTTTCCACACGGGCAGCTAGTAGTTTTGGTTTTGCAGATTTATATTCACAGGGTCCTGATTTACAGCTGGAACGATGCTCGGAAAGCTCTGTATCCATGCGTTACTTCTAGTTGTGTTTTTGTATTATTTTCCGCTGCGTCGTATTTAAATGTAATTTAAATCTCTGCTGTTTGTTGAATGTAATTTATTCATTTATACTCTGTATATTCTTGTATCTGATGGAATTGTTGTAATAACAATGAAATGTTCTTCCGTCTGCGTTCTATTTTGTCTTATCCTCAATTCTATCTGTGCTTTCCTTACCAGGGAAGTTCGGGTCGTCTCAGTTTGGTATCAGAGCTTTGGTTTACAGAGCTCGAGAACAAGACACATTAGAACCATACGAAAGAATTCATCAGATATTGGATTAGTAATATCCAATTAGAATGACTCGTTAGAGATAGGATCAGTAGTATCCTAGAACGAGTGTGAAGAGTATATTTTTCAAATGAAAACAATTTTGTTTTGAAAATTTAAATCGCTTTATACGTATTTGATTATTTATTTATTTTGAATTTGGACAATCGAGTATATAAAGATTTTGCGTATACGCGTCATGAACATATATTCGAAGTTTTAATATACTGGATAGATATAGAATCACACTCTAGTCGCCCGGAGATAATTCTAGTAATGCGGCCGCATTATCAGTATTTGTGTTCGTGTTTCGAAGGTGTGATTTCTATATAATTCCATTAGACTGGTGTGAGAACCAAAACTTATATAGATAGATACATTGTTGTGATTGGCACCAAAACATGATTTTCTGTATATTTATCAAAATTATGAATTTGAAACGTTAAACCACTAATTGATTGATGTTTGTGTTGTTTGTTTATTTGTTTGATAATTTTGAACCATTTAGCCTAATTGTGTCAAATATTGAATTGTATTGAAAATTGGTCGCATTTGCTTGCATATACATGTACTTACATTGAACAGGTCATAGCAAGGAGGCTAGAGCAGAAGAATAAAATTTATTTGCCCGACAAATAGGTACATATTTACTATAATTTACTGTTTTGTTTGGGTGATGATGATTTTATGAGTCGATTGGCTAGCCGCTTGGCTTTTTCTTTTTGAGATCAGAAGGCCTGTATGGCAATTTCGGGATTTACCCGTGGCTCCCGGTGCAGGGGAGGTTATGGCGAAATTTTTCGAAAATTCCGGGTGTTAGCCAAATTTTTGAAGAATTTGAAAATTCTCAGAAATTGAAAAGTTGGAGAACGGAAGCCAGATCGAACGTAGAGTTGATTAATCAAAGCACTTTCGACTTTGTTCCTTTTCGGGGACGAAAAGTTTTAAGTGGGGGAGATTGTAACAACCCGAAAATCTGGGCCAGTTTAAAATTTTTATTTTGGCAATTTTAGCGAATTTTGAACATTTAAAATGAATTATTTTAAACAATATCGACGAAAAATTTATTTTGAATAGAATTCGAACGTATATATTATATAAGTCGTCGTTAGAATGTAAATAATTATATATAATTATAAATAGAATTGAAAATGGCGCGGTAGTTCGATAATTCAATTTCAAACTTCAATTGAATGTACCAAGTGCAAAACAATCCGGATTTTAGTGAAACCAAAGATAATAGGATCTAATTGATGATATCTTTCCAACGAATCCGAAAAATCGAGATTTCATAGCGGGAATCAAAAGATATGTCCAATTGAAAATTCTGAATAGTCGCTATGGAATTCAGGCCCTTAAAAATAGCCATTTTGCAAACTACCTCGGATTTCAACGAAACCATTTTTGTTGGATCCGTGATGTCAAATTATTGTTAGATTCCAAATTTCATAATTTTTCGAATCAATATGTGAGCGTGGCAAAGGAAAACGCGTTTGACCAGTTTCAGTTGAATTTAAACGACTGGAAAATGGTCATTTTTCCAACGGTCATAGAATTTGACGAAACTAGTTTTGTTAGGACCGTATCGTCAATACGAAGCTAGAAAATACTTTTTCTGGGATTTATAGAGTTAGTATGTGACTCCGGTAATATGAAATGTACGTTTAAAATCCAATATAGTAATTTAAATGTAAATTTGACGAAAATGGATCGAAACGATCGAATCAGCCTACGATACATATCCCATTGTGTTCGGAATGGGGGTAAAACGCTATGGACGATAGTCGGTGGGTTTGATTTCCAGTTAGAAATAAAAGTCAACTTAAAAGAGAAAATAATAAAATAATAAATTATATAAAAAAAACCTATACTCTCTCTTCCTTACTTCCCTCCCCCATTCAATAAAACCTAAATCGAAAATAAAAAAATAAAAAAACCCGCCTCCGTCCAGAACATCGTTGAACCCCCCCTCTTCGCGACTTGCGCCGCCGCAACCAGGAGCAGGCGCCCACCTCCGTCGAGCTCTGGCGATTGCCCCCTCCATCTCTCCTCCTTCCTTCTTCTCCCTCCTCTCAATTCATTCGCGAGCCCCAATTTCCCTTACCCGAACCCTGTGCCACCACCGCACCCAATCGACAACCCCCTCCCCTGAGCAGTTGCGGCCACCGATGGCCCCACCCCGACCACGCCTCCGGCGAACTCAGCCCTTCCTCCTCAAGCCGCACCCCCTCCTCTCAGCAAACCCCCAGCGAAAGGTGATTTTAAATTTTCTTTTTTAAATTTAGTTTTAATTAGTTAAAAACAATTTTTTTAAGCTTTACTATGTAAAGTTGATATCTTTATTATAGAATTTTTATATAGTTAAAGTTTGAATTTTTATATAGTTAAAGTTTGAATTTTTATATAGCTTAAAGTTTGAATTTTTATATAGCTAACGTTTGAATTTTTAAATATACAAAGAAACGATTTTTCTTAGTTTGAAAATATGAAAACACTTTGATTTGAAAAGATTCTTATATATATAAAAAGAATAGAGTTTATAATGATAAGGAAAAAAAAAGATTCGATTTTTGAACTAAAAAAGATATGGCTTTTATTAAAGGAAAAACATAGATTTGTAAGTAGGAAAAGAAGATATTTTTAAATAAGAAAGGAAGCGTGGTAAAAATAGAATTTTTATCTATATAGTAGCGATGTAAAAATAGAATTTTTATCTATATAGTAGCGATGTAAAAATGGAATTTTTATCTCTATAGTAGCAATGTAAAAATAGAAATTTTTATATAAAGAATAGTAATGTAAAAATAGAATTTTTATCTATATAGTAGCGGTGGAAAAATAGAATTTTTATCTACATAGTAGCGATATAAAAATAGAATTTTTATTTACATAGTAGCGATGTAAAAAATAGAATTTTTATCCGTATGGAGTAATTATAAAAATATGATTTTTATATACATGGCAAGAATATAAAAATGTGATTTTTATATATGTAGTGAATACGGGCAACGAAAGTGACAAAAGGCGAGAACGACAAAGATTTCTATAAATGAAGTGTCGAGGAGTTGGGATAGCTATTGGTGAGAACTTCTCACTCTTCAATTTCTTTTTCTAGTTATATATATATATATATATACTAGGATGCAGACGGTGCTTAGCAGCACCCGACACCCATCATCCACAGACCATGGATGACTTGTTTGTTTGATTGATATGTTGTGAAAATTTGTTTGTGAAGTTGATATGAAATAGATAATGAAATATATTCATGTGCTGAAATAAATTAATTATCGTTAAAAATATAATTTTTAACGTGAAAGTGAAATAATAAATATTTATAAACAAATCGACCGATTTGTTTATATACACTGATTTGACTGATATTGATTGGGATGATAAATTTTACACATCACCCAGCTGTACAAATACAAATCTGTGTTTGTTGATTTGAAACCCTACACGGGTGTTGGGATGAAATTTGGCATACACTAATCCCAATTATTTTATTGCATGTTGATCGATTGGTCGACAGGCTGGGTAAGCGTTGATTATTTATATTTGATGCTTATGCAGTTGTGTGGTGCACCTTGGATGATGGTTGATTGTTTATCATTGCTATTATATGCATGTGGTGTATGGAATCCATATAATTAACATTATATGGTGATTGATTGGGCCTCATTCCAATCGGGAAAATAATGAATATTATAAAAGAAAATTCATGTGTTGAATACAAAAATAGTCGTGTGTTGAAAGAAATATAGATTCATGTGTTGAATGGAATATATATATTCATTTGTTGAATAGAATAACGAATTTATTGAAATATATATAGCTGTGTTGATTAGAGATGCGTTATTTTGACGCGAACGATATTTATATCGATTTTATTCGTTTTATAATGAATATTGAAAAGTGATTTCAAAACTAATATTTTGAAATGAAATTCAAATTAAATTAGATTAAAATTCAAATTGAAATTTTATTGAATCAACTTGAAATGAATTCGAATCGAATAGAAAATGAATTCGATTCGAATTGAATAGAAAGTGAATTTGAATTCGAATTGAATCGAAATGAATTCAAATTGAATTTAATTGAAATTGAATAAAAAAAAACGAATTGAAATCGTTTTGAATGAAATTTAAAACGAACTGAAATTGAATTGAAATCAATTCGAATTGAATTCGAATTGAATTAAATAGAAGGTAAATTCAAATTGAATTGAATTGAAACGAATTAGAGTTTGAATTGAATTGAAACGAATTTGAATTCGAATTAAATAAAATTGAAATGAATTCGAATTGAATTGAAATCAAATCGATTTGAAAATTGAAGATGAAGTTGAAATTGTTTTTGAAACGAATTTAGAGCTATTTATAAAATTCGTTTTAAAAAGGAAATCGACGAAATATATATAATATATATATAATGGCCTGAATAGAACGCGTCGCGCCGCGGCAGTTCGTGAATTTCGACCATTGACTTCAAATTGACGTTGCGGGAGATCTGACCGTCGGATTCTCCTAAAACCGGAACCGTTGGGTTCGTATCGAAAAGAGCTTTCCAATGAATATTAGAAATTTGAAATCTAACGGTTGGATTTGGAATTATATCCAAATCAAATTTGGAAAAGGTCGCTGTAAGTGCAGTTCGATGGCCATTGATGGAAATCGACTGTACGGGCCTTGATAAAATTATTAAAAATATCTATAATTTGTGTAAAATCATAATATGTGAATTGGAAAGAACTGGGGTGAAAAATTCCATATTTGAAAGGATAAAAATAGATTTTTGTCGAAATGAACTAGTTTTAAACTAGAATTAAAATCAATTTATTTTTGAAATAAATAAATTGAATTTGAAAGTGATTTTAAAAATAATCAATATTCCCAATACGTGAATTGGACCGGAGTTGAATCAAAATTATCTTCGGAATATTTCGATATTGGATTTCGTGACTATACAGATATTGTTATGGGAATTTGAAAGATATATTTTGTATCGTTATTTCCAATACGATGTTTGTTGGTTTCAGAATTTGATATTGAATATAAGCCGGTATATTTTCTATTCAGAGCCTTGTATTTAATATCAAATTTGATTTGGGTTTATCGTGAATCGTGTTTTATATGACGTTGGTTCTTTAACCCAGTTAAAGGCAGGATGTTGATTTTTGAGAAGATTAAAACTAAGTGGAGTTTTAATGAATCTTTAATTAGATTGAAATATGAATTGATAATTTAAATTATCAAATCTGAAAAGTGATCGAGAATGGAGTATCACCAGTTTTGCTCCAAAGCGATAGTTAAATCTTTAATTTGATTTGAACGTGAAATGGTAATTAATTTTACCGATAACACCGTGGTGTTAGATATGGAGTATTACCAGTTTTGCTCCATGGGATGAATAGGTTGGGATTGGGAAATAAAATAAATAATTACTTCGGTGTGGTTCGCTAATCCCGACTAGTTTGAAATGATTTCCAAAGGAAGATTAAAGAATAAATTTAGAAGAATTTATCTTGGATAAAATTAATGGGAACCTTTCCCTAAGAATGTTATTTTGTGAATAAAAGAATATACTGAATTGGAATGAGGCGTTTGTGTAACATTTGTTTATTATATACATGGGTTATTCAGAAAGGTCGGGTTTAAACCCATTCTGAATAACCGATTCAACGAGATGTCGAAGATGAAGACAGTGGTTGAAGACCGGAAGTCTTCACATCGTTTGGGTGATTACTGATGATCTTGATTGGGTTGTACACCCAAGATGAGGGAAACAGTTAGTGATCGTCCAGACGTACTTGGAGATCGATGTATATGCGAGGAAAGTGCCTCCGGTTTCGTTCAGACCCAGAACGAACTTGTAAATGGATTGTGTGTCTGACATTGGATTTTATTCTTTGTTGATTGATCTCTATTAAATATACATCTGTTTAGCGGCGAAGAATTTATTCTCTTGCTTAACGCCCTTCTCTGAGACGTACGAGTTCAGAGGTTGTATATCGATGGACATCAGTCGCATGGAGTGAATTGCCAGTGTGGCACGCGTAAGTGGCAATTGATCAAGGCTTCTGTTGAAAAGCAAAGTCTTGTGGTTGATGATCAAAGCACGGCCTGTGTGGCGTAGCTTTGTGTATAGCGTGAATTCGCGAGCCTCACACCTCGGTATGAGTCAAAAACGGGATAGTGACTGCAGGGAGAGCACGACGTTTCTTTCTAGCTAGGGTGGTGTCAGTGACCTACCAGCCCTGACATTTATATACTTTTCACCTGTGTGGTTGTTGGATACGAGGTGCCTCGGATATAGGTCTGTAAGGACCGGGAAACGTGTGTTCAGGAATAACTAATCCTCAAAAGTAAGAGAGGACCGGCCCTGAAAATCCAAGGATCAGAGTGGGGTCCTGGGACATTTGCTAGAGTGTCTCGAATCGGAGAGGAGCTTGCCCCTTGCCTCGGCTCATGACGGAAATCCAATTTCCAATATGTGATATTACGGTTTTATTTGTAGAACCTAGTATGGCGACATAGTGGTATGAGTCATTAATGCCGCCTATGATTGATATTTATGATGTGAAATTGTTTTGACACTATACACTTATAGTAATATCAAAATAATGTGTTTTAAACTTATCAAGCATGCTTTGGCTGTTATAAGGTAAAAACCCTATCCTGCAGCTTGCGTTGCATTGTGTGATGGGACCTGGGTCTTATAACAGCTTCATTTTTCTTTATTTAGCATTGCGCTGTTTGTTTTATACACTGGTATTCTTGGGAGGAAACCCGTTCCGTGTTATACGGCGTGGTCCCTTGATTTACCGAACTTTAAAAATAAAGATTAATACCTGTTTTTGTTCTCACACCAGTCACATGACTGACCTGGAGTTTATTGTTTTAACCTAAACTCCGGGTGCCCCTATTTTCCACATGGGCAGCTAGTAGTTTTGGTTTTGCAGATTTATATTCACAGGGTCCTGATTTACAGCTGGAACGATGCTCGGAAAGCTCTGTATCCGTGCGTTACTTCTAGTTGTGTTTTTGTATTATTTTCCGCTGCGATGTATTTAAATGTAATTTAAATCTCTGATGTTTGTTGAATGTAATTTATTCATTTATACTCTGTATATTCTTGTATCTGATGGAATTGTTGTAATAACAATGAAATGTTCTTCCGTCTGCGTTCTATTTTGTCTTGTCCTCAATTCTATCCGTGCTTTCCTTACCGGGGAAGTTCGGGTCATCTCACCTCGTGTCTGAGCGCGGTTAGAGTTTCCAATTACTATAATTCTAGTGTTTTCATTATTAACCAATTATTCCTATGTCATTATTGGTTTTCATACCCCTTTCCTAAGTCAAGTTCATAATGAACCTTATGTCCCAAATTAAGGTCTTTAATCAAAGTTTTGGTTTATGCCCCAAATCCACGTTCATGTATTTTATTCAATTTATGGCCAAATTTTCCAATACAAATTATGCTCCAATTCAACGTTATCCCCTCGTTCCCAATTTAACGCGTTCGCATATTTCAGCGGCATGCTTAGGCTCGAAGTTAGCCTGGCTATAAAAATAAAAGGGAAAATATGAAGGGAAGGGGACTGAAATGATCATACTAACAAGATTAATATATAATGGCAGAAATAGGCATAAACATATAGTGGCATAATGACAAGATAGGCATATAGGAACAAATTTGATGAACATCTGACAACAGAACTGATTCTAACCTAATAGGGGTATCATAAAAAGGCATGATGAGATCTAAGTAATAAATTAGATCAACTAATAATGGCAGATCTGACATGATAAATAGTTATATGCTTATATCTAGTTCATAGTCATGTCAGAATAACTTAAATACACAAGTTATAGCAGATCTGATATGATTCAAACAGTCACAGGCTTAGATCCAAGTTATAGTCATGTCAAGATTAACCTTTAATTATTTAGATCTAAAATTAACGTTGAATTACCGTGATTAGATCTAAGAAATAGAAGAAAATAAAAGAAGAATTGCAGATGTTGAATCTCAGGTCTATGAATTAGTCTAACCCCCATTGCAGAAGAAGAACAAGCTATTTTAGTCTAGGCAGAGGCAACGTCTAGACCTCCATTGTTTTTGAGTGAAGAAAACAATGGGTATAGGTTCCTATTTATAGCCTATAACCAATGAATCTAGACCAGAAATAAGTCCACATTCAGAAGCAGGAATCTGCCACCGATCTGGGGGGTGTCGACATAGGGGTCGACCCCTCTGTGTGGGTGTTGACATGGGTGTCGACACCCCTATGATGGTTTCGACCCCTAGGTCGACACCCAGAGCGGAAATTTTCCTGCCCAAGTCTTCCACGTGATTTTGGAATGTTTTGAATTCCTGGACATGTTTTATTCATATATATATATACTTCTTACGCATAAACAAATTTCAAACCTTAATAACTTCATCATACGGAGTCAGTTTTACGCAAACCAAGTGTCTATCTCAAGCAGAATTCCAGGAAAAACACAATGGCGCAGTCTGTTTCACTTAATTCTAAATATTTAATTAAGTATTCTTTAATTTACCATCTTTAATGTTATTAAAATTACGGGGTGTTATAGGTCACATGGCTTTGATGTATACACTATCTCTTACTTTTGGGGGTTCTTCGGCGTTGGTTACACAAGGTTTGATGCCATCACGAGGCTTGCTTCCTCCTACTTTGATGCACTGTCTTGATTCAATGAACATTGTGTCAAGGTTGGACAAAATGGCTTGAAATCAGGGGAGAAACTTTCTCGAGAATTATGCACAAGATGGAGTGAGCTTGGTAGTTCCCAGTCTAACACACATCATTTGGTGCCGACCCATCATGGGTAGGTGCCAACCCATGTACATAGCCTTTTGGCTACGAAATTTTCTCAGTTGCTTTCAATTCTTTCTTGTGATCTTTTTGGGAAGGTTTCATCTGATTATGTCATCTAATGTTTCTTAATCTCCTTAGTCGATTCTTGTGTGAGTATCTATCATGGCCAAACCTTGGTTAACAACATGGACAATGATTCCTTAATTAATTTCAAATCGTTCATTTTTACTATATTAGTTTAATTACACACAACTAGGTGCAAGCATCTACTCTATTCCAAATTTTTTTACAACTTATTTTGTCCGCCCACCATAGTTTATGTCAAAACAATTGTTAAAATCATTGTCAAAAGAATAGAGATTTTCAAAATTTTCCTTACCAAAAATTTTCGTTTTTTAAAACAAAATTTTTCGTTTTTTGACAAAATACAATCTTTTTATGTTTTACTATTTAATGCTTCATACTTTAAAATTAGCGAGCTATACATGCTCTTTAATGTACACATTTTTCTGAAAGAATTGAATTTTGACATAAATTTCATAAGGAACACCATTTCCAAAATCTACGATATTTTCTCCAAAACCCAATATGTACCTTTCATATTTTTTTTCAGATGTCAAAAATTACTTCTTTCTTTTATTTCAAAAAAAATTTCTACACAATTTATCTAGTACATACTTTAACAATTGCAAACTTTTAAGGTCAAAACTTGGAAAACGAACTAAATTATCACCCAAAAGCTGTCAAAAATTTAAGTTCTTAAAAGTTAACATTAAGTCAAGATTCGAAGTGGGTTTCTAACTTATTTAGACCTCCCTTAATATTCCCACAAATTCATTTTTCTCAAATATATGTATATATATATATTACCTATACGTTTTACTCTTTCTCTATCTGATGGCTCAACTACTAAACCCAATAACCCAAAATCCTAACATTTCAGAAACTAACGTATTGGATCCTTCTTTCTTTATTACAAAACACGTACACTTTTCACCCAAACCTCATAAGGATCTCTTATTCTCAAATTTCCACATCTATTCCTTTAGTGTACATAACTGATATCCCAACTCTTTCCATATGTCGCTCTTCCTATTTAGTGGGTTCCTTTATGGATCCAGGTGTATATATAATATATTTATATTTCTTAAAAATACAAATACGTTCACTCACTATCTATATAAGAATCCTAAACATAAGCTCTGATACCAGATGTAACAACCCAAATTTCAACAGACCAATTTTTTTTCAAACTTCCCAATCTATCGAAGCTTGAGTCGGCTTGTCTGGTATCCTACAGAAAAGACAGAGATAATAAATATATCAAAGAAAAGTAAGCATCTCACAATGAAATGAATCAGTTATAAAATAATCAAATATAGCCTTACCGAAGTAATAATACCGCCTAACTAGTATCCAAAGATATCCTATCTCTGCCACCAACCTAAGCTGCGAGTGTGTTATGAGGAAGGGGTCAGAACACAAAAGTTCTGGTGACTGGAAGAAGTATACATTCTGAAATAACCCTACATTTACAGTTCAGTTATGTTTTCTTATTTATGTTGTTTGGGTTAATAGCACTCAAGGCTCTAAACTCACGTCGTACCCATCTAATTCGTTGTGGATTAACCTAACATAGTATACATGTAGCTACCCCTAATATATCAAGGTACTTCCCATGGTACCCTCCTCGCACGGTCTCCACCGTCATGCGACGGAAGCATATTCTACACCGAACGATGTATGGAAATCCAAATCATAATTCCACATTACCGCATAGAACCATTATCGCTATTCCATGCAAGCGTACGAAGTAACGCCCTAACATCTACGATACACCACCCGGTGCGTGTAACTAGACCCTCATATGTATGTACTGTGTACTGTACGTCGAGTACCGTAATATGGTTGCATCCAATACACAGAACTCGATTGGGAGCTTTTCATATCTGTATAGGTTCGCTTAAAGGACCTATATTACATATATCGAAGTATGGTCTGCTTTTTCACGGTGATGGTCCCACTAAGGCCCTCCCTCAACTAGTGAAAGACTACATCAAGAGCTTGACGTGCCCCTAGCAAACAATTTATCATTCAATTTTGCATGTCCCTCAACTAGCATCGCCATAGTGGAAGATTGATGGTCACTCGGTTTAGCTCTAGTCTATCTGCATCCTAGTGACTACTGATGATAGGTACCCGACGATTACTATCCTTAATTTTGTCTTGAATAACTTCTCCCGAGGCCAATCGATGAATTATCCAATGCTATCCACCACAGCCTTCTGACTGCCAACTCTACCATTGCAGCCAAGGTATACCCATTGGGTGGTATCGTGCAGACCCCCACATCTGCGAGTACATCCTTAGCGTGTACTGCTACAGAGGACCACCACGGAGTACCTTACCGCGTCCCTTGAAAGCTGCGATCTTCCGTCCTGTCACACCAAGCAATCAAGTAGAATAATCAAAGGGACATGCTCCGCTCGTGCCTCCAGATAACACGATGATCTACCCCCGTTTGGTTCTTCACCTTCGTACGGACGGACTGGTCCAAGCGTGCCATGCAAACATATTATTAGACCATATGTCTAATCATTTAATTGCACACTTAATTTAAGAATAGCAATCTAGAACTTTTTACCTCAGATTGTAATTAACGGAAGTAATCTACAACCCCTTTTATTACCATGTCATTTACTATCCAATCACATGTTTACAAATTCAATACATGTTTAACTTAATGTACACTCAAGTATAGCCTTCCCCAATTCTCATGCTTTCATATGATATGTCTACTTAATAATTAAGTACACTTAATTCATTTCGTAAGTCTACTTTATTCTTTGTTCTATAATCACAACCTTGTTTTAGAATATCATCACAATCTATTGCTGTTACTTATTAACTTAGTTCTCCTACCTAAGGTTTATTAAAAGGTTCTATTTCCATTTATTATAACCCACGTAATAATTTTACTTGTCCCTAGGACAAGATTACATATTATAATACATCCTAATTCAAATAATTAATTATGATAAGTTATATTCCGTGTTCATCACATTTTCCCTTGGTTCTTTAACATTAACCACACTTTTACTTTTGTAACATCCATTTATTTACCATCTTGTATATTCTCATTATTTTAGGAAAACATATCACACACCTCATGTGACACCCCACGTCCGTTAATGTCACCCGTAAGAGAATGCATTAAGTTTCGTGAGGCGCAATAGGTAAACAGTGCAGAAAATATACAAGATAGATATAAAATAAGCAGTGGAAAATTTCAACTTCATTATTAGAAATAAAATGTTGTCTCAACTAGGTTCAACAAAACCGGTTACATCAAATCTGTCTCATAAAAACAACTCATAAAACAAACATCAGAGTGCATAAAATCATATCCCTCGCCACAATCCATAATAGAATATTGAGAAAGTAGCAAACGGTAAATCTCAAGAAATCCAAGTCCAAGCTATAAGAGAAAGTCCTGGTCACTGTTGAGTGCTTCCACTCTGAGGATATGGAGGTAGAAAAGAAATAAAGGAGCGAAATAAAAAGATACATAAATACTGGCAAGTTCCAGTTGTTTACATATGTGCATATAATAGAAATTCTAAGACAGGTAAATAAGGCTGGTTGAGAGAGGTATACTTTCATATAAGGTAATAGCTAAAGCATAAAGTAAACAGAACAACAGGATAGAAAGGTATAATAGGAATAAACTATGATCGACTAATGCTTCACAATTATATCTTAAACATGTATGTCTGCACCACTACTGGTATGACAAGATTAATAGGACAAGGTGTTTAACCTAACTACGTAACTACATGACTAACAGCAGAATTAATAGAAGGATTAACAACAGGATTAGGTGTACCTAATTACATAACAGGATTAAGTCTTACCCTAATTACATAACGACATGATTAGATGTACCCCAATTACTACCCATGCGATTGGCTCCCTACTACGTAAATACCTCATGTCAGCCCCGAAAGTACGGCGTATCACTCCTTAGCACAACAACTATATGACACAGACCTGTTTATTGGTGTTACAACGGCTTAATTTCCCCAATCGAACTCATGCACGCTCATGGCTCTGGCGAAATGGTCCCGTACCCACCTTCCCCATGTGAACCTTTTACTATACAGTTTAATAAATTGTGCCCAAGCCCCTACCCAGTGCGAGGCCCCCTCTAACAAAATACCAACAGGGATACTGACTGATATGGGTTCCAAACAGTAGGTTGACACAAGCCAAACCCCCTAAGCTTGTGCCCCAAAACTAGGATTTAAGAGTCCCCAAAACTTGATATAACAACAAGAACGAGAGATCTCTTAGCTTATTAATACTCGTGTTTAACCTGACAGGTTTAGGATTACTAATAAGCGTGGTTGTAATATTTCATGTCATTATGTGTGCACAACCCTTCCCCAAAACACCTGCCTAGATGTACATAGTTTCTACAACATTTCAGTTTATTAGCCTAAATCTGGTACTTACAATATTCTACATGTTATTTACTTAATGTTTGTACTAAGTCAAACCTAACATGTCCAGTTCATATGCATACTATTCATCAACAATGTTCCCAAATTACAACATCTACAGGTTTATACATATTAATCATTTCCATCAATTGACAGCAAGTATATACACATTATCCCTTTTTATCAGTTTACAGCAAGTCTAAACATGTGTATATTATCCCTTTACCCAAATTATAATTAATCAGTACCAATGTAATAACATGCTTAAATTCCTCTTTTTAATGCCTAAATTCCTCTTTTTTATATCATTCATTATTGCCCTAAATATACGCGCACTCAAAATCGGGTATAGCCTAGGCTTCTAGAGGCCTAGGCTTCTAGAGGCCTAGGCTTAGCCTAAAATAAAAAGGCCAAACAAAGGAAGAGGAATAAAATCAAATCACATCTGGAATGAAAGAAATGATAAAATACACAATCAGATAAGGAGAGACAAGTTTCAACGATGGGAGTTTCTTCAGATTGACATTAAATACATGATGTGGAAAGCTCAGATCAGTTTGAATTGGAGCAGCCGAACTACAAATATCATAGAGAAGTGGGGTATTAGCCTACTTGATGGAGGTTAAGGACTGCTCTCGTCGGTGTTGGAACTGGAAGATTGAGAAAGCTTCGCCGGTCACCATTTTTTTGGTAATTTTAGTTCCAATTTCTTGTTCTTTGTTTTGGGGATAAATCTTTATGGCATGATGAAGTTGGGAGTTGTTGTATTAAATGAGAAAGTGTGATGTTGTAGCTTGTTTGTTGACAATTTATTTGGACACGTGGAGGTTGCCAGCGTCTTTTTATTACCTATGTTGTTTTTGTATGATATAATCGGTTCATGCCAAGTGATATGTTTTATTCATGTAATGGGTAGTGGCAACAAGGTGATCAACGTTTTCTTGCCTACTGTACTTTTTATTGATGAGTTGTCAATAAAGCGCCGCACTCATTTTTCCTATCTAGTACCGACGATGGGTATTAGAATAGGTTTTTAACGAGGCGGTTTACCCATTTTCAAAAAAAAAACTCAAATCAAATTGGCAAGATTGGAAATAAACATAAAACATAGAAACAAGGAAAAAGAAGATAGATACATAATACTTATTAGTTATCCAACATTCCAGGCATATACTTTACTATCACAATGGCATAAGTGTTTAACATATATAACATTTATCCTACAAACACTGCATATCCTAACCCAATTTTATTTATCTGTCATGGTATAATCTAAGAAATCAAATCTGAAAATGATAGGGAACTCACAGTGTGTCTGGGTGAAGAAGAGTTAAATCTCTTATATATATATGTATGTATGTATAACACAATATGTCATAGAAAAAGTCCAGTCCAATCCTTCTAGTTTTATGTATGCAAGTCCTGAATGTTGTCCCTGTAGATCTAAGTCTCAGTAGCAATCCCCTATTTTATGTTTATATTTTTAGAATAATTTCATAAAGGGAAAAGATACGAAGAACTGGTGTGTATAGAAATGAGAGAAGCCACCTATTTACAGATTCATAGAGTCAACCTCAGGCTTTAGATTCTAGGGTTTTAATCTTAAGCGTACACGTAGTGTTGAGTCAGCGATGAATATAGTCCAAAAAACAGTCCAGATTCACTATACGAATCCGCCTATATCTAGAGCGGGTCGACCCACTAACCCAAGGGTAGACCCTAGGGCCGACCCAGGCTGAGTGTGGGTCATTCCACAATGGTCCTGGTTCCCGCTTCTTTTCCCGCCTCGTTTGAATCGAAATTTCTGGAATTTTCATTTGTATTTATACATAAGCTCCTTATATGTATACAAACTTCTAATGCATCTAACTTCTTCATACGTTATCTGTTTTACTTAAACTTGGGGTCTATCTGGACAAAAATTCCGTGACAAACGTAATGGTAATGCTAGTTTCACTTAATTTAGAATGTTTAATTAAGTTATTCCCAATTTGTCATCTTAATGTATGATTATAGTGTATTAAATTTTAAGGTGTTACATTCTCCTCTGCATAAAGGATTTCATCCTCGAAATCTTCAAGTTAAGAAAAATGCTATTATCCTAACAACTATATACTCATCCATCATCCACAGGCATCCATTGTCCTTAAGAAATTTCTAATGCTCGTATGAGCATATGCAAAGGTTTGTGTGTGTGCATGTCCTTAGACTAATGCAAAAATCAGGCGGTCGACTGATTCAGTTGACCTCCTTAATGCAATATACGTTTTGTTCCATGAATCCAAAATGTATGCAATTAATCCTCATATAACATATAAAATCCACATGTGTGTAAAATCATTCACCAAAATGCAACATCTATACGATGATACAACTGTTTCCATCCATAGAAAATTAAAAATGCATACATATCCACATGCAATATGAAACACCCCACCTCCGTTAGGGTCACTCTCAAAGGGAATGCCCTAATTTTGGTGGAGGTTTATAAGTACAAGTCACAGATATACAAGACAGATATAAGAGTACATATTTGTAAACAGCGGAAGAACAACAAACTTTATTTCATAAGGTCAAATACGTGTTACAACAACATCCTTTCCAAAAACATAACATAACACTTTCATAATCTGTCTTGAGTACATTATTTAAAGAAGCATAAATAAAACATAGATAAACGACAAAAGCCCCATAGTGGATTGTCCAAAGCCATAGTTCAAACAGGAAAGTCCAAGCAATACATTTCTCTTCTTCAAGCTGGATGTTGAGGTAGGTCAAGCTGCTGTGTTCCCTCCCTGAGGACCTGGGGGGGGGGAGGGAAACGGAAGAAAGAAGACGAAAGAAAAGTAGAGTCAGACATAAAGCCTGAGTAAGTCTAGTACTATTTTGTCTATGAATAAAGAACTGGGTATGATAAGTATAAACGAGAAGTGGGCATGCACTATAAACTTGGTTAAGCTGTCTAGGGTCGAATATACTATCGTACCCCATGTTAATCTCTGAACCCATATAAACTAGTTTCCCACTGGCACCCCATAATCAGGGTGATGTGATCCATTCTATGATGATCGGCTCCTACTCGCATAGTTACATGTGTCTTACGGCCCCCGATGTCTGTAGTTACCTATGCTGGTCCCACCATGGGGTGTATCAAGTCCCATGGCAGCGACCCGACACAACCTTGGAATGCACAGGTATGCTACTGGCGCCCAGTGCTTTATTTTTCTGCGCCGGAGTGTGTGCACGCCCGCACCCCGTTAGAACCCACACTGCTACACCACCGCCGTCGTTTTGACCTCTTACAATCAGCCCAGTAATCGTGCCCCACCCTGCCTAGTTTCAGGGTATCCTGATACACCTTTTAGGGTTACTGCTGAAAAGGGTCCCCCGTTACTAGGTTTTCTATCTCTAGCCAACATGCTAAGTTGGTTAAGTGTTTTCTAACCTAACCCCCACCAGTCCGTTTAGTTTAGCATGTTACATTTTGATTAAGTCTTAGTCCACTTAATCCTAACAATCCTGACTCAGCCTTAATTGTCTTATTAAGGCCCTGACCTCTCACATTAGACAGGTATTGCTGTGGCTGCCTGTTGCCGGTTGGTTCCGGGCAGTCTTACGCCACAACTCAGTCTAACCTCGGGTCCTTATTGGGCTCCATGTTTAACCTCCCACATTGGATAGGTATTGTTGTGACTACTGGACAGCCGGGCGGTTCCGGGCAGGTTTACATCACAACTCAATCCAACCTCGGGTTAAACATATCGTATTTTCTACATTTACATATTTTTGTCTTTCTTCTTTATTGATATGTAAATATTTGCGGCCCATTATTAAGTTAATGGTGTAAAGGTTACACCAATCATGGGCCCAACCCATTCTTGAATTTGGTCCCTTTTACTTTAGTTTTCATTCATTAAATTAATTTAGCCCAACGTTATTTACCCCCGTTTTTACACGTCCGTTTATATATATTGGGCTTAGCCTTTTAAAGCCCAATTTAGCCATGCGAAAAGGGGAGGCTTAAAGCGTGACTACATACACAAAGAGGGGAAGGTGAGCGCATGAACTTGCATATGACGTTGGAAATACATAATAGAAACTGGTGTACTTGCATAGTGGTAACATAGGTGACATGAATCAAAGCATGTGAACTTGCATAGGTTTAACTGCAACATGAACCTATATTCTTATTTATGCATAATGTCAAACATAAGCATGGCATAAATATTTCTAGCATAAGCATGTCATGATGTCAAACATAAGCATGGCATAATATCAAACATAAGCATAGCATAGGTATAGTTAAATTTTGTTCATGGCATAAATATAAACAAGTCATGTTCATAAGGTTTCTACATGTTTACAAAGGGGATACTTTGTTACTAACACAAAAGCATAGTTCAACTTAATCATGATTTAAGTCTAATCACATAACGATGGTATAAATATACTTATGCATAAAGATTCCTAGACATGGTGTTTGCTTTAAACTTGCAAAAAGGGATTTTTGAGTCTAACCTAGCCATGTCTCACATATGTCATCATATAATCAAGATAGACTTAACATGAATTTCAATTATGCCAAATATCAATCATAGCCTAGCCATATTCATAAGTTTGCAAATAGGTTTTCTAGTACAAAAGCATGGCTTAAAACATGATACCCAATTTTTAACATAATTTCATATGGATTATGATAACCCAAGCTTATTCCAATTACTTCACAAAGATGATGTTTGTATAAAAATACACATTATGATGGCATAATAACAAAGCCCCAAACTTGCATGAATTTCAATCAACTACATACATGTAGCTTCAACATAGGTCACATAATTTGCGAATATTCCAAACGTATATTTGCATAGAACTACCGCATGTAGTTCTTTACAATTAAATGACATAATTCAGAATATCCAAAAGTATATAAATCGCACAAATACGAATTTCATTGCCACAATTCAAGCATACATATCTACACAATCATTTGTTCATACCAAAGTAATACTCTACTTACAATGGTTGCGGCGAATTCTCTAATTAAGAGATATGATTCCTTTGTTGAATTGATTGGCTTTAGGTTGCTTGAATTGCTTTAGGCTTTAGAACTTTCTTCCTAATTCTCTCTCTAGTTGGCGGCTACTCTTAGTCGTTCCTCAGCAACATGGCGGCTATGTTCTTAATTTTGAATGAATAGATTAGGGTTTAGTCTAGGGTTGTTTATATAGAGGTTAGGAACTGATTAGGACCATTGATGTTGCTTGGATTGATCGTAGCCATTCATTCGCAAGAGAGACCAATTAAAACTTGCCACCTAGCCCTAATGACAAAGCAGACCACAGAAATTCGACCAAACACAGACCTGGCCAGCCAGGTTGACTGGGCTCGACCAGGTCGACACCCCTGTCGACAGGGCTGTCGACAGCCCTGTCGACATGGGTAGCCCAGGTCGACAGCCCAGTCGACCTGGGTGGCCCAGGCGGGTGTTCTTCCACCCTGGCCCATTGGGCCCCACTTCGGAATATTTAATTATTTAATTCTGTTTGAATTCTAAACTTAATTCTCAAACTTCCGAAGGCCATATCTTCTTCATACGGACTCCGTTTTTCGAAAACTCGGACTCTATTTCGCGTATTTTTCCGAGACAAACGCAATGGCGTATCCCGTTTCCCTTAGTTCTTTGATTTCACATTAATTATACTTTAATTTATGAATTTCATAGTTATAGAATTCTCGGGGTGTTACATTCTCCCCCACTTAAAAGGATTTCGTCCCCGAAATCTTCAAGTTAGGAGGAATGTATATCCTAACATCCAATCATCCATCTACTCATCCATCAAACACGAGCATCCATTGTCCTTAAAAGACTTCTAATGCTTCATGATCATATGCGAAGTGTGTGTGTACATGTACTTATCTAATGCCAAATCAGGCGGTCTACTGATTCAGTTGACCTCCTTAATGCGAATTATGTAAGTGCCATGAATCCATTATGTATGCAAATTTTCCTATTCTTGATTCTACATGAGTGCACAATCATTCAATACAGATGCAACATCCATATGACAACACATTAAAGTTCAACCATATACGAATGCAAACATATATGCATATGCAATATGAAGTGACTGAGCCGATCTAATCCCTAGATTGTGTGTGTATATGCAACCACGAGCAACCACTAGCAATCACTTGCAACCACTTGCAACCATCATACATAACATGTTTCAATTACATGTTTTCATCCAAAAGGGTTTCTACCTAAAAGATAAGATCGAGGAAATATACCCTAAAAAGATAGATAAAAGCGCAACTTAAGGAAAAAAAGAAAGATCAAGGACGTACCCTCGAATAGAAAAGGGTATGCAGTGCGTATTCTAGCTTCAGTTTCCCAAGTCGCGTCTCCCTCGGCGTCGCTCCACTGGACTTTGACGAGTTTGACTTCGCGGTTGCGTAGCTTCTTCACTTCCGTTCCTAGGATGCGGGTTGGAACCTTTCTTATGGTTGCTTCGCGTTCCACTTCGGCCTCTTCGAGTATATTTGGCTCTACCACTTCAGCAGACTCATGTAGACATTTTCGTAGATGTGAAACGTGAAAAACGTTGTGGACTCCAGCCAACTTCTCGGGTAGCTCTAATCTATATGCCATTTTCCCAATCTTCTCGATGATAGGGAATGGTCCTACGAACCTTGGTGCTAGCTTTCCTGTGGTTCCGAAACGAACAACGTTTCTTAGCGGTGATACCTTGAGAAAAACTCTGTCTCCAACTTCAAATTCAGGGTCGGTTCTCCTCTTGTCGGCATAGGACTTTTGTCTTTCTTGGGTCGTCTTCATCCTTCTTCGTATTATGTCTACTTTCTCTGAAGTCTCTCGGATCATGTCTGGTCCAAGTATGAGCTTATCAGTAGACTCCCACCAACAAGTGGGCGATCGGCACGGTCTTCCATATAGAGCTTCGAAGGGCGCCATTCCGATGGTTGCTTGATAGCTGTTGTTGTAGGCAAATTCCACCAAAGGAAGGTGGTCTTCCCATGTCCCTCCGAAGTCAAGGACGCATAGTCTTAAGAGGTCTTCCAAAACTCTATTCACTCTCTCTGTTTGGCCGTCGGTTTGGGGATGATAGGCCGTGCTCAGGCATAACTGCGTTCCTACTGCTTCTTGCAGACTCCGCCAAAACTCGCTGGTGAAGATGGGGTCTCGGTCACTAACAATGCTAGATGGTATTCCATGGAGTCGAACGATTTCCTTAAGGTAAAGTGATGCTAGGGACGAGGCATTTCTTTTACCCTTGACAGGTAAAAAGTGGGCGCTTTTAGTAAGCCTATCCACTATTACCCAAATGCTAGTGTTGCCTCTCCTAGACCTAGGCAGCCCATCGATGAAGTCCATTGAGATACTATCCCACTTCCACTGCGGGACCTCCAGAGGATGTAGTAGTCCACCAGGCTTTTTCTGTTCCGGCTTAACCTGTTGGCACACCATACACTTGGAAACGAACTCTGCCACATCCTTTTTCATGCCGTTCCAAAAGAAAGTCCTTTTTATGTCTTTGTACATTTTATCTCCGCCTGGGTGTATCGTCATCTTGGAGTGATGAGCTTCTTCGAGAACCTTCTTTATTAAATCTTTTGTCTGTGGGACGCATAGCCTTCCATCTCGCCTTAGTAAACCCTTATCGTCAATGGAGTATCTGTTGAGGTGACTTGAAGTCTCACCCCTAATTAGCCTATCAATTATTTCTACAAGCTGAGGGTCTTCGCGTTGTGCTGCCCCTACTGAATCCACTAAAGTTGGGCGCACTTCGAGAGATGATAGCAAGCCCGGTACGAAATCGGAGGAAGGCCTAAAGTCGAAGCTGGCTATAAACTCTAGGCTTTGTCTTTCAACAAACAACGGGCTTAGGGTCAATTTCTTTCGGCTCAACGTGTCTGCAACTATGTTGCCTTTGCCCGGAGTGTAGGAGATTTCGAAATCGTACGAGGCAAGAAACTCCATCCACCTTTGTTGCCTCAAGTTAAGATCCTTCTGCGAGAAAAGATATTTCAACGATTTATGGTCAGTGTAAAGTTCGAACTTCTCACCTAGGAGATAGTGTCGCCAAGACTTGAGTGCAAAGACGATGGCGGCTAACTCAAGATCGTGGGTTGGGTAGTTCTTTTCGTGCACCTTCAACTGCCTCCCGCCATAAGCTACCACCCTTCCTTCTTGCATTAAGACGGCGCCTACCCTGTCCCACATGCATCCGTATAAACAGTAAACATCTTGCTCCCATCTGGCAGCGTCAAAACTGGGGCTGTTGTGAGAGCCCTTTTCAGTCGTTGGAAAGCAAACTCGCAATCCAAGTCCCAATTAAACACTAGATTCTTCTTAGTCAATTTCGTGAGCGGAGCTGAAATTTTCGCAAAATCCCTTATGAATTTTCGATAGAAACCCGCTAGTCCTAGAAAGCTTCGGACCTCAGTTGCATTCCTTGGTGTCTTCCAATCCTGTACCGCCACTACCTTAGCAGGGTCCACCGCTAGCCCTTGTTTGGATACTATGTGCCCAAGGAACCTCACCTCTTCTCTCCAAAAGTGGCATTTGGAGAATTTGGCTTTTAGTTGATGGGCTCGCAACGTTTCCATGATTGCCCTTAAGTGTTGAGCATGTTCCTCTTCATTCTTTGAGAAGATAAGGATATCATCTACGAAGACCACTACGAATTTGTTGAGGAAATCTCTAAATACCCTACTCATCAGGTCCACGAAGTAAGCAGGTGCATTTGTCAAGCCGAAAGGCATGACAAGCCATTCAAAGAAACCGTCTGGGGTTCTGAAAGCCGTTTTATCGATGCTATCTTCAGCCACCCTTAGCTGATGAAAACCGGTTGCTAAATCGAGTTGGGAGAAAACAGACGCTCCTACAAGCTGGTCAAATAAATCGTCAATTCTAGGGAGAGGGTGCCTATTCTTTTCCGTTAGCTTGTTGAGCTCCCTATAGTCAACACATAGACGGAGTGAACCATCCGCCTTTGTAGCGAACACCACTGGAGCGCCCCATTCTGAAATGCTCCTCCTAATGAACCCCTTCTCTAGAAGCTCTTTAATCTGTTTACTGAGCTCTTTTCTTTCTCGTGGAGCCATATGTCTAACGGGCAATGCAACGGGCTTTGCATTATCTACAAGATATATGCGGAAATTTATTTCCCGCTTCGGAGGCAAGCCCTTCACCTCTTCAAAGACATCTGGATATTCCCGGACCACTCTAACTGATTGCAAATTTTCAACAGAGGCATCTAGCGATTCAAGATAACTAAGCATAACCGCATACGAGGGATTACAAGAAATTTCCAAAGTATTACCGAGCTGGGTTAGGAGCCTAACAACCCTTTTCTCACAATCAAGGATGGCCCCATTACTGGATAGCCAATCCATACCCAAAATCAAACCATACCCCGAAAAGCCCAAAACAAAGGCACTACATTGAAATTCTACACTTAGAATAGAAATTTTCAAATCCAAACAGATCATAGACAAATGAGCTGGGCCCCCAATTGGATTTGAAACAATTAAGGGGTCCTCAACCATACTAGTTTTTAGGTGCAGAGATTCTACTAAAGCAGACGAGATAAAGGAGTGTGATGCGCCAGAATCAAATAAAGTGCGAACGGGGTGATCATAAAGATAAATTACACTTTCTACAGAAGTATTTATACCTCGCTGTTGCAGAGGTGGCGCTTCTAGCACATGAACCTGTGCCCCTGAGGTGGATCCAGACCCCTGCCCCTGCCCTCGTTTCTTTGGGCAGTCCTTAGCTCTGTGGCCTGTCTGACCGCAAGAAAAGCACCCACCATTCTCCTTGGCCTTCTTTTTCCGGCAGTCCTTTACTAAGTGCCCCACTTTGCCACAGAAATTGCACTGCCTCTTCTCTTTGTTGCCTTTCCCGCCTTTCTTAAAGTCCGTCTTCTTAGGCTGCAAACCCTCTTTCTTCCCTTGAGAGCTTTCTGCCTTTGTCTCCTTCTTGCCCTTATCCTCTTCATTCAGCAACGCCATTTGCACCAATCTTTCATACGTGGCTCCCATGGGTATATGGGTCATGGCCAAACTGTGTAATGGCTCATTTAACCCCTTGACGAAACGGAGAGCCTTCTTGTGCGGGGTGTTGACTAGGTCAAGCCCAAACCTAGCCAGCTCATCAAACTGATTCACATACTCTCTAACAGTCTTGTCTCCTTGCTTAAGAAATAAGAATTTCTCCAACTGCAAACTTCTTTCCGCATCTGAGAGAAATTTGGTCTCAAACCTTGCCCTAAAGTCCTCCCATGTCTCTACTGGTCTTTCAGCATTAGTGACTTCCCACCAGTAGGAAGCCTCTCCCTTCAATAGCCACACCGCCAATTGTACTTTTTGTCTGTCCTCTACCTCAAAGATGATGAATAGATCCTCAGTTTCCTTCAGCCAATTTCTAGCTGCTACGAAGGACTCAGTTCCATGGAAATCCCTTCCTCCCATAGCTTTAAAATCCTTACATATCTTAGCAAACGCGTTTCCTCGTGGAGGAGGTGGAGGAAGAGGTGCTGCTGCAGCTGGATGATTTCCTGCAGCTGGGGGAGGAGGAACGGTAGGACCTGGCTGAGTGGCCCTTGCTTCTAAGAACCGTCTAAACCAACCAGGTATTGGTACCCCTTCCGGCAAGTTAAGATCTTCGGACATGCTGAAACAAAAAGGATAGGTTCAAAACGAAGGATAAGAGATAGTACCTATGGCTTTGGGGAGTGGACTTTGCCTTTTAAAAATAAAATAATATTTTTATCTTTTAAAAATGCTTCTTTAAATTTCCTTTTTGAAAATAAATTTTCAAAACTTTTTATCTTATCTGGTAAACCTATGCTCTGATACCAAGTGAAACACCCCACCTCCATTAGGGTCACTCTCAAAGGGAATGCCCTAATTTTGGTGGAGGTTTATAAGTACAAGTCACAGATATACAAGACAGATATAAGAGTACATATTTGTAAACAGCGGAAGAACAACAAACTTTATTTCATAAGGTCAAATACGTGTTACAACAACATCCTTTCCAAAAACATAACATAACACTTTCATAATCTGTCTTGAGTACATTATTTAAAGAAGCATAAATAAAACATAGATAAACGGCAAAAGCCCCATAGTGGATTGTCCAAAGCCATAGTTCAAACAGGAAAGTCCAAGCAATACATTTCTCTTCTTCAAGCTGGATGTTGAGGTAGGTCAAGCTGCTGTGTTCCCTCCCTGAGGACCTGGGGGGGGGGAAACGGAAGAAAGAAGACGAAAGAAAAGTAGAGTCAGACATAAAGCCTGAGTAAGTCTAGTACTATTTTGTCTATGAATAAAGAACTGGGTATGATAAGTATAAACGAGAAGTGGGCATGCACTATAAACTTGGTTAAGCTGTCTAGGGTCGAATATACTATCGTACCCCATGTTAATCTCTGAACCCATATAAACTAGTTTCCCACTGGCACCCCATAATCAGGGTGATGTGATCCATTCTATGATGATCGGCTCCTACTCGCATAGTTACATGTGTCTTACGGCCCCCGATGTCTGTAGTTACCTATGCTGGTCCCACCATGGGGTGTATCAAGTCCCATGGCAGCGACCCGACACAACCTTGGAATGCACAGGTATGCTACTGGTGCCCAGTGCTTTATTTTTCTGCGCCGGAGTGTGTGCACGCCCGCACCCCGTTAGAACCCACACTGCTACACCACCGCCGTCGTTTTGACCTCTTACAATCAGCCCAGTAATCGTGCCCCACCCTGCCTAGTTTCAGGGTATCCTGATACACCTTTTAGGGTTACTGCTGAAAAGGGTCCCCCGTTACTAGGTTTTCTATCTCTAGCCAACATGCTAAGTTGGTTAAGTGTTTTCTAACCTAACCCCCACCAGTCCGTTTAGTTTAGCATGTTACATTTTGATTAAGTCTTAGTCCACTTAATCCTAACAATCCTGACTCAGCCTTAATTGTCTTATTAAGGCCCTGACCTCTCACATTAGACAGGTATTGCTGTGGCTGCCTGTTGCCGGTTGGTTCCGGGCAGTCTTACGCCACAACTCAGTCTAACCTCGGGTCCTTATTGGGCTCCATGTTTAACCTCCCACATTGGATAGGTATTGTTGTGACTACTGGACAGCCGGGCTGTTCCGGGCAGGTTTACATCACAACTCAATCCAACCTCGGGTTAAACATATCGTATTTTCTACATTTACATATTTTGGTCTTTCTTCTTTATTGATATGTAAATATTTGCGGCCCATTATTAAGTTAATGGTGTAAAGGTTACACCAATCATGGGCCCAACCCATTCTTGAATTTGGGCCCTTTTACTTTAGTTTTCATTCATTAAATTAATTTAGCCCAACGTTATTTACCCCCGTTTTTACACGTCCGTTTATATATATTGGGCTTAGCCTTTTAAAGCCCAATTTAGCCATGCGAAAAGGGGAGGCTTAAAGCATGACTACATACACAAAGAGGGGAAGGTGAGCGCATGAACTTGCATATGACGTTGGAAATACATAATAGAAACTGGTGTACTTGCATAGTGGTAACATAGGTGACATGAATCAAAGCATGTGAACTTGCATAGGTTTAACTGCAACATGAACCTATATTCTTATTTATGCATAATGTCAAACATAAGCATGGCATAAATATTTCTAGCATAAGCATGTCATGATGTCAAACATAAGCATGGCATAATATCAAACATAAGCATGGCATAGGTATAGTTAAATTTTGTTCATGGCATAAATATAAATAAGTCATGTTCATAAGGTTTCTACATGTTTACAAAGGGGATACTTTGTTACTAACACAAAAGCATAGTTCAACTTAATCATGATTTAAGTCTAATCACATAACGATGGTATAAATATACTTATGCATAAAGATTCCTAGACATGGTGTTTGCTTTAAACTTGCAAAAAGGGATTTTTGAGTCTAACCTAGCCATGTCTCACATATGTCATCATATAATCAAGATACTTAACATGAATTTCAATTATGCCAAATATCAATCATAGCCTAGCCATATTCATAAGTTTGCAAATAGGTTTTCTAGTACAAAAGCATGGCTTAAAACATGATACCCAATTTTTAACATAATTTCATATGGATTATGATAACCCAAGCTTATTCCAATTACTTCACAAAGATGATGTTTGTATAAAAATACACATTATGATGGCATAATAACAAAGCCCCAAACTTGCATGAATTTCAATCAACTACATACATGTAGCTTCAACATAGGTCACATAATTTGCGAATATTCCAAACGTATATTTGCATAGAACTACCGCATGTAGATCTTTATAATTAAATGACATAATTCAGAATATCCAAAAGTATATAAATCGCACAAATACGAATTTCATTGCCACAATTCAAGCATACATATCTACACAATCATTTGTTCATACCAAAGTAATACTCTACTTACAATGGTTGCGGCGAATTCTCTAATTAAGAGATATGATTCCTTTGTTGAATTGATTGGCTTTAGGTTGCTTGAATTGCTTTAGGCTTTAGAACTTTCTTCCTAATTCTCTCTCTAGTTGGCGGCTACTCTTAGTCGTTCCTCAGCAACATGGCGGCTATGTTCTTAATTTTGAATGAATAGATTAGGGTTTAGTCTAGGGTTGTTTATATAGAGGTTAGGAACTGATTAGGACCATTGATGTTGCTTGGATTGATCGTAGCCATTCATTCGCAAGAGAGACCAATTAAAACTTGCCACCTAGCCCTAATGACAAAGCAGACCACAGAAATTCGACCAAACACAGACCTGGCCAGCCAGGTTGACTGGGCTCGACCAGGTCGACACCCCTGTCGACAGGGCTGTCGACAGCCCTGTCGACATGGGTAGCCCAGGTCGACAGCCCAGTCGACCTGGGTGGCCCAGGCGGGTGTTCTTCCACCCTGGCCCATTGGGCCCCACTTCGGAATATTTAATTATTTAATTCTGTTTGAATTCTAAACTTAATTCTCAAACTTCCGAAGGCCATATCTTCTTCATACGGACTCCGTTTTTCGAAAACTCGGACTCTATTTCGCGTATTTTTCCGAGACGAACGCCATGGCGTATCCTGTTTCCCATAGTTCTTTGATTTCACATTAATTATACTTTAATTTATGAATTTCATAGTTATAGAATTCTCGGGGTGTTACACAATATGTAAGTAATTGAGCTGGTCTAGTGCCTAGTGTGTGTATAAGCATCCACTTGCAACCATCAATCATAACATGTTTCAAACACATATATCTAACCATTGGACTCTACCTCAAGATCGAAAGGTTCAAACGATAAGATAACCAAACTTGAATGATAGAAGAAAATGCAAAGTAGAAGCTTGGAAAAGAAGTCAAGAACGTACTTTCCAAAAGAAAAGGATAATAAGCGCAAATCCTATCTTCGGGTTCCTACGTCGCATCTGCGCGGTCTTATCCCTATTGTACTTTTACCAATCTGATCTCTTTGTTACATAGCTTCTTGATTTCTTATCTATGGATATGAGTAGGAACTTTTCTCGCCGATGCTTCCTTCTTAACTTGAACGCCTTCAAATGTACTCAATTGTACTATCTCTGCCGTATCATGGAGACATTTCCTCAAATGGGAAATGGGAAACACATCATGTATTCCCACAATCTGTCCGGTCGCTTAATTTTATAAGCCATCCGACCTATCCTTTCTACTATAGGGAATTAACCTACAAATCTCGGTGCTAGCTTCCATACTGAGCCAAAGCGAACCACATTCCTTAGCGGTGATACTTTGATGAAGACCATATCTCCCACTTTGAATTCTAAATTGGTCCTCCTTTTGTTAGTATAAGATTTTTGTCTGTCTTGAGAGGCTTTCATTCTTCAGCGTATAAGATCAATCTTCTCGGAAATATCCCGAATCATCTCTAGTCTAAGTAGAAGTCTGTCTGTAGACTCCCACCAAAAAGTCGGCGATCTACAATGTCGTCCATATAGTGCTTTGAAGGGTGTCATGCCTATGCTCGACTAGTAATTGTTGTTGTGGCCAAACTCTACCAATGGAATATGCTCTTCCCAAGTCCCCCCAATGTCTAGGATATACTGTCTTAGAAGATTATCAAGAACTTTATTCTCCCTCTCGGCCATTCCACCTGTCTAAGGGTCGTATGTTGTGCTTAAATGTGGCTGTGTACCTAACGCCTCTTGTAAGTTCTTCCAGAACTCGCTAGTAAAGATGGGGTTGCAGATGCTTACTATGCTGGAAGATACCCCATGCAATCTAACTATCTCTCAAAGATATACTGGTGCTGCCAAGCCACTGTCCTCTTACTCTTAACAAGAATAAATGAGCGCTCTTCGTAAGTCTATCCACTATTACCCAAATGCTCTCATTGCCCTTCCTCAATCGGGGCAATCCATCGATGAAATCCATAAAGATTCTCTCCCACTTCCATTGTGGGATGTCCAAGGGCTGAAGCAGTCTACGTGGTTTCTTTTGTTCAGCCTTAACTCGTTTGAACGTCAAGCATCGAGCTACAAAATCTGCCACATCTTTCTTCATGCCAGTCCAAAAGAAAAACCTCTTCATGTCTCGATACATTTTGTCACCACCCAGATGGATAGTCATTCGAGAATGATGAGCATCCTCTAGCACTTCCTTTAGCAATTCGCAAATCTTAGTGACACATAGCCTTCCATCTCGTCTTAGCCACCCTTTCTCATCCACGTTATATCTTGCAAGGTGACTAGAAGTTTATCCTCTACCAAGTCTGTCCAATTTGTCTGAAATTTGCGGGACCTCCCCCTGCGTAGGTCCAACTCGCTCAAATAGAGTAGGTTGCACCTCCAATGATGCTAACAATCCCAACGTGAAATCCTTAGATGGCTTTAAATCAAAGGTCCAGATGTACTCCAAGCTTCGCCTTTCTACAAATAGAGGACTCAAATTCATCCTCTGCCAACTTAATGCATCCGCTACTACATTACCCTTGCCCTGGGTATAAGCTATCTCGAAGTCATAGGACGCTAGGAACTCCTTCACCTGTTGCTGCCACAAGTTGTGATCCTTATGTGGGAACAAGTATTTGAGCGACTTATGACCTGTATATAGCTCAAATCTTTCTCCAAGTAGGTAGTGTCACCAAGACTTCAATGTGAACACCGTTGCAGCCAACTCTAGAACATGGGTAGGGTAGTTCTTCTCATGATCCCTCAACTATCTGCTTCCGTAGTGTACTACCTTTCCCTCTTGCATTAGAATGACACCCAGCCCTGTGGCACATGCATCTATGTAAATTGTGAACATCTTGCTTCCATCGGGGAGAGTCAGAACTGGCGCTTTTGTCATAGCCCTTTTCAATCTCTGAAAGGCATCCTCGCAATCAGTGCTCCTTGAAAAAGCCAAGTTCTTTTTCGTCAGTCGGTTAAGCGAGGCCGATACTCTTGCAAATCCTTGATAAACTTTCTATAATAGCCCGCCAACCCTAGAAAACTTCTCACCTCCATCACATTCTTTGGAGCCCTCCAATCTTGAACTGTGACAACTTTAGCAGGGTCTACTGCTATTGCGTCCTTGGAGACTGCATGCCCTAGGAACCTTACTCCCTTTCTCCAAAAGTGACACTTAGAAAATTTCGCCTTGAGCTGATGTGATCGGAGAGTACTTAGAACATCTTCCAAGTGTTGGGAATGCCTCTCCTCATTCTTTGAGAATATCCAAATGTCGTCCACAATGATCAGCACAAATTTATTCAGAAACTCCCTAAACACCCTATTCATCAAGTCCACAAAATATGTGGGTCATTGGTTAGCCCAAAAGGCATAACCAACCATTCAAAGAAGCCATCTGGAGTTCTGAATGTAATCTTATCAATGTTATCTTCTTCCACCCTTAGCTGATGAAATCCCATGGCCAAATCCATTTGCGAGAAAACTGATGCGCCTAATAGTTGATTAAACAGGCCGTCAATTCTTGGTAGTGGGTGCCTGCTCTTCTTAGTGAACTTACTCAGCTCGTTATAGTCCATAAAAAGACGAAGTGAACCGTCCACCTTAGTTGCAAAGACGATTGGAGTACCACACTCCGAAATGCTTCACTTAATAAAACCTTTATCGAATAGCTCCCTTACTTGCTTGTTAAGCTCCCTCCTCTCCCTAGGAGCCATGCTGTGCACTTGTAGAGCAACTAGCTTTGCGTTCTCTACCAAGTAAATTCGGAAATCTATCTCACTCCTTAGAGGTAACCCCTTAACCTCCTTAAACACGTCTGATAGTCTCTGAGTGCGGGTAAAGATCGCAAATCGTCAATAAAAGATTCAAGTTATTCTAGAAAACTGAGCATCATTGACCCCTGTGGAACACAGGAAATTTCGAGAGTTCTACCATGACAAGTAATAAGTCTAACCACTCTCTTTTCGCAATCAAGAATGGCACGATACATGGCAAGCCAATCCATGTCTAGAATTGAACCATATATCATAAAGCCCAGCACATATGCATCGCATTCAAATTTGACGCCCAAGATAGAAATTCTCAAACCCCTACACATCATGGATAAATGAGCCAATCCTCCTATGGGGTTTGAGACTACTACATGTTCAGAAATTATACTAGTATTAAGGTGCAGACTATATACTACAAAACTGGATATAAATGAATGTGAAGCGCCAGAATCAAATAGGGTTCTTACAGGATAATCAAAAAGGGAAATCAAACCTTCAACCGTGACTTTCCTACCTCGATCATGTAACACCTCATAAAATTCACAAGTATTAATAATTAATAAATAATTAAAAATAAGAAATTAAATAACATGGATAGAAAATGAGGTTTTAAAGCTTTAGGAATTTGGCTACGAAATTCTTTTATTTGGATTTGTGGCGAAACTCTGAATCGTTTTCATATATAATATGATGAAAACGGACAATGTATGAAGAAGTCATGGAAAATAAATTTGGACCGTAAACGCAGAAAATATATATATAATTAAGTGCATAATATATATATATGTGTGTGTGTCCAAGATAAATTAAAAATAAAGAGGGAGATTTGAATTTTGAATTGAAGATGAGATCAGGGAGACAAAGTATATTACAAATATAGAATAAGATTAAGAGATTAAGAAACGCATTAAATAAAAAAAACAACTCGACAACGCAACCTTATTGGGAGTTCCAGCCCCGAAGGGGTTGACCTCCCACCCTTCAGGGGTGTCGAACATCAGTCGACCGCTCGGCGACTGGACAACCAAATAATGCTAGCTATATAGGTTTTTTTAATGAGGATATATATATATATATATATTAATGGCTTCGATTAACTATAAGTAATCCAACGGTATATACTTACACGGGCAACTATATATACCCCTCCTATCACACTATGAAAACCCTAATCATTCTCCATCCCTGCCTCCATGCTGCCTCTATAAATTCCAGAGAAAAAATAAAAGAATAGGTTAAGGTTTTCTTCTATTTCTCTAACTCTATTCTTAATTTCCCTCTGTTCTAATTTACGTGAGTTTAGTATTCTGAAATTTGGCAAAAACATATATGTGTAAGATTATAATGCATGTCTCTTGTATATATATAATTAGGGGGATTATTGGAGCATGCTTGAATGCAAGGAGTTAGTGCAGATCTAGATCTGCCACTGATTTCTCTCTATTCCGCCTAGATCGTGAGTGATGTGGTTTACTTAAGGCATATTCATATTTTTAATAGATTTTCATGTGAATAGATATGCCTAGAAGGATTTGGAAATTCGATAATATAAACATAAAATCCCCGAATCCTCAATCTTGTAATTGCGTATGAACCATCATGATTATTTGGGATTTTGTGGATTTTTGGTTTTACTATTGGATTAAAGATGAAATTGGGGTGCTGCTACTATTATTCCTGTTTTATGTAATTCACCTTTAATTATCATTTGATCGCAACCTAAAAAGGTTTAGATTTGATTGTTTCATGATTTGAATTGGGTTTGGATCTAAACTCATTCACAATTGTAATAGGTCAAATGTAAACATTTTCATGTGTGCATAACACCAAAAAGGTGTAAATTTGATAAAATATGAATTATAAATGTACATGTATAATTGTATGTGATACTCTATTTTTGATTCAGTATTGAAATCATTTTTACAAGCCTATGATGCAAGTTTAAATTTAATATATGTATATTTTCCATCCACTACTATTTGTTATCTTGTCATTATGTCATCGTGCCTATGTTGCAGCGGTAAAAGTATGAAAAACCTAACTTGTATGCCTTTATTTGGATAAAAGTTGACAATTACCACCTCGTTAGAACGTTTCACCATTTATACGAATATTTACGTTATTTAGGTGTTATTATTATACTTATATATACATAATCATCATAGTTAACGTGTATTAGCGTAATAAATGCAGTTAGGTTAGACTCGAATTTGAAATGTCCTCATAATAAATATATAATTGATTTCTTGTGTGTGCGTATATAGAATGGCTTTATATATATATATATCAATAGTGACACATTGACACGAGGTTACTTGCCATTTGTGGTAGAAGCCTTCCTGGAACCGACCGGCAAATCCAGCAACCACAAGTGTGTCCGAATAATGTAAGATGTCTAGGTGCCATGGGCCATTCAAAAACTTAGTACACTAGACCCAAGGTTAGACCAACTTGTAGTAGAAGTCTTCCCGGAACCGACAGGCATATCCAACATCTGTAGGTATGTGGTTTAATGTGAGGAGCCTAGTGTGTGCGTGTGTGTGTAACTATATATAAGACTATTGCATGAAAATAAGCAGGTTTAGTACGCCATGAGAAGGTCTTAAGTGGCTGACTCTCTTTTTATCTAGTTTGGTCTTAAGAGGTTAGGACTAGGATCCCTCCGAAGGTTTATTCCTTGGACAGGAACCAATGTCATGGGACCCACCCTTATTAGATTTGAATTAAGTCTTTGGGTCCTCCTTCTCTAAAAGTGGTTAGGCATAAAATGGTAACAGAGTAGGGTAGTTCACGGGAATGTCCACTTCCTATAGGGGCTTGTAAGGGCTCACTAGGGATAGATTGGTAATTAAAAGATATGTGTCCATTGCGTGCTCACCAACTGTCTAAGGCAAGCCTTAAGCGACATAGGTGTCCTACTGTGTAATACCATTTAAGTAGTAACATTTGCAATACTTCTCATATTACAAATGAGAGTATAGTTATAAGAATGTTAACGTTTTAGGATGGGGTCTTAAAGGGATAGTGGTCCGCCTCAGGGTTATAAAAGATCATAAGAATCCACCTTTAATAGGGCCACAAGTGATCGGGAATGTCAACTCGTTGGGTCTTTTCCCTAAAAACACTAATGGGCGATTGACTTGGATATCTACCCCATTGGTTAGAAACTTGGTGTTTGTTGTGTGCTGCATAGACATACCTTGACATATGTAACCTGCTAAAAATATAGGGTATAGACATTAAGTAACTCTATATTTTAGTCACACAGAACTTTATGTTTTGACCCCTTTCCTAAGCATATCCAACAGGTCAACAGATGGGGTAAAAGCCATGGATGAAGTGATGATTGAAGCCGATGAAGAAGACGAAGTTGTTATGCTATTATTAGTAGTTATTGCTTTAGTTATTTTAGAAACCTGTGAGAATGAACTATTTGACGTACCTATTGAACAGATGTAACTATTGTATTTCTGTGATTTTTAAATAAATGGTACATTTTATTTCAATATTATATTTTCTCTTTCTGATGTGTCAGAATTCATTAGAAGTATCTGTGTGTGTGTATTCTGTGTAAATGTAATCCTTATAGGAACCAACGACCTATTTAAAATGGCTCTAATTTTCGATGGGCCTTTTCTAGATCGAAATTTTGGCCCATTCTGGGCATGTTGTTACAAATCAGGTCCACTAGCCTCTAAAGCATGCACTTTTTCATAAGTTCCTGCCCCTTGTCCTTGCTTCCTAGTGCATTGCTTACTGAAGTGTCCTACTTGTCCATAACTAAAGCAGGCTTCTTCATCTTTCTGCAGTCCTTCACATATGCTTCTTGATCTGAGCCTTGTCTGGCTTTCCACCTTTTTTTGCTATCCTTTCCTAGGCCACCATTTATGTTTCTCTCCCTTAGCTTGTGTCTACGCAGTCTTACTGTCTTTCGTTTCCTCCTTTCCATCTTTGTGCATAAGAGCCATGTCAACAAATCTTTCAAACGCCGCCCCTATTGGTATATGAGATAAAGCAAGTCCTTGGAGAGGTTGACTTAACCCTCTTGCAAATCTAAGCGCCTTCTTCTGGGGCGTATTCACCAAGTACAGTCCAAATCTTGCTAGCTGATTGAATTTATTCACATAACCTTTAATAGACATGTCCCTTTGTTTCAAAGCCAAGAATCTTTCCATTTGTAACCTTCTTCCGCATGAGACAATAAATTCATCTCGAATCTCTACTTGAAATCATCCCAAGTAGCTACTGGTTGGTTTGCTTGCATTACTTCCCACCAGTAAGAAGCTTCATTCTTTAGTTGCCATGCAGCCAACTGTATCTTTCTTCGATCATCAATCTCAAAAGGCCCAAACAAGTTCTCCGTCTCTTGTAGATAATTATGTGCTTCAACAAAGCTCTCGGTAATGGTTTTCCTCCTATAGCACAGAAGTCTTTACATAATTTAGAAAAATTGTCTACTCATAGAATTGGAGCAACAACCGCTATAGCTAGGGGTGAGGCATCTCCTTGACCTCCGATAGGTGTCGTACCCTCAAGATACCTATGGAACCATGTCGGTAGCAAAATTCCCTCGGGAAGTTCGGTGCAACAGACATGTGTTAGACCAAAATCTGGGCCTAACACCCAAATGCAGTTCACAGATCATAGAAAAGCAAAAAAAGTAAATAAAGAGGAGACACACGAAGTTTTTATAGTGGTTCGGCTCAAACCAAGCCTACGTCCACTTTATCTCTTCTTAAATCCTAAGAAGTTACAAGTACAATTCTCTCGGTTTATACACGAAATCCTCGTGTTATAATGTGGAATTTGGCTCCTTTTCTGCAGAGAATGCTTTGCAGAGAGCAATGGTGGAAGCCGTGAGGTCATGGAGCCAAAAAGTTCCTTGAAATTGCCTTCAAATGGTGTATTTATAGTTGTAGGTGAGCTTCTAGGAAGACTTGTTCATGATGGGGTACGTGGCGTCCGATCCGGTAAAATAGGAGCAGGAGTAGCCTTAAGAATAAGTCAGAGCAAGCTGTGTAGGAGCAGGTTTGGGGGTCGGGTAGTGGTCATGGGTCGGATCGTGGTCATGGATCGGATCGTGATATGGGTATCACGATCCGGGTCTGGTTGCGAGCTGGAGTAAAGTGCTGGCGATCGAGTCGTGGTCTCCATGTGCTCCATGAGTCAGGGAGCTTCACGAGACGAGGTGCTTCACGAGACGAGGTGCATCACGAGCCGAGGGGAGCAATTCGATGAGGGGCGATCCGAGGGTGCATGAGCCATCTTCGATCGTGTGACACTTCGTTGCTTTATCTAGGAAATTGCCAGATTACACCAGTTTACGGAAACGGGCATAACTTTCAGACCGTAAGTCCGATTGAGCCAAACCAAAGCTCAAACTGAAGATAATTCAGAGACCTACAAGATTATAGAGCTCAGCTCTGTAATCGCTATTTTCGGGCCCAAAAGAGGTCGTCTGATAGGAGTTTCGGGCCCTTCTTTGTTCATGATGCGACTTTGACCAAATCGCTGCCTGTCTTCTGACGATGTTCTCCATATCCGAGCGTGATGCTATCCAGATTTTCGGTGTAACAGCTTTTACCAAAATGTGTGTCAACGAACTGCTAAAAAGAAAAGAAAAATGATTCAACAAGAGATCGAGAGAGTATTGACTATCTTGCAAACGTTAGCTCTGATACCAAATGTGACACCCACATCCGTTAATGTCACTCATAAGCGAATGCATTAAGTTTTGTGAAGTGCAATAGGCAAACAATATGGAAAATATACAAATCATGTATAAAATAAGCAACAGAAAATTTCAAATTTATTATTAAAGATAAAACATAGTCTCAAATAGTTTACAAGAAAACCAGTTACATCAAATCTGTCTCGTAGAAACATCTCATAAAACAAACAACAGAGTACATAAAATCATATACCTCGCAATAAATCATAGTAGAATAGAGAGCAAGTATCAAACGGACATCTCAAAAAATCCAAGTCCAAGCTATAAGAGAAAGTCCTGGTCACTGTTGAGTGCTTCCACTCTGAGGACTTGGAGGGGGGAAAGGAAGAAAGGAGTAAGGAAAAAAGATTGGACATAAAGTCTAGTGAGTTCTAGTTATTTTCAAATGTGAATAAAATAGAAATGCAAAGACATGTAAATAAGATTGGATGATAAAGGTACAGTGTCATATAAGGTAATCTAAACTAAACAGAACAGCAGGATAAACAGGAATAATAGGAATAAACTATGATCGAGTAACACTTCACATTTATATCCTAAACAAGTATGTCTACACCAATACTAGTATAACACGATTATCAGGATTAGGTGTTTAACCTAATTACATAACAACAGGTTACCAGCAGGACTAGGTGTACCCTAATTACATAACAGGATTTAGTGTTACTCTAATTACATAACAGAAGGATTAGGTGTATCCAAATTATTACCCATGCGATCAGCTCCCTATTGCGTAAATACCCTGTGTCAACCCCGGTAGTAGGGTGTATCACTCCCAAACCCAGCAACTATATGACACAGACCTATTTACTGATGTTATAGCGGTTTAGTTTCCCTAGTCGGACTCATGCATGCTCATGACTCCACAGGAACGCTCTCGTACCCACCTTCCCCATGTGAACCTCTTACTGTCCAGCTCAGTAAAGCATGACCTGGCCCCTACCTAGTGCGAGGCCCTCTCTAACAAAATACCAACAGGGATACTGACTGATATGGGTTCCAAACAGCAGATTGACACAAGCCAAACCCCCTAAGCTTGTGCCCCCAAACTAGGATTTAAGAGTCCCCAAAACCCGATACAACAGCAAGAACAAGGGGCCTCTCAGATTATTCATACTCATGTTTAACCTAGCAGGTTTAGGTTTACTAATAAGCGTGGTTGTAATATTTCATGTCATTATGAGTGTACAACCCTTCCCCAAAACATCTGCCCAAATGTGTACATTTTCTATCGCATTTCAGTTTATTGACCAACATATGTATTTACAATATTATAACATGTTATTTACTTCATGTCTGTATTAAGTCAAACCTAACATGTCCAGTTCATATGCATATTATTCATCAACTATCTTCCCAAATTACAACATGTACAGGTTTATGCATATTATCCAATTCTATCAATTGACATCAAGTATATACACAGGATCACTTTTTATCAGTTTATAATAAGTCTAAAAAAGTGTATATTATCCCTTTTCCCAAATTATAATTAATCAGTCCCAATTCAATAACATGCCTCAATTCCTCTTTTTTATATCACCATTATTGCCCCAACTGTACGCACACTCAAATCGGGTATAGCCTAGGCTTCCAAATGCCTAGGCTTAGCATAAAATAAAAAGCGAAATCAGAGGAAGAGGAATAGAATCAAATCACACAGGCATATAGGAAAGACTGGAAATAAACATAAAATGTAGAAACAGGGAAAAGGAAGATAGATACATAATACTTGTTAATTATCCAACAGACCAGACATATGTTTTACTACCACAATGGCATAAGTGTTTAACATGTGTAACATTTATCCTACAAACGCTGCATATCCTAACCCAATTTTATTTATCTGTCATATTATAGTCTTAGAAATAAAATCTAAAAATGACAGGGAACTCCCAATGGGTCTTGGTGAATAAGAGATAATTCTCTTATATATATAGCAATATGCCATAAAAATATTCTAGTCCAATCCTTATAGTTGTGTGCACACAAGTCCCGAATGCCGTCTCTGTAGATCTAAGTCTCAACAACATCCACCCATTGTATGCTTATATTTTTATAATAATTTCATAGAGGCAGAAGATATGAAGAAACAGTGTGCATTGGAATGGGAGAAGTGACCTATATATAGATTCACATACTCAACCTTATCCTTTAGATTCTAGGGTTTTAATCTTAATTGTACACGTAGGGATGAGTCAACAACGAATATAGTCCAAACAACAGTCCAGATTCATTGTACGAATCTGTCCAAATCTGGAATGGGTCGACCCACCAACCCTAGGGGTCGATCCTAGGGTCGACCCAGCCGATCATGGGTCGACCCAAGCCAAGTTTGGGTCGTCCCATAACGGTCCCGGTTCCCGCGTCTTTTCCAACCTCATTTTATTCGAACATTCTAGAATTATTTTTAATTTAGATTTATACATAAGCTCCTTATATATATACAAACTTCTAATACCCCTAACTTCTACATACATTATTCGTTTTACGCAAACTTATGGTCTAACTGAACCAGAATTCTGATACGAACACAAATGTAATGCAGGTTTCATTTAATTCTGAATTTTTAATTAAGTTACTCCCAATTTATCATATTAATGTATGGTTATAGTGTATTAAATTTTTGAGTGTTACAGCTCAATAGATTGATTAGTGGAAAGTTATAAAGATCCATTTCCATAACGCACATCAATCAAGATCAGTAGTTGCAAGCTATTTCATTTATTTCGTCGTGGGCATAAATATATCTTTTATTTTATTAGTCTGAAATACGATAAAAGAATCCCTATTTCACACTAATCCTTTTTTCTTGCAACCACTTTCTTAGTATTCTTACTATTAAGGAAATATATCAATATTTCCTAAATCTAACTCAGTCCACTACTAATCTTCCCTTATTAATTTTCTGTGTTAGATGTCATTACAATTTCTAATTACTATAAAGTTTCTATACAAATTATGCACCTCTATTTTTATTCCCATTATTCCCATTTTTACTGTAATTTGATTTACAATATATTAAATTTGTCATTAAACAATAATTTCAGTAACATATTCGCATTTACTATAAACCCCACAATTTCAGTATTACTGTAATTTGTAATCTAAACAGAAGATTAACATAATAGATTTGTACAACAGTATATTCTTAACATTCTTACAAAATAAATCATATTGCAATTACCACAATTTAAAGTTATTTAACATGTTAAGAATAATGGGGAATGTAAAAGGTAAATATATCTTTATCCAAAAGGCACAATTCTAAATCCACTCACCTAACAGCGTTGCAATCCTTGTATTTGATCCAGATCTGTTATTCCATGGCCTTCATAACTTTATCTATTGTTGAAACAACCACAGACTCACAAATCTAATGCCAAAAGAAGAGGGAAAGAAAGGGAGAAACGTAAATAATCCAGATTCAAGAACTTACCTCATGTTGATCATAAATATGTACACCTATGCTATAGATATATATTCTTTACCTTCGAATCTCGAATCAAAATTCCCTAAAACTAAATTTCTAATTTTTTGCAGATTTGGAGAGAAAAGAAAATAGTAGAGCCTCGGCGTCAGGTCAAAAAATAGGAGCTTAAAGCTAGGTCCTGCTAGTCTATTTATAAGTGTTTTGGAAGTCCTGATCCATTAGATTGATAACACGAAATCTAACCCATTCAAATCAGATAAACACATCACTGGCTAGCATATCCAACCCTGAGTGGGTCGACCCCTCTGTCGACCCTCCTTAGAGGTAGGTCGACCCCTGGGTTAACACATGGGTCAACCTATCCTGGGTCTGTACGTGAGTTTCTACCATTTTAAGATTTCTGATTAATGTTTATTGATAATGTTTTATTTCTTTCTTAATATAACCCATCTGAAATGCAATTTTCTGTTTATAACACTTCAAATATATGTGTGTATATACTTATATAACCTTTCAGATTATTGTCCGTTAATAGTTGCTCAATTAATGCAATCAATAAGGCTATCAATTAGTTGTTTTATTCCCTTTAATGCATTCTAATTTCAAAGGCAGTTGTTCTTGTCCATTTTTCATTTATTATGCATTCGTCACTTTCTGCTCTTAACTTGCACTTTTTATCTCAATATTTGAATTTATACGTGTGTGTATGTGTGTGTGTATATATATGCGCAACTATTATTTCTTTTTCAAAATTCAAATGACGTCATGCCGTCATTTAATTCTTGCTTATTTTCATTGATTGCAAGTTTATTTTGGATTTCTCTTTCATATATATACTTTTACACACACTTACACATAGATTTACATATGCATGTATACATACATTTTTATACTCGTCATTATGTACAATTTTACTTATATATGCATTTATACATTTTTCCTCTTAGAGTATTCATTTCTTTAACTGTTCCACTAAAATAAAAATATAGTGCTAGCGGGACTCGAACTTGCACCACTTACTTAGGGGAGACTTGTCTCTACTAACTAGGATACATAGGATTTTGTTAACAAGACTAAAAACAATGGCGGCCATTGTTCTTTTTAGTGTTCTTCTTATATCTTCTTTTCACGCTTGTTGTATTATTTCATCTTAAATCCATTTCCTGAAAACCATAGATCTAAATTGATCGGAAAATCACCACGGACGTAGTGACGCTAATTCCTTGACCAAATTATAAAAGCTTTTCAAAATTTATTTTATTATTCAATTAAAAAATGCAAGGTGTTACACGTGATGCGCCCGAACCAATCTGTGCGTATGAATATGAAGAACCTAATGGGTTGAATCATCATGGTGTCTGGAGACACGAGATGAGGCACGTCTAACTTATTATTCTATGGGACTGGAGGGAAGCGCAGGGCTTCTACGGGATATGATAGGGTGCTCCGTGATGGTCCTCTATGGTAGGTTTCGGGCCGCACCCATAGAGATATGGTTTGTACGGTACCACTCGATGGGAATACCTTGACTGCAACTATGGTGTGGCAGTCAAAAGGCTTTGACGCATGCCATTGGGTGACTCGATGGTTTGCCTCGCTAGTGCGAGAGGTTGGTCTGGACCAAATTAAGGATAGTAAACGTCGGATACCTGCCATCGGCAATCAGTGGGATGCGAAAAGACTAGAGCTAAACCTATAGACCTTCGATCTTTCACTTTCGGGACGTTGGTTGCGGGACAAGCCAAATTGGATGCTAGATTGGTTGATAGGAGCACGTCACCTAGATATTGAAGAAGTGTTTCATTAGTTGAGGGAGGGGCCAGGGTGGCACCTTAGCGACCATAAAAAATAGACCATATGTGATTATCTGTATTATAAGCCTAATGAAGTTGTCCAATACAAATATTGAAAGCTCCCGATAAAGTTTCCGTGCATTGGATGCAACCCTGTTGCAGGAAATGGTTATAGTAGGCAGTATGTTCATGTGAGGATCTAGATACACACACTACGTGGTGTATTGTAGATATTAGAGCATTACTACGCGTTGAGACGTGATTCGACCAAGGAGTTCGGATATGAGATCGTACGCTTACGAGGCATAGAAAGGGTGATTCCGTGCGATTACGTGTCATAACAATATAGATTTACGTACATTGTTGGCATAGGGTGGAGGATGTAAACGCTTCCACGGTGTGACGACGGAGACAGTACAAGGAGGGTACTATGTGGAGTACCTTGACATATATACTATATTAGGTTTAATCTACTGGGGAGTAGATAAGTGCGACATGAGTACAGAGCTTTGAGTGTTATTTGCCCAAATAACCTAATAATTAAGAAAACATAACTGAACAGTATATATGGAATTATTTCAGAATGTATAATATGTCCATTCACCTAAACTTTTTTCTTGACCCGTCCTCATAACATACTGACACGTTATGTTTACAACAAAGATTTGACAGCCTTTGGACACTTGTTAGACAGTGTTATTATTTTGGGAAAGCTATATTTGATAGTTATACTTTATCCTTTCCATTGTGAGATATTTTATCAAGCTCTAACATATGTATTATTGCTATTTTTCTGCATGATACCCAACATTGGGATTTTTGAAAAGAAACAAAATTGTTCTGTCGAAATTCGTGTTGTTGCAAGATCTGTTAGGCCTACCCTAGAGGGCCATTTCAGAGTACACTCACGTCCCGTAGAAGTCTCAATCTTCCTTCTAGTCTTGTCGAATATCAAGTTGAACGTGCTTCCACTATATCTCCAGTTACCTACAATTATCTACCCCGTTGGGATCTTCATTACTTCACACTAGTCAAAACACATTTTGCTATTTTTTTAGACCCTATGTTGAATCTTCAATTATATGCATAACTTACTTTTTCTTCTTGCAATTTAACATTATTGTTCAATTCGTTTGTTCTAAACTTTAACTATTTGTTTATTAGCGTTATTGGCCACTTATCCTTCCTATCATTATTCGCTGCAGGAACGGTCCACTAAGGCTACATGATTATTAACTTTACATCCCAATTATTTTCCCTAATCGGCCTTCGCTGCGATTAAGGACCATTAATGCTACATGCTTAATAATTTTTTTAGCCACTTATTTTCCATAATCAGCCATCGCTGCTAGAACAAACCCCTACTGCTACATGCTTACTAAATTTATTATCCATTTATTTTCTCTAATCAGTGCTTGCGACCGGAATAGACCACTATGCTTACTTAACTTAATTCACAAGTGTATGTTTAGTAATAATAAGCCCTTCTTACTCTTTTCACTTTACTTATAACTCTCATGTTATAATGTTACATTCACCAAAGAACCATAGCCACAGAAATACGCTTATTAAACTTAATTCATTTAAGATTATTCAAAATAAGCCTTCATTGCAGTTTTAATCGTAATCTTCATATTATAGTCTTATTTACATATATATCAAGACTGTCTATTATGTTTTGTTTGTATATCCATACAATTATCATAATACGTTACATTCCATTCTAGCTATCGAGTGTTTAACTTGATCTCTTATTTCGATTCTTTACATAACATCTTTTAGTTATGTTACCCTTTTTCCTTTTGCCTTTGTAAATTCGTTCTTTAGGATGTTATGCATGTTCTTGTTTTATTGGTTATTTGAAATTGCATTAGAATCTATTTTCATAGCTTAAGGTAGTTGCCCCAATAGAAACTCATAATTGCAGGTTATTCTTTCCAGTTATTTTAGGCTATTAGACTGTACGCAATATGGCTAAATCCCTATTTTGCACTAATCCACAACTTTATTTCTTTTATACTTGCAATTGTATTTTCCATTTCTCTTTCAAATTAAATTATGGAAATATATTCCCTTTTCCAAACCATCAATCTAGCGTATTTCTAACTTTCTATTTTAATCGGTATACATTAGTTCCTATTCTCAATTTACACTCCCAATGTGCATAACTACAGTGAATTTGAACACAAATGGGCTTGTGCCCCATTTCATTTTAATCCAACAATTTCTATAATCATTCAGTTATAATTCTGATTGGTAATTTCAAAATTTAAATGTGAGAAATTTTAGATTTCCCATTCAACTACAAATTTACTATATGTTATATTAATTATGTCGTATCAACCTATGTCATCATCATTTGCAAGTCCTATCGAACTTGCCTATTTTCAATCCAAAGTCCCTTTTTATTACCATTTTGGTGTTAAATGCTCATTTAGCCCAAATTATCAAATCATCTTTTTACATAATTCCAAATAAATCAATTTTTCCAATGCGCACAAAATAAAAAGGACTATAATCAGTCGTAAATTAGGTGCACAAATTAGTCGTATACATGTGCTAATATTTCAAATCTGGGTATATTTTAGGCGTAACCACAACAAACTGTAAAATCGGTCATAGAAAACAGGGAAAGAGGACAGTTAAATTATCTTATCAATTCAAAAGGAATCAAACTGTGATATATACCGCTATTAAAAATAATTATATAAATCTTCTCACTTTGGATTTACACTACAAGTTCAGTTTTTGATTTGGATTAAGATTTGTTATTCGTGGTCTTTCCTACTTGGATCAACGAAGTATATTTTTTACCGATTTACAAATCTAAATTCAGGAAGGATGAAAGGAACAATTTAAATTAGATAAGAAGAACTTTCCTCACACGAACAGAAAATTTAGACATCCTAACATTAAATCTATGACATCTTCCTCCAAATCTTGAACTCGATAGCATAAATGTAATATTTCCAATTCTTAAGGAATTTGGAGGAGAAAAGGAATAGCACGGCTTCCGCATCCACCCAGAAAAATATAAGTTTGATGGTATCCCTGTAGGTTTATTTATATATATGTGCAAACTGGTTGTTTCTTCTCGATTCAAAGAGATTAAATTTAGGCAGCCAAGATGCAAGAAAACACGTCACCACTACGTGGACTAGGTCGACGAAAACTATGAGTGGTTCTACACACGTGTCGACGTAGCCTATATATAGGTAGACATAAGGGTCGACCCAACCCATGTGTGATCGACCTAAATGCGTATTAATGGCCAATCATTATATTGATGTGTTTTAATTGTTCTGAACATTGATTTTTAACATTGTTCTAGTTTTCCGTTTTATTTGATTATTCCGCTTTTGACACACCTTTGAATTCAAATACGTACCGGTTCAGAATTAATATGCACATATGTTATTGAAATAAATATGTTTGCGTACATTTACACTTATAATTACATTTTCGATACAAGACTTTGGACATTAATAAATTATTCATACAAACTCCGTTTAGAACATACTATATATGTATATTAATCAAGAAATTACTACAAACGCAATGGTACATGTTTCGTAGCGAAATTCTTGAAATTCCAAAAATGACTTATTTCCATTATTAATTTTTTTAATTAATTTTATTTTTGAAAATGTTGGGTGTTATAGGAAACAAATGAAGACATCCAAAGATTACAGAAGAGTTATGCTGATAAGAGAAGAAATGATTTGGAATTCACTGTAGGAGACTTGCATTTGTCAGTGTTTGTCTCTAAGGAATGTTGTTAGATTCAAAAGGAAAGGGAAGTTAGCTTCAGGATTTGTTGGGCCATTTTTTGTTTTGGAAAGAAACAAGAACCTTTCTTGTAAAGCGGAAATACCTATGAAGATGGCGGCCATGCACAATGATTTTCATGTCTTTATTAATAGAAGTTCGTGCACAACCACGTAAATGACCTCGCGGAGAAGTTTAGTGTTCACCGTAAATACAACATGAAATTCAATCCCTTGAAGTTATCTTTTTATGTTGCATCAGGAAAATTATTGTGTTTTATTGTCAATTCACGAGGTATTTATGCCAATCCAGAAAATTTAAGTCTATCCAGGTCATTAAAGTTTAGAGAACATCAAAGATTTTCATAGCATAAAGTAAAGTGATTGCACTAAGTAGAACCATCTCAAAGCAATTGATAAGTGCATTCCTTTCTTTGATCAGATCAATTGAAGGAAGCGCAATTCACTTGGACACCGAAATGTGTCAATGCCTTTCAGAGCCTTCAAAATCACATAGAAAGGCCTCTTATCCTATTAAAGCCCGTGGACCATGAAAAAATAATTATCTATTTGGTTGTTTCTATGTTTCCATTAGCGCGACGCTTGTGCGCGAAGAAAATCATGTCTAGAGGTTAGAGTACTACAATAAGAGATTGACATAAGCTAAAAGAAGTTATCTTAAGCTCAAAAATCTTGCGTACTATCTTTTAATGTCTTCTTGCAAGATTTGCCCGTATTTTCAGTTACATTCGATCATGGTCTACACTGATCAGCTGCTATGATAGGTCCTTCAAGGATCAAAGGTTCTGGAAGACTCTTGGAATAGAATATCTGGTCTGACAGTTTAAGCTGAACTATATCCCTCATAGAGCCACCTTAGGGCTAGCCTTGGAAAATTTCATCATCAAGTTCACTACACCCGACGATCCACCAATGGATATTCAACCGCCCGACATCCAATGGAAGTTGTACGTTAATGGTTCATCAAAGAACTAGTGTTCTGGCACCAGATTAATACTTATTACTTTTGACGAATGCTATATCGTTTATGCTTTGAAGCTCAAATTCCCATCCATTAACAATAATGCAGAGTATGATGCCTTGGTTTTTTGACTAAGAGTTTCCAAAGAATAAAATATCAAGGCCATCCAAATCTTTTCTGATTCACAACTCATCGTTGCCAAGCGATATGTGGTGTATCAAGCCAAAAGGGCACAACTAGCTCCCTAACTTGCTTGGGTTTGTGATCTGCTTAGAGGTTTCATGCACTACATCATCACTAACATCCCTCGAGAACAAAATGAGAAGGCTGATTCATTGGCCAAGACAGCAAGTTATGTGTATTCTTAGCTTTGGGGAACTATCCCAATCGAAATGCTCAATTCTCCGAGTATCATTCGGATGGAGGCTGATTCGGTATTACCGACGGTGCTTAAAAACCTAAACCGGGTTCATAACTGACTCCTATAAAGAACTAATTGCAAGATGGAATCCTCCTTGATACCCAAAATGAAACTATCACTCCTTTGTAAATCTTCAAGCTACATAATTTAGGATGGAGGTTTATATCGAAGAGGATTCTTTATTTCACTACTACGGTGTATATCCCATAACAATTCCTAATGTGTGCTACTGGATGTATGTGGAGGAGAGTGCGATGATCACACTGGGGGCAAACTCTGGCGATAAAATATTCTCCACTACGACTAACATTGGTTAATTCTCGAATGGGATATAATTTACCTTACCCATAAATGTGATAAATACTAAAGGTTCTCCAGGATTTCTAGTGCCCCATCTACAGAAATTACGCTGATGGTCAGTCCATAGCCATTTGCAATTTTGGGAATTAGCATCATTGGAACTCTTATGATGGCAAAGGGTGGTTCTCGATACATATGTCATCGTCGATAACTTCACCAAGTAGGCAGAAGCCGAACCTCATACGACAATCACGACCAAGAGAATAATTAACTTCATCTTTTCCAACATCATCCATCATGTTGGAGTTCACAAGCCTATCATCTTTTATAACATGACCTAATTTGAGATTTCTTACTTCGAAAACTAATGCTGGCACCATCGCATGAAGAAATGGTTTTCGATAGCACTCCTCCCCAAGCCAATGGACAAGTCGAAGTTGTTAACAAAGTCATCAAATCCATCGCCAAGAATCATTTGGAAAAAGGCTGAAGGCAAGCGGGTAGATGAACTTTCTATAGCCCTCTGGGCATATCAGACTACCCGTAAATCTACGGCCTATCACACTCTATTTGCTCTCTCATACTGTCTGAAGCTATAATTCAGATCGAGCATGAACATCAATCTCATCAAGTCACCTATTACGATCTGTGAACCAACAATGATCTCCTTTTGAAATCTCGGGACTTACTTGATGAGAAAATGGATGAGTTCGAACATAGAGCAACAACACACAATAAAAGGTTTCCCGATACTTCAACACCAAAGTTCATTCGAAGCTCTTTGACATTGGCAACCACATCTTATAATAGATGCTTCTCACACTGACCAGTCTTTGTCCCTACTGGACAGGTCCGTACATCATTTAACCTAGGCTTGGTGATGTTACTTTCAAGCTAATGACCATTGTTAGGGCCAAATTTCCAAGGGCATGGAATAGCGTGCATCTTCGTTACTACTTCACCTAGCCTATTACACAAAGTTTCTGCTTTTCACAAATGTTTTGTTTCTAATTCAAGGTATTATAAATAGGTCACTACCACCCACAGTTCATCAGTAAAGGCTTTTAGATCCCTATGTTTTTGGGCTATTACTTTATGCGTTGTATATTAAGTTGTAAGAATGACCAACTTGCATAAACGAGCACATGATAATGGATCGACGCCTCAGAGCATATAGTCGATCCACTACCTTGAGTCTGTACTCAGACTCACACCTTGTAGGATTGGTCCAAACCTCTATAGGTCAACACGAGTCTCAAACCAACAATAAGGCAGAATATAAACAACTCATTATGCTTTAACTTAAGTGTCCAACTCCATCATTTAGTCTCTAGACTTTCGAGGGGAATGCCATCTGCCAAGTGAGTGTGATACCTACCTCTCGCTTGGTCAACTCTAACTCCCATAATTTAGAATTGGGCATAAATTGGCGAGCCAACGGCGCCCTTAACTCTAATCCAAATGAATCGATAGGAGAGTATAAAGGATGAAATAATGACATACGCCTCTGACTCCTCATGACTCGGGATCAACAATCGCAAGGAGGTCCAAGAGTGGATTTATCAAACACAAACTCCGCACGGCTCAATATTAACGACCAAAAGGAAGTCTCACGAAAGAAATCAATGTACTTGAACTTCACACTACTTGAGTTTCTCAAGATTGAAGTATCGAACAACTTAATTTCAAGTGTAATGATGAGTCAATTTACATAAGTACAACTACTGGAAAGCGTGAAGTGTATTAAAAAACTTAGAATAAACACAAGTGAACTGAAGGAAAAACTGACTTTTGTTCACAAGTCCGATATTTCTTTCTTAGGGGAGCCACCCTTCTTCCTTTTCTTCTCTGACCGAGGCTTCAATGGCTCATGCTCTTCCCTCTTCCCCTTCTTCTAGCTTCCCACTCATTAGGAAGAGTGGGCTTGGGACGAGCCCTCAACTCAAATCCCTTAGTTGGGTCTACCTCGAGCTCCCTTACTTCTTCATTGCAAATATCAATCACTTCGTGCACGGGGAGGATTCTCTTTAATGAGGAGTAGTAGCTTCAACCAAGGCTCCAGAGGTCTGGGCTTTCATGGCAACTTTTTTGACTTTCGTCTGAGTTACCTTCCTCGCCTTCTTATTGGCCTCTACCTCAGCCTCCCTCCCTTTTCCTCGGCTTTCTTTTTAGCCTCCTTTCCAGCCCTCTTCCTAGCTTCCTCCTCTGCTTTTTCTTCGGCCTTTTTACAGGCCTCTGCCTAGAATTTGATATGGTCCTCCTCTTTGGCTCTTTCCCTATCCTCTTCTTGGGATTTAACTAGTACCTCTTTGTTAGCCATCTTCTTTGCCTCAAACTCCACCTTTTGACCAACGTGTGGGCCCGTCGCCACTACACCATAGATTGCATACGGCAACACTAGAGAAGTGATACAGGAAGTGCCAAAAATGTTGCTATGGGCCAAAATTAATCCGTGGCAACACTTTCTTGGTGTTTCATTTTGTCGTGTTGCCTTAGAGTCAAAGGCAACATTTTTGCGACCCTAAGGCAACATCGGTACAGGTGTTTCCACAGGTAATAAATTTACAATAATGTGGTGCCAACTAAAATCTACATCTCGCCTCACGAAATCCTATTGTGCCACTAATATTTGTAGTCGGGTTCACGGAATCCTGTTGTGGGGCCCATATGCATTAATCTATAGCAACACTTTTACCATCTAATGGCAACACTATATCATAGCTACAACAACATTTAACATCGTATACTGCAACATTATATCATAGTTATGCAAACATCATATAACATACTACAAATAATAGCAATTAACATCACATACTGAAATTAATAAAAAAACTTTTCATTTCAATTAATTAACCAGTAATACAAGTACTACTTAGTTAACTACAAAATAACAAAACATAGACAATAATTCATTTTTACAGAGTACTTACAAACATAGCCAGTACTAAATTCATGTTTACATCAAACTAAAACAGTTTTAAAATATAGCATGATCCTCTAACGCGTTCAATGCCTCAGCTGCCTCTGGTACCTCTAGTACCTTCAGTAACAAGTTCTTGAACAACTTCATCACTGCCTTCTACACCTGCAAAATAAAGCAGTTTCAAAAGTCATGCATTTCAGCAAATCCTTTAGTACAACTAATGCATTTCAGCATAACAAAATTCATGCATGCCTCAATTACAAACTGATGGAATGCCTTATTTACATTGCAACACAAAATGAGAGTCATGCATGCCTCAGCTGCATTTCAACACAAACTATGGCCATACTATAACTGAGTTGCATTTCGGCACAATCTATGGCCTATATACCTCAGTTGCATAACTACCTGATTGAAGAGACATGCCACGATTCGTTTAAGTACAAACTCAACCAATTTTTTAATTATGAACTAACATGATCATTACTGATTGAAGAGAAAATAAAATTCTTAAAATTCTGTGGTTCATTACTGAAGAACCAGTCTTATACACGATCAGTTACATTTTCACATTTCCTAACACTTATGTGAAGCCGTGATCATCACACTATGCCATAGCAAGCGGAAAAACACTTAACAATAAAATGTAAGAATTAGAGTGATTCTTGAGCAAGAGGAAATTGTAATATTCTATAGTTCATTATTGTAGTTCATTACTAGCAAACTATAAAATTAAGCAAAAATACATACCAGTAGTGTGTGTCTGTATACGATCTCTGATTTACAGATTTGTAAGGGCTTTGGACTACAAAAACATAAAATAAAGATGTTTATCTGCCTTATCTGCCTAATTTGAATGTGATAAAACAAAAAATTATACCTGAATTTTTCCATCTCCCCAAAATATCAAGAGTACTTTGAAATCCTCAACTAGAATTTTGTCTGGCCTACACAAAATGGAGGAATTAATGTTAAAATGACATCAGTTACAAAAAGAAGCCATGAATATGATACATCAGTTACTTGTAAAATAAAATAGTCAATTCCATAAAATGTAATCATGGCAGAAACAACATTTTCTAACTTAAATTGTGTAGAACAGTTACTTGAATATATATGATAGTGATACATAGAAATTAAGAAGCAATGTCATTCACTTTGCTAGGTGGAAGGTGGACTCGTCTTATTGGGACATCATCTCTACACTAACGAACATCAAAATATTGATTTCCCGTTCCATAAGTAGGCTGGATATATTTCAAATATTCATTTTCATTTACACCTTCGTTTTCACACCAATCGATCGACAATTTCTTGATAACATTGTGGCACATCTTATCAATTGGATCTTCTATATAAAACACCTGTTGTACTTGTGAAGCCATAACATAAGGATCAGATTTCTGGCACAATCGATTAAAATTGACACGAGTCAGACCATATAAATCTTTCTCTTCTTGGTACCAACAACACTTAAATAAGACCACTCCCCAATAATCTAGTTCGAATATTTATTCAATTGATCGATAGTAATTAACTTCACCAACCAATGGATTTTAATCTTTTGAAATTGCAAAGCTAGTAGTCAAGACTGTCAAAAATACACCATTTTTTTGTGTTGTACATTTGACATCTCTGAACCTTGTATAAAATATATATCCATTGATAACATATCCAGTAAATCTCTTAGTTGTTCGAAGAGGGCCCATTGAAAGTAGTTGTACTTCTTTTGAAATATCCTCCTTTTTCCTAACCTCTTCCTTTAACCACTTCCAAAATTCTTCACTGTGTTCTCTCTCTCTTTTATACTTTTTTTGATAATGCCTGACCATTAGTTAAAGCACGATGTTCCCAAGAATAAAGACCTAGTTAATAAAAGATAGAAACAAATTTTCTAATTTTTCAATACTTACCAAAATAAAAATAAACCTTAAACTTACTCAAGCAAACTCTCTATTTCCTCGTTACCACAATTGAATAAAACGTAACAGTGACATTCCTTCCATTGAGAATTTTTAAGATGAATAGCTTTTCCATATTTGTTTCTTCTGGTGCCAATAGGATATTCTAGATTCTGTGGACAGGTTTCAAATTGTATTTTTCCTGTTACATCGCCACCTAGGAACCTTGAACAGAATATAAAACATTCTTCTGCAATATAACCTTTAGCAATAGATGCCTTAGGTGTACTTTTATTGCGAATATATGATTTCAGTTTGCAAAGATAACGCTCAATAGGAAACATACAACAAACATATGCTGGCCCACCATATTCAAGTTCCTTACATAAATGAACTAGCAAGTGCACCATTATATCGAAGAAATTATTTGGGGATATCATCTCAAATTGACAAAGAATTTCCACAATTTCCTTTTGTAGCCTCTTAAGATCAGCCAAATCGATAGTTTTACTCCAAAGACTTCTTAGAAATGCACCTAATCTTATCATAGGTATTGCAACTTCAGGTTTTATAGATTTCTTCACAACAAACTGCAGCAAGTAGTGGAGAAGAAAATGAGCATCGTGACTCTTATACCCTGCAATTTTCCTCTCTTTCTAGTTTACATACCAGTTGATATTAGCTGCACAACCATAAGGTAGTTTAGCATTCACCAACACCGAGCAAAATATTTCTTTCTCCTTGTTCGTCTTTTCAAATTTGGCAGCCCTCATCTCAAGGTAATTCATATCAGCTGACAGAACCAGATGAAGGACCTCCCTGATGCATATCTCTTGTAAATCATACAGAGCATTTAATGGTCTCTCAACTTCCCATCAATTTTTAGTAAAGTACCACGTATGTTATCACAAATGTTTTTCCCTATGTGCATAACATCAAGGTTATGTCTGCATACATTTTGACTCCAATATTGTAAATTAAAAAATATTGACTTTTTTTAAATGGAGATTCATTTTAATGCTTCTCGATCTCTTTCTTCCGAAAAAAAATTTCATAACCAGCCAACAATTCTTCAATGTCAGTCGTGGATAAAATTCCTGGAGGTGTTCCCATTTCAATTTCACCATTGAACCTTTTCTTATCAAACCTCCACTTGTGTCCCAGGTCTAAAAATTTCCTATGATTCATGTAACACATTTTTTTTACTATGTTTCAAGTAAGTTGAAGAAGTCTCGAAATGGCATGCAGGACAAGCTAAATAATCTTTTGTGCTCTAGCCGGATAACATTGCACAGCCTGGAAAGTCGCTGATCGTCCATAATATGCTTGCATGTAATGTGAAATTATCACTAGTGCAGGCATCATAATTTTGTATGCCAAGATACCATAATTCTTTCAATTTTGCGATGAGAGGCTGCATGTAGACATCAATGTAATTGTTAGGAGACTCCAGACCAGAGATAAGGGTTGAAAGTATCAAATTTTCTATCTTCATGCATAACTGAGGTGGAAGGTTATAATTTTCCAATATGATTGGCCATGTGTTGTGTAGTCATTGTAAGAGAAGGACCGAATCCAACATATGCTACTCCTAACCTGATATTTCTTTTTTCAGATGAAAAATGAGGATGATTGGCATCCATCGTCTTCCAAACCTTGCCATCAGCTGGATGTCGAAGTCTGCCATCATTTTTTCGTCTCACTGCATGCCATAACATAAGTTCTACGTACCCCTTGGATATCAACATCCTTTGCAACCTTGGTTTTAGTGAAAAATAACACATCACTTTTGTTGGTACTTTGTGAATCTGCTTCTCCGGATCATTGTCAATAGCCACTTTATTTTCTGGTATAATACAACTTGAAAAACCACAAGTTTTGCATTTATTTCCCTTTTCATTTTTTTCCCAATATAGCATGCAGTCATTTGGACATGCATGTATTCTTTGGTAATCGAGGCCTAAATCTCTAATGATATTTTTGGTAGCATTGAAAGATAAAGGGATGTGGGCTTGTGGAAAATCTTCTTTTATCAACTCTAATAAATCGCTGAATGCAGACTCGGTGATTCTATATAGGCATTTAAAGAATAAAGCCTGACAATGAAACTTAATTGCGAAAATTTAGTACACCCGAGATATAATGGCTGCTTTCCCTCTTCAGCACATTGATGAAATTACTAGCTTCGACGTCTATTCCATTTGATCCATTAGAAGATCCACATTCATTGTTCTGCATATTTCCACATGTACGTTGCAACATCTCATCGAGATTATCTCCAAAATTTATTCCTACTTCACAATCCATATCATTATCGCTCCTTTCAGGATCTAAACAGGAAACCTCAAAAATCCATTTCAGGTATAATTTTGATGGACCATTCCAAATCATATGGTCGTAGACTACCTCTTGACCATGCCACTTGTGATCATGACACTTTTTGCAAGGGCATGTAATTTCATCACTTACTGCGAATCTAGAAAAAGCATTTCGAATAAAAAGTTTCGGTCCACTGATGTATTCTTCACTGAACTTAGGAAGTTCTGCCTATAGATTTTTCTCGTCGTTCATCAATAATTGACAAATAAATATCATTTAGCCATGACTATAAGGAAAAAGACAAATCCAATAATAAAATCAGGAATATAATTACACCTGAACGCACAAGTAAATCATTAAATTAGGCAAAACAACAATAAATCAGAAAAAATTGAAATATACATTGAGTGCTACCTCAAGAAGCAGATTAAATCGAAGCCGTAACTGAAATTTGAAACCTAAACGAACCCAAATTGAAGACCTAATTGAAACACTGAAGCCCTAATTGAACTTGAACTCGAACTTACCCTAATTGAACCTGAGAGTGAGTGTTTGAGAGGTTGAGCGATGGAGTATTTTGTTTGAGAGTGAGTTTTTGAGAGGTTGAGTGAATATTTTGTTAAGATTTTTGACGAATTTTTTTGTTTCCTGCCTTAAACATTATTTCTTGTAGATTGCTAGCTTGGACCATTGGCTCGTGTTGACACGAATTGATAAATTTATTCATCTAGCTAGTGCAACACAAGGTTGATATCTACATTAACACATTGAAGCATGCGTTGCAATAGACAAAAAAAACAAAGATATGGCAACATTTTAGCTAGCAATACCATGGATTTTCGTTCCAGTAGGCCATCTATGGCGTAATGCGATGTTGGGCAAGATCAATCATGGACAGCTTGCTTGTATCAGCCACCTAGTCGGTCATCCTTTCCTTCTCTGCATTCCTTTGCCTTTTCCTCAAATATATATTTAGTATTTTCCGCCCTTCAAATAGGTCATCCTTGTAAATTTCTCCCATTTGTTAGTCTGCATAGATGTCAAGATTGCCATATTCATCCATTTGCCTCTTATATGCATTGACATAAAACTTGGCCTCAAAATCCATTATCACCTCAAAGCCAGTAGAAATTTTCGTCCTAAAAGTACCTGCACATTGAAGAGGAAATCTTCTTAGCCTACTTCCACTTCTTTCCATTATCTTTTCAAATACCGGAAAGAAAGTGGATATACCACCTAGCATTTGCTGCGTAACCTCCATCGAAAATAGTGCCTTCAGCTATTGGCGAAAGGAAACCTTTGATGCCTAACCCTAGACGCTCGGGGTCATACTCCGAGTATTTAGGAGCTGGTTTAGATGAACCACCAGGGGAATAAGGCAGAGTAACTTTTTTTTAGGAAGTGTCTCCTTCAACCTCGTGAGAAACAACGATGCTCTCAGTAACAATAACCTTTGCTTTAACTACAACATCTTTCTCCACCGCTTCCGCTTAGGCATTTTCCTTAATCATATTCTTTCCCTCTGCCAATATCCGGCGCTCTTCTTCGGTCAAGTACTAAGTAATTAGTGCCTCCTCATCTAAAAAATCTACATCCCTGGTAGCAGCCTCATCCTCTAGCAGCTTCTCCCAAGACAGAGCGAGCTTCTGAGAATAGTAATTGACCCATGAGGTTCCGGAAAATTGAATGGCTTTGACATAAAATCCCGAGATTTCTAGCTCCATTTCTTTTTCAAACTACCATCGAGCCTCTCTTGCCTTGGCTTTGAGCTCCTTTAGTCGGGCCCCAAACTCTTTTTAGATTTCGTTGGTCTGCTCCAACACCTCTCTATAGAATGCCCTCAATGCCTCCTTTCCTTACCTACTTGAGCTCAGCATTATTTAATGCCAGTTTCTTCCTGAGCTCCACGAAATCCTTCTTGAGGCACTATGCTTCCTCATTCTCTTTTCATAGCCATCGGTTTTCCTAAATTAGGGGTTGGTTCTCTTTCTTGAGCTTCTCGGTCTCCTCATTGTCTTTCAGCGGTTGGATATTCTCTTTATAATTTCTTTGTTGTCCTTCTCGACCATTGCAATATGAGCTAATAAAGAGGTCTTCACATCCTTATGTTGTTTTCAGGCTTGGATGTTTGCTGCACAAGCTTCTTTCATCTATTTGTTGGTAGCTTCCAACTGTTTCTTTAGCCCCATGATCATAACATTTTTGTCCTTAATCCTGTCTTGATTAGAATTAGCCTCGAGATTCAAGCCATCAATGATGTTGTTCTTATCATATATCAGCTCCGAAAGCGTCTTAGCGTACCACATTGCAACCTCGTATTGGTTGTAGATGTCCCATATCCTATAGAATGACTCCTTGTCGATGTCCATTAGGACAGGTTTAGCTCGAGCATCCAAAAGAGCTCCTCGAAATAGTAGCCATGGAAGTTCCTTATCAAGCAAACTTTCCATTTCTCTGGGGTCATCTCTTCGCCTTCAGGAAGCCTCTCTATGACTAAGTTATGCCTTCTCTCTTCCCAATAACAAAATGCAATCTCTTATATGCATTGTTACTTAACTCTTTCATACAATATAGTTTAAAGCCAGTGAGTTATACAAGCTCTATAATGTACACATTTTTCTAAAAGAATTGAATTTGGACAAAAATTTCATGAGAAATCATCATTTCAAAAATATACCCCATTTTATTTTATTTTTCTTCAAAACTCAATATGTACTTTTCAAATATGTTCCTTACAAATTTTTTTTTTCAAACTTCAAAAATACCTCATTTTTGTTTCAAAATTCGTTTCTACACAATTTAGCTAGTACATATCTTAAAATTGTAACACGTCAAAACTTGAAAAACACCATAAAATATCACCTAAAAGCTTTTAATTTTTCAAGTTCTCAAAAGTTAACAAAGGGGCTAGACTCAAAGTGGGTTCCCACCTTACCTAGACTTTCCTAGATATTTCCACAAAGTCATTTCCCTCAAATATATATATATATATATATATATATATCCCTTATCCATTATCTTTTAAAATTTATAAGGCTCTACTGCAAACCCACTAATCCAAAACACAATCATTTCTGATAATATATATGGGATCCATATTTTTTCCTTTACAAAACACATTGTACACTTTCCATCCAAACTACCGAAGGGCCTCTTACTTTCAAATTTCCATAACCATTCCTTTAGTGTACATAGTAGATATCCTTACTTTTTTCATATGTCATTCTTCCTATTTAATGGGTTCCTTTAGGGATCTAGGTGTATACATATAATATATTTATATTTATTAAAAATAAATACAGAAATCCTAAACCTAAGCTCTGATACCAAATGTAATAACCCGAATTCCGACTGATTGGATTTTTTCTCCAAAAATCCCAATCTATCGAAGCTCGAGTCAATCTGTTTGGTATCTTGCAGAAAAGACAGAGATAATAAATATATCAGTGCTCAGAAAACATCTAACAATGGAATGGGTAAAATATAATATAATCAAATATAACCTTACCGATGTAATAATACCACCTATACAGTATTCAAAGCTATCCTATCTCTTCCACCCTGTAAGTGTGTTACGAGGAGGGGGTCAAAACACAAAAGTTCTAGTGACCGGACAAATTACACATTTTGAAATAACCCTACATATATCGTTCAATTATATTTTCTTACTTATTAGGTTACTTTTGGTTAACAACACTCAAGGCTTTACATTCAAGTCGTACCCATCTATGTCCCCGTAGATTAACTTGATCATAGTACATATGTAGCTACCCCCATCATATAAAGGTACTTCCTATAGTACCCTCCTCGCACGGTCTCCACTGTCATGCCACGGAAGCGTATCCTACGCTGAACGACATACAGAAATCCAAATCATAACGCCACATTACCACAAAAAACCCTCCTCGCTATGTAATGCAAGCGTATAGAGTAATGCCCTAAAGTCTATGATACACCACTCGGTATGGTGTGCATGTACTTAGACCCTCACACGTATGTTCTATCTAATGTAACCCAAGTCCCATAATAGGGCAGCATCCATGTACGGAACTCAGTCGGGTGCCTTTTCATACCTATATAGGCCCACCTTTAAAGGCCTACAATGCAGATATCCAAGTATGGTATGCTTTTTCATGGTGGCTATGGCCCCACCCAGCCCCTCCCTCAACTAGTGAAAGACTACGTCAAGAGCTAAGAGACGTGCTCCTAACAACTAACCTAATATCAAATTTGGTGTGTCCCTTAACCATGTCTCAATAGTGAAAGGACAATGGTATCTTGGTTTAGCTCTAGTCTTTCCGTTTCCCACTAACTGCCTATGACTGGTATCCATCAATTACTATCTTTAATTTTAGCCTGACCAACCTCCCTCCACAAGCGAGGCAAGCCGTTGAATCACCTAGAGCCATACCTCCACGGCCTTCTAACTGCCGAGCTACTATTGCAGTCAAGGTATACTCTCTTGGGTGGTATCACACATAGAGCGTGTACCGCGCAGAGGACCTCCACGGGTACCCTACTACATCCTTTGGAAGCCGTGTGCTTCCCTCTAGTCTCACCAAGAGATAAAGCCACATGTTGAGACGAGTTATCAAGTGGACGTGCTACTCTCATGTCTCTAGACACCTCGATGATCTACCCCGTTGGGTTCTTCACCTTTATTCATGCAGATTGGTCCAAGCGCATCACACAAACATGTCATTGGACCCTATGTCTAATCTTTTAATTGTGCTTGCTTTAACAACAGTAATGCACCCCTTTACCCCAAATTGTAATTTATGAAAGTAATCTACATCTCCTTTTTATTACCATGTCATTTACTGTCAGTTACATGTTTACAAGTTCCAATAACTTGTTCTACTTAATGTACAATTAAGTATATATTATTCTAGTCCACATGTTTTCTATTAACATGTTACATAATGATTATGATTAAATATAACTTATTTTATTCCATAAGTCTACCTCCTTCTTACTTACTCAATCATAACCTCATCTTACACTGTCATTACAACCAGTTGTTGTTTACTTATCAACTTAGTTCTTTTAACTATGGTTTATTAATAAGTTCCCCTTTTATTTATTATAACCTAGGATATAATTCTACTTGTCTCTAGGACAAGCCTACCTATTATATTGCATTCTCATTATTGTAATTAATTATAATAGGTTATTTTCCTCGTTCATTACATTTTCCCTTTTTAACCAAACTTTTACTGTTGTAACTTCCATTTCTTTGCCGACTTGTATATTTTCATGTGCCATCTATTTACTTATTTATTCATTGTATGTTGTATACATATATTTCTATTATATGCTTAGGCTCCAGACCTCTCATGTTATGTTAACAACTTGTGGATGTTGGATTTGCCGGGCTGTTCCGGGCAAGCTTCTACCACAAGTTGAACTTAACCTCGTGTCTCAGTGCGGTTATCTACAATTTCTCAATTACTGTAAATTTCCATGCAAATTAGGCATATTTATTGTAACACCCCACGTCCGTTAGTGTCACTCACAAAGGGAATGCACTAAGTTCTGTGGAGCATTTAGGGTAAAAGATGCAGATAAATTACAAGACAGACAGAAATTAAACAGCAGAAAATAAAACTTTGCTTTATTGATAAAATAGTTTGTACATAGATTTCTTCACAATATCAGAGTGTCATCTGTCTTACAAAATAAAGAAGCATAAAAATACATTTATATTCCCCAATGTAGCAAGAACCAGCCATAGCATCTAAAAAGAGAATCCAAGCAAAACTTCGACAAATCTTCAAGCTGGGAAAGAGTGACAGTCCAACTTAACCTAAGCTATACTGATCCCTCCTCTACTACCTGGGGGGGACGGAAGAAAAGAAGACGAAAGAAAAACAGAGTCAGAAATAAGGCCTGAGTAAGTTCAGTAACTTCTAGCATGTGAACATGGAAAAACAAAACGACATGAATTAACTGAATACAAGATAACACCATGATGATAGGGTTGGCATGATTAGACAAGATTAACACAAGATACGCTAAGCTAAGATAGACTGGATATGTTCTAATACTTTCACCGCTTCGCTATTTCCTTGTTATACTGGTTTCTATATCTCTGCACCGCTTAACTAGTGTCCCAACTAGTAACGCTAACGTGATCCCAAACCCTGTATTTTCCATCGCCTTCAGGCATCCATTTATTTATTTATTTGTTACCTAGATTTAATCTAGGGTTTTCTACCAAGTGCCTTCTAGATTCAACTAGAGTTTACGCTGTCTGCTGAACGCTTCTTAGATTCAAGATTTATGCCACCTAGTTCAACTAGGAATTATGCTACCTTTCGAACGATGCCCCCTAGTCTAGGACACACTACCTAGAGTGGTATATGTTCCTATACTTCCCCACGCATGTATCGCGAATCGTTATCGCTTGTCTAGATGCACATGTCATGTAATGTGCGGTCCGAGTCCTGTTACAGGGAAAATTAAGAAACACAGAACTCGGTCGGGAGCTTTCAGATATCTGCCGATGCAGATGCTAAGGTCTGTTTTTGTTCCAGTGGCTATGGTCCCACTTGACCCCTCCCTCAACTAATGAAAGGCACACCTTGAAAAATGAGATCTATACGCCGGCCCCCGGTGCCCCACTATCCTATGGCCATCCTCACCCATAACTAGATAGCAAGTATATGGTCTTTTGGAGTTCTCCGCCTTTCCGCTTCACGTATTTCGATTGACTCAAGATGGATGGTAGACGACGAGTCGCTATCATAGGGCTACCGTTTGCTCGCCGAATCACGCCGATCCATCCTAGTCTTTAGGTTGCCATGTATTGCAACCAAGGCATACCCCTGGTTCTTCTACACAGACCTTAACCTCTGTGGGCCCAGGAGGATCATCTGCAGCCTCACAGAGGGATACCAAGAGTATCCTCACGTCCCCTCGAAGCCTCGGGCTTCGTAACCCAATTCGTTGGAGCCTTCTCTCTACGCAGACGGACATTCGCTCCTTCCCGTGTTATACTAAGAATTACTACTTAGTTTTACTAACTAAGATTTACCACTTAGTTTCCAGAATCGTTGTTTTCTTAACTAAGGTTTACTACTTAGTTCCCTTTCCCGTCAATTTGGATTGGTTAAGTGTCATTAGTCAATTCAAGCCAACTTAACCCTCTTCATTCATCCTGTTATACTGGTTAAGTGTTATCAGTAATTCATGTTGACTTAACCCCACCACAAACCAAGTAATATTGGTTAAGTATTTCTTATTACTTAACCCTACCCATTCACCCTGTATCGGTTAAGGGTTCCTTTTTAACTTAACCTTGCCCGTCTGTTTTAACTAACATGTTATTAATGGTTAAGTATTATCCCTTCATGTTTAGACTTAACCCTATTCCTTTATCACAATCTGATGGTTAAGTGTTCATGTTTACTTAACCCTACGGTCTAGCCCAGCTAACATATCAAATTGGCTAAGTGTATTTACTTAACCCCAACCTCTAGTCTAGCTAACATATTAATTTGGCTAAGTGTATTAACTTTACTTAACCCCTACAAGTCTCGTTTTGCTACCTTGAGTTTGGTTAAGTGTCTATATGGACTTAGCCCTCCCATTCTAGCTTAACTGTGTTAAGTTGGTTAAGTGTTCCTATGGACTTAACCCTCCCATCCTAGCTTAACTGTGTTAAGTGTCTGTATGAGCCTAACCCTACCCACCGGTCTGGTTATCATGTTGAATTGGTTAAGTGTCTTAGTTAACTTAACCCTACCATTCTTGTTCTAGCTTTAACTAAATAATTTAAAGCCGCTACCACTCACATTAGACAGATATTGTTGTGAATACTGGAGTGCTGGTTGGTTCCGGGCAGGTTTACATCGCAACTCAGTCTAACCTCGGGTTAGGCATATTCGTGTTTTCTAAGTTCAAAAGGGTTTCAATTTATTTTCAAATCAAGTTTTGAAAGTAACCATCCCGTTCGTCGGATCAGTTAGGGATAGCCAGGGAGAGCAGGAAACTTGCATTTTCCAAACCCAAGCCTAGACACCATCCTCTCTGTCACCCTAGAACTTTCTGGTGTGTCATTAAAAGAGATGTCATTATGAAACCTTTAATTTGTCTAAATTTATATTTCCTCATTCAGGCCAAATTCTATAAGTAAATTATTCCTAATTTACTTATTTCCTAATTATTCTTTTAATGTAAATTGTCTACATTCATTCTTATGGCCCATTTCCCCTTCTAAATCATATTTATGCTTTTTGGTATGTGGACTATACCAAATTAATTGTCACTAACCATGATTTTGCTAAACCTTCCAATTACTCCCAATTATGGCCAATTTCACATTTATGCCAATATACTTACCGTGCCAATTTAGCTAATCCAATTCCGATTCAACATTCTAATTCTAGACTTATTACTCTAGTTCACTATTCATGTAAATGCTAGATTTACATGTCAATATTAGATTCAAATTACACATCTTATAATTCATGTCAAATTTATCCAATTTGCATTTCTATGAACATGCCATAATACATGTTCCCAATTTATGCCAATTTCCAAGTTAAACTACGTTTTTAGTAAATTTCATATTTTTCCCAAACCGCATTCCCACCGTTCGTATAATCGTGATTCAGTCTAGATTATAAATAAAGCTAGGTTCGTAGAAAATAGGGAATGAACCAAAGATGCTATGCAAAAGATAGACATACTAACTGGCATAAAAAGGGTTGAATAACGACATCGGTTCAAGAACATGGGTAGACCTAACTTAATAGGTAAATTCCCAAGGTCTAAAACCAAAGATAACCAAGAATAGACAGAATAGATGATCGGGTTTAGACCCAATTTCGTAGTCACAAAACTTAAGCAACACTTTCCTAGTCATGAATCACAGGTGTTTAATCACATATGTCCTTGTTATGTCATAGGCAATAGTTTATAATTCCTAATCAAAGGCATAGGCTTAGTCAAGAAAATAATCCTCATAGTCACAGTCACAGTCATAGGCAATGTTCATAGTCATAGGCAATGTCCATAGTCATAGGAAATGTTCATATTCATAGGCAAATGTTCATAGTCATAGGCATATGGTTTTAAGGTCCATAGTTTCATAGTCACTGTCTTATTTGTCCTCGAATCATAACAGTTCTTAATTAGGTTCAGGAGTATAGGCACTGATTCGAATAGAGAGAGAGATTTGGCATATTCTTTTATTCCTTTAATTTCAGGTCACGAACAGAGAAAGACGTTCAAATCTAAAAAGTAACTGACTTACAGAGATTAGATTAGAACAGAAAGATGGCGTTTCTATGATTCGTAGAAAAACAGTCGTTGAAGTCGTTTGAACCTCCTCTTGATTCCTAGCTTGACTTGAACCTCTTCCTGAAAATCTTTTAGCAGCATTTCCTCGTCTTGATTTACTTTATATATATTATTTTACTCACTTATTTATTTATTTTCTCAGAGGGAGCATAAGGATAGAAAAGAATTGTGAATAGAGAAGAAAACCAGGGCTGTTTATATAGTGTTAGGCGGACGAATCTGGTCAGAATGGCGTCTAGATACAGAAGAACGAACTAGGTGCAGAAAACTGGAAAAGGGGGGGGGTCGACCCTCAGGTCGACTACCCAGTCGACCTGGGTGACCCAGGTCGACTACCCAATCGACCTGGGTGCCTTGGGTGGGAAAATTCGCACCCAGCCCAGCCTGAGTCCGATTTGAATTTTGAACTTGACCTGTTTTGAATTTTGAACTTCGCTGAATCTTTCGGAGGCCATATCTCCCTCATACGGACTCTGATTTACGCAAACTCGGACTCGTTTTTATGCAGAATTCCGAGACGAAAGCAATGGCGAGTCCCGTTTCCCTTGATTTTGATTTTAACTTTTAATTCTGCCTTGATTTGTGAATCTTACCGTTACAGAATCACGGGGTGTTACATTTATTCTTTTCCATTTTCCCTAAATTTTACTATAATTCTATTTACAATCTCTTGGCATAATAATACCCTTAAGAAAATACTCATGTTTATTGTAAATTCCATAATTACAATGTTTACAGTAATTCCAATTCAAATAGATTATTAATAGAAATAGGCTTTGTACAATAGGAATGTTGTCAACATAATCTGAGCAGATTCTTTCTCTATTACCACAATTATTTCCAATTTCACTGTAATTTGACTTACAATATCCAATTTGTCATTATACATATTTTTAGCAACATATTCACTTTTATTGTAAATCGCACGAATTCAATATTACAGTAATCTTTATCTAATTAACGGGTTCATAGAATAGATCTATACAACAATAATATTCTTAACATAACGGAAAATGAATTATACCGCAATTATCATAACTTATAGTTATTTAACATATTAAGAATGACGGGGAATGTAAACGGTAAGTATACCATTATTTAAGAAAGTATAATCTGAATCGACTCACATTATAGCTATCCAATCCATGAATCTGATCTAGATTTGTTGTTCTATGGCCTCCCTAAATGAATCTAATATTAATCATCCATGAATTTACAAATCTAATACTAAAAGAAGAGAGAAAAGGGAAGAGAGACCTAAATAAACCAGATTCAAGAAGTTACCTCACGTTGATCAGAATTCTGAACACCTATTTGTAGATTTGCATTCTTTTATCTTCAAATCTTGAATCAGAATTTCCTAAAACTAATATTCTAATTTCATGAAAAATCTTGGAGGAAGAAGATGATGGCATAGCCTAGGCAGCATCTCAGAAAATATGAGTTTAGATTTAGGCCCTACTAGTCTATTTATAGGTGTACAAGAAAGTCTGGTCCATCAGATTTAACCAAATAAAATCCAAACTGTTTATATCAGAAATTCACGTTATCTAGAAAATAAATCTGGAACTGATTGGGTTGACCCCTGTGTCGACCTAACGTAGTACGGGTCGACCCTTGGGTCAACCCATTTTGGGTCCAAGCACATTTTCTACTGCGTTTTGTTTTCTGGTTTTAACGCTAATAAATAACATTAATTTTATTACTTGATATATTTAATTTTGAATATTAATTAATAACGTTATTCACCTACTTAATATAATTCTTCTTATTTATACCACCCTAGTTATAAACTATATTTACTTTTAAATGTCAAATCTATGCATTTATGTACGCATGCAATCTTTCAATTCCTTGTCCGTTAATCAATGCAATTGATGACGCTTTGTTTTATTCCTTTTAATGCACTCTAATTTCAAAGGCAGATTAATTCTTGTCCATTTTCCAATTATTATGTCTTAGTTATATTCTGCTCTTAACCTATACTTTTTATCTCAACATTTGAATTTGTGCGTATATATATATGCGAAATCTTTATTTCGTTTCCAAAATTCAAACCGCGTTATGTTGTCATTAATGTCTTACTTGTTTCCATTGGTTGTAGGCTTATTTTTTATTTCTCTTTCATATGTATATATATTAGCACAAACATATGCATGTATACTTATATTTTTCAAAATCACCTTTATGTATAATTCTCCTTATATGTGAATTTATACATATTTTCTCTTAGAATATGTATTATCTTAGCTGTTCCTCTAAAATAAAAATATGGCGCTAGCGGGGCTCGAACTTGCGCCACTCACTTGGAAGAGACATGTCTTTACCAACCGAGCTATATTGGCTTTTTCTAACAAGACTAAAAACAATAGTGGTCATTATTCTTTTTAGTTTTCTTTTTATATCTTCTTTTCATGTTTGTTGTAATATTTCATTTAAAGATATCTTTTTCATCTTAAATCTTGTTGTAAAAACCACAGGTCTAAATCGATTAGAAAATCGACACGGACGCAATGTCGCTAATTTCTTGACCAAATTCTGAAAGCTTTCCAAATTTTGTTTTATTATTTAGTTTAAAAAATGCGGGTTGTTACATAACTCCTCTTTATCGCTGTCATCATAAACACTTATGTCCTCATGAGCTCTGACCACTATCTCTTCGGTTGGGGGCACGTTGGGAAGCACGATAGGAGGCTCGTCCACATGAAGACTGCAAGGCACATCTTCTCTCATAATTTTTGCTACTTTTTCCTCTTCTTCATTACTATCCTTCTGACCATTAAGTGACCTTCGGGAAGTAAGCTTGCTAATTGTAGAAGATGGTCTAACAGTAGAGTCTGGGCATCACAATATGCATTCCCAACCTCCTCCAGTGCCAAGAATCTCTCAAGATATATGTGATCCCTAAGAAGATGAGAGCATACCTACCATGTGAAGTTTTAATTTAATCTAGAGCTTACAACTCGAGTAACTTGACATATAATATAATACTTATGATCGCCAAAGCATCTCCTCGCTAATCTGGTTAGGCACCGACTCCCAACACAAGGTAAAGCGGCCTTTGGCATGTGCCACTAAAAAGACGAGGGAGAGCGAGTTGCTTCTTATCTTAATGGAGTAGAGGTGTCAGATGTCCTACTCTTTAGGGTCCACATCTAAGTTCTCCATGTACAGAATGTAGGTTCCGAGCATGAAGGCATTCGCATGCGGACGAAGCTGAGTCGGTACTAGGAAAAAGAAGCACATCAAGTCTCGAATAAATAGGCAAGATGTGGGAATGCACCCAACAAAAAACATGTGCATGTTCCATGTAATATATCCTTCTAGGGATGTGTGCGCCCTGTCATCCTTTTTGTGGCCCAGGCTTCATCCTAAGGTATGTCATGCCTCTTACAAATGCATCCCAATGCAGCCTCATCAATCCCCAGGCAAATGATTCCAGAGGATTCTCAACAATGACATCATCTCCCATCATGTCCGGTGCCATTCGAACGTCTTCTGCTCATCACCTTCATTCTCACCCTTTTTCGGGCCTCCATCAACATCCTCTTATACATGTTAAGCAACTAGATCATTTCCATGCTAGTCAATAGGTCGCGATCCTTCGAATTTCCCCGTTATATTGTTTGTGCTCGATGAGTTCAATTGTTTGGAAGGAGTAGATGCTTCATAATCTCATGTTCATTAATCATTGGACATGAATCGTATGAAGACTCATTTGAACTCGAAGATGGTTTTGCAGTTTTAGTTGATGAGCCTTTGAATCATCGAGATATTCGCGATGTCATAGAAAATTATACTTTCAAGATAGATGCGTTAGTTAGTACTATAAAATATGTGCCCCTATGTTGGTGTGAACTAATGTGGAATGTGCAGTGTCGTGCGTGCTAATGCAATTTGTAACACCCCACGTCCATTAATGTCACTCACAAAGGGAATGCATTAACTTCCATGGAGGTTATAAGTGAATATAGAACAGAAAAATTACAACAAGACAGATAATAAATAGTACTTGGAAATCTAAAACTTCATTTTATTGCAGCGGAAATTAAACATGTTTGTTACATCATAAAACCATAGATCATAACCAAGTACAATATCCATCTTCATAAAAACAAAATACATAATCCCATTACATAAATAGCCAATAAAAAGAAAACAAGCTGGACTTTACTTCAACGGTCCAAGCTTTCCAAAGAGAGATGAAGCAATTCAATCAAACTCCACTAGAGCTGGGCCCAACCTGAGGACCTGGAGGGGGAAAAAGGATAGAAATAGAGGGGGTCAGACATAAAGTCTGGCGAGTATGATAATTCTAACAATACTATTATCAAAATAACTAGACTAAGGCATAAGCTGGAAGACAAGTAAATGTCTACGAACTCTTAGGAAGATAAAGATAGTGTTTAAGATAACGGTAAAGGCACACCTAATTACTAACGAATGATTACTACACTGCACCGCACATTACTACACTGCACCAGTCACCATATTGTTTGATCCCACTTACTTCACGCAGAAACTTTATAAATAGCCTTACGTACCCCTAGCTGACTACATAGGTGATGTCTACCCCTATCTCCACTAGGTGTACCCCACTACCCACTTTCGATCGGCTCCCTACTCGTAGATACCCATACTGGCCCCACAGTGGGGTGTATCACTCCCCTAAAGTGGCAACCCGATACAACTTGAGAATGCACGGCTTATACCTACACGATGCAACAACGTCTTACCTACTAACCCGGGTCCACACGCATACGAAACCCGTTGGACTTCATTGACACTGCTCCCCGTTTTGGCCTCTTACAGTCAAACCCAGCATGCGTGTCCTGTCCTCGACTTGGGTCGAGCCCTCAAAGATATGTTTGGGATACTGGTCGAAATGGGCCCCCACAAGCTACCCACCTAAGCTTGTCACTAGTATATCCCACTTAACCCTCTTAGTCATGTTCATTTACATGTGTGTTTGGTAAAGTCTTACTAATCGTATTTCACATGCCACTAAGGGCACCCCCTAGATTCCTCATGCCACCCAAGGCACCTACTTAACCCCCATGTCCCACCTTACATGTTTATCTGGTTAAGTATTTCTTAATTCATTCAGGCCATAACCTCATAAAGACCTCTCACATTAGACTGGCATTTATGGCAGCTGGATTTGCTGGGCGGGTCCGGGCAGTCTTACACAATAAAAGAGTCTAACCTCGTGTCTTTACAACCGTTATGCTTTAGTTTAGGCCTAGGACCTCTCACATTGTGCTGACATTTGTGAACACTGGATTTGTCGGGCGGGTCCGGGCAGGTTTACGTCACAAACGAGTCCAACCTCGTGTCCTAAGCATTGATTAACACTTAAAATATTTTACCCCAGTTTTTAATAAGTCCCTATTCAAATTATTAATTAAGTCAACTTTTAATGATGTCCATAATTGACTCAATTATGGCCATCCACTTATGGCATGCAAAATCATATCAATTGCACCCCAACTTTTTAATATTAAATCCTTAATATTACCCCTACCCCACGTTTATACGTTCGCTTATTCAACGCATAATATAGGCTAGACTTGCATAGTCTAACACCTAGCACAAAGATAAATTATCACAACATATAGACAATTAAAATAAATCTAATCATAATAGGGGTGAAACTAGCATAAAGTACACATGTTAAGAATCAAAAGGTGTCAACTTGTTAAATGTCTCAATTTATATGATATGATCATACCCCAAATCTATACATAAACTTGCATATGGGTTTTTTAGGCAACATAATGATGGTGTGAACTAGCATAGGATATCACATATGTCATAGCATAATTCTAGATGTCATAATAGATGTCCTGGTATATGTTCATAACTTTTCTAATCAATCTAACTTGCATATGTGACTTGTCATATAGATCAACATAACCCAAACATGATGATTTAATTAATATGAACTAACTAGCATAGATGGTAACATCATGGCCTTTTTAACATGTATGATTCATCACAACTTAGCATAGAAACTTTCAACATACATAACATCATCATAGCATGATTTACAACATATAAGATATCATCATCACATAACATTGGATTTACAATATACATGATAGCAAAAAGGGGTTTACAACAACATATATGATAATTCACATCATCTACTCATAGTCCATTCATAACTCAACCTAATTAAAATGATAATAATCTTGTTAAGATCATCATACTCACAATTTAGAGAAGAAAAGAGAGAGTTTTGCTTTGCTTTAGGGTTGAGAGAATTAGAATTGAATTTGCTTTTCTTCTTTCTTAGTTGGCGGCGGCTCCATTGATTTCCATGGCGATGGTATGACGGTAACTGTTCTATTTTAATTAGGTTTAGGGTTAGCATTAGGATGTATTTATAGGTGTAGGAAGTTATTTAGGACCATTAGATTAACCCTGAACCATGAGAACCAATCAAATGCAAAATCTGCATTTGAGAAAATCGGCCCACGGGTTGACAGCCAAACACCCTGGATTAACCCCTAGTCGACCCAGCAGGGCTCGGGTCGACCTCAAAAATGGGCCGGTTCGATTATTCCCCCTCCCAATTCGCTGTTTTAAACTTTTTCGCATATTTATTTATTTATTTTTTAATTTATATAAATATATATATATATATATCAATATATATATATATATTTCTCTGCCCAACCCATTTCACTTAATTCTTTTCAAAAAATTAAGTATACTTTAATTTGTGAATTTTAATGTTATAAAATTACGGGGTGTTACACAATTACAGTAAAACACTTTGGAACACGGTGGCGACTTTCAGCTTTTTAAATTAAAACCTCCACCGTTGCTTATCAACGTTGAACAAATTGGATTCAATCGTGATTACTTAGTGTTTGGGTTGAGAATCGAATCCTGGAGTTGATGGTTCAGTCATATGTCCATAATCAGGTTTTATGATCTTATCCCCTATGCATATCTTAGTCATCAATCTAAAAAATTCATTTTACGAGTGTTAATGCGTTAGGCGATGACACCTTTGACTTAAATCTCAATCTAATCATGCGACATCATGAAATGATTCAAGTTTACGAACTCGAGTTCACAATACAAAACATTTCTATATTCTCAGAATACAAAATATAATTTTGTTTCCCCAAATACTTGAAAAAAATTCACTTCCCAAAATTTTCTAACCACGAAAAATTCTAAGTAGTCGGGGTACAAAATTTAATTTGGTATCCTCGAACAATTGTATTTTTTCCAATTCAAACTCTCCGAGCTTAATACACTGGTCCATAGATCGTGTCTTCGCTTCGTTCCCTCGGATTCATTCTCCTTTGCTCCCTAACAAACTTAGGAAATGCGTAAGTATTTGGGATACGAATTGCCAACTCCTTGGAATATGAAATGATACTTTGCATCCCCATGACTTAGCTTTTTACCAAATTTCCCCTTCTTTCCAACTCCCAATCCCTATTTCCTTTCTAAAAAATTTCACTTGCTATCCTCTTTAAATTTCGTACTTTCGAATCTTCCTTATTTCCACACTATCCTCGTTGCTACCTTAAAACACACCATCATAAAACTCCATGCCTTGGCCAACTCAAGCCACAGTTACATCTCAATCCACAACTCTTGCTCCTTGACCTTCATCTCTTTCCTCCGTCACCTCAAATCAAGGATATCCAAACCTGATTCCAAATCAATGCATAAAATGAGTTATGCTTAAACCAATATAAATTGAAGTAAGGGTAGGAGAACAATGAGGTGAGGTGTGTCTGGAGATTGGACAAACATTGCATGTCATGATATGGTTGTCAACATCAATGAAGAAGGACAGTTACAATTTTCTAGGAAGCCTAGGATTTCTCAAAGCCTTTTGGAGTTTGAAGTCAAGAAAAGAATGAAGCAGATCTAGGTATTTATATGTAATGGAGGAAGAAGAATTTTTTTAAAAAAATTTTGGAGAAATGTTTGAGGACTAGTACCAATCCCCAGATTAGTTCCAATCTTATACATTTTTTAAAAAACAAAGAAAAAGGTATTGTTACTAACTAAATTCTGTACAAGAAAGAGAGGATAAGGGGTATCGTAGAATTTTTAATACCAAACAGAGGTCGGAAGCAAACTTAACCGATACGGAGACAAGAGGATACGATAGGAAATCCGAGTACATGAAGCATTAGAAGGGTGAAGCCAATACCAAGATGGAAGTGCTGTTGGCTCCAACATAAAGATTAAATTTCCTGATGACGATAGTGAGACAAGCAGGATGGGCGAAACAAATCAATAACATGTTCTACATAGTAAGCTTGGTATCGATATTAAAGGATGAAGGTGGTTGATTTAGTTTCAGTACTAAAGAAATGAAGGAAAGAGTCAAAGCAGCACCAATGGATCTGGGCAAAGGAATGTAGGAGATTTCGGAAGCTAACATATGAAGTAAGGAAGCAGGATAAACAATGAATGCATGCCTCAATAAGATATCGGAAGAAAACAATAGAGGAAAGCCAAAGACATATAATTTGAAACCGAAGGGCAAAGCCTTCAAGGGAGAAACACAGTTAGCACCAACGTAAGAACAAACAACGTGTTGCTGTTGTCAGTTAGTATGTTGTCGATATTGTTAATGGAGATAAAACTAAGCATTGGTTATAGGAGAATGACACCAAGATCAAGTGGAGGGAAAGAATTAGCAATAGAGTAGAAGAGCATGTAAAAGTGCTATCACTACCAATAGGCTTGGTAGTGGTACCAAGGGCATCATAGGGATTACAAAGAGAAGAGGATTGAAGCAACTCTTGAAAACAGGCCGATACCGGGCGTTACTGCTGAAGCCGAAAGCCTCGAGGCAAAAAGATTCTGAAGGAAAGTGGTACTGAAGCCAGGAAAGCCGATACTTAGAAACCGACATCGAAAACCACACAAGAGGGTTGACACCAAGAGGACCAATCAGAAGCTGGCTTCTAGCATAATCATTACCAAAGGGGGGCCAAATTGTCTATAAAATGGACCCCAGGGGTTCATTTTGGGGGCCTTTTTCCTCATTCCACAATCTTGTATCCATTTATGAGAGAGAAAACCCTAATTTCTAAATCAAATTGGGGATTTCAATTCCAAATGTAATTCATTTGTACTAATAAAAAAGGGAAAATCGAGATCAAATTCTTTCTTGATTTGATAATCATGTTATGTCCTTATTGATTTATCAAGTAGTTAACACTAACCTCATAAGCGAGAGACTTAAGCATAAACACATCAAAAAGGGAAATTAATTGAGTGAAATCAATGAATTCTCTTTGATGATCCATATTTATGCTTAAGCCTTTTTGCAATAAGTCTAATATAACACAACTTTTTGCAATGGAACCTATTGTACCCCTATGACGGTATAACTGGCACAACCAAGACCTTTCGTTGGATGGATCGATGTGAAAGTATCATTTTCGTCACTAAAGGCTATAATATGTCATAGAAACATAATTGTTGTGGTGTGTTATCTTGTTTCTTCTCTACACAATGTATTTTATTATATCTTGATTCTGGAGAACACTACTGTAACAAATCTCTTGACCTTTTGTAAGCTAATAATGCCCTTATCCTAAGGTAATTGTTGAATCTTAAGTCCCATAAGCATGACAATCACCTCTCCAATGAAGAGTAACTAATCTTCGAACTTAGGGTCTTGATATCTAGGAAACGACAAGTTAAACTAAGTATGGTATGCCTGAGTTATCCTCAAGTGCCCTCTAGTTCGATTATCCTATAAATTCCACTGTATATGTATTGTCAATTCCTAAGTTGGGTGTTAACGATTTTTATCGTTAACAGGTAAGAAGGAAAGAAGCACTCTGGACTGGTAAAATTTACGAATTCAAAACTACGAATATGGTCACGTATACATGTTTTCGAACTCCATTCGTCGAGACGAACCCGAGTCGTTCATCGATTGTGTACTTACCAATCTAAACAATCCAAGAGTATGCGTCCAATGACTGAATTTGGAACCAATTTCTCTTTGAAAAGTTAACTTACACGATTGTGCAACTAAAACAAATTAACTATATTATGTTTCCTATTATAAACTTCGATCGTATCGCACAAAATCCCATTCAAGCACGTGAGCGCATACGTGACTCTATGTCGATATTGACTCATTCACACTCTGGTGTAAGTTAGACTTCGTGACTAATGATTATATTCTTGAATCAACGGAGATTAGACACTTACCTGAGAAATCAAACGGGTTCCAGTCTGAGAACGGAAGTCCAAAATAACCAGAGTTCTCAATAATGCTAGACCATCACACTTATACCAATGAGCTTCGATAAAGCATTATAATTTCTCTTAAGCTATGTACTTCCTCGAGTGCAATATTAAACACAATGTTTACAACCATTCTCTAAACACAGCTTTAAGATCTTCACTAATATTGAAAATTTATCTTAATTCAAAGCATGCCATTTAACACAAAACATATTTTAGGGGGCTTGTGTTATATGACCATTTGATATGGCTATCAGAAGCAGTTCGAGCAGACACAACTTGGCGATCACATGGCTTAAAGACTCAGAAGTGTCATTCATTCACCCAAATATTAGGACCAAATGCAGTCGGGCAAGTACAATTGTCCCGGCTTATCAGAATATCTCTCACATGCCTAAGAGTTTGGAGTCATAATAAATTACATTTCGGGATCGGTATGAATCCCCATACTTTAAACAAAAAATAAGTCTAAGGCATTAGGGACACTTCTCAAAATTCTCTCCATGTCATCTGGGATCGAAAGTAAATATCACCCCTTCAAGGGTCAGTTCAACTCCAAAATCAAAGAGAAACCAGTAAGTGGTGAAGGATGAGTATGAATCGCAGAAGCCCTTGGGATTAGTACAAATCATGGAACCTTTAAGGGTTATGTAACTTCCAGGATTTCACCAACTCACGTCAAAGTTCAAGCCTTCGTACTTCTCGATCCAAAAAGCAATGTCTGTTGAGATTTCAAAAAGAAGTGGATCAAAGCAAGGAGATGGAGACCATCACGCCTATAGTCCAAAAACTAAGCATTGGGGACCGGTATCGATCTCGGGATCGGTACCACATCATCAAGAAATTTTCTAGGGATTTGGGCCACGTCTTGGGCTTTTTCCCACGCATGTACCTTCTTTCCCTCCAGTGCTCACCTATAAATCTCCCTATCCAACATAAGAATGGATTTTTAGATCTTCGGGCACTTGGAAGACTTTTGAGATCTTCTTTTGTCCTTTTGGCACTCTTTAATTTATTGCTCTTGTAAGCTTCTGGAAAATAGCGATCCCGCTTTGTAAACCTGAGAAATCCACGAACAAAGTGTCAAAACTTCAAGGAGGATATAAGTTTTCACAAAACGAACCACCGTAAACTATGTTTCACCGTTTTCTCGTATTTTCTCTTCATATAATCCTTGATTTTCATTTAGATTCACTATCTTGGAACCCTTTGGATGTTGTGCCAAGTTTTGGACATCAACAGACTCTTATCATGTTGTACTACTTCACACGGATCAAACCCAAACCTAATGCTAAAAATTTGTACTTCTGCATAAAATGTTTGAGCACAATTATTATCATCAGTCAGACAATAATGATTAACGATAAGTGACAATCAACATTTGTCAATGCTAAATAACTGACATATAAATAGTTTCTAAAGTAATAATAATAAGACGTTAAATTATGATAACATGTACTACTATAAAATAGAACCAATTTAATTATGTTAACCGATTAAATTCAAGACTAATATTTTATTAATATTTTATATTTCACCATACAAGTAAATTTAGTATACAAATGTGTTTATCCATCGATATGATTCTATCCACGAAAGAAGCGAGTTAAGTGGGTTTTATATGGGTAGTTAAACATGTCTTTAGTTTAACAATTTGGATTCACAAATAAAACTGCAAAAAATATTATAAACTAAAATCAAAACAAACAAACCTTTCCCCATATGTACACATTCTCGGCCCAATGCCCATCACATGAAGTACAAGCATTTGCAAGATCAAGTTCCCTATCATGTTCAATTCACCTTGGTTGTTACAAATTTTCTCTTCTTGTCTACACTGCCATACACATGCCATGCCTCCCTACATAATCGTGTGCCTTCACACCCAAAAAAACAAAGCATGCTACGACCCTTCACGCTCCAACAATTATTTTTTTTACCCTTTTTAACGTTCATATACAAGCAACTCTCCATCAACTCATAAAAAAAACTCTACGCATGAAAACATAAATATACAAATGCACGTAGACAACGACATATGAAAAACCACACACATAATCACACATATATAGATATGCTCATGCACATACCGCTCATATATACACACACGTATATATACATATATATACACTCACATAGATCAATAAATGCCATATTCACGCTCACATATAAATAAGAGAAAAACCAACAATGGTTTGTTCAATTCTAAACAGGCCACCGTAGCATTCAACTGTGGGTTGTTTAGTCCCCTGTGACCAGTTCGGTGGCTGGTTCATTGGACAGTGCCTAGGTGAATATAATAGCAAAGTGTTTGTCGTTATATGCTCGTAACGACAATGACTTTGTCGTTAAAATTTATAACGGCAAAGTATTTGTTGTTATAAATTATAACGACAAAGTCTATGCTATTGTAGATCCGAGACCCCTTCTCGGATTGAAAAGATCCCTTTCTGGCTTCCCTAATATATCGGTTTTTACAACTTCGACTGTTCCCCCACATGCGGACCTTCATGAATTACATTAACATATTAAGGGGTGGACGTGTTTCTGTGTCATCTTCTCCTTCGGTAATGTTAACCATAGTTTCAACAGTGGGCTTTGAATACTGCATGTTGTTCGTTGGAACACTTTGGGTGCTATAAACAAATTCTTGCTGTTACCCCTCTTGAATAAGCTTCTATATAATTCCACCAAAGACTTTGCAATCATTTGTTCTGTGATAATTCACCTTGTGATAACTATAGTAGTTTTCACTTTTCTTGGGATTGGGGTTTGGCTGAGCTTTGAGAGGAGCAAGGAAGTTTACTTTCCTTTTCATTGCTATGTAAATAAAAGCTATAGGTTTGTTTTGTGCTACTGAATTATTGTTAGACTTTGTCCATCATGCTCACTTATTGTTTCAATTGAACCCTAGCCTTACTCCTCCCTTGTGTTATGCTTTCTTCCAGGCGTGATAAATTTCATCCATCTAGAAGAGTTGTTCAGTGTGAAAATGTAATTCCTATAGGCTTTCAGCTTCATTTACCATGAGATCCCTCCAGAATGATGTACTATTCTAAAGCCCTGCATGGACAACAATTAGTTTTGACTCATCATTCATCCTCTAGCCTTTATCGCTTCAGCATTAAACCTTTTCAGATAATTTCCTAAAAGTTCCCCTAGTTGTCGCTTAATATTCACCACATTGTGTAGTGTACAGTGGAGTTCTTGCTAAGGCAGAATTACGCAGCAAACTCCTAGCATAACTATTTCAAGAAGGATATGGTCTTATCTCGATATTGTCGATACCATTTTGCATAGCTCCTTGTAGAGTTAAGGGAAAAATCTGGCAGCTAATAGCTCCAGAGGTGTTGTATAAATCAATCTGGCTATCAAATGTCATTAGACGATCATCAGGATATGTGGTTCCTTAGCATTCAATTGTGGTGATTTTGACCTGCAAAGGGATCGTTGCGGACATGATCTCATCCGTGAACAGAGCAACTCTTTCATTTCCATTTGCCTCTACATCATATGTCCTCTTTCCCTTTGCATTGAGTGAATCTTTTACCACTTTCTCTATTAAATCCTACATGTTAGCATCTTCGTTGTGGTAATTTCTTCAGTGGGATTTATACCCTTAGATGGTGGAGCTTCCGCACTGCCCCACCTTACTTTGTAATTTCGCATGATATTAGGCCTTTGCATTTTCATTCTTCAGATTTTTTTTTCCATGGTAGTTCATTCTTCTGGCCCTCAGATTGATAAGTCTTAGGTTCCTTCTTCTTAGACTCATCTTCATGGCTAGCTTTCTTAGCATTATTCTGATTTTTAGCTTTTTTTCGAGCAAGAAGGTCATCTACCAAAGCTTTCAACCCAACAATATGACCCTCTAATTGATTAATTTTTCTGTGTTTCTACATTGCGACTCTATATTAGAAGGCTCTCCTCATAGAGAATTCGCTTGGGTGAAAGTCAGAATAACATTTTCTTTAACTCACAAGCTATAAACTTCATATTCATCAATTGTGTCTGTAATAACCCGGAAATTCTGAGCCAATTTAAATTTTTTATTTTGGCAATTTTGATGAATTTTGAATATTTAAAATGAATTATTTTAAATAATAACGATGAGAAATTTATTTTGAATAGAATTTGAATGTATATATTTATATAGATCGTCGTTAGAATATAAATATTTTATATTAATTATAAAAGGAATTGAAAATGGCATGGTAGTTCGATAATTCGATTTCAAAATTCAAATGAGTACAGGATTCAAAATAAATCGGATTTTAGCGAAACCAAAAATATTAGAATCTAATTGAGAATTTCTTTCCAACGAATCCGAAAAATCGAAATTTCATAGTGGGAATCAAAAGTTATGCCCAGTTGAAAATTCAGAATAGTCACTATGGAATTTTGGCCCCTAAAAATGGAGATTTTGCAAACGACCTCTGTTTTCGACGAAACCACTTTTGTTGGATCCGTGATGTCAAGTTATTGCTAGATTCCAAAATTCGTAATTTTCTGAATCAATATGTGAGCGTGGAAAAGGAAAACGTGTTTTGATAGTTTTAGTCAATTTCGATCGATCTGAAAATGGCCATTTTTCAAACGGTCTCAGAATTTGATGAAATTAGTTTTTTTAGGACCGTATCGTCAATACGAAACTAGAAAAAAAATTCGGGAATTTTTAGAGTTAGTATGTGGCCTCGGTAAATTAAAATGTACGTTTAAATTCAATATATAGATTTATATTTTGATTTTGATGGAAACTGATCGAAACGATGGAATTAGCTTGCGAAACATATCCTATTGTGTTCGGAATGGGGGTAATTAGTTATGGACGATAGTCGGTGGGTCTCGTTTAGAGTTCGAAATTAAAAGTTACTTTTTGGGAGAAATTAAAAATTATATAAATATTATAATAAAGCCCCCTCTCTCCTATATCCTTTAGTCAACGCCTCTCCCCACGTTGTTCAGATCGAAAACAAACAAAGAAAAAAATAAAAAAAGAACGAGCCCCCCTTTTCCAGCCCGTCGCCCCTTCCTGGCGTTGCGCCACCGCCGCTATGGCTGCCCCCCTTCGCTGCGCTGAAGGCTCGAACCCCCTCCCCTTCGTCGCGCAGGCGCAACCCTCTTCCCTGTAACCCCCAATAAAACCGCCTCCACCGCCCATCGGAGGTCCCCTACCGCCATCTCGCGCCCCTGCGCGCAACCTCCCTCCAGCCATCTCCTTCCGCCCCCCTCCTGAAACCACCATCCCAAAGAAAACATCCCCCTTTCCTCCAAACGAAAGTAAGTGTTTATTTTAATGATTTTCTTAGATGTAAAAATATGGTTTTCTTTGGTAATAAAGAAATGATCCTTTAATATAAAAGTTGGGATTTTTAATGGTATAAAAATAGGATATTTTTTATGTATATGATTCCACGATAAAAATATGATCTTTATGTGTATGATTTCAAAATAAAGACACGATTTTTATGTGTATGGTTTCAATATAAAAATAATTATTTTTATAATATGGCTTCGAAATAAAAATGTGATCTTTAATATGAAGTAAACATAATAAAAATGTGATTTTTATTTGAATGAAAAATAGAATTTTTATCTATATAGTAGCGGTATAAAAATAGAATTTTTATCTATATAGTAGCGGTATAAAAATAGAATTTTTATCTATATAGTAGCGGTATAAAAACAGAATTTTTATCTATATAGTAGTAGTATAAAAATAGAATTTTTATCTATATAGTAGCTGTATAAAAATAGAATTTTTATCTATATAGTACCGGTATAAAAATGTGATTTTTATCCATATAGAGTGATTATAAAAATGAGATTTTTATATACATAGCAACAATATAAAAATATGATTTTTATATATGTAGTGGCTACGGACGACGAAAGTGACAAAAGGGCGAGCACGACGAAGATTTCCTACATATGAAGAGTCGTGGCATTTTGGTTTAGCTAGTCGGTGAGAACTTCTCACTTTAAATTTCATTTTCTAATTAAAATTATATACTAGGATGCAGACGGTGCTTAGCAGCACCCGACACCCGTCGTCCACAGACCATGGACGACTAGTATGCTTGTTTGATGTGTTGTGAAGTTTGTTTGTGATGTTGATGTGAAATAGGTTATAAAGCATTCATGTGTCGAAATAAGTTAATTATCGTTAAAAATATAATTTTTAACGCGAGTGTGAATAAATAAATATTAATTTACAAACTGGACGGTTTGTTTATGTACACCTATTTGAAGGACATTGATTGGGACGATAAATTTTACACGTCGTCCAACTACACAAATAATATTCAGTGTTTGTGGATTGAAACCCCACACGGGTGTTGGGATGATATTTAGCGTACACTAGTCCCAATTGTTTAGTGGTATGTCGATCGTTTGATTGACAGACTGTAGGAGCATTATTTAGTTATATTTAATGCTTATGCAGTTGTGTGGTGCACTTTGGATGATGGTCGATTATTTATCGTTGCTATTATATACATGCGTTGTAAGGAATCCATATAATTAACATTATATGGTAATTGATTGGGGCTCATTCCAATTGGGAAAATAAAGAACATTGTAAAATATATATTCATGTGTTGAATAGAATAAATAAATACTCATGTGTTGAATAAAATATATATTCATGTGTTGAAAATATTCATGTGTTGAGTGAACTATTTTAAATAATAAAATTTACATCTTTATCATAATTTTATAAAATATATTGAATAATAAAAAAATAGTCATGTGTTGACGATACTCATGTGTTGAGAATATTCATGTGTTGAAATGATTCATGTGTTGAGCGAAATATTTTATATAGTAGAATACACATTTTTATTGTAAGTGGGAATAAATAAATGTTCATGTGTTGAATAAAGTATATATTCATGTGTTGATGAATAAAAATTCATTTGTTGAATAGAATAACGAAGTTATTGAAATATATAAAGCCGTGTTGATCAGATATGCGCCATTTTGACGCGAATGATATTTATATCGATTATATTCGTTTTTGTAATCAATATAGAAAAGAAAGTGATTTCAAAATATAATGTTTTGAAAATATTATCATTTGTATATCGATGATGTGGAATATTCAATTTTGATTCGAAATTGAATATGAAGTTGAAATCGTTTCGAAAACGAATTTAAAACGATTTATAAAATAGGTTTTAAAAGGAAATCGATGAAATATATATAATATATATATTGTATATATTAAATGGCCTGAATAGAACGCGCCGTCCCGCGGTTGTTCGCGAATTTCGACCATTGACTTCGAATTGATGTTGCGGGAGATCCGACCGTCGGATTCACCTAAACCAGAACCGTTTGGTTCGTATCGAAAGAGCTTTCCAATAAATATTATAAATTTGAAATCTAACGGTTGGATTTGAAATTATGTCCAAATCGAATTTGGAAAAGGTCATTGTAATGCAGTTCAGTGGCAGTTATTGAAAACCGATTGTACGGGCTTTGATAAAATTATTAAAAATATTAATAATTTGTGTAAATTCATAATATATAAATTGGAAAGAACTGGGATGAAAAATTCCACATCTGAAAGGATAAAAATATATTTTTATCGAAATGAACTAGATTTGAAATGGTTTTGAAAATAATCAGAATTTCCAATATGTGAATTGGAATGGATTTGAATTGAAATTATCTTCGGAATATTTCGATGTTGGATTTCGTGATTATACAGATATGGTTGTGGAAATTTGAAAGATATATTTTATATAGTTATTTCCAATACGATATTTGTTGGTTTTAGAATTTGACGTTGAATATAAGCCTGTATATTTTCTATTCAGAGCCTTGTATTTAATATCAAATGGGATTTTGGGTTCGTCGTGAATGGTGTCTTAAATAACACTGTTCTTGAACCTTGTTTAGAAAAGAATAAATATTTTAATTAAGATTTACTAAAATTGCCCAGTTAATTGGTATTTAATTGGAATTGCATCTGAATTGGTTTTTGGGGTTTATCGTGAGCGGTGTTTTGAATAACAACTGTTCTTTAACCCGATTAACAATAGAAAGTGATTTTGTGTTTACCATGAATCGTGTTTTAGGTGATATGGGTTCTTTAACCCGGTTAAAGACAGGATATTGATTTTTGAGAAGATTAAAACTAAGTGGAGTTTTAATAAATCTTTAATTAGATTGAAAAGATCGAGAATGGAGTATCACCAGTTTTGCTCCAAAGCGAAAGTTAAATCTTTGATTAGATTTGAACGTTAAATGGTAATTAATATTTACCGATAACACCGTGGTGTTAGATATGGAGTATTACCTGTTTTGCTCCATGGGATGAATAGGTTGGGTCTGGGAAATAAAATAAATAACTACTTCGGTGTGGTTCGCTAATCCCGACTAGTTTGGAAAACCTTAACATGGTTTGAAATGATATCCAAAGGAAGATTAAAGAATAAATTTAGAAGAATTTATCTTTGATAAAATTAATGGGAACCTTTCCCTAAGAATGTGAAAATTTGAATAAAAGAATATTCTGAATTGGAATGAGGCGTATGTTGTGTTTGTGTAACACGTGTTTATTATATACGCGGGTTATTCGGAAAGGTTGGGTTTATACCCATTCTGAATAACCATTCGACGATATGTCAAAGATGAAGACGGTGGTTGAAGAACGGAAGTCTTCACATCGTTTGGGTGATTATTGATGATCTTGATTAGGCTGTACACCCAAGAGGAGGGAATCAGTTGGTGATCGTCCAGATGTACTTGGAGATCGATGGATATGCGAGGAATAAGGTTCCTCCAGTTTCGTTCAGCCCCAGAACGAACTTGTAAATGGACTGTGTGTCTGATATTGGATTTTATTATGTGTGATTGTTTTCTATTAAATATATATCTTTTTGGCAGCGGAGAATTTATTCTCTTTCTTAACGCCCTTCTCTGAGACGTACGAGCTTAGAGGTTATATATCGATAAATATCAATCGCAGGGCATTAATTGCCTGTGTGGCATGCCTAAGTGGCAAATGATCAAGGCTTCTGTTGAAAAGCAAAGTCTTGTGGTTGATGATAAAAGCACGGCTTGTGTGGCAAGCGTTAATTCGCGAGCCTCACACCTCGGTATGAGTTAAAAACGGGATAAGGACCGTTGGGAGAACACGACATTTCTTTCTGGCTATGGGTGATGTCAGTGACCTACCAGCCCTGACATTTATATACTTTTTACCTGTGTGGTTGTTGGAATGCGAGGCGCCTCGAATATTTGGTCGATAACAGGCACTATGTGTGCCGACGTACATTCCATTATATAGGTCCTATAGGATTGGGAAACGTGTGTTCAGGAATAACTAATCCTCAAAAGTAAGAGAGGACCAGCCCAATCGATTCCAAGGATCGCTGTGTGTGGTCCTGAGACATTTAATGGAATCCAATTTCCAATACGTGACATTGCGGTTTTATTTGTAGAGCCTAGTATGGCGACATGATATATGGTACCCATGTCGTCTATGATTGATATTGTTTTGACACTATACACTTATAATAGTATCAAATGATTTGTTTTAAACGTACCAAACATATTTGGCTATTATAAGGCAAAACCCTATCCTCCGGCTTGTGTTGCATTGTGTGATGGGACCTGGGTCTTATAATAGCTTCATTTTTCCAAAAAGCATTGCGTTGTTTTGTTATATGCACTAGTGTTCTTGGGAGGAAACCTGTTCCGTGTTATACAGCGTGGTCTCTTGAATTACTCTATTTTAAAGTAAAGTTTTAAATAACTGTTTTAGTTATTATACCAGTCACCTGACTGACCTGGAGTTTATTGTTTTAACCTAAACTCTGGGTGCCCCTATTTTCCACACGGGCAACTAGTAGTTTTGGTTTTGCAGATTTATATTCACAGGATCCTGATTTACAACTGGAACGATGCTCGAAAAGCTCTGTATCCGTGTATTACTTTCAGTTATGTTTTGTATTGTTTTTCCACTGCTATGTAATTTATTGTAATCTCTGATATTTATTGAATGTATATTTATTAATACTCTGTATATTCTTGTATTCTGATGGAATTGATGTAATAAACAATGAAATGTTCTTCTGTTTGCGTTCTGATTCGTCTTCTCCTCAAAGCAATTCGGGCTTTCCTTACCGGGGAAGTTTAGGGTTACTTCATTTGGTATCAGAGCTTTGGTTTACAAACCTCGAGAACAAGACACGTTAGAACCAAACGAAAGAATCCATCAGAGTCTGGATTAGTAATATCCAATGAGAATGGCTCGTTAGAGATAGGGTCAGTGTATCCTAAAACGAGTGTGAAGAGTATATTTTTCAAATAAAAATGAAAATAAATTTAGCTTTGGAAATTAAATCTTGTTATACGTATTTGATTATTAATTTATATTGAATTTAGACAATCGAATATAAAAGATTTTGCATATACACGTCATGAACGTATATTCGAAGTTTTAATATACTAGATAGATATAGAATCACACTCTAGTTGCCCGAAGATGATTCTACTGATGACTATATAGCATCAGTAGTGTGTGTTCGAGTTTCAAAAGTGGGATGTCTATATATTTCCATTAGACTGGCATAGGAACCAAAACTAGATAGGTTTATTGTTGTGATTTGGCACCAAAAACATGATTTTTTGTATATATATCAAAGTTATGAATTTGAAACGATAATCCACTAATTGATTGATGGTTGTGTTGTTTGTTTATTTGTTTGATATTTTTGAACCATTATGCCAAATTGAATCAAATATCGAACTGTATTGAAAATTGTTTGGAATTGCATGCATATACATGTATTTACATTGAACAGGTCATAGCAAGGAGGCTAGAGCAGAAGAATAAAATTGTTTGCCTGACAAATAGGTACATGTTTATTGTATTTCTTTGGGTTTGGATGATTTTATGAACCGATTGGCTAGCTACATGGCTATTTCTTTTTCTTTTTGGATTGATGAGGGTCACGGGAGGCTATTTGAAATATCCCGAAGTCCCCGGTGCAGGGGAGGTTATGGCGAAATTTTTCGAAAATTTAGGGTGTTAGCCAAATTTTTGAAAAATTTGAAAAGTTCTTAGAAACTGAAAGGTTGAAGAACTTAAGCCGTAATGAAAATATTGAAAGTTGAGTTGGTGTGTAAAACAACTTTTGGCTTCGTTCCTTTTCAAGGACGAAAAGTTTTAAGTGGGGGAGATTGTAATAACCCGGAAATTCTGAGCCAATTAAATTTTTTTATTTTGGCAATTTTGATGAATTTTAAATATTTAAAATGAATTATTTTAAATAATAATGACGAGAAATTTATTTTTAATAGAATTTGAATGTATATTTATATAGATCATCGTCAGAATATAAATATTTTATTTTAATTATAAAAGGAATTGAAAATGGCGCGGTAGTTCGATAATTCGATTTCAAAGTTCAAATGAGTGTACAAGATTCAAAATAAACCGGATTTTAGAGAAACCAAAAATATTAGAATCTAATTGAGAATATCTTTCCAAAGAATCCGAAAAATCAAAATTTCATAGCGGGAATCAAAAGTTATGCTCAGTTGAAAATTCAGAATAGTCGCTATGGAATTTTTGGCCCTTAAAAATGGAGATTTTGCAAACGACCTCAGTTTTCGACGAAACCACTTTTGTTGGATCTGTGATGTCAAGTTATTGCTAGATTCCAAAATTCGTAATTTTCTGAATCAATACGTGAGCGTGGCAAAGGAAAACGTGTTTTGACAGTTTAATTCAATTTCGATCGACCTGAAAATGGACATTTTTCAAACGGTCTCAGAATTTGATGAAATTAGTTTTGTTAGCACTGTATCATCAATACGAAGTTATAAAATATTTTTCGGGAATTTTTAGAGTTAGTATGAGACCCCGGTAAATTAAAATGTACGTTCAAATTCAATATATAGATTTATATTTTGATTTTGACGGAAACTGATAGAAACGATGGAATTGGCTTGCGATACATATCCCATTGTGTTCGGAATGGGGGTAATTAGTTATGGACGGCAGTTGATGGGTCTCGTTTAGAGTTCGAAATTAAAAGTTACTTTTTGGGAGAAATTAAAAATAGTGGAAAATAGGCATAAGGATAAACTTTAGAAAAAATTTAGTCTCAAGTACATCAAGTTTTATTTTTAGGCTGAAGGACAAACTTTGAAAAAAAATTAGGCTGAAGGACAATACTAAATATAATTAGCATTTTGTGCAGTGTAAAACTGAATAATGCTAATTACATTTAGCATTTTCGTATAGTGTAAATAACTGAATATAATGCTAATTACATTTAGCATTTTCCTTCAGCTTAATTTCTGTTCAAAGTTTGTCCTTCAGACTAAAAATAAAAATTAGTGTCCTTCAACCTAATTTTTTGGCAAAGTTTGTCCTTCTCCCTAATTACCTCTTAAAAATAATATAAATATTATAATAAAGCCCCCTCTCTCCTATATCCTTTAGTCAATGCCTGTCCCCACGTTGTTCAGATCGAAAACAAACAAAGAAAAAAATATAAAAAAAGAACGAGCCGCCTCCCTTTTTACAGCTTGTCGCCCCTTCCTGGAGTTGCGCCACTGCCGCCATGGCTGCCCCCCTCCGCCGCGCTGAAGCCTCGAGCCCCCTCCCCTTCCTCGCGCAGGCGCAACCCTCTTCCCTGTAACCCCAAATCGCCCTCTCCCTCCATAAAACCGCCTCCATCGCCCATCGAAGGCCCCCCACCGCCACCTCGCGCCCCTGCACGCAACCCCCTCCAGCCATCTCCTTCCGTCCCCCTCCTGAAACCGCCATCCCAGAGAAAACAACCCCCTTTCCTCCAAACGAAAGTAAGTATTTATTTTAATGATTTTAATGATTTTCTTAGATGTAAAAATATGGTTTTCTTTGATAATAAAGATATGACCCTTTAATATAAAAGTTGGGATTTTTAATGGTAAAAAAATAGGATTTTTTTTTATGTATATGATTCCACGATAAAAATATCATCTTTATGTATATAATTTCAAAATAAAGACAAGATTTTTATATGTATGGTTTCAATATAAAAATTATTACTTTTATAATATGGCTTTGAAATAAAAATATGACCTTTACTATGAAGTAAATATAATAAAAATGTATTATTATTTGAAAGAAAAATAGAATTTTTATCTATATAGTAGCGGTATAAAATAGAATTTTTATCTATATAATAGCGGTATAAAAATTGAATTTTTATCTATATAGTAGCAGTATGAAAATGTGATTGTTATCCATATAGAGTGACTATAAAAATGTGATTTTTATATACATAGCAACAATATAAAAATATGATTTTTATATATGTAGTGGCTACGGACGACGAAAGTGACAAAAGGGCTAGCACGACGAAGATTTCCTAAATATGAAGAGTCGTGGCGTTTGGTTTAGCTAGTCGGTGAGAACTTATCACTTTAAATTTCATTTTCTAGTTAAAATTATATACTAAGATGCAAACTGCGCTTGGCAGCACCCAACACCCATCGTACACAGACCATGGACGACATGTATGCTTGTTTGATGTGTTGTGAAGTTCGTTTGTGATGTTGATGTGAAATGGATAATAAAACATTCATGTGTTGAAAAAATTAATTATCGTTAAAAATATAATTTTTAACGCGAATGTGAATAAATAAATATTCATTTACAAACCGGACGGTTTGTTTATGTACACCTATTTGAAGGACATTGATTGGGACGATAAATTTTACACATCGCCCAACTGGACCAATAATATTCAGTGTTTGTGGATTGAAACCCCACACGGGTGTTGGGATGATATTGGGAGTACACTAATCCCAATTGTTTAGTGGTATGTCGATCGTTTGATTGACAGACTGTAGGAGCATTAATTAGTTATATTTAATGCTTATGCAGTTGTGTGGTGCACTTTGGATGATGGTCGATTATTTATCGTTGCTATTATATACATGTTTTGTATGGACTCCATGTAATTAACATTATATGGTAATTGATTGGGCCTCATTCCAATTGGGAAAATAAAGAACATTATAAAAATATATATTCATGTGTTGAATAGAATTAATAAATACTCATGTGTTGAATAAAATATATATTCATGTGTTGAAAATATTCATGTGTTGAGTGAAATATTTTAAACAATAAAATTTACATCTTTATCATAATTTTATAAAATATATTGAATAATAAAAAAATAGTCATGTGTTGACGATACTCATGTGTTGAAAATATTCATGTGTTGAAATGATTCATGTGTTAAGCGAAATATTTTATACAGTAGAATACACATTTTTATTGTAAGTGAGAGTATATAAATGTTCATGTGTTGAATAAAGTATATATTCATATGTTGAAGAATAAATATTCATTTGTTGAATAGAAAAACGAAGTTATTGAAATATATAAAGCGTGTTGATTAAATATGCGTCATTTTGACGCGAACGATATTTATATCGATTATATTCATTTTTTAATGAATATAGAAAAGAAAGTGATTTCAAAATATAATGTTTTGAAAATATTATCATTTGTATATCGATGATGTGGAATATTCAATTTTGATTCGAAATTGAATATGAAGTTGAAATCGTTTCGAAAACGAAAATAAAATGATTTATAAAATACATTTTAAAAGGAAATCGACGAAATATATATAATATATATATTATATATATTAAATGGCCTGAATAGAACGCGCCGCGGCGCGGCAGTTCGCGAATTTTTACAATTGATTTCGAATTGACATTGCGGGAGATCCGACCGTTGGATTCTCCTAAAACCAGAACCGTTGGGTTCGTATCGAAAAGAGCTTTCCAATGAATATTAGAAATTTGAAATCTAACAGTTGGATTTGGAATTATGTCCAAATCAAATTTGGAAAAGGTCGTTGTAAGTGCAGTTCGGTGGCAGTTATTGAAAACCGACTGTACGGGCCTTGATAAAATTATTAAAAATATTAATAATTTGTGTAAAATCATAATATATGAATTGAAAGAACTGGGATGAAAAATTCCACATTTGAAAGGATAAAAATATATTTTTATCGAAATGAACTAGTTTTGAACTAGATTTGAAATGGTTTTGAAAATAATCAGAATTTCCAATACGTGAATTGGAATGGATTTGAATCGAAGTTATCTTCGGAATATTTCGATGTTGGATTTCATGATTATACAGATATGGTTGTGGAAATTTGAAAGATATATTTTATATCTTATTTCCAATACGATATTTGTTGGTTTCAGAATTTGATATTGAATATAAGCCGGTATATTTTTTATTCAGAGCCTTGTATTTAATATCAAATGGGATTTTGGGTTCGTCGTGAATGGTGTCTAAAATAACACTGTTCTTGAACCCAGTTTAGAAAAGAATAAATCTTTTAATTAAGATTTAGTGAAATTGTCCAGTTAATTGGTATTTAATTGGAATTGAATTTGAATTGGTTTATGGGGTTTATCGTGAGCAGTGTTTTGAATAACACCTGTTCTTTAACCCGATTAACAATAGAAAGTGATTTTGGTTTTATCATGAATCGTGTTTTAGGTGACATTGGTTCTTTAACCCAGTTAAAGACAGGATATTGATTTTTGAGAAGATTAAAACTAAGTGGAGTTTTAATAAATCTTTAATTAGATTGAAAAGATCAAGAATGGAGTATCACCAGTTTTGCTCCAAAGCGATAGTTAAATCTTTGATTAGATTTGAACGTGAAATGGTAATTAATATTTACCGATAACACCGTGGTGTTAGATATGGAGTATTACCAGTTTTTCTCTATGGGATGAATAGGTTGGGATTGGGAAATAAAATAAATAAGTACTTCGGTGTGGTTCGCTAATCCCGACTAGTTTGGAAAACCTTAACATGGTTTGAAATGATATCCAAAGAATGATTAAAGAATATATTTAGAAGAATTTGTCTTTGATAAAATTAATGGGAACCTTTCCCTAAGAATGTGAAAATTTGAATAAAAGAATATTCTGCATTGGAATGAGGCGTATGTTGTGTTTGTGTAACACGTGTTTATTATATACGCGGCTTATTCGGAAAGGCCGGGTTTATACCCATTCTGAATAACCGATTCGACGATATGTCGAAGAGGACGATGGTGGTTGAAGACCGGAAGTCTTCACATCGTTTGGGTGATTATTGATGATCTTGATTGGGCTATACACCCAAGAGGAGGGAATTAGTTGGTGATCGTCCAGACGTACTTGGAGATCGATGGATATGCGACGAATAAGGTTCCTTCGGTTTCGTTCAGACCCAGAACGAACTTGTAAATGGACCGTGTGTCTGACATTGGATTTTATTCTGTGTGATTGATTTCTATTAAGTATATATCTGTTTGGTGGCGGAGAATTTATTCCCTTGCTTTACGCCCTTCTCTGAGGCGTACGAACTTAGAGGTTATATATCAATAGATATCAATCGCATGGCATGAATTACCTGTTTGGCATGCCTAAGTGGCAAATGATCAAGGCTTCTGTTGAAAAGCAAAGTCTTGTGGTTGATGATCAAAGCACGGCCTGTGTGGCAAGCGTTAATTCGCGAGCCTCACACCTCGGTATGAGTCAAAAACGGGATAAGGACCGTTGGGAGAACACGACGTTTCTTTCTAGCTGTGGGTGATGTCAATGACCTACCATCCCTGACATTTATATACTTTTTACCTGTGTGGTTGTTGGAATGTGAGGCGCCTCGAATATGTGGTCGATAACTGGCACTATGTGAGTCGACGTACAGACCATTATACAGTTCCTATAGGACCGAGAAACATGTGTTCAGGAATAACTAATCCTCAAAAGTAAGAGAGGACCGGCCTAACAGATTCCAAGGATCGCTGTGTGTGGTCCTGAGACATTTGCTAGAGTGTCCCGAACGGAGAGGAGCTTGCCCCTTGCCTCGACTCATGATGGGATCCAATTTCCAATACGTGACATTACGGTTTTATTTGTAGAGCCTAGTATGGAGACATGATATATGGTACCCATGCCATCTATGATTTATATTTATGATTGAAATTGTTTTGATGCTATACACTTATAATAGTATCAAACGATTTGTTATAAACGTACCAAGCATGCTTGGCTATTATAAGGGAAAACCGTATCCTCCGGCTTACGTTGCATTGTGTGATGGGACCTGGGTCTTATAATAGCTTCATTTTTCCAGAAAGCATTGCGCTGTTTTGTTATATGCACTATTGTTCTTGGGAGGAAACCCGTTCCGTGTTATACGGCGTGGTTACTTGAATTACTCTCTTTTAAAGTAAAGTTTTAAATAACTATTTTAGTTCTCACACCAGTCACCTGACTGACCTGGAGTTTATTTTTTTAACCTAAACTCTGGTACCCCTATTTTCCACATGGGCAGCTAGTAGTTTTGGATTTGCAAATTTATATTCACAGGATCCTGATTTACAACTGGAACAATGCTCGGAAAGCTCTGTATCCGTGTATTACTTACACACATGCTTTTATTGTTTTTCAGCTGCTATGTAATTTATTATAATCTCTGATATTTATCGAATGTATGTTTATTCGTACTCTGTATATTCTTGTATTCTGATGGAATTGTTGTAATAAACAATGAAATGTTCTTCTGTTTGCGTTCCGATTTGTCTTGTCCTTAAAGCAATTCAGGCTTTCCTTACCGGGGAAGTTACGGGTTACTTCAGTGTCGACCTTTTTTGATTTAATTTTCATGACTCCTACATTCAACCAAACACAAAGATAAAAATTATTTTACGTTAACCACAAGGTCGGAGGTTCAAGCCCTCATTCTAGCACGAAAAGTATTAGCCACAAAAATGGTTAACACTCCAAAATAGACTTTGAGTTGACCAAACGTTATCCATAGAAAAAATTAACATTCTGGGACTTGATCCCATTATAGGATTGAAATCCATCTTTCATACTCTTAAAGGATTCCAACACTTGTTTTCTTTTGATTTTCAATCTATGTGGAAATGTTGACCCTTTTTATGGATGTAGACTATATTGGGAAACCCTGTACAGAGAAACAAGATTTGATACGAGCTCCCTACGAGGAGTTATTTCCATTGGAAATAGTAATTGACTCGCCTTTACGAGGAATTTCTATCACTTTTGTTACAATTTCTCTCTTCGATTTTACAATATAAGTTTGGATAAAAATAAGAAAGTAGAAGACAAATTATTTATTGTTAGCTATCAAGAGAGTTAATACCCATGTTAGATCATGTTCCAATCTCTCAAAATTAAATCCCAATGACATAATTTCTTGGATCCTTTTTACTGCTAATTGAGAACCAAGATTATAAGAAATTGAAACAAATTCCCCCAATCTAATTTTGAAATTAGGGTTTCACTCTATAGTATGGAATTACAAATACTTCAAATGAACTCAAAGTCCCAATTTTGGTCTTATAGGGTCCTATTTATAAGAGCGGATTAGCCTCCTTTCATCCTTGATGGTTTTGATCAATCACGACCTCGAAGGGTTTCTTGAGGGCTATGCAAAGGAACCGCTTCGAAGGGTTTTCTGAAGGTTGTGCGAAGGCACTGTTGCATTGGTTCTCTTTACTTGTTAATTTTTTCAGGATTAGTTCCTTTGATTTCATTTTGAATATTTATGAGGGACATAAGTGTATGCAAGCGCTCGGCTTGTAGTTATCTTTGAATTATCACTTTCTACGGCATGGCGGGGTCTGAGGCTTTTTCTTCGATGCTAGATACTTTTGAAGAACTCTTTCTACACTTTTCTTTTTAGGGTGAATTCGTGTGGATGCCTCTGTGGTCCTTAACGAAAGGAGCTCTTTGTTGGATCTGAAAGAAATGGTTAGAGTTTTCAGCCTTTCTGAACTTTTGCCCCATTCTTTGCTTTTAATGTTTAAAGCAATGCAGTTGGATTTGTTTCCATTTGTTTTATGCCAATCGTGATTCATGTTTCTTAATCGTAAGGGAAAGTATTATAAACTCTACCTCATATCTTTCAAAGGACTCTACTGGTAGTTAGACTAGGTTATGCCGAAAGTAGGTTTGGACATGTGTATGCATATATTTCGTCTGTTGTCAACTAGACTATTTCCTATTTTCGTTTTTAATTGTTTTCGAAGATATTCCTCTTCTATTATGCCCTGCTTTCACATTATTCAAATAATTTTCTTGGTTAACATGTTTAACAAACCACATATTTAATAATGATGTATTTAAATATTCTATTTAAATATAATGTCGTTAATCGTTAATCTAATATAGGCCAAAAAAGTTACTTTTTGCATACGGATGAACTTGGACTTGAAACCACTTCCATTGAATTCAATATTCCATTTATGATAAGAAAAAATATAAATATCGATATACTTCAAGTTATGGAAATTTGGACTTTGGGCTTAGGTTTGGGTCAGCCAACCTAGCCGACCCTCTTAAGATTTCCATCCGCCCTCTTTTCCTCATTCCTTAAACACTTCAACAAAGAAATGGGGAGAGGGAAATTAAAATTCCCTAAGCCCAACCTCAATCTTAAGAATCCAATTCATGTGGAAATCAAGTGCAAATCTAAGGAGAAGAAAGGTAAACTCATTCTCTATCTTCTCCAACTTGTTTCATTTTCAATCCTTGTTATTCCCTAAACCTAATTCTTAGGAAACATTTTGTATTTGTGTATAGATTGAACATTAGTGAGTTATATTAGAAAAGATAACACCTTTGTTTGGTTTTTCATCTTCTTGATGCTTCCTTTAATCAAAGGTGAGTTCTTTGAGAACCCACGTATATGCTTCAAGTTATACGCTTGTCTAGTGTAACTATGGCACATATATGTTGTGTGTATTGTATGAATTGGTTGTTTATGTGTGAATTTGCTCATTTTGATGTTTTGAAAGAAAATTCTTTGTAAACCCTTGAATGAGTATATATGCATGTTGTTTTGGGGTATTAGAGTGTGCATGTGGCCTCTCTAAACATTTAGAATCATTACGAGAAGTCTATAGTTGCTGGAACTCTTCGATCAGAGAGTTCCACTCTTCATATTCTGACCAGCAGCAGGTCAGTCGTCTGAACCATAGGGTCAGACGTCTGAAACACCCAGTCAGACGTCTGAACCATAGGGTCAGACGTCTGAAACATCCAGTCAGACGTCTGAACCATAGGGTCAGACGTCTGATCTAAGGTCAATTTTTGAACCGAAATCAAGTCAGATATCTTAAACATTGGTCTAAACATCAAAAAAATTCAAACGTCTGAAAAGGAGTGTAATGGCCCAGATTTTTAACTGTTTAATTTAATATTTAAAATTTGATTTAAATGTTGATTTGGATTTTAAATAGCTTGAATCCAATAATTTTGAATATTTTATTATAAATAATAAAATAATAATTTAATTTCGAAATAGTCAGAAATAGTAGGATTTGCAATATAATACGAATTGGCAATATAAAAAGATTTATTAAAGTTTATATTGAATTATATTAACGAATTTGTTTATTGAACGACGTTTGAACGTATAGTTTATAATTTAATTTTAAAATGAACTACAATGGTGTGGTACTTCGTAATATTACATTTTGAACTTTAAATGGATGTACAGGATCTAATATAAGTTGGATTTCTCTAAAATAAGAAACTTATGAATCTATTGGGTAATAATTTTCTAATGGAAGAGAAAAATCGAGATTTCATATTGTAGTATTTTATTTATGTCCAAATCGAATTTTCAAAAGGTCGTTATGGAATTCGTTCATAAACTATAATGATTACTTATATAAAATATAAGAGTTTTTAATATGCTGAATATCGTTTTAGCATGGAATTCAACCCAAAGTATTTTATTTTGGAACCGTACGAAATTTTGCTCAAGTATGTTCGATAATAATATTTTATTATTATTACCAATACTCAGGCACGTCCGATGGACGTGTGCATAGATGAATTTGACCAAAGTTGAAGATGAAGTCAACTTCGTGCTAGAGTTGTAGCATCGTATATTTTCAGCATAAAGTCTTTCTCAGCCATGGCTACAAATTTTTTTTTTGGGTACCGTACATTAAGCAGTCCTTGTTAATATGGGGCTGATCTCCTGCAATTTTACTTCTATTTATCATAAGATATAAAAAGGCCCTTAACTAATTTGGGGCACTTACAATATCAAGTAAACACGATTATGAAAAAAAATGTCGCAGTAGAATATCAATTACTTATTAGTTGATTCTCAATGCATTATGATTATAAAAAAAATATCGACTACAAACTCCTGAATTGTTATAATTATAGAAATACATCTACAAACATTTATAATTATAAAAGCACATCTAAAGACATTAAGGCTTCCCATATAACTATCAACCTGCAACCCTCTGCTTCTAGGCCAACACCATGCTTCTTGCCCTCTGTCATATTTTGTGCTCTTGTCAGTCATGGTTTCTGTCACTCAATTCACTTACGAAATGTAGAAAACTTTCATTCTTCATATCACTTAATTCAACTCATATTTTGTTCATTGCGTAACCGTGATAGCTAAAAACTTGCATTCTTGCTTGTCTATCACTCTAACAGCTGTTTCTGGCTTCCCCTTGTGGCAGCACATGTATTTTGATTGCTTACAGATCTTGTACTGTAAATCTGGACAACAAAAAATCTCTCTTGCAACATTTTGTTTAGCAAAAATCAATCACAAAGCATTCAAAATTTTGATAGCACTATAGCCTCAATAACCAAGCTGTTTGTATAAGTGCAGGTTTTATATGAAAAAAATATGTTAAATGGTGATGCTTCTATGTGACAAATTTATGCCTTCATTGAAATTATGACACAACTTTAATCCTTTTCAAAATTTTGCATACATTTCTAGAAAAGAAAGCAAATATAATTGTTCTTTTTTCTTATTTCTCAACATAAAACTAAAAAAATATGCATGAATAGACCAATGGAAAAGAAGAAATAGAAGTACCTTTAAGTATGGTACAATCTGATGGCATATGCAACCAAAATACACTTCCAACTCTAAATTGGAAACGTACGCCTCTACAAATCTTGGCCATCACTTTCATCATCCTCCTCTTCGGAAACCAATTCATTTCCAAGCATATCAAGTTTCCCATCCATGGAAAACTAAGGTCCCACAGTAAACCATATTTTATTCCATTGCCCTCTATTTTATGGTATGTTGGCTTAATTGTACGTTGACTCCCAACTATATGTAAAATAATCTGGGAATTCCTCTAATTCTCTTTTCAACTCACTTTTAAAGAAGTAATAACTATTTTTCTACAAGTCGCCTCTAAGCAAAAGTAATTGCGGGCATCTCACAAATCACAACCATTGTAGTAACATCACCATCCGGAATTCCTCTCCTTTTAAGCAACTCAACCGGCTTCGACATCGATTTTTGGTTCAACTTTACAATTTAAATCAACTTCTCCAAAACTTTAACACACCCATCAGGGTCAATCTTAAGTTTCAAACTGAAGAAATACTGCATAGTTGAAAGCTTTGCTTTTAAAGGCAGTCCTATAATCAGTGGGTATTGTAGAACAATCATTGGAATTGCTTCCTTGCTAAATCCTAAACTAATCAACACATTCACGTTTGGTTTAACAGTCTCTTCCCAATGATACCCAAGAATATGTCTGCTTCGCTAGCTTCCTTGCAAAAATCCTCTTTGGAATCCCCAAACCAATCAAAAACTCAACGAAAGGCTTGATTATTGTCCCAACTCGAATTACTAAAAAACGGAAACACCATGATTGAATTTGATTGAACTAATGTATGCATGAGATCAAAAAATTTAGTACCATAGTACATTGTTCAAGTAAACAAATCGCACCTGAATTTGATAATTTATTGCAGATTAAAACACCATGACTGTCACGGGTTTCAAAATCCACATTTCATCTCAGATAACTTCTTTTGCTATTGGAAAATTTAAAAATTATGGTTTGATAGTTGCGATAATGTTAGAAAATTTTAGAAGAAGAGGAATTTAGAGAAAATAATGTATGAGGAGGAAAATGCTTATTTTATTTTCTTTCTTCAAACTTGATTTCATACATATGTTTAATACACTGCTTGATATTGCTTCACACACCTTCATACCACAAATGAGATAGTACATCTCTTTTTATAACATAGTAAGCTTCTAGAATTTTCTTTTTTATATATTTGTTGTCTGGACTCTTCTCTAATTTTAATTTGATAAGGCTATATTTATTTCCATTTGTCTTGGCCTTTCCTAAATACCATAAGTAAATATGTTAATAATTAATGTTTCCTAATAAAAAAACAAGTTTATTTCCATCATTCCCCCGTAAACTTGGTTTTGCAAATTAATGCAAGATTTTTTATTTTTTTTGTATTTTACGTGCTTTGGCATGACTATAGAAATTATCCAAATTTTCTTTTTTCGTTTCTTCCTCTTTCCCAATATGAAGATCTTCGATGCAATTTCTTCAGTGGTGCTCCATTCATCTTGTTTTCTTTCATTGCTACGGAATATTCCAAAAATTATGTGCTCTAACTTCCATTTTGTTCCCATTTCAGGAATTTGGAATGAATCATATATGGCGTTTTTGAATTCTTTCAAAAATTCACATTTACAATCTTTGACCAATTCAATTTCCTCATTTGTTTTCCAAATTTCTTCAAAATTTTGCTTGTGCTTCAAATTTTCTCTAAGCTCTTCAATTTCTCCTTGTTTCATCTGTTCTTCATTTTCATTAGCTTTCTCACGCTCTTTGTCAGCTAGCTGGGGGTCGAAGTATTCCTGTTGTTCTAGCTTCTTCTTTGCTTTCTTTTCATCTTTCAGTTTTCTCAATGTCTCTGGATTACGATGCTTTGTCAATGCTTTCTGAAATGTTTCTATGGTTGGATCAAAATCCTTCGAGGTCTTTGCAAGTTTCACCAATGCGCTTCATTTTCTTATCAGTGCTCTTGCTATCATCTTGAAGTCGGAACGAAGCTCTTTTCCCCTCTTCGCAGATTTGTCGCAGTCTTTGATGCACTCTTCATACTTTCCTACCTCCAGGTAAACAGCGGCACGATTAGTCAAGAAGGAAATATCCTCATCATCAAGCTCCAAAGCTTTGTTATAACACTCAACTTCCTTATCAAAATCCTTCCTTTTATAAACAGCATTCCTAGCTTCCTTTTGTTTCTGGGACTTCTTTTTCCTCTCCTTCTACTTCTCTGTCTCATCCATCATCTCTTCTTCCATAGGCTCTGGCACAGTCTCTTCTTTTTCTTCTCTTGCTCCTTCTCATTCATACTCTCGCTATCCTTCTTTTGATCTTCCTCATCAATCAACTTATCTTCATTAATTATTTTTGCAGCATCTTTTCCATATACCTTTTTCAAGAGATTCCATGAATCTTTTGCACAACTTTCTCCAAAAATGAGAACTGAAGTTTCTCATCGACGTTCTCAGCAATCACATAAATAGCACAGTAATTATTCCGTTTTAATTTTGCAAAGGCTTTCTTGTCCGTTTGCGACATGCTCTCGAAGTCATTACGCCATTCAAAGCCATTTTCAACAACCTCCCATAAACCTTTGGAGATTAGCTCCTTTTTTTTCTACTGCTCCATTCCTCATAACTCTCTTTTGTGAGAACAATCGATGAAGAAAATATAAAATCCATGATTTCAGCCTTCTTCTTGTTGAAAGGATCTTCTAGCTCTGATACCACTGTTAGAAAATTTTAGAAGAAGAGGAATTTTGAGAAAATAATGTATGAGGAGGAAAATGCTTATTTTATTTTCTTTCTTCAAACTTGATTGCAAACATAAGTTTAATACACTGCTTGATACTGCTTCACACACCTTCATACCACAAATGAGATAGTACATCTCTTTTTATAACATAGCAAGCTTCTAGACTTTTCTTTTCTTGACTTTTCTTCTTTATATATTTGTTTAGTCTAGACTCTTCTCTAATCTTAATTTGATAAGGCTATATTTATTTCCATTTATCTTGGCCTTTCCTAAATACAATAAGTAAATATGTTACTAATTAATGTTTCCTAATAAAAAACCAAGTTTATTTCCAATAGATAAAACATAAATGAATTTCAATAAACAGTAAGATTCATAGTTGAAAATAAAATAAAATAAAATAAACCAAACCTGAATTAACAACACTAACCTCTTCTATTCTAATTCTTCACTTTTTTGAAGAAGCTTTCCATATGTTTTCGAATTAACGGTACTCAGTTTTATCAGATCTAGGAGAATGACTTGGAATGTAATCGCATCGCCATGGATTTGTTTGTAAAATTAATAAAGCATGATTTTAGGTGGAGGTGAATTTGAATGTTGACGAGTTTGGGAATAAATGAGAAGAAGAAGAGTTGAGAAAGTGGCTAAGAGATATGAGAATGGGCATAGTGGCAGAGATGGCAACCGTTTCAACCTGGAAAAAAAGATAAATGACGAAAGCATTGTCTGTTGTCGGTTTCTCACACGTCATTACAGATAGGGATAGTGGATGTAAATGTGGTAACTTCCACAACGTACGTCTAAAAGACGGATATATCCTGTAGGACTGTTTACAAAGTTTTAGAATGAAATGGCATTTTAGAGAAGCCAAAAAAGGCTTCACTTTGACTGCTTTTACTCAGGTTTTGCATTATAATATAAGATATTGAGATATTTTAAAATTGATTTATTTTAATTTAATTTAGACCATTAAAAGGGACTTTATTCAAATGACCTCTGATTTTAACGATTTTTATTAATAAATCTGTAATGTCTAATTATTTTTAGATTTCAAGTTTCATGTCAATCAGAGTTATTTGTGCGCGTAGCAAAATTAAATGTAAATAAATCAACCATTTGGACTCAAAATAGCGCTGTTTCCGCAAATGGACTCGGATTTCGATGAAACAAGTTTTATCAGGTCCAGAATATCAAACTACACCATGAGGTCCATTTTCACTACGAACAGAGTTCGTAATGAACATATGAACGAATAAACATTGTTCAAAAATGGCGATAGGCATGAAATAAAAATCGTTAGTCGTTATCGCTAGTCACCTCAAGTTCAAATGATAATATTATCCACTATAAATACACCCAATATTTCAGCCAATGCAGCCCTAAATTACCATAAGTGTTCAAAATTTGCAGAAAAGTCCTTATTCATAATTTAATTTATAACTCAAAAATATGTCGAGTATTGATTGAAACCTCCAACACGAAAATTGAATATATGGTGGGGAGCTACCTACTTATAAATTTTGGGGGTGTTTCATTGACAGAGGTGGTCGGAATTAAGCCAAGATAGAGGACTGGACAGTTTCGTTTTTGGCTAATTTGGTGGTGGTGGAGTGATTTTTAGGTTGTAGGCCCTAAAGGAGATTTGTAGAGGAGGAGGTGATCGACAAATTCTCTGTTGGGTTGGTCGCCTGAAATTGAGTGTGGACGAAGATAGGATGAGATGATTGGAGGCACATTATTTTTGAAGTACCAACCGGTTTTGTAGCTTTTATGGTTGTTGTGGTGCACGAGGTGGTTGAATGTCTGAAGGGGATAGTGGAGCTAAGCGAGGCAGTGATAGAGGTGTCGGTGGCATGGGTTAATGGTCGGTGGTGGCCTAACTTTGGGTTTGACCAGTCTCAGGTCGAGCCCAAATTCCAACGGCGTCAGTGGGTATTAGTAGAAGAGGTCTTCGACGAGTGGAGCTGGCACTAATGCAGTTCGGGTAAGGGGGTTGTGTTGGGTCTGGAAGCCAATGTTGAAGGTGGCGGCTAACTTCGGTGGTCATGGTTGTTGCGAGGCATGTATTGAAGTAAGGGGGGCAACGAGGTAAATCGATGGTGAAAGGAGAAACAACGTGAGAATTAAGGTTGTTAATTGGTTGGCTAAATACGTGGTTAGGCTTAATTAAAGGTAACTAGTCATATATATATTCAAATAAAACTTGAAACAATGACAACGTATTAATGCGATATCAAAATCATGCGAAATTGGATCACATGGGATCATATGGACGGAGGCTACGCTTTTGAGCAGGTTCGGAAGGGATCGAAGGACATTGCATTTTCGTTTAATTTTAAATGTCTATTTATAAGTAAACGAAATAATGCAACAATCATCAATCAAAATTAAATGTGGGTTATCTCACTCTTTCTGAAATACTAAATTGTGATAAAATTTGTATATAATCATTGAGAATACAAATTGGTTGATTGGATGCCTTGGATGATATTTGTTTGTTATTGTTTGGAATAATTATATTTACATCATTTGAAATGCATTGAATGGAATTTCCATTTTCATATATTATTATGAAATGTTATAATGAGTTGTGATGTAGGGAAGAACTGGTTTGAGGGATCAAACCGGATTCCTCAAATATTATATAAGTTGTTTGTTTTTATATTAATTATAAATGAATTGATTGAACCTCATTGACATTGAAAACTTATTTGAATTTCAAACGTTGAATAGAAATTCAATGTTGTTGTGATTTGGATCAATAGACCGTATTAATGGAGAGATAGGAAGCGGATGGACTAAAATCAACCGTTTTGTTAAAAACGTCGATTTACCGTAAATGGGTTGATGAACTTAAGTTACAAAATTTATTTTTATAACTGAAACCGAGTTTTAAAATTTATTTATATTCCAACAAAATAATTTAAATCTTGTAGTTGATTTTTATAAAATAAAATATAAAGAATTTGTATTGACTTTTAAATAAGTTTTATAAGTAAAAAGTAGTATTTTACCTACGGGTTAATAATTTGGGTTAATTGTTTTGAGAAAACAATTAAGTGCTATTATTGGATTAATTATATTATTAATTAATCTAAGTAGAAGAATTAATTTAAATCAATTAACGAGTTAACTAATGGTTTGAAATTGAACAAGTCAATTATTTTGAATCTAAGTGATTCTGTATGCAAATAAATAAATTAATAGTTATTAGAATTTAATAAGATTGCTTAAAGTGTAATTTACATTTTTCAATGAATTTCTTAAAGATTATTGACAACTGTTTAATAAATGATTAACTACATTGTTTACATGAAGTAAGCTAGTTTTGCTTCAGTAAATTACGAACTCGAGTATATTTAAGGCGATTATTTCTTAAACGAAATTTATTTAAAAAATAATAATCATGTTTAACGAGGTTTAATGAATTTTGAAAGAAAAGGAATTTTATCAAAGTTTCATAAGCGAAAAGAGATTTGAGCGAAAGCGATAATTTAAATAAATGTCGTACTTAAGGTTTCAACTAAGCAAGAAAAACTTAGATAAAAAGAAGATTTTCCATAATGTAAAAGAAATACTTATTGGATTTGGAGGTAGTTATAATGAAATGTTAATGGTTTGGATATAGAAGTTAAAAAGTGGATCTTGGTTATAAAAATCCAAAATTTGGTTTTATAAGATGATGTTAAATGGTTTTAAGTGAAGCATTGCCGTAATACAAGTTATAAATGGAATTGCGTAAAGAAGTTTAAAGCGATTTACTTGAATGATGAATTAAGTAAAAATGACTGTAATAGATAGAGATTTCAAAAAAATAAGATTATTTTTTATGAAACAAAAATTAAAATAAAATAAAAAAGAAGTTTTGATTGATGTTATAGAAATATGGATTTTAGTCACAATCTTCTATTTATTCTAAGATAAGAACATTGTGGATCAAGGCCCGAAAGGTAAATAAAATACCCCAACTTGAATGACTTCAGTGTTATCGAGGGATGGTATTGGTTTGTAACGATAACGAATGGTGAAACTAGTTTATTATATCCAGAAAGGGATATCACAACATGAGGTGCGAAATTTGAAATGAACATATTATATTGCAATGTTCATTGCGAGATTTGAATTGAATATAATATATTGCAATGTTAGTTGCGAGATTTTGAAATGGAAATATATTGTAACATTTGTTGCGAGATTTGAAATTGAATATATATCATCAAATAAATGATATATGTCAATATTTCCAAAGTAAAGGAATAAAATTTGTTTATGAGAAAATATAGCAATATAATCAAAGTAAAGTGGAGAGTTTGGTAAATACATTTATTTTGAAGAAGAATTACTGTTTTCAAATGATGAAAATAAAAGAGATTTATTGAAATCGATTTAAATCAATGAAATGATTTTAAGGGATCTATAAGAGTTTAATAAACGGTTTTGAATAGAAAGTGTCTGAGCTACCAATATATTTGACGATACTAGGGTGATTGATATTTAAAAACTAACTATCAATGGAATATCTTACTTGACCTTTGACGTTTTGTTTTGAAGAGATTGGGATGGGAACTAGACCTAAAACTACTTCGAACCAAAGTTGCGTTCGAAATTAATTTGCAGAGATACGTATAAAAATGGAGCAATGAGGACCGTAAATCTTTATGAGCGGAAGATCAACTTGTTGAATTACTTTAACTGATCCCTAGAGATATATCGACAGTACGTATTGCAAGGACTACTCGCGACTAATCCTTAGGGTGATTCCTATATAGCATGTGATAGGAGGGTGCCTTCAGTTCATCCTATTCCAGGATGACTTGCATGGACGAATGTCTGACAGAGTATTTCCTTAGGGTCATGTACATTGATTTTTAAAAATATACCAAGATTGATGGCAAGGAAGTTCTCTTATCTTAACACCCAGACTATATTTATGGATATCAATTAGTGATTTGATGGATATGAGATGTGGCATTCAAAGTTATGAGATGTTCTCTAAAAGGTAAATCGTGACCCTAAGCCTAATCAACCGAGAAATGACAGAAACCGGGAAAGCAGCATGGTTGTGTGGGTCATTCCCATTAGGGTGTATTGTCCCATCTATAGAAATTTCATTGTTGTTCTTCTTTATTTTCTGTATCTCCGGAGAATATTGTGGCTGTAAATGTAAGGTGACAATATATTCGATACACTCAACTTGAATGGGTGGCCGATCATGTGAGGCCGGGTTACAAGATGCTCTTTTAAACACTAATATATTTTCTTTAGAAGTACACTTTCAGAAGTTGGTACCATATCTTGTTATAGTTGGAAATTCTATCTCCAATAAGCGCCATATGATTTTTTTTCATTATAAATATGTAGAGTGTGTGATGCAAGCGTTCTACTAGATGATTATCTATTTATGATTTGATAGACATTATTATAATATCACTTTATGTTATGTTAAGCGTTAAATGAGGCGATGGAAGCCTCCTTCGCTTAATGGCGCTTAAGTGACGCTTAAGCATTAAATCCATTCGGAATCTAGGCATGCCTAATGGCTCTTAAATAGCGCCTAATTAGCACTTAAGCAACAAATAAGCTCGCTTAAGCAATGCTAATTATTATATAAGCAATTCATCACATAACACTATACATAAATGCTGAAGTTTAAGCGTGGCACTACTAAGCACTGGAGAAAGCATGCTTAAGTGCTAAAATAGCGCGCTTAAGTGCTCGTCGCTTGATGTATTCCACTTTTCAAAAATTAAGCGATGTATTTGCCAAAATCGCTTAAGTGCTGCTTAAGCACCGCTTAGGCGCCGCTTAAGCGCGCTTTTCATAACATAGATGACTAGATTTTGATACATAACGTGTTTTGGATTATCGTAAGGTAAAAATCATCCCTATTTACACGTGGAATGGTCTTACAATTATCCTTTTCTTTCAAAGGATTTTTTAAATTTAAGCAAGATGGTTTTTGTATGAGTTTTATCAGTGAAAGTCTTCCAGACAGACAATTCGTGTGATTTGCATGTTGCAAATGGGCTCGATTGGGCTGAGTGCATTTCCAAGTTATGTTGGGATTTGCTCAGAGCTTCAGGAAAGGAGTTGGAGTCGAGAGGTATATTCCGTATTTTCTGGTAATAAGTTATTCCGTTGTTTGAGTTAAACTGATCTGTGTTGTATTCTATTATTATAATCATATGAATGCAGTTTTCTTTTGAATAAATATTGTTGTTATATTATATTTTGTCCATTCTACTATGAGACTCTGATTGGCTTATTCTTCTATTCTGATTTTCCTTATTTTCATTTTCGCCCTCTAATTTCTTTCTCATAACTACTTGCTTTTCCATGCAATTTGAGTTCACATAGGTGTTAGATGTTGGCTTAAATTGTATGAAAAAAGTTGGTTGTTACAAAGTGGTATTAGAGCGAGGTTTAGTAATAACCTTGGCTTTGTGGTGCACCTCAATAAAGATAGGGTTAGTAATACCCTAGATTGAGTTTGAGTGTGCATACGAGGGCGCGTATTTGTAATTTGAATATAAAATTATTTTTATATTATTTTGCTCAGTATATTTTGTAAAAAGGTAAAATTTTATAATTTTCTCAAATTATTATAATAATATTAGTGTTGATTTGAATTGGAATTTAAATTATGAAATTGGTTATTCAAAAATGAAAAGTGTAAATAAGAATTTTTAACTTAACTTATGAATCGTATAAGTTAAAATGGAACCTGAGCATTAAAATTTGACATAAGTTGATAAGAATTTTGACTTAAATTTGAAAAATAGAAATACATGCAAGTAATGAATCCAAATGGAATTTTTGGAAATCAGTTTGATTGTATTGTTGTAATTGATTGCATAGTTATAAAGAAAACTTAATTGAAACCAATCTTTAATAAATAAATTGAATTTATTAAAATAATGAAACTAAATGGTATACAAAGGGATTGTTTAGTACGGATTGCTAAGGATTGGTCATAAAGAAAATTCATGTGAATTGGATGGCATGTAATTTTTTCTTTGGAATGGGCTACTTGAATGTTTGAGTCTAACTTGATCATTATGAAGCTAATGAATTCCATCTGGGATAAGAACAGGTGAGAGCTAATATTAATTAAATTCTGGAGCTGATTGAATATAGTTTGATTTAAGCTGCATAATAATTGAGCAAGCTCGAGTATAGCATATCGCTTATCATGTAATAACGCTCGCAAAAGTTACGTCTACGCAAAATACATCAATTTGGGTTTTTGAACTGGGTTTTACTTTTTTCCAACCATGTAGGTTGATGTATATATATTTGTTGTTCCTGCAATATTGTAGAAGTCCCTCCGTACATGGGAGACTCTGCTAAAAAAAAAGTTCGAAAATTTAAAGAGTTAGAATATTTTCAATATTTTTGGAAATTTTTATTAACATAAATGAATTGGTTTTCTATTATAATTAGTTGGATTTTCAAAAGGATAATGGGTTTATAGCATTTTTCCTTCCTTTGCAATTTCGAGGACGAAATTCTTTTAAAGGGAAAGTAATGTAACGACCCATATTTTTAACCATTTAATTTAATATTTAAAACTAGTTTTAAATGTTGATTTGGATTTTAAATAGCTTGAATTCAATAATTTTGAATATTTATTATAAATAATCAAATAATAAATTAATTCTGAAATATTCGGAAATAGACGAGTTCGCAATATAATACGAATTGTAATAAAAAAAGATTTATTTAAGGTTATGCTAAATTATTTTAACGAATTTGTTTATTAAGCGGCGTTCAAACATATATTTTATAATTTAATTTTAAAAAGAATTGCAACGGCACGGTAGTTTGTAATATTACGTTTTGTACATTAAATGAATGCACATAATCCAATATAAGTCGGATTTCTTTGAAACACGAAACGTCCGTACCTATTGGATTATAATTTTCTAATTAAAGAGAAAAATTGAGATTTCATATTGAATATTTTTATTTATATCCAAATCGAATTTTTAAAAGTCGATATGGAATTCATTTATAAAAAATAATGATTATTTATATAAAATAAAATAGTTTTAATATATCGTTTTTGCTTGGAATTCAATCCGAAGTATTTTATTTCAGAATCATATGAAATACTACACAAGCATGCCTGAAAATAATATTTTATTGTTATATTAAGTTATTTTAAATTTGATTTATTTTAATTTAATTTGGACCCTTAAAAAGGGACTTTATTCAAATGACCTCTAATTTTAACAAAACAAATTTTATTAAATCCATAATGTCTAAGTATTGCTAGATGTTTACAACGAAATTGGTCTAAACACTCAAGGTACTAAACCTGTATTTCACCAATACGGTAAGAAATAAATGGAATCGTGTTTAATCAGCAATTGATAATGAAAAATGCGAAAATAAGTAATATAGAGACGATATTTAGACTGATTCAGCAGTTAATTAGGCCTACGTCCATTGTGAAGGTGATTTCCAATCTTATAATGAGGATTACAAAATACATCAATTCTCTCTTTTCATATATCACTATATTCACTCAATATGCTCTCGTTTATATATTTCAATCTTGGAATTATACAAGAGAATGGTAGAATTTAAGGAGAAGAAGGATGGATGAATGATTAAGAAGGAGGATTCCTTCATTTTCCCTGATCACAAGATTGTACTTGACGGCATGGCCGAATCAGTAATTGAGGATAGAATTTCGCAGCACTTCGTGGTTTCAAATATTGGGTCCCCTTTATGTTGGTAGCCATGATGTATTTATAGGTGAAATCCCCTTGGGATTGGTCTAAAATCCCTTTATGCAGGCTACAGATTGCTTATTCTATTAATTACAATCATGTCATCGGCTAGCTGTAGCCAGCTGTCCGTATTTGTATTCAATTATCATGCGCGAGCGATTCAGTGGAGCAAGTGTCTTGGGTAGTTTAGCAAGTGACTTCGGTCAGTGATCTTTGGTCGCGTCTATTTCTAGCATTCGATGAGTAGATATCTGATTTGTTTTATGGCGAGATGATGGAATGACTGATCATAGTTCGTTAATGTGGTTGTCTCTGATTTGAGCGACGATCTTCATTAGTTTAAAGGCGACTGACTGAGACTTGCGACTTTGAGATGTGAATGTGCTCTTTCTAGGAGTTGGTATATGACCTACCAATAGGTTTCTGATTTGAGTGTCGAGCGATAGAAGTTGCAATTCATGAGCAGTTGTTAAATATACGTGCGACCTTGACTCCTGTGTTAATGCGTGCCACCGAACTTTGATATTAAATCAAGCGTGCTCCGTTGTTGTAAGCGGCTTTACATAATGTATGATCCTTATCTTTATTGAGCCACATTTCTCATAGCATATCGTGCCATCTTCTTTGGTCGTACTGGTCGATTTAAATTGTCCTGGGATTGATACTTGGGTCTTGCTCCGTGTAGTTGCGTCCTATCCATCGTGAGTCGTTTAAGTGCCTCGGATAACGTTGCGCATGACCGACCCTGATGGTGTTCGTTCTGTATCCTTTACTTAATGTGTGCATGGATTTTTTAGGGATTAACACTTGCCCCTCGAAGTCCGTGATTTCTTTTAGTAAGGAATTACTGGCTTCGACATATTTGATCTCACATTGTTTGGTAGATTTATCGAGGGGTCGGTCATACAAAAATTTGGGATTGTTTCATTTGTAATATCTCTCACTATGAGCGAGAGGCTTGATGTATCTTTTTGGTTATTGTGCGAATAGTTGAATTTCGGGAAGCCAGCTGGAGCTTGATGGGACACTTTTTGTTTAATCGGGCACTTAAGCTGACGTGGCGAGAATTCTCTAGATGTATGCCTTTTAATCTTTCTTATTTACTTTTAACCTGCTTCATTCCACTTTTATCTTTTTCGAGAAATCCTTCGGTCATAGCTGTGCTTCCTCGAGAGTTTTACCAGGTAGTCCATGTTTGTCATTTCTGCCTTGATTTTTCTTCAAAATGTTTTGGCTTTCTCGTTCCATCATTTTGCCTAGTATTTGCATCAACACCTATTTATCTTGAGCGATTTCCCTTTGGCTCCAAGGTACCATGATCTTTCTGAGTAAGTTTCTTTTCCTTTTTTTGTTTTGTTTTGCTGGAATACTCATGTGTTCCCAAGTTAGGATGTTCCAAACATGACCTGATCGGGCTGTGTATGAATTTGGGATTTGGGCAATAGCCAGGTTTTTGTGTAGCATAGATACAGTTTCTGTAATCATCTTTGAAGAATATGAATCATCTGGTGGTTTTCTTTGAAATCTCGATGCTTGGTATTTGTTTATAAATTGTTCGATGAAATGCCCCAGGGTTCTCCAGTTGATATGTTTCTGTTTGTGCCAGAGTCTGGCTAGGTTGTTTCCCTTTTTATGGTTGTTGTTTGAGTTCCCACCGATCTCTTTTGAAATAGGTCGTCCGAGGATGGAATTCTTCAAGTCTAGCAGGAAAAAGTCGACAAGGAGGGCAGGTAGCAAAAAGATGTCCTAAGGCAAGGAGATCTTGGGTGCGACTGACACTTGAAGTAATTGTTTATTGAATGAAATTCCTGACCCAAATATTCAGACTACTCTTGGTTGTATGGCTTCTTCGTCCATCACTTTGGATCCTGCAACTGCCTCGGAGCCTCATTCTGTTCCCAACCATTGCTATCTTGAACTTGCTGAGGACTTTGTGGCTCAGCGTTCAGCTAGCTCGCATTTCGGTGTGTATATAGACGACCCCTTTGACAGATGGATTATTGCAGGTAAGATGGACGCCATGAAGGATTGCATATTGGTTGAGTTCAATCAGTTGGAAGCACGTCCGCATCTGGTTGAAGGCCTTATCGCAACTGTCAGAGATTACATTGTGGAGAAAATGGGTGCTTGGCATTCTCTTGTCGAAGATCTTCAGCGGTCAAATAAAGAGAATTTTGAATGACTTCATGCCTTGGAAAAAGACAGGCTCAAACTTGTCGAGGCCCTTGAGTCTAGGGAGAGGATCATCTCTTACCTCATCTGAACACTATGGCTTGCTAATGCTTTACCTATTTTGTTATTTTGGTTTTGATTTAGAATGGTACTTTTAGTCGGCCTTGTGTATATGGGAGCCAGCTTCGCTTATTCTGGTACGCTTAGGTTTGTGATTTTTATGGTTTGTTTCGGACCTCAACGCACCGCAGTTCTTATATGTAACTCGTTTATTTTCGCGCGGGTGCATTGCACGCTGCACCTTTATTTTCTGATTTACACATTCAGTCGAGCGCTCTATTAATCATTTGGTTGCGCCCATTTTATTATTATTATTATTGGGATTTAGTTATCTTTTGAAGTTTCTAGCTTATCGAAGGTTATTGCGCATTTGTATTATTATAAGCGTGTTTGGTATCTTTTATTTAGTAGTATTCAACCCCGCACCTTACTGACTTGGTAATCCAAGCCCTTCAGAGATTGGTTTTGAATACATGCCCCCTGGGGAGGTCTTGGGTTATAGGTTTACGATCCATTCTAGGCCTTGTTTGAATGTTTTACTTATTCAAAAAGGTTCTAGAATGGATACCCCCTTTCGGCTAGGATTTCTGACACCCCCTTTCGGCTAGGATTTCTGTTTTGCGCTGGTACTTCTAGCATGTTTAATCCTTCCCCTTTTTTATGCTTCATCCCACAGAGCGGACACTAATTCATCTCATCGAGTTTTGACTCAGAAGGGATAAAGTTCATGTCCTTCACCTAACAAGGTGCCCCTTGTTTTTTTGGATTGGCAATTTTTCCGTTTCGGGACATGTCGGTTTTTCCGACTTTGTGCCTTGCCCTAGGAAACAGACACTAGTTCGCCTCATTGAGGTTTTTTTTCAAGTTGGGGTACCTGTGTCCAATACCTAAGAAGGTGTTTCTTTGGTGGGCTCAACGATTTTATCCGTGGGACTTTAATGTGGGACTTTTTGAGTTGCTTTCACTCCGACATTGACTCTTAGGAGGTGGACATCAATCTTTGCTACCGAATTTAACTTCGCTTTTAAGGAATTCTTGTCCTGCATCTAAGAAGGCGCCTCTTTAGGATTAGCAATTTTATCCAAGGGACATATTTGGTAATATTCCTGTACTTTCAACGAAGCCTGGCGCCAGTCCTTTGCATGGGTGTTTGCTAAGCATTCAGCATATTCCATAATGAGAGGTGCGTCCTTTCGACTTGTTGTCTATCTTCGAATAGCTTGTCCTTTTTGAGGTGATGTGTCTATTCATCCCGTTTAATCTTGCTCGATGTTTGTGATTCCCATGCTGCTTTGTTTAATGTGTGCCCCGGGATTTTCGTCGCAGTCCAGCTGTGTATGGCAGATTGCCTTTTACCATGCCTACATTCCAAGAGATCGTTTTTCTTTTAGCATGGACCAATAAGTATGTTACTCAGGTAAGCACATAATTAATTTTTGATGCACAAAGTTTTTGCGAGTAAGCCGTTACTTAATACGAACATAGTGAATAATAAGGCAAGGTAAAACAATCTAAATAACAAGATAAAACCAGGGAAGTGAATCAAAGTAATGAGAGATCTAGTTTAATGCTCCATTATTGAGACACTAGTGACTGGTCCTCTTGATTAGCGTCCTCTTTGGATTGGTTTAAGCCATTTTCTTCTAAAGGTGTATTGCCCCTTCTTTGCAGAGAGCCGGGATAACCTTTATGATCTTGTACATACTATTGCAAATGGTTTTTCCCGATTAGCCCCTCGATCACTGACTTCAAGTGCCTACGTTTGTCGGTATCGTGCCCTGGCTGCTTATGGAATTGACAGAATCTTCCTAACTTCATATTGACTTCTTTGACCTGCCTTTGTTTCAAGATCGGATACCTTTCGGTGTTTTTAGTTTCCATGAAGATATTTCTCATGGTATCGTTAAGGGGAGTGAACTCAGAGTTCTTGAAAAGCGCAGCTTCTTTTTTGCTCGACTATCTTCTCCTTCATTGCTCCTTTTTTGATTATCAAGACTGCTTTGCTCATTTCCATTCTTCTCTATCTGTGCATTTTTTCCCTTCAATGCTTGCATATTTTTCGGCTTTGTTGAGTAATTGTTCGAGTGTACTTGGTTTCTTTTTCTTGATCCACCGCCCCAACTCGGTTTCTTTACATATGCCCCCCTTAAGAACCATTAAGATTAGGTCGGGTTCGAAATTCTTGACTTTAGCCACTGCCATATCAAAGCGAGTGAGAAAAGCTTTGATGGGCTCTCCTAGTCTTTGGTGTAGTCCACTCATCTCCATAACATCTTGAGTTTTGAGTGCCTGGGATTTGAATTGCTTACTGAATAGTTTAGCCAAGGTCACGAAATTGTCCACGGACTGCGGCGATAGCTTTGTGAACCATATATAAGCCACCCCTTCTAGATAAGTTGGGAAATATAAGCATTTGATTTCATCAATAGCGCATGCCCCATTCATATACTGTTCATATTTACACAGAAATATATTAGGGTCGCTTGTCCCATCGTAGGAATGTAATGATGGAGGTTCGAATATTTGTAGGTATACAGTCTTCTTAACCCTTATAATGAGTTCGGTTTAAGTTGGGAAGGATCCCAATCTCTTCGATCATCCTTCTTCTTTAAGCTTTCCTTCACAATTTCTCGCGCCATTCCTAAGATGTATTTCCGTTCCTTGCTCAGATCCATGGATTGACTACCTTCTTCATTATCAAATTTTGATCTAGATGTGCCCTCGTAAATTGGGGTCAAGGAATTTGGGCAATCTTTTGGAGGGGACGTACTTATAGCAGTGGGACTATCTTTCCATTTTGTGATTGTGTTGTCAAAAAGACTGTGCATAGATGCTTTGTTCCCTTCATAATTTAGATTAGTGTGATGTGCAACCCTCTGAACGGAATCCTGCTATCTTGAGCTTGAAGCAGAGAATTTTGCTTCTAGCTCGCAATTTATTCGGGATAGCAAGGAGCAGGTGGCAATTAATGTGGCTTTTGCGGTGGCGGCTTGAATGGCGAGTATCGACTCGAGCTTCTTCATCATTGCATTGTTTGCAATCGTTATTTGACTCGTTAATCCTGTCATCACCTCTTCCACTTCCTTCCTGGTTACAGTTTCTTCAACTTCAGGCAACTCCTCCGCCCCGGAATCAGTGGCAGACGATGTGATGGTGTTAACACTGTTGTTGGGGCTATTGACTTTGTTGGTGATTCCCTTTAGCATGTTAATTTTTCTAAGTTCAGTTCTTCTCAGAAAATCTTCTCGAATCTGAATGGGGAAAGAAGCTAACACGGACCCACGATGGGCACCAAAATATTTACAACAAAATTGGTCTAAACACTCAAGGTACTAAAACTATATTTCACCAATATGATAAGAAATAAATGGAACCATGTTTAATCAACAATTGAAAATGAAAAATGAAAAAATAAGTAAAGTAGAGACGGGATTTAGAGTGGTTTAGCTGTTAATTAGGCCTACATCCACTGTGAAGGTGATTTCCAATCTTATAATGAGGATTACAAAATACATCAATTCTCTCTTTTCATACATACATACATATATATATATATATATATTCACTCATTATACCCTCATTTATAGATTTCAATCTTGGAATTATACAAGAGAATGGTAGAATTTGAGGAGAAGAAGGATGGATGAATGATTAAGAAGGAGGATGCCTTCATTTTCCCTGATCACAAGATTGTACTTGACGGCATGGCCGAATCAGTAATTGAGGATAAAATTTTGCAGCACTTCGTGGTTTCAAAGATTGGATCCCCTTTATGTTGGAAGATATGATGTATTTATAGGTGAATTCCCCTTTGTATTGGTCTGAAATCCCTTTATGCAGGCTACGGTTTGCTTATTCCATTAATTACAATCATGCCATTGGCTAGCTGTAGCCAGCTGTCTGTATCTGTATTCAGTTATTTTGCGCGAGCGACTCAATGGAGCGAGTGTCTTAGGTAGTTAAGCGAGTGACTTCGTTCAGTGCTCTTCGGTCGTGTCTATATCTAGCATTCAATGAGTAGATATCTGATTTTCTTGATGGCGAGATGATGGAACGACCAATCATAGTTCCGTAATGTGGCTGTGTCTGATTTGAGCAAGCGAGCGACGATCTTCATTAGTCTAGAGGCGACCGACTGAGACTTGCAACTTTGAGTTGTGAATGTGCTCTTTCAAGGAGTTGGTATATGACCTACCAATAGGTTTTTGATTCGAGTGTCGAGCAATAGGAGTTGCAATTCATGAGCAGTTGTAAAATATACGTGCGACCTTGACTCCTATCTTGATGCATGCGACCGAACTTTGATATTAGATCAAACATTCTCCGTTGTTGTGAGCGACTTTACATAATGTACGATCCTTATCTTTATTGAGACGCATTTCTCATAGTATATCGTGCCATCTTTTTCGGTCATATTGGTCGATTTGATTTGTCTTGGGTTTGTTACTTGGGTCTTTCTCCGTGTAGCTGCGTCCTATCCATCGTGAGCCGTTTAAGTGCCTCAGATAACATTGCGCACGGCTGACCATGATGATGTTCGTTCCGTATCCTTTACTCAATGTGCATATGGATTTTTTAGGGATTAACACTAGATTTCAAATTTTGCGTCAATTAGAGTATTTTGTGAGCATAGCAAAATTAAATATAAATAAATCGACCATTTGGACTAATACTAGCGTCGTTTTTGAAAATGGACTCGGATTTGAAAAAAAAACAAGTTTCATTGGGTCCGGAATGTCAAACTATACCATAAGGTCCATTTTCACTACGAAAAGAGTTCGTAATGACCATAGGAACACATACAAGTCATTCAGAAATGGCGATAGGCACGAAATAAAAATCGTTAGTCATTATCTCTAGTCAACTCAAACATTAGCATAACATACACCATAGTACAATAAACAGGTATTGGACTATGCTGCATAGCATAGCATACCCATATAAGCATGTAGCTGCTTGATACTTATATGCTGTGAACTGTATAACATGTATACGACGAGAACCGAATGACTGGAGATCAGGTAAATGGCATAATGATTCCCAGATATGGACTAGACAGAGGACTTGACATGGACTAAAATAAATGTATAACTAAATTTGCAGGATTTAATAACAAACCTCACACTGGTATTGAGATGACAAAAATATGCACGTCACTCTGGTGGTAGATAAGGCAAATGGATCATAACTAATCCCCCACATGAGTCTCGGACGATAAGTTTTTACACATCCCTCTTAGGTGTATATAGGTCACAATGGATATTCACATGACTTTAAATCCCACTCATGAGTATTGGGATGATAAAAATTTTCACATCTCCCAATGGGAATTTGTTTGATATATATTGATTGGAGTCTTTTTAGGCCATTTATTATATTTACGAGCACACCGTACGAAGGAGATTGTGGCAAAATTTTCCAAAATTTAAGGCGTTAGCCAAATATTTGATGAATTAAATAGTTCGGAAGTCATTTGACAAATTATATATATATATATATATATATACGTTAAATATAAATTAAATTAAATGAATCGCGCAACGGTTGTTCTTGTTTTCGACTCGTAATTTCAAAAGAGTATACCGGGAGATCCGACCATCGGATTTTTCTGAAATTAGAACCGTTAGATTCGTTCCAAAATGATATTTTGAAGATAATAATAATGTTAAGATCCAACGGTTATATTTGTATAAATGTTTAATTCAAAACAGAATAAAAACAACGCCAGTGCAGTTGTATGACCCGAAACATTGTTCGACTAAATTGAGCTATATATATAGCAAAAAGTCATTTTAAATTATTTTAAGCGATTTAGAATGTGTATGAACCAATTTTATTTGGTTTATAAAATAAAAATGGTTAAGTGCGATTTGGCATGTAACTTATCAAATGAATTTTGGAAATGTTATAACTTGAGAATTTAATTCGACAACCAAATTGAATTCTCGATTAAACCTTTAATATAAGGTATTGAAATGAATTATGAAGGCTAATAACCTAACCTAAGAAAAGAATTCAATTTGAATTATTTATGCGAGAATTATTTGAAAAGACCGAGTTAAATCTCATTTCGAATAATTATACGATGACTAAAAGTAAAAGATAATAAAGACGGTGCAAGGCCGACAATCTTCACATCAAATGGATTACTACTGATGCTTTAGATATGGGTAGCTCCCTTGAAGGGATTATTGTGGTAATTTCTCGAGCGTACTTGTTGATTATCCGGATATGCGAGGACCTCTCTCCTGTATTGGATATATGGGATGAGGAATAAGGTGCCTCCAGTTTCATTCAGACCCAGAACAGACTTGTAGATGGATAGTGCGTCTGACATTGAAATTCGTTACATATTAATTGATTTTTATTAAATATATATCTGTTTGGTGGTGGAGAATTTATTCTCTTTGCTTAACACCCTTTTCTAAGAGGTATAAGCTTAGAGGTTATATACATGGGTAGATATCAGTTGTATGGCACGGATTGTCAATGTGGCATGTTGAGATGCGATGAGCAAGGCTTTTTTTGAAAATCAGAGCTTTGTGGTTGATGATCAAATCACAACTTTAATATAGCATAGCTTTGTGTATAGCATTGGTTCGCGAGCCTCACAGCTCAGTATTAGTCAAAAACGGGATTAAGGACAACATGGAGTGCATATGCTTCTTTCTATCTATGAGTGATGTCATGGTATGGAGCCTAGGCATTTCTACTTATGTGGATGATAAATTGTGATGCGCCTCGGATATGATTGATTGACATACTAACCAGGTGACAGGTTCGAAAGGACCGGAAAACGTATTGTTCGGGAATAACCAATCCATAAACGTTAGGTGTGGACCGGCCCTGCAAGATCCAAGGATTGCCCATAGGTGTGACCCTAGACATCTTGCTAAAGGTGATCCGAATTGGGTAAGGAGACATCACTTGCCTTGACTCATGATGGAAATCCAACTTCAACTACGACATTGTATTGTTTTAGTTGTAAACCTATATGGCGACATAATATATGGTACTTATGTCGTATATGATCGATACATTTATATTAAAATTGTTTTTAAAATATCTAGACACTAGTAATAATTCAAATTGGTTTTTTTCTGCGTATCAAGCATATTTGGCCCTTATAAGGTGAAATTATATCCTATGGCTTGTGTTGCATTGTGTGATGGGACTTGAGTCTTATTACGACTTCATTTTTCTAAATAGCATTGCGTTGTTTATTGATTTACTTTATTTTATGCATTGACAATCCAATGGAGTAAACCCATCCCATGACCGACTCGTAGTTTGTTTTTCCCTTGCAAACTCGGGTGCCCATATTTTTTTACATGGGCAACCAAGTGAGCAGGTGATTGACTTTCTTTTGGATATGCACCATAGCATTGGGTGTTGTTTTGGCTAAAGATGAAGGCTTATATTTTTATCATTCCTTTTTGAACTCTTAAACACTATTTTATGTATGTTAATATTTAATTCCGATGTAGACTAATTATCTATCTGGTGAAACCATGTTATGTACTAAGTTGGATTCTTGTTAGTAATGTGTGTAATAATTAATATTTGCATTGGAACCATGTATCTAGAATACTGATGAGTCATATGTCCTTTAAATTAAAAGTCATGTCAATTGGGCATACTTGTCTGTTCATGCATTATAAGTATGTAAGGCTCCATTGCTTCGTGGCAAGATAATAAAAAAAATCTTCCACTTATATTTTCAATTTTACTAACAAATGGTATCAGAGCTCTAGATCCTTGTAATAAAAAAACAAAGTGCAAAGTAATGGCTTCTCCAAGCAATACTTCAGTAAGCATCAACTCCATTTATAGCAATGTCCAAGTTCCTTTATTTAAAGGAGAAAATTATGATTTTTGGGCAGTAAAAATGTAGACTTTGTTCACCTCATTTGATGACTTAGAGTTCATCTAACAAGGGTATGAAGACTCAACAGCTGTGCAGAACCTACAACAGCCCAAACTGAAGTATTAAAAAAGAAAAAAATATCACTTATGCTGGAGTTCTTGGAATGATTCAAAGAGGAGTGTCAAACACCATATTTCCAAGAATTATGAGAGCAAAAACAACCAAGGAATCATGAGAAACCTTGCAATAAGAGTTTGAAGGGGATTCAAAGGTGAGAACAATCAAACTTCAGTCTTTACAGAGTTATTTTGAAAATGAAAAAAACAAAAGAAAACGAAAGCTTGAACGAGTATTTTAATAGGCTGTATGATTTAGTGAATCAACTGAAGTCTCATGGAGATGGAATAGATGATCGGAGAATTGTTGATAAAATTTTGATAAGCTTAACTAAAAAATTTGATCCTATGGTGTCTGCTATAGAAGACACCAAAGATTTGTCAAACATGACCGTTCAAGGATTGACGGGTTCACTTAGATCCTACGAGCAAAGGTTGTTACGCCATATAGAAAACATCGTTGAAAACGCATTTCAGTCCACACTCACCACTCAATCAAACAATGACAAAACAACAAAGGAACATAATGGTGAGTCTTCGAGAGGTGGAAGATTTGGCAAAGAAAGAGGAAGAGGAAGAAATTCGCGTGGAAGTGGTCGAGGCACCTATGGTGAAAGAGGAAGGATTAAATAAATGGTGTGGAATTTGCAAAAAGAACTCTTATGAAGAAAAGGATTGTTGGAATAAAGGTAAGCCACAGTGTCATAATTGCAAAAGGTTCGGGCGCATTCAAAAGGACTGTCATTTTGGTAAGCCACAACAAACAGCATTTGCCGAAGTGGAAAATATGGAAGGGAGCTTGTTCTTTGCTTGTCAAAAGGCAACTGAAGAATATAAGAATGTATGGTACTTGGACAACAGATGTCGCAATCATATGACATGAGATTAAAATGCATTCATTGACGTAGATACTTTATTTGGTTCAAAAGTTAAACTTGACAATGGAGAGTATGTTGAAGTTGAAGGCAAAGGCAGCATTGGAGTTGCAACAAAGTAGGAAGGTAAAGTTATTCATGATACCTTTTATGTTCCTAAATTAGATGAGAATTTGTTGAGCATTGGATAATTTTTAGAGCATGGTTATTCTGTTGAATTTGAGAATTGAGAATGTAAAATCTTTGATTCAAAATGAAGAGTTGCTGCCGTAATAAAAATGACAAAAAACAGATTCTTTCCCCTCCATCTCAATTATGAGAAAAATTATGGCTTGATGGCAAAAAAAGAAGACGACACTTGTTTATGGAATAAGAGACTTAGGCACTTAAACTACAATAGTCTCACATTGCTTTCTCAAAAAAAACATAGTGTACGGGCTGGCACCAATAAAAAAAGAACATGGAGTATGTGAAGGATGTGTACATGGCAAACATATTCGGCAATCGTTTTCAATGGAAGGATCAAGAAGAGCCAAAGAAGTGTCGGAATTAGTACACACGGATGTATGCGGTCCTATGAGCACCTTATCTTATGCTCAAAACTGGTGCCTTATTTTGTTTATTGATGATTTGACTCGCATGACATGGGTTCATTTTATGAGACAAAAATCTAAAATGTTTGTTATATTTAAGAAGTTTAACGCTATTATTAAGAAACAAAGTGGTAGGTCCATAAAAATTTTGAGAAGTGACAAGGGAAAGGAGTACAACTCCAATGATTTTGATAGATTTTATGAAGATAAAGGTGTGGAGAGGCAACTAACCGTTAGGTATACACCTCAGCAAAACAGTGCATCCGAAAGGAAGAATCAAACCTTGATGGAGATGGATAAATCAATGTTGTTTGAGAAAGGCATGCTTAAAGAATTTTGACCCGAGGCTGTAAATATAGCTGTGTATTTGCTGAATAGATGTCCAACAAAAGCAATATGGAATATGACACTGTTTGAAGCGTGGAGTGGAAGAAAGCCTTCGGTAAATCACCTCAAAAATTTTGGAAGTATTTGCTATGCTCAAATTCCTAAAGAAAAAGGACAAAGCTTCAAGAAGCAAGTGAAAGATGGCTTTTTTTATTGGATTTAGTTCTGTGTCAAAGGGCTACATACATTACCACTTGAAGACAAAGAAAGTCATCATTAGTAGAGATGTTGTATTTGATGAAAAAACATCTTGGAGTTGGCAAAAGGAGAAAGTGGAGGATAAAACAGTTCCATAAGTAATTTTAGAACAAAATCCAACTTCATTTGCAAATAACCAATGTGATCCATCTACACCAAGTTTTCCATCTAGCACTTCATCTTCAGCAAGCCATAATTCATTATCTCCATGCTCAACCCCGATAAAAATGAGGAGTTTGGATGATATTTTTTCTTGGTGCAACTACTGCACTATGGAACCAGAAAATTTTGAAGAAGCGATTAAGGAAGATGCTTGGAGGAAGGCAATGCAAGAAGAGATGGATGTACTTGAAAGGAACAATACATTGTTGTTGGTTGATAAGCCAAAGTACAAAGAAACTATTGGAGTAAAAAAGATCTACAAGGTAAAGCATAATCCAGATGGTTCAGTTCAAAAGAACAAAGCGAGACTCATTGCAAAGGGCTATTCTCAACACCTCGGTATTGACTATGAAGAGACATTTGCTCATGTGGCACATCTTGACACCATTAGAGCTTTAATATCACTTGCAATCCAAAAAGGATAGAAGCTATATCAGCTAGATGCAAAATCGGCCTTCTTGAATGGAGAATTCAAAGAAGAGGTTCACGTCGAGCAACCTCAAGGATTTGAGATTGAAGGACCAGAAGGAAAAGTTTACAAATTAAATAAAGCACTTTACGGGCTAAAACAAGCACCACGGGCATTGTATAGCAATATTTACAATTACTTCATGGAGAAAGGTTTTGTAAAGAGCAAGAATGATCCTACTTTGTATGTCAAATGGCAAGGTATGGATGGTATTCTAATTATTGCAATTTATGTAGATGATTTAATTTATATAGGAAATAATTTAAAGTTGATTGAAGATTTTAGAAAAGAAATGATGATGAAATATTAAATGAACAATTTGGGATTTCTTCATTTTTTCCCCTGGAATAGAAATCTCTCAAGGTGATGATGGAGTTTTTATTTGTTAAAAGAAATATGCGGAGAAAATATTGAGAAAGTTTGGGATGTTTGTGTCTAATCCAGTTGATATAACATTAGTTGTGAATGAAAAGCTGAAAAAAGAAGATGGGGGAAGGAAGGTTGATGCTAGTTACTATAGAAGCCTAGTTGGTAATCTATTTACCTCACCAGTACAAGACCTGATATCATGTTTGCAGCCAGCCTACTTTCTCGGTTCATGAATGATCCAAGTCATACCCATCTAGGTGTAGCAAAAAGGGTGCTAAGATATATTCAAGGCACTTTAGATTATAGGATCAAATATGACAACAACATTTAAACTATTTTATTTGGGTTTTGCGACAGTGACTGGGCAGGCATTATGGATGGCATGAAAAGCACTTTTGAATATGTGTTTTCATTTGGATCAGGAGCATTTTCTTGGTGTTCGAAGAAGCAACAAACAGTTGCTCAATCTTCTATAGAAGATGACTGTTTCAGCTGGCCTAGCTACCCAACAAGCAATATGGTCGAAGAAAATACTACATGATTTTGATGAGAAACAAGAAGCTGTGACTATCCATTGTGACAACAAATTAGTCATTACTATGCCTAAGAATCCAGTCCATCATGAAAGAACAAATCATATATCCATCAAACATCATTTCATTTGAGAAGCAATTGAAAATGAGGAGATGCAGCTGATTTTTTGCAAAACAAATAATCAAGTTGCTTATATTTTCACAAAAGCTCTACCGGGAGAAAATTTTCAGAAATTTAGAGAAGCTCTTGGAGTTCAAGAACAACACATTAAAGGGGAGAATGTTAGTAATGCGTGTAATAATTAATAATTGCATTATAATCATGTATCTAGAATACTGAAGAGTCATATGTCCTTTAAATTAAAAGTCATGTCCACTGGGTGTACTGGTCTATTCATGCACTATAAGTATGTAAGGCTCCATTGTTTTGTGAAAAGATAATAAAATAATTCTTCCCCTTATATTCTAAATTCTTCTAATAATCTTGTATCTGTGTAACTCTAATGATGATGCTTATGATTCCACTATTATGATATTACGTAAATTATTCTCTAATTTTATAAGTTATGCTATACTCTGTAATCTGCTAATGTGATTAATGTGTTATATTCATGAGATGATCGGAGGCACATTATATCCGAAGTACCGATCGATTTTGTGGCTTTTACGGTGGTTGCGGTGCACGACGTGGTCGACTGTCTGAAGAGGGATGGTGGAGCTGAGCGAGTCGATGACAGATGTGTTAGCGGTGTGGGCTATAGTGGTCGGTGGTCGCCTCATTTTGGGTTCGAACATTCTCAGGTCGAGATTGAATTTCGGTGGTGCCATTGGGTATTAGTGGACGAGATCATCAACGAGTGGGGCGGGCACTCAAGTGGTTTAGGCAAGGGGGTCGGCGTCGGGTACGATAGCCCACGTTGACGACCGCGGCTAGCTTCAGTGATCGTGTTTTTACGAGGCAGTTATTGAAGGAAGGGGGTATCGGGTAAATCGACCGTGAAAGGGGAAAGCGCATGAAAATTAAGATTGTTAATTCGATGGCTAAACACGTGGTTAGGCTTAATTAAAGGTTACTAATTATATATATATATACATATATATATATATAATTTTAAATAGAACTTGAAACGATGACAACTTATTTATACGATATCAGAATCAAGTGAAATTGGATCCGATGGGATCGCATCGATGGAGGCTACTCTGTGAGCAGTTTCGGAAGAGACTGGAGGAAATTGGATTTTCATTTAATTTTAAATGCTTATTTAAAATTAGATGAAATAATGCAACAATCCTCGGTCTATATTAAATGTGAGTTATCTCAACCTTTCTGAAATAATAAGATGTGATAAAATTCATATATAATCAATTGTAACATAAATTGGTTGGTTGGATGCCTTAGATGTTGTTTATCTATTATTGATTGATGTTAATTATATTTACGTCGACTAAAATGCACTGGATGGAATTTCCATTTTCATATATTATTATAAAATGTTATAATGAGTTGTGATGCAGGGAAGAACGGGTTCCTCAAATATTATATATGCTGTTTGTTTTTCTATTAATTATATATGAATTGATTGAACCCCGTTGACATTGAAAACCTTCTTGGATGTTAAAAATTGAATTGAAATTCAATGTTGTTTTGATTTGAATCAATAGACGGTACTGATTGAGAGATTGACAATAGATGGCTTAAAATCTACCTTTTTGTTAAAACGTTGATTTGCCGTAAGATAGGTTGATGAAGTTAAGTTATAAAAATTATTATTTTAACTGAAACCAAGTTTCAAATTTTATTTATATTCCTATTAAATAATTTATATTTATTGTTGATTTTTATAAAATAAAATATAGTGGATTTGTTTTGACTTTTAAATAAGTTTTATAAGCAATTAAAGTAGTATTTAACCTACGGGTTAATTGTTTTGAGAAAATAAGTAAGTGATATTATTGGACTAATTATATTATTCATCAATCTAAGCAGAAGAATTAATTTAAATTAGTTAATGAGTTAACTACTGATGGTTTGAAAGTGACCAAGTTAACTATTTTGACTTTAAGTGATTCTTTCTACAAATATATAAATAAATAGTTAATTGCATTTAATAAGATTTCTTAAAGTACAATTTATTTATTTTTCAATTAATGTCTTAAATATTATTGATAATTGTTTAATAAATGATTAACTACATTGTTTACATAAAGTAAACTAGTTTTGCTTTAGTAAACTACGAAGTCGAGTATATATAAGGCGATTACTTCTTAAATAAAGTTTATATTGAAAAATAATCAAGTTTAAAGAGGTGTAACGAATTTTGAAAGAAAAGGGATTTTATCCAAGTTTCATGAACGAAAAGAGATTTGAACGAAAGAGGTAATTTAAATAAATGTCGTACTTAACATTTCAATTAAGTAAGAAAAATTTAGATAAAAGAAGATTTTTCAGAATGTGAATGAAATACTTATCAGGTTTGGAGATAGTTATAAGGAATATTAATGGTTTGGATATAGAAGTAAATATGTGGATCTTGGTTACAAAAATCCAAAATTTGGTTTTATAAGATGATGTTAGATGGTTTTAGGTGAAGTATTGTTGTAATACAAGATATAAATGGAATTGTGTATAGAAGTTTAAAGCGATTTACTTAAACGACGAATTAAGTAAAAATAACTATAATAGACAGAGATTTCAAGAAATAAGATTATGGTTTACGAAACCATAGTTTGAGAAAAATAGAAAAGAAGTATTGATTGATGTTATAGAAATATGGATTTTAGATGAGAACTTCTATCTATTCTAAGACAAGAACGTTGTTGATAAAGGTCTGAGAGGTAAATAAAATACCCCAACTTAAATGACTTCACTATTATCGGGGGATGGTATTGGTTTGTAATGGTAAAGGATGGTGAAACTAGTTTATTGTTTCCAAAAAGGGATATCGCAACGTGAGCTGCGAAATTTGAATTAAATATAATATATTGCAACATTAATTGCGAGATTTTAACTGAATATGATATACTGCAACGTTAGTTGCGAGATTTTGAAATGGAAATATATTGCAACATTTGTTGCGAGAATTGAAATTGAAATTATATCATCAAGTTAATGATTCATGTCAATATATCCAAAGTAAAGGAAATAAAATGTGTTTATAAGAAAATATAGCAATATTTTCAAAATAAAGAGGGGAGTTTGCTAAATACGTTTATTTTGCAGAAGAATTATTGTTTTCAAGTGATGGAAACAAAGGATATTTGTCGAAATCAATTTTAACCAATGAAATGTATTTAAAGGGATCGATAAGAGTTTAATAAATGGTTTTGAATAGAAAGTTTTTGAGTTGTCAATATACTTGATGATACTATGGGATTGATATTTAAAAACCCAACTATCAATGGAATATCTTAGTAGACCTTTAACGCGTTATTTCTAAGAGTCCACGATGGGAACTAGACCCAAAACCATTTCGATCCAAATTCAATTCGAAATTAATTTGGAGAGATAAAAAATGGATCAATGAAGACTGCAAATCTTCATGAGCGGAAGAACTACTTGTTGAATTTCTCTAGCTGATCCTTAAGGATAGTTTGGTAGTGATTCTATCTTAATTGAAATCTACAAATTGCAAGGATTACCCACTACTAATCTTTGGGGTGATTCCTATATAGGATGCGGGAGGAGGGTGCCTTTGGTTCATCTTGTTCCTGGATGACTTGTATGGACGAATGTCTGATAGAGTGTTTCCCGAGGGTCGCATACGTTGATTTTTATAAATATACCAAGTTTGGTGGTGCAGAAGTTCTCTTAGCTTAATACCCAAAGTATGTTTGAGGATGTAAATTAGTGATTTGACATATATGATGATGTTTCATTCAAAGTTACGCGATGTTCTCTAAAAGGTAAATCGTGACTTCAAGCCTCATCAACCCAGAAATGACAAAAATTGGGCAGACAACATGGCTATGTGGGTCATTCCCATTAGGGTATATTGTCACCATCTAGAGAAATTTATTATTGTTCTTTTTTCATTTCTGTATCTTTGAAGAACAGGTGGTTGCAGCTGTAGGGTGTCAACATATCCGATACACTCAAGTTGAATGAGTGGTCGGTCATGTGTGGTCGGGTTGTAAGATGTTCTGGTTGAACCCTAGTGTATTTTCCCTAGAGGTATACTTTTGGAAGTGGTCCCATTCCTCGTCATAGTTGGAAATCCATTCTCCAATAAGCGCCATGCAGTTTTATTATATTATAAATATGAAGAGCGTGAGATGCAAGTGTTCTGCTAGATGGTTACCTATTTGTTATTTGATAGACATTATTATAATATCAGTGGATTATGATATAAAAAGTGCCTTGGGTTATCGTATGGTAAAAACCGTTCGTGTTTATGTGTGGACAGGTCTTACAATTATCCTTTTCTTTTAAAGGATTTTCTGAAGTTACGGAAGATGGTTGTTGCATGAGTTTTATCACTGAACATCTTCCGACTGACAAGCCGTGTGATTTGTGTTGCAAATGGACTCGATCAAGCCGAGTGCATTTCCAGGTTACATTTGGATTTGCACAGAGCTTCAGGAAAGAAGCTGGAGTCGAGACGTATAATCTATATTTTTTGATAATAAGTTATTCCGCTGTGTGAGTTGTACTGATTGGTGTTGTACTCTGATATTGTAATCATATGAATACTGTATTCTTTTGAATAAATTATTGTTGTTATATCGTATTTTGTTCATTCCATTGTGAGAGTTTGATCTTATTATTCTTCTATTCTAATTTTTCTTTCTTTCTTTTCTCACCCTCTAATTACTTTCTCCTAAATATCTACTTTTCTGTGCAATTTGAGTTGACATAGGTTGTTAGATGTTGGCTTAAACTGTACGGAAAAAGTGGGTCGTTACAATGAGGCTCAGACATTTGATATGGATTGCTGTTTTCTAATCAGTAGCAGGTCAGAAGTCTGTCCCTTGGTTCCAAACATTTGAAACTCTTTCTGGACTATTGATCAGTAGATACCACGGGTCAATAGTTTAGGTCCATTCAGGCTCTTTCCTGGCCAAGTTACGGCCCGTTCAGCCTTTTTCTGTGACTTTTCAATTACTCTAATTCACTGATTTCATTAGCTCAACAAGATGGATATATGATTCATTCATAATAAATGAATTTATAATTGATATTCGTGAGATTTAATTTGCGTTATTAAAACCTGAATTCTTAGTTCGATCATTATCTCGATCACTGTTACGCGAGATTTGCCACTTCGAAACTATATAAGAGGTTTTTATATATTAGTAGATACCAAATTCTTTTATTTAAATTGTTTCTAAACCTACTTCGTTATACAAAGTTATTTTACACAATATTTTTATAAATCATTTTCCAATCTACTAATATGTATTTATATAAACCTTTTTATCGTTCATATGAGAAGTCTAATTAAAAGCCTAAGTAAAATCAAGGACTATGACCCCATGCTTTTGCTTAGATGGTCAATTCTTGGAATCGTTCAACTGAACACCATGGAAATGATTGTTTCTTATTTCTAGCGGAATATGCAACTTGTTCGTAAATATTCGTGTATAGTAGGTGGTTATAGGATATGTAGCTTGACTCTTATATTTACTACCATAACGTAGTTTACACTGTATTGATCAATATTGATCATCTTAGATCTTCGGATCAACCAGACCTTTGGGTAGCTCTGATGATCTTCTTATCATTCTATGGATCTTCGAATCAATCCAACCATCAGGTCACTGTGATGATCTTTTGACCATCCTATCGATCTTCGGATCAATTCGACCTCCAGGTCACTCTGATGATCTTCGGATCATCGTACGGGGTCGTGATCCGCGGTCTTCGGACCATCATAGGAGCTCTGCTCAACATTAAGGCTGGCTGCCTTGTGATCACATCTCACCTTCGATACTGAGTTGGTTGGGTCTTCTGACTCCCATATTGATTTGGTTGAGTCTTCGTACTCCCTTATTTAGTTGGTTGAGTCTTTGGACCCCCGTATTGAGTTAGGACCTAAAACCCCTTTTTTCTCTGCGATCTTCTAGATTTATAATTTATTGATTTCTAGAACCTTAGTTTTATTGATGCTGTGTTAACAATCTTAGTTTCATTTGTATTGAGATATCCTTATTTAGAACTAAGATTTCCTTGATATATTTTATGGACATTTCCGAGACTTCACATTCACTTGTGACCATTGTTGTTATTACTCCTATGTCATTATCTGTTCATTTCTCTATTTTTATTTTGGTTTATTATGATGAGTGCAGTTTGACTGATCCGTTTATTGTTTATTTTCTTATAAATAGTACTTGGGTCAAACCAAGTGTAACAACACACATTTTACGTATCGAAGGGTCGTAAAATATCTTTGTTTAATTCCATAAGGGATGGATCATTCCCATATTTTGATATGTTGTTTATCGGATGCGATACATGTCCATAATTTTTACCAAATTTATTTGTGACCATTTTGTTCCTGTCAATTGTGTACAGAGCATAACTTTTGACTGGAATGGTGTCATGAGTTGGGATCAATTTCAATGGAAAGGAAATTATGTTTCCAATTGCGTAGAGTGGTCACATTAAAGATTTGGTTCAGCGGTTTGGAAGGAATCGCTATTTTATTCTACACAATTTCTGTCCAGGCTGATTTGGTTCAGCGGTTTGGGAGGAATCGCTGTTTTAGTGCTACACAATTTCTGCCCAGGTTAATTGGTAATTGGTGGGCTAATTTTTGGGCCTTGTGATGGCCCGCCCCGGACCAGCCGACATTTCCTCAGAAATGCGCCGTGCCTATGCCGACTAGGACGGGACGGTCGCCAAAGGAAAAGAAAGAAGCAAGACGAACTAACAAAGAACCTGTAGTATATCTCACAGCGCATAGAATAAAATATAATAATAACATAACTTTGACATAAAACAGGCGAGACAGTGCATAAGCTGAAAACTTAAATCGTCATAGCAGCGGAAATCCAAAATACAGCTTATGATCCAACATCCTTATTACAACTTCAAATAACTGTCTCTAAAGCAAATAGAAAGAAAAGGTACACTACTAATGCCCACATAGTGACCAACAACAACATAGGGAGAATATAGGCTAATAATACGTAGAAGCCTCATGCTCGTTTCCGGACAGCTACTCGTGCATAACACCTAACCTGTCTCTAGTCTGCTCGTTTAGGAGCACCCAGAGTAATAAGAAGAGACATAAAACTCTGGGTCAGACAAAAGTCTGGTATGAGCGATAAGCAACAAAAAAGAACAACAACAGGTGTAATCCAATCATACCTGAACCTGCACCTGCAACCAAAGAGTCAGCACAACAAGATGTATAATACTCTAAGGTAACACTAGCATATGGTGAAAGGATACGGGGGAGGGGGTGTGCAAGTCATAGAGATAGCAAACAAATCAAGCATAGCAACCATCCTCACATCTCTCACTCAGTGCGTAAAGCATACAATACCCATTACTCAATTCAGCTCATCCTTTGGGCCATGACGGAGTCCAACCCCATATAACTACCACTACAAGCCCCTAATCCGTCTCTTAGTGGTGAACCAAAATTATAGGGATAACCCCTTTGCACACATCCCGCAGCAAAGTCCAACTCATGAAGTTAACTCGTTGGTTCCCATCTGTATCCTGAGTACAAACTTCCCATTTGGACTACCTTTGCATCTCAGGTTTTGGCCATCATCTCCATTCATAATTCTTCAATTCGGTTCGTTCGCTGTCCAGACTCAAAGATTGGATCGTGATTTCGCTCTGGCCATCGGCTCGTGGTCCCTCCTTCAGCTCATGGCTCGTGACATCATGCTCCAACATCGGTTCACGACTCGTGGTTTGCCTCCTCTAGCTCGTGGTGACCGATTTGGCTCGTGCAACATCTAGGTGGTTCATCCATTCCTCACGGTCGGGGTGTAAGGGTTCGCAATCTTCCACACGGTCAGGGTTTGGGGTTCGTGATCATCCTCACGATTGGGGTGTGCGGTACGTGATCATTTCTCACGGTCGGGGTGTGGGGTTCGTGATCATTCCTCACGGTTGGTGTGTGCGGTTCATGATTATTCCTCACGGTCGGGGTGTGGGGTTCGTGATCATTCCTCACCGGGTGGGGGGGCGATCCGATCCGGTTCCTGCACAATTCCCTGCAACTCTTCCAGTGACTGTTTTAAGCCAAGTGGCGGCGTTTTCGACCATTCTAACTTTTCTAATCAATCACAAAGCATACCATATAGTCATAGCAACATGTATAATCAACCACAAACACCAGAACAACAATATGATATGTCAATATGGATCAAACATACCCAAAACCCATGTTTTTCCCTTAATCATATTTAAGCACAACTAATGATAGAATTAGCAAAACTTATCCAAATTAACCCAAATTTCTAACAGAGCCCTAAAATAATATTTTAGAATTTCTAAACATTTTTCCAAAATTTATCATGTAAGATTACGCTAATTAACAATAATCACCACTAATTAACCATAATTAGTGAAAAATAATGCGAATCACTCATCTTCGCCACAAATTAAGATATAAGATCTGAAACACTATTGTTTGGGTCAAATTCCTAAGCAACACAGTAGATCCAACTCTTATTTGGTGTTGATTAGCCCTTGATTTGACGTAGCTTGGCTTAATCTTCAATTAGAAAACGATTAGGAGCGATTTAGGATGAAATTAGAAGGTGGAGGCCATGTCTAGGTTTAGAGAAATGTTTTAGGCAGCTGAAAAATGAAATAAAATTTGTTTCCAAACTCTTCTCAGCCTCCCCATAAGCCTAATCCCGAAATCGGTCATGGGCCCTCTTGCTAATCACCCTAATTAGGCCCGGTTAAGTTGTTTTTTATCTTCTAAACCTTGTTTCAGCCATATCTCCCAAACGATAAGTCCGTTTGGCTAATGTGACCACTCTACAGAAAGGTAAACCATCATTCGGATCTAATGGAAATGGTTTCAGGTCAAAATTCCTTACTACTCAAAAGTTTTGGCCGAAACAAGATCAGATAGGGGCAAAACGGTCATATAAATTTCGGCAAAAATCGTGAACATGGTAAATGACCCCAATAGTCGTTCCCCAAAGTTACACGACCATACGACTTTATATGAAAAAAGAAATGAATATTCTATGATCCTCTGATGCATAGATGCGGTTCGCTACATTCTTCCCCCCTTAAGAAATTTCGCCCCCGAAATTCCTTAACCAAAACATACAAAGGTTCCCGCATGCCTATCAATTATTTGCAACCAATCAAACTTACATAACAAACACAAGCCTATCCTCGCATGCGGTTTACTAACGAGGGAAGAAACTATCACTATTAAAATCTTACCAGGCAAAGCGTTCTAAATACGACTTTCTTATGCTCTCCTATGCTTCCCATGTACAGTCTTTCTCATTCCCACCCCACTGGTATTTGACTAGTTTCACCATCTTCCTTCGAAGTTGTTTCGTATCGTGTCCGACAATACGAATCGTCTTGTGGTTCCCAACCACCTCGGGTTCTACCTCGATATCGTCCAACTGATTTGGAGAAATAATCACATTAGGGTCTGCAGAAACTTCCTTAACTGGGAAACATGAAATACATTGTGAACTTCCGCCACCTTGTCTAGTAATTCAACTCTATATGCTAAATTCCCAAATTGCTTGACAATGGGAAATGAACCAATAAACCTTGGTACCAACTTGTATCTCTTACCAAATCGAATCACACTCTCCAATGGAGAGATCCTGATGAATACCAAGTCGTTAACGAAGAATTCCAAATCTCTTCATCTTCTATCAGCCTAACTCTTCTGCCTATCTTGGGCATCCTTCATTCACTATTGGACAACCTTGTTCTTATCTGATGTTTCTCTTATTACTTTTGGTCCACACTTTTTTTGAACCAACATGATGGAGAGTTGCACGGCCTTCCGTACAAAGCTTCAAATGGAGCCATTTCAATACTAGACTGACAATTGTTATTATATGCAAACTAAACTAGGTGCAAGTGGTCATCCCATGACCCACCAAAATCTAATATACAAGCTCTCAGGTGATCCTCTAATACATGATTCATTCAAATACTATCGTGACCCGATCTGGTCCTTGGTAAACCATCGATGAAATCCGTTGAGGCTTGTTCCTAGTTCCATTCGGGAATTTCCAACGGTTGTAACAAACAACTAAGCTCCTTTTGCTCAGCATTAACTAGCTAGCAATTCATTCACTTGGATATAAATTTCCCAACGTCTCACTTCACCCCTTCCCAGTAGTAGGTCTGCTTCATGTCCCGATACATTTTGTTACCACCGGGGGTGCATAGTCAATTTTGAGTGATGACGTTCTCTAAGAACTTCATCTCTCAATCCATTGACATTGGGTACAACTAGTCTATCATTCTTTCGAAGCCATCTTCCTCGATCAAGTCCATACTTGTTCATCTTCTCACTGTCGATGCCCATCTCATCCTTGGAGATGATTTCCAATAGATTAGGATCGTCCCTCTAACTAGAACCAATCCTCTCAATCAAAGTTGGTTTGATCGTCAAAATTGTTAACATTTCTGGATCCAATCCCTACTTAGGTTTGAAATCATATCCCACGATATACTCCAGTTACTTTCATTCAAGAAACATAGCACCTAAACTGGCATGTCTCCTACTCAATGCATCAGTATAACACCTAGTTTGGTACCACATGCATCTGTGTATACCGTCATCTCTTCGTTCTCTATTACCAGAATTCTACAGGTGATAGTCTACTCAAGGGAAAAATATAGGAACAAACATAGCAACCATAGCATCCATCAAGCATGTCCTACCTATAACCTGCTAAAGCCATGCATACATCGATACCTACTTGACTGGTCCAACCAATCCCAAGGTTAACAGGAGCCCCGCCTCCATACATACGTCGATGCCTACTTGACTGGTCCAACCAATCCCAAGGCTAATGGGAGCCCCGCCTCCATACGGACTACCGTACGTCCAACGTACGTTTATCCTCTAAGGATAATTAGATCATGTCCAATGGATCCAAGGTAATGGGCGTCTCCAGATACCCCTGCTTCTAGTCTGCCTAAAACACTCGAGTCCCACCCAAGTCTATCCATTATCTTGCTGCCCTCTCGAGTCCAACTCGGGCCAATCCATTTCTTTGCAGCCTTCTCGAGTCCAACTCGAGTCAATCTATTACCCATAAACTCAGACCCAGTCTTGAGTATCCATTACCGACAAACTCTAATCTAGCATGTGTCGTCTCCCTATTCGTTGCATCTCCAAGATCAATGAACCTATTTTCTTTTACGAGTTCAAGTCCAACTTGAATCGTCCTAACCTTGTGTCTTCATGATCAACGAACACATCCTATTCCTTCAAAAAGAACATCAACATAGAGTCCTAAACAATCCATTTCTTTTCCTCTTTCTCGAGTCCCACTCGAGTCATCTCATAACCCTATCGAGTCTAACTCAGGGCAGTCCATACCATCGAATAGTCTTATCATGCCACATTGTCCATCACTCCCCGAGTAAACCAAGATATCATCCAATGAAAAATCACAGCAACTATTTACCTCTCGTGCAAACCATCCTAGTCAAACTCGACATTCCCCAAACACAAGCCCCAAAGGACCAAACCAATATCAGACAAGCACTCAAGGAACATCTCCTCCGAATTCAGACAATATACGTGAGATAATACTAGCAAAACAAATAAGCAATGACAAGCAAACATACATCCATTAATCAATAAGACCAAATTACGACAAATCATACCAAGGTTAGTCGAGCCACCTATCGGGTTCGTCACAACTAAAGGTCTATCGACTATCTCAGGTTTCAATCCCAACTTATCTACCAGGTCACTAAATATGAAGGAATGGGATGCCTCTCTATCAACAAAACTAGAATAGAAACATCATAAATAGAAAGCATACCTCGAATAACGATGTCATTTCCCTTCTCCGCCGCAGTTGGGGCATTTGACGAAGAAGGAACAACGTTGATAGCATATGGTTTCACAATCTGCTTCTTTTTAGGAGGTTGTAGACATTTATCCTTGTGATGTCCCACTTGGCCGCAATTGAAGCACTTCCTTTCCCCAAGTTTTTACTGACAATCCCTAGCATAGTGGCCCTTCTTGCCACAACTAAAGCACCCTTTATCTTTCCTGTCCTTCTTTTTCTGACCACCCTTGGTCTGATCCTGTTTTCTCTTATTCTGAGACTCCTTCTTACCTCCACAGCTTACTTGCGTCTTTGGTTCCTCTACAGATGCAATAGCAACATCGACCTTTGACTTAGGGTAAAGACTCTCCGATCTCAATGCTTTCCCCACTATAGACTCGAACGTCTCATCGATGTGGTTTATCAGCCTTTCCCCTAAGTACTCATCTAAGCCAGTTATGAACTTCTCTTTCTTCTTCTCGGCAGTGTCGATAAGATACAATCCATACTTCGGTAAAGTATCAAACTCAGCAATATATTCCGAGACTGCCCTACCATTCTGCTTAAGCTCCAAAATTTTCCTAAACAATTCAGATTTGTGAGCAGCTGGAATGAACTTTTTGCTGAAACGGGTCATAAACTGATTCCAAGTAACTTGATCTTCAGGAGTATCTGCTTTATTAGCATTCCACCAATTCATAGCTCGTCCTTGAAGCTGGCGCGATGCTAACTTTCTCTTCATGACATCATCCATTCCCAAGTCTTCGAAGATGCGCTCACAACTATCCAACCAATCTTGAACATCTATAGCCAACTCCGTTCCGTGGAACGGCTTCCCGCCAAGACTAGTATAACCCTTGTTAAGCTTGGCGAAATCGGCCCTAGGCGCCTGCACTACTGCACCACCACTGTTAGGAGCATTAGGAACTGCTCCCAGAGCATCCCTAAGCATCTCTCGCATGAAGGTAGTAAACATCGTCCTCATATCAGGGACATTCCTATTATTAGACCCTGAACCCGTACTCCTCGTATATCGGCTCATTGTCAAATCTGTAGAGATAAAACGATTAACCATCTCCATAGTGGTGCCAGTGCAGTGCGACTTCATCTTTACATATACTAATAGTATATATATAGCTTTTGAAAACCAAAATATCACAAATACGTGCTCTCATATATGTACACTATCTCTCCCTGATGAGTTCCCCTAGGTCAACTACGCAACCAAGAGCTCTGATACCGAATGTGATGGCCCACCACGGACCAGCTGACATTTGCTCAGAAATGCGTTGTGCCAATGTCGACTAGCACGGGACGGTCGCCAAGGAAAATAAAGAAGAAATACGAACTGACAAAGAACCTGTAGTATATCTCACAGCGCATGGAATAAAATATAATAATAACATGACTTTGACATAAAATAGGCGAGATGGTGCATAAGCTGAAAACTTAAATCATCATAGCAGCGGAAATCCAAAATATAGCTTATGATCCAACATCCTTATTACAACTTCAAATAACTGTCTCTAAAGAAAAAAAAAGGGTACACTACTAATGCCCACATAGTGACCAACAACAACACAGGGAGAATACAAGCTAATAATACATAGAAGCCTCTTGCTCGTCTCCGAACAGCTACTCGTGCATACCACCTAACCTGTCTCTAGTCTACTCATTTAGAAGCACCCAGAGTAATAAGAAGAGACATAAAACTTTGGGTCTGACAAAAGTCTGGTATGAGCAATAAGCAACAAAATAGAACAAAAACAGGTATAATCCAATCATAGCTGAACCTGGACCTGCAACCAAAGAGTCAGCACAACAAGATGTACAATACTCTAAGGTAACACTTGCATATGGTGAAAGAATACCGGTGAGGGGTGTGCATGTCATAGAGATAGAAAACAAATCAAGCATAAAAACCATCCTTACATCTCTCACTCACTGCGTAAAGCATATGATACCCATTACTCTGTTCACCTAATCCTTAGGGCCATGACGGAGTCCAACCCCGTATAACTATCACTATAAGCCCCTAATCCATCTCTTAGTGGTGAACCAAAATTATAGGTATCGATAACCCCTTTGCACACATCCCGCAGCAAAGTCCAACTCCTAAAGTTAACTCATTGGTTCCCGACTGGATCCTGAGTACAAACTTCCCATTATAACTACCTTTGCATCTCGGGTTTGGCCATCATCTCCATTCGTGATTCTTCAATTCGGTTCGTTCGCTGTCCAACTCAAAGATTGGATCGTGATTTACCCCTGGGCATCGGCTCGTGGTCCCTCCTTCAGCTCGTGGCTCATGACATCATTCTCCAACATCAGTTCATGACTCGTGGTCTGCCTCCTTCAGCTCGTGGTGACCAATTTGGCTCGTGCAACATCTATGTAGTTCATCCTATTCCTCACGGTCGGGGTGTGAGGGTTTGCCATCTTCCACACGGTCAGGGTTTGGGGTTCGTGATCATCCTCACGATCGGGATGTGTTGTTCGTGATCATTCCTCGCGGTCGGGGTGTAGGGTTCGTGATCACTCCTTATGGTCGGGGTGTGGGGTTCGTGATCATTCCTCACGGTCGGGGTGTGCGGTTCGTGATCATTCCTCACGATCGGGGTGTGGGATTCGTGATCATTCCTCACGATCGAAGTGGGGTGCGATCCGATCCGGTTCCTGCACAATTCCCTGTAACTCTTCTAGTGACTGTTTTACGCCATACGATGACGTTTTCGACCATTCTAACTTTTCTAATCAATAACAAAGCATACCATACAGTCATAGCAACATGTATAATCAACCGCAAACATCAAAACAACAATATGATATGTCAATATGAATCAAACATACCCAAAACCCATGTTTTCTCCTTAATCATGTTTAAGCACAACTAATGATATGATTAGCAAAACTTATCCAAATTAACACAAATTTCTAACAGAGCCCTAAAATAATATTTTAGAATTTCTAGACATTTTTCCAAAATTTATGATGTAAGATTTCGCTAATTAACACTAATCACCACTAATTAACCATAATTAGTGAAAAACAATGCGAATCACTCACCTTTGCCACAAATTAAGATACAAGATCTGAAACTCTACTGTTTGGGTCGAATTCCTAAGCAACACAGCAACTCCAACTCTGATTTGGTGTTGATTAGCCCTTGATTTGACGTAGCTTAGCTTATTCTTTAATTAGAAAGCGATTTGGGATGAAATTAGAAGGTGGACGCCAAGGCTAGGGTTAGAGAAATGTTTTAGACGGCTAAAAATGAAATAAAATTTGTTTCCTAACTGTTCTAAGCCTCCCCATAACCCTAATCCCGAAATGGGTTATGGGCCCTCTTGCTAGTCACCCTAATTAGGCTCGGTTAAGTTGTTTTTCACCTTCTAGACCTTGTTTCAGCCATATCTCCCAAACAGTAAGTCCGTTTGGCTAGTGTGACCACTTAAACCATCATTCGGATCCAATGGAAGTGGTTTCAGGTCTAAGTTCCTTACCAATCAAAAGTTATGGCCGAAATAAGATCAGCTAGGGCAAAACGACCATATATAATTCGGCAAAAATCGTGAACATGGGAAATGACCCCAATAGTCGTTCCCCAAAGTGACACGACCATATGGAATCATATGAAAAAATAAATAAATATTCTACGATCCTCCGATGCGTAGAATGCGGGAATGTAACGGCCCGTCCCGGACCAGCCGACATTTCCTCAGAAATGCGTTGTGCCAATGCCAACTAGCACGGGACGCTCGCCAAAGGAAAAGAAAGAAGCAAGACGAACTAACAAAGAACCTGTAGTATATCTCACAACGCATGGAATAAAATATAATAATAACATAACTTTGACATAAAACAGGTGAGAGAGTGCATAAGCTAAAAACTTAAATCATCATAGCAGCGGAAATCCAAAATACAGCTTATGATCCAACATCCTTATTAAAACATCAAATAACTGTCTCTAAAGAAAAAAAGAATGAAAAGGTACACTACTAATTCCCACATAGTGACCAACAACAACACAGGGAGAATACATGCTAATAATACATAGAAGCCTCCTGCTCGTCTCCGGACAGCTACTCGTGCATACCACCTAACATGTCTCTAGTCTACTCATTTAGAAGCACCCAGAGTAATAAGAAGAGACTTAAAACTTTGGGTCAGACAAAAGTCTGGTATGAGCGATAAGCAACAAAATAGAACAAAAACAGGTATAATCCAATCATACCTGAACCTGGACCTGCAACCAAAGAGTCAGCACAACAAGATGTACAATACTCTAAGGTAACACTTGCATATGGTGAAAGAATACCGGGGAGGGGTGTGCATGTCATAGAGATAGAAAACAAATCAAGCATAAAAACCATCCTCACATCTCTCACTCACTGCGTAAAGCATATGATACCCATTACTCTGTTCACCTAATCCTTAGGGCCATGATGGAGTCCAACCCCGTATAACTATCACTACAAGCTCCTAATCCGCCTCTTAGTGGAGAAAATTATGGTCATCGATGACCCCTTTGCACACATCCCGCAGCAAAGTCCAACTCATGAAGTCAACTCGTTGGTTCCCTTCTAAATCCTGAGTACAAACTTCCCATTTGGACTACCATTGCATCTAGGGTTTTGGCCATCATCTCCGTTCGTGATTCTTCAATTCATTTCGTTCGTTGTCTAGACTCAAAGATTGGATTTTGATTTCCCCCTGGCCATCGGCTCGTGGTCCCTTCTTCAGCTCGTGGCTGTGACATCATGCTCCAACATCGATTCACGACTCGTGGTCTGCCTCCTCTAGCTCGTGGTGATGGATTTGGCTCGTGCAACATCTAGGTGGTTCATCCTATTCTTAACGGTCAGGGTGTGAGGGTTCTCCATCTTCCACACGGTCAGGGTGTGGGGTTCATGATCATCCTCACGATCGGGTGTGCGGTTCGTGATCATTCCTCACGGTCGGGGTGTGGGGTTCGTGATCATTCCTCAAGATCGGGTTGTGCGGTTTGTGATCATTCCTCACGATCGGGGTGTGGGGTTCATGATAATTCCTCATGATCGGGGTGTAGGGGGAGGGGGCGATCCGATCCGGTTCCTGCACAATTCCCTGCAACTCTTCCATCAACTGTTTTTCGCCATACGACGGCGATTTCGACCATTCTAACTTTCCTAATCAATCACAAAGCATATAATACAGTCATAGCATCATGTATAATCAACCACAAACACCAAAACAACAATATAATATGTCAATATGGATCAAACATACCCAAAACCCATGTTTTTCCCTTAATCATGTTTAAGCATAACTAATGATAGGATTAGCAAAACTTATCCAAATTAACCCAAATTTCTAACAGCGCCCTAAAATAATATTTTAGAATTTTCTAAACATTTTTCCAAAATTTATCATGTAAGATTTCTCTAATTAACACTAATCACCACTAATTAACCATAATTAGTGAAAAACAATGTGAACCACTCACCTTTGCCACAAATTAAGATATAAGATCTGAAACTCTACTGTTTGGGTCGAATTCCTAAGCAACACAACAGCTACAACTCTGATTTGGTGTTGATTAGCCTTTGATTTAACGTAGCTTGGTTAATCTTCAATTAGAAAGCGATTAGGAGCGATTTAGGATGAAATTAGAAGGTGGAGGCCATGGATAGGGTTAGAGAAATATTTTAGGCGAATGAAAAATGAAATAAAATTCGTTTCCTAACTGTTCTCAGCCTCCCCATAACCCTAATCCCGAAATGGGTTATGGGCCCTCTTGCTAATCACCCTAATTAGGCCTAATTAAGCTATTTTTCACCTTCTAAACCTTGTTTCAGCCATATCTCCCAAACAGTAAGTCCGTTTGGCTAATGTGACCACTCTACGGAAAGGTAAACCATCATTTGGATCGAATGGAAGTGGTTTCAGGTCAAAATTCCTTACTAATCAAAAGTTATGGCTAAAACAAGATCAGCTAGGGACAAAATGGTCATACAAAATTCGGTAAAAATCGTGAACATGGGAAATAACCACAATAGCCGTTCCCCAAAGTGACACGACCATACGACTTCATATGAAAAAAGAAATAAATATTCTACGATCCTCTGATGCATAGAATGCAGGTCGTTACAGGCCTTCAAAGGCTTAGGCTGTCGACTATAAATAAGGGGGTATAGGCATGGAGAATAGTTTAGTCTCTTCTTTCTCTCATTTGATTGAGCTCGTGATTCTTCTTTCTCAATCAAATACACCTTTCCACCATTAAAATTCTACATCTATGAAAGAGGATTGAAGATCTACATCGATTGAAGCTAGATATACATCGAGTGAAGGAAGATCGCATCAAATTGAGAGGTTTGAAGAGTGTTCTTAGCTGGTCGAATTGGAAATTTAGTGATTTCAAGTTAATTCGAAGAATTGTTAAGTGATAAGCATCTCTCACACGGATTTAATCAAGTATACGGGTTGTTTGATCTTATTTTCATCATTTTAATTTGATTTTACCCAGATCTATACCATGGTAAGTATATTTTCATTTGAATCACCGTAGGATCTAATCTAGCAACTTAAATCGGTAATTCTTATGTTAATTCATATGTTTATGCAAGTTTAAATCTACTATTTGGTCATTCGTTGATTTATCATGATTTGGTGAGTTCTATATGGTTGTTGATAATTAATTGTCATTTTAGTATTGATGATGATTTCATAAAGTGTTTATGATTGAATTGGATGAGTTGTTCGCATCGATGTTGTCGTTTGGTGATGGATTGATTAACATTTGAGTTAGATTGGAAAATCCTGCAGTAGGTTCGTTTTTCTTGCATGGGTCATGTGGCATGTTCTTCAAGACATGGCGGGTCTTTGGATGTTGTAGTACTTCAGGTCGTTGGAGCTTTGTTAGATTCCAAGTCATAAAAGCGTTAGGTTTTGGCTTGGCAGGTCGTCCTGGATTGGTGGTTTTGGGCCGTTAGAGTTTGTGACATTAAGGATCAGTTCACTACAACTTAAGGTGGTTAGGTCGTTCAAGACCTAAGGAGTTAGGTCATTCAAGACCTAAAGTGTTAGGTCGTTCATGACCTAAAGAGTTAGGTAATTTGTGACCTACAGGCTTGGGTCGTTCATGATCGGAAGGGTCGGGTTGTCCATGATAGGTCGACAGAGAATATGACATCATTTGTAAACATTGTTAATGGAAGTTTAAACGTTATGGTTTGTTTTTCATAGCGGGAATGATGAAAACGCAATAAAATAGAATATCGACCAAACGATGTATATTTTGGGTCGACGATGGTTACAGCTTCGATGTGAATTCAAGTGGGAATGTTTAAAGTAATGTGTTCGTTGACCGATGAAATGCAACGAATGTGAGTACGATTCAAAGTTGTTGAGTCAGTGGATAATGGTTGCTCGAAAGATGCTTGAGTTTGTGAATGGTCGCCGTCGATGATGACTAGAGATATTGAAGGTCGAGGGATTTCATTGGTCAGAGGTTCTAGCAAGCTCAAAGTAGGGGTACATAACGCCTAAAAGAGTAGATTAGTCGAGTAACTTGGGCAAAAACTTGATGGGCATAGTCATCTTCGTCGAGTAAGACAAACATACAATGTAGATGGTGTATGGAGTTTGGCTAGAACCGGGGTTACCATTAACCCTTGACGAATAGCCAAATGGGTCGGTCATACGATTAACGATGGTTTCAAAGCAGGATTGGTGGTGTTAGCCAGAGTCATGGATGAATGATTGTTTGCTTGTATCGTCTCATATAGATTATTCGACGTCGAAGGAGATATCTCTTAGGTGCTTGTCTGATGTGGTTTTAGGCCTTCGAGGATTGTGTTTGTGAGATGTCGATATCAATTAGAATGGTCTACGCTTGATAACTGACTGCCATGAATGTACTATTTTTGCAACTTGGGTGTTTGTAAATGCAATCACTGTCGGATAAGAGGAAGACGGATTTGGGTTCTTCTCTGTTGATGTTGGTAGATTAGTTGATTTATTTGACTATTCTCATATACTTTATTAATGATGTTAGATAGTTATTTTATCACTCACTAAGACTGCTGTTTGACTCAAGGTTTTATGTCTCCCTCTTATTACCTTGGGTTGTTCATCTGGTTGTGGATGGGCAGACTAAGTAGCAGGTCACAGGTGATATTTTGATGAGAACGATTTTGTTGAGCGATGACCAGAAGGAGGCTCACGTATAATTTTCTACTATCTACTATTGTTGTTTTTCGCTGTTTGATGTATTCTCTAAGTGACTTGTAGTGAGGCAAATTGTACAGAATTTAATGTTGTATCCAGAAAGATATTTTGATGATTAATGAAGATACGAAAAGTTTAAGATTCTGCTCAATTCTGCTTTACTATTATTGCCTATTATATATATTCTATTATACTTTATCCTTGCACTATGAGTTATAAGACAGGTTCCTCTTGTGTTATCCTTCATGATCGTCCATAGCCGCTTGGCACGTCTTTTAGCGCATTATTTCCCTTGTTAAGTGCAGGAGTTGTGGGCGGTTTTCACATTTAGTATCAGAGCTCTGGTTGTCAATTTTAGCCAAATTCCAAAGATGTAATTATATATGAGTAACGTATTTGTAAATTTATGATCGATGTATACTATATATTAGTGTATAGTATAATAGCGTTTGAACTTCGTTTGTAGTTTTTCTCATGCTTAAACTAATCATTCTATATTACAGATTTAGAATGAGTCATCGACCATTGAGACATACCGCTAAGGAGGAGACTATTCCTGGAGGGGTAATGGAGGTATACCAGATTACTCGGCTATGTTTAAGGCCATGATGGCAGCGATCATGAGGAGGGTACCCGCTCTAAAGGCAGTTGCGGTTGGTGTAAGAGTTCAAGCGCAGGTGCCTAGAGCCGTGGACTTCTCGAAGCTATGCAAACACTTAACTACTCTAGGAGGGAAGCGGTTTAAGGGGATGGAACCGATTCTAGAGATTAAAGGGTGGCTTGATACTTGCTTTCGGATTTTTGGAGACTTGGGCATTGACGGTGCAATGAAGAGGAAGCTTGCATCAAGACAACTACAAGGCAGAGCAATGGACTAGTGGAACATTGTCACTCTATAAACCCCAGAAGATGATATTTCGTGGGATCAATTCCAAGTCAAGTTTGAGATGAAGTTTATTTCGACTGTTCAAAAGTTTATTCTATTTAAGAGGTTTGTCGAGCTTAAGCAGAATGGTCGACCGGTGCTGGAGTATGTTTTTGACTTTGAGGCTTTGTCGAAGTATTCTCGTTTATACTCGAGACTTCTTATCAGAAGAACAAGAAGTTTGTCCCTGGTTTTGGACAAGTAGCTTTGGAATCAATTGGTTGATCACCAGGATGACTCTTACGAGAAGATCATCGAGAAAGCTCCAAGGCGTGAGAGTTTGTTTCCCAAGGAAGAGACTGTTGTTGCAGCTAAAGAGGAACCGTGATAACAAAAAGAGGAAGCAACAACTGCATAAAGGAAAAGATGGTCAGAAGAAGCAGAAGAAGAAGAAAAGTGGGCTGACCTATTTCAACTATCAGCAAAAAGGCCATTTTTCCAAGGATTGTAAGAATCTAAAGGCTGAAAGGAAGTGCTACAACTATAGAAAGCTTGGGCATGACAAGAAGGAGTGTCCAGGACTGGCTAAGGGAAACAAATTGTGAAGGCGTATGCTTTGGAAGCTATACCGTCATCTTCATGGGCTCCTACGGCTAAGGAGAAAGGGAAGGGTTTCATCGTTCAAGGTATTATTTTTGTTAGAGATGTTTCAGTTTGTGTGTTGTTTGATACTAGAGCATTGCATTCATTCATTTGTAATGAGCTTGATTTTTCGCTTGTTTTTGGCACCCGAGATTTATGATAGACCATTAATCATGACTAATCCAGTTAGGGGTTCGTCCAGTTTGTGTACGATTTTTCGTGGTCTAGTGTTTTCGAGTCATGGTTGCTCCTTTGTATGTGATTTCTTTGTTTTGAACTTCGCTGAGTTTGGGATTATTTTGGGTATGGACTGGCTCAAGAGGTATGCGACAAAAGTGGATTGCGAGAAGATAGAAGTGATAGTCAGAAATATGGAAGGTCGAATGGTTGTGACTTGATGTAAGCCCAAAAATGGTGTCTTCGAGAGCTATTTATATTCGCTTATGATTCCATGGGAAGACTTCTCATTAGTGTTGATCGCAAGTGAGTTTGATGATGTCTTTGAAGAGGTCAAAGGGTTGCTGCCACATCGCAGGATTGAGTTCAGATTCGATTTGATTGAAGGTACTAGTCTTATCGTTATGCCTCTTAGGGGGATGGTGCCTAAGGAACAACAAGAGTTTGAGGTGCAAGTATGTACCTTTTGAGAAAAGGATTCATAAAAAGAAGTGTATCCTAATGGGGTGCACTAGTTGTGTTTGCAACCAAGGCAGATGGATCTTTGAGATTGTGTATGGACTATCGTGAGCTAAACAAGGTGACCAAGAAGAACAAGTATCCGTTGCCGAGGATTGATGACTTGTTTGATCAGCTTCAGGAGGCCAAGGTGTTTTCTCAGATGAATTTGACAACGAGATTCCACTAGTTGAGGGTGGCAAAGGATAGTGTGTTGAAGACTACTTTTAAGACACCATCCGATTTCTTCAAATGGTTGGTGATGCCAATTGGGTTGACTAACGCCCCAACATATTTCGTGAATCTTATGAATAGAGTGTTCAGTGAACAGTTAAACAATTTATTGCTTGTGTTCGTGGATGATATTTTGGTTTTCTCCCAATGAGGAAGAGCATAAGACGCACTTGATTGTTATTTTGGAAATCTTGCGGAAACATCAGCTGAGGGATAAGTTTATAAAGTGAAACTTCTAGGAGAGTGAAGTGAGGTTCTTAGGCCATGTTGTTTCTAGAAATGGAATAGCAGTTGACCCCACTAAGGTGGTAGCAATTCAGGATTGGGATAGACCTAAGAATGAGACGAATGTTCAGTGTTTCCTTGGGTTGGCGGGATATTATTGCCATTTTATTCAGGATTTATCCAAGATAGTTGCACCATTAACAGGATTGACGAAGAAGAATCAAGTGTTCACATGGGATATGAAGTGTTTGCAATCTTTTGGAATCCTGAAAGAGAGACTGACGAGTGCTCCTATTTTATGATTCCAAGTGGGAATGAAGAGACGGTGGTATACAGCGATGCACGTGGCCATGAACTTGGAGTAGTGCTAATGTTGAAGGATAAGGTTGTGGCCTACACGAGCCGACAGCTGAAGCCGCACGAGAGGAATTATCCAACTCATGATTTGGAGTTTGCAGTGATCGTGTTTGCTTTAAAAGTGAAGAGACATTACCTGTTGGGAGTTCGATTCAAGTTGTTTATGGATCACAAGTCGTTGAAGTGTCTTTTCTCCAAAAAGGATTTGAATCTTCAGCAACAAAGGTGATTAGAGTTTCTGGCATCGTTTGATTTTGGTATAGCCTATACTCCTGGTAAATGTAATGCAATGGCATATGCGTTGAGTCAAAGACACGTAAGTTTAGGACCGATGTTTTTGAAATGGAGGCGCCTCGAGTACTTGGCAGGATTTGATTTCAGACCACGTTGTGAGTTAGAAGCTGAAATATTGGAAAGCTTGCCGATAAATACCTACTCTCATCGAAAGGATTGGCGACAGCTAGAATCGTGACGCAAAGCGTGTCAAGGTTATCCAAAAGTTGGAACCAGAGGATAAGGAATTCGAGATCGATCGAGAGGGTTGGCTTCAAAAGCAAGGATGACTGGTTGTTCCTGATAAACTTGACAATTCATCCCGATGGCAATAAAATTTATCAAGACGTGAAGCGAGCCTACGACTAGGAAGGTACGAAGAGGGATGTTGGAAAATTCATTTTCAAGTGCATGAACTGTCCGTTGGTGAAAGATGAACAGAAAAAGCCGAGCGGATTGGTTTAGCCATTATAGGTTCCTACATGGAAATGAGAGCAGATAGCGATGGATTTTATCGATAGACTACCTAGAACCAGGGCTGGAAACAAAGGAATTTGGGTCATCGTGGACCGCTTGACCAAGACTACAAGGTTTACTCCTATCAAATCGACTAGGACAACATCGAAGTTGGCTGAGCTTTATATAAAATGGATAGTTCGATTCCATGGTATCCCGAAAAGCATAGTGAGTGATCATGATCCGTTATTCACGAGTGGATTTTGGAAGAGTTTGCATGAGACTTTGAGAACCGAATCATCCTCATACCGATGGTCAAATAGAAAGGGTTAATCGAGATTTGGAAGATCTTATAATAGCATGTGTATTGGAATTCAGAGGATCATGGGAAGATCATCCCCATCTAGTTGAGTTTGCGTATAGTAATAGCTACCAATCGAGCATCGGAATGGCACCATACGAGGAGTTGTATGGTAGACCGTGTAACTCTCCAGCATGTTGGTTAGAAACTGGATATAAGTTGATACTTGGGCCAGAGATGATTAGAGAGACATCGGATTGCATCAAGTTCGTTTGGCAACGAATGAAGTCAGCCTAAGATCGTCAGAAGAGTTATGCCAATAAGCATCGTAAGGATTTGGAATTCGACATAGGTGATATGGTTTTCGTAAAGATTTCGCTGTTGAAGAATGTTGTTCGGTTTGGAAGCAAAGGAAAGTTGGCCCCAAGATTCGTTGGACCATTTCCGATAGTCGAGCGGATTGGAAAGCTCGCGTATAGATTGGAGTTACCCGAGAAGATGTCGAATGTGCACAACGTTTTCCATGTTTTGTTTTATAGAAGTGTGCATTTTTCGATTGTGGAGGTATATCCGGAAAAGTATGAAGACCTAGAAGTTGAGTCTGTAGTTACGAAACCTCGTAAGCCGCTTTGCATTGTAGGGAATGATATGATACAGATTAGGTGGAAGACAGTTAAATTAGTCAAGGTGCAATGGAGTGAGGATGATGATGATTGTACGTAGGAGACAGAAGAGAGTATAAAGATGACCCATCCAGAACTCTTCATCGCTATGACCCATTAATGTCGTGTCACCTTACACCATTGTAACATATACTATCATTGTTAGAATTCCGCGTGAAAAGATAAGGCTTGGGATGCATGGCTTGATGGATACTAGTTTGGATGATAAATTGGCTGCTTGTGGAAGATAGGCATGCGAAATGGTTTTAGTTGCTTGTGTTTGCTTGGAATTTTGGAGGCGAAATTTGTAAGGGTGTGAGAATGTAATAGCCCGCATTTTACACATTAGAGGATCGTAAAATATTTTTATTTAATCCCATGAGGGTTGGATCATTCTCATCTTTTGATATGTTGTTTATGGGGATGTGAGACATATTCATAATTTTTACCAATTTTATTTGCGACCATTTTGCCTTAGACAGTTTTATACAGGGAATAACTTTTGATTGGAAGAATCAAGTGTTGGGATCGATTTCAATGGAAAGGAAATAATGTTTACGATTCCGTAGAGCGGTCACATTAAAGATTTGGTTCAGCAGTTTGGAAGGAATCGCTGTTTTAGTGCTACACAATTTTTGTCCAGGCTAATTGGTAATTAGTGGGCTGATTTTTGGGGCCTGCTAAAGCTTAGGCTATTGGCTATAAATAGGGTGGTGTAGGCATGAATAATAGTTATGTTTCTTCATCTCTCTCATTTGATTGAGTTCGTGATTTTCCTTGCTCAATCAAATACACTTTTCCACTATTAAAATTATAGATCAACGAAAGAGGATTGAAGATCTACATCGATTGAAGCTAGATATACATCTAGTGAAGGAAGATCGCAAAAAATTGAGAGGTTTGAAAAGTGTTCTTTGCTGTCTGAATTGGTAATTTAGCTATTTCGAGTTAATTCAAAGAATTGGTTAGTGATAAGCATCTCTCACGCAGATTCAATCAAGTATTTGGGTTGTCTGATCTTACTTTCATCATTTTAAGTTGTTTTCACCAAGATCTACATCATGGTAAGTATATTTTCATTTGAATCACCATAGGATCTAATCTAGCAACTTAAATCGGTAATTCTTGTGTTAATTCATATGTTTTTGCAAGTTTAGATCCATCATTTTGTTCATTCATTGTTTTATCATGATTTGGTGAATTCCATATAGTTTTTGATAAATAATTGTCATTTTAGTATTGATGATGATTTCGTAAAGTGTTTATGATTGAATTGGATGATTTGTTCGAATCGATGTTGTCGTTTAGTGATGGATTACTTAAGATTTGAGCTAGATTGGAAAATCCTGGAGTCGGGTCATTTTTTGCATGGGCCGTGTGGCTTGTTCTCCAAGACATGGCAAGTCATTGGAGTGTTGAAGTACTTCGGGCCGTTGGAGCTACTTTTGGCCGTTGGAGCTTTGTAAGATTCCAGGTCGTAGAGGCGTTAGTTCATAGCATAGCAGGTCGGTTTGGATTGATGGTTTCGGGCCGTTAGAGTTTTGGGACATTTAGGATTAGGTCACTTGAAATCAAGGTGGTCAGGTCATTCATGACCTAAGGAGTCAGGTCATTCGCGACCAAAAGAGTTAGGTCGTTCGTGACCTAAAGGCTTGGCTCGTTCATGATCGGATGGTTCGGGTCACCCGTGATAGGTTGGAAAAGAATATGACAGCGTTTGTGCTTGTTGTGTATGGAATTTTAAACACTGTTGTTTGTTTTTCATATCGAGAAGGCTGAAATGCTATGAAATGGAATATCAACCAAACAATGTATATTTTGGGTCGACGATGCTTATGGCTTTGACGTGAATTCAAGTGGGAATGTTCGAAATGTTGTGATGTGCTCATTGATCGATGAAATGCAGCGAATGTGAGTATGACTCAAAAATGTTGAGTTAGTGGATAATGGTTGCTCGAAAAGATGTTTGAGCTTGTGAATGGTTGCCGTCGATGACGACTTGATATGTCGAAGGTCAAGGGATTTTCGTTAGTCGGAGGTTTTAGTGGGCTCAAAGCAAGGGTACAATGGGGATGCCCAAAAGACTAGATGAGTCGAGTACCCTGGGCAAAAACTTGATGGGCCTAGTTGTCTTCATAGAGTAAGACAAACATACAATGCAGATGGTGTATGGAGTTTGGCTCAAATCGGGGTTGCCATTAGCCCTTGACGAATGGCCAGATGGACCAGTCATATGATTAACGATGGTTTCAAAGAAGGATTGGCGATGATAGCCAAATTCATAGAAGAATGATTGTTTGCTTGTATCGTCTTATGTAGATTATTCAATGTCAAAAGAGATATCTCTTGGGTTCTTTTCTGATGTTGGTTTAGGTCTTTGGGGCTTGTGCTTGGGAGATGTCGATATCGATTAGAATGGTCTACGCTTGATAACTGCTTGCTATGAATGTATTGTTATTGCTACTTGGGTGTTTGTAACGAACGTAACTATCGGATGTAGGGAAGACGAGTTTGGGTTCTTCTCTGTTGATGTTGGTAGATTAGTTGATTAATCTGCCTATTCTCATATACTTTATTGATGACGTAAGATAGTTGTTTTATCGCTCACTAAGACTACTGTGTGACTCAAGGTTTTATGTCTCCCTCTTATTACCTTGGGTTGTTTATCTGGTTGTCGGTGGGCAGACTAAGTAGCAGGTCACAGGTGATATCTTGACGAGGACGATGCTGCAGAGCGATGACGAGCAAGAGTTTGACGTATTATTTTCTACTATCTATTATTGTTGTTTTCCATTGTTTGATGTATTGTCTGAGTGACTTATAGTGAGGCACATTGTATAGAATTTGATGTTGTATCCAGAAAGATGTTTGGATGATTCATGATGATATGAAAAGTTTAAGATTCTGCTCAATTCTGCTTCACTATTATTGTCTGTTGTATATGTTCTATTATACTTTATCCTTGAGCGGTGAGTTATACGGCAGGTTCCGCATATGTAATCCTACCCGGATGATCATCCATAACTGTCTGGCACGTCTTTCAGCACATTATTTCCCTTGTTAAGTGCAAGAGTTGTGGGCGGTTGTCACACCGAGTTTAACATTGCTTCTCCTTGACTATAGCATGGGCAAATTGCTTCTTTTGACAACTAAGCTTATTTAGAAGTTTTATCTTTCCTGTATTTGAGATAGTGACTCATATATGTACATATTCTTTTGTGTTGTACATGTATATATTATTTTATGATATAATGGACCTTGCACGACCACTTATTTTATCTCTACCACTTCTATATTATATTCATATCTATTTCCGCCTTAGTGATGTGAATATTTGTATCTGACCCTGATTATATTGTTATGTATTTTATATTGATTCTGAATTATATACAGCCACTATGTAGTTGATTTGAACTTGAATTAGATGTATCGGATTTCCTCATGTTATTTTAAAGTAAGACCAGATTATTTGATATGTTTAACACTCATTCAAAGCTAATATATAGATGGTCGCTCCTTAACAGCCTTTTTCTTTTAGTTAGTTGACATCATTGCTTATAATGGCCTTGTCTAACAAGAGTATAAAGGTGGGGGCATTACACTTGGTTTCAGAGCAAAGTTTAGAACAATATAAGATATTATGGCGAGGATCATTGTCTGAAGTCTCTCTTAGGAAATCGCGTTTAGGGTTTAGTTCGAGTTTGAGGACCCATCGTATCCAATCTTATATCAAGATTCATTGTTTGACTAATCAACTTTATTTGAAGCTAACCTTTTTCCTCTTCTCTCTTTTGAAGGAAAAGAATGGTTAGGATTTCTCGTCGTGGTGTTGGCTCTTCAAGTAATCCCCCGCAAGAAGGAGCCTTATGTCCTCTCAACAACTCTTGGACCTTGTGACTAATGCACATTCTACCAGGGTAACTTCCGTGCCTAACCCTCCTAAGCTCGAGTTCTCAAGGTTATGTAGAAAGTTCGCCAAATTAGGTGGAAGGTTATTCAAAGGCTCCAAAAGTGTTATTAAGGTCCAATCATGGTTGAGAACATGCGACCGAATGTTTTCCCGCATGGACCTTTCGAACTTGCATTGGGTCCAAGCCACTTTTAGTATGCTCCAAGATAGAGCTCTTTACTGGTATGAGGTCATAACTTCTGAAATTCAAGAAGCGGATATTACTTTGTCAATTTCAAGAAAGGTTCGAGTTGAAGTTTGTACTGGAGGGCGAGAAGATAATGTCTGCCTAACGCTTTGAAGACCTTGTTCAAGGAAACTCTTATGTGGCCGAGTACGTAATATCTTTTGACTCTCTCTCTCTAAATACAGGCTTGAGCTTATTAATACTGAGAACGTTAGATTCGTTTATCGAATTAATATACCTCTCGAGAAGGCCTTACTTCTTAAATTGGTCGAGCCTTTCGATGCACTCATAGATATCGCGCTTCGTTTTGAGGAAGCCGATAAAGATAGAGATGATGATGATGGGGTAGTTAAGAAGAGAAGGAACCGTGCCACTCTAGCGGAAAAAACTTCAACCTCGAGTCGTGGGGCATGTTTCAATTGTGGTGCTAAAGACCACTTTGTCAATAATTGTTCAGATCCCCTCTTTTGTCGCTATTGCAAAAGCACGAACCATCAAATTTCAGCATGCCTTGAGATCCCTAAAAAAAGAAAGAAGCTATTCTTCTCGGCTAAGGTACATTTCTATCTGCCATTATGCTATCTTCATTTTTCATGATTTTCATTTTTGGAATTTCTTTGATATGGGTCAAGAGGTCCAATGGACATTTTTCCTTAGATATTATAAGTTGGGAATCTGCATACTTTCCTTGAGCTTTCGTTACCCATTTATTTTTCTACCAATATGTCTTTAGCTTTATGATTGATTTTTCACAATTGCTTCAGAGTGTTACTTGTTTGAGAACAAGTAAATATTCCTTTTTGATTGAATAAGGAATTTAATTAAATGTCTTGGTAAAAACAAGTGGGTCCACATACTTGCGTTTACTTCGTTGGGTAATTTCTGGACCTAGTCAGTTGAAAATTCGATTTCATTTTTTCATTGAAATCTTAAGATTGTGGTGATCAATTTGTGGAGTTCTCAAGCTCACAATTTGTGGAGTTTAGGTCCCCATTTTATGGAGTTTGGCCCCCACTTGGTGGAGTCTAAAGGCTCTCACTTTGTGAGTTTTTGCTTTCCTTTGATTTATCCTCTTTGTTGTTTTCATGTGTAGTGTATCTTTATATGCATCCATGAGAGATCTCGTGTTTTGTATACCTTTATACATATCCTTGATGATCATATTTATTATTCGCATGTGTTATGTATCTTTATATGCATCCCTGAAAGATGTCATGTGTTGTATATCTTTATCTACATCCTCGATGATTATCTTTGTTGTTCTCATGTGTTATGTATCTTTATATGCATCCTTGAGAGATCTCTTGTGTTGTATATCTTTATATACATCCTCGTTGATCATCTTTGTTGTTCTCATGTTTTTTGTATCTTCATATGCATCACTAAGAGATCTCATGTGTTGTATATCTTTATATACATCCTCGTTGATCATCTTCAGTACATGTGTTGTGTATCTTTATATGCATCCCTGAGAGATCTCGTGTGTTGTATATTTTTATATACATTCTCGATGATCATCTTTGTCGTTCCCATGTGTCGTGTTTCTTTATATGCATCGCTGAGAGATCTCATGTGTTGTATATCTTTATATACATCCTCAATTATCATCTTTGTTGTTCTCATGTGTTGTGTATCTTTGAGAGATCTCATGTGTTGTATATCTTTATATGCATTCTCATTGATCATCTTTGTTTTGGTTATTGGACCATATTGATCTTTAGATCGTTTTGGTCATTGAACTGTATTGACCTTTGGATCGTTTTAGTCTCGGATTGTTATAGGTAAGCTACCTAGAGTTCTCATGTGTTGTGTATCTTTTCATGCGTCCTTAAGAGATCTCGTGTGTTGTATATCTTTATATACATCCTCTATTAATCATCTTTTATAGTCTCATGTGTTATGTATCTTTATATGCATACTTGAGAGATCTCGCGTGCTGTATAAAAATATCTTTATATACATCCTCGTTGATCGTCTTCGGTTATTCTCATATGTTGTGTATTTTTATATGCATCCTTCAGAGATCTCATGTGTTGTATATATTAATGTACATCGGCAGGAACATCATGTTTTCTATAGTGGATAAATTACTGACAAAACTACTTTTGGGAGATGTCAGCGACCTTGTCGATGCCATAGCTGTTGGACTACCTTGTCGAAGGAAAAATGTTCCATGTCATGATTTGCAAATTTCTGGTGAACAAAGTTGCTTATACCATCACTAAGTTTATAACTAATCGCCTTGGTTACTTTCAATTTGGTCGGACATTTCTTTCTTTTGGCTAATTCCATGTTCACGTATGTTCAAACTCTTTTTATTGAAGAATGATCATTCTATACAAGCCTATTTGCATGCCTTGTTCGTTTGGAGTTTACGGTGATTTTATGATTAAATTAACCTAATTACTTTAAGGTCCATATTTTATTTTTCAATAGAATCATCTATCTTCGACGTCCCTTGTCTGTGACATAGATTTCTTTTTCCCTAGCGATTTTTATTTCGATTCCTTAACTTTCTTATATTTTTTAAATTCTCATAGAAATGAGAATAACACTAAGGAAGATGTGCTTTACAATTCACATTATACATGAATTATAGTGGATTTTTGCAATTTGTTTGTAAATTAGTGAGTTAAGTCAGTGGTTATGGGACATTTGGTTAAACTCGCCTACTTACTAATTTAATGTAAAATTTTGTTTTCCTTGTTGATCATTTATGACCACTTTATGATTTATGGAATTAGTATGCTCTCACTTGTTATTTTTCGAGCATCTTTCCATTTTATACTCTTCTAGGTCTCTTTCTGTGATTTTTAGAATTTGGATGGTTCGAGTTTTCATTGAAAATTTATCTCGAATCTTCTTTCGAAGAATGATAAGCAATATTTTTCTTATCTATCTTAGTCTCTTGCTTCCAAATTTTGATTCATGATCTTCGGGCTCTCGCGAATATGGGTTAACGAATATTCCAATTTATTTTGTTAACCTTATTGAACCAAGTTTTCAAGATCATAACCTGACTGCTTTGGCCTCATCCTTCTTAGTAACGTCCTTATGAATATGAAAACCAAAAGTTTTCGAGTTTTATGATATTCTTCCAACTTCTAACATTTATCATGTTTACATGATTTAGAAGTTGTTCATGAAATATTAGGGGACGTGCGAATTTTTCAATTTTGAGAATTTTGGGGTTTATTGGAAAAGTTTTCTTTTGAAATATTAGAGAATGTGCTAATATTTCCATTTTAGGGTATGTAACTCGGATTTTTTTATTTCACAGTCTTGTTTCCCCAACGAGATTGCTTGTCCTTTTTAAAATGGGATACATATGACCATCATATACATCCTATTCAAAATAAGAAAAATTTTAAGCTAGAAATTTTTGAGAAAATTTAAATAGATGAGGTTTTCTAGCTAAAATAAGACAGAGCATGTTCGACGATTTTGGATAATCGATATTTCCAATTTTTTATTTGATTGTTTAATTAGTTTATATTGAAAATGTAAGAGTATAGGTTTACAATTTATAAACTTATTGAACATTAAACGAATTAATTTAATTTTTATTAAAACGAACTTGCCAGATGGCGGTAGTTCGTAATTTTCGATTTGAACTTCAAATGAGTGTATAGAATCCAATACAAGTTGGAATTGTTTGAAAAAAGAATTATCCGGATCCATTGTATTATAATTTTCTAATGAAACAAAAATATTTGAATGTCATCTTGTAGATTTTGAGTTAGGTCTAAACCAAATTTTCAAAAAAAAAATCACTTGTGATTTAAAATACAAGTAATTACTGAAATTTAAATATGTGATAGTTTACGATTTAAAATTTAAATAATTATTGAAATTGAGGTTCAGAACATTTGTAATTCAAGTAAGGAAAATTCCAATTTATTGAAACCACTTGTGATTGAAATAAATTAGTTGCACGTATACGTTCGTGACTTTTATTTAAACATTATATGTGTACAAACTTGAGTTATGTAGTGATTCATAACTCAAATTTAAAATTTTATAAGATTATTAAAAGTGAATTTTTGAGTTAATCTATTCTTATATAGATCTTGTTAATGCGTGATTATTACTTAGATTGAATTTTTCCTCAAGTAATTTGAGGACGCAATTTCTTTAATGGGGAAGTCTGTAACAACCCGCATAATCAACGATAGTATACTTAAATATAATGTATTTAATCGTTAATCGAGTATATGTCCAAAAACTCACTTTTTGCATATTAATGAATTTTTAATCGAAACCACTTCCATTGAGTTCAAAATGTCATTTACGACAAGAGAACCTGTAAACATCAATATATTTCGAGTTATGGAAATTTGAACTTTGGACTTGGATTTGGGTTAGCCAACCTAGCATACATCCTTAAGGGCTCCTTCAGCCCTCTCCTTCTCATTCCTCGAACACTTCAACAAAGAAATAGAAATGGATAGAGGGAAAAGGAAATTAAATTTCCTTAGGCCCTAGCTCAATCTTAGGAATCCAATTCATGTGGAAGTCAAGCGCAAATCCAAGGAGAAGAAAGGTAAACTCATTCTCCATCTTCTCCAACTTGTTTCCTCTTCAATCCTTTTCATTTCATAAACCTAATTCTTGGGAAATATTGTGTATTTTTGTATAGATTGAAGAGTAGTGAGTTATATTGGAGAAGATAGCTCCTTAACTTGGTTTTGCATCTCCTTGTTGCTTCCTACAATCAAAGGAGAGTTCTATGAGAACTCACATCTATGCCTCAAGCTATACGCTTATCTAGTGTGCTTATGGTATGTATATGTTGTGTGTATATTGTATGAATTGGTTGTTTGTGTGTGAATTTGCTTCATTTTGATGTTTTGAAAGCAAATTCTTTGCATTCCTTGAATGAATGTTTACGCATGTTGTTTTTGGGAATTAGAGTGTGAATGTGGCCTCTCTAAACATTTAGAATCATTACAGAAAGACCAGAGTTGCTAGAACTCTCCGATCGGAGAGTTCCCTTTTCATATTCTTATCAGCAGAAGGTCAGACGTCTGAACCATAGGGTTAGACGCCTGATCCAGAGTCCATTTTTGACCCCAAACATTAGGTCAGACGTTTGGAGCCTTGGTCCAAACGTCTAAAAATAAGGCTTACATGTCTGGTCTAGATCGCTATTTTGTGATGAGTAGCAGGTCAGACGTCTGCTCCTTGGTTCTAGACGTCTGAAACCTGTTTTTGTATTGTTGGCTGATGGAGACCAAGGTCAATAATTTAGGTCCATTCAGGCTCTTTCCCATTCGAGTTTCGGCCCGTTCGACTTTCTTCTATGACTTTTCAGTTTCTCTGATTCACAAATTTCAGCAGCTCAACTAGATGGATATTTGATTCATTCATGATAAACGAATTTATAATCGATATTTTTGAGATTTAATTTATGTTATTAAAACGTGAATTCTTAGTTCAATCGTTATTTTGATTGCTATTACATCAGATTTGCCACTTCGAAACTATATAAAAGGATTTTTAGAATATTAGTGCATGCCAAATTCTTTTATTTAAATGGTTTCTAAACCTACCTTGTTATATGAAATTATTTTGCACAATTATTTTGTAAACTGTTTTCCGATCTACTAGTATATATCTATTTAAACCTTTTTCTCGTTCATATGAGAAATCTAAATACACGCCTTAGTAAAATCAAGGACTAAGAGCCCTTACTTTTGCGTTGATGATTAATTCTTGGACTCGTTCGACTGAACACTGTGGCAATGATTGTTTCGTATTTCTAGTGGGATATACAACTTGTTCGTAAATATTCTAGTAGAGCAAGTGGTTATGGAACATGTAGTTCGACTCTTATATTTATTGGCTTGGTGTAGTTGACACTATATTTGATCAATATTGATTATCTTGGATCTTCAGATCAATCCGACCATCGGGTCACTCTGATGATCTTTTGTGTTGGAGAATGGAGTTTTGATGACAACAACCTTATTTCAATTATCATTGATTGTAAAATATATACTAACATCTCTGTCTAGAATACATACATACATACATACATACATATATATATATATAGACATATATGCAGGATTTGTATACAAGACTTAAATACTGAAGACTGTACAGTTTTAGAGTTTCAAGAGATTCAGAATTCAGAGGAGATTTAAGAATCTTGACTAATCAAGTTATCAAGAGTATAAGAGTTCAAGAAAAATATAGTGATAGAGTCTAGTTTATATGTAAGACTCTGAATAGCACTCTAGGTTCAAATTTTGTTTCTAATTTTCAAATTCAAATTTTCAAAATTCAAATTATAATTTCAAATTGTTTTTTCTATCTTACTAATGATTTCATAAGTTTTAAGTTTAATATATAAGTTTATATAAGTATATAGTTTTATAATCTATGGTTTTATAGTTTTAAACTTTATAAATTTATAAATATATTTATATAATATATTATTATGTTTTCACATGATTTTACACTTCAGAATACTCATTTATATCACTAAGTTTTAATTCAAGAATTTCCAGAATAAAATATACATTTAAACACTTGAAGTTTTAAAAATAAAAATTATATGTATATGTTGACATACATATATGAATATGTCGAAATACAATTGTCAAAAATTCAATTTTCAAAGAAAGTGTCTTTTCAATATTTGTAACGTTCTAGAAGCGTTGCAGCCTTTCAAATCTTATAAATAGGGATGATTTCGAATTTTTTGATCATTCTTCTTCTCTATCTTCACCCCTCTTCATCCCACCATTAATATTTCATATTTTATTAATTTCTACACTTCTACTTTACCGATTTCTAATCTAATTATATAAAAATTCTTCTTTTCTCATTCTCTATCCATTACTCTTTGAATTGAAGTGCTACTGAAGAGTTATAGAGCTGTTGTAATCATTTGGGAAGTGTTTGGGAAAGGATGTGTTCCTTGTAGCCCTGAAATCAAGGAAAAGGAGTGGTGGTAATCTTGTAGCCATCAAATCAAGAGTTATTAAAGCGGTGTTAACCTTATAGCCATGAAATCTAGAGGATTGTACTTGGATAGTAATATTAATAAAACTTTACGCAATCCAGCATTGCATGGGACTGGACATAGGAGTAATCCAAACCAGTATAAAATCCAGTGTGGTCTTTCCTTTTCGGCAGTTTATATTTATCTACTTCTATGTTTGTGTTTGATTATGTGTCTGTGATCATCTCTGTTGTGTGTAATTGATATAGTAGACCGTTTAAGATTTTTGTAAATTCCTTAGAAACACTATTCACCCTTCCTCTAATGTTAGTCTTGCCTTAGATCTGCATTCTGCATTCCCTAACAATTGGTATCAGAGCATAGGTTTTCAAAAAGTTCATAATCTGATTTTTAAAAATATTAAATGGTAAATTCTGAAATAATTTATGACACTAGTTTAAACTCATAATCTAATTTTTGAAATTTGATTTTTAAATTTTGAAATTTGAAATTTTTGTTATATGGATATGTTACAAAACCATCATGATATTAGTGTTTAAAATTGTAGCTAGTTATTTTGAACAGTCATTGACTATTTGAAAAGTTATTTGGTTATTTGAAAAATTCTTTTGTTTTATAGGAGAAGAGTAATGAAAGTTAGTGAAAAAACATCAAGAGGAAGAAATGTATGTATATAATGTAAATCCATAAAGAAATGGGTACCATATCAATTTACAACTTGTATTTTCATCTACAACTTAACTTCACACTATACTTCTTTTAATTTGATTCGTAATGCCGCTGGTTTCATGTGAATCCGTCAAGAATTGATCAAGTAATGATCAAATGAAGTTTTAGTGAATAAAGAGAGAAGGAAACCAAAGATGTCGACGATTATCTTCAAATGCATCCACAAGTGATACTATTATGATCCTAAACCCTTTTCCAGATTATAGTTCTTGTTCTTGCAGTCGTTTTGATGGGTAGATCATCGAATTCTGATCAAATTCGAGTGAGATATGACTATTTGAAGTTGGTTGTGCAAAACTGAAAAATTGTGTACGAGATTTCTTACATCCCTCCTACTGTTTAGACTTGTTGCACCTTAATACCATCCAAATTAATCCCCAAATTATTACCAGATCGTAGCTCTTGAATTCCTCTTCGATTTGCCGCTAGTTTCATCCAATTTCATTGAAAAGTGAGGAGGATATGGATTCTGAAAGATTGATAGAAAAAGAAAAATGGGAAAAAGAGGAAGAAGAGAGAATTATGGAAGGAAGTGGGCGTTGGGCCTATTTAAAAAAGAATGAAGAGTCCATTCATTTGAAATTCAAATTCAAACTCAAGAATTTGGCGCCAAGTTGATTGAACTATTAAATCATCAATATCTTTCTCATACGGTCTTCAAATTCAGCAAATGAACATACTATGCCGATCAGAAAAACGAACCCGACAGAATAGAGCAGATCTCATCGTCAAATTCTAGAAGATGTAAATGTGTGGTTTATGACAATGGAAGAACAACAAAAAAAAGGATTGCAAAAATAGGTACGCTTTACAATTGTTTTATAATTATTGTTGAATTTAGGAATATACATCTACGCATATATAGTTAGGTATAGAAATTTATCTCTTTTATAAATTCTATATATTTTGGTTGATATATCGGTACACCGTAGTATATTTATCAATATACCAATTCAATTAAAATATTTTCTTATTCTAAATTTAAATTTCGTTACTATTTGATTTAGATTTAAAAAATTGAAAGGTAACTTTTCAATATGAAAATGTCAGTTCAAACTCTAATTATCAATTTTATTTATCTACTTATGTTTAATATATTTTATTTCAAAAATTTATATATTGAAATTATATAAATCAATAAAATTATATAGATATATATTTGAAATAATTTAAAATTTTCAAATATTTGATATTGTTATAAAATGTAAATTTAAATATCTTTTATACGTAGTTTAAACATACATAGTCTAACTTATATATATTTTTCACCTATAATTACATAAAAATTTGGATTACATTGTAAAGTGAATGCTAATTTTCATTATCTTATTTTATTAGATTTATAAAACTTGTGTAATTAAAATTTGGTATATAAAATATATTTTTATAGTTTACTCTATATTACCATACGTTATCAAAAATTAATTTTGTTATAGATTCTATATTATAATATTTTTCTAATTTTAAGTTTTAAAATTTAACGTCTCCTTAGTAAATTTATCTAAATTTAATTTGTAATAAAAGATTGATGTATATCTAGCAATACATTAATTTTTTATTAGTTTTTATATATACAATTATAAATATATGTTTATCCCAAAATAGTTTATGTTGTATGATACAAATTTTATATTCTCTTTAAAAAGATCTTCAATTTTTACAATATTAGTAAAGACACACCCTACTAAGATTATTTAACTTCATATTTCTCGTAGAATTATTCTAAATATTTTACTACCTATCGTAAATATTTTTAATCAAACACTTAAATTTAACTATTCTTTCAATCTCTTTCATTAGTACCATTAACCTAAGTTCGGATATTAATGTATATTACCATTGTTTGATTGAAATAATATATGTATATGCATAATATTAGATAGTACATTGAATAACTTTTTATCGAAAGAGATATCATCACCAAATCATTCTATGTATTATCGTTACACATCATACGTCATTATTATAAATCATTCACATCATAAGTTGCATTTCATTTAAATATATCATTTCATATTTTTTCGCATATGACATACAATTCATACTACATTATAACCAACACACAACACACACTGCATTACATATTAACTTTTAACTCCTCATAACAAACATACTATATGGGGAATTAATGTCTTAGAAATATATAGGTTTATTAATTAAACACATAACATATTTATTTGACTTGATTAACTTCTGTTTGAATTGCTTGACTTAATTGATTTATCTAACTTGTTTGACTTGAATAACTTGATTGACTTGTTTGACATGGTTGAATTTTATGATTGATAGGTTTGTTAGAAATATACTTATGCATATGTAGGTATTAAATAATATAGTTCTTATAGTATTAGATTAAAGCAGGAGCTTTATAGGTTTTTAGGATAAATAGAAGTTACAGGAAATGTTTGGCTTTATTTGAATTAATAGTTTGTGACAACAAAACTTAAGTTGATTGATTGTTTGAATTGCTTGTTTGGATTGATTTTTTGAATGCTTTGTAAATGTTGTTAGGATTGTTTGTGAACAATCTTCACATACTTAGTCAATATAATGCTAGTGTTCATTATCCTTCTATTTAGTTTATTAGACTAGTCATATTTTTAGGGGGAGTTATAATTTTTTAGGCTTAGAATCACAGATTTAAAGGGAGATATAAGGATATTATAGAATCAGGGATAGTTATATTTAGTCATTAGGATAATTTATAGCACAGGTTTAGGGGGAGTATTTGTAGATATATTTTTTGATAATGACAAAGGGGGAGAAATTATAAAATAGGATATAGTTAAGATAGGCTTTATTTAAGGGGGAGTTAGAAGGAATTCATGGTGAAAGGGGGAACAATCAAGGAATCAGAACAACATGTAATACCAGGTATAAATATTTCATAAATCATGGTTGTCATCATCAAAAAGGGGAAGATTGTTGGAGAATGGAGTTTCGATGATAACAACCTTATTTCAATTATCATTTATTATAAAAAAATATACTAACATCTCTATCTAGAATATATATGTACATATATGCAGGATTTGTATACAGGACTTAAATACTGAAGACTGTACAGTTTTAGAGTTTCAAAATTTAGAGGAGTTTCAAGACTCATGAGTAGTCAAGTTATCAAGAGTTCAAGAGTTCAAGAAAAATATAGTGATAGAGTCTATTATATATGTAAGACTCTGAATAGCACTCCAGGTTCAAATTCTATTTCTAATTATCAAATTTTGATTTTCAAAATTCAAATTCAAGTTTTCAAAATTCAACTTCTAATTTCAAATTGTTTTTTCTATTGTACTTATGATTTCAAATATAAGTTTTAGGTTTAATACATAAATTTAAATAGTTGTATAGTTTTATAATCTTATGGTTTTATAGTTTTAAACTTTATAAATTTATAAATATGTTTACATAATATATTATTATGTTTTCATATGATTTTACACTTTAGAATACTCATTTATATCATTTAGTTTTAATTCTAGAATTTCTAGAATAATATATATATGTTTAAACACTTGAAAATAAGTTTTAAAAATAAAAATTATATGTATATGTCAACATACACTTATGGGTATGTCGACATACAACTGTCAGAAATTCAATTTTCAGAGGAAGTGTCTTTTCACTCTTTGTAACGTTCCAGAAGCATTGCAACCTTTCAAATCTTATAAATAGGGGTTGATTTCGAATTTTTTGATCATTCTTCTTCTCCATCTTCACTCCTCTTCATCCCATCATTAATATTTCATATTTTATTGATTTCTACACTTCTACTTTGCTGATTTCTACTCTAATTATATAAAAGTTCTTCTTTTCTCACTCTCTGCCCATTATTCTCTGAATTGAAGTGCTATTGAAGAGTTATACAGTTGTTGTAATCATTTGGGAAGTGTTTGGGAAAGGGTGTGTTCCTTCTAGCCCTGAAATCAAGGAAAGGGAGCAGTGATAATCTTGTAGTCGTGGAATCAAGAGTGGTTGGAGCGGTGTTAACCATGTAGCCATGAAATTAAGGGAATTGTACTTTGATAGTGATATTAATAAAACTCTACGCAATCCAGTGTTGTATGGGACTGGATGCAGGAGTAATCCGAACCAGTATAAAATCTGATGTGTTGTTTCCTTTTCTGCAGTTTATATTTATCTGTTTCTATATTTGTGTTTGATTATGTGTCTTTGATCATCTCTATTGTGTGTAATTCATAGAGTAAATTTTTTAAGTTGATGAATTTTGTAAATTCCTTAGAAACACTATTCACCCCCACTCTTGTGTTAGTCTTTCCTTAAGATCCGCATTCCGCGTTCCCTAACATGTTGATAATCCTATGGATCTTTGGATCAATTCGAACTATAGGTCACTCTGATGAACTTCGGATCACCCTGCAGGGTCGCAACCCACAGTCTTTAGACCATCGTGGGAGCTTTGGCTCAACACTAAGGGTAGCAGCCTTGTGATCGAATCTAATCTTTGATACTGAGTTGGTTGAGTCTTCAGACTCGCATATTGAGTTGGTTGAGTCTTCGGACTCCTGTATGAGTTAGTTTAGCCTTCGGAATCCCATATTGAGTTAGTAGCTAAAACCCCCTTTTCTCTGTGATCTTCTAGATTTCTAATTTATTGATTTCTAGAATCATAGTTATATTGATACTATGTTATCAAATATTTGTTTCATTTATATTGAGATTTCCTTATTTAGTTTTGAGATTTACTTGACATATTTTATAGACATTTCCGAGACTTCACATTCACTTGTGACCATAGTTGTTATTACTCCTATGTCATTATCTGTTTATATCTCTATTTTCAGCTTATTATGATGAGTACAGTTAGACTGATCAGTTTATTGTGTATTTTCTTATAAATAACACTCAAGTCAAACCGAGTTTAACCGGTGCTTCTCCTTGATTATAGCATGTTATAGCTGCTCCTTTTCGCAACTAAGTTTATTTAGCAGCTTTATCTTTCTTGTATTTGAGATAGTGACTTGTATGTGTACATATTCTTTTGTGTTGTACTTGTATCTATTATTTTATGATATAGTGGATCTTGCACGACCACTTATATCATGTCCACTACTTCTGTACTATATTCATATCTATTCCAGCCTTGGTGATGTGAATATCTGTGTCTGACACTGATTTTGTTATGTATTTATTATTGATTGCGAATTATGTACAGCCACTATGTAGTAGATTTGTACTTGAATTAGATGTGTCGGATTTCCTCATGAAATTTAAAAGTAAGACCAAACTATCTGATACGTTTAACACTCGTTCAAAGCTAATATACAAATGGTCTCTCCTCAACAGCCTTATTCTTCGAGTTAGTTGACATCATTGCTTGCAATGACCTTGACTAACACGAGTATAAAAGTGGAGCATTACAACATGCATGTTTAAACCTGATGCAAAATATGCAAGATTCATTACTAATATTGGAGCATACTATTATAAGGCTATACCGTTCGGCCTAAAGAATGCTGAGGTAACATATCAAAGATTACTTAATAAGATGTTCTATTGGTAGATCAAAAGGAACGTGGAGGTTTATGTGGACGATATGCTAGTAAAGTCATGAAAACAGAAGACAATTTGAAAGATCTCAAAGAAAAGTTTAAAGTAATGCAGAAGTTCCAAATGAAATCAAACCCTCAAAGTGCTACTTTGGGATTCACTTAGGGAATCTCCCAGGGTATAAATATGTTAGCAGGGGATAGAGGCAAATACCACATAAATAAAAGTGATAATAAACACGGTCGAAACTAAAACAAGTAAGGATGTAATGAGTTTGAATGAAAAGGTAGCAACCCTAAGTAGGTTCATCTAAAAGGCCACCGACGAGTGTGTGTTATTATTTGGTGTGATCAAAAGAAAATGAATTTTGAGTGAGCAGAAGAATGTTGAAGGACATTCCAGGAATTGAAGGATCATTTGGAAAATCCCTCATAATTTATTGTCCAGTGGATGGAAAAACCTTGTATCTTTATATGGCAATTTCAGAACATGCTATTAGCATAGTATTTATCCAAGAGGATAACGAAATATAGCTCCATGTCTAGCCTATGAGCCAAAGGTTAAATGATATCGAAACCCAATACCCAGTTATTGAAAAAATGGCTTACATATCTAACTGAAAGCAACTTTTAACGATATTTTTCGTCAACAACGGAGATAGGTCTATCGAAGTGAACCTAAGGGGAAAATTGGGTTATCTAGCTTTCATGAGTCTAAGTTAGTTTACCATTTCATAGATATCAAGGTTTAGAGCTCAAAAGATTAGTTATTCTTCCCTCGATGGGGTGAGTATCAAGCTTAAGAGACTCAAGAACAAACAATTATCTTGGGACAAGTTTCCCTAAGCACAAACCTCGATAGAAGGCTAAATGGCTTGTAGGAAAGGGTTCTGCAATAACCTTGTGGAAGGGTCTAGACTTGAGTAGGAACCCGTGACTATGTAAATCATATGGTATATCGTGTAGGCAATAGCTAAGAAAACTCATAAGAAACTCAAAAGAAATATGCAAGGTGTTGATCCGCTCTTTATTAATCTTTGATTTAGAGTACATAAGTAATTACAACAGAAATCCCAATTTGATTTAGAATTTAGGGTTTACTCTAGAGAGAGTACAAGTATGAGAAATGATAAATTCGCCCTGAAAATGATGCCCTTGGGGTCTTATTTATAGACAAATCGGGGCCACTTTTGCTATTGGGCCAGCAGAATCCCCTATCGGCCACTTTTCTTTTTGGTCCCAGTTGTTTTGGATATCGCCCGCCCTTTAGACCTAGCTTATGGCTTTTTAGGATGTTGATTCTAGCTCTATGAAGGATGGGACTAGTCATTGGAACTTCTTTTTGATGTCATGTCTATCTTCTTTGTATTGATACCAAGCCTATCGGTGTGGATAGCTTTCGGAATGCTTTAGGCTTTCGAATATACGATTCCGATCATGAGCTTTCGTTCTTACTATTAATTCTTCATGGAACTTGCCTTCGTGATTCAAGTGGATGGTTACCAAATGTAACACCCCAGATTTTTGAATAATCGAATTAACTAAATTAAAGAATAAATGTTTAGCATTGTTCTAAGGTTTCTAAGAAAAAGACTAAGTAGCTCATTTGGTTGGAACATGTGACTTGCATACAAGAGGTACAGAGTTCGATCCTCGCCAATGCCATATTTTTGTTTTAGGGGATGGCTAAAAAGCGGCATAGTGTGAACGCGGTTTTAAAAAGTAGTTTAGTGTGAAAACGGTTAATTAGGAAGATAGAAATATATATAGATATATTTATAAAAATAAAATAAAATTCAATCTAAAATTTAAGAAAAAGATTCAAAACAGCGGAAGCGGGAAGGCAAAACACCAAACTGACCTATTTTTTGGGTCGACCCAAGGCCCGGCTGGTCGACCCCAGGGTCGAATCAGGAGGTTTGGAATTGGTCCCGTCGGCTCTAAATGGTCTATGATGAAATTTTATGTTTTAGGGCTTAGGTGGCGATTTCTGGTTGGTCTGTTGACATCATTTCCTGCTTTCTAAGGCCTAGATGGATCCTAGAGTGATCCGAAGGCTTAAATTAATTCAAAGCTCTATAAAAAGACCCATAGACTCAAACCCTAAATCAGAATTAAAACTAAAACTATGGCCGTCATGCTGTCGTCTTGAACCCTAGAGTAGCCGCTACCAATTAGAGAGGAAGAACAGCAAATCAAATCAGTTCTATTCAACCCTAACAACGAATATTCTTCAAAGGAAAGCTAATTCAACTTTAGAAATCAGAATTCAGAACACAAGACCGCTTTGGAGTTGTGAGTTTGATAGTTTTAATAAAATAATTAGTAATTTAATTGGATTAAGTTATGATGCGGATTGTATGGATGTGATGTGAGTTATTGATCACATGTTGTAATTATGTTGTAGAATTGTGTTGAAATCTCTATGACGTTATGTTGTGATGCTATCATTTATGATGTAAAGTTATGTTGCTATGTTCTATGTTGTAATTTTATATATATAACCAAATCATCATGTTTCATATGCTAGTTTGGTGATGTTGACTCATATGATAAATCATATGTGTGCAAGTTTAGATTTTTATTTAAACATGAATCATATTCAAGTTGGGTAAAATTATATGTGACCTTACATGGTTATGTGAAAATTTGATTAAAAGTTGGGCTATGACATGGGTGAGTTATATGCTAAATTCTACATGATATTTTACATGTTAGATGCAAGTTTACACCATTGTTATGATGCATAAATCACATATGCAAGTTTCTATAAATATATGAGTTTAGGGTATGAATCATGTTATGCAAGTTTAGGGTTATTGCCTATGCAAGTTTACACCTTTAGATGTAGATCTATGACATACATGATTTATGCAAGTTCACACCTTTAGATTTGGATCCATGACATATGTTGTGTATGCAAGTTGTAACTTTGGCCTATGCAAGTTTTAGATGTAGAACATCATTCACATATGCAAGTTCATCCCTATGTTTAGATCTATGTTTTCATTATGTGTACATTGTGATGTTTTCTCTTTATTCCATGAGTTAGACTATTCGAGTCTAACGTATATTTTACGTTAAACGAACAAACGTACAACGTGGGGTAAAGGGGATAATATTAAAAAGATATAATTGGCATAAATGCCTTAAAAGGCATAAAATATAATTGTGGTGAAAATTGGTACGATTTTGCATACCATAAATGGATGGACATAATTGAGTCAATTATGGACATCGTTAAATTTGGAATTGATTGATAATTTGAATAGGGAAAGTAATTCAAAATGGGGAATGATTAATTAGGAGTAATTAATCGTCTAAGACACGAGGTTAGGATCTTTTGTGGTGTAAGACTGCCCGGACCCGACCAGCAAATCCAGCTGCCACAAGTGCCAGTCTAATGTGAGAGGTCTTAGGCATAAATTAAATACGTAACAATTGTAAAGACACGAGGTTAGGCTCTTTTGTGGTGTAAGACTGCCCGGACCCGCCCGGCAAATCCAACTGCCACAAATGCCAGTCTAATGTGAGAGGTCTTTATGAGGTTATGGTCTTAATGAATTAAGAAACACTTAACCAGATAAACATGTAGTGGACATGAGGGGGTTAAGTGGGTGTCTTGGGTGGCATGTGAAATCTAGTGGGTGCCTTGGGTGGCATTTGGAAATACGATTAGAAACACTTAACCAAAATTGAAACATGTAATTGAAACATGAATAAGAAGTGGGTTAAGTGGGAAGTACTCGAGGGGACCAAGCTTAGGTGGGTAGCTTGTGTCAAGTAATGGGGGCCCATTTCAACCAGTAACCCATACGTATCTTTGTGGGCTCGACCCAAGTCGAGGACGGGACACGCATACTGGGCTTGATTGTAAGAGGCCAAAACGGGTTAGCGGTGGCAACGCAAGTCCAACGGATTCATATGCGTGTGTGGACCCGGGCTGATAGGTAAGACGTTGTTGCATCGTGTAGGTATCAGCCGTGCATTGTTGGTGGTATCGGGTTGCCACTTTGGGGAGTGATACACCCCACTATGGGGCTAGCACGGGTATCTATGAGTTAGGGAGCCGATCGCTTGGGGGTAGTGGTGACACCTAGTGGAGATAGGGGCAGGCGGCACCTATGAAGGCAGCTAGGGATGCACGAAACTACCAATATCATTATTAAGTTCTGTAGGCGGGATCAACCTTAGGGTGACTAGTGGTGGTGCAGTATACTAGTGGTGGTGCAGTATAGCAATTATCCTATAGTGTTGGTGTAGTTTAGTAATTATCTTACATTGGGTTAGGTGCGCTTTAACGATATCGTTGTTCATCTTGTTTCCTTATTTACTCTGCCATATTCAATGGTTCATGGTCATTTCCTTATTTTCCAACTTATGCCTTAGCCTAGTTACTTTGTTAATTATATTGTTAAAATTATCGCACTCGCCAGACTTTATGTATGACCCCCTTTGTTTCCTCCTCTTTCCTTCCTCCCCTCCTCCCCAGGTGCTCATGTTGGAACTAGCACCAGTGGAGCTTGATTTTGGACTGCTTTTAGAAGATTGCTTGGATCGCTGAAGTAAAGTTCAGCTTCTCTTTTATTAATGGCTATTTTGATGTTGGGGATTATATCTTTCAATTTATGTACTTTTGGTAGTCAAGATGGATATTATGTACTTTGACTCTGGTTTTTGATGATGTAAGCAAACATATGTGTTTTCCGCTGCATTGAAATAAAGTTTTAAATCTTTGAGTACTATTTATATCTGTATTATTGTCAAGTTTCTGTTCTATACTTACTTAAAACGCTCCATAGAAGTTAATGCATTCCCTTTGTGAGTGACATTAATGGACGTGGGGTGTTACACGTGGTATCAGAGCTGAAGGTTACCAGAACAGATATGAATTTTGAAAGAAAAAAAAACTGTTTTTCAAAAGCATTTTTATAAAGAAGTACCTTCAAAGGTATACGTTTTAAGGAAAGTATTTTCAAGAGAAAAGTATATTTTAGAAAGCATAACCCCAAGAGCCATATATCTTTCCCTCGGTTCTTTTATATTGAATCTTTCCTTTTTCGTTTCAGCATGTCTGAAGCATCTGAGATACCAGAGGGTGTTCATGTTCCTGGTTGGTTTCGTCAATATCTCGAGGCTAGGGCCGCCACTGCAGGTCCAGCAAATGCTCCTCCTCCTCTTCCTCCCCCTCCTCCTCGCGTCGATACTTTTGCTAAGATATGTAAGGACTTTAGAGCAATGGGTGGAAAACCTTTTCACGGGACGGAGACATTTGTTGAAGCTCGTAACTGGCTAAAGGAGGTGGAAGAATTGTTTAGAATCTTTAAAGTGGATGATGAAAGAAAAGTCCAGCTAGCTGCCTGGCTAATGAAGGATAAGGCCTCATTTTGGTGGGAGGTCACTAATGGGGGACGTCCAGTCGATACATGGCTAGATTTTAGGCAGAGGTTTGAGATGAGTTTACTTTTGGGCCGGTATGAAGAAGGATGTGGCAGAGTTTGTTGCTAGATGCTTGGTGTGCCAACAAGCAAAAGCAGAGAAAAAGAAGCCCGGTGGATTGCTTCACCCATCGGAGGTTCCACAATGGAAGTGGGAAAGTGTTTCGATGGACTTTGTTGACGGATTACCAAGATCGAGGAAGGGTAATACGGGGATTTGGGTCGTGGTAGATAGACTTACTAAGAGCGCCCATTTCATTCCCGTGAAGAGTAAGAGGACTGCTCCATGGTTAGCCTCCGTGTACATTCGAGAAATAGTTCGTTTGCACGGTGTTCCTTCTAGCATAGTGAGCGACCGGGATCCTATCTTTACTAGCGAATTTTGGAAGAGCTTGCAAGAGGCGGTAGAGGCTCAGTTATGTTTGAGCACCGCATATCATCCTCAGATAGACGGCCAGACCGAGAGGATGAATCGTATTCTAGAGGACCTATTGAGGTTGTGTGTCTTATATTTTGGAGGTACATCGGAGGAACATCTTCCGTTGGTGGAGTTCGCATATAATAACAGCTTTCAGTCTAGCATTGGCATGGAACCGTTCGAGGCTCATTATGGACGGTCGTGTCGTTCATCTACATGTTGGTGGGAGTCTACCGATAAGATCTTACTTGGGCCCGATATGATTAGAGAGACTTCGGAAAAGATCGATTTGATTCGAAGGAGGATGAAGACGGCGCAAGATAGGCAGAAATATTATGCGGACAAGAGGAGGACAGATCTTGAGTTTGATATTGGGGACATGGTCTTTGTCAAGGTGTCTCCATTACGGAACGTCGTTCGCTTTGGGTCCGTTGGGAAGTTAGCACCAAGGTTCGTAGGGCCGTTTCCTATTAAGGAGAGGATTGGGCAGATGGCGTATAGAGTGGAGTTGCCCGAGAGACTTAGTGGCGTACACGATGTATTTCATGTGTCACATTTGAGGAAGTGCTTGCACGAGACCGTGGAAGTGGTAGAGCCGAGCTTGCTTAGAGAGGTGGAGATAGAGCGTGATGCGACGATTCGGCGAGCTCCTACATGCATTCTTGGGTCGGAGGTTAAGAAGTTGAGGAATCGAGAGGTCAAGCTAGTCAAAGTGCAATGGGGAAATGATGAGAGCAATGCTACTTGGGAGACGGAAGAGAAGATGCGTTCATTATAACCTTTTCTTTTCGAGGGTATGCCTTTTAGTTTCTCCTTTATCCCTTACCTTATACTTATCTTATCTTTAGTATGTCCTCTCGTTAGTACCTTTGACCTTTAGATAGGGTAGTCCTATGATTGAAACAAGTGTTTGAGACATGTTATGTATGATGGATGCATGTGGATGCAAGTGTTTGCTAGTGGTTGCTCGTGGATGCATATGCACACACTTTAGGCACTAGATCGGCTCAGTCACTTCATATTGCATATTGCATATAAATGTGTGTGCATATTTAAGCTAATGGATGTATAATGGTTGTGCTATTATATGGATGTTGCATTTTGGTGAATGGTTGTGCACACATGTAGAAATAATATGTATCGATAGGGTTCTTTCGCATACATAATGGACGCATGGCACTATCATGGTTTGCATTAAGGAGGTCAACTGAATCAGTAGACCATCTGATTTTGCATTAGATAAGGAACATATACACGCACTTTTTGCATATGTTCATATAGCATTAGAAATTCTATAAGGACAATGGATGCCTGTGTTTGATGGTTGAGTAGATGGTTGTTTGGATGTTAGGATATGCATTCTCCTTAACTTGGAGATTTCGGGGGCGAAATCCTTTAAGGAGGGGAGAATGTAACACCCTGGATTTTTGAATAATCGAATTAACTGAATTAAAGAATAAATGTTTAGCATTGTTCTAAGGTTTGTAAGAAAAAGACTAAGTAGCTCATTTGGTTGGAACATGTGACTTGCATGCAAGAGGTACAGAGTTCGATCCCCGCCAACGACATATTTTTGTTTTAGGGGAATGTCTAAAAAGCGGCTTAGTGTGAACGCGGTTCAAAAATTAGTTTAGTGTGAAAATGGTTAATTAGGAAGATAGAAATATACATAGATATATTTATAAAAATTTAAGAAAAAGATTCAAAACAGTGGAAGCGGGAAGGCAAAACACCAAACCGACCTATTTTATGGGTCGACCCCAGGGTCGACTCAAGAGGTTTGGAATTGGTCCCGTCGGCCCTAAATGGTCTATGACGAAATTTTATGTTTTAGGGCTTAGGTGGAGATTTCTGGTTGGACTGTTGACATCATCTCTTGGTTTCTAAGGCCTAGATGGATCCTAGAGTGATCCGACGGCTTAAATTAATTCAACGCTCTATAAAAAGACCCATAGACTAAAACCCTAAATCAGAATTAAAACTAAAACTATGGCCGTCATGCTGTCATCTTGAACCCTAGAGTAGCCACAACCAATTAGAGAGGAAGAACAACAAATCAAATCAGTTCTATTCAACCCTAATAACGAATCTTCTTCAAAGGAAAGCTAATTCAACTTCAGAAATCAGAATTCAGAACTGAAGACCGCTTTTGAGTTGTGAGTTCGATAGTTTTAATAAAATAATTAGTAATTTAATTGGATTAAGTTATGATGCGGATTGTATGGATGTGATGTGAATTATTGATCATATGTTGTAATTATGTTGTAGAATTGTGTTGAAATCTCTATGACGTTATGTTGTGATGCTATCATTTATGATGTAAAGTTATGTTGCTATCTTCTATGTTGTAATTTTATATATATAGCCAAATCATCATGTTTCATATGCTAGTTTGGTGATGTTGACTCATATGATAAATCATATGTATGCACGTTTAGATTTTTATTTAAACATGAATCATATACAAGTTGGGTAAAATTGTATGTGACCTTACATAGTTATGTGAAAATTTGATTAAAAGTTGGGCTATGACATGGGTGAGTTATATGCTAAATTCTACATGATATTTTACATGTTAGATGCAAGTTTACACCATTGTTATGATGCATAAATCACATATGCAAGTTTCTATAAATATATGAGTTTAGGGTATGAATCATGTTATACAAGTTTAGGGTTATTGCCTATGCAAGTTTACACCATTAGATGTAGATCTATGACATACATGATTTATGCAATTTCACACCTTTAGATTTGGATCCATGACATATGTTGTGTATGCAAGTTGTAACTTTGGCCTATGCAAGTTTTGGATGTAGAGCATCATTCACATATGCAAGTTCATCCCTATGTTTAGATCTATGTTTTCATTATGTGTACATTGTGATGTTTTCTCTTTATTCCATGAGTTAGACTATTCGAGTCTAATGTATATTTTACGATAAACGAACAAACGTACAACGTGGGGTAATGGGGATAATATTAAAAAGATTTAATTGGCATAAATGCCTAAAAAGGCATAAAATATAATTGTGGTGAAAATTGGTATGATTTTGCATACCATAAATGGATGGACATAATTGAGTCAATTATGGACAACGTTAAATTTGGAATTGATTGATAATTTGAATAGGGAAAGTAATTCAAAATGGGGAATGATTAATTAGGAGTAATTAATCGTCTAAGACACGAGGTTAGGTTCTTTTGTGGTGTAAGACTGCCCGGACCCGCCCGGCAAATCCAGTTGCCACAAATGCCAGTCTAATGTGAGAGGTCTTAGGCATAAATTAAATACGTAACAATTGTAAAGACACGAGGTTATGCTCTTTTGTGGTGTAAGACTGCCCGGACCCGCCCGACAAATCCAGCTGCCACAAATGCCAGTCTAATGTGAGAGGTCTTTATGAGGTTACAGTCTTAATGAATTAAGAAACACTTAACCAGATAAACATGTAGTGGACATGAGGGGGTTAAGTGGGTGCCTTAGTTGGCATGTGAAATCTAGTGGGTGCCTCGGGTGGCATTTGGAAATACGATTAGAAACACTTAACCAAAATTGAAACATGTAATTGAAACATGAATAAGAAGTGGGTTAAGTGGGAAGTACTCGAGGGGACCAAGCTTAGGTGGGTAGCTTGTGTCAAGTAATGGGGGCCCATTTCAACCAGTAACCCATACGTATCTTTGTGGGCCCGACCCAAGTCGAGGACGGGACACGCATACTGGGCTTGATTGTAAGAGGCCAAAACGGGTTAGCGGTGGCAACGCAAGTCCAACGGATTCATATGCGTGTGTGGACCCGGGCTGATAGGTAAGACGTTGTTGCATCGTGTAGGTATCAGCCGTGCATTGTTGGTGGTATCGGGTTACCACTTTGGGGAGTGATACACCCCACTGTGGGGCTAGCACGGGTATCTATGAGTTAGGGAGCCGATCGCTTGGGGGTAGTGGTTACACCTAGTGGAGATAGGGGCAGGCGGCACCTATGAAGGCAGCTAGGGGTGCACGAAACTACCAATATCATTATTAAGTTCTATAGGCGGGATCAACCTTAGGGTGACTAGTGGTGGTGCAGTATACTAGTGGTGGTGCAGTATAGCAATTATCCTATAGTGTTGGTGTAGTTTAGTAATTATCTTACAGTGGGTTAGGTGCGCTTTAACGATATCGTTGTTCATCTTGTTTCCTTATTTACTCTGCCATATTCAATGGTTCATGGTCATTTCCTTATTTTCCAACTTATGCCTTAGCCTAGTTACTTTGTTAATTATATTGTTAAAATTATCGCACTCGCCAGACTTTATGTCTGACCCCCTTTGTTTCCTCCTCTTTCCTTCCTCCCCTCCTCCTCAGGTGCTCAGGTTGGAACTAGCACCAGTGGAGCTTGATTTTGGACTGCTTTTAGAAGATTGCTTGGATCGCTGAAGTAAAGTTCAGCTTCTCTTTTATTAATGGCTATTTTGATGTTGGGGATTATATCTTTCAATTTATATACTTTTGGTAGTCAAGATGGATATTATGTACTTTGACTCTGGTTTTTGATGATGTAAGCAAACATATGTGTTTTCCGCTGCATTGAAATAAAGTTTTAAATCTTTGAGTACTATTTATATCTGTATTATTGTCAAGTTTCTGTTCTATACTTACTTAAAACGCTCCATAGAAGTTAATGCATTTCCTTTGTGAGTGACATTAATGGACGTGGGGTGTTACACCAGATCTGCCACCCCTGTCAGTATCGACACTAAGTATATTTGTGTGGATAGCTTATGTCTCTTGAAGGTTCCATCTTGCTTTCGGTAGATCCCTGAAGGATGCTTTCAGCTTTCCGATGAGGTGACTTCCGGTGTTTTACTGGTTGTTTACTAAAATGGTCTCTCGGTGACCATCTAATAGGGGTCTCGGTAGCTGGTTTCCGGATGATTCCCCTATGCTTCAAACTTTGTGCCTTTTTTGCTCTCGTCTCTCGATGTATCGGTATTAAGCAAGTTAATACTGATTGCCCTTTCGTCCTTCTACGTCTCGGTCTGTAGGGTTCCTAGTCTTTCTGTGACAGCCCGTAACTTCCCCGTGAAGGAAAGCACAGATTGCTTTGAGGAAAGGACGAATCAGAACACAAACAGAAGAACATTTCATTGTTAATTACAACAATTCCATCAGAATACAAGAATATACAGAGTATGAATCACATTTGACAAATATCAGAGATTTAAATTACATTTAAACACATAGCAGTGGGAAAATAATACAAAACTAACTGAAAGAAATAAGCGGATACAGAGCTTTCCGAATATCACTTCAGCTATAAACTAAGACCCTGTGAGTATAAATATGCAAAACCCAACTACTAGCTACCCATGTGGAAAAAAGGGGCACCCAGAGTTTAGGTTAAAACAATAAACTCTAGGTCAGTCATGTGACTGGTGTGAGAACTAAAACAACTATTAATCTTTATTTTAAAGTTAGGTAAATCAAGGGACCACACCGTATAACACGGAACAAGTTTCCTCCCAAGAATACCAGTGCATAAAACAAACAGCACAATGCTAAATAAAGAAAAATGAAGCTATTATAAGACCCAGGTCCCATCACACAATGCAACGCAAGCCGGAGGATAGGGTTTTACCTTATAATAGCCAAAGAATGCTTGATACGCTAAATTTCGTCTTTTATTATTACAACAAGTGTATAGTGTCAAAAAAATTTCAATCATAAGTATCAATCACAGACATCATGGGGACCATATATCATGTCGCCATACTAGCCCTACAATCAAAACCACAAAGGTCATATTGGAAATTAAACTTCCGTCATGAGTCGAGGCAAGGGGCAAGCTCCTCTCCGTTCGAGACACTCTAGCAAATGTCTCAGGATGACACATAGCGATCCTAGATCTTTAGGGCTGGTCCTCTCTTACTTTTGAGGATTAATTATTCCTGAGCACACGTTTCCCGGTCCTAACAGACCTATATCTGAGGCGCCTCGCATCAAACAACCAAACAGGTAAAAAGTATATAAATGTTAGGGCTGGTAGGTCACTGACATCTCCCATAGCTAGAAATAAACGTCGTGCTCTCCCTGCAGTCACTATCCCGTTTTTGACTCATATCGAGGTGTGAGGCTCGCGAATTAATGCTATACACAAAGCTGTGCCACACAGGTCGTGCTTTGATAATCAACCACAAGACTTTGCTTTTCAACAAAATCCTTGATCATTTGCCACTTAGGCATGCCACATAGGCAATTCATGCCATGCGATTGATATATCGATATACAACCTCTAAGCTCGTATGTCTCAGAGAAGGGCGTTAAGCAAGAGATTAAATTCTCCGCCGCCAAATAGATATATATTTAATAGAAATCAATCACACATAATAAAATCCAATGTCAGACACACAGTCTATTTACAGGTTCGTTCTGGTTCTGAACGAAACCGGAGGAACCTTATTCCTCGCATATCCATCGATCTCCAAGTACGTTTAGACGATCACTAACTGATTCCCTCCTCTTGGGTGTACAACCCAATCAAGATCATCAATAATCATCCAAACGACGTGAAGACCTCCGGTCTTCAACCACCGTCTTCATCTTCAACTTATCGTCGAATCGGTTATTCAGAATGGGTATATACCCGGCCTTTTCAAATAACCCGCTTATATAATAAACAAGTGTTACACAAACGCAACATACGCCTCATTCCAATTTAGAATATTCTTTTATTAAAATATTCACATTCTTCGAGAAGGGTTCCCATTAATTTTATCAAAGATAAATTCTTCTAAATTTATTCTTTAATCTTCCTTTGGTTATCATTTCCAATCCGTGTTAAGGTTTTCCAAACTAGTCTGGATTAGCGAACCACACCGAAGTAATCATTCATTTTATTTCCCAATCCCAACCTATTCATCCCATGGAGAAAAACTGGTAATACTCCATATCTAACACCACGGTGTTATCGGTAAATATTAATTACCATTTCACGTTCAAATCTAATCAAATATTTAACTATCGCTTTGGAGCAAAACTAGTGATACTCCATCCTCGATCACTTCAATCTAATTAAAGATTCATTAAAACTCCACTTAGTTTTAATCTTCCCAAAAATTAATATTAATGGTTATTCAAAGCTAAGAAGTTAATTTATCTTTAAATGGGTTGAAGAACCATTGTCATCTAAAACACGGTTCACGATAAACCCAAAATCCCATTACATTGTTAATTGGGTTAAAGAACAGGTGTTATTCAAAACACCACTCACGATAAACCCTAAAAACCAATTTAAATTCAATTCCAATTAAATACTAATTAACTGGACAATTTCACTAAATCTTAATTAAAAGGTTTATTCTTTTCTAAACTGGGTTCAAGAACAGTGTTATTAAAGACACCATTCACGACGAACCCAAAATCCTATTTGATATTAAATACAAGGCTCTAAATAGAAAATATTTCGGCTTATATTCAATATCAAATTCTGAAACCAACAAATATCGTATTGGAAATAATGATATAAACATATCTTTCAAATTTCCACAACCATATCCGTATAATCACGAAATCCAACATCGAAATATTTCGAAGATAATCTCGATTCAAATCCATTCCAATTCTTATATTGGAAATTCCTGGTTATTTTAAAACCATTTCAAATTTAGTTCAAAACTAGTTCATTTCGATAAAAATATATTTTTATCCTTTCAAATGTGGAATTTTCATCCCAGTTCTTTTCAGTTCATATATTATGATTTTACACAAATTATTAATATTTTTAATAATTTTATCAAGGCCCGTATTGTCAATTTCCAATAACGGTCGCCGAACTGCACTTACAGCGACCTTTTCCAAATTTGATTTGGACATAATTCCAAATCCAACCATTAGATTTTAAATTTCTAATATTCATTGGAAAGCTATTTTCGATAAGAACCCAATGGTTCCGGTTTTAGGACAATCCGACAGTCGGATCTCCCGTAACGTCAACTCGAAGTCAATGGTCGAAACTCGCGAATTGCCGCGGCGTGGCGCATTCTATTCAGGCCATTAATATATATAATTATATATATATATATATTTCGTCGATTCCGATTCTAAACATATTTTATAAATTGTTTTAAATTCGTTTTCAAAACAATTTCAACTTCATATTCAATTTCAAATCAAAACTGAATATTCCATATCATTAACATATAAATGATAATATTTTCAAAACGTTATATTTTGAAATCACTTTCTTTTCTATATTCATTATAAAAACGAATATAATCGATATAAATATCGCTCGCGTCAGAATGGCACATATCTAATCAACAAGGCTTTATATATTTCAATAACTCCGTTATTCTATTCAACAAATGAATATTTTCTTTTTTCAACACATGAATATATATTTCTTTCAACACATGAATATACTCAACACATGAGTATCGTCAACAAATGACTATTTTTGTTATTTAATATGTTTTATAAAATTATGATAAAGATGTAAATTTTATTGTTAAAATATTTTACTCAACACGTGAATATTATCAACACATGAATATATTTTTTTCAACACATGAATATCGTCAACACATGACTATTTTTCTATTCAACACATGAATCTATATTTTTCAACATATGAATATAATCAACACATGACTATTTTTCTATTCAACACATGAATCTATATTTTATAATATTCTTTATTTTCCAAATTGGAATGAGGCCCAATCAATTACCATATAATGTTAATTATATGGATTCCATACAACACATGTATATAATAGCAATGATAAATAATCAACCATCATCCAAAGTGCACCACACAACTGCATAAGCATTAAATATAAATAATTTACGGTCATATAGTCTGTCAATCAAACGATCGACATACCACTAAACAATTGGGATTAGTGTACGTTAAATATCATCCCAACACCCGTGTGGGGTTTCAATCAACAAATATTGAATATTATTTGTGCAGTTGGGCGACGTATAAAATTTATCGTCCCAATCAATATCCTTCAAATGGGTGTACATAAACAAATCGTCTGATTTGTAAATGAATATTTATTTATTCACATACACGTTAAAAATTATTATTTTTTAAATAAATAATTTATTTCAACACATGAATATATATTTTCAATCATTCGACATCACAATCAATTTTCACCATACAAAATCAAACAAGTCGTCCACGGTCTATGGACGATGGGCGTCGGGTGCTTTTAAACACCGTCTGCATCCTAGCACATAATTTTAACTAGAAAACAAGAATTAAAGTGAGGAGTTCTCACCGACTAGGTAAACCAATTCACCGCGACTCTTCATATGTAGAAATCTTCGCCGCTCTCGCCTTTTGTCACTTTCGTTGTCCGTATTCACTACATATATAAAAATCATAATTTTATTCTCTACATTACATAAAAATTATATTTTTGTTCTCTAAATTACATAAAAATCGATTTTTTTTATTTCGCTACATGTATAAAAATCATATTCTTATATTCTCTATCTTATAAAAACCATATTTTTATAATCTCTACTATATAAAAATCATATTTTTATAATCTCTACTATATAAGAAATATATTTTTATATCGTCACTTTATATGTAAAAATCGTACTTTTATATCTCTACTCCATATATAAAGATCAAATTTTTATTATCTATATATTATAAAAATCATATTTATTATTTCTATAATATAAAAATCATATTTTTATATACTTCATTCGTCAAAAACCATAGAAGCTTTAAAGCGGAGAAAACTCACATATTTTTTAACGTCCGGATTTGCTATTCTGGTTCCAGAATTTGCAAATAAGCTCCAATCTTCTCACCATCTTTTTTTCTCTTAAACGTGCCATTCTGGACAACTTTTGCCTAGTGGTCTTCCTTCCGAAAATGTGCTATTTCGCCGGAAATCGCGAAAAGACAGCATTTTGATAGTGTTTGGACAGCAGACTTTGGATGCGTTTTCCCAACAACTCCGCAGTCAAAAATAGGACTATCATACACCAAATCGAAGAAAAAATCGTGCTCTTCAAATTTGGTACTTTGGTGTTTTGGCCAGAAATGCACGGTTTGGGAGTTATTGGCTGTTGAAGCTCAGGGTGTTATTTACAAAAACGGGATTTTGTGAAAAATGTGATTTTTGAGGTGGTGGGGCCCATGGCCGGAGCTGAGGGGCGGCGGCGTAGGCCTGACTGGGCGGAGGAAGGGTGTTGGCGGTGGTGGTGGCGCTGGAGGGGCCCACGGTGGTGGTAGTTTGCAATTTGGGGTTTACGGATTTGAAATTGGAAGAGAGAAAGAGGAGGAGAGGGAGGAGAGGAGGAGGAGGAGGCCGATGGTGGTGCCGAAGGGGGAGGGGAACGCTGCAACATTTTTTTCCTTTTTTTCTTTTCCTTTCGCTGAAATGAACAGGGGAAGAGAAAGAGAAAGGGGGAAGAAGGTTTGACCAAGTATATATATTAATATTTTATTTAATTTAATTCCAAAAAGTTGCTTTTTCATTTGAACTCCAATCGAGACCCAACGACTGTCGCCCCTAGCTAATTACCCCCATTCCGACATAATGGGATATGTATTGTAAGCTGATTCGATCATTTCAATCAGTTTCCATCAAAATCAAAATATATATCTAAAAATTGAATTTGAACGCGCATTTCAATTTACCAGGGCCACATATGGACTCTAAAAATTCCGAAAAAATTATTTCTAGCTTCATATTGACGATACGGTCCTAATAAAACTAATTTCGTCAAATTCTGAGACCATTGGAAAAATGGCCATTTTCTAGTCTGTCGAAATTGACTTAAACTGTTCAAACACATTTTACTTTGCCACGCTCACATATTAATTCAAAAAATTACGAATTTCTGAATCTAGCAATAACTTGACATCCTGGATTCAACAAAAGTGGTTTGGTCGAAAACGGAGGTCGTTTGCAAAATTTCCATTTTAAGGGCCAGAATTCCGTAGCGACTATTCTGAGTTTTCAACTGGACATAACTTTTTATCCCCGCTATGAAATTTCAATTTTTCGGATTCGTTGGAAAGATATTCTCAAATAGATTCTAATATTTTTAGTTTCGCCAAAATATGGTTTATTTTGAATCCTGTACATTCATTTGAAATTTGAAATCGAATTTTCGAACTACTCGCCATTTACAATTCCTTTTATAATTAAAATAAAATATTTATATTCTAGCTACGATCTATATAAATATATGCGTTCTAATTCTATTGAAAATAAATTTCTCATCGTTGTTATTTAAAATAAACCATTTTAAATATTCAAAATTCACTAAAATTGCCAAAATAAATTTTTTAAATTGGCTCAAATTTTCCGGGTTATGACAATCTCCCCCACTTAAAACTTTTCGTCCCCGAAAAGGAACGAAGCTGAAAGTTGTTTAACAAACCAACTCAACTTTCCTTATTTTCTTTACGGCTTAAGTTCTTCAATTTTTCAGTTTCTAAGAACTTTTCAAATTTTTCAAAAATTTGGCTAACACCCTAAATTTTCAAAAAATTTTGCCGTAACCTCCCCTGCACCGGGAGCTACGGGATATTTCAAATAGCCTCCCATGCCCTCACCAATACAAAAGAAAAAGAAAAAGCCAATCGGCTTATAAAATCATCCAAACCCTATAAATTTGTAAACATGTACCTATTTGTCAGGCAAACAATTTTATTCTTCTGCTCTAGCCTCTTTGCTATGACCTGTTCAACAGATATACACGTATATGCATGCAATTGTAATCATTTTTCAATACAGTTCAATATTTGGTTCCATTTGGCTAAATGGTTTAAAATTTTAATTAATCTAAACAATAACCGTACAACACAACCATCAATCAATTAGTGAATTAACGTTTAAAATTCATATTTTGTTATCTATACATAAAATCATGTTTTTTAATGCCAAATCACAACAATAAACCTATCTAGTTTTGGTTCTCACACCAGTTTATGGAAATATATAGAAATCCCACCTTCAAAACTCAAACACAAATACTGATGATGTTGCAATCAACATCAGAATTGTCCCCGGGCGACTAGAGTGTGATTCTATATCTATCCAGTATATTAAAACTTCGAATATATGTTCATGACGCGTACATGCAAAATCTTTATATACTGGATTGTCCAAAACAATATAAATAAATATTCAAATACGTATACTTTAATTTAACTTTCAAAACAAAATTTGTTTTCAATTTTTATTTTAAAAAATAACACTCTTTCGAAACGCTCTAGGATACTACTGATCTCATCACTAACAAGCCATTCTTATTGGACATTACTAGTCCAATCTCTGATGAATTATTTCGTTTGGTTCTAATGTGTCTTGTTCTCGAGCTCTGTAAACCAAAGCTCTGATATCACTTTATAACGACCCGAACATCCCCGTTAGGGAAGCCCGGATTGCTTCGAGGACAAGACGAATCAGAACATAAACAGAAGAACATTTCATTGTTAATTACAACAATTCCATTAGAATACAAGAATATGCAGATTACGAATTAATATCACACATTTGACAAATATCAGAGATTTAAATTACATTTAAATACATAGCAGCGGAAAAATAATACAAAACATAACTGAAAGAAATACGCAGATACAGAGCTTTCCGAATATCACTTCAGCTATAAACCAGGATCCTGTGAATATAAATCTGCAAAACCCAACTACTAGCTGCCCGTGTGGAAAATAGGGGCACCCAGAGTTTAGGTTAAAAAAATAAACTCCAGGTCAGTCATGTGACTGGTGTGAGAACTAAAACAGTTATTAATCATTATTTTAAAGTTAGGTAAATCAAGGGACCACACCGTATAACACGGAACGAGTTTCCTCTCAAGAATACGAGTGCATAAAACAAATAGCGCAATGCTAAATAAAGAAAACTGAAGCTATTATAAGACCCAGGTCCCATCACACAATGCTACGCAAGCCGGAGGATAGGGTTTTACCTTATAATATCCAAAGAATGCTTGATACGCTAAATTTCGTCTTTTATTATTACTATAAGTGTATAGTGTCAAAACAATTTCAATCATAAGTATCAATCATAGACGGCATGGGTACCATATATCATGTCGCCATACTAGTTCTACAATCAAAACCGCAAAGGTCGTATTGGAAATTGGATTTCCGTCATGAGTCGAGGCAAGAGGAAAGCTCCGTTCGAGACACTTTAGCAAATGTCTCAGGACCACACACAGCGATCATGGATCTTCAGGGCTAGTCCTCTCTTACTTTTGAGGATTAATTATTCCTGAGCACACATTTACCGGTCCTAATAGACCTATATCCGAGGCGCCTCGTATCCAACGACCACACAGGTAAAAAGTATATAAATGTCAGGGTTGATAGGTCATTGACATCACCCATAGCTAGAAAGAAACGTTGTGCTCTCCCTACAGTCACTTTCCCGTTTTTGACTCATACCGAGGTGTGAGGCTCGCGAATTAACGCTATATACAAAGCTGTGCCACACAGGTCGTGCTTTGATCATCAACCACACGACTTTGCTTTTCAACAAAAGCCTTGATCATTTGCCACTTAGGCATGCCATATAGGCATTTCATGTCATGCGATTAATATCTATTGATATATAACCTATAAGCTCGTACGTCTCAGAAAAGGGCGTTAAGAAAGAGAATAAATTCTCCGCCACCAAACAGATATATATTTAATAGAAACCAATCACACAGAATAAAATCCAATGTCAGACACACAGTCCATTTACAAGTTCGTTCTGGGTCTGAACGAAACTGGAGGAACCATATTCCTCGCATATCTGTCGATCTCCAAGTACATCTGGACGATCACCAACTAATTCCCTCCTCTTGGGTGTACAGCCCAATCAAGATCATCAATAATCATCCAAACGACGTGAAGACCTTCGGTCTTCACCACCGTCTTCGTCTTCGACTTATCGTCGAATCGGTTATTCAGAATGGGTATATACCCGGCCTTTCCAAATAACCCGCGTATATAATAAACAAGTGTTATACAAACACAACATACGCCTCATTCCAATTCACAATATTCTTTTATTAAAATATTCACATTCTTAGGGAAAGGTTCCCATTAATTATATCAAAGAAAAATTCTTCCAAATTTATTCTTTAATCTTCCTTTGGATGTCAATTCCAAACTGTGTTAAGGTTTTCCAAACTAGTCCGGATTAGCGAACCACACCGAAGTAATCATTTATTTTATTTCCCAATCCCAACCTATTCATCCCATGGGGCAAAACTGGTAATACTCAATATCTAATACCATGGTGTTATCGGTAAATATTAATTACCATTTCACGTTCAAATCTAATCAATGATTTAACTATCGCTTTGGAGCAAAACTGGTGATACTCCGTCCTCGATCACTTCAATCTAATTAAAGGTTCATTAAAACTCCACTTAGTTTTAATCTTCCCAAAAATCAATATTAATGGTTATTCAAAGCTAAGAAGTTAATCTTATCTTTAACTGGGATAAAGAACCATTGTCATCTAATACACGGTTCACGATAAACCCAAAATCCCATTCCATTGTTAATTGGGTTAAAGAACAGGTGTTATTTAAACCACCGCTCACGATAAACCCTAAATACCAATTTAAGTTCAGTTCCAATTAAATACTAATTAACTGGACAATTTCACTAAATCTTAATTAGAAGGTTTATTATTTTCTAAACTGGGTTCAAGAACAGTGTTATTAAAGACACCATTCACGACGAACCCAAAATCCCATTTGATATTAAATACAAGGCTCTGAAAAGAAGATATTTCGGCTTATATTCAATATCAAATTCTAAAACCAACAAATATCATATTGGAAATAACGATATAAACATATCTTTCAAATTTCCACAACCATATCCGTATAATCACGAAATCCAACATCAAAATATTCCGAAGATAATCTCGATTCAAATCCATTCCAATTCATATATTGGAAATTCCTGGTTATTTTAAAACCATTTCAAATCTATTCAAAACTAGTTCATTTCGATAAAACTATATTTTTATCCTTTCAAATGTGGAATTTTTCATCCCAGTTCTTTCCAATTCATATATTATGATTTCACACAAATTATTAATATTTTTATCAAGGCCCGTACAGTCGATTTCCAATAACGGTCGCCGAACTGCACTTAGAGCTACCTTTTCCAAATTTGATTTGGACATAATTCCAAATCCAACCATTAGATTTTAAATTTCTAATATTCATTGGAAAGCTCTTTTCGATACGAACCCAAGGTTCCGGTTTCAGGAGAATCCGTCAGTCAGATCTCCCGTAACGTCAACTCGAAGTCAGTGGTCGAAATTCGCAAACTACCGCGGCGCGGCGCGTTCTATTAATATATATAATATATATTATATATATTTCGTCGATTCCAATTCTAAACGTATTTTATAAATCGTTTTAAATTCGTTTTCAAAAGAATTTCAACTTCATATTCAATTTCAAATCAAAATTGAATATTGCATATCATTAACATATAAATGATAATATTTTCAAACGTTATATTTTGAAATCACTTTCTTTTCTATATTCATTATAAAAACGAATATAATTGATATAAATATCGCTCACGTCAAAATGGCGCATATCTAATCAATACGGCTTTATATATTTCAATAACTCCGTTATTCTATTCAACAAATGAATATTTTCTTTTTTCAACACATGAATATATATTTCTTTCAACACATGAATATACTCAACAAATGAGTATCGTCAACACATGACTATTTTTGTTATTTAATATATTTTATAAAATTATGATAAAGATGTAAATTTTATTGTTAAAATATTTTACTCAACACATGAATATATATTTTTCAACACATGAATATCGTCAACACATGACTATTTTTCTATTCAACACATGAATCTATATTTTTCAACATATGAATATCATCAACACATGACTATTTTTCTATTCAACACATGAATCTATATTTTATAATATTCTTTATTTTCCAAATTGGAATGAGGCCCAATCAATTACCATATAATGTTAATTATACGGATTCCATACAACACATGTATGTAATAGCAACGATAAAAAATCAACCATCATCCAAAGTGCACCACACAACTGCATAAGCATTAAATATAAATAATTAACGCTCATACAGTCTGTCAATCAAACGATCGACATACCACTAAACAATTGGGATTAGTGTACGTCAAATATCATCGCCAACACCCGTGTGGGGTTTCAATCCACAAACATTGAATATTATTTGTGCAGTTGGGCGACGTGTAAAATTTATCGTCCCAATCAATATGCTTCAAATGGGCGTATATAAACAAATCGTCTGATTTGTAAATGAATATTTATTTATTCATATTCACATTAAAAATTATATTTTTAACAATAAATAATTTATTTCAACAAATGAATATATATTTTCAATCATTCCACATCACAATCAATTTTCACCACACAAAATCAAACAAGTCGACCATGGTCTGTGGACGACGGGTGTCGTGTGCTGCTAAGCACTGTCTGCATCCTAGGATATAATTTTAACTAGAAAACAAGAATTAAAGTGAGGAGTTCTCACCGACTAGCTAAACCAATTCACCATGAGTCTTCATATGCAGAAATCTTCGCCACTCTCGCCTTTTGTCGCTTTTGTTGTCCGTATTCACTACATATATAAAAATCATATTTTTATTCTCTACATTGCATAAAAATTTTATTTTTATTCTCTATATTACATAAAAATCGATTTTTTTTTATTTCGCTACAACATATATAAAAATCGTATTCTTATATTCTCTATCTTATAAAAATCATATTTTTATAATCTCTACTACATAAAAATCATATTTTTATAATCACTACTATATAAAAATCGTATTTTTATATCGTCACTTTATATGTAAAAATCGTACTTTTATATCTCTACTACATATATAAAGATCAACTTTTTATTATCTATATATTATAAAAATCATATTTTTATTATTTCTATAATATAAAAATCATATTTTTACATACTTCATTCGTCAAAAACCATAGAAGTTTTAAAGTGGAGAAAACTCACATTTTTTCTAACGCCCGGATTTGCTGTTCTGGTTCCAGAATTTGCAAACGAGCTCAAATCTTCACACCATTTTTTTTCTAGCTTAAACGCGCCATTTCGGACAACTTTCGCCTAGTGTTCTTCCTTCCGAAAATATGTCATTTCGTCGGAAATCGCGAAAAAGACAGCATTTTGATAGTGCTTGGACAGCAGACATTGGACGCGTTTTCCCAACAGCTCCATAGTCCAAAATAGGACTATCATATACCACATCGAAGAGAAAATCGTGCTCTTCGAATTTGGTATTGTGCAGTTTTGGCCAGAAATGCACGGTTTGGGATTTATTGGCTGTGGAAGCTCAGGGTGTTATTTGCAAAAACGGGATTTTGTGAAAAATGTGATTTTTGAGGTGGTGGGGTCCATGGCCGGAGCTGAGGGGCAGCGGCGCAGGCTTGACTGGGCGGAGGAAAGGTGTTGGTGGTGGTGGCACTGGAGGGGCCCACGATGGTGGTAGTTTGCAATTTGGGGTTTAGGGATTTGAAATTGTAAGAGAGAAAGAGGAGGAGAGGGAGGAGAGGAGGAAAAGGAGGAGGGGAGGAGGAGGAAGCCGATGGTGTTGCGGAAAAGGGGGTAACGCTGCAGCATTTTCTTCTTCTTCTTTTTTTCCTTTCGCTAAAATGAACGGGGGAAGAGAAAGAGAAAGGGGAAGAAGGTTTGACCAAGTATATATATTAATATTTAATTTAATTTAATTCCAAAAAGTTACTTTTTTATTCGAACTCCAATCAAGACCCAACGACTGTCGCCCTTAGCTAATTACCCCCCATTCCGAACACAATGGGATATGTATCGTAAGATGATTCGATCATTTCAATCAGTTTCCGTCACAATCAAAATATATATCTATATATTGAATTTGAACGTGCATTTCAATTTACCAGGACCACATACGGACTCTAAAAATTCCGAAAAAATTATTTCTAGCTTCGTATTAACGATACGGTCCTAACAAAACTAATTTCGTCAAATTCTAAAACCACTAGAAAAATGGCCATTTTCTGGTCGATCGAAATTGACTTAAACTGTTAAAACACGTTTAACTTCGCCACGCTCACATATTGATTCGAAAAATTATGAATTTTAGAATCTAGCAATAACTTGACATCCCAGATCCAACAAAAGTGGTTTCATCGAAAACCGAGGTCGTTTGCAAAATTTCCATTTTTAAGGACCAGAATTTCGTAGCGACTATTTTGAATTTTCAACTGGACATGACTTTTTATTTCCGCTATGAAATTTCAATTTTTCGGATTCGTTCGAAAGATATTCTCAAATAAATTCTAATATTTTTGGTTTTGCCAAAATCCGGCTTATTTTGAATCCTGTACATTCATTTGAAATTTGAAATCGAATTTTTGAACTACTGCGCCATTTTCAATTCCTTTTATAAGTAAAATAAAATATTTATATTCTAATGACGGTCAATATAAATATGTACGTTCTAATTCAATTGAAAATAAATTTATCATCGTTATTATTTAAAATAAACCATTTAAAATATTCAAAATTCAATAAAATTGCCAAAATAAAATTTTTAATTTGGCTCAAATTTTCCGGGTTATTACAATTTCTCTTCATTGGCTTTCGGTTTTGGATGACCTCTATTATCTACCCTCCGTGTAAGAACTACCGTGCCGATATCCTTTCTTTGTATTGGTTTTGAGCTCTTTTCTTTAATGATGGTGTCGGTTGCTTAGTGTGACGGCCCGTAAATCCGTATTATCTGAGTTGACTACATACATCACACGTCTAACCCAAATATCACAGAAATACGAATCATTTTTTTAGAAGAAAAGGGTAGAAGAAGAACAAAAATAACAACATAGAATCTCACATCGCAATGGAACAAAATATAATATAACATAACTTTTGAAATATAAAATCTTAACTGTATAGCATACACTTATCAGAGTACAACACTTACAACACAGCGGAAATAAAAATACTATATATCTAACACTGAAGCCTCCTGCTCCAAGCCCCTTTAGATAGATCTGTAAAATCCTGAACTACTTGACTGCCCATACAAATTTGGGCACCCAAGGGTTTAGGTAAAACAAAACAAACTCTGGGTCATTCATGGGACTTGTATGAGTAAACAATTTAAAATACTTTGAGAAAATTAACGAATCTCATAAGACCACGCCGTATAACACAGAACGGGTTTTTTCCTTTTGAGAATCTAAAACACTTGATTTAACTTTCAGGATCCTTTTGAAAGAAATGATAATTTTTATATCAAACTCTTTTGATATTATAATTGTGTCTAAATCAAATAAATAGAAATCTAGTGGAATGCTTTCATCTCACGCTCCACATACATAATATACAATCAAAACCGCGGGCACTATTCGGTAATGAATTTCTAGCTATGACAATATAATAGTATCAAATGATTTGTTTTAAACGTACCAAGCATGTTTGGCTATTATACGGGAAAATTTTATCCTCCGGCTTGCGTTGAATTGTGTAATTGGACCTGAGTCTTATAATAGCTTCATTTTCCAAAAAAAGCATTGCGCTGTTTGTTTTATGCACTGGTATTCCTGGGAGAAAACTCGTTACGTGTTATACGGCGTGGTCCCTAGATGTACTTTATTTTTAAAGTAAAGTTTTAAATAACTGTTTTAGTTCTCACACCAGTACCATGAGTGACGTGGAGTTTATTGTCTTAACCTAAACTCTGGGTGATCCTAGCAGCTTGTAGTTTTGGTTTTGCAGATGTTATTCTCCCAGGATCCTAGATTTACAACTAGAGCTATATTTAGAAAGCTTTGTATCCGTGTATCTTTTTCAGTTGTGTTATGTACTATTTTTCCGCTGCATTGTAATGTATTTTAAATCTCTAATATTTATCAAATGTATGTTATTTATTCACACCCTGTTATATTCTTGTACTCTGGTGTAATTATTGTAATAAGCAATGAAATGTTCTTCTGTTTGTGTTCTGATTTGTCGTGTTCTCAACTCAGTCCGGGATTTCCCGTAAGGGTGAATTTGGGTCGTTTCAGACAAGGTATGGAACCACCTTCCGATAGTGTATCTCTAGTGGAGAATACACGGGTTCAATAAGAAGATCTTGTAACCTAGCCACACATGATCGACCACTCATTTCGGTTGAGTGTATCGAATGTATATCACCAACGGTTGGGATCAGCAACTGTTTCCCAAATGGGATAATATCGAATAGAATAAAGAATGAAATGAATTTCTCTAGATAGGTGATAATACACCCTAATTGGAAGCTACCCACTTAGCCATGCTACCTTCCCGATTTTTGTCATTTCCCGGTTGTTGAGGCTTGAGGCTACTCTTACTTCTCATTGATAGCACAATTACTTTGAATGCCACATTGTCAGTTCCTTAATCATTTATTGATTTGCGCAAATATAATCTGGATATTATGCTAAGAGAATAAATTCTCTGCCACCATACATATATTTATACAGACCAATATATGCGATCATTGGAAATACTCTGTTAGACATTCGTCTGTATACATTCGTTCTAGGACTGAACAAAACCGAAAGCACAATTTCCATTGACCCGTCTTAGGAAATTTCTACCTAGGATTAATAGAAAAAGCCCTTGCACTTTACTCTATCTTTGATTATCTTCATATAAACTAATTCGCAATGCTACCGCCAATACAGAGTGGTTCACGGATAATAATCCCACCGGTCTCTCCATATTGACAACGATATTGGCGAACACTTCGGTAGTCGGTTATTTAACTATCAAAGAAAAACAAACATCCATTCAAAGCATCAAACAATCACTGGGCCCCATAATTAATATTTCATTAATTAAATCACTTCTCCATTTCCTTATCAATATTTGTTAACCAAATATTTTCAAAAATCATCTTGGCCTCTTACGCTATTTGGAAAACATTTCCATACATCGCCCTATTTTATTTTTTATACTTAAAAATTATCTTCTATTTATAATTGGAAAATATTCCAATTACTTATCTCTTTCACGACCATTCATTTTTAGATTTAGAAGATATTCATATTTATATTTCCAAAATTCCACTTATTGGGTTAAAATGAATGTTGTGCAAAACATTGTTACAATAACCCAAAATACTGCATTCAACTAAATCTTGTTCAAAACATTTTATCTTCTAGCCTGAATCTTGCTACTTATCGGTTAATAATGAAATTAATCAAGTTAGGGTACAACTACCTCTCAGACCTTGACTGAATAACATTCTTAACTTCAAAACGAACAAGACCACTTACCTCGAATAATCAACATCATAAAAACCAATTATTCATTTTTAAAATGTATATATGATTCTCTATTCTATTTTTACTAGATTTAATTATGGATTTCCTTTTTGTTTATAATATTCTATTTTTAAGTTTGTTTCCATAATGAATGTTATACATATCGATATATTGATTTCTAGTTATCGAATTTTCTTATAAATATTCTAACTCCTTAAACTTTCGGAAAACTTCTTCGGCACCCCCTTTGTACCGGTCGATAGTTCAAACCTCAACTCGCCTCTCTAGGCCCTTTCCATTCAAAAAGAAAATTAAAAAGCCAAACGACTTGCCGATTCGGCGCATAAAATCTCATTTAGAATATAAACATGTACCTTATTGTCGGGTACACGAATTATAATCTTCATACACTTTATTCCATACCTGTCTAACCCATATATGTCCATTGCTAATTTATTTCAACCAAATCTAATCATTTTAACTCAATTAGCTAATTTATTCGTTAATTAGCCCTTTTCCCATTTCACTTTTTATTTGAACATATCACGTTCAAATATATTTTTAACTTGCTTATAACAAATCGAATAAATTTACAAATCACATTCACTTACCCAACGCCCAATTTAATTTCAAAACTTGATTAACTAATTATTCTTCAAATTAGTTAGTCCTATTAAAAATCTAGTTTTTGTTCCAAAAAATCATTTCATTTATACAACATGAGTTCGTATTCATTTTACAACTCACATATGGATTTTTCAAATGGAGATTCAGATTTATTTACTTAAAATTCTTTTATTTATTTAAATAAACCGCTATGGTTTTATAATGGTTATGGCGGTGTTTTTCTGGAAATTTGATTTTGATATAACTCAAAATTTATAAGATGAAATCCAGATTTTTCTCTTCTATTAGGAAACTATTATCAAATCGGTCCTGACAATTCTTGTTTCAAAGAATTCTGGCTTAAATTGAGTTCTGTATACTCAATTGAAGTTCAAAACTCCAATTTACGAAATGTCGCGCTGCGGCGAATTCGTTTTAACTATATTTAATATATAAACGTTTTAAACTTTGTTCATATATAAATTCTAACTTCATGCTGATATATTTTTAGTATATATTAAACCAATGTTCCAAACTCAACTTAATATTTTTGATTTTCCCAAACTGTCAATTATTTTATAATTCAATATAACTTATTTATAATTAAATCTTCTGTACTAAATTCCAATCCTTTATAAATAAATTATTTATAAAATTCAATATAATCGAATTCTAAATTTTCCTTTGATTTATCTCCGTTCCGTTTGTACTTCCAAATATGTCGTTCCCTTTATTAAATGATTTCCAATTCACTTTTAAATTAATATTTGAATTTAAACATCTAAATTATCTAATGATAATTTATTTCACTAAATTTATAAACATCGTTTATAAATAAATTTTCTTGTTTTATAAAATATAACAAACTTCATTTAAAAATCTATTTGAACTCAATCCCTTTTGATATTCTGAATTCCGAAATAAAAACCGTTGTTTCCTTTTCGAAATGGCTTCAAAATCTTTTTTTAAATTCACGCTTGAATTTAAAGTTACAAATCATTTCTTAATAATTAATTCTCCACATTTATAAACATCATTTATAAATTTACTTGTTTTATATATTCAAACAAGTTCCATTTCAAAATCTGTTTAGAAACGAAAAGCTTACTTTAGAATATTCTATAACTTATCTATATATAACATATAATCTATTTTAATATTTAATTTAAATATTAGTTTTTAATTAATCCAATTCTAATATTCCTTCTGGGTATAGTTCATTTAAATAAATTTGAACAAATCGAATTCGAATCATAAATCCTAATGTATTTATTTTAGTTCAACTTATATTCTGAACATCAAAATAAATTTCATCGTTTACTTCTTTAAAATGATTCCCCATTTCTATTTTTAAATTCACATCTGAATTTAAATATTCAAATTATCAAATGATAATTTTTCCACTTCATTTATAAATACCGTTTATAAATTCATTTCAATTCCCTGATTATCTGGTGAAAATCATTCTATTTTATTTATAAACACTATTTATAAATTCATTTCATTTCGCTGATTATCCAATAAAAACCATTCCATTTTATTTATAAACATTGTTATAAATTTACTTCAATTTCCCGTGTCATTTAATTTAAAAACATCGTTTATAAATTCACCACTTGTTTTATTTATTTAAAACAAGTTAATATCCTTATAGCCCATTCAAAATTCAAAATCTATTTTAGAAAATAGTTTTTCCTGTTTAAATCTCAAAATTTCCTTTTCACGATATTTTTATAAATCAACATTTAGGCCCGATGATATTTTAAACACCCAGAACAACCAATTATAAATGATAGGTTTTCTGACACATCATATATGATAATATATATGAAAAACAAACAAATAATAATATTTTTGAGGAATCCAGTTGGATCCCTCCAACCTATTTATCTTGCATCCACAAACGTTAGCCGACATAAATAATACTCATCCTGCTTCGAGGCAGGATACCGTGGTATAGAAGGTAATCCACTATCATAGCGTGAGGCGTATAGGGTCATCCACTAATGATACTGCGTGAAATATCCAACCATCAATATATATATATAATAGCCACAAACACCAATCCTAAATAACTAATATATATTTAATAACAACAATATTATTTCAATGCATGCAAACAACCAACAAAAAATTATTTTTAACTGATAAAAATAATTCTAAATAAAATTTGAGTGGGATTTACTCACCTGATTTTTGTAACACCCCATGTCCATTAATGTCACTCACAAAGGGAACGCATTAATTTTCATGGAGTATTATAAGTGTATAGAATAGAATAGAAAATAAAGAGACAGGTACATATATTGGTACTTTAAAAATTTAAAACAACTTCATTGCAGTGGAAAAATAGTTTGATAACAACACCAAAACCAACAATAAAACCAAGTACCCTTAATATCCATCTTGACAAATTATTTTCTGAGTACATAAAACAAAAGGCATAACCGCAACATAAATAGCCATAAAAAGAGATAAGATGAACTTTTACTTCCAGCAATCCAGGCACTTCCAAAAGAGAGAGAAAGAGATCCAAATCACGCTCCACTAGGCCCACCCTGAGAACCTGGGGGGAAACGGAGAGAAAAGATGCAAAACAAACGAGGTCAGACATAAAGTCTGGCGAGTCTAGTAACTTTAACAATATAATTATTAAAGTAATAGGATAAGAACATAAACTGGAAAGTAAGAAATGACTATAACATAAGCATGTATGACAAGGTAAGCAAGATGAATAAGATAAACGTTGATTGCGCTTCTAATCACTACAGGATAATTATTACACTGCCCCTATTGACTCTGAAAGTTGATCCCTATTACTAATCATAATGATAATAATAATAATGGTAGTTTCGTGTACCCCTAACTGCTGTCATAGGTGCTGCCTACCCCTATCTCCACTAGTTGTACCCACTACCCTCCCCATTCGATTGGCTCCCTAACTCGTGCGCATTTATTACTTGTGTCATTCGGCCCTGCTTGTTTGTAGATACTTGTGCTGGTCCCATTATAGGGTGTATCAATCCCTATGATGGCAACCCGACACAATTCAAGATGCACAATGTATAACTACTGATGCCTAGTGCCTGATTTTCCACTCTGGAGCACGTGCATGCCCATACTCTGTCGGAACCGACACTGACGCACCACCCACCGCAATTTTGACCGCTTATAATCAGCCCAGTAATCATGCCCCACGCTGCGTAGTTCAGGGTACCATGATACATCTGTGTGGGTTACTGCTTAGATGGGTCCTCGCTACCAGGGTTTCCTAATCAACATGTTATAACGGTTAAGTGTTCTCAATTTCACCTAACCCCACCCATTTGTTTAATTAACATGCTATATTGGTTAAGTGTCGCCTATTCATATATTACTTAACCTTACCATTCTTAGCATGTCTGTTCATTGGCATTAATTGATTTATTAATGCAGCAACCTCTCACGTTAGAACTGTTGTTTGCGGTTGTTGGATGTGTCGGGCGGTTCCGGGCAGACTTCTACCGCAAACTCATTCTAACTTCGGGTTTTTGGCTTGATGCACTAACCTCTCACATTAGTCATGTTGTTGCGGTTGCTGGATGTGCCAGCGGTTCCGGGCAGTCTTACACCGCAACTCAATCTAACCTTGGATTAGGCATATTCATTATCTCATTTGATCATTCAACCCCAATTTGAATTAATATCCCTATTTCAAATTGTCCATAATTTCCAATTCAAGCTTTGTTCATAATTATCCTCCAAATTATGTCCATAATTTCCATGTATATAAACTATACCAATTTGTGTCTCAAGTTAATTACATGGTTACTAACCAATTTATGCCAATTACATAATATCCAATATTTAATATTTCCCAAACTAGTCACCAACGTTCCCACTTCGTTAGTACGTATAATTCACATAATACGTTAGGCTCGCTGTTAGCCTAACTCATAAGAAAAAGAAAAGAAAGTGGCATATGACATCCACACTGGCATAAAACAATATTGATCTAATTAAGCATGTGTAACAAACTTGGCATAGAACAACATAAATCTAATTAAGCATAAAAACGTGAACTAGCATATAAGATGGAACCAATTAATATAAGCAATGTAAACTGACATAGATCTAAATATACGAACTGGCATGGATCTAAACATATAAGCACAAACTTGCATAGATGAACATAGTTTGCATATAAACTTGCATAGATGAACATAACTTGCATATAAACTCACATAACTTGCATAGATGAACATGACTTGCATAACTTGCATAGATGAACATAACTTGCATAACTTGCATAGATAAACATAACTTGCATATAAACTTGCATAGATAAACTTGCATAACTTGCGTAAGTAAACATAACTCGCATATAAACTTGCATAGATAAACTTGCATAACTTGCATAGCTAAACATAACTTGCATATAAACTTGCATAACTTGTATAGATGAACATAACTTGCATATAAACTTGCATAACTTCCATAGATAAACATAACTTGCATAGATGAATCCAATCAAGCATATGCAATTAGACATAGGAATTTACATCATAAAATGAATCTAATTACATATGATAACAAATTGGCATATATTAACAAAATAGATGATAACAAAACTGGCAAATAACATATGATTAACAGGCATACTCATACAGTCCAGATCATAGCTTATCATAATTATTTTAATTAATCATCTTATGAAAGCAACTATACTCATAGTGATAGAAGAAAGAACAGATTCGTTTGTTGTTGTTCCAGAATCCCTTTTTTCAATTCCTAAGCTTTAATTTGTTGGAGAAGAGACTAGCTTAGTTTAGGACGCAGCAGCATGGCTTCTTATGAATGAATTTAGTTTAGATTAGGGTTTAGGTTTATGGGTGCTTATATAGATGTGTAGGATTAATTAGAGCCTTTAGATCAACATAGGATCCATCCAAACCATCCAGTCCAAGAAAATGGGTCATCAGGCCAATCCGAAGTTGCCATATAGCCCAAAAACTCAGAAAATCATCACTATCCAGAACAGTCAGCAGGGATCGACCCCTACAGGGGGGGTCGACACCTATGTCGACACCCCTAAGAGGGGTCGACACCCTCTGGCGGGAATTTTCCCGCCCACTTCCCTTTGGCGGGATTTTTCCCGCCCACTTCTTTTTGCTGGTTTGAGTTTCGAATTTTGATTTATTAATTATTTATTTAATTCTGTTTTAAACTTAAATCTTCTAACCTGCATAACTTCTTCAAATGTATCCGTTTTACCCAAATTCGGACTCTATCTCAAGCAGAATTCTGAGACGAACGCAATGGCGCTATCCATTTTACTTAATTCCCACTTTTAAAATTAAGCATTCTTTAATTCGTTATTTTAATATTTTAAAATTATGGGGTGTTACGTTCTCCCCTCCTTAAAGGATTTCATCCTCGAACTCTTCAAGTCAAGAAGAATGTATATCCTACCATCCAATCATCCATCTACTCAGCCCTAATCACAGGCATCCATTGTCCTTAAAAGATTTCTAATGCCATATGAACATATGCAAAACGTGTATGTATATGTTCCTTATCAAATGCAAAATTAGGCGGTCTATTGATTCAGTTGACCTCCTTAATGAAAATCATGATAGTTTCATGCGTCCATTATGTATGCAAAAGAATCCTAATAATACATATTATTTCTACATGAGTGCACAATCATTTCATTCAAATGCAACAATCATATGATAACGTAATCAATATACATCCATTAATTTAAATATGCACACTTATTCATATGCAATACGAAAGTGATTGAGCCGATCTAGTGCCTAATGTGTGTGTAAATGCATCCACGAGCAACCACTAGCAAACACTTGCATCCACTTGCATCCACCAAACATAGCATGTCTCAAACACATGTTTACAACCATAGGATTTTCCTAATGAAAAATTGAAGATGTAAATGAGAGGACATACTAAACGATAGAACAAGTACAAACAACGCGGTAGAAAAAGGAGAAATTAAGAGCATACCCTCGAAAAGGAAAGGGTACGATGCACGCATCTTGTCTTCCGCCTCCCAAGTCGCGTTTCGTTGATCATCTTCCCATTGCACTTTGACCAATTTCACCTCTCGGTTGCGTAATTTCTTGACCTCCGATCCAAGGATGCATGTAGGAGCTCATCTAATCATGGCATCTCGCTCCACTTCCACTTCTCTAAGCATGCTCGGCTCCACTACTTCCGCGTCATCATGTAAACACTTCCGCAAATGTGATACGTGAAACACGTCATGAACACCACTAAGCTTATCCGGCAACTTCAATCTGTATGCCATCTGTCCAATATTCTCTGTAATGGGAAAGGGTCCTACAAACCTTGGTGCTAATTTCCCCACTCTCCCCAAAGCGAATTACGTTGCTCAACGGTGACACTTTAATAAAAACCATGCCTCCAACATCGAACTCAAGATCAATTCGTCTCTTGTCAGCGTTTGACTTTTGCCGGCCCTTGTGCCGTCTTCATTCAACTTCGAATCAAGTCCATTTTCTCCGAAGTTTCTATCTAATCTGCTCGGGTCCAAGCAAAATCTTATCCGTAGACTCCCACCAACAAGTTGGTGATCGACACGGTCGTCCATAAAAACCCTAATACTAGCTTAATAACTGTTGTTACAAGCGAACTCCACAAATAGAAGGTGCTCTTCTTGAAACACCCCACCTTAGTTAAGGTAACTCACAAAGAGAATGCCTTAACTTTGGTGGAGCATTATAGGTAAAAGATATAGATAATTTACAAGACAGACAGATAAATAGCGGAAAAAACTAAATTTATTTCATAAATACGTGGTTCAGTCAAAACATTACAACAACTGTTTCAAACCAACTTCCAAATCAATACAACAAAATCTCTGTCTTGATTAAAACATAAAAAAGCAGAAAATAACAATAAGGCAGCATAAATCCCCAATAAGAGTGTATCAAAAGAGATAGCCCAAGGAAAGAGAATCCAAGCAATACATCTACTTTCTTCAAGCTGGAAATTATCCGAACTAAGCTAAAGTTTTCCCTCCCTGCGGACCGAGGGGGGGGCAGAAGAAAAGAAGACGAAAGAAAAATGGGTAAGACATGAGTCAGGTAAGTCCAGTGATTATTTAGCATGTAAATAGGATAAAGGATCATGACATGAATAAACTAAATCTAGGACAGCACCCTAGAAATAAGATAATAAAACTGAATATGCTATCGCACTCATTATTATTTCTCTGCACCCACTTACAAGTGTTTCAACTAGCACCATGTGTTCAAGATAAATGATCCCATTTATCGATCGGCTCCTACTCGTATACGTTTTCTACTTGTGTCATTCGGCCCCGCTTGATTGTAGATACCTATGCTGGTCCCACCACGGGGTGTATCAAATCCTATGGTGGCAACCCGACACAATTCAAGATGCACAGTGTATAACTACTAATGCCCAGTGCCTGCTTTTCCCACTCCGGAATACGTGCACACCCGCACTCCGTCAGAACCTACATTGACGCACCACCCGCTGTTGTTTTGACCGCTTATAATCAGCCTAGTAATCGTGCCCCACCCTGCCTAGTTCAGGGTACCATGATACATTTATGTGGGTTACTGCTGAAATGGGTTCCCGTTACTAGTGTTTCGTAATCAACATGTTAAAATGGTTAAGTGTTCTCAAATTAACCTAACCCCACCCATCAGTTTAGTTAACATATTGTATTGGTTAAGTGTTGCCTTAATTAACTAAACCCTACCATTCCTGTCTTAACTTTAATTCACTCATTAAAGCACCAACCACTCACATTAGATATGTATTGTTGCGGTGGCTGGATGTGCCGTCGGTTCTGGGCAGTCTTACACTGCAACTCAATCTAACCTCGGGTCCTTTTGGGCTTAATGCGCTAACGTATCACGTTAGATCTATATTGTTATGGTTGCTGGATGTGCTGGGCGGTTCCGGGCAGTCTTACCATAACTCAATCTAACCTCGGGTTAGGCATATTCGTCTTTTACTTAATTTACATATTTACCCTTTATATTTACATGTAAATTATCCACAGTTATTGTCATTCAAGTCATGCCCCATTTACCCTCTAAATTATGTTCATAATTTTTAGGTATATGAATTATACCATTTTATGCCACTAATCATTTATATGATTATGAGCCAAACAATGCCAACAATATGAAATTTAAGGTTTTTCCCAACGTTACCCCCGTTCTGCATTCGCATAATTCACATAGAACGTTAGGCTCGCAACTTAGCCTAACTTATGAACAAAAGGGAACAGAAAGGAGCATGTACCATTTCCACAACATAAAATAATAAGGATCTAACTAAACATGTGTCATATAAATTTGGCATAAAACAATGAACTTGCATTTTGGATCCAATTAACATGAATCTTAAGCATATGCACGGGGACTTACATAGAATTACACAAATCCAATTAGGCATGTAAATGTGAACTTGCATTTGAGTTGGATCAAATTAACATAGATCTGAACATATGAGAATGTAGATCTAAACATATAGGCATATATGACTTAGCCTAAAAACTTGCATGTAACATAACATGAAAGAGTCACCAAATTTATATAATACACGATTGGTTTAACATACAACATGATAAATCCAATAAACCACAATATATGATAGAATCATTACAAGAATAGACATGAATCAGCATCACCATTATCTTACAACTAGGCACAGTTCTAGTTTAGCTTTATTACAAATCATGACTTTTAATTGTTCACATCTAAAGAATAACTGAACTTGCAAACAAAAGAAAAATCTTGTTTTCTTGTATCTGTTTTCTGAAACTAAAAAGCTATCCCTTGACATAGACTATCAATTCTCTAATTTAGATTTGATTTGTAGCTTCTAACTTGCTTTCTAGTTTGCTTCCTAGTTGGAGAAGAACGGTGGCTCTGACAGCATGACGGGTCCTTGGAATGAAATTGTGTGGTTTAGGGTTAAGGGTTAGGGTTGTTTATATAGAAGTTTAGATTTATGTGAGCCATTAGATCAACCTAAGAGCAATCAGAACCATCCGGACTAGATAGAGTTATCCAGAAATCGCCACCTTTGCCCTAATGACTCGGCAACAAGTCAGAAATCATCACTGTTTGGATCTGGGCGAGGGGTCGACCCCTACAGGAGGGTTGACACCCCAGTCGACACCCCTCTTGGGGGGTTGACACCTATGTAGACCCCCTTGGGGGGAGTCGACCCCTATGGGCCGGAATTTTCCCGGCCAGTTGATTCACGTGATTTTGAATTTCGAACTGTTTTTGTTTAATTTAATTATTTAATTTTTTGTTTAAACATGAAATCTTCTGAACTCCATAACTTCTTTATACGAAGTCCGATTCATGCAAACTCGGACTCTATCTCAAGCAGAATTCCGAGACGAACGCAATGGTGTAACCCGTTTCCCTTAATTCTCATTTTTACAATTAAGTATTCTTTAATTCATTATTTTAATAAACATAGAAAATACAGGGTGTTAGATTCTCCCCTCCTTAAAGGATTTCGTCCCCAAAATCTTCAAGTCAAGAAGAATGTATATCCTGCCACCCAATCGTCCATCTACTCAACCATCAAGCACCGACATCCATTGTCCTTAAAAATATTTCTAATGCTTTCATGATTGTATGCATAGTGTGTGTACATGCCCTTACCTAATGCAAAATCAGGCGGTCTACTGATTCAGTTGACCTCCTTAATGCAAATTATGTCAGTGCTATGAGTCCATCATGCATGCAATTATTCCGAATCGTACTTTATAATTTTTACATGAGTGCTCAATCATTCATATAAATGCAACATCCATATGATAACACATCAAGTTTCAATCCATTTATATACACATATATGCATATGCAATATGAAAGTGATTGAGCCAATCTATTACCTAGTGTTTGTGTATGTGCATCCACGAGCAACCACTAGCAACCACTTGCAACCATTTGCAACCATCAATTCATAACACGTTTCAAATACATGTTTACATCCATTGGTTTCTACCTGAGGATAAAGAATAGGACAGAGGAGATATACTTTAAAAAACAGATACAATCATGTATAAACTTAAGAGATCAAGGATGTACCCTCAAAAAGAAAAGGGTAGGCTGCACGTATTTTGCCCTCAGTTTCCCAAGTCGCGTCTTCCTCAGCGTCACTCCATTGAACTTTAACAAGCTTGACTTCACGATTGCATAGGTTTTTGACTTCTGTACCCAAGATACGAGTTGGAACTCTTCTCACAGTTGCTTCTCGTTCCACTTCTACTTCCTCTAATATGCTTGGCTTCACAACTTCTGCAGACTCATGTAAGCACTTTCGTAGTTGAGGATCATGAAAAACATTATGAACCCCAGCCAGTCTTTCGGGTAGCTCTACTCTGTAAGCCATCGTCCCAATCCTTTCAACGATAGGAAATGGTCCTACGAATCTTGGTGCCAACTTTCCTACAGACCCAAAGCGAACGACATTCCTCAAAGGAGATACTTTAAGGAACACCCTATCTCCAACCTCAAACTCAAGGTCGGACCTTCTTTTGTCTACGTAGGACTTCTGTCTATCTTGGGCAGTTTTCATTCGTCTTCGTATCAAGTCCACCTTTTCTGAAGTTTCTCTGATCATGTCTGACCCAAGTAGGAGCTTGTCTGTAGACTCTCACTAACAAGTTGGTGATCGGCATGGTCTTCCATATAAAGCTTCGAAGGGTGCCATGCCTATGGTGGCTTGGTAGCTAGTTTTGTAAGCGAATTCCACCAAAGGAAGATGATCCTCCGATGTTTCTCCAAAGTCAAGAATGCACAATCTCAAGAGGTCTTCTAATACTCTGTTCAGCCTTTCCATCTGACCATCGGTTTGGGGGTGATAGGCAGTGCTTAAGCATATTTGTGTGCCTATAGCCTCTTACAAACTCCTCCAAAACTCGCTTGTAAAGATAGGATCTCGATCACTCAATATGCTGGAGGGTATCCCATGGAGTCGAACTATATCTTTAAGATAAATGGATGCTAAATATGAGGCAATCCTTCCACTCTTAACAGGTATAAAATAAGCGCTTTTAGTGAGCCAGTCCACTATTACCCAAATGCTTGTATTGCCCCTTCTTGAGCTAGGCAACCCATCAACAAAGTCCATCGAAATGCTATCCCATTTCCACTGTGGGACCTCAAGAGGATGAAGCAAACCACCAGGCTTCTTATGCTCCGCTTTGACTTGCTGGCATATCAAGCACTTAGAGACGAACTCAGCTACATCCCTCTTCATGCCATTCCAGAAGAAAACCCTTTTATGTCTTTATACATCTTGTCTCCACTTGGGTGTATGGTCATCTTAGAATGGTGTGCTTCTTCGAGAACCGTTTTCACCAAATCCCTTGCTTGTGGGATGCATAGCCTTCCATCCCGTCTCAACCAACCCTTATCATCGATGGAGTATCTATTGAGGTGACTAGAAGTCTTACCCTCAATTACTTATCCATCATATCAACTAGCTGAGGGTCTTCACGTTGCACGGTTCCTATTGAGTCCAAAAGAGTAGGTTGCACCTCTAGCGATGCTAACAAACCAGGTACATATTCAGAGGAGGGTCTAAAGTCAAAGTTTGCTATGTACTCCAAGCTTTGACTTTCTACAAAGAGAGGACTTAAGGTCAGCTTCTTTTTACTCAAGGCATCTGCTACTACATTGCCCTTGCCAGGGGTATAGGAAATCTCAAAATCGTATGAGGCCAGAAATTCCATCTACCTTTGTTGTCTTAAGTTAAAATCTTTCTGTGAGAAAAGGTACTTTAACGATTTATGGTCAGTAAACAATTCAAACCTTTGTCCGAGTAACTTAAGAGCGAAAATAATGGCTGCTAGCTCCAAATCATGAGTTGGGTAGTTCTTCTCATGTACCTTCAACTGCCTACCTCCATAACAAACTACCTTGCCTTCTTGCATCAAGACAGCGCCTAATCCTGTACCACATGCGTCTGTGTATACTGTAAACATTTTGCTCCCGCCAGGCAATGTCAGAAATGGGGCTATTGTAAGAGCCCTTTTCAAATGTTGGAAAGCAACATCGCAATCGAATTCCCAAGCGAAAGTTAGGTTCTTCTTCATCAACCTCGTAAGTGAGGTTGATATTTTCGCAAAGTCTTTAATGAACTTTCGGTAAAATCCCATTTGCCCGAGAAAGCTTCGGACTTCGGTTGCATTCCATAGAACCTTCCAATCTTGCACCACAACTACTTTTGCGGGGTCCACAGCGATCCACTCTTTGGACACCACATATCCAAGAAACCTTACTTCTTCTCTCCAGAAATGGCGTTTGGAGAATTTGGCTTTTAGCTGATGTGCACGAAGAGTATCCATGACTTCCCTTAAATGCAAAGAATGCTCTTCCTCACTTTTCGAGAAAATCAAAATGTCATCCACAAAGACCATCACAAACTTATTAAGGAACTCCCTGAACGCCCTGCTCATTAGGTCAACGAAATAAGCGGGTGCGTTTGTCAAGCCGAAAGGCATGACAAGCCATTCGAAGAAACCATCCGGGGTTCTGGGTCTTATTAATGCAGTCTTCAGCCACTCCTAGCTGATAAAACCCGGTAGCCAGATCCAGTTGGGAGAAAACCGATGCACTTACAAGCTGATCAAACAAGTCGTCTATTCTTGGAAGTGGATGCGTATTCTTCTTGGTCAGCTTGTTTAGCTCCCTATAGTCAACGCATAGGTAAAGGGAACCATCCGCTTTGGTTGTGAATACTACTGGAGCACCCTATTTAGAAATACTCCACCTTATGAACCCTTTTTCGAGCAGCTCTTTAACTTGCTTGCTGAGCTCTTTCCTCTCCCTTGGAGCCATGTGTCTAACAGGTAGAGCTACGGGTTTTGCATTATCAACAAGGTATATTCGGAAGTCTACCTCCCGCTTCGGAGGTAAGCCCTTTACCTCTTTAAATACATCTGAGTATTCACGGACTATTCTAACAGACTGCAAGTTTTCAACAGATGCATCAAGAGATTCTACGTAGCTAAGCATAACATAATTCATGGGATTACAAGAGATTTCGAGAGTGTTACCAAGGTGAGTCATAAGTCTAACCACTCTCTTTTCACAATCGAGGATGGCACCATTATTGGATAACCAATCCATGCCTAGAATCAAGCCATAGCTTGTGAAGCCCAAAACATAGGCATTACATCTAAACCCAACGCTTAGTATAGAAATTTCCAAATCCAAACAAATCATTGACAAATAAGCCGAGCCCCAATTGGATTTGAAACAACCAAGGGATCCTCTACTATACTGCTGCCTAGGTGTAGAGATTCAACTAAAGCAGCAGATATAAAAGAGTGCGATGCGTCAGAATCAAAGAGTGTACGAACAAGACGATCAAAAAGATAAACTAAACTCTCAACAGAAATATTTCTACCTCATTCCTGCGGAGGTGCTATGAGACTCCAGAAGAAAATCTAGTCCTCTTCCCTTGCCCTTTCTTTCTTGGGCAGTCCTTAGCAATGTGTCCTATCTCACCACACTGAAATCAACCACCCATCTTCCTCTTTTTCTTTCTGCAGTCCTTAATCAGATGTCCAGGGATGCAACAAAAATTACGCTTCCTTTTGTCACGGGGTTTGTTGTTCTTCTCTCCCTTCATTGAATCTGTCTTATTATTCTGCGATCCCTCCACTTTCTTATCTTGAGGTACTTCCACCTTTGCCTCTTTCTTGCCATCCTTGTTTTCCTCCTTCAACAGTGCCATGTCCACCTGTCTCTCATAAGTCACACCCATAGGTATATGGGACATAGCTAGGCTGTGCAGTGGCTCATTCAATCAACCCTTAAACAAGAGAGCCTTCTTACGGGGAGTGTTCACTAACTCCAGTCCGAATCTAGCCAGCTGGTTGAATTGGTTGACGTATTCCTTGACCGACAAACTTCCCTATTTGAGAGCTAAGAACTTCTTCATCTTTAGGTTTCGTTCAGCTTGTGAGAGGAATTTCATTTCAAACCTCATTCTGAAATCCACCCAAGTTTCAACTGGTCTCTCAGCATTAGTAACTTCCAAACAAAAAGAGGTTTCGTCTTTAAGCAACCATACGACAAACTATACCTTCTGTCTGTCGTCCACTTCGAAGATAACAAACAAATCCTTGGTTTCTTTGAGCCAGTTTCTTGCTTCCATGAATGATTCAGTTCCATTAAAGTTCTTTCCACTATGGCTCGGAAGTCTCTACATATCTTTGAGAAAGCATTTGCACGTGGAGGAGGAGGAACGACTGCAGCTGCAGGAGGAGGAACGTCTGCTGGGCCTGCATCGTTAGCCCTAACCTCTAGGTACCTTCTGAACCAGCTAGGTACCGGTAGGCCCTCTGGAAAGTTAAGATCCCCAGACATGCTGAAACGAAAAAGAAAATATTCAAAACAAAGGATAGAAAGATAGTGCATATGGCTTTGGGGATTATGCCTTTTAAAATAAAAACAACACTTTTTCTTGAAAATGCTTCTTTAAACTTCCTTTTAAAAATTAGTTTCTAAATTTTTTATCTGATTTGGCAACCATCGGCTCTGATACCAAGTAAAACACCCCGCCTTCACTAAGGTCACTCACAAAGGGATTGCCTTAACTTCAGTGGAGCATTATAGGTAAAAGATACATATAATTTACAAGACAAACAGATAAACAGCGGAAAAAACTAAATTTATTTCATAAGTACGTGGTTCAGTCAAAACATTACAACAACTGTCTCAAATCAACTTCCAAATCATTACAACAACATCTCTGTCTTGATTAAAACATAAAGAAGCATAAAATAACAATAAGGCAGCATAAAACCCCAATTAGAGTGTATCCAAAGCCATAGCCCAAGGAAAGAGAATCCAAGCAATACATCTACTCTCTTCAAGCTTGAAATGGTCCAAGCTAAGCTGAAGCATTCCCTCCCTGCGGACCTGGGGGTGGGGGGGACGGAAGAAAAGAAGACGAAAGAAAAATGGGTCAGACATGAGTCTGGTAAGTCCGGTGATTATCTAGCATGTATACAGGAAAAAGGATCATGACATGAATAAACTGAACCTAGGACAACACCCTAGAAATAAGATAATAAAACTGAATATGCTATCACACTCATTACTATTTCTCTGCACCCACTTACAAGTGTTTCAACTAGCACCATGTGTTCAAGATAAATGATCCCCTTTATCGATCAGCTCCTACTCGTATACGTTTTCGACTTGTGTCATTCGGCCCCGCTTGATTGTAGATACCTGTGCTAGTCATACCATGGGGTGTATCAAATCCTATGGTGGCAACTCGACACAATTCAAGATGCACAGTGTATAACTACTGATGCCCAGTGCCTGCTTTTTCCACTTCGGAGTACGTGCACGCCCGCACTCCGTCGAAACCTACACTGACGCACCACCCGCCGTTGTTTTGACTGCTTACAATCAGCCCATTAATCGTGCCCCACCCTATCTATTTCAGTGTACCATGATACATCTATGTGGGTTACAGCTGAAATGAGTCCCCGTTACTAGGGTTTCCTAATCAACATGTTAAAATGGTTAAGTGTTCTCAAATTAACCTAACCCCACCCATCAGTTTAGTTAACGTGTTGTATTGGTTGAGTGTTGCCTTAGTTGACTTAACCCTACCATTCCTATCTTAACTTTAATTCATTCATTAAAGCACCAATCACTCACATTATATACGTATTGTTGTGGTCGATGGATGTGCCGGACGGTTCCGGGCAGTGTTACACCGCAACTCAATCTAACATTGGGTTATTTTAGGCTTAATGCACTAACCTCTCACATTAGATCTATATTATTACTATTGCTGGATGTGCCGAGCGGTTCTGGGCAGTCTTACACCGTAACTCAATCTAACGTCGAGTTAGGCATATTTGTCTTTTACTTAATTTACATATTTACCCTTCATATTTATATGTAAATTATCCACAATTATTGCCATTCAAGTCATGCCCCATTTACCCTCTAAATCATGTTCATAATTTTTAGGTATGTAAATTATACCATTTATGCCACTAATCATTTATATGATTATGAGCCAAACTATGCCAACAATATGAAATTTATGGTTTTTCCCAACGTTACCCCTGTTATACGTTCGCATAATTCACACAGAACGTTAGGCTCGCAACTTAGCCTAACTTATAATCAAAAGGGAAAAGAAAGGAGCATGTACCATTTCCAAAACATAAAATAATAAGGATCTAACTAAACATGTGTCATATAAATTTGGCATAAAACAATGAACTTGCATTTTGGATCCATTAACATGAATCTTAAGCATATGCATGTAACATAACATGAAAGAGTCACCAAATTTATATAATACACGATTGGTTTAATATACAACATGATAAGTCCAATAAACCACAATAGTCTCATAGGCAAATATGATCAAATCGTTACAAGAATAGACATGAAATCTAGGAATAGTTCTAGTTTCGCTTTATTACAAATCATGACTTTTAATTGTTCACATCTAAAGAATAACTGAACTTACAAACAAAAGAAAAATCTTGATTTCTGGGATCTTGTTTCTAAAATTGAAAATCTATCCCTTGATGTAGACTATCGATTCTCTAATTTAGATTTGATTTGTAGCTTTTTACTTGCTTTCTAGTTTGCTTCCTAGTTGGAGAAGAATGGTGGCTATGACAGCATGACGGCTCCTTGGAATGAAATTGTGTGGTTTAGGGTTGGGGTTGTTCATATCGAAGTTTAGATTTATGTGAGCCGTTATATCAGCCTAGGAGCAATCAGAACCATCCAGACTAGATAGAGCTATCCGGAAATCGCCACCTATTCCCTAGTGACTCAGCAACAAGTCATAAATCGTCACTGTTTGGATCTGGGAGAGGGGGTCGACCCCTACACCGAGGGGGGGGGGGGTGGGGTCGACACCCCAGTCGACACCCCTCTTGGGGGGTCGACACCTATGTCGACCCCCCGAGGGGAGTTGACCCCTATAGGCGACAATTTTCCCGCCCAGCTGAGTCACGTAATTTTGAAATTCGAACCGTTTTTGTTTAATTTAATTATTTAATTTTCTGTTTAAACATGAAATCTTCTGAACTTCATAACTTCTTCATACGGAGTCCAATTCATGCAATCTCAGACTCTATCTCAAGCAGAATTCCGAGACAAATGCAATGGCGCAACCCATTTCCCTTAATTATCATTTTTACAATTAAGTATTCTTTAATTCGTTATTTTAATAAACATAGAAAACACAGGGTGTTACACTTCTCATGTCCCTCCAAAATCTTGGATACATAACCTCAAAAGATCTTTAAGGATTCTATTCACCCTTTCTGTCCGTCCATCCGTCTGTGGACGATACGCGATGCTAAAACATAAATGCGTACCTACCACCTTTTCCTCTTGCATCGAAAATTGCTCCAAGCCCTATCCCGCAAGCATTGGTATATACTGTGAACGGTTTGCTCCCATCTAGCAAAACCAAAACTGGAGTTGTCGTCAAAGTCCTATTCAAACGTTGGAAAGCATTGTCATTTTTAACATCGCAAGAGAAAGTAAAGTTCTTCTTTGTCAACCGAGTAAGTGGAGCTGATATCTTTGCGAAGTCCTTAATGAACTTTCTATAATAACCCGCCAATCCTAGAAAACTTCTTACTTCCGTTGCTTTTCTAGGAACCTTCCAATCTTGGATTGCCACCACCTTTGCAGGATACACTGCTATCCCTTCCTTACAGACCACTTGTCCTAAGAACCTCACTTCTTTCCTCCAAAAATGACATTTTGAGAAATTAGCTTTGAGTTGATGTGCTCATAGGGTCTCTAAGACGTCCCTAAGATGTAGGGCATGCTCTTCCTCGTTTCTAGAGAAAATCAAAATACCATCCACAAAGACAACCAAAAACTTGTTTAGAAACTCCCTAAACACCCTATTCATCAAGTCTACGAAATATGCGGGTGCATTCTTCAAACCAAAAGGCATGCGAAGAAACCGTTGGGAGCCCTAAAAGCAGCCTTATTTGTGCTGTCCTCAGCCGCCCTTAGCTGATGAAATCCTATAGATAAATCCAACCGCGAGAAAACCGAAGCACCAACCAATTGATTGAACAAATCGTCTATCCTCGGCAATGGATGTATGTTCATCTTCGTGAGCTTATTCAACTCTCGATAGTCCATGCACAATCTAAGCGAACCATTAGCCTTCGTAGTAAAAAACAACTGGGGCACCCCATTTCGAAATACTTCTTCTTATGAACCCTTTCTTGAGCAACTCTCTTACTTGCTTACTGAGTTCCTTTCTCTCTCTCGGAGCCATATGGTGCACTGGTAATGCAACTGGCTTTGCATTATCTACTAAGTATATACGAAAGTCTATCTCGCGCCTCGAGGGTAAACCTCGAACCTTATCAAAGACGTCACCATACTTACGGACTACACGAACAGATTCCAAATCATCGATGGATGTGTCAAGTGATTCTAGGTAGCTAAGCATCACCGGACCTCTAGGATCACAAGAAATATCAAGGGTCCTCCCACAGCTAGTCAACAATCTAACTACCCTCCTTTCGCAGTCTAGGATGGCACCATACCTGGATAGCCAATCCATCCCTAGAATCAAGCTATAGCCCGTGAAACCAAGAACGAAGGCGTTGCATTCAACCCCAACGCCTAAAGATAGACACTCTCAAATACCGACAAAGCATAGATAAATGATCCGAACCACCAACAGGATTCGAGACAACAATGGGATCCATAACTAAACTGGTATTTAGGTGCAGTGTTTCAACTAATGAAGCAGATATGAACAAGTGCTAATCGCTAGAGTCAAACAAAGTTCGAATAGGATGATCAAAAAGGAAAATCAAACTTTCAACAAAAAAAACATTTCTATTTCTCTACTATCCTGGTGCCAAGAGAGCATGAACCTGTCCTCCAGAAGTAGCTCCTGTCCTCTACCCTTGCCCTTCTCCTTGCCTCCTCGAGCAGTCTAAAATCAAATGTCCTGCCTCACCGCAATGAAAACAACTAGGCTTTTTCTTCTTCCTACAGTCCTTAATTACATGGCCCACTATACCACAATAAAGACACCTTCTTTTGTCACGGGGTTAATTATTTTTTACACTTTCTCCTTTACCTTCTTCGTGGATTAAAGCTATTTCAACAAATTCCTCATCCTTGGGTTGTGCTCCTTAGCCTAAACTCCCTCATTGACCAAGCAACTAGCTGAACCTTCCTTCCATCGTTTATCTCAAAGATACCAAACGATTTGTCCACTACCTTGAGCCAATTCAAGCTTCGGCAAACATCTCAGTCCTATAAACTGGTTTTCCGCTCGTCGCACGAAAGTCCTTACATATCTTAGAAAAAGCATCAACACACGGGGAAAGGGACTCAAGAAGGAAAAGGGAAAGATTCGAAACAAAGAATTGAAAGAAAGATATATGGCTTTTGGGGATCATGTTTTTCATAATAAACATTTCTCTTAAAAGTACTCTCTTTAAAATATGTTTTTGAAAATACTTCTTTCTAAAAATGCTTTTGAAAAACGGTTTTTCAAAATCTTTTATCTATCCTGGTAACCTTCAGCTCTGATACCACGTGTAACACCCATGTCCAATAATGTCACTCACAAAGGGAATTCATTAATTTTCATGGAGTACTATAAGTGTATAGAACAGAATATAACGAGACATGTACATATATTGGTACTTTAAAATTTTAAAACAACTTCATTGCAGTGGAAAAATAGTTTGGTTACAACACCAAAACCAACAATAAAACCAAGTACCCATAATATCCATCTTGACAAATTATTTTCTGAGTACATAAAACAAAAAGCATAACCCCAACATAAACAGCCATAAAAAGAGATAAGCTGAACTTTTACTTTCAGCAATCCAGGCACATCCAAAAGAGAGAGAAAGAGATCCAAATCAAGCTCCACTAGGCCCATCCTGAGAACCTGGGGGGAAACGGAAAGAAAAGAGGCGAAACAAACGAGGTCAGACTTAAAGTATGGCGAGTCCAGTAACTTTAACAATATAATTATTAAAGCAATAGGATAAGAACATAAACTGGAAAGTAAGAAATGACTATAACATAAGCATGTATGACAAGGCAAGCAAGATGAATAAGATAAATGTTGATTACGCTTCTAATAAATATGGGATAATTATTACAGTGTACCAACCCTATTGACTCTGAAAGTTGATCCCTCTTACTAATTATAATGATAATAATAATAATAATGGTAGTTTCGTGTACCCCTAGTTGCTGTCATAGGTGTCGCCTGCCCCTATCTCCACTAGTTGTACCCACTACCCTCCCCATTCAATCGGCTCCCTTAATCGTGTGTATTTATTACTTGCGTCATTCGGCCACGCTTGTTTGTAGATACTTGCGCTGGTCCCACCATGGGGTGTATCAATCCTATGATGGCAACCCGACACAATTGAAGATGCACAATGTATAACTACTACTGCCCAGTGCCTGATTTTTCCACTTTGGAGCACGTGCATGCCCGTACTTCGTCGAAACCTACACTGACGCACCACCAGCTGCTATTTTGACCGCTTATAATCAGCCCAATAATCTTGCCCCACCCTTCCTAGTTCAGGGTACCATGATACATCTATGTGGGTTACTGCTGAAATGGATACCCTTTACTAGGGTTTCCTAATCAACATGTTATAATGGTTAAGTGTTCTCAATTTCACCTAATCCCACCCATTTGTTTAATTAACATGTTGTATTGGTTAAGTGTCGCCTATTCACATGTTGCTTAACCTTACCATTTTTAGCATGTTTGTTTATTGCATTAATTAATTTATTAATGCACCAACCTCTCACATTAGAACTGCTGTTTGCGGTTGCTGGATGTGCCGGGCAGTTCTGGGCAGACTTCTACCGCAAACTCATTCTAACCTCGGGTTTTGGGCTTGATACACTAACCTCTCACATTAGAATTGTTGTTGTGGTTGCTGGATGTGCCGGGCAATTCCAGGCAGTCTTATACCGCAACTCAATTGTAACACCCCACCTCCGTTAAGGTCACTCACAAAGGGAATACATTAACTTCAGTGGAGCGCCATAAGTGTATAGAACAGATAAATTACAAAATAGACAAAATTTTAAACAGCTGAAAATATATAAAACTTTACTTCATTGATAGAACAACAGCTTGGTAAAACAGCTTGTACAAAGATTTGTTTTCCAACCCCAAAACACCCTTACCCATTACAACAAAGCATCTATCTTGTTTAACAAAATAAAGAAGCATAAAATAACAATGATATTCCCCAATAAAGCATGAGCCAGCCATAGCAATGAAAAAGAGAGTCCAAAGCAGTACATCGACTATCTTAGAGCTTGGAAAGAAAACTGAGCTAAGTGGTAAAGTTCCCTCCCTGTGAACCTGGAGGGGGGACGGAAGAAAAGAAGGTGAAAGAAAATGGGTCAAACATAAGTCTGGTAATTCCAGTGATTATTTAGCATGTAAACAGGTAAAAGGATCATGACATGAATAAACTGAATACCAGACATAACCATGATGATAAGTATAGCAAGACAATAAATGATGATCTTTAGATATGACAAGGTAAGATACACTGAATGCGCTTTGGTTCTTTCTCTGATTTCTTTTCTCTACACCACCCAACTAGAATCCTAACTAGTGTCTTTTATGGAACGATCTGTATCCCCTACTAGTGTCCCAACTAGTATCCTGTGAAAAGGATCTGTATCCCCTACTAGTGTCCCAACTAGTACCCTACGTTAATAATAAGGTAATCCCAACCCCGCAATAATAGTAGCCTATAGGTGTACATCTAATATGAGGACCTTACCTCAATCAGCCCAATTGCCATAAAGATGTTAGATGTACCCTTACTACCTTATCGATTCGGCTCCCTACTTGTATTATTTTTTCGTGTGTCTGAGTCAGTCGGCCCTCTCTTGCATGTAGATACCCGGTGCTGGTCCCACCATAAGGTGTATCAATCCCTATGATAGTGACCCGACACGATTCAAGATGCACAATGTATACTACTGATGCCCAGTGCCTGCTTTTCCACTCCGGAGCACGTGCACGCCCATACTCCGTAGGAACTACACTGCTGCACCCTTTGCCACTATTTTGACCGCCTATACCCCGTTACTAGGGTTTCCTAAGGTCTATTCGTATACCACCAAATTGGCTAAGTGTTATCGATCCATTCAAGTTAACTTAACCCATCCACACGTCATGTCATGTTGGTTAAGTGTTTTCTTATTAATTTAACCCTTCTCATTCAACATGTTTTTTTTGGTTAAGTGTTTTCTATTAACTTAACCCTGTTCATTCATCATATTATATTGGTTAAGTGTTTCCCCTTAGCTTAGCCCCATTCGTTCATCATGTTATATTGGTTAAGTGTTTCCCATTAACTTAACCCCACTCGCTCATTGGTTAAGTGTTAACTTAACCCTACTACTTGTCATGTAGCATTGAAGTGTTGTCCTCTTGTGTTACTTAACCCTACCACTTGTCATGTTACATTGGTTAAGTGTTGTCCTCTTGTGTTACTTAACCCTACCACTTGTCATGTTACATTGGTTAAGTGTTGTCCTCTTGTGTTACTTAACCCTACCACTGTCATGTTACATTGGTTAAGTGTTGTCCTCTTGTGTTACTTAACCCTACTATTCTTAGCATGTCTGTTTCTTAGCTTTAATTCATTCATTATAGCACCAACCTCTCACATTAGATCTATATTGTTGCGGTCGCTGGATGTGCCGGCCAGTTCCGGGCCGTCTTACATCGCCACTCAATCTAACCTTGGATTTTTGGGCTTAATGCGCTAACCTCTCACATTAGATCTATATTGTTACGGTTGCTAGATGTGTCGGGCGTTTCCGGACAGTTTTACATTGTAACTTAATCTAACCTCGGGTTAGGCATGTTCATCTTTTAATTTATTTACATATTTACAATTTATGTTCATACGTAAATTATCCACAAGTGTTGTCAATTCAAGTCATGCCCCATTTACCCTCTAAATTATGTCCATAATTGTAGGTATACAAATTCTACCATTTCATGCTACTAATCATTTACATGATTATGAGCCAATCTATGCCAATAGCACGTAGTTTAATATTTTTCCCCAACGTCACCCCCGTTATTGGTTCGCATAATTCACATAGAACGCTAAGCTCGCAAATTATCCTAACTTATGAACAAAAGGGAAAAGAAAGGGACATGTAACATTCCAATAGGCATAAACAATTTAGATCAACATGCGTAGTATAAATTTGGGATAGAACGACATAAACTTAATTAACCACATAAATGTGATCTTACATTTAAATTAGATCCAATTAACATGCGAACTAGCATAGATCTAATTGTATAAGCATGAACTTATATAGATCGTAAACATGGGTACTATCTTGGATCTAAACATGTAAGCATGTATGAACATAACTTATCATGTAATTTACATACATAAAAGAACCACAAATTTAATACAACATGATAGGTTCAATGGTATCGGAACCAATAGTCTCATAGGCATGATAGGTTTTACTATGTTAGTCACAACAGTCCAAGAGGCATGATAGGTTTTACTATGTCAGTCACAACAGTTTAATAGGCATGATAGGCTTTACTATGTCAGTCACAATAGTCTAATAGGCATAAGCAATTCAGAATTTTGACAAAAGGATAGGCGCTAATAGAATTGGGCATAGTTCCAGATCCAGTTATTACAGTCATGATTTCTTATTAGGTGTTCACATCTAAACAATAACTGTACTTACAGAAAAAGGATGGATCTTGATTTCTGGGATCTGATTTATGAATTTGAAAAGCTTTCCTTTGATGTAGATGTTTGATTCTCTAGTTCTTATAATTGATTCCCAGTTTTAATTTAATTCTCTAATTTGGGGTAGATGAATGGAGGCTATGCAAGTTTGTAGACGAACAACATGACTGCTTCACAGAATGAGTTCTAGGGTTGAAGTGTGGGGTGATTATATAGAAGTCTAGGTTTAATTATAGCCTTTAGATTAGTCTAGGAGAAATCAGAGACATCAAACCAAAGAGGTGTGTCATCCAGCCAATCGTAGCATGACAAATATGCCCTAATACCTCAAAAATTAGTCATTGGCCAATCTGAGATGGCCACATCAGCTCAGGACTGTCAAAATCCGTCATAGGAAGTAAATCTGAAAAGGGGTCGACTCCCTACAGGGGGTGTCGACACCTATGTCGACTCCCCTGTTGGGGGGTCGACACCTATGTCGACTCCCCTTGGGGGGTTGACACCCTGAGCGGGAAATTTCCCCTCAGCCCGTTCTGTTGATATTTAGAATTTTGAACTGGTTTTTGATTTTATTTATTACTATGATTAAACTTGAAATCTTCTGAACTCCATAATTCTTCGTACGGGGTCCGACTCACGCAAACTCGGACTCTATCTCAAGCAGAATTCCGAGACGAACGCAATGGCGTAACCCATTTCCCTTAATTGTTCTTATAAAAATTAAGTGTTCTTAGATTTGTTATTTTTAAATATTCACGGAAAATATGGGGTGTTACATTCTCCCCTCCTTAAAGGATTTCGTCCCGAAATCTCCAAGTCAAGAAGAATGTTTATCCTACCTTCTAACATCTATCTACTCAACCATTCAATCATAGGCATTCATTGTCCTTAAAAGGTATCTAATGCTTTTCATGAACATATGCATAGTGTGTGTTTGTGTCCTTATCTAATGCAAAATCTGGCAGTCTACTTATTCAGTTGACCTCCTTAATGTGGATTATGTCAGTGCCATGAGTCCATCATGTATACAATTATTCCTAATCGTACTTTATAATTTCTACACGAGTGCACAATCATTCATACAAATGCAACATCCTTATGATAACACATCAAGTTTCAGTCCATATATATATAAAAATTCACTCATGCATATGCAATATGGAAATGACGGAGCCGATCTAGTGCCTAATGTGTGTGTATATGCATCCACGAGCAACAACTAGCAGACACTTTCATCCACTTGCATCCACAAAACAAAACATGTCTCAATCACATATTTACATCCAATGGCTTCTACCTAAGGATCGACGATAGGACTGAGAGGATATACTTCAAAGATAAAGACTAACATGCAAATAAATTCTACAGAAAAAGAGAGATCAAGGATATACCCTCAAAAAGGGTATGATGTAACTGGTCTTCAGTCTTCCAAGTCGAATCTTCTTAAGATTCACTCCATAGTGCTCTGGCTATCTTAACTTCATGATTGCGTAGCTTCTTAATTTTTGTTTCCGGAATATGAGTTGGAACTCATTTCACTATCACCTTTCTTTCCACTTCTTCTTCTTCTAGTATACTCGGTACTACAACTCCTGCTATGTCATGCTAACATTTCCTCAAAAGGTCTTCCAAAATCCTATTCACCCTTTCTGTCAGAGGATGATAAGAGGTGCTCAAACATAACTACGTACTCATGGCTTCTTCCAAAATTCACTAGAGGGTACTCCATGTAGAAGAACTTTCTCTTGAAAATAAATAGATGCTAACTATGTTACTAAGTGTATATACTAAGATGATTAGAGGTCTCACCTCTACTTAGCTTACCCATTATGTCACAAATCTGAGGGTCTTCATGTGACGCCGCTCCTATCCGATCCAAAAGTGTAGGCCGCTCATCTAGCGGTGTCAACTAACCTAACCGAAGGTTTTAAAATAAAAGGTGGATATGTATTTTGAACTTTTCCTTTTCACATAAAGAGGACTTGAAGTCAACCTTTTTTCTTCTTAAGGCATCCGCTACGACCTTACCCTTCTTTTTCACACCAAAATGGTGCCTAGTCCCGTGCCGCATGCATCCGTGTATACCGTAAACCTTTTACTACCATAAGGTAAAAGTCAAAACTGGGGCCGTTGTAAGAGCCCTCTTAGATCGTTGGAAAGCAACATTACAACCAATATCCCGAGCAAAGGTTAGATTCTTCTTCGTCAATCTTGTAAGTGGGGCTAATACCTTCGCAAAGTCCTTAATGAACTTCCCATATTAGTCCACTAGTTATAGAACACTTCTTACTTTCGTTGCTTTCTTAGGAATCTTCCAATCTTGGATTGCCACCACCTTTTCAGGATCCACTGCTATCCCTTCCTTAGAGACCACGTGTCTTAAGAACCTCACCTCTTTCCTCAAAAATGACATTTGGAGGACTTAGCTTTGAGTTGATGTGCTTGTTGGGTCTCTAAGACTTCCCTAAGATGTAGAGCGTGCTCTTCCTCGCTTCTAGAGAAAACCAAAATATCATCTATGCACAAGCAAAGTGAACCATCCGCCTTTGTAGCGAAAACAACTGGAGCACCCTATTCAGAAATACTTCGCCTTATGAACCCCTTTCTCAAGTAACTCTTTTACTTGTTTACTGAGCCCTTCCTTTCCCTTGGAGTTATGTGTCATATAGGTAATGCAACTGACTTTGCATTGTCAACTAGATATATGCGGAAGTCTATCTCACGTTTTAGGGGGCAAACCCCTAACCTAATCAAAAACATCTGCGTACTCATTGACTACTCTAACGGATCACAAATTTTTCAACAGACACATCAAGAGATTATAGGTAGCTAAGCATAACAGAATTCATGGGATTACAAGAGATTTCAAGAGTATTACTGAGGCGAGTCATAAGTCTGACCACTCTTTTTTCGCAATTACTAACTAACCAATCCATGCCTAGAATCAACCCATAGCCCACGGAACTAAAAACATAAGCATTACACCTAAACTCAATACTTAATACAGCTATTCTCAAGTCCTCACGAACCAAAGATAAATGAGCCAAACCACCAATTGGATTTGAGACAACAATGGGACCCTCTACTATACAAGCTCTAGGGTGCAGAGACTCAACTATGGAAGCAGATATAAACGAATGGGAAGCGCTAAAATGAAAAAGAGTACTAACAGGATGATCAAAAAGAAAAACTAGACTTTTCCAATAGAAACTCTACTACCACTCTCTCAGGTACGCTGGCGGTGAGAGCATGCACTTGCCCTCCTAAAAATCCTGTCCTTTGTTCTTGCCCTTGTCCTTAATTATATGACCCGTTATACCATAATAACGACACTTCCTTTTGTCTTAGATTTTTTTTCTTTCCTCCTTTGTGAACCAAGTCAATATCCATGAGTTTCTCATCCTTAGGTTGTGCTCTTTAGCCAAACTCCCTCATTCTCATCTTTTCCATCTTTGTGTAACTTGTTGGCAAGTCTCTTGAAAGAGGCCTCCATCATATGGAAAAACCCTACAAAGCTTGAAAGAAAATTAATCGCGGGTGAAACTACTGCGGCTATATATGGAAGTTGGGCACTTCTTCGCCCTTTGACAGGTGTCGCAGTCTCAACAAGCCTACGGAACCATGTCGCGATGAGGTTACCTCCCAGAAAGCCGGGAGCCCTAAAGACTCAATAAAGAAGAAAAACAAGGATTCAAATAGAGGATCAAAAGATAGTGCATATGGCTTTGGGGAATATGCCTTTAAAACAAAACTTTTCTCTAGAAAATGCTTCTTTTAAAACTGTCTTGGAAATAAATTTTAATATCTTTTATCTGATCCGGTTACCTTCGGATCTAATACCACATGTAACACCCCACCTCCGTTTAGGACACTCACAAAGGGAATGCATTAACTTCAGTGGAGCGTCATAAGTGTATAGAACAGATAAATTACAAAACATACAAAATTTTAAACAGCAAAAAATATATAAAAGTTTACTTCATTAATAGAACAACAACTTGGTAAAATAGCTTGCACAAAAATTTGTTTTCCAACACCAAAACACCCTTACCCATTACAATAAAGCATTTGTCTTGTTTAACAAAATAAAGAAGCATAAAATAACAATGATATTCCCCAATAAAGCATGAGCCAGCCATAGCAGTGGAAAGAGAGTCCAAAGCAATACATCGACAATCTTCGAGCTTGGAAAGAAAACTGAGCTAAGTGGTACTATTCCCTCCCTGTGAACCTTGGGGGGGGGGGAAGAAAAGAAGGCAAAAGAAAACGGGTCAGACATAAGTCTGGTAAGTCCAGTGATTATTTAGCATGTAAACAGGTAAAAGGATAATGACATAAATAAACTGAATACCAGACATAACCATGATGATAAGTATAGCAAGACAACAAATGATGATCAATAGATATGACAAGGAAAGATACACTGAATGCGCTTTGGTGATCCCAACCCCGCAATTGTGGTAGCCTTCAGGTGTACATCTAGTATGAGGATCTTACCTCAATCAGCCCAATTGCCATGAAGATGTTAGATGTACCCTTACTAACCTATCGATTCATCTCCCTACTTGTATTAATTTTTCTTGTGTCTGTGTCAATCGGCCCACTCTTGCATGTAGATACCCTGTGCTGGTTGTTAGACCCTAAAGTGGTTCTAACACCCAAATTGATTAGAAACAAGATTATATGAGATAAAAAATAAAAATGAACACACAGGATTTATAGTGGTTCGGCGAAGAAATGCCTACGTCCACTTATTTTTCACTATATTCAATAATTCAGTTGCAAATACAATGTAAGATTCGCTCACAACTCACTTTTTTTTTTACTCAAATGATTAAAACAAGAAATGAAAGATGATTTGGATTCTCTGGGAGTAATGGAGTTCGGATGATGGAGGTAGTTGGATTCTCAAAAGTGCTGAAAAAAGATCCTTCTCTTTGTCTCTAGATGGGGTATTTATAGGTGTGAATTTGCCTGAGATTCAATCCGGGTCGGAACACGTGTCATCCATCGCACTCTCTTCGGGTTCGGATGAACTATCAAGCTGACAACACATCAAAGAGATGGACGTTAGGGGTAGGAATTAGTCATATCCGGTCCGGTTCTCCAGGCGATTTTACAGGAGATTAACTTGGATCATGGGTGCGGGTCGGAGGCGTGCAGGTAGGGGGTTCGGATCGGGATACCCGATCCGAACCGGATTGGCTAGGGCGTCTCTCCTTCTTTAACCTACTCTGCTCTGCTCCAGCGTTGTAGTGAGCAGATGGCTTTCCATGCGAGATTTAGTTGTCCTCCGATCCGATTGGACATGCTTTACCAATCTATCCAGTAAGAGACCACCGATCCGAACAGAGAACTCTATCCGATCCGATCCAATATGCTACTCTATCCCGATCCGAACAGAGGATCCTATCCGATCCGAACAACTACAGCTATCAACCTGAATTGTAGTGCTTTCCTCCAATCCGAACCGAAGTCTTATAACTTAAAATACTCTTCAATGGTTGGTTTCTTGACTTTGTGTTGCCTAATTCACAAAGTAGGCTAACATTTTGCCCCCTCAAAGGATGCTTCTGTTGTACGAAGCGTGCTTTGATGTCGTTTAGTTGCTAGTCCTTGAATCAGAATAGTCAGGAGTAATGCGCAAATTTCTATTCGGTTCGGTGTCCGACCCGAGCGTTTTTTCTTCATTTCTAAGCAAATTTGGGAATTTTTCTCGACATATAATGCTTCTTGCAGGTACGCTCTTCCTTTATTCTTCTTCTCTTGAACTCAATTCTAGTCAGATGCTAAATTAACGTGTGAAACTTGTCCGGTTCGGGCTCCGATCCGAAGCGCTTTGGTTCTTGGACGGTGGGCCTTCAGGCAGAGTCGCGCTACTGGGCCTTCACTCCGGTCCAAGCGGGTGAGAGAGAAAGAATAGGAATACGAGGAGTCAACCTCACCCCTTATATAAATCCGCCACTATCTTCCTTCTTCCCTTCTTCTTTTCTGCCACCGCCTCCAAGCTTAGTACTGAAAACTTCAAAAACTCCAATATCCTAAAATTATTCCCTGTAAATTTCTCGAACCGAACATATAGGTAGCTCTTTAATCTCGAATAACTTCATAGTAACTGTTCTTGATTTCAATTCGTGTTGGATTGGGATGGTTTGGCCATAGGCTTTGCTTGAATCCCACGTCGTTGCTGGTGGATGCGCCATCGCTTCGAGGCGTTGCGAGGCTGGAGAGGGCAAATATTTATCCTTAACGGTAGCTTTGGTGATAGAACGGATTCATTTGTGAGTAGGGGGGAGAGAGGAAGAAGATGAAGAACGTGATGACAAACTGGAGTTGGTTCGGGTAGAAGACGGAGGAGCAAAAAGGAAGGAGAAGGAAAGGGGATCGGTTCGGGTTGCATACTTTAGAAAAACTGGAAGGAAGGAAAATGTCGGTTCGGGTCGGAGGAGAGAATGGGATAAGGGGTTGAAGTGATTGGACTGGTTAAGTGATCCTGGTTCGGTTCGGATCGGGTCACCCGATCCGATCAGCTTAGTCCTATATCCGAACCCATTGTCTCCCTTGCCTTGAACTGATCTCGCTTTAATGAAGCATCCGAACCGACCCTGTATCTGCATTTGCATTGAGCCAATTACCATATGCATATCCGAACCGAACCGAACATATCAAACTTGGCACTTAAGGACTACCCAACTAATTCAACTAACATTTACTCTAGACGATAACCTCGCAGACAGTTAGGATAGTGCCCTGTGAACATAAACGAGAATTAAGAACAACTCTGACTATCATTTTCTCTTCAAAGCTTCGTCTTACATTGCTGTACTTTTATTTTGCATTTCCCACGTTTGCTGCACACACTTTAGTTCACACATACACAAAGGGGGGCACGGGATAATTTACTCTAATCCGCGCTATTGCTTTTTCAATAGTTCCATGACAATGAGGCCCAGACGCTCTTCCCGCCTAGCTGAGAGGAAAGAAGCTCCGGAAACTTCTAGCAAAATCACTCTTAAAGATATATCTTCTTCATCCGATCCGGAATGGGACAGTGAGGGCTCAGATTATGGGGTTGGTCATCGGGAAAACGACGAGGTGTCTTCAGAAAATGAAGTTTCTCTGGGTTTCGAAGAGGAAGGAGGGATTGGTGATAATCGAGCACCTGATGAATTTGACTCAACCATTATATTGGAGTCACCTCCAGATTCCGTAGAATCGACAATCGATGACGACCGACTTGTTCGAATTTGCTTGAAGTATGGAATAATGAAAAGGGACACCCTAGTGCCCTCACGCTTTGACCGTCCCCACAACCCTCCAGAAGGATATATGACAGTCACTCGATTGATGTGCATGGTCGGCGCCATTCCTCCGTTCTCGCCTTTCATCGTTGATTTCTTAAGACAAATGCGGATCGCCCCCATGCAGCTGCATCCTAATTCATATGCCTATTTACGCACTTTGTACATAGCATATCGTGAAATCCTGGGCATAGAGCTCACATTCGATGACGTTCATTTCTTCTATAATTTCAAACATCGGACTAGAGAAACTCCATCTTTCTGCTACTTTGAATCAGTCCCAAAAAGGAAGATAATCTCTACACCATTTAGCAGTAAAGCTGGAGATTCCAGACTAGAATGGTTCTATATAAAGCAACAATCTGGGTGCGCCAGGAGATGGACAAAATCAAGTAAAGCGTTGATTTTCTAAATCCGGACTCTATTCACTTGAATCATCACCCTGACCTGTTTTCCTTTTTATTTGCAGTTGACAACCCCAAACAGATATCAGATCAGGTGTTCTTTGATCGGATGCACCGACTTCTCAATGGTGATCAAAAATTCTTGACGATCGACGAGGTCCTTAAAGATGAATACCTTCACTTTCATGGGCTGCTATCTGTCTTTCGCAGCATTGGACATGGGACGGTTCCATACGCGTACATTCCTCCAGTGGAGGTGGTCCCAGAGCTAGGAGAAGGTTCAGGAATCCCTACAGCTTCTCTTCACACTTCACCTTCTCCCTCTTCCACACAAGATGATGAACTGGCTAATCTGGCCAAAAAGCATCGTGAAGGGTATATTGCCCCTGAGGAAACTACTTCTTTAGACAAGTCAAAATCTTCCCAAGAGTCGCCACTTCACGCTTCCGAAGGGGATGTCCCTGGCACTGACGAACACATATTTCAGGGTTTGGGGGATCTCCCCTTACCTGAGACTATCTATACTTCAGAGGATTTCAGGAAGGATCCTTTAGTCTTCACTTCTTCCGAAGAAACTACTCCCGCTAAGGCCAAAGAGCCTGCCCGCACTAGTCTAGCTTCAGACTCGGGTTGGTTGGGGGGACACACACCACTTAGGATGCACTTTACACCACAGCATTAGCATTCATTGCACTTCTTTCTCCATGAATCCATTGATTCTAAACTTCGTTTATTTTATCGTGCAGGTACAATGTCTCGATCTTATTATGATATAAGAAAACTTCGTCGCAGCATGTCCAATCCTCCTCAAGATGTTGAGTATGATCGCCGGGATGACCGTGGTAGGGAGGAAAGAAGACCTTATGATCCCTATCGATCTCGGCCCTCACGCTCCCGCTCACCAGTTCGACCAGAACAAGAAAAGTACAAGAGCTATCAAGGTCGTAGGGAGGAGGATAGACCACCATCTAAGGATTCCACTTCCTCCCATGAAAAGCGGAGTAGAGAGAAAACTCCTCCAAAGGAAACTGGGTCTCGAAGCAAGCAAAAGGTCCCTGCTACTAAACGACCTAGGACAGACAAGGGTTCTATTGAGTCTTCCTCAGGAAGAGATACTGAATTGACAATCCTTGCTCCTCCTCCACCAGATGCGGGAACTGCAGTAAGACGGGCATATCTGGAAGAGCAATTTCCTGAACACTACTTCGAAACTCTGACTTTTTTACCTGCCCTGGAACCCATCTCGTCTAATTGGGCAGAGGAAGCCAAAGCAAAGATTGATTTGGTGGAGAAACAATATACCGAGATGTTCAAGTACTCCCGCAATCTCTCTAGAATCATCCGCACTCTGATGACAAACACTGATTCAATGCAAAAGACTGCGGAGGAGGATGCCAAGGCTTTAAAAGCCTTAGGAAAAGACTTAGAAGACACTCAAGCTCAACTGGCTGTCGCTCAAAAGAACGCTTCTAATTTCAAACAACAGTTTGAGGACATGCAAAAGCGTTATCATGACTTGCTTGAGTCTCATACTCAGGAGCGCTCTGAACTAAAAAAACAAGCTGACGAGGCCAAATCAGAAGCCGCTAAAACACACCTTGCTTATGCTGAGCTTGAACGGAAAAATGCCGAGTTAGCGAAAAGGAGTGCTGAATTAGAAAAGGAGAATGCTGACTTGGCTTCGAAGCTGTTGGAGGCTGAAAACAGGGCTGCTCTGGCCGAGGGCAATGTAGAATGCGCCATTAAATCTGCGGAGGAAGCCCGCAAGCAATTATCTGAGGCGGAGGTTGAGATTCAAAGTTTCGGCGAATTAATGATTGAATTCTTCGCGCATATTATTCATCGTCGAAACATTTCTTGGATCGAGGACTAACCATCCACTCTGGTTCAAGTATGGAATCAAATCGTCGAGTGGGAAAAAGAAGAACTTAAGGTCGATTCTCTTGATGAGGATAAACTGTTGGAGAAATACTTGAGAGACGATGAACCGGAGCGCCTAGCTGAAGGGCGCCGCCTTATTGCTGAGGCCATGGAAGAAGAGAGACGGAAATCTAAACAGAAAACCATTCCCGAAGCTGGCTCTTCTTCTTCTGCTCCTACAACTCCCGAAGTGGAAGGGTATGATCCCGAAAACCCGGGAATTTCCCGGACAACTTTGCTATCTCCCATTCCTGAAATAACTCCAGAGGTAGTAGTCACCCCCGCTGAAAAGTCTTCAGAAGGTATTCCTATCTTTTCTCCTCAATTTGCCAAGGCTACTACTACCTTTGGCTTCGTGATTGAACGTTCGATGCGAAACCCTTTGCTTTCGCCTGAGTTGATAACCGATGTTTCTTATTCTGTAGGCGCTGAACCATTCGCAAAGACAGATGTTGCCCAAGGAGTTACCGCTGGGACAAAGCCCGCTGAGGGTGCCAAAAAAGGGGAAGACAAGGCTGCTCCTGTGGGCTCGGGAGACGGAAATGAACCAACTAAGGTCACCACTCCCCATGATGAAGAAATGATCGCAGCTTTAAAAGACGACGGAGGAGACGGGGGGCATGATGAGGAACCGGAGGTTGCAATAACTGGGGAGTCGAAAAGCGCCGATGACGTTACCTTGGCTGCCATGAAGGCTGATCAAGATAAGCGCTTGCAATTAAAGGCCGAAGAACTAGACCCTGAGGTCCTCAAGCCCCTCGCAGTTGTGGATGCAGGATCAAGGTTAGTTGTTAAGCTCTCAACTAGATCTATTACCGAAGAACTTGCTAAAAAATCTTCTCTTGATTCCAGTGTCCCGCCCTCCGGGAAGAAGTCTACTGGCTCCAGCACCGCATCTTCAGGGAAAAAGAAAACAAAACGAATCTTGACTGAAGCCGAGAAGGAAGCAAAGGATGCGGAGAAAGCCGCCAAGAAATCTAAGGCTCATTCCAAACCTAAGTAGCGGATTCCCCTGTATTCCTTTTAGCATCTTTGTAACCCAATAATTGCTGCTACAAAAGCGGCTCCTGCACTTTCTTCTTTAGTTATTTCCCTGTACAAATTTATTCATTTGTAAATAAAAATAATTCACTTTTTGCAACATTTACTTGTTAGCAGTTCTGCACTTATGTAAAAATGCATGTCTATAGTTATGAAACAAAGTTGTGAAAAGGGGGGAAATATGCGTATGCATATGTGTCCCCAGTCAATTTCCATAAGTTATTCAATGCTTATCCATGCAATCTGAATGCTCCCAATTCTCTAGCGGGATAGCGTTTCCTGTGTCGTCAATACCTGTTGTTTTTCCTGGCATTTCTTTTATACTCTCTCTCTTTCTCTTGAGAGTTAGAGTTCGAGCTTAGTCATCTATTCATTTCCCGGTCTCTCAACGGGAAAAGATTTCTTTCTCGGCGCTCGGTCGGAGACGCCTTTATACTCTCTTTCTCTCTGGAAAGTTAGAGTTCGGAGGAGAATCTCTTTTTCAGCGCTCAATCGGAGACGCTTTTATACTCTCTCTCTTTCTATGGAGAGTTAGAGTTAAGAATAGAATTTCTTTTTCAGCGCTCATTCTGAGACGCTTTTATACTCTCTCTCTTTCTCTGGAGAGTTAGAGTTAAGAATGTCGTTTTCTCATTCTTTTACATCTTATTGCACAAATAATCATTGTGCTTCTTTTTATGTCCAAACTGTTTTTAACCTTCTTTAGGCTCTGAGTTATCCTGTACTTTATAATCACAACAGAACAACTAATGAATGTAAATGCATAAAAGTAAATAATCACACAATATTTTTATAGTGGTTCGGCTAAGTCATAGCCTACATCCACTTTATAGCCCTTTATTCATATCGTCGTGTTTTCCCAAGGCAAGTCGTGCCTTATTACAGAGTTTACAGGAAGAATAACAAAAAGTATAGCATTTCTAATCCAAATATCGCATTAAGTGTTGGGTATTCCATGCTCGAGGAATTTCTTCGCCATCTACGGTCGTTAACTTGAAGGTTCCTTTTTCAAGTTTCCGTTGGATGACAAAGGGTCCTTCCCATTTTGGGCCGAGGTGAGGAAGGGATGGAAAAACTCTCTTTAGCACCAAATCTCCTGGTTCAAAAGTTCTGAGGCGAACTTTTTTGTCATAATAGCGTGCCATCTGACGCCGATGTCTTGCTGCACGCAAGTCTGCTTCGTCCCTTTTCTCTTCGACTTCATCAAGAGACTCAAGTAAAAGTGCCCGATTCGTCATCGGGTCATAATACGTCACCCTGTGGGAAGGAACTTCCAGTTCAACTGGAATCACTGCTTCTGAGCCAAAGGAGAGAGAGAAAGGGGTATGACCGGTAGCCGTTTTAAATGTTGTTCGATATGCCCACAAAGCTAGGGGCAATTCATCAACCCATCTTGCCTTTGCACGCTCCAACCGTTTCTTGAGGATGGATTTTATAACTTTGTTTACTGCCTCTACTTGCCCATTCGATTGTGGATAGGCGACTGCAGTATATCGCTTGTCTATCTTATATTTCTGGCAAAAATTTCTGAATTCAGAGCTATCAAACTGGGTTCCGTTGTCAGTTATAATCGTCCTTGGAATCCCGAACCGGCATATAATATTTCTGACCACAAAACTTATCACTTTTCTTGTTGTGATCTTGGTCAAGGGCTCAGCTTCCACCCATTTCGTAAAATAGTCCACGACCACTATTGCATATTTGGCTCCTCCTTTAGCAATCGGTAATACTCCAATGATATCAATTCCCCATGTGGCAAATTGCCAAGGACTCACCATTGACTTAAGTTGGGTCGATGGTGCTCTGGGGATTTTGGCGAATTTCTGGCACCTATCGCAGCGTCGTGAAAAATCAGCTGCATCTTTGTTGATCGTAGGCCAGAAGTACCCGTACCGCAATATTTTCTTTGCTAAAGTTTGACCTCCTGTATGATCTCCACACTCACCTTCGTGCACTTCTCTTAGTACACGCTTGATGTCGTCGTGTGCGATACATCGTAACAGGGGCATAGAAAATCCTTGTCTATAGAGAGTATCATCTTGTATAACATATCTGGTAGCTTTGCGAACTATAGCTCTTTTCTCACTTTTCTTCGATGGGAGTGTCCCATTCTTAAGAAAATTCTTAATTGGAGTCATCCATGACTCCTTCTCTGGTTCCGCTTCAAGAGCGAATTCAATTTCCATTGACTCAAAGCTTGGCGATTCCAACGTTTCAATTGGAATTACCTCAGTCCCTTCAGGATTGTCAGAACTAGCCAGTTTTGCCAGTCTATCCGCTTTTTGGTTTTCAATTCTGGGAATATGTGTTATGTTGTACCGCTCTAAGCTATTCAATAGCTCTTTCACTTTCTTGAGGTAGGAGACAAGTCGAGGTCCTCGAGCCGCGAATTCCTCTCGCACTTGACAAACAACAATCTTAGAGTCACAAAATATGTCCATCATTTTTACTCCGAGGCCTTTAGCAAGTTTCAGCCCGGCAATCAGGGCTTCATACTCAGAGTCATTGTTAGTTGCCGGAAATTCTAATCGCAGGGCGTAATATAACGATCGTCCCTCGGGAGTGACTAAGACAATTCCAGCTCCGGACCTTCGGTCATTTTTAGCTCCATCTGTATATAGCTTCCACGGATTCATCTCTAGCTTATCCTCGGACTTGACCACTCGGTCATTGATTATTTCCTCTTCTGGAATGGTGAACTCCGCAATAAAGTCTGCTAGAGCTTGCCCCCTGATTGACTTTCGTGGTTGAAAATTCAAATCAAACTGGCTCAGTTCTATGTTCCACTTGATCAACCTTCCCGATGCTTCGGGTCTCTGCAACACCTGTCTTAACGGCTGGTCGGTGTATATAGTTATTGGATGGGCTTGGAAGTAGTGACGAAGTTTTCGGGATGCGATCAGGAGGCTGTAAGCAAGCTTCTCAACCTTTGGGTAGTTGCGCTCTGCCGCTGCTAATTTCTTACTCACATAGTACACCGGCCTTTGTACTTTGTCTTCTTCTCGAACCAGGGCTGTGCTGACAGCGTGAGCCGAGACTGCCAGATACACAAATAATTCTTCGTGATCTACGGGCTTTGATAAGATTGGCGGTTTCTCTAGCAGCTCTAACAGATTTTGAAAGGCCTCAACACAATCGGGAGTCCACTGGAAGTTCTTCTTTCCCCTTTTTATCAAATCAAAAAACGGAACACACTTATCTGTGGCTTTGGAGATGAATCTACTCAACGCCGCTACCTTCCCTGCCAGACTTTGGACGTCTTTAATTCTCCTCGGTTCTTCGATGTTTCTAATCGCTGCTATCTGGCTAGGGTTGATTTCAATTCCTCGGGAACTCACAATAAAGCCGAGAAACTTTCCCGACGCCACTCCAAATGAACATTTTAAAGGATTCAATTTCATACGGTATTTTCGCAAGATACCAAACATTTCCGCTAAGTCTTGCGTATGGCTGGAAGACTGTTTTGATTTGACAAGCATATCATCCACATAAACTTCCATAGTTTTTCCTATTTGATCATAAAACATTCTATTTACCAAGCGCTGATAAGTAGCTCCAGCGTTTTTTAACCCAAATGGCATTACAACATAACAATATAGTCCCAAATTCGTAATGAAACTCGTATGCTCTTGGTCTGGCACATGCATAGGAATTTGGTTGTATCCTGAGTATGCATCCATGAAAGAAAGAAGTTCATGACCTGCTGTCGAGTCTACAAGCTGGTCAATCCTGGGAAGTGGGAAACTATCTTTTGGGCAAGCTTTATTTAAATCTGAAAAGTCAATACAAGTCCGCCACTTTCCGTTTGGCTTTTTCACTAAAACGGGATTCGATATCCAGTCGGGATATGTCGAATCTCGAATAAATCCGTTCTGCTTCAGCTTCTCTACCTCCTCTTTGAGAGCAGCCGACCTCTCTGGGCCCAGCATGCGTCTCTTTTGCTTCACAGGTGGATGCTTCGGATTTACATTCAATTTGTGACTGATAATGGAAGGTGATATCCCACACATGTCAGCGTGGGTCCAGGCGAACACATCTAAGTTTGCCTTCAAGAAGTCCGTCAGTTCTTCAGCACGACGTGGATCCAATTGAGAACCAATCTTCAAAACTTTCGTCAGATCAGCTTTATCAATGGGAATTTCCACTGTCGCTTCGTTAGGAGTTGCATTCCTAGCCTCTGGTTCCTCGTCTTTTCTAGGATCCAGGTCTTCAGGTGTTCCTTTGGGCAACTCCTTTGGGGTCAATTTCTCTAATTGCTATGCCGAGTCCCCCTTTGAGGGAGACGAGGCATCTTTACTCTCAGCATTAACTCCTTTCATCAACATCTTCAATTCGGCCACATAGCAGGCCCGTCCAGAAACCTGATCCCCTCTTATCACTCCAGTCCCGGCTTCGGTTGGGAACTTTAGTAACAAGCACCAAGGGGCGATACAAACTCTAAATTCAGCGAGGGCAGGTCTCCCTAAAAATGCGTTGTATGGCGAATCTACGTCCAATACTACGAACTGAAGCATTCGCACTCTTCTACGTTCTCCTTGCCCAAGGGTCACGGGCAACTCTATATATCCCATGGGAGCTGTCGTCGCTCCGTTGAAGCCTCTAATCCATCCTTCACAAGGTTTCAGATCTTCGGGCTCAAGCTTCATCTGATCAAATGACTTCTTGAACAAAATATTAACGGAACTTCCGTTGTCTACTAATACCTTATGGACCAAGGCCGGCCCAATGGTGGTAGTAATAACCAACGGATCTTTGGTGGGAGATTGTATCCCCGTGTTGTCTCGGCTGCGAAATACCACGTCGTCGAACATGGTTTTTTGTTGTTTTATGGGGGTGACATCTTCCAAATCGTCACCTTCATTCACATCTAGATGCTTGGCAGCATTCACATATTGGTCCATTGACCTAAAACTTCGAATTGCCGGGTGAGGTCCGCCTACTATGGAGTTGATGACGATCCCTTTACCTTTCTGCTGCGCGGTAGGCTTAGGAGCAGGTAGGATCTGTTTTGGAGCCTGCTCTCCTTGCCCCCTGTCCCTTGGGGCAACCTTGTACTCATCCAACTTTCCTTCACGTAGCAGCTTTTCAATTACATCCCTCAAATGCCGACACTCATTGGTCGAATGTCCATGTGTTCCGTGAAACAAGCAAAATTTCCCTGTCGCCATTTCTTTCTCGGTCGAATCACGAGGTGGCGGTCTTTTGTACTGCAACACATTGTACGTATCCAGGTAAATATTTTCCAGGGTGTCATTCAATGGTGTATAGTTCTCGTAGTTCTGAAATCGGGGCCTTTTGTTAGGGTCACTTCCCCTATTTCTGTTTCTTCTGTTACCGTTCGAATTACGGTTGTTGTTGTTTCCCCCATTTCCAGTATTGCTGTTTCCACCCTTGTTTCCTACATTCACTTCAACCTTGCCAGAACTTTCCCCAGACTGCTTCACGGCAATATTACTCTGCACATTCTCCTTTGAAGCTGTCTCAGATTTTCTCTTTCGGTTTGCCCTGGCCTCCTCTCGTCTTAGATAAATATCGGCTTTTTCGTAGAATATCGCCCTTGTGGGGGGTGTCTTCCCGGAAAGGTAGTCTCCAAACTCAGATTCAGGATCAACTCCTTCCTTCAATGCCATCAGAATAGTGGGCTCATGCGGGTCACTGACCTCGGTTACCGCTTGGTTAAAACGATCAAGATATGCCCTTAAAGATTCTCCTGGTGCCTGTTTGATTCTTGACAATTCAATAACACTTTTGGACTTTCGGGCATGGAGACGGAACTGGTTCATGAAACGCTCGCTTAGTTCCTTGTAATTTGTAATCGAACGAGGAGGAAGTCGGGTAAACCAGAACAGGGCCACATCTTCTAAGTAGATTGGGAATGCTTTGCACTTCACTTCATCTGGGGCAGCAGCAGCATTCATGAGCCACGAATATCTCATTAAATGCTGTCCCGGATAAGTCCTTCCGTTGTATTTATCCATTTGTGGCAGGTTAAGGCGTCGGGGAAATTGGAAGTCGAGGATATCGTCGGTGAACGGAGTGTGGCTTCGCTCAATGCCATAGTCTTCATTTGTATAATTCCGGCTCTCGGACATAATTCGGCGAACCATTGCCTGTACATCAGCACTAGTTAGGGGTTGCTCAGGTTCCCTGGCCCTAGTATCCGAGTTCCTTCCGGGCTCTTGCTCAGGAGATGCCCTTCTCCTTCGAGCTGCCTCTGCTCGATTACGTTCCCTGCGTTCCCGGTCGATCTCGGGAAGAGGGGACTGGAGTCTTTGCCCCCGAGTGGGGTCATCGGTTCCTAATGCTCGTGCGATATCCTCGCGAGATCCCAAAGATCCAAATGTCAGCTGCTCCACATTCTGATGTCGTTCGAGTGGCCTTCGCTCACGGGGCCTCTCTTCCTCGGAAGATGAAGATTGATCTACTGGTGTGTGACGAACCGGTGATGGAGTTCTTTGCCGACGGAGTTCACTAATCTCCCGACTCATGAGCCTCATATTTTCCTGCATCATGAGATTAGTGCGCTCATGGACTCTCATAGCTTCCCTCGCGCTCTCAAGCATATCAAGCAAGCGCGAGAAATCTCCTTGAGTGATGGGCGCAGATGGATTGACCTGATCTCCAACCCTGGCAGCTGGAATTGGAGCATTCGTAGGGACTCGAGTAGAGGTTCCAGCTTCACCTAGCATCGGGTCGGATCGGAGGTAGGAGGTCGGGTCGGATCGGAGCTGGGGTGCCTGATCGGATCGGTGCGCAGCGAGCAGCTCAGGTCGGTTCAAACTGGGGGAATGCACTGCTTCAGAGTCTCCTACCCGGATCGGATCGGAGCTCTCCCCCGGCTGTCGGTTCGGATTTCCTGCATTGATTCTTCCTGCTGCTGAACTCTGCCCCCGAGACCTTGTTACAACAGCATTTTGCTGATCTTCGCCAGCTCCATTTCCTCGAAAAGTCTGAACTTCCTTGCCTTTTCCTTTGGCCATGAGTCTTCAACAATTACTTCAACGGATGTAAGAAAACGGAGAAACTTAAAGATTCACTTCTTTGAACTCAACGGTCCAAAAAGTAGAAAGAGATCCCGGAAAATAAAGAATTCAGATGAGGATTCTCAGTGAAAGCACCAAAATGTTAGACCCAAAAGTGGTTCTAACACCCAAATTGATTAGAAACAAGATTATATGAGATAAAAAATAAAAATGAACACACAGGATTTATAGTGGTTCGGCGAAGAAATGCCTACGTCCACTTATTTTTCACTATATTCAATAATTCAGTTGCAAATACAATGTAAGATTCGCTCACAACTCACTTTTTTTTTACTCAAATGATTAAAACAAGAAATGAAAGATGATTTGGATTCTCTGGGAGTAATGGAGTTCGGATGATGGAGGTAGTTGGATTCTCAAAAGTGCTGAAAAAAAGATCCTTCTCTTTGTCTCTAGATGGGGTATTTATAGGTGTGAATTTGCCTGAGATTCAATCCGGGTCGGAACACGTGTCATCCATCGCACTCTCTTCGGGTTCGGATGAACTATCAAGCTGACAACACATCAAAGAGATGGACGTTAGGGGTAGGAATTAGTCATATCCGGTCCGGTTCTCCAGGCGATTTTACAGGAGATTAACTTGGATCATGGGTGCGGGTCGGAGGCGTGCAGGTAGGGGGTTCGGATCTGGAAACCCGATCCGAACCGGATTGGCTAGGGCGTCTCTCCTTCTTTAACCTACTCTGCTCCGCTCCAGCGTTGTAGTGAGCAGATGGCTTTCCATGCGAGATTTAGTTGTCCTCCGATCCGATTGGACATGCTTTACCAATCTATCCAGTAAGAGACCACCGATCCGAACAGAGAACTCTATCCGATCCGATCCAATATGCTACTCTATCCCGATCCGAACAGAGGATCCTATCCGATCCGAACAACTACAGCTATCAACCTGAATTGTAGTGCTTTCCTCCAATCCGAACCGAAGTCTTATAACTTAAAATACTCTTCAATGGTTGGTTTCTTGACTTTGTGTTGCCTAATTCACAAAGTAGGCTAACACTGGTCCCACCATAAGGTGTATCAATCCCTATAACAGCGACCCAACATGATTCAAGATGCACAACGTATACTACTGATGCCCAGTGCCTTCTTTTCCACTCTGGAGCATGTGCACGCCCATACTCCGTCGGAACTACACTACTGCATCCCCTGCCGCTATTTTGACCACTTATAATTAGCCCAGTAATCGTGCCCCACCCTGCCTAGTTCAGGGTACCGTGATACATCTATGTGGGTTACTGCTGAAAAGGGTCCCCGTTACTAGGATTTCCTAAGGTCTATTCATATACCCCCAAATTGGCTAAGTGTTATCCATCAATTCAAGTTAACTTAACCCATCCACACGTCATGTCATGTTGGTTAAGTGTTTTCTTATTAACTTAACCCTTCTCATTCATCATGTTATGTTGGGTTAAGTGTTTTCTATTAACTTAACCCTGTTCATTCATCATATTATATTGGTTAAGTGTTTCCCCTTAGCTTAGCCCCATTCGTTCATCATGTTATATTGGTTAAGTGTTTCCCGTTAACTTAACCCCACTCGTTCATTGGTTAAGTGTTAACTTAACCCTACCACTTGTCATGTTACATTGGTTAAGTGTTGCCCTCTTGTTTTACTTAACCCTACTACTTGTCATGTAACATTGGTTAAGTGTTGTCCTCTTGTGTTACTTAACCCTACCACTTGTCATGTTACATTGGTTAAGAGTTGTCCTCTTGTGTTACTTAACCCTACCACTTGTCATGTTATATTGGTTAAGTGTTGTCCTCTTGTGTTACTTAACCCGACCACTTGTCATGTTACATTGGTTAAGTGTTGTCCTCTTGTGTTACTTAACCATACCATTCTTAGCATGTCTGTTTCTTAGCTTTAATTCATTCATTAAAGCACCAACCGCTCACATTAGATCTATATTGTTGTGGTTGTTGGATGTGTCGGGCGGTTCCGGGCAGTCTTACCCCGCTACTCAATCTAACCTTGGGTTTTTGGGCTTAATGCGCTAACCTCTCACATTAGATCTATATTGTTACGGTTGCTGGATGTGCCGGGCGGTTCCGGGCAGTCTTGCACCGTAACTCAATTTAACCTCGGGTTAGGCATATTCATCTTTTAATTTATTTACATATTTACAATTTATGTTCATATGTAAATTATCCACAAGTGTTGTCAATTCAAGTCATGCCCCATTTACCCTCTAAATTATGTCCATAATTGTAGGTATACAAATTCTACCATTTCATGCTACTAATCATTTACATGATTATGAGCCAATCTATGCCAATAGCACGTAGTTTAATATTTTTCCCCAACGTCACTCCCGTTATTCATTCGCATAATTCACATAGAACGCTAGGCTCGCAAATTAGCCTAACTTATGAACAAAAGGGAAAAGAAAGGGACATGTAACATTCCAACAGGCATAAACAATATAGATCAACATGTGTAGTGTAAATTTGGGATAGAACAACATAAACTTAATTAACCACATAAACGTGATCTTACGTTTAAATTAGATCCAATTAACAGGTAAACTAGCATAGATCTAATTGTATAAGCATGAACTTATATAGATCTTAAACATGGGTACTAGCTTGGATCTAAACATGTAAGCATGTATGAACATAACTTATCATGTAATTTACATATACAAAAGAACCACAAATTTAATACAACATGATAGGTTCAATGGTATCGACACCAATAGTCTCATAGGCGTGATAGGTTTTACTATGTCAGTCACAACAGTCCAAGAGGCATGATATGTTTTACTATGTCAGTCACAACAGTTTAATAGACATGATAGGCTTTTCTATGTCAGTCACAACAGTCCAATATGCATAAGCAATTCATAATTTTGACAAAAGGATAAGCACTAATAGAATTAGGCATAGTTCTAGATCCAGTAATTACAGTTGTGATTTCTTATTAGGTGTTCACATTTAAACTATAACTGTACTTACAGAAAAAGGACGGATCTTGATTTATGGGATCTGATTTCTGAATTTGAAAAGCTATGCTTTGATGTAAACTTTTGATTCTCTAGTTCTTCTAATTGATTCCTAGTTTGAATTTGATTCTCTAGTTTGGGGTAGATGAATGGAGGCTAGGCCAGTTTGTAGACGAACAGCATGACGACTTCATAGAAAGAGTTTTAGGGTTGAGGGTTGGGGTGATTATATAGAAGTCTAGGTTTAATTCTAGCCTTTAGATTAGTCTAGGAGAAATCAGAGCCATCAAACCAAAGAGATGTGTCATCCAGCCAATCGTAGCATGACACATATGCTCTAATACCTCAGAAATTAGTCATTGGCCAATCAGAGATGGCCACATCATCTCAGGACTGTCAAAATTCGTCATAGGAAGTAAATCTGAAATGGGGTCGACTCCCTCCAGGGGGAGGGGGGTCGACTCCCCTATAGGGGAGTCTACACCTTGAGCGGGAAATTTCCCGCTCAGCCCGTTCTGTCGATATTTTGAATTTTGAACTGGTTTGATTTTCATTTATTATTATACTTAATTTCTGATTAAACTTGAAATCTTCTGAACTCCATAACTTCTTCATACGGAGTCCGATTCACGCAAACTCGGACTCTGTCTCAAGCAGAATTCCGAGATGAACGCAATGGCGAACCTGTTTCCCTTAATTCTTCTTCTAAAAATTAAATGTTCTTAGATTCATTATTTTTAAATATTCACGGAAAATATGGGGTGTTACATCAATCTAACCTCGGGTTAGGCATGTTCATTATCTCATTTTATTATTCAACTCCAATTTGAATTAATATCCTTATTTCAAATTGTCCATAATTTCCAATTCAAGCTATGTTCATAATTATCCTCCAAATTATGTCCATAATTTCCATGTATATAAACTATACAATTTATGCCTCAAGTTAATTACATAACCAATTTATGCCAATTACGTAATATCCAATATTTAATATTTCCCAAACTAGTCTCCAACGTTTCCACATCGTTAGTACGTATTATTCACATAATACATTATGCTTGCTGTTAGCCTAACTCATAAGAAAAGGAAAATAAAGAGGCATATGACATCCATAGTGGAATAAAACAATAGATCTAATTAAGGATGTGTAACACAAACTTGGCGTAGAACAACATAAATCAAATTAAGCATACTAACGTGAACTAGCATATAAGATGGATCCAATTAACATATGCAATGTAAACTGACATAGATCTAAACATAAGAACTGGCATGGATCTGAACATATATGCACAAACTTGCATAGATGAACATATTTTGCATATAAACTTGCATAGATGAAAATAACTTGCATATAAACTCGCATAACTTGCATAGATGAACATAACTTGCATATAAACTTGCATAGCTTGCATAGATGAACATAACTTGCACATAAACTTGCATAACTTGCAAAGATAAAAATAAATTGCATATAAACTTACATATATAAACATAAATTGCATAGATAAACTTGCATAACTTGCATAGATAAACATAACTTGCATTACTTGTATAGATGAACATAACTTGAATATAAACTTGCATAACTTGCATAGATAAACATAACTTGCATAGATGAATCCAATCAAGCATATATAATTAGACATAGGAATTAACATCATAAAATGAATCTAATTACATATGATAACAAACTGGCATATATTAACAAAATAGATGATAACAGAACTGGCAAATAACATATGATTCAATAGGCATATTCATACAGTCCAGATCACAACTTGTCATAATTATTTTAATTAATCATCTTGTGAAAGCAACTATACTCACAGTGATAGAAGAAAGAATAGATTCATTCGTTGTCATTCTAGAATCACTTTTTTTTCGATTCCTAAGCTTTAATTCGTTGGAGAAGAAACTAGCTTAGTTTAGGACGCAACACCATGGCGGCTTATAATTTGAATTTAGTTTAGATTAGGGTTTAGGTTTATGGGTGCTTATAGAGATTTGTAGGATTAATTCGAGCCTTTAGATCAACATAGGGTCCATCCAATCCAAGAAAATGCGTCATCAGGCCAATCCGAAGTCGCCACGTAGCTCTAAAACTCAGAAAATCGTCATTGTCCAGAATAGTCAGCAGGGGTCGAACCCCCCTATGTTGACACCCCTAAGAGGGGTCGACACTTGTGTTGACACCCCTTAAGGGGGTCAATACCCTCTAGCGGGAATTTTCCCGCCCACTTCATTTCGCTGGATTGAATTTCGACTTTTGATTTATTAATTATTTATTTAATTCTGTTTTAAACTTAAATCTTCTAACCTCCATAACTTCTTCATACTGTATCCGTTTTACGCAAACAAAGACTCTATCTCAAGCAGAATTCCGAGACGAACGCAATGGCGCTACCCATTTTACTTAATTCTCACTTTTAAAATTAAGCATTCTTTAATTCGTTATTTTAATATTTTAAAATTACGGGGTGTTACAATTTTAATTGCAGATCCAATACTATTTTCATTTAAATTGAACTATATTCAGTTTAAATTAAAATTTCGTTGCTGATCTTCGTCGGCTCCAAAATTCCAAATTCAATTCCATTGCATAGTTATTTCAGACATGGTTCCAATGGATCCTATTTTACATGACATATATATGCGTTATAAATTTGGAAGACACATTTTAAATAGTCATTACTTGTAGAAATAAATTAAATGAATAATTTAGTTTACCTTAATCATTGTTAAATTCTTCTTCTTTGAATTTAATACAGCGATACCTTTTCTGAACATACACTGTATTTGTCTATCCCTCACATCCTTAAATCCCACTAACTTCATTTCGTGTAATTTTGGTATGAATTATATATCATGTTTATAAGTTTTGAAAGAAGTATATTGTTGTTAACTAATTATAATTAAAAAAAATATTATTTAAGCTTAATACCTTACTGTTGTCCGCGACATCAAACCAAAATTGCAAACCTCAGCTATCCACCTTTGATCACCCATTCCAGTCACCATTCTTCTTTCCTATCAGTGAACGATTTCCACCATCCTCCAAAGCCATTAACGATAATACTGAGTTTCCCAAACAGTGAACGATTTCCATCACCTCGTTACCACTTTTCCTCCCTTCCCTTAAAAATGTCACGTCCTCTCCAGCATCGATCGACACCTCCAATACCCCTCAGTCTTCTCATCACAAACTCGAGAGTTTCAACAAAACACAGTCGACCACCATTTTCCACTTACATACCAGCATCGGCTTCCACCAAATCACTAAGGTGTCGAATTTCAGTCCATCCAAAGCATCGATCTCTTCCAGAACTGCGGCGCTAAAACTAGACCATTCCTAAAGTCGTGAGCATCTCCACCCAGTTGCTCATCCTTCTGCAAGTCGAACCCCTTCCGCAATCTAACTTCCAGTGCCATCAACCTTTCAACCGATCGCGACTCTAGGGTTTTTCACCAATCTTGCCAACGTCAAATAGACCCATGACGGTCATATAGACCTTAACGTGCAACCCTAAAATGAACGACCCATTTTCTTTGATGTGTGCCTCGGCCTGATGTTTCCATCATGATTTTATCCAATGCCCTAGCCATCGTATAGTTAAAGCTTCAGGAGATCCACCAGAATTAAATCGCGGTTTCATTTCCGAATTAAAGAGAGGTGTAGTTCTTGGTTTCTAACGTTTTAGAGGAGGGAAATAGAATACAAGGGATAGTCGCAATTATTTAGGCAACATTTTCTTCATTGGAGATTTTGGATTTGGAAGAAAATAGAACTGGAAATTTGCTTGAAAATGAAACTAAAAGGAGAAAAGGAAGAAAATTCATTGCGGTTTTATACGGAGAAATACTTCGACCTTAAGTAATTTAGGTCTGTGCGAAGTACTGATAGGGTATAGGTTTACAGTGTACTCTTATTGCTTAAGATGGAAGGAAGCTATAATTTATAAATATTTTTATTCTATTATATTTATATTTAAATTAAAACCGGTATCCGTTAATTTTAAACTATCATGTTGATTTTTAAACCCCTATTTGAGCCCAGCAGCAGGCCTACCTAGGGTTAAACCACCATTCAGAACCTACTGGGACATGTTTCAAAGCCTTATTCGATCATCTGGGGAAGATATTAATTTAAATCGATATAAACTATATTAAATTAAATTCAAAATAGATAATTATTTGATAATAAATTATTATCATTATCATTTCTATTCAGTTAGAATTTATATTGATTATCTGAATCAATTTCAATCTAGTTTAGTATCTTCGAATTCAACTATATTTCGAATTACGATAATTCGATATACTCTAAATTAAATTATATTCGCTTATTAAATCGATAGCTTAGTATAAAAATTTATTTATATTATCAATTCAATATTAAAACCATATTACATATTTAAAATAAATTGTTCGAAATTCCGGGTCGTTACATTCTTTCCCCTTAAAAGAATTTCGTCCCCGGAATTACTAAGGAAGAAAAATGCTATAAACCAATTTTCTTTTCAAACTCCACTTATGTTGAAACTCAAATCTTCATATTTTAATAAATTTTTGGTTCTACCAAAACTTTTGGTTTCCACTCATATTAAATATATAATATGCTTATATTCATTCTATCTGAATGGTTTACATTCAATTCATATTCCATTCAAAATTGATTCTGATCAATTTATTCACTTCAATCCATTTAACTTGCTTAAGTTAAATTTAAATTCCATATTTCAGATTCCCAGGTTTTTATTTCAAAACCTTTTGAAATCACATAAATATACACATATATTTACAAGTATCTCAAATTCAAAACATTTGAATTTTCAAATCAACTTGTTCACTTTCAAACAAATTTCCATCAAAACTTTTTTAAGGTAGCAATCCATCACTTAGAACTCGAAAATGAACACTGATGACGCTGCAGTCATCATCAGAATTATTTCCCAACGACTGAAGTGAGTTCAATGCTTTATCACTTTAAAAATCCATCTAAACTGGTTTCTAATCAAAAATCCTTCCAACACAAAGCTATATTATTTTAATATATTTTGAAAAATATTTTTCAATTTCCCAGGATTTAAATTCCAAATTCTGGTTTGAATTCAATTCATGTTCATTACATTTGTATATATTTCATTTGTGTACAAATTCTATTTGGTTATATATATAACCATTCCAATTTTTATAATCTCATCTGATTATAACAACAGTCAACACATCATATATTATAATAATTTCAGAAAATTATTCATTTCTATATCAGAAATAGAATTTCGGGTAAAATTATTTCATTTACCCATTTAAAAACAATATTATGTCAAATTTCTCTATTCAATTGTTTAGAAATTTTTATCGACTTCATGGCGTTCCACAATTTGATCGGAATTCATAATTCACTCAATAGACTAGCCAACACAATATAAAACAATTTTTATATCCGTTAACAAATATGCGCTCTCGTATATACACTCAACTCATTCTAGGGTACTACTGACCCTATCTCTAAAGAGCTTAACCTCACCAAAGCCAAGGTATCAGCTCAACCTAAGCTCTGATACCAACTATAACGACCCGTAAGTCCGTACTATCTGAGTTGACTACATACATCACACGTCCAACCCAAATGTCACAGAAATATGAATCATTTTTTTAGAAGAAAAAGGTAAAAGAGGAACAAAAATAACAACATAGAATCTCACATCGTTATAACTTTTGAAATACAAAATCTTAACTGTATAGCATACACTTATCATAGTGCAACACTTACAACACAACGTAAATAAAAATACTATATATCTAACACCGAAGTCTCCTGCTCCAAGCTTCCTTAGATAGATCTGTAAAATCCCGAAGTAGACTGCATATACCAATTTGGGCACCCAAGAGTTTAGGTAAAACAAAATAAACTCTGGGTAAGTCATGGGACTGGTATGAGTTGAGAAAATAAACGATATCTAATAAGACCACGCCGTATAACACAGAACGGGTTTTTCCCTTATAAGAATCCAAAACACTTAATTTAACTTTCAAAATCCTTTTGAAAGAAACAATAATCTTTATTTAACTCTTTTGATATTATAATAGTGTCTAAATAAAATAAATAGAAATCTAGTGGAACGCTTTCATCTCACGCTCCATAGACATAATATACAATCAAAACCTAGGGCCCTTATTGGGTAATGAATTTCCAACCATGACAAGGTATGGAACCACCTTCCGATAATGTATCTCTAGAGGAGAATACACTAGTTTCAACAAGAACATCTTGTAATCGAGCCACACATGACCGACCACTCATTTCGCTTGAGTGTATCGAATGTATATCACCAACAGTTGGGATCCGCAACCGTTTCTCGAATGGGACAGCATCGAATAGAATAACGAATGAAATGAATTTCTCTAGATAGGTGATAATACACCATAATTGGGAGCTACCCACTTAGCCATGCTGCCTTCCCAATTTTTGTCATTTCCCGGTTGTTGAGGCCTGAGGCTACGCTTACTTCTCATTGATAGCACAATTACTTTGAATGCTACATTGTCAGTTCCGTTAATCATTTGTTGATTTGCATAAATATAATCTAGATATTATGCTAAGAGAATAAATTCTCTGCCACCATACATATATTTATGCAAACCAACATATGCGATCATTGGAAATACTCTATCAGACAATCGTCTATATACGTTCATTCTAAGACTGAACGAAATGAAGGCACAATTTCCATTGACCCATCTTAGGCAATTTCTACCTAGGATTAAAAAAAAATCTCTTGCACTTTACTCCATCTTTGATTATCTTCATATAAACTGATTCACAATGCTACTGCCAATACGGAGTGGTTTTCGAATAATAATCCCACCGGTCTCTCCATATTGACAACGATATTGGCAAACACTTCTGTAGTCGGTTAGTTATCTATCAGAGAAAAACAAACATCCATTCAAAGCATCAAACAATCACTAGTCACCTTAATTAATATTTTATTAATTAAATCACTTCTCCATTTCCTTATCAATATTTGTTAACCAAACATTTTCAATAATCATCTTGGCCTCTTACGCTATTTGGAAAACATTTCCGTACATCTCCCTATTTTATTTTCTATACTTAGAAAATATCTTTATAATTCGAAAATATTCCAATTACTTATCTCTTTCAAGACCATTCATTTTTAGATTTAGGAAATATTTATATTTGTATTTCCAAAATTCCACTTATTGGATTAAAACGAATGTTGTGTAAAACGTTGTTACAACAACCCAAAATACTGCATTCAACTAAATCTTGTTCAAACATTTTATCTTCGAGCCTGAATCATGCTATTTATCGGTTAATAATGAAATTAATCATGTTGGGGTACAACTACCTCTCAGACCTTGAGTGAATAACATTCTTAACTTCAAAACGGACAAGACCACTTACCTTGAATAGTCAACATGATAAAAACCAATTATTCATTTCTAAATGTATATATGATTCTCTATTCTATTTTTACCCGATTTAATTATGGATTTCCTTTTTGTTTATAATATTCTATTTTTAAGTTTGTTTCCTTAACGAATGTTATACATATCGATATATTGATTTCTAGTTATCTATTTTTTTTTTAAATATTCTAACTCCTTAAATTATTGGAAAATTTTGCCAGCACCTCCTTTGTATCGGTTGATAGTCAAACCTTAACTCGTCTCTCTAGGCCCTTTCCATTAAAAATGAAAATTAAAAATCCAAGCGGCTTGCCGATTCGGCGCATAAAATCTCATATGGAATTTAAACATGTACTGTATTGTCGGGCACACGAATTATAATCTTCATACACTCCATTCCATGTCTGTCTAACCCATATACGTCCATTCCTAATTTGTTTTAACCCAATCTAATCATTTTAACTCAATTCGCTAATTTATTCGTTAATTACCTCTTTTTCCTATTTCATTGTTTATTTGAACATATCACGTTTAAATATATTTTAGACTTGCTTATAACAAATCGAATTCCATTTTCAATACAAGTTTCATATTCGATTTCAAATATTAATTTACAAATCACCTTCACTTATCCAATGCCCAATTTTGATTCAAAACTTGATTAACTAATTATTCTTCAAATTAGTTAATCCTATTAAAAATCTAATTTTTGTTCCAAAAAATCATTTCATCTATACAGCTTGAGTTCGTATTCATTTTACAACTCACATCTGGATTTTTCTAATGAAGATTCAGATTTTATTTACTTAAAATCCTTTTATTTATTTAAATAAACCACTACAGTTTTATATTGGTTATGGCGCTATTTTTCTGAAAATTTGATTTTGATATAACTCAAAATCTATAAGACGAAATCCAGATTTTCCTCTTCCATTAGGAAATTATTATCAAATCGGTCCTGACGATTCTTGTTTCAAAGAATTTTGGCTTAAGTAGAGTTTTATATACTCAATTGAAGTTCGAAACGCCAATTTATGAACTGCCGCGCTGCGGCGAGTTCATTTTAATTATATTTAATATATAAATGTTTTAAACTTCGTTAAAATATAAATTCTAACTTCATTCTGATATATTTTTAATATATATTAAACCAATTTTCCAAATTCAACTTAATATTTCTGATTTTCCCAAACCGTCGATTAGTTTATAATTTAGTATAATTTATTTATAATTAAATCTTCTGTACTGAATTCCAATCCTTTATAAATAAATTATTTATAAAATTCGATATGATCGAATTCTAAATTTTAAATCCTTTGATTTATCTCTGTTCCGTTTATACTTACAAATATTCTAAATTCACTATATTTATTAAACATCGTTTATAAATAAATTTTCTTGTTTTATAAATTAAAACAAACTTCATTTAAAAATCTATTTGAACTCAACCCCTTTTTATATTCTGAATTCCGAAATAAAAACCATTGTTTCCTTTGTGAAATGACTTCAAAATCTATTTTTAAATTCATGCTTGAATTTAAAGTTACAAATCATTTCTAGATAATTAATTCTCCACATTTATAAACATAGTTTATAAATTTACTTGTTTTATATATTCAAACAAGTTCCATTTCAAAATCTATTTAAAAAAAGCTTATTTTGGAAAATTCTATATCTTATCTATATATAACATATAATTTATTTTAATATTTAGTTTAAATATTAATTTCTAATTAATCCAATTCTAATATTCCTTCTAGGTATAGTTCATTTAAATAAATTCAAACTAATCAAATTCGAATCATAAATCCTTACGGACTTATTTTAGTTTAATTTATATTTTGAACATCAAAATAAATTTCATCATTTAGTTCTTTAAAACGATTCCCCATTTCTATTTTTAAATTCACATTTGAATTTAAATATTCAAATTATCAAAAGATAATTTTTCCACTTCATTAATAAACACTGTTTATAAATTCATTTCAATTCCCTGATTATCCAATGAAAATCATTCCATTTTATTTATAAACACTGTTTATGAATTCATTTCAATTCCCTTATAATCCAATAAAAATCATTCCCTTTTACTCATAACACCGTTTGTAAATTTATTTCAATTTCCCGCGTTATTTAATTCATAAACATCATTTATAAATTCACCACTTCTTTTATTTATTCAAAACAAGTTAGTATCCTTATAGTCCATTCGAAATTCAAAATCTATTTTAGAAAATAGTTTTTCCCGTTTAAATATCAAAATTTCCTTTTCATGATATTTTTATAAATCAACATTTAGGCCGAATGATATTTTAAACACACAAAACAACCAATTATAAATGACTGGTTTTCTAACACATCATATATGATAATATATATGAAAAACAAACAAATAATAATATTTTTGAGGAATCCAGTTGGATCCCTCCAACCTGTTTATCTTGCATCCACAAACGTTAGCCAACATAAATAATACTCATCCTGCTTCATGGCAGGATATCGCGGTATAGAAGGTTATCCACTATCATAGCGTGAGGCGCATAGGGTCATCCGTTAATGATACTACAGGAATCCGTTAATGATACTACGAGAAATATCCAACCACCAATATATATATATATATATATATATAATAGACACAAACACCAATCCTAAATGACTAATATATATTTAGTAACCACAATATTATTCCAATTCATGCAAACAACCAACAAACAATTATTTTTAACTGATCAAAATAATTCTAAATAAAATTTGAGTGAGATTTACTCACCTGATTTTAATTCCAGATCCAATTCATTTAAATTGAACTATATTCAATTTAAATTAAAATTCCATTGTTGATATTTGTCAACTCCAAAAATTCCAAATTCAATTCCGTTGTATAGTTATTTCAGACATGGTTCCAATGAATCCTATTTTGCATGACATATACATTCGTTATAAATTTGGAATACACATTTTAAATAGTCATTACTTATAGAAATAAATTAGATGAATAATTTAGTTTACCTTAATCATTCTTAAATTCTTCTTCTTTGAATTTAATACAGCGATACCTTTTCTGAACATACACTGTATTTGTCCATCCCTCACAGCTTTGAATCCCACTAACTTCATTTCGTGTAATTTTGGTATGAATTATATATCATGTTTATAAGTTTTGAAAGAACAATTTTGTAGTTAACTAATTCTAATTAAAAATATATATTATTTAAGCTTAATACCTTACTGTTGTCAGCGGCATTAAACCAAAATTGCGAACCTTAGCTACCTGCCTTTGATCACCCACTCCAGTCACCATTCTTCTTTCCTATCAGTGAATGATTTCCATCATCCTCCAAATCCATTAACGATAATACTGAGTTTCCCAAACAGTGAACGATTTCCATCACCTCGTTACCAGTTTTCCTCCCTTCCCTTAAAACAACCGCGTCCTCTCCAGCATCGATCGACACCTCCAATACCCCTCATAAATCTCATCACAAACTCGAGAGTTTCAACAAAACACAGTCGACCTCCATTTTCCCCATATAGACTGGCATCGGCTTCAACCAAATCACTAAGGTGTCGAATTTTAGTCCATCCAAAGCATTGATCTCTTCCTGAACTACGGCGCTCAAACTAGCTCCATTCCCAAAGTTGCAAGCATCTCCACCCAGTTGCGCATCCTTTTGCAAGTCGAACCCCTTCCACAATCTAACTTCCAGTGCCATCAACCTTTCAACCGATCGCGACTCTAGGGTTTTTCACCAATCTTGCCAACGTCGAACAGACCCACAATGGTCATAAAGACCTTAATGCACAACCCTAAATTGAACGCACCCATTTTCTTTGATGCATGCCTCGGCCTGATGTTTCCATCGTGATTTTATCCGATGCCCTAGCCATCGTATAGTTCAAGCTTCAGGAGATCCACCAGAATTAAATCGCGGTTTCATTTTCGAAATAAGGAGAGGTGTGGTTCTTGGTTTCTGAAGTTTTAGAGGAGTGAAATAGAATACAAGGGATAGTCGCAATTATTTAGGCAGCATTTTCTTCATTGGAGTTTTCGGTTTTGAAAGAAAATAGAAAGGGAAATTTGCTTGAAAATGAAATTAAAAGGAGAAAAGGAAGAAAATTCATTACAGTTTTATATAGAGAAATACTTCGACCTTAAGTAATTTAGGTCCGTGCGAAGTACTGATAGGGTATAGGTTTACATTGTACTCTTATTGCTTAGGATGGAAGGAAGCTATATTTTATAAATATTTTTATTCTATTTTATTTATATTTAAATTAAAACCGGTATCCTTTAATTTTAAATTATCTCGTTGATTTTAAACCCTGATTTTAGCCCAACAACAGGCCTACCTAGGGTTAAACCACCATTCTGAACCCACCGGGACATGTTTCAAAGCCTTATTTGATCATCTAGAGAAGATATTAATTTAAATCAATATAAATTAAATTAAACTAAATTCGAAACAGTTAATTCTTTGATAATAAATTATTAATATCGTTTCTATTCAGTTAGAATTTATAATGATTATTTGACAATTTGAATCCAGTTTAAAATCTCCGAATTCAGTTATATTTTGAATTACGATAATTTGATATATTATAAATTAAATTATATTCGCTTATTAAATCGATAACTCGGTATAAAAATTTATTCATATTATCAATTCAATATTAAAACCATAATATATATTTAATAAATTGTTCGAAAATCCGGGTCGTTACACTTGGCTTTCGGGTCATTCCCTTATGATCTCGGTTTTACCCTCTGTTTAGTCTTTACTTACAGGTTATTCCTCTCTGCTTGTAATGGTCTGATACCCCTTCGTCGTCAGTTTGTCTTGGTATTTATTTTGGTAGTAACAATTGCCCCCACTTGTGAAGTGGTAATTTCGACTTTTCAGGTCAAACTTTGATGTCCCTTCGGCGTTTTGATTCCCTGTCTCTTGATCTTCCTCGATCGGACCCGTTGATTGGTTCTTATCTATACGGCTTAGATTTAAAGTAATTTGGTATAATTATGGCCTCCTCTTCTTCATCACTTTTATACTTGCAACATTAAGTACTCAAACCAAATTACTGCTCATCGAGAATTACCAAAGCTTCTCGAGGATTTCAGATTCAATCCCTTGTAAGTATTCTTACTTAAATTATAGGCAGAAATTTAAGCTTAGAACATAAATCAATTAGGATTTTTTGTGTGAGATACAAGTTATTTAATCATTGGCAATTTAGGTTACGATTTATGGTGAATTAAACGAACATTCTTCCCCCAATGTAATTTCTTGGGGGTTCGAGATGCAGAATTTTCATAAAAAAGGTTGTTTACTGTTACAAAGTGAAATTCATGCCTTCAGTGTCAGTGAACTTACTGGCAATGTTATCAACTCATTTGTTCTGACTACTGACACCAATTCCTGCATTTATTTTGTATGTAAGTGTCGAATTAGTCCGAAAGTGATGAATCATCTGAAAGGGCTGTCATAGAGATGATTCATTTTTTGGTTTTGGTGTCGGTAAAGTTTGAGAGCTTTATTGCAATAACCTTTCAACTTTAACTTCATGTGTGCCGAACCCGAAGGCCAATCAGGCTCATGGTGATGACTTAGGATCATTTGGTCTCAGTTAACTGTTACCGGTTCCTTTTAGTCTTCCCGGCTCCGTTCTTTCACTTCCTTTTGTCTTTGGAGCCAGGATGACTAATTTTGTCATCATTAAGGGCTTAATTGGTTCTAACTGAACAAAAACCTTGCATGAATTCTATCCAGATTAATATCTAAGACAATTTTGTCATGCAATAGTATGAATTTCGAGCATTAATAGGTTTGCATGTTGTCAACCCATTTTGTATAAAGGGATGTGGTACTAATGCATGTGTTATGAAATTATATCACCTGGCAGCACTATGTCCGACAAAAAGCGCTCTAGCTAACCAAATTATGGCGTTCCTAGCACCTTTCGAAAAAAGAAACCATTCACCTTGAAGGAATCTCTCATTACTTCTCAAGATGAAGTAAACTCCATTCTTGATAGCTTTCTGATGTCTGATGTGGATGATGTTTCTGCCACTAATCGGGATAATATCAGAATTTCTCCAGAAGGTTACTTTGCATATTCTACCATCCACATTTCGCATGGAGGCTTCTTCCCCATTCCGACATTCATATCTCGACTCTTACGGGACCTAGGAATTGCATATACCCAAGTTCTACCGAATACCTATACTTTACTTTTATGTCTCGAAGTTTTGGCACTCGAAGTGGGTCAGGCTTCCCTTACTTCCAATCTTGTTCAGCATTTAGTACGGTTTTTGAAAGGAGAAGATTCTCCTATTTTGCATGTTATTCCTTTGAAGAAAATTATTAGCGATAGCATTAGTAAGGCTAAGCCCTAGAAAGATCAGTTCTTTTTTATTAAATGTGCTGTTGATATTTCGGGCGACTTTGCATATTTTGGTGAGTCCCCCTACATACTAATAAGTAACCATATTTTACCTTAGCTTTGTTTGACCTTAATTTCTTTCCCAGATCCTGTTTCCAAGAGATTTGCTTTAACGGAGAGTGAGTCTTGCGCACTTAAAATTATTTCCAAAGCATTTAAAGAGCCACCAAGTCGATTAGTTTTGTTGACCTTGGACGAGTTGCGTCAATATAACCTTCTCCCCGATGGGCAAAAGATCTTGGGATGTCCACCCATTCATTTCTTAGGATCCAAGCATTTGACTTTAGGTTCGAGCACATTTACTATTTCGTCTCCTTTATTTCCAGGTATCCTTATTGGGATCGCTACTTTTTTTAGAAGCAGTTTTAATTTGTAAGATATTCACTTTTGAGTTTACTTTTGTATTTACATTTGACTAGGTTGCCTTGGCTTACGAAGTTGTAACTCCCACTGATGCTCTAGATCAATCCACTACCATCGCTAGCAAGAGGCTGTCCGAATGGACCGTTGAATTACCAGCTAAAAGATTGAAATGTGATGCCTCTTTTTTTCTCTCACAGGATGCTGCTGCTGGGATTGCTAACCAAGAAGTTTTTGTTTCCACAGCTTATGCTGTCGATTCTACTGTTTGCACTACTGCCGCTTCTGCCAAAGGTACCTTCAATCATAAGCGAGAAGGTCGCGTTTTACTGCCAACCCTTCCATGTTCTTTAGAAAAGGACAAATATGTTGCGATTCAAACTTCTGCTTCTTAACATGTCAACTCACGGTCTCCCGTGCCAACCATGGATTTTTAAAAATCTTGCAAGACTTATACTTTCTTACCCTGAAGTTGCGAATATTTCGTTACCTTCCACTTTTTCATACGGGGAGGGTTTTTACTAGCATTTAGTCAAAGAACAGCTCTTGATACAAATTATTTCCCTTTCCTGACCTTTTCCTTGTCTTATATTTGTCACGATGGCTAATTGGACATTATTTCTTTCTCAAATTACTAATAGATGGTTCTCGTCTAAAACAACACCTTATTTATCTCCTTTTGAGGTTACCCGACTCTGGGAAGAGAACGCGTCTTTAAGTGATGAATGCGAGAGGTTGAAATCTTCTCTTGAACATACCGAAGCAGCTCTTGAAAAAGAGAGGTAGGAAAATAATCTTTTACATGACTAAGTTTCAAACTTCAAGCACCAAATGGAGGAAAATGTGGTTAGTCATGTTGATGAACTCAAGGGGAAAGATGATAAGCTTTCTTGCACACCACGGATAATTTACGAGGCCAAGAGAAGAATCTCTGAATTTTTCAAGTTCTTCTTCCTTAGATTAAGATTGAATGCTATGAGGATGCCTTATTTCATGTTCTTTCTAATTACCTTTGGATTCTTCCATAGATGCAATTTACCACCATCCCTCCTTGCATTAGGGATAGGGTCATGGAGAGGATCAATATGGCCTAGCAAAGGGTCGAGATGCTGGAGGGGAACAGGCTCAAAGCTGAAGATCTCCTATGCCTTGAGGATCTTTCTGACGACTCTGGTGATGAAGAAGAACATTCGACTTTTGTTGATGATGATGAAGGCAATGATCGTGATGGTCCTGATGGCAATGACCATCGAGATGATCAAGAAAAGGACGGGGGTGAGCCTTCTGCACCTCCTGAGGTCTCATGTGATTTTGCAAAAAACAGTTCTGACGTTGTAGGCGCTCATGCTGCTCGAAACTCCAAAGCTTCTCCAGTAAAGGAAGGTGGTACTTCTAAGCCCCTAGGAAGAGAACAGCTTACTCAACCTGAGGTTCCTCTTTCCCAGGTATAGTTATTGTTTTCGAAATGTTTTTTCCTTTCTAAAGTATATCGTGGTAACTAGTTTCCTGTCATTATATTGAATAGTCAAAAATAAATATTGTTTCCCGCCTTAGAGTAGAATTAGATAAAAAAACAGAGGGAAATAAATCGATCATGTATAGAGCAAGGAAGCTTGTTAAAAGATTATAATTCTTTATCTTAGAAATATCATGAGCTGGAGAAGAGCGCATCTAGGCCTATGTATTACAAGGAGCATGAGGCTGCATAGAGACTAAGGAAAGCCAGCAAGCATAGGGAAGCTCTTCCGAAGGAAAACAAGGAGTTGATGGCCTTGTTTTGGATGTTGATTGAGGATAGAGACATTTTAGTTAACTTTGTGTATGAAGTTTATAAACGAATACACAACAGTAGACTTTTCTTTTCTAGGGGATCATAGTGGGGGTTTAATACATTTCCTTCATAAGCTTTATCTAGACGAGTTTGGGTTGGACCACATCCCGGGGATTGTTGGAATCTTGAAAGGGTTCACTCAATTCCAAGGGACCTTCCCCCAGAAAAGCTTAAGTACAATAACGATAGGTTTATCACTGGAGGTCAATTTTGTATGAGTACGAGGAATATTTGTAAACTTGATGTTGTGATTGTGTAAAACATGTCTCAAATTCTACTCATTATATGTGGCTGGTAATTTTCTTATTTACATTGTGATAGAAACTTGTTTACAATGGAGGTTCATTATGTTTGACTTGTAAACTAAGAAAGGATTTTTCAACAACATCACCTTATGTTTTCAGGAGAACACGTTTTCTAAGAGAACATAAGAGTGTTTATATGAAATTCCCTTGGCTTCCCCTTAACTTTTTGGGTGAGGACCGTGAGGCGATTCTAAAACGAATTAGGATTGAGCATGCTTAGCTGATATGTAAACAATGAATGTACTGATAAGTGAATCTGAACCCTTGTAACTCTTTTTCGTTCATATGTTTATCAAAGCCCAGGAAAGTAGGTTTTGAACAAAATTCATGCAAAGTTATTATATAGAAATATGAAATTACTCTTGTGGGTAAAAAGATTTATGCATAACTACTTTTATTCTTGTGAGTAGGTGGATCAACATGAAATCTTCCTATCTCAAGTTGATGTGCCACTAGCGAATGAGGGATCCTCTACATCTCGAGAGAGAACATCTTATTTCAAAATTTATCTATCAAGCATTTGAATGACAGAATATAAGGTCAATTAGAGGGAAAGGACAAAGTTGTTCTTGGATTCAGGATGCATATAAGGACCAAACCCTCTATTGATTTCGGAGATGAATTAAGAGGTTTACGTCAGCACGTAACCAACTTGTAAATTGAGTTAGACAGTGTTAATGCAAAATGTTAGACATGAGAATACTCCTTCAAGAACAACGTATCATAATGATGTCTTAGCCTTCTAGTGCCGTGACTGCGCCTAAGGCTCAGCCTCTCAAAAATATTTTTACTTGAAGAACCTCCTTCGAGGGTTAGAAGAATCAGTTATTTCTGAATGGTGCAAGAGAGTGATAGCTAAGATGAAAAGCATCTATGACACCAAATTAATTTTGGATACATCTAGTCGTGTTAACCGGTATGTTGATCAAATTAGTCATTTACAAGGAGAAAAACATGATCTACGTTTAACGTTTTTGAGTTAGAGAAAGACAATAAGTCTGTTAGGGCTATGTGTAGAGCTTTGAAACTTCAGGTCAAACCCTATGATAACCTTAGTGATATTAGTAGAAAAAAGCGTAAACTTAACAAGCTTCTAAGCATCGCGATTCGTCACGCCATCAATCCCCCTTTACCCGAAGATGAAGGGGAGCAGGATACTTGGTTGTGTTTGTGATTGTAACGTGTAAGTTCCCATATTTGAATAGTCAATGATGTATCTTTGTAAATAAACTTGTAAATTGTGTGTGTATCACTTGTCATGTGATTTTTTCTTGTATTGAATAGAAATATTAATGATTTGTACATAATAGGTTTAAGAAATCTCCCTGGACAAGGTGGATTACTATCTTCGCTAGAAAGCCTTTTAAATAATGGACTTTGCACTTCCCTCTAAGTCTTGCTTTGCTAATCCGCCTCTGGGAATGAAAACTTAAGTCCTTGTAATCCCAAATTAGGGTATTAAAAGGAGGTGGCTAGAATGCCTCTTCTGGTAATGATTAGAAGCCTTGGTCTATATTCCAGATTAGACTTTTTGAATGACGTATGGGAATTTTTTTCCCCTGTAATAATAGAAAGTCCAAATCCAACCCAGATTCGGGTTATTTAATAGGGAGCCAGAAACCCACTTCTGGTATTTAATAGAAATCCCAAACTAACCCAGATTCGGATATTTAATAGAAGTCCCGAACTAACCCAGATTCGGGAATTTAATAAAAGACCAGAAACTTGTTTATGGTAATAAGTTTTGTTTCCCCCTCTGGGTTTGATTTAACAAGTAGAGCATGTACGTGCTTCTTGAGCCACTCTTTGGGCTTTTTGTTATCAAAGAAGAGGATGTACGTGCTTTGTTGGCCACTCTTTGGGCATGTGCGTCTGGTGCGGTTGGCTAGCTTATCCACAACCAGGACCTAAGGACTTACCCAACCTCCCTCCAGGAAGCGCCTTATCCTGACCACTGTAGGCGATAATAAGTTCTTAGATGCTTATACCGGGCCATCGTAGACGCGGACTTAAGGCTTACTCTTTCGATGCTATACCTTTGCCATCGTAGGCGGTGATAGAGGCTTACACTCCACCCCCTCCAAGGGGTGCCTTATCCCGTCCATCGTAGGCGATGATAAGGGTTTGCGTTCCCTTCTCCTGGTAACGCGGAACATAAGCAGAGGTAAGACGTGCTCTTCTGCGAGCAGAGGTAGGACGTTCTTAGTTCATAGCAGAGGCAGGACATACTCTTCTATGAGCAGAGGCAGGGCGCACTAATTAGATGCTCTGTCACAGCCGTTTCCGGTGTGGGTTGAAGGCTTACGCTTTTGATGCTTTAACCTGGACCTTTCTGATTCGGGCGCGGAGAAAGGCTTATACATCACCCCCCCCCCTCCGGGGGGTTGACTTGCCCTTGCCAACTCGGTGGTGACAAGGGTTTTTATCCAATTGTGCTTTGAACCATCTTTGGTCATTTTGAGTTTCGAGAGGGTTTTTGTTTCTGTAATTATGTTGTCAAACCTTTTCTCAAAGAATGTATTGTTAAAAGAATGTATTGTTGTAGTTGACTATGCTTTCTTTACATATCTATGTAGTTTTCCTTGGCTTGAGAAGTTGATAATCATCCACTTTAGGACTCTACAGTGATTGCTTTCATGTCCATTCATCATATGGTAGTAGCAATAAGGCCTTCCCAACTTAGCTTCGTTCTTGGTTTTCTTCTTTAAGGAGGGCCAAAATTTCAATTCATGCTTAATTAGGAAGTAGATATCCTCAGTTGATGTAGTATGTTCACATTCTTTTGGTAATCTTGACTCTAAGATTTTCTTTTGACGTTGGAATTTATCCTTTTTACCACTTGATTCCATTATTTACTCTTTATCCTTGAACTTTCTTTTAGTCGTGCCTTGGTGCAAGGGCGTACCCCTTTTAGACACTTTCACTGTAGGATAAGCGGAACCTCTTTCAATGCTTTGGCCGAATATCATTCCCTTAGCCTGTGTTTGGATGGATTCCTTGATACAAAGAAAAGGGTTGTGTTCTTCTGTTGTAGAATAGCTTAGCGCAAAGATTGCGGTTGGTTCCAAACGGAAAGGGATAATGCTCCAACGATCAGGATCACAGGCTCCCTATCTCCTTTTTTATCTTGAATATGTAAGGTTTCTAACTTAACCTTTTCGAATGTATATGGCCCATTAATGCATGATGTAACCATGGGAAACTCATTAGTTACTCGTAGATACCTTCTATTCGTTATTTCTGCTTCTTCAAGGCCTAGTCCAACCTAGGACGGAACATCACAGTTAGGTATGTGGCTGTTAAGCACAGGACCGGAGGTTCAGGCCCCTCCTTCTAGTGCCAAAATGTCAATGATATTTTTCGTTAACAACGGAGATAGGTCTATTGAAGTGGACCTAAGAGAAAAATGGGGTTATCTAGCTTTCACGAGTTTGAGTTTGTTCACCGTTTCCTAGATATCAAGGTTTAGAGCCCAAAAGATTAGTTACTCTTCCCTCAAAGGGGTGAGTATCACGCGTAAGTGACTCAAGAACCAACATTTATCTTGGGACAAAGGTTCCCTAAGCACAAGCCTCAATAGAAGGCTAAATGGCTTGTAGGAAGGGGTTCTGCAATAACCTTGTGGAAGGGTCTAGACTTGAGTAGGAACCCATGAATATGTAGAAAGAATTTGGTATATCGTGTAGGCAATAGCTAAGAAAACTGATAAGAAATATGCTAGGTGCTGATCCGCTCTTTATTAATCTTTGATTTGGAGTACATAAGTAATTACAATATAAATCCCCAAATTGATTTATAATTTAGGGCTTACTCTAGATAAAGAGAGTACAAAAATGAGAAATGAGAAATTCGCCTTGAAAATGAGACCCCTAGGGTCTTATTTATAGACAAATCGTGGCCGCTTTTTCTATTAGACCTGCAAAAGCACCTGTCGGCTGCTTTTCCCTTTGGTCCCAGTTGTTTTGGCTCTCGGTCACTCTTTAGGCCTTGGTTACGGCTTTTTAGGGTGCCGATTCTAGCTCTCGGAAAGATGGTCCTGGTCTTTGGAACCTCTTTTTTATTTCATGTATGTATTCTCTGTATTGATACCAAACCTGTCGGTGTGGATAGCTTACAGAAGGCTTTAGGCTTTCGGAAGGCTTTAGGCTTCCGGATATAGTCTTCCGATCATGATATTTCAGTCACGTTATTAATTCTTTGTGGAGCTTGCCTTTGTGATTCAAGTTGATGGGTACCAGATCCTCCACATCGACGCTAAGTAGATTAGTGTGAATAGCTTGTCTCTCTTTGAGGTTTTGGCTTGCCTTACAGTAGATCCCTGAAGGACGCTTTCGTCTTTTTGGTGGGGTGCTTTTCGGTGTTTTACTGATTGTTTACTAAAGTGGCCTCTCGGTGGCCATCAAATGGTGGTCTCGGTAGCTGGTTCCCGGATGATTCCCCTATGCTTCAAACTTTGTGCCTTTAATGCTCTCACCTCTCGATGTATTGGTATTAAGCAATTTAATACTTATAGCCCTTTGGTCTTTCTAGGTCTTGGTCTGTAGGATTCCTAGTCTTTCTCTTTAATGGCTTCCGGTTTTGGATGACCCTCCGTTATCTACCCTTCGTGTACGAACTACCCTGCCAGTATCCTTTCTTTGTATTGGTTTTGAGTACTTTTCTTTAATGTTGGTGTCAGTTGCGTTGCTTTCGGGTTGTTCCCTTATGCTCTCAGTTTTACCCTATACTTGGTATTTACTTACGGGTTATTCCTCTCTGCTTATGACTGTCCGATACCCCTTCACTGTCAGCCTGTCTCGGTATGGATTTTTGTAGTAACAGCTATGGTCATATTTTCAGGTACATCTAATCGAGGTCTTAAACAAGTTTCCCCTTAAACAAGAATTTAGCAATGCAGAGACCTCCTTAAGGCTGGTGAAGTAGGGAAGCGAGCTAGGCTAATATGATATAGAATATAAACCATGTAAGGCTATCGAAGGCCAAGCCTTAGAATATTTCTTAAATTAATCTACATGATTCATCAAATAACAATCAGTAAGGGAAAATGATTTAGAGCCGAAATGGAAATGGTTTGTCGGTGGAGCATCTACTAAATAAGGTGCAAGAACATGGTATATTATCATAACACCAGATGGGAAACACCAATGTTACACTACAACATTGGATTCCCTCACAACAAATAACATGGAAAATTGTGAATCAATGGTTGTCGAATAACCTTTATCAAAGAAATTTAAGATCCCACAAATCCAATTTTTCAGTGGCTACCAATTAATGATAAACCAGTTAAAACAAATGTACCAAACAAAGAATCCAGAACAAACTCAACATGTGAAGAAAATATTGGGAATTTAGAATCTTTCAACGATTTCACATTACACCAGATTCCAAGAGGAAAAAATTCTCAAGCAAATTTCTTAGCTAAGTTAGAGAGCTTTAGATGAGCTCTGAGAACTCGAAATTCCGATCAGACATCGGGCAACTCCGAGTATTAAGGAAAGGGAAATTGAGAAAGGAAGGGAATCTTTAGTACTAACTGAATTGCAAGCACATACTTAAGAAGAAATTGAAAAAGAAACAAGCTAAGAGGTTACGATCGAACAAGAAAACTCTTTCAAAGGATAAGATGAAAGAAACTGGATGATACCTATTCATAAGTAGTTGACCAATGACAAATTGTCTAGGGATAAGACGAAGACCAGAAAAATTAAGCGATAGGCTTCAAATTTTACCATTTTAAATGGGGCCTCATATAACAAAGGCTATGTACTCCCATACCCAGATGTGCATGCCCTGAAGTTGGGCTAAAATTGTTGAAGAAAGCACACGAAGGTTTCTTCGAGACCACTCCAATAGGGTAAAATTGTCCAAGAGAGTGGTTTGTAGGGATTCGTCTGGTCACAAATGACTAAGAAGGCTATAGATTTGGTAAAAAAAATGAGACAAGTCTCAAAGATATTCTAAGACCCTCGGCTACTGCCATGCAATCTAACTTTGTAATAAGTATGCGGTCGTTTGATGTATGAGGAATTGACTTTTGTAACAAGCCGGAATTTCTTAACCAATTTAAAATTTTTATTTTAGCTATTTTAATGGGTTTTGAATATTTAAATTGATCTATTTTAAATAATAACGACTAAAAAATTATTTAAATCGAAGTTAGAACGTATAAATTTATTTTAATTATAAAATGGGCCTGAAATGGTGCGGTAATTTAAAAAATCGATTTTAAATTTCAACTTAATATACATAATTCAATATGAGTCAGAATTGGGTGAAACCAGAAATATTAGAATCTATTTAACTGTATCTTTCTATTGAATATAAGAAACTGAAATTTCACTCTATAAATTGTATGTTATGCCCAGTTTAAAATTTAAAATAGTCGCTATGTATTTTTTTTAGATATATATAGCCCTTAAAAATACCCATTTTGCAAACGATCTCTGTTTCGAAGAAACCACTTTTGCTGGATTCGGAATGTCAAATTATTGCTACGTTTCAAATATCATAGTTTTTGGAATTAATATGTGAGCGCAGTAAATATAAACGTGCTTTGGAATTTCAGTTTGAATTTGATTGACCAAAAAAAGGTCATTTTTCAAAGGGTCTCCAAATTCGACAAAATGAGTTTTGTTAGGACCATATCATCAAAACATAGCTAGATTTATTTTTCTGTAATTTTTGGAGTCAGTATGTGGCCCCAATAAATTAAAATGTACATTTAAATTCAACATATATTGATTTATATTTTAATTTTGATGAAAACTGATTGAAACGATTGAATTGGCTTATGAAACATATTCCATTGTGTTCGGAATGGAGGTTTTTAGCTAGGAACGACAGTCGTTGGGTTTGATTTGGAGTTTGGAGGCAAAATCGTCAAAACTTAGGATTGAATAATAATAAATAATGCCATATATATATCCATTGACCAGATCAAAACCCTAGACCACAAGCGCAATGTGGTCAAAGAAAACGCGGTGCCTCCTAAATCTGATGAACGACTGATTTCATTAGATTTTCCTCCCTCCAAATCTCCCAAAATATTTCAAATTTGATCTCCACACCAATGCAAAAATCGTAGATCTTACTATGATCTTCCGATCTGTATGGGTTTGATAGGATTAAATTGCATGAGCTGTTCTAATTTGCAGCTCAAAGCGTCACCGTTTGAGGTGATTTTCTGGCCATACCGGGCTATCGAGTTCGCCAGGATCGTGGGGGATGGTGGTAGTTGCAGAGGCCGATGATGTGGTCACCATCGACCGACGTCCAGTCATCGATTTTGGTAGTGGCGGCTTGACCTAGTTTTGAAGAATGGGTCAAGTTTATTGCAGCTAACGGTGAAGAAAAGAGGTTAAGGCAGGGGTTAATTAAATTAATTATTAATTAATTTCGTTAATGGCTTGTTTAATTTACCAATGTTTAAAAATCTATAACTTCTTCATACGCGGTCGGGATTTGACGATTCAAATTGTGTTCGAATCTTCTCGACGAGCACTACAACATGGAACAAATCGGGATGGAAACAGAAGCAGATGTAAATTTTGATTAAATTAAACATCGGGTTTAATTTAACTAAAATAATCATCATTTAACGATTCCGAAACCAATCAATGTGAGATTTCCTTCTCACTAAATTATATTTTATCATGTTATTGTATTCATGTATAAAAATATATAGAATTGCCAGTGTAGCTTTTTATCAGTTTAATCATTGTAAATTGTATATTGTGCCTGTTATCTCACCTCCCTCGTCCACAGACCATGGACGATTTAATTGACTGTATTGTGTGTTGATTGTGATGTTGAAATGTTTAAAATATTAAAAATAATTTAATATTATTTTGTGGTAGTTGAAATTATATTATAAATATCCATTTATAATTTAAACAGTGAAAATTGCTTAATTAGAGAAAAAATTCAAACCGAATTAGAATTGGTTAAATTTGTTAACCAATAATTTATTTAAATTCACTGTTGTTGCTTGAAAACCCTACATCGGTATTGGGATGATAATTGACATACACTAATTTCAATATGTAGTTGTATGTCAATCGATGGGTTTACAGACTGTGATAAGCATTATTTAATTATTTAATGCTTACACAGTTGTAAAATGCACTCTGAATGTTGTATGAGTTTTTAATGATTGTTTATCATTATTGTTGTATACATGCGATGGACGAAATCCATATAACTGAAATTATATGGTAATTGATTGAGTCTGATTCTAGCTCAGAATTAACGGATATTTTATAATAATATTCAGTGAATAATCAAAATGTGATTTTGAAGTCTGATTTTGGATGGACACGAATGGGATTTTATGTCAATTTTATTTGTTTTATAATGAATATCGAAAAGTGATTTCAAAATCTGATATTTTGAAAACATTTTTATTTTAATATTGTAATGATATAGAATATTCAATTTTAATTTCAAATTGAAAATGAAGTTGAAATCGTTTTGAAATGAATTTATAACTATTTTATAAATATGTTTTGAACGAAAATCGACAAAATATGTTATATATATATATTAATGGCCTGAATAGAACGCGCTACGCAGCTACCGTTCATGAATTTCGACCATTGACTTGAAATGGAAGTAACGGGAGATCCGACCGTCGGATTCTCCTAAAACCGAAACCGCTGGGTTCGTATCGAAAAGAGTTTTCCAACGAATATAAGAGATGTAAATTTGAACAGTTGGATTTTAAATTATGCCCAAATCAATTTCAGAAAAGGTCGGTATGAATGCAATTTGGTGGTCGATTTTGAAAACCAACTGTACGGACGATACTAAAATTATAAAAAATATGGAAAATTATGTAAATTTATAATAAAGGTTTTGGAAAGATTTTGGATGAAAAATTGGATATTTGAAATGATAAAAATATATTTTATCGAAATGAATAGGTTAATAACTAGAATAACAATCCGATTATTTTTAGAAATAAATAAATTGGACATTGAAAATGGTTTTAAAATAACCAGAATTTTCCAATATATAAATTGGAATGGATATGGATGGAAATCATCTTCGGAATATTTTGATTTTGGATTCTGTAATTATACAGATATTGTTGAGGAATTTGGAAGATATATATATATATCGTTATTCCCAATACGACATTTGTTGGTTTCATAATTCGATATGGAATATAAGCCAATATAATTTCTATTCAGAGCCTTGTATTTGATATCAAATTGGATTTGGGATTTATCGTGAATGGTGTCTTTACTACCACTGTTCTTAAACCCAGTTGATAAAAGAATAAATCTTTTAATTAAGATTTGGTAAAATTTACCAATTAATTAATTTAATTGTAATGAAATTGGATTTTGGGTTTGTCGTGAATGGTGTCTTTACTAACACTGTTCTTAAACCTAGTCGAGAAAGAATATATCTTTAATTAAGATTTAGTAAAATTTACCAATTAATATTAATTGGAATGAAATTGGATTTTGGGTTTGTTGTGAATGGTGTCTTTACTAACACTGTTCTTAAACCCAGTTGAGAAAAGAATAAATCTTTTAATTAAGATTTAGTAAAATTTACCAATTAATTAATTTAATTGGAGTGGAATTTGATTTGAGTTTGTCATGAATGGTGTCTTTATTAACACTGTTCTTAAACCCCAATGAGAAAAAGAATAAAACTTTTAATTAAGATTTAGAGAAGTTTTCCAATTAATTAATATTTAATTGGAATTGAATAAAAGAATTGGATTTTTGGGTTTATCGTGAACGGTATTTTAAATAACATTTGTTATTTAACCCAACTAACAGTGGAGATATGATTTGGAATCTATAATCTTTTAATTAAGATTAAGGGGATTTTCCAAAGTAAAGTTTTCTAGTTTAATATATTAAATTGGAATTGAATGGAATTTGATTCGGTAATAATCGAGATGAGCTTCTACGGAAGGAAGATGGTTACTGTATATGGAATTTAAAAGGCTATGTCGTTATTCCATTTATATTATTATTATGATACGGAAATTTATATCGATTATATATTGATCTATTTTCCGTGAAGATTCCATTGTTAATGGAAGGTGATTTGGGTTTATCATGAACTGTGTTTTAAGTGACATTGGTTCTTTAATCCGGTTAAGGATTGGATTAACTTTCCTAAAGTTGAATGATCATAAAGTAATGATTTTAGAAGATTAAAACTAAGGTGGAGTTTTAATGAATCTTTAATCAGATTGGAGAGTGAATGAGATAATTAAATTTATCGAACAAGAGAAATGATCGAGAATGGAGTACCACCAGTTTTACTCCAGGCGATAGTTAAATCTTTAATTAGATTTGAAACGTGAAATGGTAATTAAATTTACCGATAACACCATATGTGTTAGATATGGAGTATTACCAGTTTTTCTCCAAGGGTTGACTAGGTTGGGATTGGAAAATAAATAAATGATTACTTCGGTAAGGCTCGATAATCCCGACTAGTTAATGAACCTTATTTTGGTTTTGATATAATAAAATCTTTTGAAAATGATATTCAAAGGAAGATTTAAGAATTTAAAAGAATTTATCTTAGATAAAATTAATGGGAACCATTCCCCGAAAATGTGAATATTTGAATAAAAGGATATTCTGATTGGAATGAGGCGTATGATGTGTTTTTATAGCACTTGATTATTGATTATAAAATATGCAAGTTTTTCGGAAAGACCGGTTTTATCCCATTCTGAATAACTGATATGACAATGAAGACGGTGGTCGAACACCGAAGATCTTCACATCGTATGGATGATTACTGATATCCTGATTTGGATGATCCCCCTAGACAAGGTAATAAGTGGTGATCGTCCAAACGTACTTTGAGATCGATTGGATATGCGAGGACCTCTCTCCTGTATTGGACATATGGGACGAAGAATAAGGTGCCTTCGGTTTCGTTCAGACCCAGAACGGACTTGTAAATGGATATGTGTCTAACAATGGATTTCATTTTGTGTTGACTGGTTTCTATTAAATATGTATTTGTTTGGTGGCAGAGAATTTATTCTCTTGCTTAACACCCTTCTCTGAGACGTATATATTGATAGACATCAGTTGCATGGCGTGAATTGTCAGTGTGGCATGCTGAGATGCAAATGATCAAGGCTTTTGTCGAAAATCAGAGTCTTGTGGACGATGATCAAAGAACAGCTTTAATTAGCATAGCTTTGTGTATAGCGTTAATTTTTGAGCCTCACACCCCGGTATGAACCAGAAACGGGAGAGGACACCAGGGAGGACATGCGTTTCTTTCTAGTTAGGAGTGATGTCATGGTATGGAGCCCAGACATTTTACTTATGTGGTTGTTGGCTAGCGAGGTACCTCGGATTTGAGTACCTAGTGGCTCTTGATATTAGTCAACATACTGACCAGATTTTATTCCCCATAGGGCAGAGAAACATATTGTTCAGGAATTTCCAATCCCCAAAAGTAAGTGTGGATTGGCCTTGCATGCTCCAGGTGCAGTTGCGGTTGAATCCTAAGGCACAGGCTGGAGTGTCTCGAATCGGAAGGAATATCCCTTGCCTTGGTTCATAGATTTAATCCAATTTCCAATACGTGACTTTTGATTTTAGTTGTTAATCTATATGGCGACATAGTGGGATGGGGCGCTCATGCCGTCTATGATTGATACATTTATATTTGGAGTTGTTTTGACATTATGCACCTATAGAAACACAAAAATAATTTGTTTTAAAACGTACCAAGCATTTTTGGCTATTACAAGGTAAAACTCTTTCCTCTAACTTGTGTTGCATTGTGTGATGGGACCTGAGTCTTATAATAGCTTCGTTTTTCAAAAAGCATTGCATTGTTTTATTTTAAACTGAGATTCATGTGGAGTAAACCTGTTCCATGTTCTACGGCATAGTCCCAGAATTTCCCAACTTTTAAAGTAAAGATTTAGTAACTGTTTTGGTTTTCACACCTGTCCCATGACTGACTTGGAGTTTATTGTTTTAACCTAAACTCTGGGTGCCCATAATTTCCACACAGACAGTCAATAGTTTTGGTTTTCGCAAATATTTCTTTTCACAGGATCCTGAGTTACAACTGGAGCTATATTCGGAAAGCTTTGTATTCGTGTATGTCATTCAGTTGTGTTAGTTAATGTATTTTCTGTTGTGCATTGTGTTTATACATTTGAAATGTAATTTAAACCTCTGATATTGTATTTCCAGTGTGTAATGTTTATTCATACTCTGATATATTCTTGTACTCTATTGTAAATTGTTGTAATAGCAAAGAAATATTCTGTTGTTTATGCTCTGATGAGTCATGTTCTCAAAGCAATTCGAGCTTTCCTATAAGGGGATGTTTGGGTCATTAAAACTTTATTGGTCTGTTACCAATTCCAAAGGAGATGTGAAGTATGCAATAATGGCAAATGATTATTTCACCAAATGGATAGAAGTAGAACCTATTTCAGTTAAAGTTTAAAGATTTGTCATCAAAAGTATTATTACTAGATTTAGAATACCTCATAATATTATATCCGACAACTGAATGCAATTCGAAGGCATGGAATTCTCGTGGTTTCGTTTTAACAATGGGATCATTAAGAGTTTCTCTTCGGTGGTGCATCCAAAGGCAAATGATATTGCGAAAGATGCTAACAAAATCGTAAAAACCATGCTAACGAAGCAACAAAACAAGACTAAAGGGAATTAGGTAGAAGAGCTACCGTTGGTACTTTGGGCTTGTCATACCTCTTTTAAGACAGCTTCATGTCATACACCCTATAATTTGGCCTTCAGATGTGAAGCAATTCAATCCGTCGAAATTGAGATACCATCCTACGAAAGGATTACTTATGCATTCCACATAAATTGAGAACTAAGGGAGGAATCTGTAGACTTGATCCCTTGACAAAGGAACAAAGTTGATGTTCGAATAACGAAATATCAAAGAATAATGGCTCACTATTATAATTCAAAAGTAAGACCAAGAGCATTTAGAGAAGGAGACTTAGTGCTCCAAAGGGTAATGGCCAACACTATGAATCGATGGATGGATGGTTCATTAGGACTAAATTAGGAAGGTCCCCTAATTATTCATACATTAATAACACTGGGGTCTTATAGCTTGGATCATCCCGACAGCAACATGGTTCCGAGAACAGGGAATGAAGAACATTTGATACCTTACTTTTCTTCCGTAAGAGAATAAATAATTCATTAAGAGAAGTATTTTATCAAAGATTAAGGAAATTCAGTTTAAATGATAAATGTTCGAATTAAGAGTCGAATAAGCTTTGTTGATACTATATACAAGGTTAAGGGTAATGGATAGCGGTTTCTACTTGGTTGGGGTGAAATGCCTTCTCATTATGGATTAACCTATCCTTGAAGTAATTAATGCTCTTCTCAAAACGGAAGAGGGGTAACCTCATGGACATGTGCCTAGAACCCATTGAAATCCTCGGTATATCAAGGTTCTTCCCAAAAAATAAAGGAGGGTAGGCCCAAGGAAATGCACTAGCTCCAAGCCCTAGATATATCGTAAGTGTCTCCTAGAGGGAAGAAGGTAAGTCATTAATTTAGTCCAGATGACCTGGCTGACGCTGTTGGCCTTTATTGATCTAATCGACAACCATATTTTAACATATTTAACATTTAGGATCTATGCAAAATTACGGTAAATCAAAATCATATCGATTTAGGGTTTCTCCAGATGCGTGAAATCGAAAAAGACTGCAACTATTGAATCAAATAGGAGCGCTTTAATGAGGCACCTCTAAAGGAGTCCACGAACGAGCCCTTGAGATCATCATTACGAACTCGAGGGAGGAGGATTAATAGAACTAAACATCGACAGTAGATGCCATTTTCCACTTTTTTCATTTTGTATTTTTTGTGTTGTTAACCTAGAAAAGGTAGGCACCCAATTATACGAGAGTAAAGAAGAGAGTCACGGAATACACGGTTTACCATTTCAAAGAAAATAGGAATATCAATGTTTTATATTTCTAACTTTTTAAGAACAGTTCCCTTTTTTCCAACGTTTTATTGTGTGACCCTATAGTGTAACACCCTGAATTTTTAACGAAGTTAAAGAGAATAAATTAAATAATAATTAATTTAATATTCATAATTATAGGAAATGGACTGCACCATTGCGTCTGTCTCGAAATTCTGGTCAAGATAGACATTTGGTTGCGTAAAACAGACACCGTATAAAGAAGTTATGAGGGTTTTAAGTTTGTATACGCACAGAAATATTTTATATATACGCATGAGTTAGAGGTGAGTCAGAGATGAGTCAGAATTCTATCCGGATAATTCAAATTCGAAAAAATTCCTCTGAGCGGCAAAATTCCCACTCTAGGGGGTCGACCCCTGAGAGGGGTGTCGACCTAGGGGTCGACCCACTCACAGGGGTGTCGACACCCCTAGGGCTGACATGGCACTCGGTTTCAGGGGGTATGGCAGCTATATATACGTGTCCTATTTCTCATATTTTCTTCATTGGAAGTCATGGAGGCCATATGCTGCTGGAGTGCAAACTAGACCGTTTTATACAACAACATATTCTACAAATCCAATTCTGAAATTCTAGATCCGTTCTTCCTCAATTCTCTAAACATAGCACTGTGAGTTCTAGTTATTTTTAGGTTTAGATAAATAGAAGTATATTTTGAAAGACTATGAATTTGATATGTTGTAAAGTATTATTCTGTGTTAATGTGAAATCCTATACTATGTCATGACAGATTTTTTCCTAGATCTAATAAAATTGTGGTTATTCGATTATGTTGCTTATATGGATCTTGACTTGTAACTATGTTATGGTGGATGTACATCTATTAATGTGGATAGTTGTAACATTACTTAGATCTAGATCTTTATGTTAATCACCTTTCGCTTGTCATATTGAGATCCTTTGAGATATGTTGTAAACTTGACATGTGAATCCATCTTTAGATCTAAACATGTTACTGTGTCAACCTAACTATGCTAGACAAAATAGTTGGACACCTTATGGTTAATTTAGATCCATTATGTTGCGTTGACATCATAGTTGCTACAAATCCATCACTTTTATGCCTACTTTGCCATAATGATTACAAGACCATTCACCTTGTTATCATACCAGTTTATGTTTATGCCAAGATATGTTGAAACTATCACCTTCGTCATATTCCATTTTCATTGTTGTAGCTTGGCTACTTTATAGCCTAGATGCCGCTAAAATACATACGAATACGTTAGAGCTGAAACGGGGAAAAAGGGATTATAATTGGCATAATTTATGTTATATTTATATGAAATGGGACATGTAATTCAAATGGGGAAAACATAGAAATAGTTACCTGTAATGACATAGGTAGATTTGAATTAATTTGGAATGTTTAGTAATTTACAATTAGGAATTGTAAATTTTACTTATGACACGAGGCTAGGTTACATTAGTGGTGGAAGTCTGCCCAGACCCGACCGGCATATCCAGCAGCCACTAATGTTGAACCTAATGTGGGAGGTCTAAGTACGCAAATACGAATCGGGTTAAGACACGAGGTTAGGCCCAATTGTGGAATAAGATTGCTCGGACCCGCCCGACATATCCAGCATCCACATGTTGTAGGCCTAATGTGGGAGGTCTAGCCCATTATAAAACCATAAACGGACATGGTAAAGAATTGGACTACTTAACCTAGTTTAATCCATAAAGATTATATGACTATGAACTTAAATTCGGGTTAAGTAAAATTGGATGGGTAGTGGGTGGGTTAAGTAAATTATAGGGAGTGGGTAATATTTACATATAGGCCCACGAACTTAACCCAATATGGTCATGTAATTAAAGACACCTACTGGTATACATAACCGGTAGATAATGTAATAAGGTTATGTAATTAAAGACACCTAGTGGTATACATAACCGATAGATAATGTAATGAAGTTATGTAATTAAAGACACCCTTTAGGGTAAGCATAACTGGTATAGGGCTATGTAATTAAAGACACCTAAGGGTATACATAGTCACTAGAAAAGCTAGTACGGATACAAGACAAGAGGGAGAGCTTGTATCATATTGTGTGGGACCCATTTCAGTTAGTAAGCTGGAGTTGGTATCAAGTAAAGAACTCTGTACTAGGCGGAGAAGGGGAACGCTTACTGGTTGATTGTAAGAGATTCAAACGAGACAGATGGTGTGGGCGGTGCAAACCAACCAGAGACATGTGCGTGCATGGGTCGGGCATATGGGGCTAAGTCGACCGTGACACCAATAGATATGGTTGTGCACACCATGGGTTGCTACTTTAGGAAGTGATACCTCATACTGTGGGGCCAGCACAAGATATCTACAGGGTAGGGAGCCGATCTATTATGGTAGTGGTTAGGGTATACTTGGACGTATAACCTAAGCCGACCAACTCATAGTGGAAGAGATCATCTCATTTCAGTTATACTAGTAATAATGCAGAGTAATCATTAGTGAGGCACATACACCTTATCTTGCTTACCTTGTCAGACCTGCCATTTATGTAGTGATCTCTCTTATCCACTTTATATGCCTATCATGTTGGTTTTATTTATCTACTGGCTAAAAGTAACTAGACTTGTCATACTTTATGTTTGACCTGTTGTTTCTTCTTCTTTCTTCCGTTCCCCCTAGGTTCTTAGGGAGGAAACACTCAGACTTAATCAGGAATCATATATCATCTTGCTAGGAGCAACTTCTGAAGTATGGCTCAAGCTCTTGTCTCTACTATGCCTTAACTCTTTTAATTGGGGAAATGATGCTTTTTATTTACTTATGTACTCTGATGGTGCAAGACAAAAATTATTTTATTGTAATGGTTTTTGTGACTTATGAAATTTTGGACCATGGTATTATGACTTATGCTTGAAGTACAAGTTTAAATTTTCCGCTGTTGCCTTATTTTGTATCTGTCTTGTAATTATTCTGTGTCTGTTTACCTATAGCGCTTCAGGAAACTTAGTACATTCCCTTAGTGAGTGACATTTACGGACGTTGGGTGTCTCATATAGGTTATTACAATGTTGGAAATAATTTAAATTGTATTCAAATTATAAATAGTGGGCGGCATCTAGTAATACATCAATGTTACCCAAGTTATAATAAAATCAAGGATTCAATACCTATGACCAGTATATCAACTTAATTTAATCCTTTTAACCAATATATCCAAGATTAAACTCGAGGCATGGAACATATCATCCCCTTTATAATCTAGTCCTTTTATCTTGATCAACGAGTAAACTATTTAAAACAAATCAATATTTGAGCACGGCCATGCATTTCATAGTCTCACTCAATCAAAAGGCCCATGGATATTACTACTTATATTGTAGGGTTAAATTCCATCTATATCGTTCATAATTTTCAATCGATTCAAGATGTATCCGAATATCACCTTTATTGTCTACTCGTTTAAAAGTAATTTTTGATGGTATTAAAACACAAATATTCTCAGATGAAATTATAATGATTTCAGATCTGAGGATCATTACATTGCTCTTACTATGAGAATTACTTAAGATAATATTAATTGTAGTCCATGAAGTTTTTCTCAGGTTGGGTCAGCTCAATATGTTATTCTCTAATACGTATTTATGCATTGACATTAATATCACATATATTAATGATTAATGAGATACAATCATCAATCAATCAACATACTAGTCTCAATGTTTTATTGTTGTCCTATATAAACAATAAAACTTGACTAGGGACATTTAAGAATTATAATACTTTTTATTATAGTATATAATCCCACGTTCAAGTAACTTAATTCAAACTATAATTCTATATTATTATTCTAAGGACTCCCATTATGTTAATATTTATATTACGCAGTAAATATGACATAACATAATCTTTTACAAAATATAACATCAACAATATTATTGATTCACATCAAATAGATTACCTCTAGGGCACAAACTCTAATAGATGCACCACGAGTCCTTATCGCATTCAAGGCGCCCTCTGGTGGAGGGACGGGTAAGCCTGGCGGCACGCGTTCAACTCTGAAAGAAGCACACTCTGCCTCTGTTCTTTTTAGAACAATCACTACCTTCTGTTTCGGCTAAACACGCTCTGCCTCTGCTCTAAAAATGAGCATGTATACCTCTGCTTATGCCTGGTCTCGTCGAAGGGTATGAAAGCTTGAAAGGAGCACTTAAAACACAGCCAACCTCTACTTGAGAAAAACCCTAAAATCGGATCTTTCAAAGCCTAAGGTGGTTTTGTTTTTGCTTTTATTATCATAAGAAGATTTCTTATTTCAGTTATTTTTATACACCAATCTGCTTTTAGGGTCTTCTATAAGCCGAAGGTGGCTCCATTCATATTATTTATTTTCATATCAAGGTTTCTGGATTTATGTTATTCTAATACCATAATCTATGTTTCAGGCTTTTTTTAAGCCAAGGAGGACTTCGTTTCTATCATTATTTCTGGAAAGATGATCTCCGGACTTCTATTATCTCTGTACACAACTGGGTTTCCAGGTTTTCATAAGCCCAAAAGGCTCCGATTTTGTTCTTTTCTCCAAAGGAAGGATTATAGATGTCAATCATTTTAACATCCAAATTTGGGTTTCAGGATTTCTTAAACACGAAAGGGGCTTCGTTTTATAATTATTACCCTAAAAAGAGATTCTAGATATCTATTATTTCAAATATGGGTTTCCAGACCTTTATATGTCGAAGATGGCATCATTTCTTTTATCATTTCCAGTGGAATGGATCCTTGGTATCTATTATATCAAATATAAATGTCAGGACTTTTAAATGAAGAAAGGGACTTTAGTGCCATTATTACCGAATAATGAATTTTGGATTTTTTTGTTAGTTCTCGAATCTACGACTTTAAAAGGTCGAAAATGACTTCATTTATGTAACAACTTGAATTCCAATAGATCGATTTTTTTTTTCAAAATTCTAATCCAAAGAAACCCGTGTTGGTTACTCTGGTATCCTGCGAGAAAAGACAGAGATATAAAATATATCAAAGCTTAGAAAATATCTCACAGCAAACTGGATAAAGTATAATATAACCAAAGTATAGCCTTACCGTTAACACTACATAACCAGTATCCAAAGCTATCATATATCTACCACAAGTCTAATCTGCGAGTATGTGATGAGAAGGGGGGGTCAGAACACAGGTTTTGTGACTGGATTTAAACTATACACTTTGGATAACCCTACATATACTTTTCAATCACATTTTCTTATTTATTAGGTTACTTGGGTTAACAACACTCAAGGCTCACACACACGACATACCAATTTACTTCCCAGTGGATTAACCTAATACAATATATATGTAGCTACCCCCAATATTAAGGTATGCCCAATGGTACCCCACTCGCATGGTCTACATCAAAATGCCACAGAAATGTACGCAGTCCCTCATCCTACGTCGGAGTGACGTACGGATCTCTATATAAAAATGTTGTGTTCCATATATATCTGCCATTACTACGCTATGTAAGCGTACGGGCTACCACCTTCGATCGAATCAGATTCCATCATAGACTAATACCTTCAAGTATACGATACACCACCCAAAGCAGACATGCATGTATCTAGACTTTCCCACATACATATCGTCAATCATATTTGATGCCTTAACAGCACATAACCTCTAATGTGCACCGAGTTCCATGGCAGCGTTATACAAGAAACACAGAACTCGGTCGGGAGCTTTTCCATATCTTTACAGGCCCGCCTTTAAGAGTCTCAAAATACAGATATCCCTCGGGTCTGTTATTCATGGTGGCTATGGCCCCACCTCGGCCCCTCCCTCAAATAGTAAAGACTACAGGAGCTAAGTGACTTGCCCCTAACAAACAATCTAAACATCCAGTTGGCATCTCGCCTCAACCACCGTACCTCGATAATGAAAGGTGAATGGCATCTTGGGTTTAGCTCTAGTCTTTTTGCATCCCACTGGATGCCGATGACAGGTACCCCATGAACTACTATGCTTGTTGGTCTTGACCTTGCCTCCCATTGAGGCGATCGCCGAGTCACCCTAGTGTCACGTCGTTACAGCATTCTGACTGCAAAGCTACCTTTGTAGTCAAGGCCCACCCACTGATAGTAACGCGCAGACCCAACCTCTCCGACCACACCCTAAACATATTCCACCACACAGAGGACTAGCAGGAACACCTTACATATCTCAGGAAGCCGCGTGCTTCCCCTTCTAGTCCTTCGGCGCCGACGGAATAATTAGACGAACGTGCGCTCCCTTCATGCCTCATGACACCACGATGATCTACCCCGTTGGCTTAGTCACCCTCAAACGTGCGGACTGGTCCAAGCGCCTCACTTTAATATGTTATTTGACCCTATGTCTAAACATTCATTTATGCGCTTGTTTTACCTCATCAGGTTTCCATTTAACTTTGTTATTCTCATTCACAATGACTTTTTATTCAAGTTACCAAGTTCCTCTTGCTTATTAATTTCGGTCTTATAACTTAACCAATTTAAGCCTATTAATAAGCCCACAATATGTAATTCTCAAGATTGTGATCCAAGGTCTGTAATCCACAATCCCTTTTTATTCTTGTTTGATTTCAAAGTTACAATAACATGTTCTATTTAATATATAATTAAGTATATCTCAATTCACATGTTTTTTGTTTAACATGTCAATCACTATTTATTATTAAATATAACTTGTTTCATTTCATAAGTTTACCTCATTCTTTCTTATTTAATCATAATTCCATCTTATACTATCACTACAACTTATCGTTGTTTACTTATTAACTTAGTTCTCTTAACTAAGGTTTAATAATAAGTTCCCTTTTCATAAATACAACTTATATATGTTGTCCTTATCAGAATATTCACGATTCTCGTTCTCATGGATAACTTAATTTACAATTAAGTACAACTTATCTTATTACATAAGTTATTCCATTTTCTTTTTTCGTTTATTATAACCTGTTAAAATCCCCACTTGTCCCTAGGAAAAACCTACTTATTATATAACACTCTCATTAATATAATTTATTTATAATAGGTTATTATCATTCCTCGTTCATTCCAGCCCATCTACCTTTGTAACTTTCATTCATTTCCATATTCATTTCCATTAATCACAATAAGTACCATTTATCTCTATCCTTTTATATTTATGTATATGCTTATGTACTAGACCTCTCACATTAAGCCTACCACTTGTGGATGCTGGATTTTCTGGGAAGACTTCTTCCACAAGTTGATTTAAACTCGTGTCTTAGCACCGTTACATGTTTATTTACGCCCTAGACCGCTCACATTAAATTAACAACTTGTGGACGTTGGATTTGATGGGCGGTTCCGGGCATACTTCTATCACAAGTTGAATTTAGCCTCGTTTCTAGGTGCGTTACAATTTTCTATTTACTGTAAATTTAGGCATATTATTCTTTCCACATTTTTACTGCAACCTATTTTACATGTCATCATATTAAGCCCATTTTATGTAATATGTACTTCCTAACATATAATTAATTTCATCTCACTTTAACACATAATCGTCAAATCATGTAATCATTCTAATTTAACATGTCATATTAGCATTTCATCCATTTACATTACATATTAACAGGGAATGTTAAATGACAACATATCATTATCAAAAATGATATTGCTTAAATCCACTCACCTAAATTGCTTTCAAATTCTTGAACCTAGTCCAAATCTAGCATTCCATGGTTTTCCCTAACTGTATTTAGAACCTAACAACCACGGATCCACAATTCTTACTAAAAGAAAAAGGGAAGAAAGAGGAAGAAAATTGAATAGACCACATCTAAGAATTTACATTACTTCGAATATGATTTTGAACACCTTCTTATTAATTTTCATTCTTTTCCTCCAGATCTTGATTCAAAATTTTCCTAAACTAATTATATTATTTTTCTAAAGAGAATTAAGGAGGAGGAAGAATGGCAAAGCTTAAACGTTGTCTCAGAGAATGTGAGATTTAGGCTAGGCTCTACTAGCCTATTTATAGGTGTTCAGGATCTTATTGTAAATGCAGCGCTGAGTCAGCATTGAACCCAGTTAAGAAAATAGTCCAGATACGCTAATGAACCTGCTTGGATCTGTGCCAGTGTCGACCCATGGGTCGACCCCCCTATGCCTGCGTCGACCCCGACTATATTTTTTTCTTCTACATACGGTGTTCAGTTTGAATTGATTTGAATATGTACATATATAAGTCCCTTATATGTATACAAAACTTGTATTGACCATTTTAAAGCGTATATATATACGTACAACCTATATTTTGTTTTCAAAATTCAAACAGTGTTGCACCGTTATTTTATTTTTGCCATATTTCATTGATTGTAGCCTTATCTTGAATTTATCTTTTGTATATATATATATATATCTGAAAATTATATATATATGTATTTATATATATATATATATTTGCACATATATACGCATATATTCTCATATACATATATACATATATATTTTTATATTTCCTTATATGTATATTTTTTCATATATGTGTGTTTATACATATTTTATCTCATGCACATGTGTTATTTCAATCTTTCCATTAAAACAAAAATATGATGGCGACAGGGATCAAACTCTGTACCTCTTGCATTCAAATCACATGCTCTAACCAACTGGGCTACTAAAGCTATTGTTAACAAGGCTTAGAACATTTGTAGTTATTGTTCTCTTCTTATTCCTCTTTTTCATACTTGTTACAATGTCTCATTTAAACCATTGCATGAATCTTTTTCTTTTATTTCGCATAATATTTATAAATCAGTGCATACAACATATTTACACTGCATGCAACCAATCCTTTCTTCCTTTTAATGCATGCATTACATTTTTATTTGCATAATCTTTTCTTCTTTTTCAGTACATGTATTTATTACATGCAACCACGTATTATCTTTATTTTATTTTTCTTTTAAATGTTTATGTCTATGCATATACACACACATATGTATTATTTAATTATTACGAATTGTGGGGTGTAACATTCTCCCACCCTTAGGAAATTTCATCCCTGAAATTTAATAAGGGTAAAAATCAATTAGCCCCTCGCATAATATACATCCATCATGTGTGCATCCAATTTTTGCAAACATTGTGCATTTGTGCAAAGAGAAATACAACATAATAATACATGTATGCCCAAGCAGTAACTCCTATGTGTATGCAAGTTTTTCAAAAATACTTTTAAAATATGATGCTCACATCCTAAATATACTGCCAGTTTTACTTGAATGCAATATTTTGAAAATCAAAATACATTGTCATCCAAATTTTCCCACACTCTTACCGAGTAAGAGCGTAGTTCATCCAATTTTTGCATCCAAAATTCTACCAACCAACTTTATTTTTTGAATTTCAGAAAAACTAGTTTTCTAAATTCGATTTCTTATGTTACAAAAAAGGTGGAAATAGGAAAACTTCACATCTTTCGTTTTTCTTTATTGTACCTTTTTCCAACCATACTTGGATTTATGTAACTATTTATGAAGATTCCCTATTTTCCTTATCCAAGCACAACCTACATAAGAAAATTTTCCTTATTACTGATTTTCTTTGTCATCTTATCTTGGAAATTTTTATTCTTATACATCTTTTCTCAGAATTTTCCATTTCTCTTTAACTGTCATGTTTGTTGCTTTACTGAGTTTGGTGTTTCCTTTTTAGTTATACCATTTCTCTCTTTCTTAGCTTATTTAATCATTTGATCATAGTTTAGTTTTCAAATAAGCCTTCTAGTCTTTCAACTAAAATAGGAAAACAGACACCCTACACAGCTACTACTAAGGGCCAAGAATCTCGGGACTATGTCCCCCTTCAGACAGTAAAGTCCAAACCATGGGATGCACGACAGGTTTAGGTGTTACCATAACTACCCAACAAGAACAAAATAACGGAACGATCCCAACAGAAATGTAATAACGGATTTTACCCCTAACATGAAAATTAGCAACAGGATCTAAACACTTACTTGCCCTTTTTCTATCTAGTATCACCACTAATTCTAGATGTGTACCAACAATTATTTCAAGCAACACCCATGGATTTTCAATGCTTACGCATTATACGGGAACTTATCATTATTCCAAGAAAATTCTCGCTACTTACTTCATAGCCTCAAAACTTTTCCCGTCTTCCCTAGGCACTAATCCTTACCTACTCCATACTTTTAAAACATGGTTTGGCCCATTTCATTTCACTTTTCTTCGAAAAACCAAAAATGTCAAAATTTTATTTTTCTTCACCAAAACTTACTTTTGCCAAACCTTAAAACATTACATTTCGTAAAACATGCAAATCATTTTTTTTTTCAAATCACAAAAACTGGATTAGATAAGGACAACTATTTCTCAATCGGATTTACTACTTGTTCTAGCCTATAAGGTCAGTTCAGTCTCTTACTACAAGGTGCAAACATCTGCTCTACTCTTAATTTTTGCAACTTATTTTGTCCACCAACAAAATTCTCCTGCTAAAACAATCTATCAAAAATGATTGTCAAAAGAATAGAGACTTCAAAATTCTTTGTTAAAATTCCTTTATGCAATATTACAAGGTAAATAGCGAGCTATACATGCTCTGTAACATGCACCTTTTATAGAGAGAATTTTGTTTGAAACAATTTTTTTGTAAGAAATCACTATTTACAAAATATACCCCCATTTTACTTCAAAACCCAATATGCACTTCTTTACATATTTTAAATCTTTAACTTTTAAGATTAAAACTTGAAAACACCATTAACCATCTTCCAAAAGCTTTTATATCTTCAAGTTCTTAAAAGTTAACAATGGGTTAGACCCAAAGCGGGTTTCCAATTTTCTAGGCTTCCCTAGACAATCAAACAAAGTCAATTCTCTCAACTACATATATTTCTAATCCATTTCTCTCTTTTTAACCTTTTCCAATTTATAAGGTTTTACTGCCAAACCCACTAAACCAAAATACTAATCATATGGGATTCATCTTCCTTCCATATAAAGTACATTGTACACTTTCCACCCAAATTACCTAAGGGTCTCAGAATTCCATATTCATTCCTTTAGTGTACAAAATGGACATCCCAATTCTTACCATATTATACTCTTTCTATATAGTGGATTCCTCTATGGATCTAGTTATATATATATAATATATTTTTAAAAATACAAATATGTTCACTTACTATTTATACAGGAATCCTAAACCTAAGCTCTGATACCAGATGTAACAACCCGAATTCCGATAGACTGATTTTTTTTAAAATTCTAATCCATCGAAACTCGTGTTGGTTGCTCTGGTATCCTACAGGAATACAGAGATATAAAATATATCAGAGCTCAGAAAATTTCTCACATTGGAATGGATAAAGTATAATATAATCAAAGTACAGTCTTACCGTATTAATTATACTGCCTAACCAGTATCCAAACTATCATATCTCTGCCACAAGTTTAACTTGCGAGTATGTGATGAGGAGGGGTCAAAAACAGGTTCTGGTGACTGGATTTAAACTATACATTTTGGATAATCCTACATATACCATTCAATCACATTTTCTTATTTATTAGGTTACTTTGGTTAACAACACTCAAGGCTTACACACAAGTCGTACCCAATTACTTTCCAATGGATTAACCTAATACAGTACATATGTAGCTACCCCCAATATTAAGGTACACCACATAGTTCCCCACTCGCTCGGTCTCCATCGTAATGCCACAGAAATGTAGGCAATCCCTTATTATACGTCGGAGTGAAGTATGGATCTCTATATAACAATGTTACGTTCCACATATATCTGCCATTACTACACTACGTAAGCGTACAGACTACCACCTTCGATCGAATCAAATTCCATCACAGAGTAATGCCCTCAAGTATAAGATACACCACCCAGAGCAGACATGCATGTGTCTAGACTTTCCCATGTACATATCGTCAGTCGTATTTGATTCCTTAATCCCACATAACTTCTAATGTGCATCGAGTTCCGTGGCAGGGTTGTACAAGAAACATGGAACTTGGTTGGGAGCTTTTCCATATCTGTATAGGTCCCTCTTTAAGGGCCTCAAAATACAGATATCCCCCGGGTCTGTTTTTCATGGTGGCTATGGCCCCACCTCGGCCCTCCCTCAACTAGTAAAGACTACAAAAGCTAAGCGATTTGCCTCTAACAAATAATCTTAACATCCAGTTGGCGTCTCCCCTCAACCAACGTACCTCGAAAATGAAAGGTGAATGGCATCTTGGGTTTAGCTCCAGTCTTTTCGCATCCCACTGGTGGCCGATGATGGGTACTCGACGATCTACTATCCTTGTTGGTCCTGACCTCGCCTCCCGTTGAGGCGATCGCCGAATCACCCTAGTGTCTCCACGTCACAACATTCTGACCGCAAAGCTACTTTTGCAGTCAACACCCACCCACCTAGTTGTAACAACCTGCATAGTTAATGATAATATATTTAAATATTTTATTTAAATATAATGTCGTTAATCGTATGTGTCCAAAAAGTAAAATTTTGCATATGGTTGAATTTGGACACGTAACCACTTCCATTGAGTCCGGATCATCGTTTTCAAACTTTTTGACTATAAACTTCGATATGTTTCGAGTTTGTGAAAATTGGGACTTTGGTTGGGGCTTAGATGGCTAAACCTAGCCACTTAATTAAAGCCTTCCTATCAGCCCACTCTCCCCATTCTCTCTTCCTCTTCTAAAATGAAAGCGAAAATGGGGATAAGAATGGGAAAATTAAATTCCCTAAGCTAGAGTTTTCAAGCTAAAGCTCAATTCAAGTGCAATTCCAATTCTAAGACATGGGTAAGCTTCTCTATCCTCTTCTCTATCTCCATAGCTCATCAATTTCGGATTTTTGCTTTTGCCCTAAAATGTATATTCCCTTATGTATGTGCTTGTAGTGATTTTGGAGGAGCTAATGAAGAGGTATTCCTTTCTAGCTTATGTATGTGCTTCTCCTTCAACCTTCAAATAAAAGGTGAGTTCTTTTTAAACTCATATCCATGCCTCAATCTCTAAGCTTGTATAGTGTGCCTGTGCCACGTTTGTACTGTATATTTATTGTGTGTTTTAGGTGTTTGTGTGTGAACTTCCTAGTTCATGAGTTTTGATTTCATTACAATGAATTCTAGTATAAATCTTTAGATGTGTTGGAGTCTTGTGATGTGAAGTGTTTCGATGATCTTAGGAGGCCTTATTATCATCTTGATAAAGTCCATTGCCTCTGGAGTTCGCCTGAATCGATCCATATACGAATTGGCAAAATACTGCCAAACTGGTCAGCTGTGTAGTTGACCAGTCGATTGGTAAAAATGTACTAGTCGACTGGTTCTGCTATCTGTACCCTTTCAGGATAAGTTGACCAGTCGATTGGTCAAAAATGTACCAGTTAACTAGTTCTGCTGATCTCCTGCAGTCGAATTGCGGAGACCACGGTCACTTGTATAGGTTGTTTTAGGTGCTTTCCCCATCGGAGCCCGGACCATTTGGACTTTTTCTATGACTTTTCATTTTCATTATGTCACATATTTCAGTAATTCGAATTCATCGATTTTTGGTAATCATTTGATTCATTAAATACTAATTTTGATGGTTTAGTTCATATTTTTAAATGTGAAATTTTGTTATTCGTATTCATGAGGTTAAATTCACGTTATAAAAACATGAATTCTTAGTTCGATCTCTATTATACGAGATTTGCCACTTCAAAACGATATATAAAAGGTTTTATATTATTATTATATACCAAATTCTTTTACTAAAATGGTTTCTAATCTTGCTTCATTATAAGAAGTTATTTACGAAATCATTTTATAAATCATTTTCAAATCTACTAGTATATATTTTATAAACCTTTTTATCGTTCGTATGAGAAATCTAATTAAACGCCTTAGTAAAAACAAGGACTATGACCCCTTGTGTTTGCTTCGACGGTTAATTCTTGGACTCAATCGATTGAATACCGTGGCAATGATCGTTTAGTTTTTCTAGTGAAATTTACAACTTGTTCGTAAATATTCGAGCAAAGCAAGTGGTTATGGGACATGTAGCTTTATTCTTATATTTACTAGCTTGGCGTGCATTACACTATAATTTATCACTTTTGATCATGTAGGAACTTCGGTTCTGGCGAATCTCCAGATCATTGTTTTATGAACTTCGGTTTAGGTGGATTTTCATATCATTGTTTTAGGAACTTCGGTTTTGGTAGATCATAGAATCATCTTGATCTTTAGATCATTGTTGAGGAACTTTGATTCTGGTGGATCTACGGATCATTGATTAGGAACTTTGGTTCTGGTGGATCTTCGGATCCTTGTTTTAGGAATTTCGGTTCTAGTGGGTCTTCGGATCATTGATTTAGGAACTTTGGTACCAGTGGATCTTCGGATCATTGATTTAGGATCCTTGTTTTTGGTGGATCTTCGAATCATTTTATGATATTCTGGATTTCTGATTTCTGGAATTTGCTGATGTGGTAGGTGATATCATTTCTTGTGAATGCGCTTTGATATGAGAAATCAATTTTATGTTGATTTGTTAGGGGATATCATTTCTTGTGAATAATTTTAGTTTTGTTGATATTGTGTTCTCAATTTGAGTTACTTTGATATTATGTTATCAATTTTAGTATTGATTTGATATGAGGTATCATTTCTCGTGAGTAGCTATATAACTTTGAATGAGGTATTCTTTTATAGCTCTGATATAGGTTTTGAGATATACCGTAGACATTTATGGGCCTCACATTTGTGTGTGTCACTTTTATTATAATATTTATATGTCTACATTTGTTTATATCTCTTACTATATCCTAGTTTATGAGAAAAGTACAGTTAGACGGATCCGTTTATTGTTTATCTTTGTGTAAATAATACTCGGGTCAGGTCGAGGTATTTCAGGATATTCTTATTGAATCCAGCATGGAATATCCTCCATTTTTGGGCTAAATACTTTAGTGTTGTATTTTCGGGTTATATGTATATGAGACTCCTTTATATACATATTATTTTGAGTAGCCATGTACCTATTCTTTTGTTGTACAGTGGATCGACTATGACCACTATCTTGTATTTACATTTTTGTATTATATTCATATATATTTCCGCCTTAGTGATGTAAATACCTGTGCCTGACTCTGATTTTATTGTTATGTGTTTTATATTGATTTCAAACTATATTTAGCCGCTGTGTAGCATTTTTGAACTTGAATTAAATGTGTCGGATTTCCTCATGAGATTTAAAAAGTAAGACCTCATTATCCGATATGTTTAACACTCTTTCAAAGCTATTATATAGATGGTCGCTTCTCAACAGCCTTATTCTTCGGGTTAGTTAACACCGTTGCTTGCAATGGCCTTGGCTAACGCGAGTATAGTGGTGGGCCATTACGCTTGGTATCATAGCAAAGTTCGTAACAATATAAGATATTATGGCAAGGATCATTGTCCTAAGTTTTTTAGGTAATCTTTTTTAGGATTTAAATCGAGTCTTAGGACTCGTCATACGCTATCTTATATCTTTATCCTTGATTGACCAACCAAATTTATTTGACTTCATCTTTTGACATCTTGGCCTAGACAATCCTTAGGTCCCGTCCCTTTTCTTGAGTAGAAATTTAGAAATTATTTTCTATTTTTGGGTTGAAATAACTTTTGGGACTTAGTTTTGAAGATTTCTAAATTATTTTGTAAAATGGTTTAGTAAAATAATTTTGGCTAAGTAAAATACTAATCCACTCGACATTATCATTGCAAGGCAAAATGAATAAATTATTTCTGCTAAGCGCCGTGAAATGTTTTCATTTATTTATTTATGTTACAAATTTAGTTCAGAAATAAATTGTTGCACTCCTGGTCATTTATTTATAAATTTTCGCCCTTATTTGATCGTAATTTATTTATCATGTTGAGTTGCCCATTGAGTAGTTCTGATTGAGAAGTGGGACGCCATGATATCAAAAAGAGCTTCTGAACAATTCAATGAGATGATTCCGACACAACCCTTACACTAAATATTAATGATGTGTATCGCCATTGAACCATAGCATTAGCAACCTTATAAAAATAAATGGCGAGAAATCATTAGTATTGATTGTTAATTTGGAACCGTAGGGATTTTAATAAAAAAATAATTTGAGAATAGGATATATATGACCATCATATATATCCTTTACACCTTTCATAGTTTGAATTTTTAATTATGAATTAGAGATATCTTAATTTTGGTAAGGAAACATGTGCATATAAGGGTACTATCTTCTTTATCTTTTATGATGATGATTACAGTGATCATCTCATTTGATTTCTTTTGAAATGTGACTATCTACTTTTTTTGCATTAAATGAACTTAAGAAAACCATGTCCTTAGGAATTAGTGGGTGCTTGCCTTATATATAAGTATGTAGATTTTTCAAACCTATGTTTTGTGAAAATTCTTACATGCTACCTTGAGTTTTCATTACCCATTTATTTTTCTATTGATACGACTTTAGTTTTCTTCAGATAATGATTATGTATTCTCTTTTGCTTTTGTGTATTACTCGTTTCAAACAAATAATTTTTCCTTTACGATTGTATAAGGAATTTAATTAAACGTCTTGGTAAAAACGAGTGGGTCAACACACTTGCGTTTACTTTACCGGTTAATTTTTGGACTTAGTCAGTTGAAATTCAATATCATTATTGGATGTCAGTCTCGGTATATTTAAAGAAAATAATGATGGTGATGACTGCCGCATCATCGAGAGTTATTTACATATTTCTAAGTAAGAACTGTTTGAATTTGTTTCCATTCTACTTATGGTCGGCTATGTGGCTGTTTATATGTTTTCTTGAGTAACCTTTGGTTTATGTCTTTTTGCAAATATGCTATGATCAATTTTGCATTTTTATAGTGGAGTTTGCAATTTGTTCGTGAATATTTGAGTTAAGCCAGTGGTTATGGGACATTTAGCTAAACCCACCTATTTACTAGCTTAATGTAAATTATGCTTTCTTTGTTGATCGTTAATGATCACTTTGTGATTTTGTTTTATTCATTAATTCACCATTTTCGTAATGACTACCTTATATATATTTACATTGCTTTGAAGACATCGAAGTATTTGTGATTATATGGTGATTTCGGTAATTCATGGGTTCTTTTTATTTATTTATGACACGAATTACTTACGTGTTCATTTATGGAGGTGTATCCATTTTTGTTTTATGAGAACCATTTTTGAATAAAATTTTGATATATGGACTTATACACAGGCACTTATTATGATTTGAGTGTTTTTCCATTTTCCATTTTCTAGATATCTTTAAGTGATTTCTAGAACTTGGGTGATTCGATTGTTTCATTGGAAATTATCTTGGATCTTCTTTTGAAAAGCAATAAGGTATAATTTTCTTATTAATCATAGTCTCTTGTTTCCGGATTTCAGTTTTTGATCTACGGGCTTTTGTAATTGGGGATCTTGCATGAATTCCTACCTTTTGCCTTTCGTATACTAAATTGGCTTTAGTATTTTGATTTGATCAACTTTGCAACAAATTTTTATTCCTTTGAGAAATTATTCTTGAGACTACCTTTGTTTGAATTTTAAAAAAAAATCATATTTTTATCGATGATTAACTCTCCTTTATGTGGCTATTCTTCCCATGCTTATTTGCATGTCTCATTTGTTTTAGTTTCGTGGTGATTCTCGGGATGGATTGACCTATCCATCCCGAGGTCAGCGTATTATTTTCTGAGAATATTATCCATTTTCGACATCCCCCATATGTGAGACATATTTTTGTTGTTCTTAATGATTCTAGTTTAGATTCGTTAGCTTCCTTGTGTTTCTAAAATTCTCATAATAATGAGAATGACATCAAGGAAAATTAATTTATATGGCTTATCTTACATGTGAATTTTCGAAAAATTTTGCACCCATTTTAGAATGACCACCTTAATGGGTAATTGAGTTCAAAATTGATTATCAATTCCTTAGCTCAATCTAGTTGTGCTTAAGTCATTCCATTATTTGACTTAGCAACTAGTTTCTGCCAACTCTTTATTATCATGTTTGTTTTGTCATTGGGGATTATATTAAAAAGTATTCCAGTTTATTTTCTTGACCTTAATGGACCAAAATTTTGAGATTATAACCCGACTGGTTTGACCTCACTTGTGTTGGTGGGATCTTTGTGAATTCAAAAACCCAAGTTTTCAATTTTTATGAAATTCTTCCAACTTCTATCATTTATCATGTTTTCATGATTTACAAGTTGTTCATGAAATATTAGAGGACGTGCTAATATTTCAAATTTGATATTTTTTTGGGATTATTGGAAACTTAAAGGTTCCAATTTATTTGTTTGGAAATATTAGAGAACGTTCTAATATTTCCAATTTACGGTGTAGAACCAAGATTTTTATTTCATGATCTTGTTTCCCAAATGAGATCACTTATCCTTTTCATTATACGAGAATTTATTTAGGTAGAGCACTTTTAAGAAATCTTTACAAGATAAAATTTTCTGGCTAAAAGGTGATAAGGAGTGTTCGACAATTTTGGAGAGTCGATACTTCCGAGTTGAATTTGAAATGTTTACTTAGTTCAAATTGAAAACGTAAGAGTATGGGTCTATAATTTATAAACTCATTGAACGTTAAACGAATTAGTTAAATTTTATTAGAACGAGCTCGTCACGTGATGGTAGTTCGTAATTTTTGAATTGAACTTTCAAATGAGTGTATAGAGTCCAATACAAGTCGGAATTCTTCGAAACAAGAATTATTCAAATCAATTGGATTATAGTTTTCTAATGAAAGAGAAAGATTTGAAATTTCATCTTGAAAATTTTGAGATATGTCTAAACCAAATTTTTAGAAAAATCATGGTATGTTAATTTGCGATTAAAATTTAAATAATTATTGTAATTGAGGTTTAGAACGTTTAGAATTTGAGTAAGAAAAATTCTACTTTATTGAAATCACTTATGAGAAAAATAAGTTAGTAGATCGTATATGTTCGTGACTTTTATTTGAGCATTATACACGTATGAACATAAGTTACATAATTATTTATAACTTAAAGTTTAAAATTTGTGTAATAATTCATAAGTGAATTTCTTAGTTCATTATATTTTTATATATTAATTCATGGCTAATGCTTGGTTGTTACTATATAGGTTTTCCCTTAAGTAATTGCGGAACGCAATTTCTTTAAGAGGGGAAATCTAGAACAACCCGCATATTTAATGATAATATATTTAAATATTTAATTTAAATATAACGTCGTTAATCGTTAATTGTGTGTGTGTCCAAAAAGTGAAATCATGCATATGGTTGAATTTGGACTCAAAACCACTTTCGTTGAGTCCCGATCATCGTTTACAACCTTTTTGACTATAAACTTTGATATGTTTCAAGTTTTTGAAAATTGGGACTTTAGTTGGGGCTTAGATGGCTAAACCTAGCCACTTAATTAAAGCCTTCTTGTCAGCCCACTCTCCCCATTCTCTCTTCCTCTTCTAAAATGAAAGCAAAAATGGGGATAAGAATGGGAAAATCAAATTCCCTAAGATAGGGTTTTCAATCTAAAGCTCAATTCTAGTGCAAATCCAATTTTAAGACATGGGTAAGCTTCTCTATCTCCATATCCCATCAATTTTGGATTTTTGCTCTTGCCCTAAAATGTATATTCCCTTCTGTATGTGTTTGTGGTGATTTTGGAGGAGCTAATGAAGAGGGATTGCTTTCTAGGTTATGTGTGTGCTTCTCCTTCAACCATTCAAATCAAACGTGAGTTCTTTTTGAACTCACATCTATGCCTTAAGCTCTAAGCTTGTATTGTGTGTCAATGGCACGTTTGTATTGTGTATTTATTGTGTGTTTTAGGTTGTTTATGTGTGAACTTCCCATTTCATGAGTTTTAATTTCATTTCAATGAATTCGAGTATAAATCTTTAAATGTGTTGGAGTCTTGTGATTTGAAGTGTTTCGATGAGCTTAAGATGCCTTATTACCATCTTGATAAAGTCCATTGCCTCCGGAGTTCGCCTGAATTGATCCATATACGAATTGGCAAAATACTGCCAAACTGGTCAGCTGTGCAGTTGACCAGTCGACTGGTCAAAATGTACTAGTCGACTGGTCCTGCTACCTGTACCCTTTCAGGATAAGTTGACCAGTCGATTGGTCAAAAATGTACTAGTCGACTAGTCTTACTGATCTTCTGTAGTCGACCTGTGGAGACCATGGTCGACTGTATAGGTTGTTTTAGGCTCTTTCCCGGCCGGAGCCCAGACCATTTGGACTTTTTCTATGACTTTTCATTTTCACTAATCCACATATTTCAGCAATTCGAATTCATCGATTTTTGGTAATCATTTGATTCATTAAATACTGATTTTGATGGTTTAGTTCATATTTTTAAATGTGAAATTTTGTTATTGGTATTCTTGAGGTTAAGTTCACGTTATAAAAACGTGAATTCTTAGTTTGATCGTTATTTCGATCGCTATTATACGAGATTTTCCACTTCGAAACGATATATAAAAGGTTTTATATTATTATTAGATACCAAATTCTTTTGCCAAAATGATTTCTAATCTTGCTTCATTATAAAAGGTTATTTACGAAATCATTTTATAAATCATTTTCAAATCTACTAGTATATATTTTATAAACCTTTTTCTCGTTCATATGAGAAATCTAATTAAATGCCTTAGTAAAAATAAGGACTATAACCCTTCGTGTTTTCTTTGACGGTTAATTCTTAGACTAGTTCGATTGAATACTGTGGCAATGATCGTTTAGTTTTTCTAGTGAAATTTAGAACTTGTTCATAAATATTCGAGTAAAGCAAGTGGTTATGGGACATGTAGCTTAACTCTTATATTTACTAGCTTGGCAGGCATTACACTATACTTGATCACTTTTGATCATGTAGGAACTTCGGTTCCAGTTGATCTCCGGATCATTGTTTTAGGAACTTAAGTTTTGGTGGATCTCCGGATCATTGTTTTAGGAACATCAGTTCAGATGGATCTTCAGATGATTGTTTTAGGAACTTCGGTTCTAGTGTATCTTCGAATCTTCTTGATCTTCGGATCATTGTTGAGGAACTTCAGTTCTGGTGGATCTTCAGATCATTGTTTAGGAACTTTGGTTCTGGTGGATCTTCAGATCCTTGTTTTAGGAACTTTGGTTTTGGTGGGTCTTCGGTTCATTGATTTAGGAACTTTGATTCTGGTGGATCTTCGGATCATTGATTTAGGAACTTTGGTTCTGGTGGATCTTCGGATCATTTTATGATATTCTGGATTTCTAATATCTGATTTCTGGATTTTGCTGATATGGTACGTGACATCTTTTCTTGTGAATGTGCTTTGATATCAGATATCAATTTTATGTTGATTTGATTAGGGATATCATTTCTTGTGAATAATTTCAGTTTCATTGATATTGTGTTATCAATCTTAGTTACTTTGATATTATGTTATCAATTTTAGTATTGATTTGATATGAGGTATCATTTCCCGTGAGTAGCTGTATAACTTTGAATGTGATATTTTTTTATAGCTCTGATATAGGTTTTGAGATATACCGTAGACATTTATGGGCCTCACATTTGTGTGTGTCACTTTTATTCTAATATCTACATTTATGTATATCTCTTATTATGTCCTAGTTTATGAGATAAGTACAGCTAGACTGATCCGTTTATTGTTTACCTTTGTGTAAATTATACTCAGTTCAGACCGAGGTAATTCAGGTGATTCTTCTTGACTCCAGCATGGACTATCCTCCACTTTTAGGCTAACTACTTTAGTGTTGTACCTTTTGGGTTATATGTATATGGGACTACTTTGTATACATATTGTTTTGAGTAGCCATGTACGTATTGTTTTGTTGTATAGTGGATCGACTATAACCACTATCTTTTATATTCATTTTTGTGTTATATTCATATCTATTTCCACCTTGGTGATGTGATTATCTGTGCCTAACTCTGGTTTTATTGTTATGTATTTTATATTGATTCAGAACTATATTTAGCTGCTGTGTAGCAGTTTTGAACTTGAATTAGATGTGTTAGATTTCCTCATGAGATTTGAAAAGTAAGACCACATTATCCGATACGTTTAACACTCGTACAAAGCTATTATACAGATGGTCGCTCCTCAACAACCTTATTCTTCGGGTTCTTTACACTATGGCCTGCAATGGCATTGGCTAACGCGAGTATAGAGGTAGGGCATTACACTGGTAGTAATGCGTAGGCCCAACCTCTGCGAGCACAGCCGAAACATCTGCTACCGTAGAGAGGACTACCAACAGCACCTTACGTATCTCAGGAAGCCGCGTGCTTCCCCTTCCAGTCCTTCGGTACCGACATAATAATCAAACAAACATGCACTCCGCTCGTGTCTCATCACACCACAATGATCTACCCCGTTGGGTTATTCACCCTCAAACGCGCGGACTGGTCCAAACGCCTCACTTTAATATGTTATTAGACCCTATGTATAAACATTATTTTATGCGCTTGCTTTACCTCATCAGGTTTCCATTCAAATTGGTTATTCTCATTCACATTGACTTCTTATTCAAGTTACCAAGTTCCTCTTGCTTATTAATTTCGGCCTTATAACTTAACCCATTTAAGCCTATTAATAAGCCCATAACAAGTTATTCTCTAGATTGTGATCCAAGGTCTGTAATCCATAATCCCTTTTTATTATTATTTGATTTCAAAGTTACAATAACATGTTCTACTTAATATGAAATTAAATATGTCTCAACTCTCATGTTTTCTATTTAACATGTTAGTCATTATTTATGATTAAATATAACTTATTTCATTTCATAAGTCTGTCTCATTCTTTCTTATTTAATCATAATTCCATCTTATACCATCACTACTTATCATTTTTTACTTATTAACTTAGTTCTCTTAACTAAAGTTTACTAATAAGTTCCCTTTTCATAAATATAACATATGTTGTCCTTATCAGAATATTCCCGGTTCTCGTTCTCACGGATAACTTTATTATACAATTAAGTACAACTTTTCTTATTACATTAGTTATTCCATTTTCTTTTATCGTTTATTATAACTTGTTATAATCCCCACTTGTCCCTAGGACAAGCCTACCTATAATATAACATTCTTATTAATGTAATTTATTTATAATAGTTTATTATCATTTCCCCGTTCATTCCAATCCTTTTACTGTTGTAACTTCCATTCATTTCCTTATTCATTTCCATTAATCACAATTAGTTCCATTTATCTCTATCCTTTTATATTCATATATTTATATATATGCTTATGTACTAGACCTCTCACATTAAGCCTACCACTTGTGGATGCTGGATTTGCTGGGAGGTTACGGGAAAACTTCTTCCCCAAGTTGACTTAACCTCGTGTCTTAGCACGGTTACATGTTTATTTACGCACTAGACCACTCACATTAAATTAATAACTTGTGGATGTTGGATTGGCCGGGTGGATCCGGGTAGACTTTTACCACAAGTTGAATTTAACCTCATATCTAAGTGCGTTACAGTTTTCTATTTACTGTTAATTTAGGCATATTTTTATTTCCACATTTTTACGGCAATCTATTTTACATGTCATCAAATTAAGCCCGTTTTATGTCATATGTCTTTCCTAACATATAATTAATTTCATCTCAATTTAACATGTGATCGGAAAATCATGTAATTATTCTAATATAACATGTAATCATTTAATCATATAACTGTTCAAATCTAACAAATTAACATGTCGTTTTCTCAATTCTACAGCTAATAATTCAAGTACATAATATGCCACAACTGAATCATGTAATTACAGTAGTAATCGCTACATATAATTTAACAAGTCTGCATTTCAATAGACGAACATTTCAGCATATTAAACGTTTCAACATATGAATTTTTCCAACGTATTATATTTTAACATATTAATATTTCAACATGTCACATTAGCATTTCATCACTTTACATTACATAATAATGGGGGATGTTAAACGATAATATATCATTATCAAAAATGATATAGCTTAAATCCACTCACCTAAATTTCTTTCCAATTCCTGAACCTAGTCCAGATCTAGCATTCCATGGTTTTCCCTAACTGGATTTAGAACCTAACAACCATAGATCGACAATTCTTACTAAAAGAAAAAGGGAAGAAAGCGGAAGAAAAATGAATAGACTAGATCTAAGAATTCACCTTACTTCGCATATGATTCTGAACACCTTCTTATTAATTTTCATTCTTTTCTTCCATATCTTAATTCATAATTTTCCTAAACTAATTATCTTATTTTTCTTAAGAGATTTGAGGAGAATGAAGAATGGAAGAGCTTAGACATTGTCTAAGAGAATGTGAGAATTAGGCTAGACTCTACTGGCTTATTTATAGGTGTTCAGGATCTTATCATGCAAGCAGCGCTGAGTCAGCATAGAGCCCAGTTAAGAAAACAGACCAGATACGTTAATGAACCTGTCTGAATCTGTGCCAGGGTCGACTCCCCTATGGGTGGGTTGGCCCATGGGTTGACCCCCCTATGCCTGGGACGACCTTGGCTATATTTTTTTTTCATCTGCGTATGGTGTTCAGTTTGAGTTGATTTGAATATGTTCATATATAAGTCCCTTATATGTATACAAAACTTGTAATGACCGTTTTACGCGTATATATATACGCACAACCTATATTTTGTTTTCAAAATTCAATTGGTGTTGCATCGTAATTTGATTCTTTCCATATTTCATTGATTGTAGCCTTATCTTGAATTTATCTCTTGTATGTATATATATTTCTCCACATATATATATGCATATATTCTCATATACATATATCTTCCTATATTTCCTTATATGTGTATTTTTCCTTATATGTGTGTTTGTACATATTTCCTCTCATGAACATGTGTTATTTCAGTCATTCCCTTAAGACAAAAATATGACGGTGGCGGGGATCGAACTTTGTACCTCTTTTATGCAAGTCACATGCTCTAATTAACTGGGCTACTAAGGCTATTTTTAATAAGGCTTAGAACAATGGTAGTTATTGTTCTCTTCTTATTCCTCTTTTTCGTATTTGTTACAATGTCTCATTTAAACCATTGCATGAATCTTTTCCTTTTATTTATCATAATATTTGTAAATCAGTGCATGCAACATATTTACACTGCATGCAACCAATCCTTTCTTTCTTTTAATGCATGCATTATATTTTTATTTGCATTAATATTTTCTTCTTTTTCAGTGCATGTATTTATTACATTCAATCACATATTATATTTATTTTATTTTTCTTTTAAATGTTTATGTATATGCATATATACACGCATATGTATTATTTAATTATTTAATTGTTATAAATTGCAAGGTGTTACAATTTATATCATTGTTTCCAGAAGATAATTTCTGGATTTCTGTTATCTTAATATTTATATAGGAGATTTTTGGTTCCTCTCTTTTGGAAAGGACTCCGAACTTCTATTATTTAATACTCGCAAATGGATTTTGGAACTACTAAATCCTTAACCTGCTATCACTAAGAGAATTGATATTCCACTCATTCTATTAAATTGTAACACCCCACGTCCATTAATGTCACTCACAAAGGGAATGCATTAACTTCAATGGAGGTTTTAGGTGAATATAGAACAGTAAAATTTCAACAAGACAGATATAAAATAGTACTTGGAAATTTAAAAACTTTATTTCAATTGCAGCAGAAGTCAAAACATGTTTGATTACATCATAACACCATAATCAAAGTCAAGTACAATATCTATCTTGATAAAACAAGTACATAATCACATTACATAAATAGCCATTAAAAAGAAAGATAACAAGCTGGACTTTACTTCAGCAGTCCAAGCTTTCCAAGAGATAAGCAATCCAATCAGACTCCACTGGAACTTGGCCCAACCTGAGGACCTGAAAGGAGAAAAAGATGAAAAAGAGGGGGGGTCAGACATAAAGTCTGGCGAGTATGATAATTCTACAATACTATTATCAAAATAACTGGACTAAGGCATAAGCTGGAAAACAAGGAAATGTCTATGAAAGAGCAGATTAAGGACATAGATAATCGCTAAAGGAAACGTTATAGGCGCTCCTAAATACTAAAGGATAAACACTATACTGCACCACACCAGTCACCATAAAGATTGATTCCACTTAGCTTCACTTAGAAACTTTCTTAATGGCTTTACGTACTCCTAGCTGACTACATAGGTGCCGCCTGCCCCTATCTCCACTAGGTGTACCCCACTTTCCATTTTTCGATCGGCTCCCTACTCGTAGATACCCGTGCTGGCCCCACAGTGGGGTGTATCATTCCCCTAAAGTGGCAACCCGATATAATGGAGATGCACGTCTTATACCTACTGTTGTATATAACGGTGTTGTGTACACAATTATATGATTTTTTTTTGATGATAACAACCAAATAAGTATTATTTTAATGTGTTTGATATTGTACTGTTATTGTAAATCACAGACTGAAATATAATATTTATATTTAAATAAAATACAACTGTACAGAAAATCAAATATTTACTGTATTTTATTTAAAATATGAATATTATATTTCTAACATTCAAACAATACATCTATTTTAACTCCACTATTTAATCACTTCACATATTTGTACTTGTATATAAATAGAATAAAATAGACAAGCTTGTTTGACAACAATAAAATGATATTTTATTTCAATCAGCCTTGTTTATTACAAATAAAAGTACAATTCTCATTTTTTTCATTTGCTCCTCACTGCAAAAACAATTAGACACTCATTTTCAGTTTCAATTTTACATTCACTTATTTACATACTCAACACTTTCTTGTTGTCTTTAGTCTTTAGTCTTCTGTCTTCACAGCACTTCACTGTCAGTCCAGTCATCTTCTTCATACCTGTCACAATGAAACACACACACACAGTACACTACAATAGAATTTAGACTGAACATATGCGAATATAAATTTTATTTTTAAAATTTCTATTTGCCTCAGATTTCTGGTGTGTTTCTCATCATTTTTCATGACTTGATCTGATAAATCTGTGTCTATACAGACAGTTTGTATATGTACAGGGACAGGAATTTTTTTTGATGGCTGCAAATACACACGTGTATAAATACACGTGTGCACTACCTCGCCAATCAGTATATACAGCTGTGGAGCAGTCACATGGACTAAGCTCGACACAGTGCAATGACAATAACAAACACAATGGTGCATGGCAACATATTTAAATGGTCGAGCTCACAGCAAATTGTGCAACATATACACGTGTATGCATTCATGGTCGAGTACATATCAAGACAGCTCATACAACAAAACAGCCCAAAACTTCATGTGCACATGTCAATATATACAAGTTCAAGACTGATCATCATTAATGGGCAAGTTAGTTTCACAAAGGATTGCAAGACAAAATGATCATGTTTTCAAAGCAGCTACGAGACAGTGGCAAAGTATACATGCAAGAACAAGACACGGGATAACTCAAAGGGTTACATGGATGAATCATGATCAACACAGCCAAGTGGTCGAGCTAGGATAAGTTAGTACAATCCAGTCCAGGATGGCGAAAGACACAGACCCAAAGGCAGTTCACAAGTCAAGCACAAAACTCATCAGCAAATATATGATTGGTAACATGCATGAGCAATACAAAATAGTAAATGGAGAGCACAGTATAGCATTTTTACAGTGAACCAAGTGTGTACATGTTCAGCTACATGGAGCAAGACATTTTGGTCGAGCTCAATGGTTTTGTTTCAAGTTCATGACTCAAACACAAGTAAAATCAATGGTGAATCAAGTCCAGTATAACAGTAAGTAAATGCAACAGAGCACAAGTGTCAAGCACAGCACTATTCAACTTGGAACACAAAACTGGATAACAGCTACAATATGATTCATGCAAAGCACACAAGCTCAAGTGATACAATAATGCAACAAGAGTGTGCATTTTTTTTTCTGGGCCAAGAAAAACAAACTCATGTTGTTTCCAGTTTTAAAAAGTGAGACAAGAAAACAACAAGAAACCCTTTTGGGAATAAATTCGATTTGGCCAAAAGTATTTTCCAGAAATGGAATGGCAAGAGTCCATTTTCATTTGCAGAAATTCAGGATATGTTAAAACTTCAGAAGAATTTTTAGCAAGTGTTAAATTGTAGAACATCATGCAAGAAAGTTTTCTTTTCAGAAAATGTTTCAACTTATTCAAGGGACAAGCCATCAATATTCTCCCAGTTTTGAATCAATCAAGATTCACTCAAGGCTAAAAATTAGACTGTGTTCATCAATCAATATTCACGCAAGTGTTTAAATCCACAAATTCAAAGGAAGAAATTCAATTCTGTTTTTCTGGGTGAAGCAAATAAGGGAACAAATCAGCATATTATTTTTTGGCAAGAATATTTCATTTTAACTCTTCAATCACATATGGAAAACAATTATCTGTTTTCATTTTTGCTTCCAGAATTGCAGGAATTCACGCAAACAATCAAGCAGATTTTAATCAAAGGCTGATTCAAATTTAAACAGAGCCATTTTTATCAAAGTCGAGAAATCAAAGGTGAATCAAAAACAAAAAGAGGAAAGCATCACACAACAATCTCGCAACCAAAAGGGGGAACACACAATCAATCGGGTCAAGCCACATAATGAAATCAGAGAGGGGTTTAAGGGTTTTCTATTTTTACCCTATATAACCTACACCACATCATCACAGGCAATATATATATCCATCGAAAACCAAAAACAACAGGCAAGGAATTCAAAGCAGAAAAAAAATTCAGAAAACTCACTGTTTTAGATTGAGTAAATTCCCAAATCGAAGAGAAGCAAGCCACAAGTTATTAAGTCATCAGAGAATTGATCCCAGAAGAAATTAATCGATTGATTTGGGGATTTGAGTAAACCCTAGGCCGCCATACTTTTCCAAAACAAAAGAGAAAAGGGATCGAGCATTAGAAAACCAGATTACATCAAACTGAAGCCATCATGATTGAATTTGGACAAGCATTAAAACCCTAGCCGCCATATTTTTTCTTCAGAGCAAAAGGAAGATCGGGTTGAGCAAATATGAAAGGGGGGCCGGTCATTTTGTTTTGGACTAAGCCGATTTTTGCTTAAGAACTAAAAAGGGGATGACCCTCTTTTCTTAATTTCCTAGGGTTTTCTTTTTTACTTGTTTTGTACTTTCTATTTTGCTTCGTAAAACTATCGAACAGTTTCTAGAAGTCTGCAAAATTTCTAGGGTTCCAGTCAGGGTGTTGATTGGCAGTCCACTAGAGCCTGTAAATCTAGGTTACGTGTTACTGGTTTGTAATACGGGAAATCTGATCGAGGGGACATCGATCAGTCTATGGTTTTGAGCGTAGAGTTAGAATAGGAGCGAGAGTCGCAAGTGTACATGGTCTTGTATGCGGGATCTGTTCTATCATCTAGTAGAAACCTTAGGAATGCAGTAGTAGGCAAGGTTTTGCCGAAGCTGGGTATCTCTTGTGTCATTTATTTTCTGCATTTCTATTTCTGCAATTATTTGTAATCTGCTTATTATTTTAATATCCTGTCAGTTTTTCAATTCAGTTTATAAATTATGATAAACCCTATTCACCCCCCCCCCCTCTAGGGTTAATCTAGATCCAACAAGTGGTATCAGAGCAGGTATTTTTTAACTCTAGAGAAATGGTGAATTCTAGTTGTCAGTCTTCTGAGAATCAGTCCAGTCGTACTCCATTTATTTTCGATGGTACAAATTTTTCAAATTGGAAATTAGAAATGGAATTATATTTAAAATCTATTGATATTAAATGTTGGGATACTGTTATTAGTGGTTATGATATGGTCAATTGGAACGATATTGGATTTAATTCTCGTGCTATTCACACTTTGTATTCTTATATTGATGATGTCCAATATAACCTCATTTCTCATTGCTTGACTGCGTAGGAAATATGGGATTTTCTCAATAGAAAGTATGGAAAGATCGACAACAGCAGCTCAAAACCCAAAGTGGTCAACTCAGATTCAGATCTATGCTCAGGAGAAGAAACAAATGAAAATTCAAGTAGATCAGACGATGGAGACTCAATAGACAATGAGACTGAAAGCTTCTCATATGAAGAGTTGGTTTATATGTGTACTGATTTAACAAAAATCGTTGATAAACTCCATCGTAAAAACAAATACTTGAAATCTAAAAATCATGAGTTAAATAGCAAAATTAACTGTTTGGAATCAGAATCTACAAATGTCATGAAATTAGAAAATTCTGACTGTGAAAGTTGTTTGAATTTGAAAACTGACCTCGTTCATCTCAATAAAAATATTCAAAGGCTTAAAGAGGAAATTCTGATTTTAAAAGATAACGAGGTTGAGCTAAAAGATTCAAACAATTCTTTGCAAAAAGAATTTAATAACTTTAAGGCCATCAAAAGTTCCAAACATGAAATTGCTGAGAAAGAAAGCTTGTTGAAAAGTGATTTAATTTTAAACGAGCTTGAAAAAGAGATTGAGAATTTCAAGAAACTTGAATTTGAAAAACAAGTTAAATTTGAATCTAAAATCTTTGAGTCCAAGACCAAAATCAAACTTCTTGAAAACGAAAATTTGTCTTTGAAACAAAATGATACTGAAAGGAGAAAGATCAACATTAATCGTTGTTCAAATCTGATAAAAGAAAACTCTGATCTTAAATCCAAAATTCAACGATTAGAATCAACTTTTGATAAATTTTCGAATGGAGAAAAATCGTTGAATATGCTGTTACAAAACTAATTTTCGGTTGGTCATAAACAAGGTCTTGGTTTTGGAAAAACAAGTGTTTTTGAAAAATTGAATTCTTGTGATTTTAAAAATCCTTTAAATTGCTTTAAAAAGGGTCTTTCTGAAAATTTGAATTTTGACAATTCCAAAAGGTTTTTAAATCACAAACGAGACAAGAATTGGTTTGATAACAATCCAGTTGAACAGATATGGACCCCAAAAGGAAATAAAATGTTTTTTGGAAAAACTAAACAAGTTTGGGTTCCTAAAGGCACAAAGATAGATTCAAATGGGATGTTATACAAACAGGTTTGGGTACCAAAAGTGGTAAACAAATTTTAGAGTGGTTTTACAAATTTTGTTAGACCACTTGATCCATTTAACTGCTAGGTACCAGTGGAGGTTGAGGAACTGCTATGCTGAAAAGAGATTGATTTCAAGTTGTTCTATATTTCTGTATTCTTTACAGTTCCTTGGCCAAGATTTACTGAGTTAGAGATTCTGGTTTACACTGATTTCAGGTATGATCTCTGAACTTGCCTTTGTAAATATTTTTTTTGTTTATTTCTTCTTCTACCCCTTTCCTTTTTATTTTTATTTTTTTTCTTTTTGTTTGTCCTGAGTTGATTTGACACTGCCATATTCTTCTTATTCTGCGCTTCATTAACTTCCGATTGCAGTACTTATGATTTTCTGGAAATTCGTTTAATCTGTATAAAACTGTCATGTTTCAATTCTTCCAAAATCTGAATTTAAACTTGTATATATCTGCAATTGTTTTGGAGTTTATTTTTTTTGAAATTCTAACAGTGCTGAAGCATTCATATCATATCTTGAACACTGTTAGTATAAATTCAAAACTTTTGAAGATCTGAAAATTTAATAAAATTTCATACACCTCTGCTGTTTTTGAGTCTCTTCTAATCTATTTTAGAAAAGCTCAATATATTATACTCATTACAGCACTTTATTATTCATCAGTTGTGATAATTTCAGAAATATTCAGATTGGCTTGAATTTTTTTTTTTTAAATTGTCTAGAATCTCAGTGATACATCTTAAAAATCATTGTTATTCATGATCATTATGGTTAGAATTTGTTTGTTTGAAATCATCTGAAACTATTAATATCTTGAATAATCACACACCTCCTAAATTTGAAATTATCAACCTTGTGTGACTGATTCATTATATTTCAAAACTTGACATTGATTCAAGTGATTTCAAATAAATTATTTTGGATCATGAATATCTATCAAATCTGATGTAAATGATCTGATTTTCTTTGGGCTTGTCTGAAATTCTTGTGAAAAATTCTTTGAAAAATTGGTGTTAAATCTCTCTACTATTTCATGGTTATTTGATTTGAATGATTGTTTGTTTAAAATCATTTGAAATTATTGATTTATTGAATCACACACATATTCTGAATGTGAAAATAATAATTTGGTGTGATCGATTCATTGAATCTAGAGATTTTTCATATTCCTCAAATGATTTCAAATAAACGGTAGTTCTAATCTTGGATCATGAAAGTTCTTATGTGACCATCCCCAGACAAGTCTGATGTGATATTGTGTTCTGCACTGCTCTGATACTGTTCTTAGATAATTGCTTATTGTTTGATTTGTCTGCTTGGGCTTTAAATTTCTGTTGTCTGTGATATCATAGTTTGTCTCCATTGTCTTGGTAAAATCCTCGAGAAAGCAAGAACAAGTGGTATCAGAAGTGCTTATATTTGTTTCACCCATCTGTACTGAGATTCAAATTTTCACCTTGTATAGATCCATACATTTTTTTCCCTTATACAAATAAATGTGCTAAATTTGTATGGCTGGGTTTGTGTCTAAATTTCTTTGGTCTGAGATGTTCATGATGGTCCATCAGGGTGTAATTAAAATCCTCGAGAGGGAGACTACAATTGATATCAGATGTGCTGAATTTTTTTTTATATATTTTAATCACTCTTGTCCTGTATAGCTCTTTATATTCCTCTTGTAATTAATTTTCAATTTTAAGATTATTTATTTTTATTCATTCAGAAATTGAAATCAATATCCAAATTGTTCTGTATTTATAATTCATCGAAATATATCAGAATCTGAAATTGTGATGAATTATGACTGCAATGTATTTCACAACAAGAGGAGATTTTATTTGGATTTTCATAATGGTTGAATATTAATTATAATATCTTTGAACTGGCAAATATTTCACAACCATCTCCTTTATCTATCACCCGTCTGCCATCGATCATGATTTTATATTAATGTGGAGAGTTTTTTTTTAAAAGAAAAATCATCTTGTTTTAAAATAGTGAAAATTATTTGTGATAAAAATGGGACTATATTATTTTTCAGAATTAGTGATAATTGAAAATTTCAATAATCCCGGTACAGTCGAGTTTATTTCATAATATAATTAATTTAGAAATTTATTTTCACAGTCCATCTCTGTACCTACCCCATTTTCTATCATTCATATATTGGTTTTACATTCTGAGGAGTTTTTTCCTTTAAATGCTGAAAATAATAAATATAATTAATATATAAGTGTGTCTCTAACCTCATTTAAAAATCCAAGCTCTGGTCATGCATGGTTAAGAGACAACTTATAATTTAAGCTGCGACTGACCTCATTTAAAAATCCAAGCTCTGGTTATGCGTGGTCAGTGTGCTCTTAAATAAAAATAAAAGAAAAAAAGGAATAATGTGCTATAAATTGAAATAAACTTGAAATTCTCCTTTGTGTATAAAAGCCAGCCTACCAATCCATTTTCTAATCTGTGAAATGTGTTAATATTTTATGATGTATTATGATTTGCTGATTGATGGGTATTGGGATTTGAGGTTATTCGATCTTGTCACTTAAATTGAATTTTTAATAAAAATCCAAATTCCATCTCTGTTTTTGAACCTCATTTTTTTAAAAATAATTGGAATACATTTTTTTACTCTCCCCATTTTATATAAAATTCATCGTAAATCCGTCATTCTCTACAATGTGAGATATGCCACCAGTTCTTAGTTTATTATGATTTTTGTTTGACTGATTGAGATTTATGATGACTGTTCTTCCTCTTAAGCTGATATAGTATTTGTTAGTCATTTTTCATCTATATTTTAAATTCTGTATCCTTTTGATGATAACAAAAGGGGGAGAATGGATAGAGATTTTGATTTATGAGTGAATATTTTATAAATATTTTTTAATTTTGAAAACTTATTATTATTCATTCATTTCACTCATGCACAGTTATAGGGGGAGTTGTCTGTTGTAGGGGGAGCAAATAAATAGGGGGAGTTCAATATTCACTGTCAAACACATCTATTGTATACAGAATCTTTTATTTGTTTGTCATCATCAAAAGGGGGAGATTGTTGTATATAACGGTGTTGTGTACACAATTATATGATTTTTGTTTGATGATAACAACCAAATAAATATTATTTTAATGTGTTTGATATTGTACTGTTATTGAAAATCACAGACTGAAATATAATATTTATATTTAAATAAAATACAACTGTACAGAAAATCAAATATTTACTGTATTTTATTTAAAATATGAATATTATATTTCTAACATTCAAACAATACATCTATTTTAACTCCACTATTTAATCACTTCACATATTTGTACTTGTATATAAATAGAATAAAATAGACAAGCTTGTTTGACAACAATAAAATGATATTTTATTTCAATCAGCCTTGTTTATTACAAATAAAAGTACAATTCTCATTTTTTTCATTTGCTCCTCACTGCAGAAACAATTAGACACTCATTTTCAGTTTCAATTTTACATTCACTTATTTACATACTCAACACTTTCTTGTTGTCTTTAGCCTTTAGTCTTCTGTCTTCACAGCACTTCACTGTCAGTCCAGACATCTTCTTCATACCTGTCACAATGAAACACACACACACAGTACACTACAATAGAACTTAGACTGAACATATGCGAATATAAATTTTATTTTTAAAATTTCTATTTGCCTCAGATTTCTGGTGTGTTTCTCATCATTTTTCATGACTTGATCTGATAAATCTGTGTCTATACAGACAGTTTGTATATGTACAGGGACAGGAATTTTTTTTGATGGCTGCAAATACACACGTGTATAAATACACGTGTGCACTGCCTCGCCAATCAGTATATACAGCTGTGGAGCAGTCACATGGACTAAGCTCGACACAGTGCAATGACAATAACAAACACAATGGTGCATGGCAACATATTTAAATGGTCGAGCTCACAGCAAATTGTGCAACATATACACGTGTATGCATTCATGGTCGAGTACATATCAAGACAGCTCATACAACAAAACAGCCCAAAACTTCATGTGCACATGTCAATATATACAAGTTCAAGACTGATCATCATTAATGGGCAAGTTAGTTTCACAAAGGATTGCAAGACAAAATGATCATGTTTTCAAAGCAGCTACGAGACAGTGGCAAAGTATACATGCAAGAACAAGACACAGGATAACTCAAAGGGTTACATGGATGAATCATGATCAACACAGCCAAGTGGTCGAGCTAGGATAAGTTAGTACAATCCAGTCCAGGATGGTGAAAGACACAGACCCAAAGGCAGTTCGCAAGTCAAGCACAAAACTCATCAGCAAATATATGATTGGTAACATGCATGAGCAATAAAAAATAGTAAATGGAGAGCACAGTATAGCATTTTTACAGTGAACCAAGTGTGTACATGTTCAGCTACATGGAGCAAGACATTTTGGTCGAGCTCAATGGTTTTGTTTCAAGTTCATGACTCAAACACAAGTAAAATCAATGGTGAATCAAGTCCAATATAACAGCAAGTAAATGCAACAGAGCACAAGTGTCAAGCACAGCACTGTTCAACTTGGAACACAAAACTGGATAACGGCTACAATATGATTCATGCAAAGCACACAAGCTCAAGTGATACAATAATGCAACAAGAGTGTGCATTTTTTTTTCTGGGCCAAGAAAAACAAACTAATGTTGTTTCCAGTTTTAAAAAGTGAGACAAGAAAACAACAAGAAACCCTTTTGGGAATAAATTCGATTTGGCCAAAAGTATTTTCCAGAAATGGAATGGCAAGAGTCCATTTTCATTTGCAGAAATTCAGGATATGTTAAAACTTCAGAAGAATTTTTAGCAAGTGTTAAATTGTAGAACATCATGCAAGAAAGTTTTCTTTTCAGAAAATGTTTCAACTTATTCAAGGGACAAGCCATCAATATTCTCCCAGTTTTGAATCAATCAAGATTCACTCAAGGCTAAAAATTAGACTGTGTTCATCAAGCAATATTCACGCAAGTGTTTAAATCCACAAATTCAAAGGAAGAAATTCAATTCTGTTTTTCTGGGTGAAGCAAATAAGGGAACAAATCAGCATATTATTTTTTGGCAAGAATATTTCATTTTAACTCTTCAATCACATATGGAAAACAATTATCTGTTTTCATTTTTGCTTCCAGAATTGCAGGAATTCACGCAAACAATCAAGCAGATTTTAATCAAAGGCTGATTCAAATTTAAACAGAGCCATTTTTATCAAAGTCGAGAAATCAAAGGTGAATCAAAAACAAAAAGAGGAAAGCATCACACAACAATCTCGCAACCAAAAGGGGGAACACACAATCAATCGGGTCAAGCCACATAATGAAATCAGAGAGGGGTTTAAGGGTTTTCTATTTTTACCCTATATAACCTACACCACATCATCACAGGCAATATATATATCCATCGAAAACCAAAAACAACAGGCAAGGAATTCAAAGCAGAAAAAAATTCAGAAAACTCACTGTTTTCGATTGAGTAAATTCCCAAATCGAAGAGAAGCAAGCCGCAAGTTATTAAGTCATCAGAGAATTGATCCCAGAAGAAATTAATCGATTGATTTGGGGATTTGAGTAAACCCTAGGCCGCCATACTTTTCCAAAACAAAAGAGAAAAGGGATCGAGCATTAGAAAACCAGATTACATCAAACTGAAGCCATCATGATTGAATTAGGACAAGCATTAAAACCCTAGCCGCCATATTTTTTCTTCAGAGCAAAAGGAAGATCGGGTTGAGCAAATATGAAAGGGGGGCCGGTCATTTTGTTTTGGACTAAGCCGATTTTTGCTTAAGAACTAAAAAGGGGATGACCCTCTTTTCTTAATTTCCTAGGGTTTTCTTTTTCACTTGTTTTGTACTTTCTATTTTTCTTTGTAAAAACTATCGAACAGTTTCTAGAAGTCTGCAAAATTTCTAGGGTTCCAATCAGGGTGTTGATTGGCAGTCCACTAGAGTCTGTAAATCTAGGTTACGTGTTACTGGTTTGTAATACGGGAAATCTGATCGAGGGGACATCGATCAGTCTATGGTTTTGAGCGTAGAGTTAGAATAGGAGCGAGAGTCGCAAGTGTACATGGTCTTGTATGCGGGATCTGTTCTATCATCTAGTAGAAACCTTAGGAATGCAGCAGTAGGCAAGGTTTTGCCGAAGCTGGGTATCTCTTGTGTCATTTATTTTCTGCATTTCTATTTCTGCAATTATTTGTAATCTGCTTATTATTTTAATATCCTGTCAGTTTTTCAATTCAGTTTATAAATTATGATAAACCCTATTCACCTCTCCCCCTCTAGGGTTAATCTAGATCCAACACCTACACGATGCAACAACGTCTTACCTACCAGCCCGGGTTCACACACGCATATGAAACCCGTTGGACTTGCGTTGCCACTGCTCCCTGTTTTGGCCTCTTATAGTCAAACCCAGTATGCGTGTCCCGTCCTCGACTTGGGTCGAGCCCACAAAGATACGTTTTGGGATACTGGTTGAAATGGGCCCCCATTATTTCCCACAAGCATTCCACCTAAGCTTGTCCCATTAGTCCATCCACTTAACCCACTTAGTCATGTTCATTTACATGTGTATTTGGTTAAGTCTAATCGTATTTCAAATGCCTCTAAAGGCAACCACTAGATTCCTCATGCCACCCAAGGCACCTACTTAACCCCCATGTCCCACCTTACATGATTATCTGGATAAGTATTTCTTAATTCATTAAGGCCATAACCTCATAAAGACCTCTCACATTAGACTGGCATTTATGGTAGCTGGATTTGCCGGGCGGGTCCGGGCAGTCTTACACCATAAAAGAGTCTAACCTCGTGTCTTTACAACTGTTATGCTTTAGTTTGAGCCTCGGACCTCTCACATTGGGCCGACATTTGTGACTACTGGATTTGCCGGGCGGGTCCGGGCAGGTTTACGTCACAAACGGGTCCAACCTCGTGTCCTAAGCATTGATTATTATTAATAATCCACTTTCCCCAATTTTAATAATTCCCTACTTGAATTATTAATTAATTCCAAATTTAACAATGTCCATAATTGACTCAATTATGGACATCCATTTAAGGCATGCAAAATCTTATCAATTGCACCCAAATTTATTAATTTCCTAATATTACCCCTACCCCACGTTTGAACGTTTATTCGCAAAATGTATGCTAGACCCGATTAGTCTAACTCATAGCATAAAAGAAAATATTCACAACAACAACATATATATGTGACTAAATAAATCATAACAAGGGGTAAAACTTGCATACATTACAACTTGCATAAGGTTATACATGTCATGGATCTAAGGGTGTCAACTTATTCATAATTCACATAATATGATTTTGATCAAATTTCATAAACTTGTATAGGACATGTGTGAATCAACATCATTAACAATATGGTTTTATATGGGTACACCTAACTCAATAGGCAAATTCCCAAAAATCAAAATTCATTTAATCATAGATTCATGTATATGGGTACACCTAACTTAATAGGCAAATTCCCATATTCAAGATCCAATTAATTTGTAGATTCATGTATATGGGTACACCTAACCCAATAGGCAAATTCCCATAATCAAGATCTATTAAAAAAAACATAAACTTTAAACATGATCCAATTCGCATAAATACTAACATCACGATTTTACAACTCGTATGATTCAACACAACTTAACATGACATCATTATCATATAACATAAGTATTTCAACATATGTGATAATATGAGATCTACAACATATATAAGATTTACAACATAGCATATCATAATTTGCAACATAGCATGATATGATTTACAACATAGCATAGCATGATTAATCACATATGACATAGCATAGGATTATTTACAACATAATCACTACAACATAACAACATATATATGATAACATAATAGCATAACAAGAGATCCACAACATAATTTACAAATACATAACAATTCATATCACTTTCTTGTGATCCATTCATAACTTAATCAAATTATTTTATAATAATATTGTGAGATTCATCATACTCACAATTTTGAAGAAGAGAAATAGAAAGAGAGAGAGCTTTTGATTTGATTTGAGTAGATTTAGTTTGTAGATTAGGCCTTCTTCTTCTTTAGTTTGTGACGGCTATGCTGAACTCCATGACAACGGCATGTCGGTAGCTCTCCAATTTTTCCAGTGATTTAGGGTTAGAGTCTACCCACTTATTTATAGATGTTAGGATTCATTTAGGCCATTAGACTTAACCAAGAAATAACCGCAGCCATTCAGACCAGATGGGGTTTATCTTTTTGACTCAGCAATGAGTCAGAAGTGACTCAGCAAACACTCAGCAAATTAATAAACTTCTATTCATGTTTACATTAACTGCCCATATATATATAAATATAAATATATATATATATATATATATATACACACGCACCTATTCATGAATTCAAATTAGTCCATAATTAACTTATGACCATTTCTACACATTAATTTTCCAATTAATGTCTTGATTCCATTTTTCGCCTTTTAAGGCAATTCACATATCTCAAATTTGTTATATGCCTTTATAAGGCTATTTCGTGCAAATTCTCAATATTAATTCTTTTAATTTGTGAATATTAGTATTAACAGAAATACGGGGTGTTACATTCTCCCCTCCTTAAGGGATTTCGACCCCGAAATCTTCAAGTTTATATCCTATCATCAACCATCTACTCAATCAACAAACACTGGCATCCATTGTCCTTATAGACTTCTAATGCTTTCATGTTTAAATGCACAGTGTGTGTCTATGTCCGTATCTAATGCAAAATCAGGCGGTCCACTGATTCAGTTGACCTCCTTGATGCAATTCATGATAGTGCCATGCATCCATTATGTATGCAAAAGATCCTAATTGCTTACAAACTACTTCTATATGCGTGCACATCCATTCAACCGAATGTAGCGTCTATATGATGGTACAACCATTATACATCCATTATACTAAATACATTCATTTATGCAATATGCAATATGTAGTGACTGAGCCGATCTAGTGCCTAAAGTGTGTGTATATATGCATCCACGAGCAACCACTAGCAACCACTTGCATCCATTTTGCATCCATCATACATAACATGTCTCAAACACATGTTTCAACCATAGGATTATCCTAACTAAAGGTCAAAGATACTAATGAGAGGACATACTAAAGATAAGATAAGATAAGCTAAGCGATAAAGGAGAAATTAAAAGACATACCCTCGAAAAGAAAAGGGTATAGCGAACGCATCTTCCCTTCTGTCTCCCAAGTAGCGTTGCTCTCATCATCTCCCCATTGCACTTTAACTAGTCTGACCTCTCGATTTCTCAACTTTTTGATCTCCGACCCAAGAATGCATGTAGGAGCTCGTCTAATTGTTGCATCACGCTCTATTTCCACCACTTTAAGCAAGCTCGGCTCTACCACCTCCGCGGTCTTGTGCAAACACTTCCTCAAATGTGATACATGGAATACGTCGTGTACTCCACTAAGTTTCTCAGGCAACTCCACCCTATACGCCATCTTCCCAATCCTGTCTTTTATAGGAAACGGCCCTACAAACCTTGGCGCTAATTTCCCAACGGACCCAAAGCGAACAACATTCCGTAACGGAGACACTTTGATAAAAACCATGTCCCCAATGTCAAACTCAAGATCTGTCCTCCTCTTATCAGCATACGATTTCTGCCTATCTTGTGCTGCTTTCATCTTCCTTCGAATCAAATCAATCTTCTCCGAGGTTTCCCTAACCATATCGGGCCCAAGTAGGATTTTATCGGTAGATTCCCACCAACATGTAGGCGAACGGCAAGGCCTTCCATAAAGAGCTTCGAAAGGTGCCATGCCAATACTAAACTGAAAGCTATTATTATATGCGAATTCTACCAACGGAAGGTGCTCTTCCCATGTACCCCCAAAGTCTAGGATACAAAGCCTTAAAAGATCCTCTAGAATAAGATTCACCCTCTCGGTCTGGCCGTCCGTCTGAGGATGATATGCGGTTCTCAAACATAGCTGAGTCCCTACCGCCTCTTGTAAACTCTTCCAAAATTCGCTAGTGAAGATGGGATCACGGTCGCTTACTATACTAGAAGGAATACCGTGCAAACGAACTATCTCTTTAATGTATACAGAAGCCAACCACGGAGCAGTCCTCTTACTTTTCACGGGAATAAAATGGGCGCTCTTAGTAAGTCTATCTACTATAACCCAAATCCCCGTATTACCCTTCCTTGATCTTGGTAATCCATCCACAAAATCCATTGAGACGCTTTCCCATTTCCATAGTGGAACTTCCAATGGGTGAAGCAACCCACCGGGTTTCTTTTGTTCCGCTTTTACTCGTTGGCACACCAAGCATCTAGCGACGTACTCGGCCATATCCTTTTTCATACCGGCCCAAAAGAAAACCCGCTTCATATCTTTGTACATCTTGTCTCCGCCGGAATGAATGGTCATCTTTGAGCGATGAGCATCATCAAGAATGGCCTTCCTTAAGTCTTCGTCTTGTGGTACACAAAGTCTATTATCCCTTCGTAACCAACCCTTATCGTCTAGGGTATACCTACGAAGATGGCTAGACGACTCCCCTCCATTGAGCTTTTCTACTATCTCAACCAACTGGGGGTCGTCTTGCTGTGCCTCACCAACTCGTCCTAGAAGTGTAGGTCTAACCTCCAAGGATGCTAACAAACCAGGTACTAGGTCAACGGAGGGTCTAAAGTCAAACATGGAGATGAATTCTAAGCTTCGTCGTTCAACAAACAACGGACTCAAGGACAACCTTTTCCTACTTAAGGCGTCTGCTACCACGTTACCCTTGCCCGGGGTATATGCTATTTCAAAATCGTAGGAGGCTAGGAATTCCATACACCGTTGCTGCCTTAAATTCAAATCCTTCTGAGAGAATAAGTATTTTAATGATTTGTGGTCAGTGAACAGTTCGAATTTCTCACCAAGAAGATAGTGACGCCAAGACTTAAGCGCGAAAACAATTGCGGCTAACTCAAGGTCATGCGTAGGGTAATTCTTTTCATGAACCCTCAACTGCCTTCCACCATAGGCTATTACTCTTCCCTCTTGCATGAGGACCGCGCCAAGTCCCGTCCCACAAGCATCAGTATAGACAGTAAACGGTTTATTCCCGTCTGGCAGCACTAAGACTGGGGCTGAAGTTAAGGCTCTCTTTAAACGTTGGAATGCATCATCACAATCTTCGTCCCACGTAAAAACCAGGTTCTTCTTCGTTAACCGTGTTAATGGAGCTGATATTTTTGCGAAGTCTTTGACAAACTTCCTATATAGCCAGCCAACCCCAAGAAACTTCTTACTTCGGTAACATTTTTAGGGACCTTCCAATCTTGGATGGCCACCACCTTTGCGGGATCCACTGCTATCCCTTCCTTGGAAACCACGTGCCCTAAGAACCGTACTTCTTTCCTCCAGAAGTGACACTTAGAAAATTTTGCCTTAAGGTTATGCGCTCGAAGGGTTTCCAACACTTCCCTAAGATGTAGGGCATGCTCTTCTTCATTATTAGAAAAGACTAAGATGTCATCCACAAAGACTACCACGAATTTGTTAAGGTACTCCCTAAACACCCTACTCATCAAATCAACAAAATATGCGGGGGCGTTTGTCAAACCAAAGGGCATCACTAGCCATTCATAGAATCCGTCAGGAGTCCTAAAAGCAGTCTTATCTATACTATCCTCAGCCACTCTCAGTTGATGAAAGCCAGTGGCTAAGTCCAACTGCGAAAACACTGAGGCGCCAACTAACTGATCAAAGAGATCGTCAATCCTCGGCAGTAGGTGTCGGTTCTTTTTAGTAAGCTTGTTTAGTTCTCTATAGTCCACACAAAGTCTAAGGGACCCATCCGCCTTTGTAGCAAATACTACTGGAGCACCCCACTCTGATATACTACATCTTATGAACCCCTTCTCAAGCAACTCCTTCACTTGCTTATTGAGTTCCCTCCTTTCACGAGGAGCCATGTGGCGCACTGGCAAAGATACGGGTTTAGCATTATCCACAAGATAAATTCGAAAGTCTATCTCCCGCTTTGGAGGTAAGCCCTTCACCTCCTCAAACACATCCGGATATTCCCGGACCACCTCTACCGTTCGCAGATTCTCTACAGACGCGTCAAGCGATCCAAGATAACTGAGCATAACGGAATTTATGGGACTACAAAAGATGTCGAGAGCATTACCAAGGCGAGTCATAAGCCTAACTACTCTCCTTTCACAATCAAGAATGGCCCCATTTCTAGATAACCAATCCATTCCTAAAATTAGCCCATAGCCCGTGAAGCCCAATACATAAGCATCACATCTAAATTCAACGCTAAGTATAGAGATTTTCAAATCCAAACATATCATGGTCAAATGAGCCGAACCCCCAATTGGATTTGAAACAACCAAGGGATCCTCTACTAAACTGGTGTTCAAGTGCAGTAATTCAACTAATGATGCAGAGATAAATGAATGAGATGCGCCAGAATCGAATAAGGTACGGACAGGATGATCAAACAGAAAAACTAAGCTTTCAACAGAAATTGTTCTACCTCTTTCTTGCAGCGGTGGGGCCGCAATAGCCTGAACTTGCCCCCTTGCCTGCCCTGGTGCCATAAGAGCCTGCACCTGTCCTCCCGAGGTAGACCCTACCCTCTGCCCCTTCTTTGGGCAGTCCTTCACCAAATGTCCCGCATCTCCACAATGAAAACAACCAGTCTTCTTTTTCTTTCTATAATCTTTGCTGAGATGGCCAAGCATCCCACAATTGAAGCATCTCTTCTTCCCTTTGCCATTATTGTTTTTACCACCCTTCTTATTTTGCTGTTGGGGTTTCTTCTGATCCCCTTTCTTTTCAACTGCCTTATCCTCATGCATAAGTGTCATTTCTACTAGCCTTTCAAAGGTGGCTCCCATAGGGATGTGGGTCATAGCCAACCCTTGCAACGGTTCATTCAAGCCTCTAACGAACCTCAAAGCTTTCTTCTCTGGCGTGTTCACCAACTCCAAGCCAAACCTTGCTAACTGATTAAATTTATTGACATACTCCTTCACTGATAAGCTCCCTTGCTTTAATGTCAGGAATTTTTCCATATTTAAATTCTCCTCTGCCCTTGAAAGAAACTTTGCCTCAAACCTTCGTCTGAAATCCGCCCATGAATCAACTGGACGTTCCCCGTTAGTGACCTCCCACCAAAACGAGGCCTCTCCCTTCATTAACCAAGCAGCTAAACGGACTTTCCTCCCATCTTCCACTTCAAGGATATCCAACAATTCCTCAGTCTCCTTAAGCCAGTCTCTGGCCTCCACCAACGTCTCAGTCCCTTGAAAAGTTTTTCCTCCCATAGCCTTAAATTCCTTGCACGTCTTTGCAAAAGTGTCAAAACGAGGAGGAGGAGGAGGAATGGGTGCAACTGGGGGTGGAGGAACATCTGCTGGGCCTGCAGTGGTGGCCCTAGCCTCCCAATATCTCCTAAACCACCCTGGAACTGTCACACCTTCTGGGAGATTAAGATCTTCAGCCATGCTGAAACGAAAAAGGAAAGATTCAAAATGGAGAATTCGAAAGATAAAGATAAGGATATGGCTATTTGGGATTATGTTTTTCATAAAAACTTTCTCTAAATAACATGTTTTTGAAAGCACTTCTTCCAAAAATACTTTAGAAAAATATTTTTCTAAAAATTTTATCTGTTCTGGTAACCTTATGCTCTGATACCACGTGTAACACCCCACGTCCATTAATGTCACTCACAAAGGGAATGCATTAACTTCTATGGAGGTTTTAGGTGAATATAGAACAGTAAAATTTCAACAAGACAGATATAAAACAGTACTTGGAAATTTAAAAACTTTATTTCAATTGCAGCAGAAGTCAAAACATGTTTGATTACATCATAACACCATAATCAAAGTCAAGTACAATATCTATCTTGATAAAACAAGTACATAATCCCATTACATAAATAGCCATTAAAAAGAAAGATAACAAGCGGGACTTTACTTCAGCAGTCCAAGCTTTCCAAGAGATAAGCAATCCAATCAGACTCCACTGGAACTTGGCCCAACCTGAGGACCTAAAGGGAGAAAAAGATGAAAAAGAGGGGGGTCAGACATAAAGTCTGGCGAGTATGATAATTCTACAATACTATTATCAAAATAACCGGACTAAGGCATAAGCTGGAAAACAAGGAAATGTCTATGAAAGAGCAGATTAAGGACATAGACAATCGCTAAAGGAAACGTTATAGGCGCTCCTAAATACTAAAGGATAAACACTATACTGCACCTCACCAGTCACCCTAAAGATTGATTCCACTTAGCTTCACTTAGAAACTTTCTTAATGGCTTTACGTACTCCTTGCTGACTACATAGGTGCCGCCTGCCCCTATCTCCACTAGTTGTACCCCACTTTCCATTTTTCGATCGGCTCCCTACTCGTAGATACCCGTGCTGGCCCCACTGTGGGGTGTATCATTCCCCTAAAGTGGCAACCCGATATAACGGAGATGCACAGCTTATACCTACACGATGCAACAACGTCTTACCTACCAGCCCGGGTCCACACACGCATATGAAACCCGTTGGACTTGCGTTGCCACTGCTCCCTGTTTTGGCCTCTTATAGTCAAACCCAGTATGCGTGTCCCGTCCTCGACTTGGGTCGAGCCCCCAAAGATACGTTTTGGGATACTGGTTGAAATGGGCCCCCATTATTTCCCACAAGCATTCCACCTAAGCTTGTCCCATTAGTCCATCCACTTAACCCACTTAGTCATGTTCATTTACATGTGTATTTGGTTAAGTCTAATCGTATTTCAAATGCCTCTAAAGGCAACCACTAGATTCCTCATGCCACCCAAGGCACCTACTTAACCCCCATGTCCCACCGTACATGATTATCTGGCTAAGTATTTCTTAATTCATTAATGCCATAACCTCATAAAGACCTCTCACATTAGACTGGCATTTATGGTCGCTGGATTTGCCGGGCGGGTCCGGGCAGTCTTACACCATAAAAGAGTCTAACCTCGTGTCTTTACAACTGTTATGCTTTAGTTTGGGCCTAGGACCTCTCACATTGGGCCGACATTTGTGACTACTGGATTTGCCGGGCGGGTCCGGGCAGGTTTACGTCACAAACGAGTCCAACCTCGTGTCCTAAGCATTGATTATTATTAATAATCCACTTTCCCCAATTTTAATAATTCCCTACTTGAATTATTAATTAATTCCAAATTTAACAATGTCCATAATTGATTCAATTATGGACATCCATTTAAGGCATGCAAAATCATATCAATTGCACCCCAATTTATTAATTTCCTAATATTACCCCTACCCCACGTTTGAACGTTTATTCGCAAAATGTATGCTAGACCCGATTAGTCTAACTCATAGCATAAAAGAAAAAATTCATAACAACAACATATATATGTGACTAAATAAATCATAACAAGGGGTAAAACTTGCATACATTACAAATTGCATAAGGTTATACATGTCATGGATCTAAGGGTGTCAACTTATTCATAATTCACATAATATGATTTTGATCAAATTTCATAAACTTGTATAGGACATGTGTGAATCAACATCATTAACAATATGGTTTTATATGGGTACACCTAACTCAATAGGCAAATTCCCAAAAATCAAAACTCATTTAATCATAGATTCATGTATATGGGTACACCTAACTTAATAGGCAAATTCCCATATTCAAGATCCAATTAATTTGTAGATTCATGTATATGGGTACACCTAACCCAATAGGCAAATTCCCATAATCAAGATCTATTAAAAAAAACATAAACTTTAAACATGATCCAATTCGCATAAATACTAACATCATGATTTTACAACTCGTATGATTCAACCCAACTTAACATGACATCATTATCATATAACATAAGTATTTCAACATATGTGATAATATGAGATCTACAACATATATAAGATTTACAACATAGCATATCATAATTTGCAACATAGCATGATATGATTTACAACATAGCATAGCATGATTAATCACATATGACATAGCATAGGATTATTTACAACATAATCACTACAACATAACAACATATATATGATAACATAATAGCATAACAAGAGATCCACAACATAATTTGCAAATACATAACAATTCATATCTTTTTCTTGTGATCCATTCATAACTTAATCAAATTATTTTATAATAATATTGTGAGATTCATCGTACTCACAATTTTAAAGAAGAGAAATAGAAAGAGAGAGAGCTTTTGATTTGATTTGAGTAGATTTAGTTTGTAGATTAGGCCTTCTTCTTCTTTAGTTTGTGACGGCTATGCTGAACTCCATGGCAACGGCATGTCGGTAGCTCTCCAATTTTTCAAGTGATTTAGGGTTAGAGTCTACCCACTTATTTATAGATGTTAGGATTCATTTAGGCCATTAGATTTAACCTAGAAATAACCGCAGCCATTCAGACCAGATGGGGTTTATCTTATTGACTCAGCAATGAGTCAGAAGTGACTCAGCAAACACTCAGCAAATTAATAAACTTCTATTCATGTTTACATTAACTGCCCATATATATATAAATATATATATATACACACGCACCTATTCATGAATTAAATTAATCCATAATTAACTTATGACCATTCTACACATTAATTTTCCAATTAATGTCTTAATTCCATTTTTCGCCTTTTAAGGCAATTCACATATCTCAAATTTGTTATATGCCTTTTTAAGGCTATTTCGTGCAAATTCTCAATATTAATTCTTTTAATATGTGAATATTAGTATTAACAGAAATACGGGGTGTTACATAAATATAATTGAGTGAATTTATACATATACACTATTGTTGAACCTTTTGATAATCAAACAACAATACCAATAAAAATGAGCTTGTAGGTAGGTAGTAATAGAAGCATCCATGATTTTTTTTCCTTAAATAACTAGAGGGCTGAATGTTAGCCAAAAAATACTCTCCTAGGTAGATAAGGTGAAAGAAGGCCAAAATATAGGAAGAAGATTTTAGAGAAAGTAGGGAGAAGCATGGTCCTTTAAAAAATTAATTAAAATAATGACTTCTAGAGATATTAAAGGTTTAATACTAGAGTCGAAGGGGTTTTCAGTATTAAATAAGAAATAAAGATCAAGGCCATGATAAAAAATCATTAAAGGAAGAAAGCATCTAGGATAATGAAGAAAAGCCCCTCCGGCGACATCGAAGGGCGTATCTTTCTAAAAAATACAATTCGGACCCAAGAAGGAAGCATAAAACTTAAAAAAACTCAAACCAAAGGATTCTGGAGAATTATTCGATAGAAATGACATCATACCCGACAATAAGTCTCCAGCACGTAACCAACCATACTGAAGGCACTTTGTATAAGAATAAACTATCTGTAGCTAACATTAGAACTCTAAGCTTGCATAAAACAAGTCGCCCATAGTAATTAAGTCCACATTCGGGAGGATGCCCTTCGGCTATACCATGAGCACAAACCGCTTACCACGAAGGGAACCCTTGTTGGGATCCCGGGTTCATCTCCGAAAGGGCATCAAGACTAATCCCATTGTACAAAGCAGGGGTCAATCCGAATATATAAATACGACCCTAGGGGTGTAGAATCAGGACAAATGAGTTCATTTCAAAATCTATAACTACGATACAGAGTTATAAACCGTAATTTTTGAAATTAATTTCAAGACTTCACTATTCTTATAATTTTATTTGGAATTTCATTATAAAAGGAGATTGAGAATCATAGCTTATGGATTTTAATAATAAAAGATGGGGATTAATCATATCGACAATTAATTCGATAAAAGTCAATCACATATGATTTTAACTTATATATTCTTATTCTTATCTGAAGTGATGTTACGGAACTCATAGGGAGGAATAAAATACTTATGACCGATGTTAGTGAAACCTCACTCGAAAGGGGGAAGAAAAGTTGATGTTAACGGAAGTTGGCTACCTCTTTGGGATGTAACCAAATTCATCTATTCTTAAAAAGTCTCTTTTTATTAGTCTTTGTGGTAGGTTTGAGATTAGACCCCCAACAGGCTGGGCAGCTAAAGCGCTTAGCGGTTCTATAGCGGTGAAGGTGCAAAAAGGTGTAGCGGGGATAAAGCGGGGAAATAGCGCGGATATAGCGGAGACGCAGAAAGGTTAAAAAAATGTGAAACCAAATATTTAAAACTAATTAATTATCATTCTCACATTATATGTGCGGAAGAAACTAACATTAATTAATCATGTGTAGTAGAATCAAGGAATATCGTTAATATACACAATAGATTTGATGATTATAGTAGATTTCCACAATATATTGGACACTAATGCCTTAAAATTAGCTCTTTACACTAACTTTATTGATATTTTTAAAAAGACAATTAGTCAAATCAAGCTCTATATATTAATATTTCTAAAGCAGATGGTAAAAAGCGTTGATTTTGCGGACGGAGCAGGACATAGAGGGGCTAAAAGCGGATCTACTGTTCATCAGCGCTAAATTGAAATAGCGTAGAGGTTGAAAGGCGCTATGGGCTATAGCTGGGATATTGCGGGGCTTTAGCGGGGCTTTAACTGCATAGCCGATAGGTTTGGGGATCATCCCAAAGGGGGTAAGTCTTAAGGTAACCAAAGGTTTCAATGAGTCCCGACATACAAAATCTTAGTCCTATAAGCCATAAATGAACCAGAAGCCGGAACCTAAATACATTCGCATACCTCTTTAAAAAAACATCCAATGATATTAGAGGATAAAAAACTGATTCTTTCGGATTTATATTTGATAATGAAACCCAAACAAAAACAGTTTTTTCGCAATTCAATCAGCATTAGCTAGTTCGTGTTGTTACTTTTTTATAGCTAACAAATTGATACTGATCTCCTATAGAATTTGGTATCAATCCCTTTACTGTCGCGCAATCCTATCTAAACTTATAGCAACCCTCCGACTTGGTCTCTAAGATTATTTCGTGAATTTCTAGGTCAATCCAAGATTGTCTTCAATTATAAACAGACCACCTTCTAGAGATAAAAAGGAATCCTTTTTGGACTTTTGGAGAAGATTATATCATTCATATTGTTTATGATCAAATCACTCTAGTTGTAATCCTCCAAAGGTATAAGTAAATAGGAAACTTATAGAAGCAAACTGAAAAATCGCCGAGCCACTATAAACTTGCTGCCTTACTCTTACGATTTTAATTTTTATCTTCATCTTATTTCTCTTCTACAATTTTGGTGTTTGTGCATTAGTAATTAGTGCTTCGCAGTTGCTTGGGCGTCAGCGACCACTTTCGTCGTTAACACGAAGGATGCAGTGGCGATGACTTATGGGATTTTAGGGGAGACGGTGATGGTTCAAGGCATGCGGTGACGATGGTTTGCGGCGTTTCGTAATAGTGATGATGCCTTGCGTTGCTTTATGGAATGCAATGGTGCTCTAAGGTTTTCGAGTCTTGTGATGCTCAAATGAGGCGGTAAAGCAAGCATGAATTCATCAAGTGCGGTGGCAATGGCCTTGACGAGGAGGGAATAAATAAATGGTGTAGGATTTTTTTTGTTCGGTAAAGTATAGAAGAATGACATAGTCAAGGTTAGATAATTCGGCAATGGAGGCGATGTTTATCAAAGTGCACCAAAGGCATTTTTACGGTGTTTCTTCTCATTGGTAACCGTTATAGGTGAGTTTATACCAAGGCCATACCTAAGCACCTCCAATGCCGTAAAAATGGCATTGAGTGGCATCGGCAAATCAAATGGCTATTTTACCAATTTTCAACGATGATGCATAGCTCGGTTTTTTGTTGATGTGAAATTGTTAGATGTCACTGGCAATACAAATTGGATTCTAATGATCTTGTGGTTAAATCATAAAGCAGAGGTTGGTATATGAATTACACATTACAAATATAAATAAGCGTATCAAATTATCAATGCTTTGCTCGTGAAATATGATCAGTTAATTGATGCATTAAGGTTAAGGATTTTAAGCTGTTATTAGATTTGATTGTATTTTTTAATATCAGATACGTTTGATAGACTAATCCCTTGTATGTATGTTTAATGATGCACTTATATCATTATTATTAAAATGAAGTACAAACAAGCAACAACACCAAATATCAGTATAAGATCTAAAGAAGCAAATTGGAAATAGTATATAATAGGAAAAAAATTCATTTGGGCCAGTTTTTAAAACTTATAACAGAAATATGCCACTTTCAAAACTAATTAAAAAAATATTCCACCTTTTTTTAACTGGCATTACCCTAGATAATGCCTTTTTTTTACGAAGGCATCATCCTAGGTAAAGCTAGTATTTGGGGTAACGCTGGTCGTTATCTGGGATAATGCCTGGAGAGCTTTAACCCTTCAGCCCCCTTTCTTCCAACTCCCATTTCTTCCCTTCCCCTTTTTTCACAACTTCACTTCTTCAAAAACCCTTTTTCCCATTTTTCGAAGGTCATACAAAATTATAATTGTCTTTCTATTAGATGATCTACTCATCAATTAACTAGTTAATGATTCCATTTTGTTTTCAAGGTACGCTATTTACAATTTAATTTTGTAATATATGATTTTAGGTATGTTTTGATGGTTGGTTTGATTTAGATAGTGAAATTACTGTTGTTTTGTATGTAGAATGGCTCCTAAAGTATTCCTAACATATGTTATTATGATGTTGAATTAGTGGTAGACAATGATAACTTTGGCAAATACGTTGGAGGATCGTATAAACCGGCAAAAGTAGTTCAAGTTTATTACTTAGTTTAGTTGAAAGATTCAGTATATAAATCGACTAAGATTAAATCCAATGAATTTAACATTGATTTGGTTTGTAAATGGCCTACGTATTCTGGATCGAAAGCTATTAAAATAGCCGATGATGATGGTGTTGATATAATGTTTTCAGCGGCAATGAAATCCATAGAGCATTTTGTTATAAAGAGAAAACGAGTTCAAGTAGTAGAAGAAACAACTCTAGTAGAAGATAACCTTGAATGTCAAAATATTGATGAACGAACTGGTCATTAGAATGTATTGTCAAGCTTTAATCTATCGAGCATTAATACTTCATCCTTTGGTTTTCCACCCATTACAAGTTATCAACATGTTATTCAGTATAATGACCCAAATTCTACTCAAGGAAGTTTCACGCATATGATAGAAAGGTTAATTGCATTTTGGTTATTTGTTGGATCTATAAGCATATACTATTATCGTAGTTCTTAAGTACTTTGTTTGGTATGCAGTCTTGTTACTCCATAATAGAATCCCTTTTTCTCCGCTGGACCATCAAATTACTACATGTCCCCTTTTATGTATCCTACACAATCTAAGTTACAACATTTAAGTCAGAGGTATGTAAAATATTTATTGTTAACTCATTGGCTTCGTATGTGAAAATAATACATATAGTTCTCATGTGTCACTTTTTTTGAAAATTCAGTGCTCAAATCCACGATACTTCTACACAATCAGATACCCTAGTAGTAAACGAGGTCATTGTAGGAAATGAGGCACTGGACAATATTGAAAAGATAATGGTTGGGGTTGATGAAGGGGAGCATGAGGACCCCCCCCCCCCCCCAATTAATAGCATGGATGTAGTGAGCATACCAGAAAATGACATTTCTTGGTTATATAGCATGCAAGTAAATTAAGAACCATTGAACAATGATTTTGCTGATTTGGAAGATAGATCTCCTGAAGATAGTGATGGGAATAAAATAGATGTACCCCTTGATGATGGCTTATGTACGGCCCAATTAATGGCGAAGTCAATTATTGTAAATATTCAATTCAAAAATGAGATATTTTTGAAATTGAGTGTCCAAAACGGTTTCAAAGTCAGTATGATTTTTGAAACGAAAGAAAATTTCAAACAATAATTAAGGAATGGTCAATTTTTCATGTCGTCTTCTTCAACCGTATAAAGTCCAATAAAACCAAGTATACAGCTATTCGTAATGTTGATGTTAATTGTCCGTGGAGAATTCATGCAATTGTGTCAAAAAAATCCAAGCGAAGTTGGTGGATTGTAAGGAAATATCCAAGCGAACACAAATACGTGAATCCAACAGTTAAGCCAAATCACAAGCAGGCAACGTCCTCAGCTCTGGTTTCGAAAATCTTACAGTTCGTTAAATCTATTTGAATATAACCGCTGGCACCGTACAGGTTTTAATGGCGGAGCAGTTGTTTTTAAGATTAGTTGTATGAAGGCATACAGAGAATTGAGGGAGGCAGTCGAAAAAATTTATGGTGATTGGGCGGAATCATATAGTACCTTAAGGAAGTATTTCACAAAAATTGTAAGAACAAATCCGGGAAGCTTTGGACATGTTATTACATATGAATTTGGAGTGTTTGAACATAATTTTAGGCATTTGGACCATGTATTGAAGGATTTGCACATTGCCGTCTATTACTGTGTATTGATGGAACACATTTATATGGGAAATACAAAGGAACATTGCAAGTAGCTATTGTTGTTGATGCTAATGACCATCTATATCCATTGGCTTATGCGATTGTTGAGTCTGAATAGACGGATAGTTGGGGTTGGTTTTTTGATTGCATGTGCCACTTCATTCATATCGTTAACACTCGTCGATGTACATTTATTTATGACAGAATGAAGGGCATACCAAATGCATTGGAAACGAAGTCGTATTTAGCTCATAAGCATCGTTTTTTTGCCAATCATCTCAAGGCTAACTTTCAAGCAGCTGGCTTTAAAGACAAAAGACCGACCGGGCTATTTTATGTTGTGGCTTGTGCCTCAGAGGAAGTCGAATACCAAAAATTTCGTAATAAATAAAGAACATTAGCCAAAGTGCGCGTAATTGGATTGAATAATGTTTACACGGGAAATAGGAAAATTGGGCCCTTTGCAAAGATGATGGTGGTCAATTTCATGTAATGACCACAAACGCATCAGAAAGTTTTAGTGGTGTATTGAAAGGGGCTTGATCATTACCTGTGAAAGCATTAGTTGCTCGTACTTTTTTCTCGTCGATAGGTTACTTTTATCAAAGAAGAGAAACAATGCAAAGTCTTAAAACCCAACTTACACCAAAGTGGGAAAGAAAGATTGTTGAATGAGCCGATGGAGCAAGACGCACAAGGATTATTCGATTCAGCCTGATAGAATGGCCCATGGTGCATTATTTGGGGGATGAATTCAAAGTGCTAATCAACGATGACACTTTGTCTTATACGTGAGATATTCCTTTGCTACAACATTTACCTTGTATGCATGTAATGATGGCATGTTCGTTAGTTTCAATGGGAGCTAACAGAGCTCATCATGATTTTGCTTCACTGTACTATACCGAAATATTTAGCTGTGTACACGCTGGAATTTCACCATGTTAGGGATAAGTGATATTGGAAGTTAATGGATAATCAATTGGTACTACCTCCTGCAGTGAAAAGGCCACTTGGACGGCCAAAGTACACTAGGTTCAAAAATACTATGGAGGAAGGTCAAAAATCAAAAATCAAAAGGAAACAGGTGCAGCAAATGCGGTGTTGTTGGTTATAAAAAATTGTTGTACTTCATCTATATAAATTTGTATAATTGTATTATCTTTGTAGTACTTGTAACTATTTAACATAACATATTTCATCATAGTTTCCTTCATAATTCGTTCCATAATTCTTCCGCATATTACATAAATTTCATAATTGATAGAGTTACAACACATCCATAATATAGTTACTTTCTATTACATGGTCCTGCACCTTATCCACGAGGAGGAAGGTACTATGTAAAGTTGTATCCTCGATCCATCAACGCATTATAATACTCTAAATTTTGATTTTGCAATCATTTATTCTCAGCTTGCATCTGTAATGCCTATTCAACCTCTTTAAGGCACATCTCTGGATCCAACCATTTAAAAAAATTGCAACATGCAATAGCTTTAGGCTGAATTTTATAATTCTCGTAATATTCGCAGAGGTAGAAACAATATCTTGCATTCTTGTCATTCCTGCAATCAATTATATCGCATTCTGCACCACAATTACAATATACTTTAGGAGGTGGTACGTTGTGAAGCGAATGTAAGTTGTGATACGACATTAAGTTCACCACTCTATTTGGCTACAACCATCTTGGACGTACATTTACCACTGTTTCCTTCGAAATGTGTCTCTACGAATCCTTCTGCACAACTTCAAGTTAAGTCTCCGGAACAAAATCAATGTCGTGGGTTAAACCACCTTCAACACCACACCAATATGATTTTTGTCAAAGTCGTCTTATATTTTCGTCATTATCTCATCATCAATTTCCCAATTATTCATTTACACCTACAATAAAAGTAAAATAGCTATATAGTAGAACTGTAGAGAATAGAAAGAGAAACAAAATCATTAACCTATTAAAGAATTCAGATGTAAAATCTAATCTGATTTCCAGCTCAATCGCAAATACTAAGATACAAATTGGTAGTTTTTTAAAAAAGAGAATAGTTAGAAAATTAGGTTTCCATTGTTGAAGTTTTGGGAAATAACAAGAGACAAAGGAAATAATGAAAGTAGTAGGAAAAGTAAGGCAATTATGTATATTGCTAACTGCTTTCAAACGAGGCAGTGAGCAATTTTTTAAGCATTATCTCGGATAACGCTTTTGAGCGTTATCCAAAGTAACGCTCCATAGATAGCTAATTGCCTTCAAAAGAGGCAGTGAGCATTTTTTTTAAGTGCTATCTCAGATAACACTTTTGAGCAATACAATAAAACAACAAAGCATATTACAAAACAGCCAAGCAATCAACATATACTATTTGACCAACAAGGCAACTGCATATCCACCAACAAAACACAATCATATCCAAATTATATAACAAACAAAACAATAACATATCCAAACTACATAACGAACAAAACAAAAACATATCCAAATTACATGAAAATCTTAAGGTTCTACATAAAACATCGTACAAAGTAACATATCCACCAACAAAATAATAACATATCCAACCAGCCCAAAACATCGTACAGAATCAATGTGTTCTACAAATTTCACTACAAAGAATTTACGTGGTCACCCACCCAGTGGATGCATTTTAGCTAACGCACCTGGGTCTGGTATTCATGCTTATTTGCTTTATTCTAGTGTCAAATGTTGTTTCACTTAACCGTAGGAAAAAACTGTTTTCACTTGCAACTACTTGCAGTTCAGCGATAGATTTTGAAGCAACTTTTACTTTCTTTGAAGCAGACTGTGTAGTGTAAGTAATATAAATTTGTGTTGTTGTACATGTGAAGTGTTTTCATTAGGTTATCTGTTTTTCTATTTCTGCAAAAGAAAAACAAATAATCTCATGAAAACACTTCCCTACAGCAGCACAAAATTTATATTACTTACGCTTCACAGTCTACTTCAAAGAAAGTAAAAGTTGGTTCAAAATACATTGCTGAACTGCAAGCAGCTGCAAGAGAAAGCTGCGTTTTCCTATGATTAAGTGAAGCAGCATTTGACATTTGAATAAAGCTAATAAGAATGAATACCTAATTCGCGCGTGAGCTAAAATGCATCCACCTAGGGGATCACCCAGTAAATTCTTAACCAGAAATTAATTTAAAACCTTTAGTTTGGTGAGGCTTCATCTGCTTCATATGCCTTGGATCGACCGGTTCAGGTTCCATCTTTTCATCATCCATAAACAGTTAAGATGCATGCATTAGTATATTACTCAATCAGCAAATACACACCTAACTTACGATTTTCCATTCCACATTTCACATTCCATAATATCATATTATCGAATACAATACACAACAAAGACTCGACTGTCTCATTCCATATTCGACATTCATCATTACATCATATTTTGGTATTTTCAAAATTCTTTTGACCACTTTCTCTTACATCACATGCTAAATGTAAACATGAACATACACATGCACGTGCACATATGCATACTTATATACATACTAAATATGCATAATTTGAACTTTAATCACTAATTTAACTTTAAACATATACATACTAAACCCAAAATCATGAAATTGTTGATGTAAACTATAACTTGTACGCCATAGGAACATTAAAACACATCTATTCCACAAAAGAAGGGATTAAGTAGAAATACTTAAACATGAGAACCTCAAATTTCTCAAATTATAAACTTTAACCAAGAAAATAAGGTAAACTTATCAAAGGAGACTGTTGAGAAGAAGAGGAGGCTATTGTAGTTAATTTTAGAGGAAAAATTTGATTTTTGGGATAAAACTGAAATGGGAGTTGTAATTTTCGTACTTGATAAAAATAGAAGGAGGGAGGAAATGAGAAAGGAAAGAAAGGGGTTGAAGGGTTATACCCCTCCAGGCGTTACCCCAGATAACGCCAACCAGCATTATCTGGGATAATACTAACGTGTAATTGTTAAAGCAGCATATTAGATGCTTCTTTCGAAAAGAAAAAAATTGAACTAGTGTCATCTAAGAAGTTGCTAGTTCAATAAAAAGTGATCTACTTTTGTAATTAGTTTTAAAACTGGATAATTTCTGTAATAACTTCTTAAAAATGGCCTAAACCCAAAACTCAAATAGAAGGATTTTGGAAATTATTCAACAGAAATGACATCATATCCGGCAATAAGTCCCCAACAAGACATCGTACAGAAGGCGCTTTGTATAGGAATAAGCTATCTGTAGCTAAGACCGGAACTGAGAAGCTTGCATAAAAACAGGTCGTCAACAGTAATTAAGCCCACTTTTGGGAAGATGCCCTTCGACTGTCCCATGAGCACGAATCGCTTACCACCAAAGGCACTCTTGTTGAGCTCCTGGGTCCGTCTCTGAAAGGGCATTAAGATGAAGCCTATTGGATGAAAAAGGGGTCAATCCAAATATATAAATGTGACCGTAAGGGTGCAGAATCAGGACAAATGAGTTCAATTCAAAATCTGTAATTACAATACGGAGTGTAAATAGAAATTTTTGAAATTAATTTTGGGACTTCTCTATTCTTAAAATTTTATTATGAAATTCATTATAAAAGAAGGAGATTGGGAATTGTAGCTTATGGATTTTAATAATAAAAGAAGGGGATTAATCAAACCGACTATTAATTTGATTAAAAGTCAATTGCATATGATTTTAACTTATATATTCTTATTCTTAACTGAAGTTATGTTATGGAACTCACAAGGAGGAATGAAATACTTAGGATTGACAGTAATGAAACCTCACTCGAAAGGGGAAAGAAAAGTTGATGTTGACGGAAATTGGCTACCTCTTTTGGATGTAACCAAATTCATCTTTTCTGAACGGGTTCCATAATATAAAATTCTCTTTTTATTAGTATTTTTGGTAGGTTTGAGATTAGACCCCCGATAAGGTAAGGTATCATCCAAAACAGGATAGGTCTTAAAGGTAGCCAAAGGTTTCAGTGAGTCTGGACATATGAAATCTTGGTTCTGTAAGCCTTAAATGAACCAGAAGCCGGAACCTAAATACATTCACATACCTCTTCAAAAAAAACTTCCAATGATATTAGAGGATAAAAATCTTTTTCTTTCGGGTTAATCTTTGATATTGAAACCCAAATAAAAAACACTTGTTTTCGCAATTCAATCAGCATTAGCTGGTTCGGGGTGTTAACCATTTTTATAGCTAACAAAATGATATTGGCCTCCTATAGAAATCGGTGTCAATCCCTTTAGTGTCGCGCAATCCTATCTAAACTTACATCAACCCTCTGACTTGGTCTCTAAGATTACTTCGCGAATTTCTAGGTCAATCCAATATCGCCTTCAATTATAAATAGACCACCTTCTAGAGATAAAAGGGATCTTTTTTCACTACAAAAGAAGTCTGAATTCCATATGCCAATTTGGCGTAGGGAATGCGTAGGGAATCAAATTTCCCTACACTATCCCTACGCTAAAAAAGAAGTTGGAAATTAGACGTCATAAAAGATTCCCTATGGATTCCCTATGCCAAATTCCATACGCCACATTCTTACGCCTTCCCTACGTCAAGTTCCATATGCCTTCCCTACGCCATATTCCTTACCATTCCCTATGCCTGCGTTCCTATGCATTTCCTACGCCAACTTCCATATGTGTTCCCTACTCCATCATTCCTACACAAACTTTCATGCATCTTCCCTACACCAGCATTCCTACGCCTTCCCTACACCAATTTCCATACGCCTTCCCTACGCCATATTCCTTTCGGCTTCCCTATGCCAAGTTCCATACGCCTTTCCTACGCTATGTTCCTTTTGATTTTCCTTACGCATTCCCTACACCACCACACACCAAAATTCAATACGGTTCTTTTAAATTTATCTTCGTCTACCATAGATATTATAATAAACTTAAATAAAACTGAACACATCCAAAATCGTAACAATATATATCAATAAAAACATTGATGTAGAATGAATATCATCCTCAAATTACCATAAACTTGCTGCAAATGTATTTAAAACAAGTCACATCTAACAAATAATAAAATAAAGTTGCTACATAACTTAAACATGGTCGTTTCGTGTAATTCGAACATCAAAACTTACCTTGCTACCTTATACAAATGGAACATCAAACACAACCAAAATAAGAATAACTCATAGCGTATGTCAGATCTCTGATTCTTACTCCTGTCTCAACCCTCGTATGAACTCTTGCACAGAACTCATCTCCTCCTGCATGGAAACTAAATCTCCTTGTAGTTTGTAAATCGTGACATTCATTTCTTTATTTTTACTCCTAAGCTCTTCTACTTCGTCCACAAGTTTTTATCTGTCATCTGAAACTCCGAACCTACCAATGTATGCGTTGTCTCTATATATCTACACATAAAAATTTAAATTCAATTAATACAAGGAATAATTTTTTAAATACAATTAGCATAACTCCAAACCTAGTAGTTTAATTGAGCATTAGCACAAAAACAGTAAAGATTCCATGAAAGCACATAAATACCCCACACAGATCGAAATGATATACCCTCCTGTTAACACAGTAAACAAGGAAAAAAACAATCAAGAAACCAAGGAAAAAGAACAATAGCTAGGGACATAACTGAAGTTATTGTAATGCACATAAGCTATATGGAGTTCTTATATATATATTGTGAAATAAAGTTTTGCATTATCAAGAAGTCATCTCACCAGCCTTCAACAATTCTATCTGAACATAAATAATGTCAGAATCATATATCATTGTTATCAATTAGTATGGAACCAAAGTAAGATTTCTCATCACGTTTTCTTTCTTATATAATTAAGTTGATATTTTTACAAAGTCTAAGTTTCAAATTGAAGTGCATTTGTTAAACTATCATTATCTAACGTTTTCCAGAGCTATGTTTTTATAACATATGCGGTTTTAGTCTTCACATAGAAATTACAAACATTTTTGTAAGATATATAAGTTTGTGGGCCTGTTTCGTGATCTTTCATATAATGAGTGTCATCTTGATAAATTAAAAATTGAATAGTTATGAACTAGTATGTATCAAACTGAACATCTTTTCACCAGACATGGCTTTAGATCATGTTTAAATCACGTTTATAAGCATAAATTCATAAATAAAATTAGACGTCTTGATTTGAAAAATCTACCGGTCTAAATCACTTAATGCATTTACTGTTTTTTTTTTAAATATGACTAAAATAGGTTAATCTGATATAAAGTATTAGACGTATTGATTATGGGGAACAATGATATAAACCCCAACATGGATTTATAACACAGGAATATACATTACATCAAATTGGAATAATTATAAGAGTTGTCCAACCTTAAATAAGTGTAATATCTTAAACAGCAAGGCGTAAAAATTGACCATTAACATCCTCCACATTAATGCATATTTTGATTTAATTAAAGCAGTAAACAAGCTCAAAACCCAATTGACACAAATCCGAGGATGCTGCACTGCAAACTATTTGTATAGTGAACATAAACATTGATATGTTAGTTGCCCTGTCGCAGTAGTAGTTCATATTGTAAACAACCTTATATTTTAATTTGATATGTGCTGAACTTTTCAAAACATAATGTCAAAGCTTCATTATGTAGTAGATTATCGACAATAGTCCTCCTTGTAATATAATATACTATCAATTCAAAGAAACTTCAGTTTGTGCCCAATGGAAATATCAAAACATTGGTATAACTAATTATTACATGTTAATCTATTGGAGATTGTAATACAGGACTTCGTCCCTAGGACAAGCCTTGCTCCGGAAGAAACTAACTACTTAATAAATGGCTCGGTCTTGCTGAGCCTTCCAGCTCAGTTAAACTGAGCTGAAATGGCTCAGCTATGCCTGAGTCTTGAGGCTCACTTTAACTGAGCGTTAAGGCTTAGTTAAACTAAGCCGAAATGGCTCAGTTTACTTGAGCCTTAAGGCTCAATTTTACTGAGTCGGCTCAGTATAACTGAGCCTTAAGGTTCTGTAACACCCCATATTTTCTATGAATATTAATAGATGAATTAAAAGAATACTTAATTTTAAAAGTGAGAATTAAGTAAAATAACTATACCACTGCGTTCGTCACAAAATGCTGGTCAAGATGGACCCGAAATTTGCATTAAACGGATAATGTATGAGAAAGTTATGGACCTTGAAAGTTTGTATACATATAAGGGAAATATATGTATATATATAAATTAATAAAATAAAAATCAACCTAAATTCAAGAAAAAATTCAAAACAGCGGAAGAGGGAAGGCAAAACGCCAAACCGACCTATTTTATGGGCCAACCCGAGACCCGCCGGGTCGGCCACAGGGTCAACTCAGGGTGTTTGGTATCGACCCCGTCGGCCTAGAATGGTTTGTGACAGAATTTTATGTTTTAGGGCTTATGTGTCTCACTGTGGTTGGCTGGGTGACATGTCTCTTTGGTTTAGATGGCTCTGATGACTCCTATGCTAATCTAAAGGCCATGGTTTGCCAAACACACCTTTAAATACATATCCAAACCTAAACCCTAATTCTATTATTTACTCTCATGGCGCCTCCATGCCGCCAAACTCTCATCTAAACCTAGCTGCCACTAAAACCTAAATCAAATCAAAAAGTTCTTCATCAACCAAGAGGACTAATCAATATCAAGTTAGAGTTCTTCAACAATAACAAGCGATTCAATTATCTTTTCTAATCCAAACGTTGTAAGTTCAATTTTTTTAGATTTGAACACCTAAATCTAGTCTTGACATGTAATAAGATGAAATTGAGACTATGCCTGATTCTAAGTTGTTCTTTTGCTTCTATTCTTATTCTCATGATGTTATTATCATCAGTTTATCTTGTTATACATCAGTTTTTCATGTTCATGATGATGTTCTTATCAAGTCTTAGCCTTCATGCCTGTGATGATATTTTCATGCCTATTTTCTCTCTGTTCTAATTTTATGCAACCCCTATTTATTTTCTTTTATTGAACCTGGGTTAACTTCGAACCTTGGCTGAAATCGCGAAATACGAACGTTTGGAATACATGGAATATTGGGTATTGCCTATTTAAATGAATTTATGGGCATAACATGTTTGGTGGAATTATTGGGCATAATTTGTGATGGATATGGGGTATTATTATTATTATTGCAAGTTTGGGTAAATTGGCATGTAAATCAATATTTGGGCATACGTAAATTGGCATGTAAATAAATATTTGGGCATATGTAAATTGGCATGTAAATCAATGTTTGGGCATATGTAAATTGGCACGTAAATCAATAATTACGCATATGTAAATTGGCATGTAAATCAATAATTGGGCATATGATAATTGGCATGTAAAAATTGGAATTTGGACATAATTGGCAAATATATAATTTAATCTAATGGCCACCTAAGACACGAGGTTAGATTTGAGTTGTGGTGTAAGGTGCCAGGAACCGCCCAGCAACATCCAGCAACTGCAACGACTACAATCTAATGTGAGAGGTCAAAGGTGAAGATAAGATGGGTAATAATGCCAAACATGAGGTTAGAATGAGTATATGGTGTAAGACTGCCCGGAACCGCCCGGCACATCCAGCAACCGCAAACAACAAGTCTAATGTGAGAGGTTAGCGCATTGAATGCTTGAACCCGAGCTTGGAATGGGTTTGCAGTGTAAGACTACCCGGAACCACCCGGAACAATCCAGCTACCGCAAATAAGTCCAATGTGAGAGGTTGATGCATTAATAAATAATTAATGCTAAACAAACATGTTAAGTATGGTAGGGTTAAGCCAACATGCAACACTTAACCAATATGATATGACAAGTGGGTGGGTTAAGTAACTCGACTGGATTAATGACAGTTAACCAATATAACATGATGAATGGGTGGGTTAAGTAAACTTCAATTGAATGATTGATGACACTTAACCAATATGGAGGGTATAAGAATAGACCCTAGGAAAACCCTAGTAGCGGGACCTTTTTCAGCAGTAACCCACATTAGGTATCAACGGGACCCTGAGCTAGGCAGGGTGGGACACGATTTGCTGGGATGATTATAAGCGGCTAAAATAGCGGCAGTTGGTACGGTAGTGCAGGTTCTGACGGATTACGGGCGTGCACGTAATTCCGGCAAGGGAAAATTTAGTCACTGAGTACCAAGTAGGTATAAAGCTGTGCACTCTAGAACTGTATCGAGTTGCCACCCTAGGAAATAATACACCCTATGGTGGGACCAGCACAGGTATCTACAAGTAGGGGTCGGGTTGATACAAACACATGCGAAACGTTATGAATAGGAGCCGATCAATTAAGATAGGTACGGTGGGGACAGGTAAATTGTCAATATGAGGTGGGACCCTCATCATGAGATATGTACCCAAAAAAACTTTCATATGGGAAATAGGGATCACTTATCTTGTTTTGTAACAAATGGCATTAGTTGAACACTAGTTAGGTGGTGTAGAGAAATTAGGAATCAGTACAATACCTTATCATGTTCTAGTCTTATCTTATGCTTATCTCGTTATCTTGCGATGCTTATTATCATGGTTATGTCTTGTATCTAGTTTATTCATGTCATGGTACCTTTACCTGTTTACATGCTGAAAGTCATTGGACTTACCAGGCTTTATGTCTGACTCTTTTTTTGTTTCGCCTTCTTTCTTTCGTCCCCCCCCCCCAGGTCCATAGGGAGGGAATACCACCGCTTAGTTCAGATTCATTTCAAGCTCGAAGATTGTGATGTATTGCTTTGGACTCTTTGCTTTACTACTTGGCTGGCTATTTCTTAATTGGGGAATTATGTTATATTATTTTGTATTATGCTTCTTTTGAGAAACAAGAAAGATATTTGATGTAATAGGTTTTGATGTTTTGGTGTTGATGTTTGAAACAACCCTTATGAAAGTTTATCCTACTATGCTACTATGGAATAAAAGTTCTAATTGTTTTCCGCTGCTTAAATTTGTCTGTTTTGTAATTTTATTTGTTCTATACTCTTATAACACCCACAAAAGTTAATGCATTCCCTTTGTGAGTGACCTTAATGGAGGTGGGGTGTTACACGTGGTATCAGAGCTGAAGGTTACCAGAATGGATAAAAGATTTTGAAAACTATTTTCAAATGCATATTTTAAAGAAAACATTTTCAAAACCATGATTTAAAGAAGCACTTTCAAGGAAAATTATTGTTATTTTAAATAGGCGTATTCCCCAAAGCCATATGCACTATCCTTCTTTTCTTTGTTTTGAATCCTTTCCTTTTTCTTTTTAGCATGTCTGGGGAACCCGAGATACCTGAGGGTGTTCCATACCCGCTTGGTTCAGACGATACCTAGTGGCTAGGGCCACTGGCGCAGCCCAGCCAATGTTCCTCCTCCCGCAGCTGCTGTTGCTCCTCACGTAGATGCTTTTGCTAAGATTTGTAAGGACTTCCGTGCTATGGGCGGAAAGATCTTTAAAGGGACTGAGACGTTTGTTGAAGCACGGAACTGGATCAAGGAAACAGAAGAGTTGTTTCCTATCTTTGAAGTGGATGATAGGAGGAAGATACAATTGGCTGTCTTGGCTAATGAATGAAGAAGCCTCTTATTGGTGGGAAGTTACTAGTGCTGAGCAACCAGTTGAGACTTGGGTGTACTTTAGGTGGAGGTTTGAGATGAAGTTCCTCTCGCCAGCTGAACAAAGCCTATAGATGGAGAAGTTTCTAGCACTCAAACAAGGGAGTATGTCAGTCAAGGAATACATCAACAAATTCAATTTGCTTGCAAGATTTTGGTTGGAGTTGGTAGATACACCTCACAAGAAAGCTTTACGTTTTGCTAGAGGCTTGAATGAACCATTGCATGGTCTAGCTATGTCCCATATTCGAATGGGCGCAACTTTTGAGAGATTGGTCAACATGGCGCTATTACATGAAGAAGACAAGGGTGGCAAGAAAGAAGTGAAGAAGGATGAACCTCTAAACAAGAAGGTGGACGATAAGAAGGGTGGAAAGAACAAAAATCCATGCGACAAGAGGACGCGTAACTATTGTGGTATCATTGGCCACATCGCTAAAGACTGTAGAAAGAAGAAGAGGAAGATGGGTGGTTGTTTCCATTGTGGCAAGACATGACATGTGGTTAAGGATTGCCCAAAGAAGCAAGGGCAAAGGGCAGGACCTTCTGGATGGCAAGTTCATGCTCTCATGGCACCCACTCAAGAGAAAGGTAGAAATATTTCCATTGAAAGTTTATTTTTTTCTTGCTGATCATCCTGTACGCACTCTTTTTGATTTCAGCGCATTGCATTCTTTTATATCCGCTTTTATATAGAGTCTCTGCACCTTAGTACATGTATGGTAGGGGATCCCATTGTTGTCTCAAATCCGATTGGAGGTTCGGCTCATTTATCTATGATTTGCTTGGATTTGGGAATAATTATACTTAGTGTTGAATTTCGATGTAATGCATATGTTCTTGGTTTCATGGGCTATGGGTTGATTCTAGGGATGGATTGGTTATTTGGAAATGGTGCCATTCTCGATTGTGAAAGGAGGGTAGTTAGACTTTTGACTCATCTCGGTAATACCCTCGAAATCTCGTGTAACCCCAAGGGTTCTGTCATGCTTAGTTACCTAGAATCTCTTGATGCATCTGTTGATAATTTGCAATCTGTTCTAGTAGTCTGTGAGTATCCCGATGTCTTTGATGAGGTGAAGGGTTTACCCCCAAAACGTGAAATAGATTTCCGCATATACTTGGTTGATAATGCCAAACCAGTTGCTTTACCCGTACGACACATGGCTCCTAGGGAAAGGAAGGAACTTAGTAAACAAGTTAAAGAGTTGCTTGAGAAGGGGTTTATTAGGCGAAGTATTTCTGAATGGGGTGCTCCATTAGTATACGCAACTAAGGCGGACGGTTCACGTCGCTTATGTGTGGATTACAGAGAGTTAAACAAGCTGACTAAGAAAAATAGGCACCCACTTCCATGAATAGATGATTTGTTTGACCATCTTGTAGGCGCGTCCGTTTACTCACAACTAGATTTGGCTATAGGTTTTCATCAGCTAAGAGTGGCTGAGCATAGTATAGACAAGACTGCTTTTAGGACCCCTGGCGGTTTCTTTGAATGGCTCGTCATGCCTTTCGGTTTGACGAATGCACCCACCTATTTTGTTGACTTGATAGTAGGGTGTTTAGGGAGTTCCTTAATAAGTTTGTGGTAGTCTTCGTGGACGACATCTTGATTTTCTCAAAGAACAAGGAAGAACATACTTTGTAATTGAGGGCAGTCATGGATATCCTTCGAGCACATCGGCTTAAAGTGAAGTTCTCCAAGTGTCACTTTTGGAGAGAAGAAGTAAGGTTTCTAAGACATGTGGTGTTCAAAGAAGGGATAGCTGTAGACCCCACAAAAGTAGTTGCGGTGCAAGATTGGAAGATCCCAAATAATGCAACAGAGGTGCGAAGCTTTCTTGGATTAGCGGGCTATTATAGGAAGTTCATTAAGGACTTTGCGAAGATATCAGCCCCACTTACTAGACTGACGATGAAGAATCTAGCCTTTTCTTGGGACATTGATTGTGACATTGCTTTCCAATGATTGAAAAGGGCTCTTACAACAGCCCCAGTGTTGATATTGCCAGACGGGAGTAAAATGTTTACAGTATACACGGATGCATGCGGTACGGGACTAGGCGATGTCTTGATGCAATAAGGGAAGGTAGTAGCTTATGGTGGAAGACAGTTGAAAGTACATGAGAAAAATTACCCAACCCACAATCTAGAGTTAGCTGCCATTGTTTTTGTGCTTAAGTCTTAGTGCCATTTTCTCCTTGATGAGAAGTTTGAATTGTATACTGACCATAAATCGTTAAGGTACCTTTTCTCGTAGAAAGATCTTAACTTGAGGCAACAAAGGTGGATGGAGTTCTTAGCATCCTATGATTTTGAAATCGCATATACCCCTGGCAAGGGTAACGTTGTAGCTGATGCCTTGAGTAGGAAGAACTTGACTTTGAGTCCTATGTTTGTGGAGAGGCAGAGCTTAGAGTACATAGCGACCTTTGACTTTAGACCCTCTATCGATTATGTGACCGGTTTGTTAGCATCCTTAGAGGTGAGACCTACGCTTTTCAGACAGATTGGAGAGGCCCAACAAGATGACCCATAATTGCTTGAGCTAGTAGAAAAGCTCATAGGAGGGGAGTCTTCGAGCCATCTTGGTAGGTATACCCTAGATGACACGGGTTGGTTACATAAGGATGGGAGACTTTGTATACCACAAGATGAGAACTTGAGGAAGATAGTTCTTGAGGAAGCCCATCATTCTAAGATGACCATACATCCTGGTGGTGACAAGATGTACAAAGACATGAAGCGAGCTTTCTTTTGGGCCGGAATGAAGAAGGACGTGGCTGAGTTCGTTACTAAATGCTTGGTATGTCAGCAAGTCAAGGCTGAGCAAAAAAAGCCCGGTGGACTGCTTCATCCTCTAGAGGTTCCGCAATGAAATGGGAGAGTATCTCGATGGACTTTATAGATGGGTTTCCTAGGTCTAGAAGAGGCAATACCAATATTTGGGTGATAATGGACAGACTTACGAAGAGTGCTCACTTCATTCCTCTCAAGAGAAAGGGGACTACGTCATCATTAGCACCTATTCATGTTAGGGAGATAGCTCGTTTGCATGGGGTACTTCTAGCATAGTAAGCGATCGTGATCCTATCTTTACTAGTGACTTTTGGAAAAGTTTGCAAGAAGCCATAGGGACTTAGTTATGCTTGAGCACGGCGTATCATCCTCAGACGGACTGCCAAACGAGAGGGTGAATCGGATTCTAGAAGACCTTTTGAGGCTTTTTATCTTGGACTTTGGCAGGACATGGGAGGACCACCTTCCACTAGTAGAGTTTGCGTATAATAACAGCTATCAGCCTAGCATTAGCATGGCACCTTTTGAAGCTTTGTATGGACGGCCATGTAGATCACCAACTTGTTGGTGGGAATCCACAGATAAGCTAGAACTTGGGCCAGATATGATTAGAGAGACTTCGGAGAAAGTGGATCTAATTCGAAGACATATGAAGACAACGCAAGATAGGCAAAAGTCGTATGCTGATAGGAGAAAGACCGACCTTGAGTTCAGTGTTGGAGACATGGTCTTTGTCAAAGTATCACCGTTAAGGAATGTTGTTCGCTTTGGGTCGGTAGGGAAGCTAGCACCGAGATTCGTAGGACCGTTTCCTATTACAGAGAGAGTTGGACAGATGGGCTACAGAGTAGAGTTGCCCGAGAAGCTTAGTGGTGTAAATAATGTGTTTCACGTATCACATTTGAGAAAGTGCTTACATGACACCGCGGAAGTGGTGGAGCCGAGCATACTTGAGGAAGTTGAAGTGGAGCGAGATGCCACAATTTGATGAGCCCCTATGTGCATCCTTGGATCGGAGGTCAAGAGGTTACGCAACAAAGAAGTCAAGCTTGTCAAAGTACAATGGGGAAGTGATGAAGGAGATGCTACTTGGGAGACGGAAGCTAAGATGCGTACATTGTATCCTTTTTCTTTGAGGGTATGTTCTTAATTTCCCCTTTTTCTACCGCTTTGTTTATACTTGTTCTATCATTTGGGACGTCCTCTTGATTATATCATTGACCTTTAGCTAGGAATATCCTATGATTGTAAACATGTGTTTGAGACATGTAATGTTTGGTGGATGCAAGTGGTTGCTAATGGTTGCTCGTGGATGCATTTACACACACACCTTAGGCACTAGATCGGCTCAAGTCACTTTCACATTGCATATGCATATATATGTTTGGTTATGGATGATACTGAAATTGGACGTGTTATCATATGAATGTTGCATATGGATGAATGATTTTGCACTCATGTAGAGGTTACGAAATACACTAGGAATAATTGCATACATAATTGGACTCATGGCACTAACATAATTCGCATTAAGGAGGTCAACTAAATCAGTAGACCGCCTGATTTTGCATTAGATAAGGAACATATACAGCACACTTTTGCATATGTTCATATAGAATTAGAAATCTTTTTTTAGGACAATGGATGCTTGTGAATGATGGTTGAGTAGATGGATGTTGGATGGTAGGATGCATTCTTCTTAACTTAGAGATTTCGGGGATGAAATCCTTTAAGGAGGGGAGAATGTAACACCCCATATTTTTCTATGAATATTAATAGACGAATTAAAAGAATACTTAATTTTAAAAGTGAGAATTAAGTAAAACAGACTATACCACTGTGTTCGTCTCAAAATTCTGGTCAAGATGGATCCAAAGTTTGCATTAAACGGATAATGTATGAGAAAGTTATGGACCTTGGAAGTTTGTATACATATAAGGGAAATATATGTATATATTTAAATTAATAAAATAAAAATCAAACTAAAATTCAAGAAAAAAATTCAAAACAGCGGAAGCCGGAAGGCAAAACGCCAAACCGACCTATTTTATGGGTCGACCCGAGTATCGCTGGGTCAACCCCAGGGTTAACTCAGGGTGTTTGGAATCGACCCCGTCGGCCTAGAATGGTCTATGACGAGATTTTTTGTTTTAGGGCTTACGTGTCGCACTATGGTTGGCTGGGTGACATGCCTCTTTGGTTTAGATGGCTCTGATGACTCCTATGCTAATCTAAAGGCCACGGTTTGCCTAACACACCTATAAATACATATCCAAACCTAAACCCTAATTCTATTATTCACTCTCATGGCGCCTCCATGCCGCCAAACTCTCATCTAAACCTAGCCGCCATTAAAACCTAAATTAAATCAAAAAGTTCTTCATCAACCTATAGGATTAATCAATATCAAGTTAGAGTTCTTTAATAACAACAAGCGATTCAATTATCTTTTCTAATCCAAACGCTGTAAGTTCAGTTATTTTTAGATTTGAACACCTAAATCTAGTCTTGACATGTAATAAGATGAAATTGAGACTACGCCTGATCTTAAGTTGTTCTTTTGCTTCTATTCTTATTCTCATGATGCTATTATCATCAGTTTATCTTGTTGTACATCAGTTTTTCATGTTCATAATGATGTTCTTATCAAGTCATAGCCTTCATGCATGTGATGATATTTTCATGCCTATTTTCTCTCTGTTCTTATTTTATGCAACTTCAATCTCCCCCTATTTATTTTATTTTATTGAACCTGGGTTAACTTCGAACCTAGGCTAAAATCATGAAATACGAACGTTTGGAATACGGGGAATATTAGGTATTGCCTGTTTGGGTGAATTTATGGGCATAACATGTTCGGTGGAATTATTGGGCACAATTTGTGATGGATATGGGGTATTATTATTATAATTGCAAGTTTGGGTAAATTGGCATGTAATTCAATATTTGGGCATATGTAAATTGTCATGTAAATCAATATTTGGGCATATGTAAATTGGCATGTAAATCAATAATTGAGTATATGTAAATTGGCATGTAAATCAATAATTGGGCATATGATAATTGGCATGTAAAAATTGGAATTTGGACGTAATTGGCAAGTATATAATTTAGTTAAATCTAATGGTCGCCTAAGACACGAGGTTAGATTTGAGTTGTGGTGTAAGGCTGCCCGGAACCGCCCGGCATATCCAGCAACCGCAACAAAAACAATCTAATGTGAGAGGTCAAAGGCGAAGATTAGATGGGTAATAATGCCTAACACAAGGTTAGAATGAGTTTGTGGTGTCAGACTGCCCGGAACCTCCCGGCACATCCAGCAGCCGCAAACAACAAGTCCTATGTGAGAGGTTAGTGCATTGAATGCTTGAACCCGAGGTTGGGATGGGTTTGCGGTGTAAGACTGCCCGGAACCGCCCGACACAATCCAGCTACCGCAAACAAGTCCAATGTGAGAGGTTGATGCATTAATAAATAATTAATGCTAAACAAACATGTTAAGTATGGTAGCTTAAGTCAACATGCAACACTTAACCAATATGACATGACAAGTGGGTGGGTTAAGTAACTCGATTGGATTAATGACACTTAACCAATATAACATGATGAATGGGTGGGTTAAGTAAACTCGAATTGATTGATTGATGACACTTAATCAATATGGGGGGTATACGAATAGACCCTAGGAAAACCCTGGTAGTAGGATCCTTTTCAGCAGTAACCCACATTAGGTATCAACGGGACCCTGAGCTAGGCAGGGTGGGGCACGATTACTGGGCTGATTATAAGCGATCAAAATAGCGGCAGGTGGTACGGCAGTGCAGGTTCCGACGGATTACGGGCGTGCACGTAATTCTGGCATGGGAAAATTTAGACATTGAGTACCAAGTCGGTATAAAGCTGTGCACTCTATAACTGTATCGGGTTGCCACCCTAGGAAATGATCACCCTATGGTGGGACCAGCACAAGTATCTACAAGTAGGGGCCGGGTTGATACAAACACATGCAGAACGTTATGATAGGTATGGTGGGGACATATACCATGTCAATATGAGGTGGGACCCTCATCATGAGATATGTACCTATAAAGCTATCATGTGGGAAATGGGGATCACTTATCTTGTTTTGTAACAAATGGCATTAGTTGAACACTAGTTAGGTGGTGTAGAAAAATTAGGAATCAGTACGATACCTTATTATGTTCTAGTCTTATCTTATGCTTATCTCGTTATCTTGCGATGCTTATTATCATGGTTATGTCTTGTATTCAGTTTATTCATGTCATGATACCTTTACCTGTTTACATGCTGAAATTCACTGGACTTACCAGGATTTATGTCTGACTCTGTTTTTGTTTCGCTTTCTTTCTTTCGCTCCCCCCCAAGGTCCACGGAGAGGGAATACCACCGCTTAGTTCAAATTCTTTTCAAGCTCAAAGATTGTGATGTATTGCTTTGGAGTCTTTGTTTTACTGCTATGGCTGGCTAATGCTTAATTGGGGAATTATGTTATGTTATTTTGTATTATGCTTCTTTTGAGAAACAAGACATATATTTGATGTAATGGGTTTTGATGTTTTGGTGTTGATGGTTGAAACAACCCTTATGAAAGTTTATCCTATTATGCTGCTATGGAATAAAAGTTCTAATTGTTTTCTGCTACTTAAATTTGTCTTTTTTGGAACTTTATCTATTCTATACTCTTATGACCCCCACTAAAGTTAATGCATTCCCTTTGTGAGTGACCTTAATGGAGGTGGGGTGTTACTGGTTCCGTATAACTGAGTTGAAATGGCTCGGTAAAACTGAGCTGCAACGGCTCGGTAAAACTGCGCTGTTTCGGGTCGGTTCTATCTAGCCGAAAGGCAGTGTTAATAGGTAGTTTATGGTCTGTAGAATGGAGCAAAAGCAATGAGAAGTACAGTAATGTTATTATTAATATCTTTGAATCATGGGCACAATACTTGCCATAAAATTGAGCAACTCTGATTGATACAAGCCATAAGAGTTGTAGTATTAAGAAATAAATAAAAAAATAAATTACATAGCCAAAAGTATATTGTGGAGATCACTCTAAAGGGATTTTAAGTCAAAGGTAACTACTTTATAGAACAGTACTTCAAAGTAACTAGTTTTAATGACAAAATAAGAAGGAAAATATCAATTTATACAAAAGGTGTTACGGTGAATCAAAGTATCTTTAAAACGTCGTTGAAATGATAATTCTTCTTCTTTAATTATCATGCAAGCCTAAAAGCAGACAGTGATAAATGAAACTGTTTTTTTTTTCTCACTGAAAATGATACTTTGCTTATCTTTCATCCCTAAAACTAATTATTATGTAGTTGTAAAACCGACCTTGGACTGAGAAATCCAAATATATTTATATAAACTAGAATTTGAACTTTAAAGAACAAACTAACATTATTTGTAAAGGCAAGTAGGTGTTCTTGCAAGTATAAGAACCAAAAGATAGGTATATTTAATAATACTTCGAAATATGAATGCTAAAAATTTATGGCACAAATTAGTAATATCTTACACCTTTGACCATCAAATGATTATCTTCCAAAAATATTGATAATGTCCTAGAAAATAAAAAGCAGCAGTTTATGACTTACTAGCAAGTGTAACACACGAAAGTCCATCAATAAGATATTTGTTAATCACATCACAATACGAGCTAAACAAATAATTCGAAAGGTTTGATATTATTTTGCGCCATGACCCTATCTAACTGCGCTATTTTGCTAACCAAATAAAACAAGTTGTTAGTCATTATGACACTCTCCGGTTACTCATTATTATTATTATTATTATTCAATTGGGGGCATTATTTTGAAATATGGATATATCCTCATTAGCGTGCATGGACAAGTTGCATGGATAAGGTCACATTGAAGTAATTCATTACTATTATTATTTGTCTTCTGATAGAAATAAAATAATCTCATTCTCAAGAGTATTTGTCTGCAAGTTTGTTTTGATCCAATGAAAAAATTCCTTTAGAAGGACCAATTTATAAACTAAATACATTTTAAACTAATTGTATTAAGCACATATTACATTGTATTAAGGTTTAATCAATTGTCTTAAGCTCATACTCTCAAATAAGAAGCAGTTGTTGTTGCTTCTTTTTCAGCTTTTAAAAAAAAATGTCTCACTGTATACTTTGTTTTAATTACTTTAATTGCATAATACATGATCCAAGTATAATGCCAACTTTACCTGATTTCAATTGTCATATTTAAGTTCAGAAATCTTGGTTTCTGGCAGGACCTCAAAATGTTATTTCTATCTGCGAATTAGGCATGAGATCTAAATATATTCAAGTCAAAATGAGTGTCGAACAAAAATAAAAATTACATTTGAAGTTTCATCCCGTTCAAGTAATATGATATTTTGGGGAGAACGTTATATTGTGTGATGAAATTTTTTTAACACTCTAATGCCATTATGATTCTGTGTACTTCTTAGCTAATGTACTGTCGTCATCATTATTTACGCTCAAATTGTGAGATCTACAACCCTAGTTCTAACATTTCGAAACAACATAAAATCTAAAGAAAAGAGAAAATGAAGTTTTTATGTTTAGACATATAAGTTCAAATATGAAATCAACTTCAAAAATGTGTAAACTTTGAATTAGCATTCTTTGAATCTACAATTTACAATTTAAATCTCATTCCAATTTAAAGTTTGTTGTAGAAAATGTTTAATTCCTTAGTTAAAAATTCCAAAACCCCAGGAATATTGCACTTTAATTGAAAAATAAATAAATTAAGTTTTCAGTCAATACCCCAGGAATATTGCCGGTACTAGGTCTTCATGTGCTTCTTGAAGCAGCACATGCCCCACCTTCTTCAATAAGGTGCATGTAAAGAAGGTTTAGCTCGTCCTAGCAGAGCTCCCTACCCTGACTCTCGGTTATTTGAGCAACTCGCTCATTGTATTTGGCCTATAATTTACATAAAAAGTTAGGTATTGTAATGTTTAACAGAATTAGAAATTTGTGAACTATAATTCAAATTTTTTGTTGATTACGTATAGCAGACTGCTCCGAGTACTCATCAATCCATCCCCCATCTATAGAATCGTCTGATTTCTCAACATAGTGTGTTCGAATGTAAACCTGCATGTATGTCAGTGTTCGTCCTTGTTCTTTTTCCTAAAAAATAGAAATAATTTATCTTATCTTTATTTGGATTGTATACTATTATTAGTTAATAATTTAAATAATTACCATATCGTGCATCCATTGTGCCATTGATTTAGAACCACATCTATGTGGCCTTGGATTTTTATTGCAAGCGGTTGAGTTCTTTTGAGAAAGATCTTTCACATTCTCTCTCTTCTAGTAGGCTAAAAATTGTTGCCATACTTCATTCTATGCAAGCATTCTTCTTTTTATACCTTTTCATTTCTCCAACAACCCACCTATATTTTAAAGAACACTTTTGATCCCATAACTGTCTGACATCAGCAAAAGAAGTAGTGGGATCCCAAGAGTACAACGCCTACACAAGAATTTGAGATCGAATAAATAAACTGAAAAACTTAATCATGAATGGACTAAATATTACAACAACCTAAATTTCATTTTTTTTACCTTAAACTCTCCAAACCAATGATCCTTAACAGTAGCAGGAATCACATTGAAACGAGGCCAAAATGTTGTCAAATGGGCCTTAAGCATAGAAGATATAGTACGAGATGTTAGTCGCTATTCGTGAATTCCCAATTGTTAATGCACAACTTATAGCAAACTATGTAATGCATTATTAAAATATGCAATAATTCGATAATTTAAATTTTTTACTTACTTACCACTCTGGCTATAATAGATATACATGGTACCGATTGAAGAAGTAAAGTCAGTCTGTGACATTTGTCCAGATAGCTCACGGGTGCCTTGATCATGATCACATATATCTGAAGGGGTGGACTGTTGATTGATAGAGGGTGGTGCTGGTTCGATCAAACCCAAACCACGTCAACTACCACTACAACCACTACAACCCCGAGAACTCATATCTATTACATGAATACGAATTTGCAACTATATACATAAGATAATCTAACATTTCAAAATGAAATTAGTGAACTTATTTAAGACAAGATTTGAAACATATATCAGAGAGCATAGAATGTAAATCAACAATTGAAAATTTTACTGCTAAACATAAACAAGTTCATTAACATAAAAAGCAATCGAGCAACTAAAAACACATGCAAAAAATCATAATTAAATATACTTGATACCAATCTTCAGTATCATCATCATTTTCAATGTTAACACTCTCATCTTCAGGCTCACACTCATCTTCTTCTACTTCAATTTGTTCATCTTCATCTATTTCGACCCCATCATTGACGTCATTAATAAGAGATCCTATGTCTTCTCCTTGTTGTACAATCTCCAGTAGTTCATTAGGTTCTAGATCATTTTGATATGCCATATTGTCGGTTATGCTCATGTTTGAGTGAAATGACCATCTCGGTTTTGTTTCAATAACAGCCCACTAATCTGAGCGACTGTTGTCGACTGGATATGGTGTGAAATAAACTTGTGTAGCTTGTGCTACCAACACAAATGGATCATACCCTGACTTTTTTGTGTGGTTTACTTCAATAACAGGGTGGTCCTTATGTACGCATTTTACTCCAATATTCGGTCTACTATCAAACCATCGACATTTGAATAGAAATGTTTTTAACTCCGGCACTACCAAGTACGTTAACTCGATTATTTCTTCTAATACACCATAATAATCTGTTATGCCATCATCGTTGTTCCCACCCTTGATACAAACTCCACTATTAACAGTTGTTTTTTTCCTTCCATATTCTTCTATGTGGAACTTAAATCCATTTATTAACATTATTGGACATATTATGTAGCTATTACGCGGACCAAAAGCAAGTTTCCTATAGCAAATGTCGGTGATGTTGTTCGTATCAACCTATCGATTTGAATCAAGTACACAAGTTAATATATATAATGAATACTGTGCAAGATTAAAATACATGACTTATCATACTTACATATTGTTTAAACCATTCCTCAAATTATTTATAGAGTTTAACATTGGGATTTTCACTTTCGGACTTGCTGTTTAAAAACAACTACACATGTTAATATCTAAGGAGTATTGCGTGTAGCTTGAAAAGATTAAAATTAATGTAGTTAATGAATAATCATATTATTATAGTACCTTATAAGATCAGTTAATTCATCGCAATTAATAAGCACAGTTGCCTTTGCTAGATTGTAGTCCTTTGTTGTAGCGAAGCCTTTAACATTCTTCCATTTACCAGATGGACTTCCTTATTTTTTGAATGTGGAGAGAACGTTATCGACTGAATCATCCGCAATATCGTTTTCATTGCGATGACCATGATTGAAATTTAAATTCATATGATCATCGAAATAATGACTAAAAAATATGGATGCTTCTTCAATAATATATGCTTGACAAATAGAACCTTCAACACGTGCTTTCTGTTTCACCTTTTTCTTTAAGTGGCCCAGATACCTTAATAGGAAAATGTGTGAAATTAACTACGACATGTTCTATATTTAAACATTGCATAAATAAATGTAGTTATTACATACCTCTCAAAAGGATACTTCCATCCATACTACACTGGTCCTCGTAGTAATGCTTCAGTTGGTAAATGTATCGGCAAATGTTCCATGCAGTTAAAAACTCCAAGCGGAAATGTTTTCTCCAATTTACATAGTAATTTGGGTATATCTCTTTCAAGGTTCTGCAAATGGCTTTTAGATAGAGTTGTCGAACATATTTCTTCAAAGAATAAATTGAGCCCTATTATAGGCATCTAAACCTTTTGTGGTAAAAGTTCTTTTTAAATACTATCGGAAATAGAGTCTCTAAAAATACATGGCAATCGTGACTCTATATACCTGACAGTATAAAATCCTACATATTAATGCATTGTTTCGTATTAGAAGCAATCCATCAGGAAATCTCAAAGAATCGACCCACTCTAATAATTTTATACAATGAGTCTTGTACAGCTCATAACAAGCAAGAACTTTGAAGTTTGGACGAATAGGATTAATCTTAAGCTCTGGACGATTGCAATAATATTCGATGTCTTTTCTTGATCTCAAATCATCTTTGGTTTTTTACTTTCACATTCATAACTGTATGAAAGAAATTCTCAAATACACTTTTTTCAATATGCATCACATATAAATTGTGTAAAATTTTTAGATCCTTCCAATATGGTGATTCCCAAAATATACTCTGTTTGGACCAATTGTGATAATCACCTTTGCTGGGAATTTTGGGCTCTTTGTTTCCTGTCTCATGTAATTTTGCATAATCTTGTACAATATCAAATACTTCTTCTCCATTCAAAAATGTCGGTGGTTGCAAATTTACGGTTTTATTTCTTCCAAAGTTTTTCTTATCACGTCTAAATGTGTCATTTGTATGTAAAAATCAGCTCTGGCAATCCCACCAACACTGCTTACCACCATGCTTCAATGTAAATGCTTTTGTTGAATCCATGCACATTGGGCAAGATAATTTACCCCTCATACTCCAGCCCGAAAGCATCCCGTACGCAGGAAAATCGCTTATCGTCCATAATAAACAAGCAAATAGTTTGAAAATTTTCCTCTTTGGCACGTCGTACGTACCAATACCCTCTACCCACATTTTCTTCAGATCCTCGATTAAAGGTTGCAAATAAACATCTATTCCGTTTTTTGGATTTTTGGGTCCAGGGACAATTAGGGTTTAAAAAATGTATGGGTTTTGCATACACATCCAAGGAGGTAAATTGTATGGTGTCAAAATAACTGACTAAGTGGAGTATTTTTTGCCACACTGGCTAAAAGGGTGAAAACCATCAGTGCATAAATTGAACCTAAATTTCGTGACTCATTTGCAAAATCAGGATATTTGTCATCGAAATGTTTCCATGCTTCCCCATCTACAGGATGACATAAAATCCCTTCCTCTCGTACTCGTTCATTATGACATCTCATGTGCTCCACAGTGGCATAAGACGAATACAATCTTTGCAATCTAGAATAATCAGAAGAAAATGTAAACGAGTAAAAGACACACCTTTATCGTTACTTTTTTCTTTTCGTAGATTCCTAAGCCACAAAATTTACATTGTGAACGATATATGTTTTCTTTCCAATATAGCATACAACCACTTCGACATGTATCTATCTTTTCATATGGCAATCTGAATGCAGACACTTGCTTTTTTAATTGATACCAATTTTCAGCCAATCTAGTTTGCAAACCGGATGGGACCACATCTCGAATTAAACTAAGAATGCCATTCATTAATTTCTAGGTACCGTTGTTTGTGGATTTTATTGCAACTAGCCTAGCAGTCACTACCAGCTCTGTCATAGGACATCCATCAAAAAGCGGTTTTTTTGATGCTTCTAACAAGTCAAAAAAAGATTTAGCTTTTGGATTTGGTTCTTCCTCTACATCCAATGAATTAGGCAACATGCTCGGACCAACGACATCAATAACCATTTCAGTCATTCTATTTTCTATTGTAGTAGAATCACCAAAATCAACATCACTATTTATGTTATCATCCTCAACAGCTACTGATGTATTAGTAACATTCACCGCATCTTCACCATGATGTATTCACATGTAATAATCGTCCATAAACCAATTTTTAGTCAAATGCCTTCGAACAATTTCATAAGTATGATGTTTTGTGGCTTTGCATTTCTTACAAGGACAACGGGTCTCTGTCATGTTTGTCCCATTAGAAGATGCCACTAGCATGTACTCGGATAAAACACTTAAAAATTGAAATGAAATTGTTCCTCTATGCCTAACATCTTTATACATCCAAGCGCGACGAACTTTCAAATGTTCCATGTTCTACTGCACAATTAATATATATGTTATATTATGAGACGAGTGCTTCTATAATTATTATTATTATGTAGAACTATAGATATTTCATTATTTAAATTATCCAATTTTTTTTATTATTCTTAAATGATTAGATTCTTGTATTTATGAAAATTAAATATATCTAATCGTAACCCTTTTAGAAATTTATCTATTGTTTATTTAATTGAACTTTCCATTAGAACTGTTTATTTATGGGCTGAGTCAACCTACTTCCCATTACAAACAAAATATTATTTTTTACATTTCATAAATCATTTCGCCTCAAGTGATACAACAAAATTTGGGCAGCACTTCCCTTTATTCCCCGTATCATACGCCTGGACGTAGACGGGGAATAAAGAAGAAGCACTCCCAAAATTTTATCACCGCTTGAATTAAGATGATTTATGTAATGTAAAAAATTAGTTTTGTTTGTAACTTGTCCAGTACAAGGACAAATTTGAAAAATAATGTATTAGATAAATATTGATGTCCGTTTCAGAACAAAATGAACATCTATATCGATCATATACGATACATGTCAAATGGGGCCAAATGTTAATCTATGGAATGTACGAAGGTGCTTGGTGTTTCTAGTATAGAAGTGTAGTTTCAGGTGTTTATCTCGGTTCATATTATTTTAAATATAGAATAATTAATTGCATAAAATTTTAGGATACAATTTCTTTGGTGTCGTTTACGTATACTCAGATCACAGGTTTAATATAGATTCATGGAATGTAAAAAGCAATATCATAGCACCCCATGAAGTAAACAAATAAACGCAAAGGCAGTGCATATAAAAAAATCCAGTAGTGCAAATGCTACTTGCTCAGTTTAGCAATAACATGAATATTTAACGTGTTCTAATAAAAATAAACAAATTAGGACATAAAAAGAGCCTAGTGTTGTTTTTGGGTTCCAACACTAGCATTTTCTATTTCATCGGGTACATATTTTAATATGAATAATTAGTATAACTGGTTTCTATTTCATCGAGTACATATTTTAATATGAATAATTAGTATAACTAGTTGTAACCATGTTTAAAAAAAAACATTCCCTATTAAAGTTCCTACAAAATCCATGTCTAATGTGATTAAGGATATAAAAAGAGCAATTTCACAATCTTATGTAAATAAGGGTACTTTTGCTTAATTATATAAATTTATGTATCCTAAACATAGATTATATAGCAAGTGCCTAAAATTTAGATATAACCTAACCGCTAAATCAAAGGCTCATAAAACCTGATAGGCTGGACAAGAATGCACAAGTATGAAAATAAATGTTTTATATTTAATTGAAACTCATGTTACTAGAACTATTTTATCACTATGATGCTTATGAAGATCAGCGAAGCACATTTTTTGCTGTAGGTTAGCCCCTTTCTCTATAATTTTTGGATCATAGACTACTCCCATTACCAAGTTTCATGGGCATTTCATTTTTATACTTTTTAGCATATCTATTTAATTAATGCGTTCTGCAGATAATTCGAATGGTGTTAACATACTTGACCAAATTGTTAGAGTCGACAACTATAGAAAATACTAGAAAAGGAAGATTAAATGGAAGCACAAAAGAAAAGAGAAGCGCGGCGAGTTTGTCGTGCCTTTTAGAAAGGGGAATGTACGCAAGGAGCTTATTGTAAGTTTCCTCATGGTTCTCCTTCTACACCTCCTACACGAAACCTAAACCATACAATAGATATCTTGTTCATTCAGGCTATTCCAAACACTCAGGCACAAGTGCAATGCTAGCTGGACTCTATTGTTGAAAAGGAACATCACAATTGTGAATCATACTATCTTAGAGTGGTTTAATTTTAAAAAGTTGCAACATCGGGCCTCTGGAAGTGAAAATTTGCACTGGAGATGGATCTATAGTAAATTGAGTCCTAGTATATTTCGACTTTATTACCAGGAAATGTACAGGTGACTCGACATATTCAAGAAAGCCCAAACTCTTGAACCTTTTTCCCTATCTCAAAATGCAAATTCTAAAATATCATCAGCTACTAAGTTGGACAATTTAAATCCCAATAAATCAAACCACGTTCAAATCCCCACCACAAGGCCTGTAGTTTCTGAAGCAGCTGCTCCATCTCAGCATGCTACCCAGATAGGTGGGGGTCAGTCCAATTGGCAGCCTCCAGATTAGGCAATTGAGCCTAGGCCTGGTTTTTCTATCTTGATGTCTTAAGGGATGGAGAAGTTCTTGATCTTATTAATTTGGATAAGAGAAGGCATATATTTGGAAGGCAGGTTCCCACTTGTGATTTTGTTCTGGATCATCAATTTATCTCTCGTTGACATGCCGCAGCAGTCCCTCACAAGAACATAAGTGTTTTTGTCATCGACCCCGGCTCAGTGCATGGAACATTTGTTGCAAATGAACGAATAACAAACACAACCCTGTAGAGCTCGAAGTAGGTCAACCTTTACACTTTTCAACCTCAACCAAAGTCTACATCTTGCATAAAAACACCGCTGCACTTTTCCCACCCCCTTCACTTCCATCGGAGCTCAACCTCCCTTCACCTCCGGACCCCAACGATGAAGACACGGTCATAGCCTACAACAATGTGCTCAATCGCTACGGTGTTCCAAATCCCAACCTGTCCTCAAATTCAAATTCAAATTCTACATCAAGACCTACTAAATAGCGTAAGAAATCAAGAGTTGCATTTAAAGACCAGTTTGGTGGGAGCTTGGTTGAAGTAGTCGTGGGGCTGATGTTGAAACCGAACCTGGCCCTATTGGGTTTAAAGAAAGGAGTTTAGTTGGCAAGTACGAGTCTTTAGTACATACTACTGTTATACCAAAAGGTAAAGAAATTACAACACCTATTAAGGAAGGCAAGGGAGAAACAAAAGAAGGAAAAGGAGTTACAGATAAGTTGAAGGAGGTATTGAACAAAGTTTTCTTTTATGTAAATACCTGGTTTACATCACAACACAGTTTTTACTCATGCAAGTTTTCTTTTATGTAAATATCTGGTTGCACTGAGCATTCAACCATCATAGCAAATGAAGTTGCATAAAAACTAGAATTTATTTTCACACATCTAATATTTGTTTAACAGTAAATATCAGAAATTGAGTTGTCTCTTATATGCAATGCATATTCAGCATAACAACTGCATAGAAACTAAAAATATAACAATTGTGAGTTGACCAAAGTTTAATATGGTGAAGCAAGATGGAGCTGTACGATTCCTCAACCGCACAAATTTTTCTGCATAGCAATTTTGGTGACAAAACAATTCGTCCACACCAAACAAGTCAAATTAGCAGTGCATAGAGAGAGCAGGTTATAGTTAGAACTAAGCAGTTCAGTAGCACAAACAATTCCATTGCACCAAACAACAAATATTAAAAATAGGATGAGAGAAGAACCTGCTGCCTATGCTCCTCCAAATAGTTCAACAACAACACGGATTCAATGTAGGCGGCAGAGCGGCACATCCAATCGGTTTAGGTTTTTTTAATACAATCTGAATAAGTATGACGGGGAAATGGGAATGAATGAGTATCAAGGGGAAATGCGAGCATATGAAGGGGAAATGGGAGTGAACGAGTATGAAGAGGAATTGGGAGCGAACGAAGGGGAAGCACGCATGGATAACGTTGCATATTTCTTACTCTATGGCTCATATTTACAAAGCCCATTCAAACAAATGTATAAAGAAATTAGATCAAGCGTTAAAAAACAATTTATGTATAAAAGTCGGATAAATATATTCGAATGTCCATATTTTGCATGTTTACGTGAATCGGGTTAAGATTTATATCAACCATGATCAATTACAAAAAACGAAAATTGATTTTCAATATTATAACTAAACAACAATTCGTTAAAAAAATGTCACATTTCCTAGAAAAAAATTGATTTTTTGTCTACTATTATGATAACTTAAATTTAAGTTTTTCTATTATGGGCTATTAACTTTAGTACTTCAACTTATTAAATTTAATTATTATTCCTTTTTAGATATACATTTAAAAGGTAGTTATTACAACTTAAGTTATTATTTTTTCTTTGAAACTGGGTATATGTTTTATCAAAGGCATTTCAGCCCATTTCAGCACATGATGTATGGGTAAATACAACTCACCCAGTACCCGATAAACCATATCGGACTAAACCATGTCAAATACAGTTTAACACATAACTTTGGGAACATGTGTTTTTAGATTCTTTAAATGCTAGGGTTGAGCTTAAACTTGTGCTTATATTGTTTATTTTATTAGTTTAACTAATTACAATTAGAGATTAATAGTCATCAATGGTAGAGATTATAAATGATATATGATTTGCTTGTGTTATATAATAATAAATTTGATAGTAACTAATGTAGGCTAATTTAGCTTTAATAATAGAAACCAAAAAATTAAATAATTAATTGTAAGTAACAATTAATGATAATTTGTGTGAAAAATAAGAAACTATTAACTGTTGTTTAATATCTAATAATTTAAAATTAATAATACGATTAATTCTTTAAAAAATAGTAGAAAACACTACAAGCATAATATCATTACTGCGATAAGAAGACAAGTATACCAAATGTTCTAATGATGGAAAATATGTACACGACAAATGGTAAATGAAAAAAATGTAGAATGTAATGCATAATGAAAATAAACGAAAATGCACGACCAACAACTAACGATGACCCTGCACAATCTTAAGTGTTCCGCCAACATTCATGATTGGTCACCATCCTCGTTGGAGCTCCTTAATTCAAATTGACGTTTGACCTCAAAATTGTGATCTTTCATAAGAGATGATGTGTAACACCCCGTGTTTTCGATAAACCTTAAAGTAACGAATTAAAGAATAATTAATTCTAAATGTGAGAATTAAGGGAAATGGCATATGTCATTGCCTTCGTCTCGGAATTCTGGTTGAGGTAGAGTCTGAGTTTGCATGAATTGGACTTCGTATGAAGAAGTTATGGCCTTCAGAAGTTTCAAAAATTCAAAATTCAATTTAAACTCAGAAGAGGGAAGGGCAACAAGAATTCCCGCCCAGGCCAGGTCGACCCTAGTGTCGACCTACCCTACAGGTCGACCTGGGGGTCGACCTACCCCCCCCCCTGGGTAGATCTGAAAGGATGACGATTTCTGACTCCCTGCAGAGTCATTAGGGCTGAGGTATTATCCTATCTTGACCGGATGGTCTTGATTATTTCTAGGGTTAATCTGACAGCTCTAAATTAATTAAACCTCTATAAAAGCAACCTAACTCTCAACCCTAAATCACAAATATTCATTCCAAGAGCCGCCATGCCGTCAATGGTGAACCTGGAATAGCCGTCATCCCTTTAAACACAAAGGCAAGATTGAAGCAACGTCAAAATTAAATCTAATCTAATTCAACTAAGAAAGTTCAACGATTTACATCAAAGGCGAGCAATTTAATTTCAGAATACAGATTCCAGAACTCAAGAATTCCTTTTAGTTTGTAAGTGTAGTTATCTTTCAAATGTGAATGAATTAAAGACATGGTTTGTAATGGATTGTAAAATAGAATTGTATCAAGTTGTATGTGATGCTGATTTGTGTTTATTCATGTCTATTCTATCATATATGCCTATAAACTATTGTGGTCTATCAAACCTATCATGTTATGTGGAAATTGGTGACTAAACCCATGATGTTTTATAGGAATTTGGGAATGAGATTATCATATGTAAGTTTGGTGATATTATACAAGTTTTAGGCTAAGTCATGTAGTTTATGCCTAATTGTTTAGATCCATTATGCATACATGTTTAGATCTACGACCTTGTGATGATATCTATATGTTGTAGGTCGATTTAGAAATTATGCCATGTTTATGCAAGTTTATAGGTTAAAAACATGACTATGTAAACTTATATGTTTAGATCTACAACTTTATATGTTAGAACCATATGCCTTTATGTTAGATCAATATTAGCATGATTCAGTCCCTATGCAAGTTCACCACTATATGTTTAATTAGATTTTTGGTAGTTCTTTGTAAAACTATTATTTTATAGCTCATGTTGCATAGATCTAGTTTGCAAGTTCATAATTAAAAGTATATTATGCCAAGTTCATGTGACACATCTGCGGTTAGATCCATATTTTTGTATGATGTTGGAATGCATCCCTTTTTAGTTTATTAGTTACGCTAAAATGTCGAGCCTAACATCTTATGTAATTTTGCGAACGTACAACGGGGGTAACGTTGAGGAAAACATGAAATTATATATAATTAACATATTTGGCTCATAACCATGTAAATGGTATAATTTGCTTACCAAAAATTATGAATTTAATTTAGAAAGAAAGTGGGCCATGACAATAAATTTTTGACAAATTTACATAGAAGGATAAATATATAAATTTAGAAAAGACGAATATGCCTAACCCGAGGTTAGACTGAGTTGTGGTGTAAAACTGCCCGGAACCGACTGGCACATCCAGTGACCACAACAATACCTGTCTAATGTGGGTGGTTAGTGCATTGATCCCAAAAAGGACCCGAGGTTAGACTGAGTTATGGTATAAAACTGCCCGGAACCGACCGGCACATCCAGTGACCATACCAATACCTGTCTAATGTGAGTGGTTGGTGCTCTAATAAAGCTAAGTCAAGAGTGGTAGGGTTAAGTCAATTTAGGAAACACTTAACCAATTCAACATGTTAGCTAAACTGATGGGTGGGGTTAGGTAAATTTGGACACTTAACCAATTTAACATGTTGACTGGAAAACCCTAGCAACGGGGACCCATTTCAGCAGTAACCCATGTAGATGTATCATGGGACCCTGAACTAGGCAGGGTGGGGCACGATTACTGGGTTGATTATAAGCGGTCAAAAACATCGGCGGTGGTGCATCGGTGTAGGTTCAGGCGGAGTATCGGGCGTGCACGTACTCCGAAGTGGAAAAAGTAGGCACTGTGCATCAGTAGTCATACACTGTGCATCTTGAATCGTGTCGGGTTGCCACCATAGGATTTGATACACCCCGTGGTGGGACCAGCACAAGTATCTACAGTCAACCTGGGGCCGAAGGACACACGTGATAAATGTATGCGAGTAGGAGTTGATCGATATAAGGGAATCATTTCACTATGAACACATGGTGCTAGTTGGACAAGTATAAGTAGGTGCAGAGAATTAAACATGGGTGCGATGTATATTCGGTTATCCTGCCTTATATAGTTTTATGTTAGTTTGTTGTTCTGGTACTGTCCTATTTTCAGTTTATTCCTATCATGACCCTTTTCCTTATTCACACACTGAAAAGTCACTAGACTTACGCAGACTTATGTTTGACCCAATTTTCTTTCGTCTTCTTTTATTCCGTTCCCCCTTAGGTAGCCAGGGAGGGAATAGCTCAGCTTAATTTGGACCGTTCATCTTTCCAAGCTTGAAGACTCTGTGATCTACGGCTTGGAACCTATTATCTTTGGCTATGGCTTTCGACACAGTAGACTTGGGGATTTATGCAGTTTTATTTATGTTTTATGCTCCTTTATATAATAATCAAGACAGAAATTATGTTGTAGTGGTTTGGAAGTTGGTTTGAAATAGTTTGCTGTAATGTTTTGTTATGAACCATGTTTGAAGTAAAATAAATGTTTGTTTTTCGCTGCTTATATATACATCTGTCTTGTAAATTGTCTGTGTCTTTTACCTATAATGCTCCATCGAAGTTAAGGCATTCCCTTTGTGAGTGACCTTAACGGAGGTGGGGTGTTTCGCTTGGTATCAGAGCAAAGGTTTACTAGATCAGATAAAAGTTTTTGAAAACTATTTTCAAAAAGAAGCATTTTTCAAGAAAAAGTGTTATTTTACTTTAAAAGGCATAATCCCTCAAAGCCATATGCACTATCTTTCTATCCTTTGTCTTGAATCTTTCCTTTTTCGTTTCAGCATGTCTGGAAATCTTAACCTTCCAGAGGGTGTACCGATACCCGGCTGGTTCAGGAGGTACCTAGAGGCTAGGGCCAATGACGCAGGCCCAGTAGACATTCCTCCTCCCCTAGCTGCAGCGGTTCCTCCTCCCCCGCCTCATGCAAATGCTTTCTCAAAAATATGTAGGGACTTTTGAGCCATGGGTGTAAAGAACTTCAATGGAAATGAATCCTTCGTGGAAGCGAGAAATTAGCTCAAAGAAACTGAGGATTTGTTCGAGATCTTTGAGATGGATGATAGGCAGAAGATATAGTTGGCGGTATGGTTGCTCAAAGATGAAGCTTCCTATTGGTGGGAAGTCACTAATGCTGAAAGACTAATTGAAACTTGGATGGATTTAAGGATGAGGTTTTAAATGAAATTCCTCTCACAAGCCGAACGAAGCCTATAGATGGAGAAGTTCTTAGCTCTCAGATAGAGAAGTATGTTGGTTAAGGAATACGTTAACCAATTTAATTAGCTGGCTAGGTTCGGATTGGAGTTAGTGAACACTCCACATAAGAAGGCTCTCCGCTTTGTTAAAGGATTGAATGAGCCACTGCACAGCGTAGCTATGTCCCATATACCTATGGGTGCGACTTATGAAAGACTGGTGGACATGGCATTATTACAAGAAGAAGATAAGGTTGGCAAGAAGGAGACAAAGGTGGAAGCATCTCAGGATAAGAAAGGGGAAGGATCGCATAGCAAGAAGACAGATTCCAAGAAAGGCGAGAAAAACAACAAAACCCGTGACAAGAGAAAGTGTAATTTTTGTGGCATTCCTGGACATCTGGCTAAGGACTGCAGGAAGAAGAAAAGGAAGATGGGTGGCTGTTTCGATCCGGCGAAGCAGGACACATGGCTAGGGACTGCCTAAGAAAGCAAGGGCAAGGGCAGAGAGTTGGATCTACTTCTGGAGGGAAGGTTCACGCTCTCATGGCACCTCCGCAAGAACAAGGTAGAAATGTTTCTGTTGAGAGTTTAGTTTATCTCTTTGATCATCCTGTTCATACACTCTTTGATTCTGGCGCATCACACTCTTTTATATTTACTGCATTAGTTGAATCTCTGCACCTAGACACCAGTTTAGTAGGGGATCCCTTGATTGTTTCAAGTCCAATTGGGGGCTCAACTTATTTGTCAATGATTTGTTTGGATTTGGAAATTTCTATATTAAGTGTGGGGTTTAGATGCAATGCCTATGTTTTTGGTTTCACGGGCTAAGGGTTGATTCTAGGCATGGATTGGCTATCCAGTAATGGTGCCATCCTCGATTATGAACAGAGAGTGGTTAGACTTATGACTCGCCTTGGTAACACTCTCGAAATTTCTTGTAATCCCATGAACTCTGTTATGCTTAGCTATCTAAAATCTCTTGATGCATCTATTGAGGATTTGCAGTTTGTTAGAGTAGTCCGTGAATACTCGGATGTCTTTGAAGAGGTTAAAGGGTTGCCTCCGAAGCGGGAGATAGACTTTCGCATATACCTCGTTGATAACGCAAAACCCGTCGCTCTACCCGTTAGACACATGGCTCCAAGGGAGAGGAAAGAACTCAGCAAGCAAGTTAAAGAGATGCTTGAGAAGGGGTTTATAAGGCGGAGTATTTCTGAATAGGGTGCTCCAGTAGTGTTCGCAACTAAAGCGGACGGTTCGCTCCACCTATGCGTTGATTATAGGGAGCTAAACAAGCTGACCAAGAAGAATGGGCACCCACTCCCAAGAATATACGAGTTGTTCGACCAACTTGTAGGTGCATCGGTTTTCTCTCAACTAGATTTAGCTACCGTATTTCATCAGTTGAGAGTGGCTGAAGACAGCATTGACAAGATCGCGTTCAGAACTCCGGATGGTTTCTTCGAGTGGCTTGTCATGCCTTTCGGCTTGACAAACGCACCCGCTTATTTCGTCGATTTGATGAGCAGGGTGTTTAGGGAGTTTCTCAATAAGTTTGTGGTGGTCTTCGGGGAAAAAATTTTGATTTTCTCGAAGAGTGAGAAAGAGCATGCTCAGCATTTAAACGAATTCATGGACACTCTTCGTGCACACCAATTAAAAGCCAAATTCTCCAAATGCCACTTTTGGAGGGAAGAAGTAAGGTTTCTTGGACACATGGTGTCCAAAGATGGATTAGCTGTGGACCCCGCAAAAGTAGTTGCGGTGCAGGATTGGAAGGTCCCACGGAATTCAATCGAAGTCAGAAGCTTTCTCGGGCTTGCGGGCTTGAAGTTAATCAAAGATTTTGCGAAAATCTCAGCTCCACTTACAAAGTTGACAAAGAAGAACTTAACTTTCACTTGGGATTTGGATTGCGATATTGCTTTCCAACGCTTAAAAAGAGCTCTAACGACAGCCCCAGTTCTGACATTGCTGGATGGGAACAAGACGTTTACCGTATACACGGATGCTTGTGGTACAGGATTAGGTGTTGTCTTGATGTAAGAAGGGAAGGTAGTAGCTTATGGAGGACAACAGTTAAAAGTACATGAGAAAAACTACCCAACCCACGACCTAGAGTTGGCTGCCATCATCTTTGCGCTTAAGACTTGGCGCCATTATCTTCTAGGTGAGAAGTTTGAATTATATACTGACCATAAATCATTGAAGTACCTTTTCTCACAGAAAGATCTTAACTTGAGGCAACAAAGGTGGATGGAATTCTTGGCATCCTACGATTTCGAGATTTCCTATACCCCTGGCAAGGGCAATGTAGTAGCAGACGCCTTAAGTAGAAAGACGCTAACCTTAAGCCCTCTCTTTGTTGAAAGGCAGAGCTTGGAGTATATAGCCAATTTTGATTTTAGACCATCTGTCGATCATGTGACTAGTTTGTTAGCATCGCTAGAGGTGCGGCCTACTCTTTTGGACTCAGTAGGGACCGCATAACGTGAAGACCCTCAGTTAGTTGATGTGATAGATAAGTTAAGTAGGGGTGAGACTTCTAGTCACCTCAATAGATACTTCATCGATGATAAGGGTTGGTTGAGGCGGGATGGAAGGCTATGCGTCCCACAAGCAAGGGATTTGGTGAAGAAAGTTCTTGAAGAAGCACACCATTCCAAGTTGACCATACACCCCGGTGGAGAAAAGATGTATAAAGACGTAAAAAGGGTTTTCTTTTGGGATGGCATGAAGAGGGATGTAGCTGAATTCGTCTCGAAGTGCTTAGTATGCCAGCAAGTCAAGGTGGAAAAAAAGAAGCTTGGTGGTTTGCTTCATCCTCTAGAGGTCCCACAGTGGAAATGGGACAACATCTCGATGGACTTTATTGATGGGCTGCCTAGGTCAAGAAGAGGCAATACCAGTATTTGGGTAATAGTGGATAGGCTCACAAAAAGCGCTCACTTCATACCCGTTAAGAGTAGAAGGGATGCCTTATCTCTAGCATCCATATATCTTAAAGAGATAGTCCGACTCCATGGGATACCCTCTAGCATTGTTATCGGCCGAGATCCTATCTTTACGAGCGAGTTTTGGAAGAGCTTGCAAGAAGCTGTAGGCACACGGTTATGCTTAAGCACGGCCTATCACCCCCAAATCGATGGTCAGACGGAGAGAGTGAACAGATTATTAGAAGACCTCTTGAGATTATGCATTGTTGACTTCAGACGAACATGGGAGGATCATCTTTCTTTGGTGGAGTTTGCCGACAACTATAGCTACCAAGCCACCATAGGTATGGCATCCTTCGAAGCTTTATATGGAAGACCGTGCCGATCACCAACTTGTTGGTGGGAGTCTATAGATATGCTCATACTTGGACCAGATATGATTAGAGAAACTTCAGAGAAAGTGGACTTGATACGAAAAAGAATGAAGACTGCCCAAGATAGACAAAAGTCCTACGCAGATAAGAGAAGGACCGACCTTGAGTTTGAGGTTGGGGACAGGGTTTTCCTTAAATTATCTCCTTTGAGCAACGTCGTACGCGTCGGATCCGCAGGAAAGTTGGCACCAAGATTTGTAGGACCGTTTCCTATCATTGAAAGGATTGGGAAGATGGCATACAGAGTAGAGTTGCCCGAAAGATTGGCTGGAGTTCATAATGTCTTTCACGTTTCTCACTTACGAAAGTGCTTACATGAGTCTGCGGGAGTGGTGGAACCAAGCATATTAGAGGACGTAGAAGTAGAACGAGATGCAACTGTGAGAAGAGTTCCAACTCGTATCTTGGGTACATAAGTCAAAAGGTTACGCAACCGCGAAGTCAAACTTGTAAAAGTTCAATGGAGTGACACTGAGGAAGACGCAACTTGGGAGACTGAGGCCAAAATACTCTCATCCCACCCTTTTCTTTTTGAGGGTACATCTTTGATCTCTTTTTCCTTAAGTTTGTTCATACTCGTATCTATCTTTTTAGTATTTTCCTCAGTACCGTTCTCGATCCTTAGGTAGAAACCAATGGATGTAAACATGTATTTGAAACATGTTATGATTGATAGTTGCAAGTGGTTGCAAGTGATTGCTCGTGGATGCTTATACACACACTTTAGGTACTAGATCGGCTCAGTCACTTTCATATTGCATATGCATATATGTACTTATATACGATTGAAACTTGATGTGTTATCATGTGGATGTTGCATTTGTATGAATGATTGTGCACTCATGTAGAAAGTATGATTAGGGAAGATTGCATACATTATGGACGCATGACACCGACATGACTTGCATTAAGGAGGTCAACTGAATTAGTAGACCGCCTGATTTTGCATTAGATAAGGACATGTACACACATATGCATATAATCATGAAGCATTAGAAGTCTTTTCAGGACAATTGATGCCTGTGTTTGATGGTTGAGTAGATGGACGATTGGATGGAAGGATATACGTTTTTCTTGACTTGAAGATTTCGGGGATGAAATCCTTTAAGGAGGGGAGAATGTATCACCGGTGTTTTCGATAAACCTTAAAGTAATGAAATAAAGAATAATTAATTCTAAATGTTAGAATGTAGGGAAATGGGATATGCCATTGCGTTCGTCTCGGAATTCTGGTTGAGGCAGAGTCTGAGTTTGCGTGAATTGGACTTCGTATGAAGAAGTTATGGATGAGGTCGACCTGGGGGTCGACCTACCCCCCTCCCCCCCCCCCTCCCCAGGAAGATCTGAAAGGATGATGATTTCTGACTCCCTGCTGAGTCATTAGGGCTGAGGTGTTATCCTATCTTGACTGGATGGTCTTGATTATTTCTAGGGTTAATCTGACGGCTCTAAATTAATTAAACCTCTATAAAAGCAACCTAACTCTCAACCCTAAATCAAAAATATTCATACCAAGAGCCGCCATGCCGTCAATGGTGAACCTAGAATAGCCGTCATCCCTTTCAACTCAAAGGCAAGATTGAAGTTATGTCAAAATGTAATCTAATCTAATTCAACTAAGAAAATTCAACGATCTACATCAAAGGCGAGCAATTCAATTTCAGAATACAGATCTCAGAACTCAAGAATTCCTTTTAGTTTGTAAGTGTGGTTATCTTTTAGATGTGAATGAATTAAAGACATGGTTTGTAATGGATTGTAAAATAGAATTGTATCAAGTTGTATGTGATGCTGATTTGTGTTTGTTCATGTCTATTCTATCACATATGCCTATGAACTACTGTGCTATCAAACCTATCATGTTATGTGGGAATTGGTGAATAAACCCATGATGTTGTATAGGAATTTGGGAATGAGATTATCATATGTAAGTTTGGTGATATTATACAAGTTTTAGGCTAAGTCATGTAGTTTATGCCTAATTGTTTAGATCCATTATGCATACATGTTCAGATCTACGACCTTGTGATGATATCTATATATTGTATATCAATTTAGAAATTATGCCATGTTTATGCAAGTTTATAGGTTAAAATCATGACTATGTAAACCTATATTTTTAGATCTACAACTTTATATGTTAGAACCATATGCCTTTATGTTAGATCAATATTAGCATGATTCAATCCCTATGCAAGTTCATCACTAAATGTTTAATTAGATTTTTGGTAGTTCTTTGTAAAACTATTATTTTATGGCTCATGTTGCATAGATCTAGTTTGCAAGTTCATAATTAAAAGTATATTATGCCAAGTTCATGTGACACATCTGCAGTTAGATCCATATTTTTGTATGATGTTGGAATGTTGCAAGTTCCTCTTTTTCCCTTTTTAGTTCATTAGTTATGCTAAAATGTCGAGCCTAACATCTTATGTAATTTTGCGAACGTACAACGGGGGTAACGTTAGGGAAAACATGAAATTATACATAATTAACATATTTGGCTCATAACCATGTAAATGGTATGGCATTGAAATGGTATAATTTACTAACCAAAAATTATGAATTTGATTTAGAAAAAAGTGGGCCATGACAATAAATTGTTGACAAATTTACATATAAGCATAAAAGGATAAATATATAAATTTAGAAAAGACGAATATGCCTAACCCGAGGTTAGACTGAGTTATGGTGTAAAACTGCCCGGAACCGACCGGCACATCCAGTGACCACAACAATACCTGTCTAATGTGGGTGATTAGTGCATTGAGCCCAAAAAGGACCCGAGGTTAGACTGAGTTATGGTGTAAAACTGCCCGGAACCGACCAGCACATCCAGTGATCACAACAATACCTGTCTAATGTGAGTGGTTGGTGGTCTAATAAAGCTAAGTCAAGAGTGGTAGGGTTAAGTCAAATTAAGAAACACTTAACCAATTCAACATGTTAGCTAAATTGATGGGTGGGGTTAGGTAAATTTGGACACTTAACTAATTTAACATGTTGACTGGAAAACCCTAGCAACGGGGACCCATTTCAGCAGTAACCCATGTAGATGTATCATGGGACCCTGAACTAGGCAGGGTGGGGCACGATTACTGGGCTGATTATAAGCGGTCAAAAACATCGGTGGTGGTGCATCAGTGTAGGTTCAGGCGGAGTATTGGGCGTGCACGTACTCCGAAGTGGAAAAAGTAGGCATTGGGCATCAATAGTCATACACTGTGCATCTTGAATCATGTCGAGTTGCCACCATAGGATTTGATACACCCCGTGGTGGGACCAGCACAGGTATCTACAGTCAACCTGGGGCCGAAGGACACACGTGATAAATGTATGCGAGTAGGAGCGGATCGATATAAGGGAATCATTTCACTATGAACACATGGTGCTAGTTGGACAAGTATAAGTAGGTGTAGAGAATTAAACATGGGTGCGATGTATATTCGGTTATCCTGCCTTATATAGTTTTATGTTAGTTTGTTGTTCTGGTACTGTCCTATTTTCAATTTATTCCTATCATGACCCTTTTCCTTATTCACACACTGAAAAGTCACTAGACTTACTCAGACTTATGTCTGACCCATTTTTCTTTCGTCTTCTTTTCTTCCATTCCCCTCCTCAGGTAGCCAGGGAGGGAATAGCTCAGCTTAATTTGGACCGTTCATCTTTCCAAGCTTGAAGACTCTGTGATCTACGGCTTGGAACCTATTATCTTTGGCTATGGCTTTGGACACAGTAGACTTGGGGATTTATGCAGTTTTATTTATGTTTTATGCTCCTTTATATAATAATCAAGACAGAAATTATGTTGTAATGGTTTGGAAGTTGGTTTGAAACAGTTTGCTGTAATGTTTTGTTATGAACCATGTTTGAAATAAAATAAATGTTTGTTTTCCGTTGCTTATATATACATCTGTCTTGTAAATTATCTGTGTCTTTTACCTATAATGCTCCATCGAAGTTAAGGCATTCCCTTTGTGAGTGACCTTAACGGAGGTGGGGTGTTTCATGATGTTCCAACTTCATACTTCGTTTATTCTTTAACAACACCAAATTTGAAATCTCTACTCATGTCACCCTCTTGATTCTATAAGAAATTGAAGTTCAATATTTTTTTGAAAAAAATTGTTGTAAATTTCTCTCTCCATAAGAAGCAAAAGTTGCAGTGGAAAATTAGAAATTAGAATAGTATTGTTTGTGTAATTTCTGCATGAGTCGTAGAAATTATCCTAGACTCCCATCTGGACACTAGTTTAAGCTTATCATCTGAATTCTTACCAAATACACGTAAATGAGACTCACTAGGTTATGTGAGCATATAACTGAGTTTATAGAAAATGATTGTACATAGACATAGGTTGGTTAATATAACAAGCTTTAAAATATTTGATTCAAATGATTTTTACGTTATTGTTGGTTTTAAAAATATCCAGACCTATAAAATCATATTTTGAATTAGTAAATATTAAGAAAAATACTAAATATTTATCTAAAATTCTCGATTTCATCGAAAACGCCTAATTTTGACTAATTCCTTATTAATCCCCGTCTAAATGGTTAACCCATACACTTATATTTTCTGTAAGCATGATTTCAATTACACTAACAACTTTATTTCCATTTTTAATTTCATTTCATTTAGTGGTAGGAAAGGCATCAGGCAACTTAATTTTTTTACTTTGAAGGCAAAGTCGGCACAAGTATACGATCCATAACGTGAAGTGGTTTGAATAGACTTGTCAAAATACGACCCAACCCATTTACCTTACTACAACCCTGTAGGGTCAACCCATTTATAATTTTTTATTAAACATATTATAAAAGGATTAACTCATTTTTAAAAGAGATACAAATGGGTAGCCCGTTTACCCATTTAACTCTGCCTACATGCGAAGTCGCTATTTTTTTGTTTAAACTGCGGTAACTTCTTCATACCACATTGAAATTTGACGAGACTTCGACCGATAAACTCTCACCTAAATTACGAACAATATGGAACATCAAATGCTTTCTCTTGTGAATGGACACTGTAGTTCTTCAAGGTAACTAACTGTTGTACTTAGAAAATAATTTGCTATAATTAGTTGTCATACGCCTTTGCAAGAATGAAATTATTTTGATTCCATACCCAAATGTCATTAGTTCTGTTATCAAATATAGGCATTTGCATGATGTCTTTGCGAATATCACTCGAGGCGAGGATTTGATTGAAATTCCAATTTCCATTAACAATGATTTGAGCAACAGTGCTTTCATGTCAACAAGAACGCGTGCATAGTTTAGTCTTTTAACATTTCTTGTGTTTTCTTCCATTTTAAGAGGTGTACCAATTATATTAGTAAGTTTGTTGATACCTCTTACATTCCATAGAGATAAATCTAGGTTTTTGAGTTTAATCCAAACTGGACGTGAATCAAGCATATCCCGTTCAAGTCGTAGATTGGGTTCCCGTCTTTTAATGAAAATTAACTTACTATCCATGAGGACCCCCTATTAAGAACTCTTAAGAAATTGTCTTCTCTTTCAAATTTTATTTGGTAAAAGTTGTTTTCTCGAGCAAACACATCCCAACAGCCAACACGTTTCCATTCACGTTTAATGAAATCATTTAAGTGGACGTAAAATGGTCTCCTACCAACCAAATATATATACAGAGAATTCTTCCACACTTCTTTACCAGATTCAAAAACTAATTCATCTAACCAAATTACCTTCTTCGTCTAACGCAGTATCGAATTTTTCAATACCCCCAATAATTGTTGTGCTACCTACCACTGTGGTGGCCTACGTGCGAGTACAAGATCTAAAAATTTGGCCTACTTTGTTCAAATTCTCATTTTTTTGAATATTGTGTGCGCACGTGAATAGATTTGTCTTTGTTTTTATCTTGTTTGTCGAGATTTGCCATGCACTTCGAATTGTTTGATTGGCCAACATTATTTCTCACATATAAGGAATCAGAGCCATTGCCCACCATGTTAGTTTTTGTTTTTCTTCTAGATCTAACCTCTATCCATCCATTGTCTGCATATTCTCCATCGAGATCAGTTGATCTAGTTTATTCGGTTGAATCAAGGTTACGAGCGTCCACCATTATTTTTTATCGCGAGAGTTTTTGTTATATATATATATATATATTTATATAACTTAAATTATATATATATAAATATTTTTCTTTTGTTTCAGATTTTAACATCATTTACAGCATTCCCAATAGCTCTTCAATTTTTGAGTGGGGATTTGTTGTTTGGAGCGTGAATTCCCCCCACCGTTCCAGTAGTCGGTGGAGGGACATTACACAAAAGCGGCAATGATACTTGAAATTGTTGCTTCATATGATCTATGTTTTTGGCATGCATTTTTTGGATGTCCTGGTTCAATGAACGATATTAATGTACTTCACCAATCACATTTGTTTAAAAGGCTTACACATCGTAAAGCACATGCATGTGATTTTAATATTGCAGGAAATACGTATGACATGGGGTATTATTTAGCAGATGACATCTATCCTTCTTGGGGTACTCTCATCAAAACTATTTCAGCTCCTGAAATAGAAAAAGAAAAATATTATGCTGGAAAGCAAGAGGCAGCGAGAAAAGACGTGGAACGTTGAAATATTGTAACATTGTAGTACTTAATGATTGTATTGTGTTATGTACTTTAAATATATCTCTTTTCTATTTTCTGTTGTAGCTAATATTCACAACTCACTAGAGGACAACCCAAATGTTATAACTCCTTACATGAACTACTGTAACATTGTAGTATTCTACGATTGTGCTGTGTTATTTCCTTTAAATATATCTCATTTCTATTTCCTGTTATGGCCAATATTCACAACTCACTAGAGGACGACCCAAAAGTTTTAACTCCTTACTATTTTTTTCAACAAGATACTGACCACTTTAATTGATTGATATCAATTGAAAGCCAACTTTAATTATTGGCAGCATGATACTGACTAATTTTGTCAGCGCTTAGTCCAATGTTCGTGTAAGCACGACTTTCAATGTTCATAGACAAGTCATTTCAGCGCTTGGGACAATATACTCTTCATATAGTGATGAATTTAAATTAAACTCTACGGATACATTCCAACTTTCCAAATACATAAATCGAAAGATACCAATTGAAAATGGCACATAATATAATGACATACTACTCAAACTGTATAATATGATTGTACCATAACCCGTACGCTTCGTGACCTACGAAGTCCGACTGGTACTTGAAATTGTAGAGTGAATCGTATGTCGACCGTTTCAATTGAAAAACATCATCCTTTCTTACCTCATCAATTACTTTGCGGTAATTCACACAATCAGTAGTAAATAAACAGAATGCACTTCTGATGGCTAATTTGTTCCTCTTAAACCTCGCTCAGCAAAGTCAGTATCTAGAGCACTTAAACCTTGCTCAGCAGCACGGTAACATGTACGAATAACTTCCTTAAACCAGCAAATACTTTGGGTCACAATCCATTAATCCTAATCAAAACATACACCAAGAGGTGTCTACTCTGACCCCAGTACCCGGCAAAGGACAAACCAAAGCTAAATGGTCTTACACCAAACGAAAGACAAAAGAAACTCACGATCAAAGTAGTGTGGAGAAACTGTAGCTACTGGTAAAATATGGAGAGCAGCTGACTATAAAGTGTTAGCCAGTGCATGGGTAAATGCGTCTGTCATTCCAGAAGGTCGTTCTGGTGGTAAAATTCTCTACCTACGTGTTAACGATCTATACAATGAAGTTCCTGAATGCGTAACAAGAAGATCATTTGAAAGCACAAAGACTGCTTGGTATAATTTGAATGCTATGTGTACCAAGTACAAAGGGATAAAAGCACTAAGGGGGGATTCGCTTAGAAGCGGTCAAACATTCATAGATTTAAAGGAGGTTATGATATGATCTATCATGAGTCGTGGCACTTGTAAAACTGAATTCATTGATCATGAAGCATTGGAAATTCTTTCATTATGTCCACGTTGGGCCAATTTAAGCGAAACAGATGTTGCATACCTTGGAAACACCGAAGGTTCTAACTTAAGAAATGTAGCTTCTAGACTTTCGATGGAGTCATCCCCGGGAAATTCAGTTGAATGTCCTTTGGCTACAGACAGAGATGGGAATAACAGCAGTCCTGTGACTCCTAATTCGGGAATGCAATGGTGGGATTAAAATAGATGGAATAAAATCAAATAAGAGAGCTTTGTTGAGAAATAAAGAAACAACAGATTTGGCAGCGTCTAGTGATAGACTAACTTCGTTGTTGAGTGATATATCACTTGCATCTGCCTCCAACAAAGAAGATCATGAAAAACGTAAAGATAAGCAGCTGTAGATCTTGGAGATGCAACTACAGCAAGATGCCGATAGAACCACAACTCTCAACAAAAGAATTGATTATAAAGAAAGACGTGAAAGACGTTTGAAGGAAGAAAAAGAGGAGGAGTATCTACCTAGCAAGAGATGTATCTCATTTGACTGGAGAGACCCTTGAGTATGCTCTAACAAAAAACGTATTTTGTGGGATCAAAAGAAACGATTTCAGGAAGAAGAAGGAAGTTCTTAGATGTAGGCTATTTCTAGCTTGTTGTATCTTATTTTTAGTTTTCTATGTTGGCTGTAATGTTCCTATTTTTAAGTTGCTATTTCAAACTTGTTGTATCCTAGTTTTAGTTTTCTATGTTGGCTTTAATGTTTTGTGGGTTATTAAAAAAATTAACTAGTTTTAAGTAATTTATATATTTATTTTTGATGCATATACGAGATTCGAACTTAATTTACAATGCTTTCAAGTATGTATATGATTTTAATACTATATCACAAAGGTAAATTAAAATTTACGGCACTTGTTGATACAAAAACATAATCAAAACAATAAACAACCAAATTTAAAACTTGAAAATACACCAGTTTTAATTCTTTAAAACGTCATTTTGCTTTTCTTTACAAACAAATTTAAATATATATTTAAAAAAACATGAAAACTTTGGTTTAAAAAAAGTCATACGTGCTTTATATGGTTTTTATAAAACCATATAAAACATAAAGGGTTTTATAAAAACCAAAATTTACCTTAAACAGTTTTCATAAAATCGTTTATACTTTAAACGGTTTTATGAAAACCGTTTAAGGTGTACTCGGTTTATAGAAAACCGATTATCTCTCGCCACTTTCAATTCGAAATGGCGACTCTCCCCACTTTCTTTCTCTCCCCCGCTCTTGTCACGACGCTACTGTAGCGTAAGCAATGTTGTTTCTTCACCATTTCACGAATTCTCCCCACTGCTGGGAGCACTCTTACTGAAATTTTAACTTATATTCTCAATCTAAACTACAAGAGTTAATAACAATTTGAAGTAGGTATAACGTAGGGAAATCACAACTTCTTTACAATATAATTTGGGTAGGGAATTCCCTACACATTCCCTATGCCATCAACATATTTTCAATTTTCCTTACACCGCACCTACACCGCGTAGGTATGACATAGGAAATGGATAGAGAATTCCTTACACATTCCCTACACCATCTACATGTTTTCAGTTTGCCCTATGTCACGCATACGCCGCATAGATATGGCGTAGGAAATTGATAGGGAATTCCTTATGTATTCCCTACACCATCCATATGTTTCCAGTTTTCCGTACGTCATGTCTACGCCGCGTAGGTATGACATAGGAAATGGATAGAGAATTCCCTACACCATTCATATGTTTCCACTTTTCCTTATGTCGTGCCTACGCCGTATAGGTATGGCGCAGGAAATGGATAGGGAAATCTCTACACATTCCTTACACCATCAACATATGTTCAGTTTTCCCTACCCCGTTCCTATGCCGTGTAGGTATGTCGTAGGAAATGGACAGAGAATTCCCTACACATTTCCTACACCATCCACATGTTTCCACTTTTCCTTATGTCGCGCCTACACTGCGTAGGTATGGCGTAGAAAATGGATAGAGAATTCTCTACACATTCCCTACACCATCTACATGTTTCCACTTTTCCCTACGTCGTGCCTACGCTGCGTAGAGAATTCTGGATTGGAAAATTGCCCTTTTTCTTGTAGTGTTTGGACTTTTGGAGGAGATTATGTCATTCATATTTTTTATGATCAAATCACTCTAGTTGTAATCCTCCAAATGTATAAGTAAATAGGAAACTTCTCGAAGCAAATTAAAAAATGGCTGAGCCACTATAAACTTGTTGCCTTATTCTTACGATTTTAATTTTTATCTTCATCTTATTTCTCTTCTACAATTTCGGTGTTTGTGCATTGGTAATTGGTGCTTCGCAATTGCTTGGGCGTTAGCGACCACTTTCATCGTTAACACGAGGGATGCAGTGGCGATGACTTGCAGGATTTTGGGGGAGTCGGTGATGGTTCAAGGCATGCGGTGACGATGGTTTGCGGCGTTTTGAAACAGTGATGATGGCTTGCATTGCTTTGTGGAATGTAATTGTGGTCTGAGGTTTTCGAGGTTTGTGATGCTCAAATGAGGCTGCAAAGCAAGCATGGCTTCATTAAGGGCGATTAGCAATGGTTTTGCCGAGGTGGGAACAAATTGATGGTGTAGGATTTTTTTTTTTTTTTGTTTAGTAAAGTATGGAAGAATGACATGGTCAAGGTTAGATAATTCGACAGTGGAGGCGATGCTTATAAGTGTGCACCAAAGCCATTTTTATGGTGTTGCTTCTCGTTGGTAACAGCCATAGGTGGGTTTTTACCTAGGCCATACCTAAGCATCTCCAATGTCATAAAAAATAGCACGGGCGCGGCGTCGGCAAATCAAATGGCTATTTTATCAATTTTTAGAGATTGACAGCATAGCTCGGTTATTTGTTGAAGTGAAATTGTTAGAAGCCACTGGCCGTACAAATTGGGTTCTAATGGTCTTGTGGCTAAATCATAAAGCAGAGGCTGGAATATGAAATATGAATTACACATTACAAGTATAAATAAGTGTATCAAAATTATATTTGCTTTAGTCGTGAAATATGCTCAGTTAATTTATGTATTAAGGTCAGGGCCGGCCCTGACCAACTTGGAGCCCTAAGCAAATTTAAACCCAAATAAGCAGCTGCAAAATAGTGTTGAAAAAAAAATTCGGTGGTTAGTAATCGATCCCAGGCGCAAGCGCCTATGTGGCATTGGACCACGGCTGGGTCTGATTAAGGTTGAGAATATTAAGCTGTTGTTTAGATTTGACCATATTTTTTAATACCAGATATGTTTGCTAGACTGATCACTTGTATGTATGTTTAATGATGTACTTATATCATTATCATTAGAATTAAGTACAAAAAAGTAACAACACCAAATATCAGTATAAGATCTAAAAAAGCAAATTGGCAATAGTATATAATATGGTATGAACAGAAAAAAGGTACCTAGCTAGCATGCATGCGATGTGCCCTTTACCTATATATCTCTCTGCTGCAAAAACCGAAAAGAAGGAAATGCATGCTTATTAACATATTCTCTTTATCATTCATCTTCCTCCCTCTACATATAAAAACATTCACAGCCACAGCCATTGTCCTTACCATCACTAACCATACACACATTCATACAACATTAACAACAAAAATGAGGTACTGCGAAGAAGTGGAGACGTCGGGGGAGGCGTACGGGCAGGTGGTGAAGATGGCCAGAGCGAACGCGGTGGTGGTGTTCAGCGTCAGCAACTGCTGCATGTGCCACGTGGTCAAAAGCCTCCTGCTGGGCCTTGGTGTCGGGCCCACCGTGTACGAGCTGGACCAGCTGGACTGGGACGTGGGCCTGGTCAGGGAGGTGCAGGAAGTTCTCGCCCGAATGATCGGAGACTCGGCCGGCGTCCCGGTGGTGTTCGTCGGAGGGAAGCTTCTCGGCGGCGTGGAGAAGGTCATGGCTTGCCACATCAACGCCTCGCTTGTTCCTTTGCTTAAACAGGCTGGCGCTCTTTGGCTTTAATTAATCCGCCTCCCCTGCATTATTAATTATGGAGTAATTAGTGTGTCTCTTTAACGGCTTTGCATGCTCACTTATGATTCTGTCACCCAAGGTAGTAGCTTTATTTCGAATTTAGTGTGTGTCTGTATATATGTATCGATCTGATTAATTACTGGTTTTAGTTTAATTAGGTGATCGATCCTGTGGGTTCTGGGAAAAGTAATGTGATCATTGTTGTTGTTTTTTTCTCTTATATGATCAATACAATTTATTTTCCTGCCTGTTTTATTTTCCAGTGTATTTTTTTTTATTCTGAATATTTTGGATAATTCATGAAGTCCTGTAAAATATCTATATACGTACTAATTTAAGGATTAGCCCAAAGATTGCTGTAACTAAGGTTAAAACTTGAGGTTTCTGCTGCTATATTAAATATTTCGATTAATTAGTTTTATTCTATTTTGTTTGCGGTCTTTTTTTTTTTTTTTTTTTTTTTTTTTGGACAATTGTGATTTAGTTAAACTTGCCTTGTTTTCTTCCTAATTTACCTCATTATTTATCAACATGAATTCAAGGTTATACAATGATAAGAAGATAATGATAGACCATGCATATAGCATCACGTTTATAGTGTTGTGGTTTATGTTTTGTGGTAACGAGATAGTTCCGTTTTTGTTAAATGTTGTACCTTGTGAATGTCATTGGTATGGTTTTTCAAATTATTATTCTACTAAAAATGAATGGAAAGGAACCCAGTTCGTTAAGAAGGCAACTCTAACCAGATGAACGATCTTAAATCAAAATATTAATTTAATACTCATGGTTTAGGATGTGTTTTTGAATACACTAATAACTGTTAAACTGAATTGTGATATAATGCTAGATTATTTGTTAAATTAATACTATACAAGTAATAATATAGATAAATAAATTTATCGGTGACATTTTTTAATATAAACAAGTTCAGGAAACAACTATTATTTATAAGTTAACTATTATTATTATATTAATTAAATGATGGACAGAACCACGTGGAAAATAATTTTTTAATTTTGTTTACATTAAGAAATTATTGATTACCGGTAATTTATAAGTAATAAGTGAAAAGTAATAGTTAGTATACCAAAATGGATTGTCAGTTCAAGAAAATTGTAATTATATCAAATTTTATGTAGATAATATTGGCAAATAGTATGAATCTAATCATGTTTACAGTTTCGTTAAAATGCAAATATATAACTATATTAGATATGAGCTTGCTTCGTTATACTGTTATGAATATTTTTTTATATACATTTTTAGATTGGATGTTTGCCACTGAAATGGGCGTGATGTAGGCTACTGGCTTGCTTGTTTTACCTCTTTTTGAAATCACAAATGCTTGGGGGCTCGAAAGAACAGCCAAAAACAAGTACGGCTGAAACGTGGAGGAGTACCCGTGAATTGCGTGCCACAATCCAACGGTGTTTCTCATTTCCGTACAAACCCGCACATATTACCTTCGGGCTTCCTAGCACAGCTCTTTTGAAATTTCTAGAAAAGGTAGCGTTGAATTAGAAGACAAGGGACTACTATTTAACGATACCTATACATAGAAGAGAAAAATAGTAGATTTAGATGTGATAGACAAATGCAAATATGACAGGTTGATGCACAAGCAAAATTATGATTTTTTTTTTATTTATTTTTTTAACAAAAGGCTTAATTTAAGTAGTAAAAAAGTATATAAAAAAGGGAAATTTGAAATTAACGAGGCACGAAAAAAAGGAAATACGAGTTAGAAAAAGATGAACTAGTAATATACTCCAACTCATTCATTCTGGGAAGATGCAAGAATAAAGATGATGGTGAACAATTTAAATTCAGTGGTTGTTAATAATTAACTATTTAATTAAATACCCAATAAAAAAGTATTTGAATAAAAATTATAAATAATATGCAAGTGATTAATAACGTATATCACACATTTATTATTTACAAATAACGGTGTTCAGAAAAATGTCTAAATTTAAATTACAGAATCCTACACCAGTGCAAATTGGATAAAATACAAACTCTTTTACCTGGTTGTATAACACGTGATTTCAAGATGACTAAAAAAAAAAAGTTCAATACTAGTAAATGACTGGCTGGGGGAAAAAATGTAGATTCCATATAGCATGTCTTGTTTTTTCCTTGAATAGAGATGTTGGGTAATAGACAGACAGAGGGGTAATGAAGTAGCATCATACTAATCTATATATATACAGTGTTTTAGTTTTGTATGATTCATATTAGAAGCCATTTTTCACTGCATTTTTGCCCACTAGCCAATACTCTAATCTATATGAGTATCCAAAATCATTTTCTAATATGAAATATACCTTCCGCAGATATAACACATATCGATCGAATAGTAATTATTTTATCAGCTGCTAATGAATAAACCATGAAACATAAAGACTAATTTTTAGTTTGTGATAAACTTTATTCAATGCCATTAATTGTTAAATATTAAAATAAAATTTATGGTAAATAGTTTTGATCACATTTAGTTTGTGTACATAATAAACTTTCAATTTAATAAAACAATATATAAATAACTTATTATTTAAATTATAATCTTAAAACAAGCAAATAGATAATTTTCAAATGTAAGACACATATTTATTCTCATATGTTTTTTGAGATATTAGAAATTTATTTTATTACGTAATACGAATAAGGATGAGGTTTGAATTTTTCAAATATTCGTTAATGGTCGTACATCTATCAACGTAATGGGTCATTAAATCTGTTGAATAGAGGTGTAAGTCAGTCGAATCAAACCAAACGGATGTATGTTTAGTTACTGTCCTAAATAAAATCGAATCGGACACGGTTTAGATGAAAAATTTTCTCGTACAAATTTTGTTGTTCAAACTCGTATAGTAAATGAAGTCGTTCGGACGCAAACATGTATTTTTCTGACACGCACGCAAATGGAACGAGTCAGACATGGTTGTTTATATCAAATTTTATATTTTTCAGTTTTTATTAAATGCTCTCTCAATTATATACCGAACAACGAAGAATTCAGACGAATACAAACCGAACGTGATTTTTTTATACAAATTTTGCAATTTTAACTTGTGTCCTAGATGAATTTCAAACGAACTCTGACAGACATATTTCGATCACGGATATCTACCATTTCGCGTCTCTCCTATAATTTGCTCAAATACAATATTTCCATTATCAAACACAGTTTCTCAAAATCAAACATATATCCTTTGCAACAAATTTTTATGCTCAAATGCTAAACTGAATGCCTCGTTCACCCATTTAATTTGCTAGTGTTTTTTTGCACTATCAACACGTTTCTGGTTGTCAAACATATTTTAATTCCAACCACCCCATTGGGGCCGGAAAGGTAGTTGGATTTTAACGCGCATGATACAATAGGCTAACAAATATAATGAAAAATTACCATAACCCGAATATTCTGAGCAACATCAACCTAGAGGAAAAAAAGGTGGATATGTAATTTTGATTTTTTTTTTTTTTTTAAAAAAAAATGTAATAAAAACCTTTTCAAGCACACTGCAAACAATTTGTTGGAAACAAATTCATAATAATTAATTTTTAACCCAAAAGATGAACGATTATATTTAATTTTATGGAAGAAAACTAATACATTTCAAATGATAAATGACACGGAAAAAAAGGCTTCATTTTGCTGACAAGTGACAAATGAAAAATAATATATGATAAGTATTCAAGTATTCTGTATGCTTACATAAGCTTTCCAAAACAAACTATACATCTGCTGCTAACTCAAAAAGGAAGATCAGACTATGAATAAATTTGTACAAAGAAACTCTACATGCAGTCTTCTATTTGTGTTTCTTTGTGCTTAACTTATTCTTATCTTTAATTAATTAATCATAATCATGCATATACTGTATATTATACAAGGCTAGATGTATGCATGACTAATTATTCTGTACAAAAGATATCGTCCTTCTGTTGTTATATGCAACAAAATCATAGAAGTTTTAACAATTTATTACTGCTTCAGCCAGCCCTGCAGCTAAATGATGAAATTTACAATATCTACTGACCATACATAACTACCACATTGCATACATCATTCTTATTCCCCTTTTTACAGAAGACTGACGTTTTATGTTAGACCAAACATGATGTCACTATAGTAAATGTACGTAAAATCTGAAAATTTTGAGGGTTAAATAATAACAAAAATAAATTATAAATAATAAATTGCTTTGGATTAAGTTCAAAGGAAGCTATTTGTACAAATTAGTAGCCTTAAAATTTTCCAGTCAAAGTCAGAGTTAATTATGGCAAATGTGGAACCTGCCATCAGAAAATGCAACGGTAGTTCATATGATTTATGAAAAGATTATTCCAGCCCAATGCAAACTGGATGAAAATTAGTACAATCCAATGATTTTTGTGCTTGAGGTACTGGGCATCAACATCACATGATTCCGTTATGTTAGTTTAAATGGTAAAGAATATAACATGAAAATCACATGATTCACAGAAATTTGCCGGCGATTAATTAAATGCAATATTTCTTAACGTTTGATCATGTTATATATCACATTTCATGCTTATGGTGCGTTGTTAAATGCAATAGAGCAGTGATTCACAACAAGGCTACTGAATAAATTTTACGTACAAAATTGGTTATAAAAGCAAAACTGTACGTTTTGACTTCTTAAAAAAGGGTTAAACTCTGGGCTTTTGATCATGTATATTCAAATATTTAAGGTTTCAGGTGTGGGTTGGATTAGAAGGGTTTAAAATGTTAGGAGATTTTAGCGTGAATATGAGGGAGGAAAAAAAAAAAAAAACATAAAAAAACAAAACAAATTGATGTTTAAGAACGTAAATCTAATAATCGCAAAATGAGCTGGACAATATGTACATACGGCCTAATATAATCCCTAATAAGGCCGTTTACATTGGGCCGTGGGGGAAAAGGAATTTACATAGTTCTAATTTCTAAACGTGTCTATTTATATATTTAAAAATATCCAATATAGGCTGTACGAATTATCTGAATGTCCGGTACTACAAGCTGTTATACATCGGTATTAAGCCCACGCGATTTTCCCAAAATCCAACTGAGCTGGAGCATTACGTACAGGCCCATGTTATATTGGGCCATAGTGAAAAGGAATTTATACTAGAAGACATCCTATTTATATAATTGTGATCCGAAATAGCAGTATGGCCTGTTATTTATTGTTCTGCAGAAGCCAATGTAATCCAGTTGAGCTAGCCCATCACGCAAGTTTAAGGCCCATGATTGATTGAATGTTCTTCTACCCATTGACACTAAAAGCCTTCCAAAATAGGGCAATTATTATAATACTACAGCATGTTAAAACTAAGTCGGTTTTGAAAACATACAGTATGACGAGCACCTTTTTGATTTTGCATGTAAGATGATTGAAACACGTTTAAGGTGGCAATAACAAATAATTATAATTACATACTATTTAAAATTGAATTTTGCGTTCAGTGTTATGTATTTGATTAATTTAATTGCGAATTAATGAATTATAAATTAAGTTGTCAGTTCTGTTTAGGTTTATCCAATTTATAATCTCATGACGAAACATAGTTTAATGTTACAAAAACGAAGATGTTATCTCATTTATTCGGATATGCAATACTTTATAAATAAACCATATATTTATAGACTCTAAACACCATGTAAATTACAATAATGTACATTCGCAATTAAAATATTCATCCTTATTTTGTTGCACGTATTACATTATCTCCCTTAAATATGCGTGTACAAAGACAGTAAGGTTAATTGCCCCACAAAAACTGTTTTATGAAAAGTTCAATAGGAAAATTATAAATAAGAAAAAAGTACAATTTTGTTTCATCTTTAGATAACATATTTTACAGTGTTGGGTTCAATACTTCTGTATCAAGATAACGTCATAATAAAAACTTTACTAATAAAAACCTAGTAGAAAAATTACTAGTGAAGTAAAAATGTACATTATAACATATTTTTATATGCTCCCTGACTTATAACACATTATTCAATTAGTATGTCAACGCATAAGATGCATACCAATTTTACAAATTATAGTGCCTCATCCCAAGAACCACACTAACAAAGAGCATTAACAAGTAATACCTTCTGCAAGTGCAGAGAATATGACTGGTTAGTAGCGGCCATCTGTAATTCTTATACTAAACGAGTATCAAATACGTTGATTGGGTGCATAAAATTTTCTTTTTTACAATAAAAGGATCGACGTACTTAATTCATGTTTAATATAAAACTACGATAGTTAAGGGTCTGTTTGGAACAGAGCAAGTACAAACACATATAACAGAATACAGTACAGAATACACATATATATACATAGGGAATACAACATTACATTTGCTACATACACGAGTGATTTTTAAAACCATATACAAATACTGTATATCCCAATATATTAATATACACAAGACACAAATACATGACTGCACAACTCGGGTATTAGCTTCAAGTAAGATGATCCAAGATGAAAACATAGCTAAGTACGAATCTACAACAAACTATTAAACTGAAATAACTCGATCTGACCCAAGTATAAAACACACGAGTCAGCCTAGCTTAAACATATCAGTTAGAACACGATAAGTGAAATACAATATCACATAAGAGATAATTCCTCACGATAAACGAGGAATACAATAAATTTACAACAACATATGATATATATGAGATAGGTTCACTAACTTATAATAAAGAATCTCATGTAAAACAATATCGATGTAACAAAGTTAATTCTATCGACTAAATGACCAAAGGATAAGATAAAATGGTCTAAAAAAATCTTAACTTAAATAAAAACATACATGGAAACCTCGAATACACATTACGTCGAGCTCAACTAGGAATTCACCAAACAGATATGTAACCACCATGTAATAAACATCAAATAACATACATGACATGTATAAAACTCAATATTCACAGGGTGGTGAAATCATCATAAAATATCACAAATTCTAAAAATCAAATAGTACTTGAAGTCTAAAAAATACAACACCACACAGTTATCATAGTACATAGTTTGGGGAATTTAGAAAACATCATGGCACACAATTTGAATCCAAAAAGGCTAGAGTTAACTACACATGCATGTGCTCTACACAGTAATGGTCGAAGCCTGCCAAGTACTGTTCACAATGTTTTCCACACAGTTTGGCGCCTAATGCAAATGATTCAAAGAAAAAATCAAGTGACTCGAAGATCTGACGCAAATAACTGGGAAGCCCAACACAGTTGACCCAATGTTCTAACGCAAATGGCCCTCGTGGGCTTATACTGGCACTACATCTGACCCGAAGGTCCCATACACTTTCCAATATATATCACCAAGTTCATAATAGTAACCCAAATGATGGTAACGACGCGTCTCATACCGTATGTTCTCACTTATCAGATTACTACAAGTTAGCAAGTTCCATACAAAATAACTTCAACTAAGCACGTCTAGATTTAACCGATGTAGCAAACCTACGTATCCCATACCACGTGATTTAATATATGGTTTAACTCACTTTGTCATCTCTCGAAGTGTGCAAAATCATGGAATTTTTGTAAGAAAATACTTATATCGAGAAAATGAGTTTAGAAATCTTTTCGAAAACTATCTGAAAATCATTTATAATAATAACTATTTATAACAAAGATTACACATAAAATAACTTTAGAAATAAATAAATGTTTTTTTTATAAATCGTCTAATAAAATATTTACTCTAACTCGAAGTCCTTTAGAAATCCATTTAGAACATATATGCACGAAAACGATGAAAATATAATGGAAATTCATTGAAAATAAAGTACACCAAACTCACAAAAAATTGTCATGTCATACGAATTGGGATTGAATGTCGGTTCTCTAATAATTGGAATAAACCATTCTAAAATAATTCAAATATTGCAACAAAATCAACAACAAAAGGCAGGAAATGTCAGGAAACATAGCACACAAGCGGGAAAATTCGACCTGGATTTGATTTTCCTCAGGTCAACCTAAGTAATGCCACAGATCGATCATAGGGTCGACCTGTAGGCTTTAAGGGCCGACCCATAAGAAATAAGTTCGACCTTTTTGGACGCATCTTTAGTCGGCTTTCACGCGACTTTTTTGTTGACTTTTAAAGCAAGTTTTAGATGAATTACACAACATACAAAAAGAGTAACACTTAGGCTATGATCCGGGAAAAATTGCATGATTTCCCACGTGAATCAACATAGGTATAAGGCCATAAAGTTTGGTTCACAGCAATATTTTACTCTAGATGTTAAACACTGTTTACAATAGATAGAAAATTACACAAAGAAATAGATTATAGACAAACAATCTTGCTAATCTAAAAGGGTGAGTTTACAACTCACCTAAAATGCTATGCAATGAATTTCAGCGGATTCTGATTTGCAAATTTGTAGCTTTAGCTTGCAACATGTTTCAGCAGTCTATGAAATTGAAGAAAACATATATGCAAACCTAACAAGGTATTTCACAATAAATTGCTTCTCAAGTTCAACCAACTGAGGAATAAATCTTAGAATTTGATCTAGATTATCCATGGGAATACGGTTTAGCAACTTTCCTACAAATTCTAACTTGAAAATAGGATTCGAATTTGAAGAGGAACACTAATTTTCTTTTCTAGGATTTTTCTAGAGAAGGAAGGAGGAAAGAGATAACAAACTATAGAAGAAACGTACCTTTTTTCCTTTCCAATTTCCAGATGTTTCTTTTACTAGTTAACTTGGATTTGGGCTTAATTAAGGCCCATTTAGTCAATTGTACTTAAACTTGGCCTAAGTGTGGTGTGTTTTATGGTTAGTTAGTCTTTGTTATCATTATTCAACACTTACTTAGCCTTAACACACATAATTGCACAACTTCAACACATTCTCACTTTACAAAATATTATAGCAAGTTTAAAAATTATTTTGAATAAGTAACATAAGTTTTAGAAATATGAACATGACTTAGAATTCATATTTTCATTTTATTTGGAATCTATGTTTAAACAACAAATTTTACGAAAATTTCATTGTCTTATCAAACAAAACATTTCAACATCTAAATATTGATTAAAATCAATCTTTCATGTTTTAATTTTCACTAAAAACCCCAATTTTAATTAATACATTCACTTTACAACCGAAATCATTGTTTAACAATAATTTACCCAACTATTTCATTCTTATCTTAATATCGCTAGCACCAAAATAACCAAGGAAACCTAAAGCCAAAGCTAAGGTAAAGGGTGCAAAGAACAACTAGCATTTGATGCAGTCAAAGCATTCCTTTAATATTTGCATTTGGAACCGGAATTGAAGAAGTAGAGTATTCTCTCCTACAAAAAAGCACTTGTTGGTGAAACAAGATGAGCAAGATCTTCAGGTTGGTTATCTTCAAGCACGTAGAATAAAGGAAAATATGGCCTTCAGAAAACCCGAAAAGAATATGCTGAGAGCTCAAGATTCCATTAGATAATTATCGCAAGTAGGCATCGTGTAATACCTCGTAAAATTCATTAGTATTAATAAATAAATAATTAATTAAAAACAAGCAATTAAATCATATGGCTAGAAAATGAGATTTTGCAGCTTTAGGAATTTGGCTACGAAACACTTTTATTTGGATTTGTGGTGAAACTCTGAATCGTTTTCATATATAATATGCTAAAAACAGTCAATGTATGAAGAAGTTATGAACAAATGAATTTGGATAGTGTACGTAGAAAAATATATAAAATTATGTGAATATTATATATATTGTCCAAATAATAATTTAAAATATAAAGAAGGAAATTCAAATGTGAATTTGGAGATAAGATCTAGGGGACAACGTCTATTGGATATATGGAAACGAATTAAGCTAATTAAGAACGTAATTAATAAAATAAACAGCTCAGCAACGCAGCAAAATTGAGAGTTCTAGCCCGAAGGGGTCGACCGCTCCCCCTTGAGGGGGGTCAACCACCAGTCGACCGCTAAGCGGCTGGAGAGCCCAATTCTACCTACGTAGATTAGAGTTTTCTAAGAGGATATGTTTACAAGGATGGCTTGGATTAATTTTTATTAATCCGACGGCTCCTACTCACACGAGAAAGTATAAATAACCGCTCAAACAACACACTAGAAACCCTAATTATTCTATACCTCTGCTTCCATGTTGCTGAATTCCATAGAAAAATAAAGAGAATAGGGTAAAGGATTCTTCAACTTCTCTACCTCCATTCTATATCTTTCTATTTCAATCTATCTAAGTTAAGGATTATGGAATTTAGCATATACAAATATGTATAAGAATCTAATTTTATGTCTCTTATATATATATTGTTAGGAGATCAATCAGAGCTCGCTTGAACGTGGAGAACCGTTGCAGATCTTGAATTTCTACCACATCTCCAACTAATTTGTGAGTGAAATCTAGTTTTGCTTAAAGGCATATTCATATTATTAACAGTTTGCTATATGAATTGATATGCCTATGAAGATTTGGTTATGCGATAATATAACATGAAAATCCCCAAATCTTCTACTTTGTAATTACGTAGGAAATTGTCATGTTGAAATGGTTTTGTGGAGTACTGGTTTTTGTATTGGATTAAAGGTAAATATGAGTATTGTACTATTATTTATATTTTATGCAATTCACCGTTATTATCATTTGATTTAGTCTAAAATGGCTTGGATTTGATTTGTTTCATAGTTGAATTGGATTTGAATCCTTATTTGGGTGTAAACGCATTCATAAATTGGAATAAGTCAAATGTAAACATTTTTGGGTAATAAGTCAAATGTAACATTTTTGGGTGTATAACATCACAAAAAAGGTGAACTGAGTGAAATATGGATTGTAACATATGTGTGTGAATGTATGAAATACTCTACTTTTAATTCAATATTGAAACCATTTCTACATGCCTAGGATACAAGCTGTAATTGTTATGTACATATATGTTTTTCGTCTATTGTTATTTGATATATGTTCATTATGCCATCATTTTTACGTTGTAGCGGTAAAATATGAAAAAAAATCTAACTTGTATGCCTTAATTTGGATAGGATGAAAATTGCCACATTGTTAGAACGTTTCCCCGTTTGTAAGAATGTTATGTTAATTAGGCGCTATTATTATATTACTTACTTAAACGTAATTAACGTTATATTAGCGTAATAAATGCGATTAGGTTAGAGTTTGAATTTGAAATGTCCCCTTAACAAATATACATATATATATAAATATATATTTGTTTTCTTGTGTGTGCATATATTTAGAATGGCTTATTTATATATATATATATAAATGACACATAAACACGAGATTAGTTGCCATTTGTGGTAGAAGCCTGCCCGGAACTGACCGGCATATCCAGCAACCACAAGTGAACCCAACTAATGTGAGATTTCTAGGTGTTATGGGCCATTCATAAACTTAATACATTAGACACATGGTCAAACCGACTTGTAGTAGAAGCCCGCCCGGAAGCGACCGGCATATCCAGCATCTCCATGTATATGGTTTAATGTGAGAGGTTTAGTGCGTGCATATATATATATATATATATATATATATATATATATATATATATATAGACATATATATATAAGTCTGACGTGTGAAAACAGATAGGTTTACTATGCCTTAAGAAGGTCTTAAGTGCTGACTCACCTTTTTATCTAATTTTGGTCTTAAGTGGTTAGAACTAGGATACGTTCGAAGGTTTATTCCTTGGAGAGGAACCATAGTCATGGGACCCACCCTTATTGGTATTAAGGTAAATTTTTGGGTCCTCCTTCTTTGAAAGTGGTTAGGAATAAAACGGTAATGGAGTAGGGTAGTTCACGAGGATGTCCACTTCCTCTAGGAGCTTGTAAGGGCTTAACAAGGGATAGGTTGGTAATTAAAAGGGTATGTGGCCATTGCATGCTCGCCAGCCCATCTGTGGGAAGTGTTAAGTGACATAGGTATCCTACCGAGTAATGCCAGTTAAGTAATAACGTTCACAATACTAATTCTCATATTACAAAGGAGAGAATAGACTTAAGAACGTTCACGTACTAGGACGGAGTCTGAAAGGGTTAGGATCCGCCTCAGGGTTATAAAAGATAGTAAGAATCCACCGTTAATAGGGCCGTAAGTGACTGAGAATGCCACCTCCTTGGGTCTTTACCCTAAAAACACTAATGGATGATTGACTTGGATATCTACCCCATTGGTTAGAAACTTGATGTTTGTTGTGCGCTATACAGACATACCTTGACATATGTAACCTACTAAAAACATAGGGTATGGACATTAAGTAACACTATATTTCAGTCATACAGAACTTTATGTTCTGACCCCCTATCCTTAGCATCCAACGGGTCAGTAGGTGGGGGAAAATCCATGGATGAAGGCATGACTGAAGTCGATGGAGAAAATGAAGTTATTATGATATTATTAGCAATTATTGCATTGCTTCTTTTGGAATCTTATGAGATTGAACTATTTGATGTACCGAGTGAATAAATGTAACTGCGACCATGTATTTATGTAATTTTAAAATAAATGTTACATCTTATTTTTGGTATTATATTTTCTCTTTCCATTGTGCGAGATTTCCATTTGAAGTATATTATATTGTTATCTGTGCAAATGAAGTCCTTACAGGAACCAACGACCCATTTAGAATGGCTCTAAGTTTCGATGGGCATTTTCTAGGTCGAAATTCAGGCCCATTCCGGGCGGGTTGTTACATTTGGTATCAGAGCGTGGGCTACCTGATTATAAGGGAAATTTACATATGAGAGGCGTATTTGTGATTTGAAAAAGATTTTTCAAACTATATATATAATATGTTTACACTAATAAGCATATGCATTTATACTATGCACCTTTATCGTTTCTTCCTTTTTAAGCTTAAATACTATATCAGGAGTATCCACTAAGGGGTTCTTGGCTTTTTTTTTAGATAGTGGAATGGCTGAAAATCAAAATGAGCAGGGTAACCAGGCGAGGCCCAGATACTTTCCCGAATGGTTCTAACAATACCTCCGCACTATGGAACTGGAACCTATCGCAAATCCTGCCCAAGCGGCTCCTGCAACTCCTACTGCTGAAGTGGCTTTTGAATTTTCCTCTTTTGTAAGACCTTTACAAATCTTGGAGGGAAATCATTTTCTGGGAAGGAAGGCTTTGCTTGTGCCCAATCTTGGGTTTTGGATTATGAAAGAATCTTTGAGGCTACAACTTGGCTCGACGAAGTAAAAAGAAGGATAGTAGCCTGACATTTGAAGGATGAAGCCCTAGAGTGGTGGAACTTAATATCAACGGAGAATGGAGGCCGAATCTTTACATGGGTCGAGTACAAGACCAGGTTTGAAGCTAAGTTTTTACCCTAGGCCGAAATGACTATTCAGCTAGAGAAGTTCACCTCAAGCAAGGTAGCTTGAGCCTGCAAGAATACATATCCAAATTCATTGAGTTATGTAAATATGGGAGAGGGTTAATAGACACTCCCATAAACAAAGCCCTTAGGTTTGTCAATGGACTTAACTCCCCATTGAAGGAGACCTTATTAGCCCAAGTAATGTTTGGGGCAACTTTCGAGACCCTAGTTGAGACAGCTACCCTCTGTGCGGCCGAAAGCTCCAAAGAAGATAAAGAGGGAGAGAAAGGAGAAGGCTCCAGTAAAAACAAGAAGAAGGAGTGGTGGTAGAACAAGAAAAAGAACAAATTCAAAAAGGACGCAAAGACTTGTATGAGGTGCAACCGTAAGGGCCATGAGTCCAAGGATTGTAGGACCTCGTTAGCGAAAAAGGATTTCAAGGAAAAATGTTACAACTGCCATGAAGAAGGACATATTTCTAAAGACTACCTAAAGCCCAGTTGCCAAGAGTGGCCAAAACTATGCAATTGAAGCAACCCAAATTCAAAGCTGGCCCCCGAAAGACCAAGGGCGGCCCGCACTCGAAGGTACAATCTCTATTTTAGGAAATTCAGCATATAACTTATTTGATTCTAGAGTGACCCACTGTTTTATCTCCAAGCGATTAGTAAATCTGTTGAACCATTCCATATCTATCTTGGATAGTCGGATAGAGGTGGCCAAACCTATCGGAGGATCTAAGTATCTTGAGATGTTAGGTAAAGACCTAGTATTGGAGGTCGATAATGTCGAGTTCCATTGCGAAGTTTATGCATTGGATTTTATAGGATATGACCTTATCTTAGGTATGGACTGACTATCATTTTATGGGGCTGTCCTAAATTGTGATAAGAGACTCATTCGTCTTAGGAGGCGAGGAGCACGCAACCTAAATATTCCTTGAATGTTAAAAACAAGGACAAAGCCTTATTGTATTCCTTGTCTCCTAGTTCTGAAGGACCATCTTCGGTCCCTATTATTTGTGAGTTCTTGGACATTTTTGAGGAAGCCATGGGTCTTCCGCCCCATAGAGAAATCTCCTTTCGTATTGACCTAGAGAAGGACGCTAGATCTGTAGCACTCCCCTTGAAGCATATAACGCCCAAGGAAAGAAGGGAGTTAGAAAAAAGATTTTAGAGTAGTTACACAAAGGTTTTATTCTTCGAAGTACCACATAATGGGGTGCACCTGTTGTATTTTCTACCAAAACAGATGGATCTTTGAGACTTTGTGTGGACTATAGGGAACTTTATTAATCGACCAAAAAGAACAGGTGCCCTTTACCAAGATTCGATGACCTTTTTGACCACTTGGGAGGAGCCCGAGTATTTTCCCAACTAGACCTTGCTACTGTATTTCACTAGTTAAGAATTTCGAAGGATAACAAGGACAAAACCGCGTTTAGGAGACCAGACAGATTGTTCCAATGGGAAGTTATGCCCTTCCGATTAACGAATGCACCCGCCTACTTTGTAGACCTCATGAATAGAGTGTTTAGGGGCTCTAAATAAAATAGTGGTGGTCTTCGTAGATGATATCCTTATATTTTTAGAAGATCATAAAGAGCATAAGGAACACTTGAGACAAGTGTTAGGGATATTAAGAAAGAACCAACTGAGAGCAAAATTCTCGAAGTACCATTTCTGGAGGGAAGAAGTAAGATTTTAGGACATATTGCGTTGAGTAAAGGCTTGGCCATAGACCCCGCGAAGATCGAGGCAATCAAGGATTGAAGGATACCTCGAAATGCTACAGAGGCTAGAAGTTTCCTTGGATTGGCCGGATATTATAGGAAATCCATTAAAGACTTCACAAAAATTTCTACTCCATTAACCCAATTGATAAAGTAAATTTTGGTATTCACTTGGAGTAATGAAAGTGATACATCCTTTAAGAAGTTAAAGGAAGCGTTAACTAGCGCACCAGTCCGAATTATACCCGATGGTTCAAAATCATTTACCGTTTACACTGACGCACATGGGACCAGTTTAGGATCAGTCCTTATGCAAGAAGGAAGAGTAGTTACCTATTATAGTAGACAACTCAAGGATCTAGATAAAAGGTATCCATTACATGGACTTGAGTTAGCCGCAGTAGTGTTCACCCTTAAGATGTGGAGGCATTATCTCTTAAGGGAGAGTTTGAACTGTTTACCGATCATAAATCCCTTAAGTATTTATTTTCTCAACGGGACTTAAACTTGAGACAACAAAGATGGATGGAATATATTGCCTCATTTGACTTTATGATTCAGTATACCCCAGGCAAGGGGAATGTTGTAGCGGATGCTTTAAGTAGGAAACATGAGACATTGAATGTGATGATAGAGTGGAAACAATTAGAGTTCCCCGCTAACTTTAATTTGCAACCCTCACCAACCACTTCCAATGGTTTTCTTGGGGCTATGATAATTAGACCTACCCTAAGAGAAAGAATACAAAGTGCACAAGACATTGACGAGGAGTTAAGAGGAATAAAGGAGAAAGTGGTAAAGAGAGAAACCTTTCCTCATTTGGTTAGGTATTCGATTGGCAATGATGGGAGTTTACTTTGGGATGGATGACTTTACGTCCCTAAGGATAAAGGGTTGAGAAGAGAAATTTTAGAGGAATGTTATAGGTCGAAACTGACCATACACCCCGTGGTGATGAAATGTACAAGGATATGAAGAGGAATCTCCATTGGGAAGGAATGAAGAGAGATGCAGCCGATTTTGTGGCCAAATGCTTGACGTGCCAAAAAGTAAAGGCGGAGCAAGGAAAACCCGAAGGACTATTATTACTTTTAGAAATCCCCACACGGAAGTGGGAACATATTTCCATGGACTTTATAGATGGACTTCTTAGAAGCTAAAATGGTAATGAGGCCATTTGGGTTGTGGTAGAGCAATTAACCAAAAGCGCCCATTTTATACCAGTCAAAAAGACAAGGACTGCAACCTCGTTAGCCCAATTATATGTTAAAAAGATAGTAGGACTTCAAGGTATTCCATCAACTATCGTGAGTTATAGAGATCCCTTATTAACAAGCGAATTTTGGAGAAGCTTACAAGCATCATTGGGGACGACCCTTAACTTAAGCACAACTTATCACCAGCAAACCGACAAACAGACAGAGAGAGTAAACAGAATCTTAGAAGACTTTCTCAGAGCTTGCATCGTCGACTTTGGAGGAGTTTGGGAGCAGCACCTACCGCTTGTAGAGTTCACATATAATAATAGTTTTCAAGCGACAATTGGTATGTCCCCTTTCGAAGCGTTATACGGGAGGCCATGCAAATCGCCAACTTGTTGGTGGGAAACTACCGATAATGTTATACTCAGACCAGACTTCTTCCGCGAATCCACGTTAAAGATATATTTGATTAAGCAGAGAATGAAGGCAGCCCAAGACCGCCAGAAATTGTATGACGATAAGCGTAGGATGGAGAATTCATTGTTTAAGACTTGGTGTTCATGAAAGTATCCTCTCTTAAGAAAAATGTTCGGTTTGGAAAGACTGGGAAGTTAGCTCCCAGGTTTATTTGGCCTTTTAGTGTCATCGAGAAGATAGGATCTTTGGCCTATCGAGTGGATTTCCCAGAGCGTCTATCGGGAATCCATAATGTTTATCATGTATCTCATCTAAGGAAATGCCTTCCTGGTTCTGCTATCAGACTCGATCTTGATGAAATTGGGGACATAGAGAAACTCGAGTTGGAGTCCAGGGTGCCCCATGCCACTACAAGGATTGCAGAGCATAGAATCAAGAGGCTTCGTAACAAAGTCGTTCACCTCGTTCGAGTACAATGGGAAAATGAACCTGTGGAAAGCACATGGGAGACCAAGGATAAGATGATACAGACTCACCCTGAGCTTTTCACGGGTAACTTTTCCTCAAAATAATGTTTATGGATGCATCGTGATTGCTAGATTGGATGTTAGGAAATGGTTGCAACACCATTGCACATCACACTCATATAGAAATATATGCATATTTAGGTTGTTTCCATACATGTTACATCACTTATTACACCTACATGCTAGGGTAGAGCTCACTTTAGTGGGTTTGCAGTTCATAATCACTACGAAAACGGTCAACGTATGAAGAAGTTATGAACAAATTAATTTGGACAGTGTACGTAGAAAAAATATATATAATTATTTGAATATTATATATATTTTCTGAATAATGATTTAAAATAAAATAAGGGAAATTCAATTTTGAATTTGGAGATAAGATCCATGGGACATCGTATATTCGATATATGGAAAAGAATGAAGAAAATTAAGAATGTAATTAATAAAATAAACAGCTTAGCAACACAGCAAAATTGGGCGTTCCATCCCAAAGGGGTTGACCGCTCCCCTTGGAGGGGGGTCGACCGCTAGGCGGCTGGAGAGCCCAATTCTACCTATGTGGATTAGGGTTTTCTAAGAGGATAAGTTTATATGGATGCCTTGGATTAATTTTTATTAATCCGACATCTCCTACTCACACGAGAAAGTATAAATAACCCCTCGAACAATACACTGGAAACCCTAATTATTCTATACATATGCCTCCATGCTACTGAATTCCATAGAAAAATAAAGAGAATGGGGTTGAAGGTTTCTTCTACTTCTCTACCTCCATTCCACATATTTCTATTTCAATCTATCTATGTTAAGGATTATGGAATTTAGCATATACAAATATGTATAAGAATCTAATTATATGTTTCTTGTATGCATATTGTTAGGAGATCAATCAGAGCTCGCTTGAACGTGGAGAACCATTGCAGATCATGAATTTCTACCACATCTCCACCTAATTTGTGAGTGGAATCTAGTTTTGCTTAAAGGCATATTCATATTATTAATATTCATATTATTAACTGTTTTCTATATGAATCGTTATGCCTATGAAGATCTGGTTATGCGATAATGTAACATGAAAATCCCCAAATCTTCTATTTTGTAATTATGTAGGAAATTGTCATGTTGAAATGGTTTTGTGGAATTGTGGTCTTTGTATTTGATTAAAGGTAAATATGAGTATTGTACTATTATTTATATATTATGCAATTCACCGTTATTATCGTTTGATTTAACCTAAAAAAGTTTGGATTTGAATTGTTTCATAGTTGAATTGGGTCTGGATCCAAATTTGGGTGTAAACGCATTCATAAATTGGAATAAGTCAAATGTAAACATTTTTGGGTGTATAACACCACAAAAAGGGTGAATTTGGTGAAATATGGATTGTAACATACGCATGTGAATGTATGAAATAGTCTACTTTTAATTTAATATTGAAACCATTTCTACATGCCTAGGATACAAGTTGTAATTGTTACGTACATATATGTTTTCCACTCACTGATATTTGCAATATGTTAATTATGCCATCATTTTTACATTGTAGTGGTAAAATATGGAAAAATCTAACTTATATGCCTTAATTTGGATAGGATGACAATTGCTACCTCATTAGAACGTTTCCCCATTTGTACCAATGTTACGTTAATTAGGTGCTACTATTATATTACTTACTTAAACGTAATTAATGTTATATTAGCGTAATAAATGCGATTAGGTTAGAGTTTGAATTTGAAATGTCCCCTTAACAAATATATATATATATATATATATATTTGTTTGCTTGTGTGTGCGTATATTTAGAATAGCTTAACTATATATAAGTAAATGACATGTAGACATGAGGTTAGTTGACATTTGTGGTTGAAGCCTGCCCGGAACCGACCGACATATCCAGCAACCACAAGTGGACCCAACTAATGTGAGATGTCTAGGTGCTATGGGTCATTCATAAACTTAGTACACTGTACACGAGGTTAAACCGACTTGTAGTAGAAGCCTTCCCAGAACCGATTGGCATATCCTGCATCTATAGGTATATGGTATAATGTGAGAGGTCTAGTGTGTGTGTATGTATATATATAACTATATATATAAGTATGATGTGTGAAAACAGATAGGTTTACTATGCCTTAAGAAGGTCTTAAGTGGATGACTCACCTTTTTTTATCTAATTTGGGTCTTAAGTGGTTAGGACTAGGATCCCTCCGAAGGTTTATTCCTTGAAGAGGAACCAAAGTCATGGGACCCACCCTTATTAGTATTAAGGTAAGTCATTGTTCAATGTTTTCAACAGGAACTCACTTTTAGAAAGAAATGGAAGCATTCTATAGGAATATTATTATAGAAACGATAGTGTAGCCCGAGTTAACCCTATTGCAATAAAGGATTCAACAAGGAATGCACCATCTTGGGATGTTAAATGTTATCCATAAAGGTGGTTAACACCCCAAAGTGGTCTATGATAGAATGATACCGAAAGAAAAGGCTCTCGTATCAGTCCTATTAACTCCAAAATTTTTAGTAACACCTAGTTTCGAGGAAAGCACCACCCCTTGAAGGGGAACACAGATAAAATAAATTTATTGCAGTTGGTTTTATTTCTAATACTGTGATAATGATATTCAGGTTCAAAATAAAGATGATGATATGAAATCAATTAATTATAAATAAGTTAAGTATAGTTGTAGACTGGTTACCGAATTAGAGGTAACCTTGTTTAGACCGTTGACTTTGTTTTATCGATTTATCTCAACAAATTTGAATTGAAATTAGAGCGAATATTTTGAGATCCTTCTTATATGAAACAATTTACCACATACGTATGTACATTCTATTTGTCTACCATCCAATTCAAAAAATAAATCATAAAATTTATTACTAATCCGATGGAAGTGGTTTAAGTCAATATATCTTACCAATCAGAATTTATGGGTGAAACAAGATTCACTAAGGGTAAAATGGTCACATTAAAATCTAGCAAAAATGGTGAAGGTAGGAAATGGCCCTATTAGACATTTCCTAAAGTTGGTTTTATTTCTAATACGGGTTGTTACACACACACACACAAACATATATATATATATATATATATTTATATGCTTGTCAATGGGTATGTGTTGTAAACTACCATTTCCAAATTCTAAAACTACTCATAACCACCCACGGGAAATGGTAGCAGTTGAACTATGGGGTCCCACCCCAATCAATTTTGATTATAAATTTAAATACTATATATCTTTTATTGACTCATATTCAATATTTACATGGATCTACTTTCTTAAGTAAAAGGCACAGATAGGTAATGTAATAATTCAATTCATAACTCTTGCTAAAATACAAATAAATTATCAAATGAAAATCATCCATACATATGGAGGCACATAATTTAAGCCATTAAAGCAATACTTTATCAAAATGGGAATTTTACACAGAACCACATGCCCACCTACCTCGAAGAAAATGGTCTTGTAGAAAGAAAGCACAGGCACTTTGTTGAAACTGGCCTTACACTTCTAGCTAAAGCATATCTTCCAATGAAATTTTAGCCGGATTCATTTGACACTGTAGTGTTTTTGATCAACATGCTACCGAAAAGTGTTCCGCAAAATTTAGTCCAATGAAAAAGTTGTTTAATGTGAAACCAGACTACATGGTTCTCAAAAGCTTTGGATGCTTGTGCTTTCCAAACTTGGGATCCTTCAATACTCACAAACCAACCTTCAGATTAGAACTATGCACATTCATAGGCTAGGATTAAAATCAGAAAGGATATAAATGTCTTAATAGCAAAGAAAAATAATCATATCAAGACGTTTTGCATTTAATGAACATGTTTATTCTTTTGCCAGCACTGAAGTCAGAACCACTGAGAAGATCTACAATGTCAGAAGTTCCATACCACTCATTCCTATTTATCAACAGCCATCTAATGACAACACGTCATCATCAACCCAATTCACAATACCTTACATTGGATGAGGCCAGAGTGAAAGTCAACTCCAACACACTTTATTCAATGCAAGGTCAGGTTAGACTGGTAATGACACATCGAATCAGATTTAATCTGAAAGTCAAGATCGTCTGACAATTGAAATGAAATAGAATGTCAACATCAAGACATTAGTTCTAATGCAATAGTCTCAAATCAAAATCAAGTAAATACAGGCCTTTGCATAATCACAAGATCCAAGAGATAAATCTTCAAGCCAAAAATGTACAATGTAACCTATGAACATGCAGAACCTACTACATTCAGTGAAGCTAATAAGTATCAACACTTGAAATCTGCAATGGATGAGGAATACACAACATTACAAAGAATGAAAACATGGAGCTTAGTACCAAAAACAAACAAGAAAACATCATTGTGAGCAGATGGACGTATAGAATCAAAAGGAACCCCAATGGAACTATGTCAAAATACAAGAAAAGGCTTGTAGGTAAAGGGTACACTCAGTAACATGGCTTTGATTTCAAGGAAACTTTCTATCATGTGGTTAAACCAACTACTATAAGAATAATTCTAATTATAGCTCTTCACTACAAGCGGGAAATAAGACAGTTAGATGTAAACAATGTCTTTCTAAATGAAGAATTACATGAAGAAGTATACATGGAGCAATTACAGGAATATCAATACTAGAATAGTATTACATTATACAAACATCATAAGGCAATATATGGATTAAAGTAGGCACCATGGGTCTGGTATAAAAAGTTTAGTACTACTTTAAGCACTCTTGGATATAAAGCAACCAAATCTAACAACTCACTCTACATGAAAATCAAAGGTGAGCACGTCACATACAATATAGTGTATGTGGTGATCTGATCATTACTGGAAATGACAATGATGAAATCAGCCCGATTTTTAAAAACTTAGACAAAGCCTTCTCTATTAAAGACTTCAGAGGTTTTAATTTCCTCTTGGATATAGAAGTCATCATAAAATTAGATTCAGAAATGATACCGTGTCAAAGAAAGTACATGTCAGACATTAAACCCTTACCAAATCCTATGATGAGTGATTTACACTTGTCAAAACATAAGGGTGAAACATTCTCCGAAGCAAAGATGTACAGAAGTACAGTGAGTGCTCTACAATGTGCTACAATTTCAAGGCTAGTCATATCATTCATCATAAATAAAGTGTATCTATTCATGCACAATTCAAACAAAGAATACGGGAAACCAGTGAAACATATTCTATGCTATCTAAATGGAATCCTAAATCAACTGTTACTGTTAAAGAAAGGTAAAAAATTGAGATTAGAGGTTACACTAATGCTGATTAGGCTTCCGATCAAGATGACCAAAGATTCACATTAGGTTATGTCATCTACTTTGGCGAAAACCACATCTCGTAGTGCTCAAAGAAGCAACCCACGGTCTCTCGATCAAGCACCGAAGCAGAGTACAAAGGTATCGCCAGCGCCATTGCTGAAATCACTTGCACCGAATATCTTCTAAGAGAAATCAGAATTAATCTGACTAAAAAATCAATTATATGGTGCAATAACCTGATCACTGTGTCATTGTCAGCAAATCCAGTCCTCTACTCTCGTATAAAGCATATAGAGTTGGATCTATACTTCGCAAGAGAGAGAGAGAGAGTAATTGATGGAAAGCTCAAAATCAATCACCTCCTCGCAGCCTTCCAAAAGGCAGATATTCTAACGAAGCCTCCATTGAGAAGAAATTTTGAAAGATTCAAGTTATATTTTAAGAATTCTGACATTAAAGAGGATATGGAGAAAGGAGGGGAGGCCGTGAAGGAAGAATAGCAAACCCTAGTTAAGTTTGATGGGGAAATAACAAAATGATTGATTAACAATGGTTTTATGTTATGGGGTTTCAAGGGTTGTTTGGCCATTTCTCCCTTCACGTATTACAATAACGAATTTCAGCCATTTATATAGAATTCCCTATTATAATAATTCAACATAATAATAATATCAACGCATTTCTTTATTCCATGCTTTTGTGATACTCCCTGTTTATTTTAAATAAAGCTTAACTTATATTCAGAATCCATTTTTTTCAAGTACTAATGCTTTTGGATAAAATCTCCAGCTACAAATTGCTTAAAATCTTCACTATTTATTTTAAAAACCATTTGTTGATGTTTTTTATTCAGGTAGGTAGAGAGAAAACATAATACTATAGTAAATAACTCAAAATTTGATCATCCTTGATTAACAAAATTTAGAAAATGAATTGTGCCAGTAAACTAAGTATTTATTAAAATTTAGAAATTGAATTGTGCCGGTAAATTAAGTATTTAAAAAAAATGAATTTTAGTGGTACTTTCAAAAAATTTAAGCTTGAGGTTGAAGAGAAGTTGGAAGATGAACGAATTTGGGAGTTTAGGCAATTTCAGGCGAAATTGTTGATGATGGACGAAATAGCCGGTGGCAGGGCAAGCTTACGGCATGGGAAAAACAAGAGCTAAGGTCATAATAGATTCGATGATGTGTGGGGTGCTATTGTTCCTTGTTTTGGGTTCAAACGCCTAAAGTTTTGAGTACGAAAACGTGGACGAATTAGGGATGAGTGGGGCCATCACTGAAGTCCGCCTAAAATGAATTGAGAGGAAAGGCAGATTTATTTTAGAGAAAATGAATTGTACAATATCGATTGTAAATGTACATAATTAATGAATAATGGTAGTGTTGATAGTGGTCTATTTATATACAAACTGTTGTAATATGGACTAAGCCCAATATATCTAAATGCGGTCCACATGATCAGCTGAATGATATAAAACCTAATTCCCTTTACCCAGCCTCAATTAGAGCTAGGGTTTCCTCCACTTCGTATTTCATGATGGTTCCTTCTCTATCTTCAAAACATTCCTTAATCTCTCGAAGTTTTTGCGTTATAAAGCTTTAATCAATCTGCATGCTGGTAAAACGATGGAACATAGTTTATCATCAATTTTCCACTGCTTGCCCTCTCACGAATAAATTGAAGATCGATCTCAATATGTTTGGTTTGAGAGTGTTGGACATGATTCATAGGGAGAGAAATTGTGCTTTTATTTTTGCACCAGATGATGGGTTTCTGCTTTATACCGAGCCCAAGTTCCTTCAGCAAGCTCTCAATCCAAATAACTTCTGCAGTGGTACTTGCGATGCATTTGTACTTTGCCTCTGTGCTAGAGTGTGAGACTGTAGATTGATTTTTGGTACACCAAGATATCAGATTGCTACTCGGATAAACACAGTATCCTGAGATTGATTTGCGGTCATCAGGATCATTTGCCCAATCGACGTCACTGTAAGCATTTAAATTTACACTTTTGCTATATTTGATTGTCAATCCATATTCAATTGTACCCTTTAAGTAGCGCAATATATGCTTTACAGCCTTCCAATGATCACTGTTGGGATTTTGCATAAATTGGAAAACTCTATTCACATTATAACATATGTCCGGTCTTGTGATGGTAGCATATTGTAGAGCACCAACAATGCTTCTATATTGCTTTATGTTGTCAATTGGTTCAACTTTGTGTTTCGATAATCTGAGGTTGCTAGTCACCAGTGTAGGTAGCAGTTTAACTTGTTCTATTTTAGCTATAGATAAGATCTCTGAAATGTAGTGCTTTTGGCACATGAAAGATTGGTCTTTAGATACTCTTTTAATTGAATTCCCAGGAAGTAATCTAGATTACCCAGATATTTAATAGCAAATGTTTGGTCTAAACATCGTATAACTCTGCTAATTTCTTCATTACTGCTCCTAGTAACTAGTAAATCGTCCACATATACTAGAATGTAGACAACTGCATTTTCATTTCTTTTAATGTATAATGAAGTAGCTGATTTGGTTGCATTAAAACCCATCTTGGTGAGTGTATGCTTAAGCTTTTCATACCAGGCTTTCGAAGCCTATTTTAATAAATTGCCTTATGTAGCTTGCACACATAACTAGTACACTCTGAACTGTATCCCTCAGGTTGTTGCATATGTACCTCTTCTTGCAATTCCCCATTAAGAAAAGAATTATTAACGTCAAGTTATCTAATACTCCATTGTTTGTGCATGGCAATAGTAAGAATAATCCTGATGGTAGTTGGTTCAATAACTGGCGAGAACGTTTCATTGAAGTCAAACCGTATTGTTGAGAGTATCCTTTTTCCACGAGCCTTGCTTTATATTTATCGACACTACCATTAGCTTTGTGCTTTATTTTATAAGTCCATCTATACCCCCACTATATTTCTGTGTTTTGGTGCTTTAACGACAGTCCATGTCCCATTTTTATTGAGTGCATTCATCTCTGCATCCATATCTTCTTTCCACCATATATCTTTAATAGCTTCTTTGTATGAGGCAAGTTCCTTATTATTGACAGATGTTGTATATATTTTAGGCTTGAAAACTCCACTCTTTGCTATCGTAATCATGTGATGACCACCAATATTGGTTTGAGTCTGGTGTTGGTCTTCTCCATGGTTGCTTGAGTTTGAACTGGTTGGAGATGTATTGCCATCATTCTCACTGAAGTGGGTGTCATCATTTTGATGTGATGATGTGTTAGTATTTAAGAACTTGCATTGTTGTCTGAATTTGTTGTCGAGATGGTCGGCTGACCAATGTCAGATTGACTTTGGCCAGCCTTCACTCCAACAGCTTCAGCCATTTCTAACAGAGTAGGTACAGCAGGAATATCCACATTGCTATTTTCACTTGATTTCCTGCATTTGTTTCTTTTATCTGCAAATAAAAAAATAAATTCATTAAAAGTAACATGTCTTGATACAAAAACTCTACCTTTATTAACTAAGCATTTGTATCCTTTTTGGTTATGTGCATAACCCAAAAAGGTACACTGATGTGATCTAAGGTTGAGTTTATGTTTATTATATGGTCTAAGATTAGGGAAACATAAACATCCAAAAAAAATTAATTTTTTGTACTCAGGTCTCTTCTCATACATCACTTCATGTGGGATTTTGTAATTTAGTACTTTATTGAGCATTCTGTTTATAAGATAAACTATTGTATGAAAAGCCTCACACCAATATTTCATTGGTAAATATGCATGAGACAAAAGAGTTAGACCTGTGTCAATGATATATCTATATTTTCTTTCAACTAGACCGTTTTGTTTAGATGTATGTAGCAGGTGGTTCTATGCAGAATTCCTTTCTCATTGAAAAAAATTCTTAAGTGGCATGAACTCATCTCCCTTGTCTGTTTGAAATATTTTAACCTTACAATCAGTTTTTTTCTCAACAAAGGTAACAGACTTTACAGTGGTAGCGTACGCTTCTGACTTTACTCTAAGGAAATATATCCAGGTAAATCTGGTATAAGCATCAATGTATGAAAGATAATACCGGTAATTCTGTGAAGAATTCATTGGAGTTGGACCCTACAAGTTTACGGCAATAAGCTCAAGAGGCTTGTTGTATTGGTTTCAGAAAGTCCAAAGGGTAATTTATGACACTTACAAAGTTGACAGTTTGTGCATGTGTGAGAATCAGGTATGTTTTAACATCATTGTTATTATTATTTAGCATATGTTTCATGATTTTAATACTGGAGTGTCCCAATCTATAGTGCCTTGCCTTAAATTTTTCTTCACCAAAATTATGAAGATTATCTAAATTATTGTGATTAGCAAGATTTTTATCATGATTGTAACACCCCACCTCCGTTAAGGTCACTCACAAATGGAATGCATTAACTTCAGTGGAGCGTCATAAGTGTATAGAACAGATAAATTACAAAACAGACAAAATTTAAACAGCGGAAAATAAATAAAACTTTACTTTATTGATAAAACAACAACTTGGTAAAATAGCTTGTACAAAGATTGTTTTCCAGCACTAAAACACCAACACCTATCACAACAAAGCATCTGTCTTGTTTAACAAAATAAAGAAGCATGTAATGACAATGATATTCCCCAATAAAGCATGAGTCAGCCATAGCAGCGGAAAAGAGAGTCCAAAGCAATACATCGTCTATCTTCGAGCTTGGAAAGAAAACTGAGCTAAGTGGTAATATTCCCTCCCTGTGAACTTGGGGGGGAGGGGGGGGGGAGGGGGGAGGGAGGGGGGAGGGAACGGAAGAAAAGAGAGCGAAACAAAACAGAGGCAGACATAAAGCCTGGTAAGTCCAGTGATTATTCAGCATGTAAACAGATAAAAGGATCATGACATGAATAAACTGGATACCAGACCATAACCATGATAATAAGCATAACAAGACAACAAATGGTGATCGTTAGATATGACAAGGTAAGATACACTGAATGCGCTTCGGTTCTTTCCCTGATTTCCTATTTTATCTGCACCACCCAACTAGCATCTTATAGTGTCTTTTATAGAACAATTCGTATTCCCTACTAGTGTCCCAACTAGTATCCTGTGAAAAAGGATCTGTATCCCTTACTAGTGTCCCAACTAGTATCCTGTGAAAAAGGATCCGTATCCCCTACTAGTGTCCCAACTAGTATCCTGTGTTATAAAATAAGGTGATCCCAACCCCGCAATTGTGGTAGCCTTCAGGTGTGCATCTAGTATGAGGATCTTACCTCAACCAGCCTAATTAGCATGAAGATGTTAGATGTACCCTTACTACCCTATCGATCGGCTCTCGGCTTGTATTAACTTTCCTTGTGTCTGTGTCAGTCGGCCCTCTCTTGCATGTAGAAACCTTGTGCTGGTCCCACCACAAGGCGTCTCAATCCCTATGATAGCAACCCGACACAAATTCTAGATGCACAGTGTATACTACTGATGCCCAGTGCCTGCTTTTCCACTCCAGAGCACGTGCACGCCCATACTCCGTCGGAACTACACTGCTGCACCCCCTGCCTCTACATTAACAGCTTATAATCAGCCCAGTAATCGTGCCCCACCCTGCCTAGCTCAGGGTACGTGATACATCCATGTGGGTTACTACTGAAATAGGTCCCCGTTACTAGGGTTTCCTAGGGTCTATTCGTATATCCCACCAAATTGGCTAAGTGTTATCCATCCATTCAGGTTAACTTAACCCATCCACACGTCATGTCATGTTGGTTAAGTGTTTCTTATTAACTTAACCCTTCTCATTCATCATGTTGTAATTGGTTAAGTGTTTTATATTAACTAAACCCAGTTCATTCATCATATTATATTGGTTAAGTGTTTCCCATTAATTTAACCCCACTCGTTCATTGGTTAAGTGTTAACTTAACCCTACCACTGGTCATGTTACATTGGTTAAGTGTTGCCCTCTTGTGTTACTTAACCCTATCACACATCATGTTATATTGGTTAAGTGTTTCTCTCTTGTGTTGTAAGTGTTGCTCTCTTGTGTTACTTAACCCAATCACACATCATGTTAAATTGGTTAAGTGTTGCTCTCTTGTGTTACTTTACCCTATCACACATAATGTTATATTCGTTAAGTGTTGCTTTGATTAAATTAACCCTACCATTCTTATCCTGTCTGTTTCTTAGCTTTAATTTATTCATTAAAGCACCAACCTCTCACATTAGATCTATATTGTTGCGGTCGCTGGATGTGCCGGGCGGTTCCGGGTAGCCTTACACCGCAACTCAATCTAACATCGGGTTTTTGGGCTTAAATGCACTAACCTCTCATATTAGATTTATATTGTTGCGGTCACTGGATGTACCAGGTGGTTCCGGGCAGTCTTACACCGCAACTCAATCTAACCTCGGGTTAGGCATGTTCATCTTTAGCCAATTTACATATTTGTCATATGTGTCCAAATCTATGTGTCAAATTTTCCACAAGTCTAGCCAATACAAGTTTATGCCACATTCCCATGCTATGCCCAAAATTTACTCAATTAAATTATACCCAATTTTCCCCGCGTTATAATCGCACGTACAACGAGATTCAATCCAAGTTCTGAATGAACTTAGTATTCACAAAAGCAAGTAAAAAGGAAAAAATAGAGCAGGAGAATAGGAATTTTCATAAGGAAAAATAGGCATGTGAAGATGTACCAAATTCAAGAATCATGTTTCAATGTTGTACATTAACAATATGTGTAGACAAGCTAAGAAATTTACACCATAGGTATAAAGATTAGACAGAATTTGACTTAAGAGAATCACTAATTTTCATGTACAACATGATAAGCCCTATTATATAAATCAAAATAGTCTCATAGGCGTAGGATGTACAGCATGATAGGTTCCATCATACAAATCACAATAGCCTCATAGGCATTATAGGTTCCATTATGTCAATCCAATAGTCTCATAGGCATGATAGGTTCTATTATGTCAGTCCAACAGTCTCATAGGCATGATAGGTTTTATTGTGTCAGTCCCAACAGTCTCATAGGCATGATAGGTTCTATTATGTCAGTCCAATAGTCTCATAGGCATGATAGGTGTCATTAATCAATCTCAATAGTCACCTAGGCATAAGCAATTTAGATTAGACAAAAGGATAGGCACGAATCAGAATTAGGCATCGTTCTAGATCCGATTATTACAGTCATGATTTCTATTAGATGTTTAAATCTAAATAATAACTAAACTTACAGAAAAAGGATGGATCTTGTATTCTGGGATCTGATTTCTGAATTTGAAAAGCTATCCTTTGAAGTAGACGTTTAATTCTCTAGTTTGTATTTTGTTTGAAGCTTTCTAATTTGATTTCTAATTTGGAGAAGATGGAGGCTAGGCTAACTTAGGCATGGACATCATGACAGCTTCATTGTGTGGTCAAGGGTTGAGGTTTGGGGTGCTTATATAGAAGTCTAGGTTTAATTCTAGCCTTTAGATTAGTCTAGGAGAAACCAGAGCCATCAAACTAAAGTGATTTGTCATCCAGCCAACCATAGCACGACACATAAGACCTAAAACCTCAGAAATTAGCCATTGGCCAATCAGGGAAGGCCACATTAGCTCAGGACTATAGAAATTCGTCACAGGAAGCAGATCTCAAAAGGGGTCGACTCCCTACAGGGGGTTCGACACCTATGTCGACTCCCCCTGGGGGGGGGGGGGGGGTCAACACCCTAAGCGGGAAATTTCCCGCTCAGTCTGTTCTGTCTGAATTTTAAATTTTGAACTGGTTTTTGATTTTAATTATTATTTTCTGTTTATTCTTGAAATCTTCTGAACTCATAACTTCTTCATACGGAGTCCGATTCACGGAAACTCGGACTCTATCTGTAACGACCCAGATTTTGGAACAGTTTATTTTAAATATTTAGTATGGTTTTAAATGTTGAATATATAATAGAAATGAATTTTTATTGAGTTTATCGATTTAATAATCGGTATATGAATTAATATCGAATATATTTAATTATCGTAATATGGAAATGGTAAACAATAGAATTCAGAGTTAAAAACTAAATCTAAAACGATTCAGTCGATTAATATAAATTCTATTTGAATTAGAAATGGTAATAATAATTTATTATTAGAAAATTGTTAGTTTTGAATTTAAAGTTATATTATATTTAATTTAATATGGTTATTCCGTATATACGAACGAATTCAAATTTAGGACCGCTCTCGTGGATTTTAGAATATCGTATAGGGTTGGAAACATCGGTTGTTGCGACTAGATAGCAGTTGGGTATCTCGAATTTAAGGACCGCAAAATATTTGAGTTATTTAAGATAATAAAAAAATCATTTTTATTTTCATTTCAGCCGATTACGTTGACCTATATTTCTACTTATGCCTTCTGCTTTAAATTCTCGTACATCATGTCTCCCAGCTTCACCATGAAGGAAGACAACAATTAAATAACGCCGCCCTAAAAACATGAACATCGCAGACCTATTGTCTCCTCGAGTTAAATTTTTTGCTCCTTCTTTATGTATAAAACCACATACAGATCTATTCATTTTGGCAAATCGAAACCAATAAGGGGAAAATGGCCACTGCTTATAGTTGCAAATACGTTCCCATCTCCTTTCTTATTTGGATATCCCAGAAAATTTGGAACCACCCCAAAATCAAATTCCAAATCGCTGCCAACAAAAATAAAAAGGGGATTTTTATTTCAAATCCAAACTCGCGGTTCCATTTACCACCGCAAGACTCCTTGAAGCTCGACCAAGTTGAGACGCTCACCTGAGGAGATCGAAATCGCGATGGGAGTTCTTGACGTCTTCATAAACCCGACTCGAGTCCAAGGCGCTCGCGATTCAAATGGGTGCTGCTATCTTCCGTTGCGCGGTGATGAAAAGGGAAATGGTATTTGGCTTATCGGTCGTCACTGTCGCGACCTAGGGTTGCGCGATGCCAGGCGAGATAAGAAATTCAGTCTCTGTTTTAATGAGGTGAAGTCCGGTTTACATTTGAATGTTGGGTAGAAATCGAACTGTGTATTTTAAGGATGGAAGGCTGTTTGATGAATGAGGTGTTTGGTATCCGACAATAGGACTGAGGGGAGTTCGGTCTCTTATTTTGGAGTGTTGCAAACATGACTGGATGGTTGAGGTAGAGTTCAAACGTGATGAGGATGGCTGGAGGTTGTTCTGTTTATTTTTGGATGATGAATACAGTGAAATGAACTGTTGATTGAGAGGTTTGTCGTGACAATGGGACTGAGGGCTGGTGGTTTAAGGCTATAGTTTAAGTGATTTAAAAAGAAATAAAGGTTGACTGTAAGATGTTCAAGAAAATGCAGAAAAGGGAAGTGCAGTATTTTGGGATGATATTTCAATGGAAATGGATCGGGAATTTTTGAAGACATATTTCGTGTAGTTGCCTGGTTTTTGCAGTAGCAATAAGGTATGCGTTTTATGAAATTTAAAATTCGTTGAATAATTAATTTATTTGTTTTAGTAAATTTATTTAAAATAAATAGAGTTTAATCAAATCAAATAAATTATAGATGCAAGTAGATTCAACTCGAGTGAATTCATAGAAAGAAGTAACAAGGAACCAAATGGGATTTTCATCAGAATTGGAAACCAGGTGAGTAAATCTCACTCACCTTTAGAATTATTTTTATTTCATTAAAAATAATTGTCTGTGCTTGTGTGCATGATTTCTGGTTGTTTTATATCTATTAGTTATTTAGGCTATTATATATATATATATATTGGGTTGATTGATTGGTTGGATTCCCGCAGTCTCATTAGCGGATGCCCGCAGTTTCATAGCGGATGATTACCCTATACGCCCCACGCTATGATTAGTGGATGACCTTCTATACCGCGATATTCTGCCACGAAGCAGAATGGGTATTATTTATGTGCTAACATCTGTGGATGCAGGAAAACAGGTTGGAGGAATCCAACTGGATTCCTCAAAAATATATTATCTGTTTGTTATTTGGTTGCATATATATTTTTATATATATGATGTGTTAGAAAAATAACTAATTGGTTGCTTTGTGTGTTTTATCACTGGGCTTAAGTAATGATATTTAAAAACTATCGGAGAAGGATATTGGAGATTTAAAAAGGGAAAAATTCTATTTTTAAATAGAATTTGAATTTTAAATGGGAATAAAAACATAAACTTGTTTTTGAAAATAAAACAAGTAGTTTCCTTATAAACGAAGTTTATAAATAGTTCTTTTATAACGAAGTTATAAATGAAGTAAAAAGAATTATCATTTGATAATTCAGAAATAGAAATACAAGTGTGAAATTGGAATTTGAAATGAAATTTCAAAATAAGATGTGAAAAATGAAATTTTAAATATATAACTCAATGAAATTTGAGTATAACATTTGAATAGTAGAATTAGAAAAGGAATTTAAATATGTGAATATTAAGGGGAGATTGAATATTAGAAATTCAAAAAGAATTTGAATAGACGAAATTAGAATGAAAAATAGAATTTGAATTCGAGGAATTAAAATAAAATTTGAATTCAAAGGAATTCGAATAAGAAATTCAAATAGAGATTTGAATGTAGAATTTCAAAATAGAATTTGAAATATAGAATTTCAAAGAAGAATCGAATAGAATTTGAAATATAGTATTTCAAAGAAGAATTCAAATATGAAATTTGAATAGAGATTGGAAATAGAAATTCAAGTGTTGAATTTGAACATGGAATTGAATATAGAAATTCAAGTAGAAATTTGAATATGAGATTTCAAAATAGAATTTGAAATAAACTTTGAAAGTAGGATTTCAAAGTAGGATTGAAATAGGATTTCAAAATAGGAAATCCAAATAGTTTTGAAATGGAATTTGAATTCAAGGGAATTCAAATGAATTTGAATAATAGAAATTCAAATGGTGTTGAAAATGAATTTGAATATTAGAAATTCAATGGGGTCGGAAATGAAAAATGGAATTTGAATGTAAGAGATTCAAATTGAATTCAAATAGGATTTAATCTAGGGGATTTGAATATGAAATTCAAATGGATTTTTAACTATGGAATTTTGAATATAGAATTTAAAAAGGAGTTTGAATATTTGAATTCCAATAGAATTCAAATATAGAAATTGGAATATAGAAAGTTCAAATGGAATTTAAATATAGAGTTTGAATATAGGGAATTCAAATAGAAATTCAAATATTGGATTTGAATATCAAATAGAAAAGGAATTGGAATTTGAATTTAGAATTCGAATAAAAGTGAGATTTGAATTTGAATCAAGCAGAGTTAAATGAAGTTGAATTTATTTTAAAGAAGTTTAAAAGTTTATATATATATATAAATATAATTAAAACGAACTCGCCGTAGCGCTGCAGTTCGTAAATTGGCAATTCGAACTTCAATTGAGTATACAGAACGCAATTGGAGTCGGAATTCTTCGAAACAAGAAACGTCAGGACTGGTTTGATAATAGTTTTCTAATGAAAGAGAAAAATATGAATTTCGTCGTATAGATTTTGAGTTATATCAAAATCAAATTTTTAGAAAAGCAGCACCAGAAGCGTTTTAAAACCATAATGGTTTATTTAATATTATAAAAGGATTTTAAGCAAATAAAATCCGAAGTTCTATTTAGAAAATTTCAGAGTGAATTGTAAAATATATGCGAATTCAAGTTGTGTAAATGAATATGATTTTTTGAAACAGAAACCAGATTTTGATTTATTGAATGGAATTAACTAAATTGAATAGAAATTAGTTAAGGAGCTTTTGAATGGATATTGGGCCTTAAATAAGTGAATTCGATTTGAAAATTTATATTCGAAATAGAAAAGGAAACTAGAATTGAAATGGAAACGCAATTTGGTTATGAACAAGCGAAATATTTTGTTTAAAAATGCTATGTTCAAACAAAGGAGTATAATAGGCAAAATGGCCGATTTAAAGAATAAATGGCGGAACTGAATTCAAACGATTAGATAGTGTGGAATTGAATTAAAAACAGGTGAACAGGTGTTGGACAGGTATGGAATGAAGTATATAAAGTATATGAAGATTTTTAATGTATGTGCCCGACAAAAAGGTACGTTTTAATTCATATATGAGATTTTATGCGCCGTATCGGCAAGCCGCTTGGCTTTTCCTTTTTCTTTTTGATTGAGGAAGATACCGGGAAGCTATTTGAAATTTCCCGATGCTCCCAATACAGGGGAGGTTATGGCGAAATTTTCCGGAAATTTAAGGAGTTAGAATATTTTTAAGAAATTTGATAATTAGAAATCTATATATCGATATATATAGAATTCGATAAGGAAACAAAATCAAAAATAGCGTAAAGAGCCAAGATTGATTTTTGAAAATATTTGGTTAACAAATATTGATAGGGAAAATGGAAAAGTGATTTAATTAATGAAATATTAATTAAAGGGCCCAGTGATTTGTTTGATATGTTGATTGAACACTTGTTTTTATTCGATAGTTAAATCACAGACTATCGAAGTTTTTGACCATCGTTGTCAATATGGAGAGACCGGTTGGATTATTATCCGAAGAATCACTCCGTATCGGCATAAGCGTTGCGAACCAAGTATGCTGGATATATTGAAGACGGAGTGAAGTGCAAGGGCTTTTTCTATGTATAGAAATAGTGCCTTCGGTGTCGTTCAATCCCAGAACGAACGTAAATGGACGAATGTCTGACAGAGTATTTCCAATGATCAATTGGGTTGGTCTGTATGAATATATATGGTTGCAACGGATTTATCCCTTAGCATAATATCCAGAATATTTGTGCAAACTCAACTAGTGATTAACGGATCTGACGCTGTGGCATTCAAAGTGATTGTGCTATCAATGAATGGTAAGTATGCGTAGCCTCAGGCCTCAACAACCGGGGAAGGACAAAAATCGGGCAGGCAGCATGGCTATGTGGGTCGCACCCATTAGGGTGTATAATCACCTATCTAGAGAAATTCCTTTTGTTTCTAAATCTATCGATTCTGCCCATTCGGGAAACGGTGGTTTGAGTCCAACCGTTGGTGATATACATTCGATACACTCAAGCGAAATGAGTGGTCGGTCATGTGTGGGCCGGGTTGCAAGATGTTCTTGTTGAACCCAGGTGTATTCGTCTCTAGAGATACATCATCGAAAGGTGGTCCCATACCTTGTCATGTTGGAAATCCAATCTCCAATAAGCGCCATGCGGTTTTTGATTTTATACTATATATGTGGAGCGTGAGATGCAAGCGTTCTGCTATTTGGTTATTTACTTGATGTAGACATTATTATAATATCACTGGATTTGATATCAAAGTGTTTTGGGTTATAGTAAGGTAAAAACCGTCCATGTTTATGTGTGGGCTGGTCTTACTATTACCTTTTCTTTTGGAAGGATTTTTAAAGTTAAGCAAGTGGTTGGAGTTTACTCACACCAGTCCCATGACTGACCCAGAGTTTATTTTGTTTTGTTTTCCCTAAACTCTTGGGTGCCCAAATTTGTACGGGCAGTCAGGTGTTTCAGGCTTTTACAGATACACTTGGAGGAGCTTGAAGCAGGAGGCTTCAACGTTAGTTATTTAGAGTTACTTCCGCTGGATCAAATGTTATGTGTACTCTGATGATGGTATGTATATATGTACAAAACAGATTTGTATTTCGAAGCTTATGTTATATAATATATTTTATTCGTTCCGCTGTGAGTTTGTGATCTTCGTTTTTCTTCTATTCTAATATTTCTTTCTTTCGATTTCTCATCCTCTAATTTCTTTCTAATAATGGTTCGTATTTCTGTGTTATTTGGGTTGGACGTGTAGTGTTATTAGTCAACTCAGATAACACGGATTTGCGGGTCGTTACACTATCTCAAGCAGAATTCCGAGACGAACGCAATGGCACAACCCTTTTTACTTAATCCTCACATTTAAAATGAAGTATTCTTAGATTTGTTAATTTTAATATTCACAGAAAATACGGGGTGTTACATTCTCCCCTCCTTAAAGGATTTCGTCCCCGAAATCTCTAAAATAAAAAGAATGTATCCTAACATCCAACATCCATCTACTCAACCATCAATCATAGGCATCCATTGTCCTTAAGAAGATTTTCTAATGATTTCATGATCATATGCATAGTGTGTGTATATGTCCTTATCTAAAGCAAAATCAGGCGGTCTACTGGTTCAGTTGACCTCCTTAATGCAATTCATGATAGTGCCATGCGTCCATTATGTATGCAAAAGAACCCTATTGATGCATATCATTTCTATATGAGTGCACAACCATACATTCAAATGCAACATCCATATGATAACACATCAAGTTTCAATCCAAACAAAAATACATATATGCCTATGCAATATGAAAGTGACTGAGCCGATCTAGTACATAGTGTGTGTGTATATGCATCCACGAGCAACCACTAGAAAACACTTACATCCACTTGCATCCACCAAACATAACATGTCTCAAACACATGTTTACATCCATTGGCTTCTACCTAAGGATGGAGGATAGGACCGAGAGGATATACTTAAAAGATAAAGACTACCATGCAAAAAAACTTTGCAGAAGAAGAGAGATCAAGGATATATCCTCAAAAGGGTATGATGCGCGTATCTAGTCCTCAACCTTCTTAGTCGCATCTTCTTGAGCTTCACCCAATTGTGCTCTGACTGTCTTAACTTCACGATTGTGTAGCTTCTTAATTTCTATTTCCAAAATATGAGTTGGAACCCATTACACTGTCGCCTCTCGTTCCACCTCTTCTCCTTCTAGTATACTCGGGACTACAACTTCTGCTGTGTCATGCTAACATTTCCTCAAAGGATCTTCAAAATTCACTAGAGGGTATTCCATGTGGAAGAACTATCTCTTGAAAATAAACAGATGTTAAACATGTTTCCAAGTGTAGTTATTAAGGTGATTAGAGGTCTCTTCTCTGCATAACTTAAATATTGCATCAACTATCTGAGAGTCTTTTCTTTGTGAAGTCCCTATTTGATCCAAAAGCGTAGGTCTTACTCCTAGCGATGCCAACTACTAACTTAACCGAAGGTTTTAAAATCAAAGGTTGATGTGTATTCTGAACTTTTCCTTTTCACATAAAGAGGACTTGAAGTCAATCTTTTTCTTCTTACGGCATCCGCTACAGCCTTACCCTTCCTTTTCACATCAAAATGGCGCCTAGTCCCGTGCCGCATGCATCCGTATATACCGTAAACCTTTTACTACCATAAGGTTAAAGTCAAAACTGGGGCCGTTGTAAGAGCCCTCTTCGATCATTGGAAAGCGACATCACAATCAATATCCCGAGCAAAGGTTAGATTCTTCTTCATTAATCCAGTAAGTAGGGCTAGTGCCTTTGCAAAGTTCTTAATGAACTTCCTATATTAACCCGCTAGTCTAAGAAAGCTTCTTACTCTTGTTGCATTCCTTGTGACCTTTCAGTCTTGCACCGCGACTACTTTTGCGGGATCTAGTGCTATCCTTTCTTTGGATGCCACATGTCCTAGAAACCTTACTTCTTCTCTCCAAAAATGACATCTTGGAGAACTTCGCCTTAAGTTGATGTGCTCGAAGTGTATCCATGACTTCTCTTAAATGCAAAGCATATTCTCCCTCGTTCTTTGAGAAAATCAAGATATCGTCCACAAAGACTACTATAAACTTATTAAGGAACTTCCTAAACACTCTACTCATCAAGTCAACAAAATAAGCGGGTGCATTCGTCAAACCGAAAGACATGACGAGCTACTCAAAGAAACCGTCAGGGGTCCTAAAGGCAGTCTTGTCTATACTGTCCTTAGCTTCTCTTAGCTGATGAAACCCTATAGACAAATCTAGTTGGGAGAAAACAGACGCACCTACAAGCTGGTCAAACAAATCATCTATTCTTGGAAGTGGGTGACTATTTTTCTTAGTTAACTTGTTTAATCCTCTAAAATCCACGCATAAGTGAAGTGAACGATCTGCTTTAGTTGCAAACACCACTGGAGCACCCCACTCAGAAATACTTCGCCTAATAAACACCTTCTCAAGCAACTCTTTAACTTTGCTTACTGAGCTCCTTCCTCTCCCTAGGAGCCATGTGTTGTACGGGTAATGCAACTGGGTTGGCGTTATCAACCAAGTATATGCGGAAATCTATTTCATGTTTTTAGGGGTAAACCCTTCACTTTGTCAAAGACATCGGGATACTCATGGACTACTCCAACAGATTGCAAATTATCAACAGATCTATCAAGAGATTCTAGGTAACTAAGCATGACAGAACCCTTAGGGTTACACAAGATTTCAAGGGTATTAACGAGGCGAGTCAAAAGTCTAACTACCATCCTTTCACAATTGAGAATGGCACCATTACTGGATAACCAATCCATCCCTAGAATCAACCAATAACCCATGAAAATAAAAACATAAGCATTACATCTAAACTCAACGCTTAGTATAGATATTCCCAAATCCAAACAAATCATAGATAAATGAGCCGAACCACCAATTGGATTTGAGACAATAATGGGATCTTCTACTATACAAGTACTAAGGTGCAGAGACTCAACTATGGAAGCAGATATAAAAGAATGTGAGCACTAGAATCGAACAAAGTTCTAACGGGATAATTAAAAAGAAAAACTAAACTTTCAACAGAAATGTTCCTACCTCTCTTAGGTACACTAGCAGTGAGAGCATGCAATTGCCTGCTAGAAGATTATGTCCTTTGCCCTTGTCCTTGTCCTTCGACAATCCTTGATAAAATGCCCTGCTCCACCATACTGAAAACAACACCCTGCCTTCTTCTTCCTACAATTAAATGACCCACTATATCATAGAAAAGACACTCCCTCTTGTCGCAGGATCTACTATTTCTTCCATTCTTCTTGTATTCCAAACCCTTGTTTGTGATTCTTCCACTTTGGCCTCTTTCTTTTCACCTTTCTCCTTCTGCGTGGATTAAGCCATATCAACAAGCTTCTTATCCTTGGGCTTGTGCTCCTTAGCCCAAACTCCCTTATTCTTACTATCCTTGTGTAGCTTGTTGACAAGTTCCTCGAAACTACCTCCATCGCACAACAACCTACAAGGCTTGAAAGAAAATTAGCCGTAGGTGAAACTACTTCGGCTATAGATGGAGGTTGGGCACTACTTCGCCTTCAATATGTGCCGTATGCCTATGAAACTATAGCGAAAAGAAAGAAAGAAGAGATTCAAATAGAGAATCAAAAGATAGTGCATATGACTTTGGGGAATATGCCTTTTAAAAATAATACTTTTCTTTTGAAAAACAGTTCTTTAAAAGATGTTTTAGAAAATACTTCTTTATAAAAATGCTTTTGAAAACGGGTTTCAAAATCCTTTATCTGTTCTGGTAACCTTCAGCGCTGATACCACGTGTAGCACCCCACCTCCGTTAAGGTCACTCACAAAGGGAATGCATTAACTTCAGTGGAGCGTCATAAGTGTATAGAACAGACAAATTACAAAACAGACAAAATTTAAAAAGCGGAAAATAAATAATACTTTACTTTATTGATAAAACAACAGCTTGTACAAAGATTGTTTTCCCGCACCAAAACACCAACATCCATTACAACAAAGCATCTGTCTTGTTTAACAAAATAAAGAAGCATGAAATGACAATGATATTTCCCAATAAAGCATGAGCCAACCACAGCAGTGGAAAAGAGAGTCCAAAGCAATACATCGTCTATCTTCGAGCTTGGAAAGAAAACAGAGCTAAGTGGTAGTATTCCCTCCCTGTGAACTTGGGGGGGTGGGGGAACGGAAAAAAAGACAGCGAAACAAAACAGAGGCAGACAAAAGCCTGGTAAGTCCAGTGATTTTCAGCATGTAAACAGATAAAAGGATCATGACATGAATAAACTGGATATCGGACCATAACCATGATAATAAGCATAGCAAGACAACAAATGATGATCGTTAGATATGACAAGGTAAGATACACTGAATGCGCTTCGGTTCTTTCTCTGATTTCCTATTTTCTCTGCACCACCCAACAAGCATCCTAACTAGTGTCTTTTATAGAATGATTCGTATTCCCTACTAGTGTCCCAACTAGTATCCTATGAAAAAGGATCCATATCTCCTACTAGTGTCCTAACTAGTATCATGTGTTATAAAATAAGGTGATCCCAACCCCGCAATTGTGGTAGCCTTCAGGTGTACATCTAGTATGAGGATCTTACCTCAACCAACCTAATTGGCATGAAGATGTTAGATGTACCCTTGCCACCCTATCGATCGGCTCCCTACTTGTATTAACTTTCCTTGTGTCTACGTCAATCGGCCATCTCTTGCGTGTAGATACACTATGATGGTCCCACCATAAGGTGTATCAATCCCTATGATAGCAACCCGACACAAATTCTAGATGCACAGTGTATATTACTGATGCCCAGTGCCTGCTTTTCCACTCCGGAGCACGTGCACACCCCTACTCCGTCGGAACTACACTTCTGCATCCCCTACCACTATTTTGACCGCTTATAATCAGCCCAGTAATCGTGTCCCACCCTGCCAAGCTCAGGGTACCGTGATACATCCATGTGGGTTACTACTGAAATAGGTCCCCGTTACTAGGGTTTCCTAGGTTCTATTCGTATACCCCACCAAATTGGCTAAGTGTTATCCATCCATTCAGGTTAACTTAACTCATCCACACGTCATGTCGTGTTGGTTAAGTGTTTCTTATTAACTTAACCCTTCCCATTCATCATGTTGTAATTGGTTAAGTGTTTTCTATTAACTTAACCTTGTTCATTCATCATATTATATTGGTTAAGTGTTTCCCATTAACTTAACCCCACGCGTTCATTGGTTATGTGATAACTTAACCTTACCACTGGTCATGTTACATTGGTTAAGTGTTGCCCTCTTGTGTTACTTAACCCTATCACACATCATGTTATATTGGTTAAGTGTCGCTTTCTTGTTTTACTTAACCCTATCACACATCATGTTATACTGGTTAAGTGTGGCTCTCTTGTGTTACTTAACCCTATCACACATCATGTTATATTGGTTAAGTGTTGCTTTGATTAATTTAGCCCTACCATTCTTAGCATGTCTGTTTCTTAGCTTTAATTTATTCATTAAAGCACCAACTTCTTACATTAGATCTATATTGTTGTGGTCGCTGGATGTGCCGGGCGGTTCCGGGCAGCCTTACACCGCAACTCAATCTAACCTCGGGTTTTTGGGATTAAATGCGCTAACCTCTCACATTAGATTTATATTGTTGTAGTCGCTGGATGTGCCTGGCGGTTCCGGGCAGTCTTACACCGCAACTCAATCTAACCTCGGGTTAGGCATGTTCATCTTTAGCCAATTTACATATTTGTCATATGTATCCAAATCTATATGTCAAATTTTCCACAAGTCTAGCCAATACAAGTTTATGACACATTCCCATGCTATGCCTAAAATTTACTCAATTAAATTATACCCAATTTTCCCCGTGTTATAATCGCACGTACAACGAGATTCAATCTAAGTTCCGAATGAACTTAGTATTCACAAAAGCAAGTAAAAAGGGAAAAATAGAGAAGAAGCACAGGAATTTACATAAGGAAAAATAGGCATGTGAAGATGTACCAAATTCAAGAATCATGTTTCAATGTTGTACATTAACAATATGTGTAGACAAGCTAAGCAATTTACACCATAGTTATAAAGATTAGATAGAATTTGACTTAAGAGAATCACTAATTTTCATGTACAACATGATAAGCCCCATTATATAAATCAAAATAGTCTCATAGGCATAGGATGTACAACATGATAGGTTCCATCATATAAATCACTATGGCCTCATTATCATGATAGGTTCCATTATGTCAATCCAACAGTCTCATAGACATGATAGGTTTTATTATGTCAGTCCCAACAGTCTCATAGGCATGATAGGTTTTATTGTGTCAGTCCCAACAGTCTCATAGGCATGATAGGTTCTATTATGTCAGTCCAACAGTCTCATAGGCATGATAGGTGTCATTACATCAATCTCAATAGTCACATTGGCATAAGCAATTTAGATTTGACAAAAGGATAGGAACAAATCAGAATTAGGCATCGTTCTAGATTCGATTATTATAGTCATGATTTCTATTAGATGTTTAAATCTAAATAATAACTAAACTTACAAAAAAAGGATGGATCTTGTATTCTAGGATCTGATTTCTGAATTTGAAAAGCTATCCTTTGATGTATATGTTTGATTCTCTAGTTTGGATTTTGTTTGGAGCTTTCTAACTTGATTTCTAATTTGGAGAAGATGGAGGCTAGGCTAACTTAGGCATGGACAGCATGATGGCCTCATTGTGTGGTCTAGGGTTGAGGTTTGGGGTGCTTATATAGAAGTCTAGGTTTAATTCTAGCCTTTAGATTAGTCTAGGAGAAATCAGAGCCATCAAACTAAATATATGTGTCATCCAGCCAACCATAGCACGACACATAAGCCCTAAAACCTCAGAAATTAGCCATTGGCCAATCAGGGAAGGCCACATCAGCTCAGGACTACAGAAATTCGTCATAGGAAGCAGATCTCAAAAGCGGTCGACTCCCTATAGGGGGTCGACACCTACGTCGACTCCCCCTTGGGGGGGGACACCCTGAGCGGGAAATTTCCTGCTCAGCCTGTTCTGTCTGTATTTTGGATTTTGAACTGGTTTTTAAATTTTAATTATTATTTTCTGTTTATTCTTGAAATCTTCTGAAATCCATAACTTCTTCATACGAATCCGATTCACGCAAACTCGGACTCTATCTCAAGCAAAATTCCGAGACGAATGCAATGGCGCAACCCGTTTTACTTAATTCCCACATTTAAAATTAAATGTTCTTAGATTAATTAATTTTAATATTCACAGAAAATATGGGGTGTTACAATGATCAACATTGCAAATGTCATCAACATATTTCTCACATTCATTACTTTCATTACAAATGTTTATACCGATACTGCTGTCAACTTGATTACACTTATAGGAACCTGCACTGCCACTAGTATTACAAATATTACTGCAACAAATATTTTTATTTTCAACATTCGTGGACTTGATGAAGTTGAAGTTGTGCAGACCATTGTGCAGATTACCCTGCAACAATGTGGTTTTATTTAGTAAGTCTTTTACAAGACAAAACATAGGGTGAAACCCGAAGTACACATTGTTATCATTGGCAAATTGGGATACACTGATAAGATTTTTCTTAATACTAGGCACTCTAAGTAAATTATTTAAATATAGATTCCTCTTACCTTTTATGTAGCCACATCCAATGTGTGATATACTTATAGCTTCACCCATAAAAGTTGCCTTATACGAAAACCTATCCTAGCAAATGGAGACCCACGGACTAGGGTGAATAGGAAAAATAGTTATGATTAATTTTAGAAGTAATGCATTTGAGGACTAAGTCCTTACAAACCATTCATATGTTTCATAGTAAAATGCATGCCTACATAAGTATTAAATGGTTAAAGTTATGCTTTTTTAGTGATGATCATATCTTGGAAAATAACAAATGGGTATATGTAGGATGTTCTTAATGGTTGTGATCACTTATGTTAGTGTGAGTTGGGTCGGCTCTGGTATCACCCTACATCCGTTAATGTCACTCATAAGAGAATGCATTAAGTTTCGTGAAGCGCATTAGGTAAACTATACATAAAATTTACAAGACAGATATAAAATAAGCAGTGGGAAATTTCAACTTTATTATTAAAAATAATACGTAGTCTCAAACAGGTTACAACAAAACCAATTACATCAAATCTATCTCATAAAAAACATCTCATAAAACAAACATCAGAATACATAAAATCATATCACTCGCCATAAGCCATAATGGAATAGAGAGCAAGTAGCAAACGGTACATCTCAAGAAATCCAAGCTCAAGCTATAAGAGAAAGTCCTGGTCACTGTTGAGTGCTTCCAATCTGAGGACCTGAGGGGAAAGGAAGAAAGAAGTGAAAGAAAAGGGTCAGACATAAAGTCTAGCGAGTTCTAGTGATTTTCAAATGTGCATAAAATAGAAATACCAAGGCAGGTAAATAAGACTAGATGAGAAAGGTACAGTGTCATATAAGGTAAACTAAACTTAAACAGAACAGTAGGATAGATAGGTATAACAAGAATAAATTATGATCGAGTAATGCTTCACATTTATATCCTAAAACTGGTATGTCTGCACCAATACTAGTACAGCAAGATTAACATGATTAGGTGTTTAACCAAATTACACAAAAGGAGGAATAACAACAAAATTAATAGCAAGATTAGAAATGCCCTAATTACATAATAGGATTAGGTGTTAACCTAATTACATAACAGTGGGATTAGGTATACCTTAATTACAACCCATGCGATCGGCTCCCTAGTACGTAAATACCCTGTGTTAGCCCCGATAGTAGAGTGTATCACTCCCTAACCCAGCAACTATATAACACAAACCTATTTACTGGTGTTACATCGGCTTGGTTTCCCTAATCGGACTCATGCACACTCACGACTCTGCCGAAACGTACTCGTACCCATCTTCCCTATGTGAACCTCTTACTATCCAGTTAAGTAAAGTGTGGCATGGCCCCTACCAAGTGTGAGCCACCCTATAACAAAATACCAATAGGGATACTGACTGACATGTGTTCTGAACAACAGATTGACACAAACCAAACCCCTTAAGATTGTGCCCCCAAAACTAGGATTTAAAAGTCCCCAAAACTCGATACAACAGCAGAATGAGGGACCTCTTAGCTTATTAATACTCATGTTTAACCTGGCAGGTTTAGGTTTATTTATAAGCTTGGTTGTAATATTATATGTCATTATGTGTGTACGACCCTTCCCCAAAACACCTGCCCAGATGTATACAATTTATACAGCATTTCAGTTTATTAACTTACATCTACTACTTACAATATTCTATCATGTCATTTACTTAATATCTGTATTAAGTCAAATCTAACATGTCCAATATATGCATACTACTCATCAACTATGTTCCCAATTTACAACATGTACAAATTTATGCATATTATCCATTTACAGCAAGTATATACACAATATCCCTTTTTGTCAGTTTATAGCAAGTCTAAACATATGTATATTATCCCTTTTCCCAAATTATAGTTAAATAGTCCTAATTTAATTACATGCCTATATTCCTCTTTTTATGTCATTTATTATTGCCCCAATTATACGTGCACTCAAATCAAATATAGCATAGGCTTCCAAAGGCCTAGGATTAGCATAAAAAAAGGGAAAACAGAGGAAAGAGAATAGAATCAATTCACATAGGCACAATAAACTAAAACATAGAAATAGGGAAAAGGAAGATAAATACATAATACTTATTAATTATCCAATAGTAAAGCCATATGTTTTACTATCACAACGGCATAAGTGTTTAACATGTATAACATATGTTTTACTATCAATACGACATAAGTCTTTAACATGTATAACATTTATCCTACAAACACTTCATATCCCAACCTAATTTTATTTAATTGTCATGTTATAGTCTAAGAAATAAAATCTGAAAATGACAGGGAACTCACAGTGGGTCTTGGTGAAGAAGAGACAAATCTATTATATATATATATATATGTTGTAGAATATTCCAGTCCAAGTTATATCTATGCAAATCCTGAATGTTGTCTTTGTAGATCTGGATCTCAGCAACATTCCCCCATTATATGTTTATATTTTCAGAATAATTTCATAGAGGCAGAAGACATGAAGAAATGGTGTGTATTGGAATGGGAGAAGCCACTTATTTATAGATTCACAGTGTCAACCTCAGCTTTTAGATTATAGGGTTTCAATCTTAGCCGTACATGTAGTGGTAAGTCAGCAACGAACCCGATCAGAAAAAAGTCCACATTCACAGAACGAATCTGCCCAGATCTGCAATGGCTCGACCCACCAACCCATGAGGTCGACCCTAGGGTCAACATAGCCGACCTTGGATCAACCCATGGGTCGACCCAAGCTGTATGTGGGTCATCCCACAACGGCCTGGTTTCCCGCTTCTTTTCCCACTCGCCTTGTTTTGAATTTTTCTGAATTATATTTATATATATGACCTTTATATGTATACAAACTTCTAATGCCCATAACTTCTTCATACGTTATCCGTTTTACGCAAACTTATGGTCTATCTGAACTAGAATTCCAAGACGAACGCAATGGTAATGCCGGTTTTACTTAACTATGAATGTTTAAATAAGTTATTCCCAATTTATTATCTTAAATATGGTTATAGTGTATTAAATTTTGGGGCGTTACAGCTCTATGAGAAAATTAAAGGCTTAAATTCTCTATAAACACTCATAGAACCAAATATTGTTCAACACCAAAATGAACACAACCAAGTGATTAAATGAGAAGGAAAACAATGTTTTGTTAAAATTATTATCTGGTAATACAAAGACAGCTGACAGTTTGGGATGAAATAATTCACTGATAAGCCAAGTATATCCGATGAGCTTTTACCAGGGAAAGTTCAAAGTGCAATATCTACTTATCCTCTACACATTATTATTCCTTATGTACTCTGTGATATTCTACTTTGTGCAAGGGAAACGTATATTGTCATTCATGTGCGGGTTCATTGGAATTCCAAAGGTGAATGAAGCATACATTGGTCCTACATTGCCAAATTTAAGACAAGAGTCATGACTATATACTATACTCTCATTTCCAACATTGGCCCTTAGGGTTAGGTACTTTTGTACGGTGGGATTTTATAGTATATTTTTTAAGATATGTGATATTCAAAATAAAAGGAATGGTTGTGATCTTCGGTGGATAGCAACAGTGCAAATTAACGAGTGTGACCCGCTGAACAACCATGATTGTTCGAAAGAGATGTGGACTGCTATAAGATGCGGAGAATACTGATCACATTATCAAGCGAAATTGAATCATTGTCTTCTTCTTCCTCTTCTCAAAAACATATTTGCTGCTTTTTTTCAACACATAGTGATGTACTCGTTACAGTGGCAAGTAGATAAGATTCATTTTGTACCCTGCGAAATTTTGGAAATAAAAGTTTTAAGGAGTTTGCAAGGGCAAGCCTCATAATCACTATCATGGTTTAATTACTTTGTTTCCTCTCTTATGTGTTGTTTTCTGCTTTTATTTAAACGTAGATATTTGCAAAGTCTTTGCGAATAGACACAGTTCTACATAGAATTTGCATCACATTATATAGTAATGATTTTGCAAACATTTCGCAACTGTGCTTTCTACATAGTTAGTGTAACTGGTTTACAAAGTTTTGCAAATGTTTTGCAATATGTTTTCAAACATATATCTAATGATATATACACATATATGTATGTACATATGAACATATACAATCAAAAATTTCAATGCACCACACCAAAGCTAAGTGACAATGAATAATCCAAACTCAACAATTGCATTAACAAGCTCGACAAAATGATCACGAAATTAAAACTAACAATCTCACCCATAACTTCAAAATAACAACGATCCCAAAAACGAAACAACGATAAATCCCATATTAAACAAGTTGAATCACATTATTTTTTTGGGTTAGGCTATTGCCATCCCTACATATACTCTTTATACCCCACCGATTTAAAAAGAAACTACACACTCCACTTTTTTCTCTTTCCACCCTATTTATTTCCAAACGTGTCCTTCCACTTAATCGAACTTTTTATTTTTTTATTTTTTCAATCTGCATTTTATTTTTGTTGCCCATTTCACAAAAAAATGAAACGCTGTTATGTAATATTGTCGGCTGAAAGTGTTTTATGGTTAAATACTAATGCATTTTCATTGTACTAACTTTTTGTAAAGTACTTTCGTTACAGGATTGAATTTACAAATTTCTACGCTTAATTATGCTGTTGTTTTTATTTTTTCTATTGTTGATTGTGAGTTGTTTAAACTCTTTCAAGGGACTTAGGTTTTGTTTATATATAATTTCTGACACCATGCTTTGACTATTAGGTTATTTGAATTGTAACGACATCAAGAAACAATGTGGATTTATATATCTAACTAATTTTTAAAGGGTAAAATTGGAATTAAAATTTTAAAATTTTAGTCGGGGGGTGAAGAGGAGACAATGGGGTGGAAATAGCCAGGCCCTATTTATTTAATATTATATATAGCTAAAACAAAATGGGACAAAATACCCAAAACATCAACAAATGGTCACAAAACGTCATGGTTTGGGAATGTTTGAGGCTCCGCCAAGCAGGTGGAGTCAGACAGGGCCAGCAAGGTGCTAAGAAGCTGGTGGTGGCTCGATAGAGCTTGGAGCAAGAGAAAGTGGTTCAAGAAGACAGTGGGTTAATAGGTTCTGAAAGAGAGGGACCTGGGTTTAGGGTTTTTTTGGAAGAGGATGTTGGTTCGCATGTAGGCTCGAGTAGGTCGATCATTTGAACGAGGGTCAAAGGCGGTTGCAAGCAAGTAAGGTGGATGGTGGTGTAAAGTTCAAGTGGTGGTTCGATTGGGGATCGGGTTTAGATGAAGGGTTTCCGATTGGTTGGAGGCGCAAGGGCATGGGTAACACCGGCTTGGAGGTCGACGGTGGTATGCCAGAGTTGATGGTTGGAGGGATCTCGTGTTTTTCCTCTTCAAATTTATTTTTCGTGAAGAGATCAAGAGAATAGCTATGGTTTTGAGTAGGACGGGAGGAAAGTGTTTTTATGTTTAGGAGGAGATTTTAATTTCATTGTTTTGCTTTTTTTTCGTGGCAATTAGGCATGGGTCCTTATTTCCAGGTCTAATGTAAAACGACTCCCTACCTAAAGTATGATTTAAAGCGGGTCCCTGTTTTTTGTAGGCAACGTGTTTTTCAACATTTTTGGCGTTGTTGTATAATTTTTTTAAAAAAAATTCAAATATTCACCGAAGTATTGTACAAAAAACCTAGAAAATTCAGCAATTATAGTGAATAATTGCTGATATATTAGCAATTATTCACCGAGATTTTAGTTTAAAGCAGATGAATAATTACTGATATATCAGCAGTTGTTCATATATAGTTGCTGATATATCAGTAATTATATATAAAATTGATGCAAGGTGGATGAATTATTGCTGATATATCAGCAGTTATTGTATACAATTGCTGATATATCAACAAATTATTTAAAGTTGATTGAAGGCTTACAAATAATTGCTGATGTATCATCAACTATTTTATTCTTGATGAAAGACGGAACAAATAAAAGGCAAAATGAAAAATCGTGGGTAATTCTGCAATTATTACTATAAATTACTGATATATCAGCAATTGTTTTGCAGTTGATGCAAATAATTGGAAAAGTTGCTAAAATATCAACAACAATCGCTAATAATTCCATTAATTGCTACATTATAGTGGAGCATGTGTGTATATATATATTATTCTGAATCATATTTTTTGTAGTTTTAATGCATGAATATGATGATGATTAGGTGTTGAATTTAATTTTTGTAAATTTTTTTGTTGATTATTGTTGATTTTTTGATGATTTTCGAAAAACAGGGACCTAATATAGTTTTTAGATAGGGAGTTTTTTTGTATTGTGAAACATAATAGGGACCTGAGCCAAACTGTCCCTTTTTTCTTTCAATTTATTTTGATTTAGTTTTACTGGGAAGAAGCAGAACAAAATGGAGAAAAGAAAACGAATGTGGCAAGTGAAAAAAAAAATGCTTTTTCATAGTAGGTTACATGAATTAGTAGGTGGAATACTTAAACCAACAAGTTTCATTTGATATGAATTCAAAATGTTTCACGTGTATAATTTGGATTTTTAAATTCAAATTCTTTTCTTTATTTTTTTCCTTTTGAAATGATAAATAAATTAACTTCATGCAAATACAAAAATACACATATAAGAATACAGATAGAAATTATGTATTACACGTTTTACCGAAATTATAGATTCCGAACAACGAACGTTCGAGTTTCGCAAAATAGAAAATACCGTTTTCTCGAATACAATCTGGTATTTTTAGGAAAGAACCACCTAAGTTTCAACAACATTTTACTTTTTTCCAATGTTTAGCTAAATTAACACGAACAGTATTAGCTTATGTATTTTACTATGAAATTTATTTCTCCGCTATGTCTAGCTAAAAGTATCGCAAACAACAAATTTCATAATTTAATTCAAAATTTAAATTTTGACCTTAATTACGATATATCAGTTGCCACTGCCGTAAACTGATCACATAAATTGATTTATTCGGGGCAAGCGAACTTTGACGTTTTCATTATATAATTCGTTAGACCACTTATATAAAATATTCAGTTTTAAGAATAAACACTAGATTAACTACAAATTTCATGTTTGTTTTTCCAATAAATAAGTTCTGAATGTAACCTATCATAGTTTATATTCATAAATAAATTTCATGCATTCAGAATAATTAGGTTTCAAAATTTTAAGTTAAACTTCGATTATAATGTTAATTTAAAATTTTCATATTTCAACTGACTTCGTTGTTTTCAAATGTTGACATTAATGAATCGTTGAATTTCTCCAGACTCAAAACTTTTTTGCCCTAAAAAAGGAATGACGTAAAGAATAGTGCATAGATATAATTTAAATATTATACCTCAACTTAGAAAGCCATTACATAGTTTTCCAACTTACTAGAAAATATAAATTACAGGATTTTAAAGCTCAAAACTTTTCTAACATCCAAAAGTATGGTAAACTTCGGTAGTGACTCCTTTTTTGCAACTCGATCAGAAATTTTTACAATTTATATGATATATCAATAAATCTCATCTCAGTGATATGGCATCCCAAACCATAGGGAAATGATATATATATATATATATATATATATATATAACCCAAGTATGATATATAATATGATATTAGTGTTATAAGCAAGTTTACTTATTTTTAACAATATAGCACAAAAACGGTTGTCAAAAGTGAAGCACATGTCATTGCTATATACTAAATACTGAGCAAAAAATGAGAATCAAGCATATATAAAGTAAAATTAATATACATAGAATAAGCAAATAACATAAGAAAGCATGGCATGTCAACCACAATTTGTATGAAATCAAACAATTCACATTATTTAGTATTTACACTCAAATACATATTCTTTTCATTTTATTAACATTCAATTTAATTGTAATTCAAGATATTAAGATTAGATTTATTTGCATTAGTTTGATTTACATTCAATTCGTCTATATATAAAATTTCAAACAGGGAAAATTAGCTATCTCCCAAGCTTTTATTTATTATAATTTGTCTTATACCGTTTATCCAAACCTAGCTTACTTATAATAATTTAAAAAGAGAAGTTATGTTAAATAATACTTTTGCGTATTTTTTAATAAGATTTCATGACATATTTAAGTTCTTTAATTTAAGCTAGTTGTCAATTTACACCTTCTAAATCATTCTACAGATTACGTCTTCCTTCCATTTTAATATTAATTCAAACCTTAATTTCTTAAAGAATTTATTATTAAGTTTTCATTTAAATATAAATTACAATTCTACTTAAGTCTATACAATTCAGTTTAAATTGATCGTATTCATGTTACTATAACACTTCACTATTCTTATTGTCACCTAAGTTTAATTGTTTTATCATTAATATTTATTTCAAAACTTCCCTATGTTCAAATAATTTGAACTAAATTCAAATGAACACAAATAATTTTTATAATCACTTTTCAAATAATGCCCTTCAAATCTCATGTTTATATGGGCTATACTTGATAAAAAAATCATTCAACCACTTAAGCTTAATTTATATATTCACAAATCAACATTTTTATATATTTCAAATTCATTTTAATTTTCTTTTTAGCTTAGTTCTCAAATTCTATTATCATTAGGAATGTACTTTTAACTTATCAACCTATCATGTAAGTTTACATCCAAAAATCAACATTTAAGTATATACCCAAATTAATCTCATTATATTAGATCCATCTCAATATTATTCTATGTTATTCTAAATGTTTTTGGTTTAAATTATCATAAATATTTATTTCTCACTTCTAAATTCAAAACCTTTTCACATACACAATACTCAAATTCTATGAACACTAATAAGTATTATTATCTTAGCGAATATGTCTTCAAGTTAATATTTTCCTAAATTATCCTTATAAATCTGATCATTTACATAAACTTATGTTTATTTCACACAAATCATTCTTCTTAATTTCACATTCATATAAGGATAACTTTTTATAGTTCCATAAATTCTCTTATGCATATAATACTACTATTGTAGAAATATTTACTCAAAATAAAATTTATGTTTCAAACTCTTCTAGAATAAAATCTAACAATTTCAATAATTATGCTTATATATTTATAACTAATATTACATTTATCCAAAGTATTACTACTTTCACAACCAATACGTATTCAATAAAATCATTGTTTTTAAACCATCATTTTACAAGTTCTACTATTGTAAATTTTCTTAATATAACACTTATAAATTCACAACATATAACCCATCACAGTTTCTTTTGAAAGGTCTATTTATTAAGGGTCTAAACTACCCTTAAGAACTGTTTTACACTATAAGACTTTCCAAAAGCTTTGTTTAATTTAAACAACTGAATATTAATACTCTAGTTATTTATTTAAGAAAAAATTATATTTTAGTTTTCTTACGTTATTCATTTAGCTAGATTAAATATAAGTCTGGATATAGTCTAGAAGATGAATTAGTAAAAGATCCTAATTATAAAAGGATGGAGAACATATTCGAATAAATTTGAGAATATTCAGGATTTTTAAAGTTATCAAATTAAAAAAATCCTAAGACGTATTTAGAACTAGGATCGAAATTTAGACTCAGGAAATCCTAATTGAAGAGAAACCTAGTTTAAGAAAATGGATTCGAACAAAGGAAACATTTAAAAAGGCTAAATCTTAAAACAAATTTTATATTTTAAAACTCTTTTTAAAACCATGTATACTTTTTAATATCCTATTTATTAAGAATGATTCCAAGATCGATTCTACACATTCTAGGGTATTATTATCCTATCTCTAATAAGTTTTAACCACATAAGCTAAGGTTTGTATAAAACCAAAGCTCTAACACCAAATTGTAACGACCCACTTTTTCGTCCGTTTTGAGTCAATAATAAAACCAACTCAAATCTTTCGAAATAGCATATAGCTCATTGATATAGGGTTAATTATAGAATCATCACAGAATCATAGATAATTACATATAGTGAATAGAAGAATATCTTGCAATGGAATAAATAATACAAAGTCTCATAACTTATACATAATTTCAGAGTTATAGAAATCAATTGAAGATGCAGCGAAAATCTCCAAATAGAATCTTGCGAATATAGAGCAAACGATAGAATTGTAAATAATAGATGGCCGGTTAAGTCTCCATCAAATCTCATGCTCCAACATACACGTCTCGAAAGATGAAATACTCAGGATGACCTGAGCATAATGCAAAAATAAAACACTCGTGTTAGGACTAATATTCTTATATAAGTGAACTAACTCAAGTGAAATGTTCAGCGAAACGCATCAGCAACTTAAAAGATGTTTGGGATTCTCATCCTCTAAGGATTCGTGGAACTATATACATACACTACAATATGCTACTATAATATTATCTACGAAGAATATACTATAGAAAACAACGTAAATATTTGTACCTTTACGCTGTTTAAACATCGTCATACACATTGCATATAAAAACTAGTGAACCGTCAGTATGTATGTATGCTCTGCGATACAACAATGTTAAATAAAAATCGTAAGGAGCTCTTTCATGATAAATATGATAAGGCACGCAAGGAAATACCCTGGGTATGGTTCTACCAATTGACACTCGGACTAGTGGTAACGCATAACCGCAACTATCGCCCACGTGGAAGCAACACTCCTATAATCAAAGGTGTCACCAAATCAAATCATAAAGTAATAGATATGGCATTGAAGAATCATTTCCGATAGGAGGAGTGACCTCACTTAGTCACAATATAGCTCTTGTTTTCATAATTTTAATTCTGACTCGAAGGTCAAGCCAGTGGTCGTTAAATTTGAAAGTGTATTCCAATGTCGTAAATTAATTAATTATATGCATTGTTTTGTATTCATTTACTCAAAATAATTCAGTATTGCTTTTAGTTCCATATTCCAAATCTTGTATTGCAAAACAATTCCTTATCAAAACAAATTAAAGTTTTAGATTTCTATTTTGCAAATATTATTCTTCCTCGAAATCCTTATTTTAAATTGCCTCGAATTTATTTATTTGAATTAGGCATAAATTATATTTGAAGTAGTAAAATATATGTAATATATAATAAAATAGATTTATAGAGTTTGTTTTAAATTAAATAGTAATAAAGTTTAACAGATAAAATAGTGTAACCAACTGGTTATAAAATAGTTATGAAAACAAAAGTGTAGAAACCTTTTTTTAAGTAAAATAGTTTGTTATAAATAATAGTGATCAAATATACAAATCCACTTTGAACTGACTACTCGTGTTTCATAACTCAACTTATAGTTTAATGCAGATTCAAAATTCCCATTCAAATCAACTGACATTTAATTGGTAAAAATTCAAATTATTAGTTTACAAATAGAATCACATTTCTAAACCATAACTTTAATTTGGTTTATAAATTAAATTTTATGTTCATTTAATTTCACTACATTTCCAAACTACCGTTCAAAGTTTACATTAAGTAAAGCTCTCGAATCACATTTCTTTTACTTCAAAATTTATTATTTTCACAAATAAAATGTTATATCAGTTAAAACTTAAATAATAATCAAACCTTTCCATTTGCATGAACAATTACAATGCAATCCCACTTCCTATTTTGTCTGATCATTTACCTCAAATCCTACATTTGGGTAAAGATGAGTTAAATAAAAGGCCTAGTTTCAAATTCTTTAATGTTTGGGCTGATGACCCTGAATTTTTTAATATTGTTAAGAAAGATTGGGAAGTTCCTTGCTATGGAAACCCAATGTATGTACTTCATAAAAAACTTAAATCACTTAAACTTGTTCTTAAATCCTAGGCTAAAGGCAAGTTTGGTTGTGGTTGTGGTCAATCTTCCCACTGGCTAACTCTCCTTGTTCAAACTCAATATCAAATGTTATCCGATACCACTAAACCTAATCTGGCTAGCATACAAGTATATTTTTCGAACAAATACATGAATGCACTTATTCTTGAAGCAAACATGAGGATGCAAAAGGCAAGAACAAATTGGTTTGAAGAGGGAGATAAAAACTCAGTTTATTTTCATGTTGCCTTGAAAGTTAGACTGGAAAAGGGAAATGTACACACAATTACTGATCTACATGACCAGGTATTCAAAACTAATTCTGAAATTCAGAATGCTTTTGTTAAATACTTTTCTGATCTATTTGGAAGTGTGGACAATTTTAATCCTTTGATTGATATAATCAACCCCATGATCCTACCTGTTTTAAGTCCTGAACAATACTTCTAGTTAGGCACTCTAGTAATTGACATTGAGATCAAGGAAGCCATGTTTTCTCTAAATAGGAACTCATGTGGTGGCCCAAATGGCTTCAATGCCACGTTTTTTAAATAATGTTGGAACCGTTAAGGTAGAAGTTTGTAAGGTTGTTCAATCGTTTTTTAAAAGAGGCAATTTATTGAAATATTTTAATAATACGGTTATTGTTCTCATACCTAAAGTTAATAATGCTACGCATGTTAATGCATTCAGACTTATATCATGTTCAATACCATTTACAAATGCATAGCCAAAATAATTGCTAATAGATTTAAAACTGTTTTGCCATCCATTATTTCTATGAATCAATATGCTTTTCTACCCAATAGAAATATACTTGATAACGTATTGCTTGCGCATGAACTCTTGAAAGGGTATGGAAATGCTAATATTTCTCCTAGAGTTATGCTAAAGTTAGACATTAGAAAAGCTTTTGATACACTTCAATGGAGTTCCATCATTAGAATTCTTGGATTCATGAACTTTCCTCCATGTTTCACTACATGGATACATGCATGTATCAGCTCTGCAAATTTTGTTGTTAATGCAAATGGTAGTCCTGTAGGATTTTTTTTCCTAGTAAACAAGGTGTTAGACAAAGGGACCAAATATATGCAAACTTATTTATGATCATCATGGAATTTTTAACTAGATTACTTCATGATCTTCTTGACCATAAACAATTTGAACAACATCCAAAATCCAAAAACCCTAGAATTACGTCACTTATGTTTGCTGATGACCTCATCATTTTTTTGCAAACCTAATACCAATACACTCACTAGTATAATGAATACCCTAGATAAGTTTTATTCGATGATTGGCCTCCAAATTAATCGAGACAAATCTGAATTTATGGCAGCTGCGGTACCCCTAGTTGTTATAAACTAGATTCAATGCATCACTGGTTTAAGTCACAATGTATCTACCATTAATTATCTTGGCCTTCCTCTTGCCACTTCGAGAATTAATACACTTCAGTGCCTACCAATCTATAGTAGAATTACGAGAAGGCTTGAATGTTGGTTTGCCTGAATGTTAAGTCAAGCTGAAGACTAACATTGATCAAATCTATAGTGAGTGCCATGCAAGTTTATTGGGATCATGCATTCATTTTGCCTCAAAAGTTTCTTACCATGATCAAAATAGCTTTTGTGAGATACTTTTGGAAAGGTAATATACACCAAAAAATATTAGTACCTACCTCCTTTGCTAAGCTGGTAAAGCCAATTAATAAAGGGGGATTAGCTATCTTTAATGCATGTATTTGGAATCGTGCTGCTATGGGAAGACACAATGATAATATACTTAATATGAAGCAAAGCTTATGGGTTGCGTGGTCATATAATTATGTTCTCAAAATGAAAAGTTTTTGGACACTTTGTGCATACAATAGCACAGTTGGGTGTGGAAATGTATGATCCACCTTAAGGCTTTGATTCCAACACACTTTAAGTATGGAAGGCATGCGTTTGGCAGAGTAAAATTTTGGTATGAACCATGGTTAAACTAGGGTCTCATACTTGCTAATGAAGTTTCATACCAAGAATTATGTCAATCTGGCATTAGCATGAATAGTAACGTGTCCAATTATTATGATGGTACCAGGTTCACCTTGCCAAACTCATCAAATCAAAATATTTTTGCAATCTGGAGAAGTGATGCAGTAAGTGCCAAAAAAGTGTTCCTATAGGAAAAAAATGATCTGTGGCAACACTTTCTCGGGGTTGCCTTTTGCCGCGTTGCCTTGGAGTCAAAGGCAACACCTTTGCAACCCTATGGTAACATCAGTACAGGTGTTGCCAGAGGTACCACTACAACAAAAAAAACACCCTTTCACAACTGCTAAAAATAGTTGTAATATGTCTACTACACCTGGCAATCGTAATAAAGTCAATCTTTTTTTACAACGATTTCTAGTAGTTGTTAAAATCTGTTTTACAACTGCTAAAAGTAATTACACCTAAACTGCTATTAATCAAAAATTTCATAATAATATAATATAACCACTATACCACTAACAACAAACATAATTACTCACATTAAGAAAAAACAATTCAAGTTTACACCATTTGTGAATTAGTAACTTCATTACAGAAAATAGCTAAATTCATTACATATGTCAATAAAAAAACATTGTCATGGTGTTCGATAATTGCCAATTCAAATTTGATGGATCTACTAAACAATTTAGATTTTATTCTTTTGAAATATTTGGATTGGCGAGCCTTTTCTTTAGATGTGTGTGTCACACATTCTTGATCTCATTGTCTATCCTACCTGGTAAATTCGCTTCTATTTGCGACCATCTGCATGTATATAACACATTCATAATATAATAAATTCTGCTTTACAAATATTATAACTTCGCGTTGGATTAAGATTGAAAATTACCTGTTCCCAAGCAGTTCAAGAGAAGTCCACCCGAAGGCATATACGCCTGGAAAACTCTTTTTAGTATATCTATCCCTCAACATCATCATAAGAAAATAGTGAAGCAATGTGTCAAAACATTAATCATTTTTCCATTTATAGCGTAGGGTTTTCTTTACTAGAAGTCTGACAATGTGTATGGGATATCACAGGTAACATAACAAATTCCAAACAAGGTCGTGCAAATTAGACAACAAAAAAAATGATTTTAGATAGAGATTTAAAAATATTTACAGGAAATTTCAACCAGCAAGCCTGAGCTTGCTGTTTCAAATAGCAAGCCATGACTTGCTGTGAAAACAACAAGCTCGGGCTTGCGCTGTGAAACAACAACCCCGCACTTGCTGTTGAAAATAACAAGTCGGCTTGCTGTGTGAACCAGCAAGCGAGAGCTAGCTGTTTCATAACAAGTTGGCTTAGTTTCCAAATCCCATTATAGTGAATATCCAAATACTTATCATCATTAACAGGATATCGTTTTTCCTCTAGATACTCTAATATTGCAATCATCAACATCCTATCAATTGACCTTATAAAGTAGAAAAACCAAATACTGATTTACCTCATCAGCTCTGACCTTGCATATCTGGGTGGAGGATTCATGCATCCTAATAGCTGCATTCAACGTAATTTTAAAGTAGAGAATGACAGTGCCTACTCTCATGTGAATCTTTCCATCATGTGGATGAGATTTTTGAGTGACCTGCGTATGGATGAAATTGTCAAATTATGACACTGCTGCTATATTTCACACATATAATTATAATATCTACATCCTTTCATGTTATTTTCATAGGCTTAGTATAGACCAGAAGCATGAAAGCCACAACAAGCACAGTGATAAATAAACTTGCATTCAGAAAATTGAAAATTAAAATCCTTCTTCTGTACCATCATCTATCCAATTATCACATAAAATAATACAAGGATGTAAAAGCACCCATGTGGTGCAAATGCGCCATGTAGTGGTGCTGCAGCAACACTGCAAGGGTGCATTTGCACCATGCAGCAGCACCACTTTGGTGCAAATGCACCATGAACTACTGCTGCTACATCACTATGGTGCAAATGAACTACTGCAAGGTGGTGCAGCAGCATCATGCACTAATGCAGCAGCACCACTGCAAGTGTAAGCACACCATGAAGTGGTGTAGTAGCACTACTTTGGTGCAAATGCACCACTACATGGTGCACTTGCACCCTTGTAGTGGTGCAGTGACACCACTTTGGAATTCTACCCCTAAATTTATTGTTCAAATGTTGAAACTCTACTTTTGTACAATTTCCAACTTCACCTAGTATATTTCCATGAAATAAATTGTATGTATTATCAAGATATGATAGGTGAATTAGATTACCAGTGACTGAAGAAAATGTTCTAGAAAGATTCATATTGTTGAGTCTGAAAGAGCGAACAAATGAACACATGAAGACTTGTTGCGAGTGCAACTCACTCCTTTTAGAAGCAGCTAAATTCAGAATACTGCATTTTCCTTTGTTATTGCATAATTAACTTCTATTATGATGATAGAAACCATAAATAATCATGTTCTCAAAATTAGATGGCAGTTTGGAGAACCTCTAATGACATATGAACAGTTCATGTGATGAATACTTGTGAAAGACCAACAAAGACACATATTACTTTACGCAGACAACTTCAAAAACTACTTTATTGACACAGTGATTGGAAACCATTTTAATACATATACCTGGAATCTTGTAAGCCAAAGAAGCTGCAAAATCTTGGGTACATGTGTAGTAACTGTCTTTCAACACTTTCTCCACAACTTGTCATGATTTGTGAGGCAGAACTTGCACAATCCAACTGATAGAAAACCAAACCCACCTCCCAATTTTCCATATATTGATTATCAATCCATCAAAGGGACATGAGTTGACCAGTAGATGTAGAAATTGTGTTTGGAATATGTTGGTTAAATCGGCTTTTAATCTTGATAAATCCCTATGTGAAATAACCATAAAAACAGTAGTATTGAGCATAATAAGCCCAGAATAAAATTCGAATCTTGTATCTGTGTCGCAAGTTAGCGAAGGATACATCCAAATCCAATATTATGGAAACCAATTTTGAGTTCTTACCCAGGATAATCTATTGCGGGGGTGATTTTTGGGGATTACACTTCTGTAGTCGTATGGAAGCTGCATCTTTGTAGATCCGTAATTCTGTTTGATTGAAGTCTTATGCCTGGAACCACCACCAAATTCTCCAGTGCCTCTAGCACCATACAGATTGTAATAGTAGGAGTAATACGGATCATGAGGGAATTGGGGCTTAGGAAGAGGAGGAGATATGGAGTGGTGTAATTATGGTAATGGTTCGGAGGGTAATTTGGGTATTCAGATTGACGGTGTTGGTTTGGAGAGTTGTAAGGCGGTGCGGAGGCGAAAAGGGGGTGGATCAAATTTGGAATTGCGTTTGGGGAAGGATTGAAATCGATTGCATTAGGGCAGGGCTAGGGTTTGGGGTAGGATTGAAATCGACTGGATTAGGGTTTGCAGTCATGATCTGAGGATTTGTTTCTAGAAAATATTTTTGATTTGAAAAATTGGCCGGGAAGACGGCATGAATTATGTTTCAGTAGGAAAATGAAATTTTGTGGCAAAGGAGGTGAGGCGGTGAAGGAAAATTACATTCACACGGATTGATAACATAAGCCATTAGATTAAAGTCATACGAATTACTAACTTTATTAATATTTTAATTTCAAAATATCTATGGCCACTGCAACACATGTTGATATCTATGCTAACACATTGAAGCGTGCGTTGCAATAGACAAAAACTGCATAACAATGACAACATTGTAGCTAGCAACACCATGGATTTTCGTTGCGGTAAGCAATCTATGGCGTAGTGAAAGGTAATTTTTTTCCATAAAACATCTTTACCTCGAACTTATTGGTGTTTCAAATTTTCTTGAATATAGGTGGTATAAAACAGTGTTGAAAAGAGATAGCTGTACCAAAAAAAACTTATGCATGTGGGAAATTCTCAACGTTGCAGTTCATACTAAGGATAAGCTTGCTGCTCATGCCTGTTGATCAGAACTGTACAATGTGTGACAAAGATCAAGAAACCCTAAAGCATATATATTTGAACTGTGTAGCTATTTAGAAATTGTGGTATGAAGCTCAAATGCAGATTATCGATACGAATGCTACAAAATATTTATGCTTCAACTCGGAAAACATTCGAAAGAAAGCCAGAGGAAAAAGTGGCAACCCAGACTATACAACTTTGTACTGAAGAAAATAATCACTGCAATCTGCAAAGAGAGAACCTCGCGAGTTTTTGGTCCCACTCGCAACATTAACTATGGACAATGAAAACTTCTTGTTTGGCATGATATTCGGGAGGGACTCAAATACATAAAATTCACATTCGATCCCAGAGTTTTTGGCATGTAATTATTGTTTTTATGTTCTTATTTTTATACTTTTTGTTAGTTTCTCATAGGCATTGTTATATCGTTTAATCTGCATATTCTTTTGTTGTTATTTCTTGCTTTGTTCCTATGTACTCGTCTTTTGGTATATCACTAAAGTGGTAGGGGACCTCTCAACCCCGTCGGCTTTGCAAAAAAAATCATTACTTTAATTAAATTTATATAGGTTACTAAATTAAATCTTTAAATCATAATAAATCAATCTAGACCTTTAAAAAAAATCTTTAAGCTAAAAATATTTTACATTAAATTAAACCATTATAAATTAAATTATTATATAGAAATTTAGTTTTATTGCATTAAATCAATTTTCATTATAAAATTTAGTTTAAATTAAATCTTAACTTTATATATACGTATATATTGTTTCTACAAATTATTTTTAAACAACAATCCCATTAAATCAAATTTTATCTTAAATTCACAAATTCAAGTTAATATTATTTCAAACATTAGTTTAAGCTTTATATTTAAATTAAACTTCAAAAACCAATTTGTTAACGTCTATACATACTTGTAGAATTTTGAAAAATAGTTTGTATTGGCTATGGTGTCTGTACATAATTTTTTACCATAGGTAATGTACCATTTCAATTCGTTTTTAGTTAATTTTTCGGGTACGTATTGTTTTAACCTATATCCCTGTAAATTCAGTTTTAATACCTAAATATGTACTTTAGATATTTATCAATTCAACCAATAGTGATCTTTCCTAAATCTAAAGGGACATTACAGTGTAAAAACAGTACAAACATAACATAATAACACATCACATAGAAAATTCATAACATGTCATATGTATCAATAGTGGTTGTGTGTCACATATGCACAAAATTCATAATAAATCATTGTGAATTTTCTAGAGAAATTTAAAAATGTCATTTAACTTTTTAATTGTGAAAAATTCACGTAAACGATGGATTTAGTTGTGAATGAGTAAACTCATCTTTCACGGTTGTTCGACTGATGGAATTGATTGGAGAAACTGGCACAGATTCTACAAGTTGGATGTGCCAAGCACGACAACACATACAAACCAGTTTATGCATATACATAGATACATGTATGTATATATAGATCTGGAAATTCCTAAGCATGACAACAAAACTGAGAGACAACGAATAATCCAAATTTAGCAATTGCAATAACAAGCTTGACAAAATGATCACAAAATCAACACTAGAACAACCATACCTACAACTCTAAAGCAACTATTCCTAAAACCAAACAATGATAAATCTCAAATTAAACACAAGATAAACGACGTTATTTGTTTAATGTTGTATATAACTGGAACAAGAGTAGAGAAATTGCCTAGAACGCCAACAAATGGACAAAAAATATTAAAGCCTGGGGAAGTTTGAGGCTTAGCCCAAGCAGGTAGAGTCGGACAGGGCTAACAGGGTGTTGACGAAGTTGGTGGCGGCACGACAGAGTTTTGAGGAGGTGAAAGTGGCTCTAAAAGACAATGAGTTTCAAGGTTTTGAAAGAGAGAGACAAAGGTTTAGTTTTTTTCTTCCAGAAAAAGCCAAGGGTACGCATATGGGCAATAGTAGGTTTTGCGTCTCAGCGAGGGTCGGACGCAGCTATAGGCGAACATGGTGGATAGCGATGTAGGGTTCAAATGGTGGTTCGATTAAGGATTGGGTTTGAATGATGGTTTTTCGATCGGCTGGAGGCAGAAGGGGGTCAGTGGATCTCCGGTGGGTAGCACAACCCTAGAGGACGACGGTGGCGTACCGAAGTTGATGGCTGAGGGGACCTTGTGATTATTATTGATTTCTGTTCAAATTGATTTTTGGTGAAGAATGGAAGACGACAACTTCAGTTTTGAGGAGAATAGAAGAAATGTGTTTTTATTTTTAGGAGGATAGTTAATCTGGTTAAAAAACCCTTGACCCGAATATAGTAAAGCATGCGGTCCAAAAAGGTAAAACTTGTCTGTGTCGATGGATCGTTCCCAATACAAAGATCATGGGTGGCCTGTGATCCATTATATTTGAGGAAATAGCTCTCAAGACCTCATATGACTTATCCTAACCTAAACACATAGACATTGGATCTGGTCATGGTCTAAAAAGCAAAAGAGGCAGAGAAGAGGCTTGGGTTGAGTGAAAATGAAGGCATGGTTCGGATCGTAGTTCCTGTGGGTCGGTCATGTACCATTCCATATGAACCATGCTTGCATAAAGCATAGTCGTTGCCCAATGTCACGACCTGACCCATGGGCATGGATCGCCCACGATCCATGTAAGCAACAATGCATTAAGCCAGCTGTTTATGGTCATGGAGCATGAGTTACATGGATCGTGGGTCATTGCACTAGAACCATGTACACTTCAATGCACGTTCCAGAATGCTCTTACCTATGCCTACTAGACCACATTCCACATAAAAGGGTTAGATTTTCTCTTACCAAAGCTATGCCATTGTCAATCTCAAGCATTCTTCTACTCCAGAGGCTACCAAATTACTTCACCGAACGTGATTATCGAGATTGACTCCGATAATCAATGATATTCATGGAATTTGTGCGTGTTTCTACAGTGGAGTTTGTAAATCATTACGAATCATTGTAATTGAAGATCAATCTTGTAATTTGATATGGAGAAATCATTGTAAGCCGGAGGTACAGGGCCCTAGTTCGCTAACTGTGATCGCTTTCCTAGACAAGCATCCGGGAAAAGGACCGGTGTCCTCCCCGTGGAGCAACGCAATGACGAGGAGCATATTTCAGGAACAATCAAGAAAATTATAAAAGAAAGTTTAGTATTAAGGAAGATGAAAGTGAGTGGGACTTTGCTCCGATCAAAACTCCTTTCACTGAAAGGATTCGGTATGTTGAATTTCCGAAGAAGTTTGTCCCTTCGACCATGCCACCATGTAATAGAATCAGTAATCCCAATTTGTTTTTGTTCAAATATGAATTGCATATAAATGGTGCGAGGGCGACATACCAACTCAAGTGTCTTCACATTCCTATTTATCTAGAAGGAGTAGTCTTGTTATGGTTCACTAAGCTACTGCCAAAATCCATAGATCAATTCCCTGTTTCGACAAGGAAGTTTAAGGAGCAATTTAGATTATATACCTCAAAGGATAAAGATATCATTTCACTGTCAAGACTGAATCAGAACCCAAGAGATTCGGTGAAGGCTTTTCTTAATCACTTCAATACTACTATAGGAGAGGTTGGTAATTCGTAGCCCAAGATGAATGGCATTATTTCGGGCTGTGGATAAAGACACTGAGTTTGGAAAGTGGGTAAAAGTAAAAGAATCGAACACACTCGAAAAATTCTACAAAAAGTCTGAAGAGTTCATTAGGTTGGAAGAAATACCTTCTACCACCCATAATATAGTTGGAGGCAATATTGTGGAATACAAGAAAGGTGATGATGCTCGGGGAAATAAAAAGGATGTTTGGGGGCAGAAAAAGAAAACGTAGTGAAAGAAAAATAGAATGGCAAGAGGCTTTGTTTTTTCAGATACGAAGAGTTGATCCCTTTAAGTGATACCCGGGAGAACATCTTCTTTGCCACTAAGGATGTGGGATATTATGTGAAAACATTGCCGTTGAGAGTAGGAGATAAGGTAGAGAATTCTGGAAGATTCTGCCGCTTTCACAACCAGCCTGGTCATAGTACTAATGAATGTCGATATTTAAAGAGCTTGATTGAGGAATTGATTAAGCAGAATAACTTGCAACGGTATGTTAGAAAACTACAAGCGACAGATCCTTCTCCAGCTTCTCAAGGGCAAGGTGTATCCGCCAATCAACCAAGCCCAAGTGATAGAGATCCAGCACAGAATAATGCGAGATTAGTGATCAATACCATATCTGGTGGTCCTCATCCAGCAGATAAAAGTTGGGGGAGATTGAGTGATATGTGAATGATGTGAAGTACACTCCAAGAGAAGAAAGATGTCTAATCCTTAACAATACCATTCCCATAAAGCGCCAGAAAACTTTTTATGATGACATAAGGTTCAGAGAGAATGATTCATAAGGCGTGGTAGCTTCAACCCTTGACCTAAGGGTGATCACAATTGGAATAGGTCCAACAACGGTCAAAAGAGTGTTGGTTGATTGTGGTGCTTATGTCAATGTCCTTTTCTGAAAGACATTTGCCCTCGTGAAACTTTCAATAACCGATGTGTAAGCTTATCAAATGAAAACCCAAGGGTTCACAGGCAAGCCAAAGCAGTCGATTGGAACAATTTACTGCTTGTGGAATTAGGAGAAGGAGAGAGGAAAGCTGTGTTAAAACAAACTTTTGTGCTTGCGGACGAAATTGTAGCCTATAATGCATTCCTAGAAAGGCCCGCTTTGGCTGTTTCGAAGTCGCACTAGCACCGTGGTGTTTAACAATGAAGTTTACTAAAGAGAAAGGTGTTGATGTGGTAAGAAGAGATCAAAACGCTACTAGCGAATGTTACATCACTGAATTGAGGGAAGCTAAGAAGAAGGAAAAAGGAAAGAGTGTGGAGATCACTCCCCACATTCGCGAACCCGTCTTATAGCAACTAAAGCATGGCCCTTGCACTAGTGAGCATAGTGGGGCTCAAAAGGAAATGGATCCTCAAAAAAACAGTGCAGGGGATAATCGAGTAGTGCCCGTGGAGATCACGATATCTATAGCAGTTCACCCAAGGGATCATAACCAAAATATGAATATCAGGTCTCAATTGGGCCAAAAGTTGCAAAAAGAATTGACTGTTTTTCTGAAGGCTAATTTGGACATGTTCACCTGGAGTCATGCTGTAACACCCCGTATTTTCTGTGAATTTAAGAACTACAAATATGAGTGTAATTAAAATATAAAATAAGAATCAGGGAAAACGGGTTGCGCCATTGCGTTCGTCTCGAAATTCTGCTTGAAAACGAGTCCGAGTTTGTGAGAATCGAAGTCCGTATGACCAAGTTATGGCCCTCCAAAGTTTCAGAAATATTCAGAGTTCAAAACAGCTCGAATTCGAATTCAAAATTCGAATTTCAAACCCAATACAGACTGGGCGGGAAATTTCCCGCCCAGACCCAGGTCGACTGGGGAGTCGACTGGGCAGTCGACCCCCCCCAGACCAGGTCGACCTGGGTGTCGACCTGGTCGCTGAGCCCATTTTTGGGCCAGTGTTCGTTCTGATGTTTCCAGTCCGATTTCTGTCCTGATTCATCTGCCTAAACCTATTTAAACAGCCCCAAATCTGTTATATTTGCCTAATTTGCTAGTTCTGCTATATTTGCCTAATCTGCTAGTTCTGTTATATTGCCTAATCTGCTAGTTCTGTTATATTGCTTAATCTGCTAGTTCTGCTCTACTGCCTAGTCTGCTAGATCTGTTCATCTGCCAAATCTGTCATCTGCTAAGTCTGCTGAAAATGCCAAATCTGTTATATGCTAAATCTGCTAAATTACTTAATCTGCTGAATCCGTTAAGTCGCCTAATCTGTGAAAATCTGTTATCTGCTATATCTGTTAAGTTGATATATTCAGTCTATTATTGACATAATATGAATTAGCTATGAATAATTGACATGTATATTAGGCGTGGGCATAAATGGTAAATTATTAATTAACTGGCTGTAAAGATAAACATGGCTGACTCGAGGTTAGAATGAGTTTGCGGCGTAATTCTGCCCGGAACCGCCCGACACATCCAGTGGCTGCAAACAATAGGTTCTAATGTGAGAAGTTAGTCATAACGTGCTTGAAACCCAAGGTTAGACTCAGTTTGCGGCAGAAATCTGCCCGGAACCAACCGGCCTAACCAGTAGCTGCAAACTGTCAGTCTAATGTGAGAGGTCTGGGCATTAATATTTAATTAATGAAAATCTGAGATAAATATGATGTCTAAAACGTGTTGGGCAGATAGGGTTAAACCCACTAGACTGATGAATTTAATAAATATGTTCCATGAATCTGTAGGCCCAATTACAAAGTTAGACAAATCTGTAAGTCTGTAAGTCTGTTAATCTATAACTGGTTAATCGTTAAGTCTGTTAAATCTGTATATCTGATCTATTAGTCTGAAAACTTGTCTGTGAACTAGTTGATCTGAATTCTGTGTGTCTGAACTTGTAAACAAGTTAATCTGAAATCTGTTAGTCTGGGGACACAAGGATAGGAAGGGAATTACTTGTGTCATCTGTTGTTTGGGACCCATATTAGTCAGTAACGCTTTCTGGTATCAAAACTTTGAACCAATAGTAGGTAGGGTCCGGGCACGCTTACTGAACTAATTATAAGCGGTTCATTCTGATAATGGCGAGGGGTGTTGATGGTGCGTTCCAACCGGGTCATGTGCGTGCATGGATCCCGGTCTGCCTCTGAGGATGTAAGACGTCGTGACATCTGTAAATAGGTCTGTGCCAATTGGTTGTCACTTTTGGGAGTGATACACCCTACTGTGGGGCCGACACAGGGTATTTATGTATTAGGGAGCCGATCGCTTGGGGTAGGGTTTTAGGGTACACTTAGTTCTGTCTGTTTCTGTTGGTACCGTCTATTTCTGTTGGGTGGTAACACCTGTCTGTTTCTGCGTGGTACCATCTGTTGGGGTGGTAAAGGCCCATTACTAGTGTACACCTAATTCTACATTCTGTTTCCGTAGGGATTAATCTGTTTCTGCTTCTGTCTGTTTCTGTTCGGGTGGTAAAGGCCCTTTACTAGCACTCTCTTCTGTGGAAATTATTCTGTACCCGTTTCTGTTTCAGTTTAGACATTAGGGTGACACCTAATTCTGTTACACTAGTATTAGTGCATAGAAGTGTAAAGAAATAGCTTATGTCATTCTGTTCTTCTGTTATATCCGCTACACCTGTTACTGTTATCTCTCATCCAGTTTTATTTTCATGTCATGTTATTATTATCTGTTCATAACTGAAAATCACTGGACTTGCCAGACTTTTTGTCTGACCCTTGTTGTTTCGCCTCCTTTCTTCCGTTCCCCCCAAGGTTTTGTAGAAGGGAGTACTCTAGCTTGATCCAGATTTCTTTCGCTTGAAGTGCTTAAAGTATGGCTTGTCTTCTTCTGTGGGGATTATGATTTTAAACTATGCATTCTGAAGGCTTTTGTACAAGACTGATATTTTGTACTTGAATTCTGATATTGTGATTAGAAAGGATGTAACCAAGCTTATTTTGGTTTTTGTTGAAATAAAGTTATAAATTTTTCAAGTACTGTTTTATCTGTCTTGTAAGTTTCTGTTCTGTTTACTAAAATGCTCCACCAAAGTTAAGGCATTCCCTTTGTGAGTGACCTTAACGGAGGTGGGGTGTTACACTTGGTATCAGAGCTGAAGGTTACCAGATTGGGTAAAGTTTTTGAAAACTATTTAAAAAAAAGGTTTTGAAAGGAAATATTTTCAAAAATATAGCTTATTTTGAAAAACATAATCCCCAATAGTCATATACCTTTCCTTTAGTCCTTTTTGTAATTGAATCTTTCCTTTTTCGTTTCAGCATGTCTGAAGCATCTGAGATACCAGAGGGTGTTCATGTACCCGGTTGGTTTCGTCAATATCTTGAGGCTAGGACCGCCGCCGCAGGTCCAGCAAATGATCCCCCTCCTCCACCCCCTCCTCGTGCAATTTCTTTCTCAAAGATCTGTAGAGATTTTAGGGCCATGGGTGGAAAGGATTTCAAGGGAACTGAATCATTCGTAGAAGCGAGGAACTGGCTCAAGGAAACTGAGGATCTGTTCGTTATCTTCTAGGTGGACGATAGGCAGAAGGTACAGTTGGCGGTATGGTTGCTCAAAGACGAAGCTTCCTATTGGTGGGAAGTCACTAACGCCGAGAGGCCGGTTGAGACATGGATGGATTTCAGAACAAGGTTTGAGACAAAATTCCTCTCGCAAGCTGAACGAAGTCTACAACTGGAAAAGTTCTTATCTCTTAAGTAAGGAAGTATGACGGTCAAGGAATACGTCAACCAGTTCAACCAACTGGCTAGATTCGGATTGGATTTAGTCAACACTCAGGATAAAAAGGCTCTCCGCTTTGTTAAAGGATTGAACGAGCCACTGCACAGCCTAGCCATGACCTATGTACCCATGGGAGCGACTTACGAGAAATTGGTGGACATGGCACTACTGCATGAGGAAGACAAGGGCCCGAAAGAGACAAAGAAGTAAGAACCACAGAATAAGAAAGCATGGCCCAAAAAGGAAACACAAAAGAAGGATGAGAAGTCTGAAGATAAGAAGGGGAAAAAGTGCTTTACTTGTGGAAGCTCGACTCATCTGAACAAGGATTGCAGAAAAAGGAAGGGAACTTGCTTCAACTGTGGTGAGATGGGACACTTCACTAGGGACTGCCCGAAGAAACGAGGGCAAGGACAGAGGGCAGAACCCACTTCTGGAGGACAAGCGAATGGATAGGATAGAAATAAGAAAATTTGAGTAGAAGGTTTAAGTTTCTTATCTGATTGTTGAGTTAAAACTCTTTCTGATTCTGGCATTTTGATTCTGTAATCGATACTCTGCACTTTAATACTAGTATTGTTTTTGATTCCGCTGTAGACTCAAACCCATAAGGGTTATGACTAATCTGTTTGTGATAGATTGGGGTTTGAGAGATATCTGTGTTAGGCGTCAAGTAGGACGCATACATTCTGGGTTTTATCATGCTTAGTTCGGTAACCTGATCTGTACCAGTAATCTGTAAAAATCTAAATATTCCCGATAAGGTTAAGATTTCCAGTTTTGACATTATCTAAAGAGGGTAATCCTCAGGGTGTCAATTTGATGTTGGTTTCGGTCTTCGGGGCCGATACTTAGGACCCATGTCTAATGGGAACCAAGTTTTTGTTTTATCTGTACTCGCTTCCATCATTCGACTGTATCCTATCGATCGAATCTTCGAACTTTAGGTAGAAACTAATGGGTGTAAACATGTTTTTGAGACATGTTATGTTTGATGGTTGCAAGTGGATGCAAGTGGTTGCTAGTGGTTGCTCGTGGATGCATATACACACACTAGGCACTAGATCGGCTCGAAAACACTCTAATACTGCATATGGATGTGTGAGCATTTTTCAATTTTTGTGGATGCAAAATGATTGACTCAGCACATGGATGTTGCATATGACTGAATGGTTGTGCACTCATATAGAAATGATATGTATCAAATAGGAAAATTTGCATACATGTTGGACTCATGGCACTGGAATAATTCGCATTAAGGAGGTCAACTGAATCAGTGGACCGCCTGATCTTTGCATTAGATAAGGAACATGTACACACACCTTTGCATATGTTCATACAACATTAGAAGTTTCTAAGGACAATGGACGCCAGTGATTGATGATTGAATAGATGGATGGTAGGACACATTCTTCTTAACTTGAAGATTTCTGGGACGAAATCCTTTAAGGAGGGGAGAATGTAACACCCCGTATTTTCTGTGAATTTAAGAACTACAAATCTGAGTGTAATTAAAATATAAAATAAGAATTAGGGAAAATGGGTTGCGCCATTGCGTTCGTCTCGAAATTCTGCTTGAAAACGAGTCCGAGTTTGTGAGAATCAGAGTCCGTATGACCAAGTTATGGCCCTCCAAAGTTTCAGAAATATTCAGAGTTCAAAACAGCTCGAATTCGAATTCAAAATTCGAATTTCAAACCCAGAAAAGACTGGGCGGGAAATTTCCCGCCCAGACCCAAGTCGACTGGGGAGTCGACTGGGCAGTCGACCCCCCCAGACCAGGTCGACTGGGCAGTCGACCTGGGTGTCGACCTGGTCCCTGAGCCCATTTTTGGGCCAGTGTTCGTTGTGATGTTTCCAGTTCGATTTCTGTCCAGATTCATCTGCCTAAACCTATTTAAACAGCCCCAAACCTAGCCTTCTCTACACACAATTCTGTTCTGCTTCTGCTCTGTCTCTGTTCTATATAAAAATAAAAATGGCGTCGCTACTCTGCTGGAATCAAAACTAGAAGCTAATCAACATCAACCTAAGCAACTCATTTCAAACTAGAGATTAAAGCTTCTGCAACGATTCTACAACAATTAAAGTTCTTTAATCCAACCAAGGCAAGTGCAGTTATTTTCCGATATAAACTTTAATCATAATTGTGACATGATTGTAAATCTGAATTTGAGATTGTGTATGTTCTGTTCTAATCTATTTTATTCTGTATCTCTTCTTCTTTCTGTTCTATAGCCAGGCTATTACGAGCCTGCGCCAATCTCCTAAGAGATTAACGCACGAACGCTAAAATATTTGGGACAAATAATGAATGTGGCATAATTGGACATGGCTAATCTGTGACTGATTTAAGAAAAAGGACATAGGTTGTAAACTAGATTTAGATCTATGCATATTCTGTGAATTGGAAGAAGAGGAACCATGGTATGTTAACATGTGACTTGAGACATTGGACATAACGCATATTTTGAATTAAGATATGTTATAACTAGATTGTTGGGCATATTGTTGATATAACAATTCATGATTTGAAAGAGAATATGACTTAGGTGTGAAGATCTATATTAAGATTTGATAACTATCAAATGTGAATAACACCTAAGTAGGAGATTTTTGAATATATGACATGCATTGAAATCGATGGCTATATTTGGTATAATTTAAATGTGAATCTTTTGTACTAGGCAAGTTGAACTAAATTGGGACATGTAAATTATGACCATAATCCGTGACATGTAAATTCAATGCAAACGTGGGGTATATGATTATAGTGTGAATCATGACAACTATTTAGGCATGCAAACTTAGGCCAAATTTATAATTAGGCAAGATATGTTTGTGAAACTTTAAGGAATGATTAAATCTGTTATATTTGCCTAATTTGCTAGTTCTGCTATATTTGCCTAATCTGCTAGTTCTGTTATATTGCCTAATCTGCTAGTTCTATTATATTGCTTAATCTGCTAGTTCTGCTCTACTGCCTAGTCTGCTAGATCTGTTCATCTGCCAAATCTGTCATCTGCTAAGTCTGCTGAAAATGCCAAATCTGTTATATGCTAAATCTGCTAAATTACTTAATCTGCTGAATCCGTTAAGTCGCCTAATCTGCGAAAATCTGTTATCTGCTATATCTGTTAAGTTGATATATTCAGTCTGTTATTGACATAATCTGAATTAGCTATGAATAATTGACATGTATATTAGGTGTGGGCATAAATGGTAAATTATTAATTAATTGGTCGCAAAGATAAACATGGCTGACTCGAGGTTAGAATGAGTTTGCGGCGTAATTCTGCCCGGAACCGCCCGGCACATCCAGTGGCTGCAAACAATAGGTTCTAATGTGAGAAATTAGTCATAACATGCTTGAAACCCGAGGTTAGACTCAGTTTGCGGCAGAAATCTGCCCGGAACCAACCGGCCTAACCAGTAGCCGCCAACTGTCAGTCTAATGTGAGAGGTCTGGGCATTAATATTTAATTAATGAAAATCTGAGATAAATATGATGTCTAAAACGTGTTGGGCGGATAGGGTTAAACCCACTAGACTGATGAATCTAATAAATCTGTTCCGTGAATCTGTAGGCCCAATTACAAAGTTAGACAAATCTGTAAGTCTGTTAATCCCTAATTGGTTAATCGGTAAGTCTGTTAAATCTGTATATCTGATCCGTTAGTCTGAAAACTTGTCTGTGAACTAGTTGATCCGAATTCTGTATGTCTGAACTTGTAAACAAGTTAATCTGAAATCTGTTAGTCTGGGGACACAAGGATAGGAAGGGAATTACTTGTGTCATCTGTTGTTTGGGACCCATATTAGTCAGTAACCCTTTCTGGTATCAAAACTTTGACCCAACAGTAGGTAGGGTCCAGGAACGCTTACTGAACTAATTATAAGCGGTTCATTCTGATAATGGCGAGGGGTGTTGATGGTGCGTTCCAACCGGGTCATGTGCGTGCATGGATCCCGGTCTACCTCTGAGGATGTAAGACGCCGTGACATCTGTAAATAGGTCTGTTCCAATTGGTTGCCACTTTAGGGAGTGATACACCCTACTGTGGGGCCGACACAGGGTATTTATGTATTAGGGAGCCGATCGCTTGGGGTAGGGTTTTAGGGTACACTTAGTTCTGTCTGTTTCTGTTGGTACGGTCTGTTTCTGTTGGGTGGTAACACCTGTCTGTTTCTGCATGGTACCATCTGTTGGGGTGGTAAAGGCACATTACTAGTGTACACCTAATTCAACATTCCGTTTCCATAGGGATTAATCTATTTATGCTTCTATCTGTTTCTATTCGGGTGGTAAAGGCCCATTACTAGCACTCTCTTCTGTGGAAATTATTCTGTACCCGTTTCTGTTTCAGTTTAGACATTAGGGTGACACCTAATTCTGTTATACTAGTATTAGTGCAGAGAAGTGTAAAGAAATAGCTTATGTCATTCTGTTCTTCTGTTATATCCGCTATACCTGTTACTGTTATCTCGCATCCAGTTTTATTTTCATGTCATGTTATTATTATCTGTTCATAACTGAAAATCACTGGACTTGCCAGACTTTTTGTCTGACCCTTGTTGTTTCGCCTCTTTTCTTCCGTTTCCCCCCCAGGTTTTGTAGAAGGGAGTACTCTAGCTTGATCCAGATTTCTTCCGCTTGAAGTGCTTAAAGTATGGCTTGTCTTCTTCTGTGGGGATTATGATTTTAAACTATGCATTCTGAAGGCTTTTGTACAAGACTGATATTTTGTACTTGAATTCTGATATTGTGATTTGAAAGGATGTAACCAAGCTTATTTCGGTTTCTGTTGAAATAAAGTTATAAATTTTTCAAGTACTGTTTTATCTGTCTTGTAAGTTTCTGTTCTGTTTACTAAAATGCTCCACCAAAGTTAAGGCATTCCCTTTGTGAGTGACCTTAACGGAGCTGGGGTGTTACACATGCCGACATATGTTGCATATCCCCGGAAGTGGCAGTTCATGCATTGAATATAGACCCCTGCGTCACATCGATAAAGCAGAAGAAAAGAACCCAATGCCCAGAAAGATCAATGGATCTAAAAGAAGAAGTGGATAGATTGATGGAAAATCGTTTCATAAGAGAGTCCACGTATCCAGATTGGGTATCCAATCATGTCCTGGTAAAAAAGCCAAATGGAAAATGGCGCGCATGAATAGATTACTTGGATCTCAATAAGGCATGCCCTAAGTATAGCTTTCTGTTCCCCAAAATTGATCAGTTGGTAGATTCGACAGCATGGAAAAAATTGCTACCGTTTATGGATGCTTATTCGGGATACAATCAAATAATGATGCACGAGCTAGATTAGGAGAACACAAATTTTATCATGGAAGTGGGATTGTATTGTTATAAGGTCATGCCATTTAGATTGAAAAACATGAGAAAACTTATCAGAGACTTGTTAAAGAAATGTTTAATTCACAAATTGGCAAGACCATGGAAGTTTATGTCGATGATAGCTTGTCAAGTCGAAAAAGGCAACCGATCACATGGAGAATCTAGCTGCAATGTTCAGTGTTTTAAGAAGACATGGCATGAAGTTGAATCCACTCAAATGCTCGTTCATAGTTGCATCCGAGAAGCTCCTAAGGTTTATGTTGAATGCTAGAGCTGTTGAAACTAATCCTACCCAGATTTCGGCATTAAGAGAAGTACGGGATCCTAGAACCAAGAAAGAGCTCCAAAGTTTAAATGGGCAGATTGTTGCATTGAGTCGCTTCATCTCTAAATCAATCGATATGTGCATTCCCTTCTTTGATGCACTAAAAAAGGGAATAAAATTTCGAATGGACTCCAAATTGTCAGATGGCCTTCGGTGAATTAATCAAGCACATCGAGATACCTTCGATGCTTTCTAAACCCAATGATGGAGAGAATTTGTTTCTATATTTATCAGTATCATCCCATGCTTTGAGTGCGGCCTTGGTGTGAGAGGATTCGAAGATTCAATGGCCTATGGATTACATTAGAAAAACGCTCTCCAGTGATGAGTTGAATTATCCCAAATTGGAGAAACTCGCATATTGTTTGCTCATTGCCTCGAAGAAGCGCATGTCATATTTTCAAGCCCATTCTATTACAGTGCTTACAAATCAGCTGCTAAAGCAAGTCTTGTTTTGACCTGAAACTTCAGGTCGGTTGTTGAAGTGAAACATTAATCTTAGCCAGTATGATATCACATATTACCCCCAAAGAGAAATTAAAGGACAAGCCTTGAACGATTTCATTGCCAAATTCACAGACATAGGTAATGAAGAGGAAGAACCTATAGATGTGGTGGACCAATGGAAGTTGTTTGTCGATGGGGCCATGAATGAATACTATTCAAGGGCAGGGGTAGTTCTAGAGAATTCTGAAGGATGGTTAGTATGCTACGCATTAAGATTAGAATTTCCATCAACAAACAATGAAGCAGAATATGAAGCATTGATCGTTGGACTGAGAATAGCCAAGGAATTAAATTTTAAAACTTTGCAGATTTTAAGCGATTCGCAACTCGTGGTGTGTTAGGTCCGAAGAGAGTTTCAAACGAAAGGAGGAAACCAGCCTGCTGATTTGTCAAAGGCTTGGGAACTCTTGACAAACCTTGATTATTACACCATAACTCATACCCCTAGAGAAGAAAACATGAATGCAGATCACTCGCCAAGTACGCCAGCACAGGAGATGCTCAATTGATTAGGATTAGTGCCCGAGGAGGTCCTCTCCAGTCCCATCATTAACAATATCGATGTTGATTGGGTCATGGAAATCGCTGAAGAGCAAGAATCGAGGATGATTCCAATAAAAGAGTACCCCATGAATGGAGTGCTCTCCACAGACCCAAAGAAATGAAAGAAGCTACTGCGGAAGGCCAATCTGTTTCTCATGCAGGATGGTCATTTATACAGGTGGGGCTTCTCTATGACTTTGCTTCGATGCGTTACCAGGAGTGAATCCAGGACAATTTTGGAAGAATTGCACAAAGGAGAATATGAAGGACATTCCTACGGTCAAACATTGACCAAAAAGATCCTTCGATATGGCTATTTTTGGCCTGAGCTAAACCGATACTCTGTAGAGTATACCAGAAAGTGCGATTGATGCCAAAGGTTCGCCAAGATTCCATGAGCCCTGTCCACTGAATTAACTCAAATGGTGAGCCCATGGCCATTTTCTGTTTGGGGAATTGATTATATTGGAGTATTACCGACTGCTAAGTCCAGCATGAAATATACCATTGTAGTCGTTGATTACTTCACTAAATGGGTCGAAGCAGAGCCGCTTGCCACCTTACCTGAAAGAAAGTTATTAACTTTGTGTTGAAAACTATTATTTATAGGTTTGGTGTACCTCAAAAGATAATAACGGAAAATGGAACACAACTTGAGAGTGAGGAATTCAATAATTTCTGTGCAAAGTACAAAATTCATAAGAGCTTCTCAACTGTGGCCCATTAGCAAGAAAACATGCAAGTGGAGGTAGTTAATAAAATTATCAAATCAACCATTAAAAAGTGACCGGAAAAGGCTAAAAGTGGTTAGATGGATAAGCTGCCGCTTGTAATATAGGCGTACTGGACGACTCACAAATCTGCAACTGGACATACACCGTTCTCTTTGGCATTTGGCTCCGAAGCAATGATCCAGTATAATTAGAAGTTCCCACTCATCGAAGAATTCACTTCAATCAAATAGAAAACAAGAAAATATAGTTGGAAGCTCTTGATCAACTTGAAGAGAAAAGAGACAAAGCTGAGCTCCGAATTGTTGCACATCAAAAAAGGATAGCCAGGAACTTCAACACCATAGACCGATGGAGAAATTTTGAAGCTGGAGACCTCGTATTAAAACGGGTGATGACTGGCACTGAAGTATTTGGGCCTAACTGGGAAGGACCTTATATCATCGGCCAAAAACTCTTGGATGGCACATTCAAGTTAACAACAGTTGATGGAGTTCAAATACCGAGAGCATGGAATAATGACCATTTGCGTCAATACTTTACTTAAAGCATCATTTAATTCTTTTGAATTTTTTGAAATTTTTCTTGAAAATATAGGCCGCCCATGCTTAAGGGGGTATTGTAATTGAACATTTGTTGCTTCATCCCTATTAATAAAAGTCTACATCTACTTATTTTGATTATATATTTCCAAATTTTTGTTAAATAATTAAACTGTTTCTAAAAACCGATTTAACATGGCAGGAAATCTAAAGGATGTTCGCATGCTCATAATCCGATAAGACCAGGTGACTCTTAAGTGTCATTCCGACAAATATGACCTAAGTGTGAGTGTCATAAACATCATTTTGCACATATACGAGGATGTAGGGAACCACCTTGCAGATCGAAAAGAGGAGTTACTAAGAGTCAAGTAGTGAAAAACAGGGCAAGCAAACAAAAAACTAAAGACCTCACCTGGGGGCACCCAATGAAGTCTTCGATGCCTGATTTACTCGGCCAGGTTGAGATGAACGTTGGGCTAAATCGAAGACCTCCTCTTGGGGTACTCAATGAAGTTTCAGATGCCTGATTTACTCAGTCGGATTGAAAAGAACATTGGGCTAAACCAAAGACCTCCCATGTGGGAACCCAATGAAGTCGCCAGTGCCTAATTTACTTGGCCCAATTGTGATGAATGTTGGGAAAAAGACCTACCAAAGAGATGCAAAAGACCTACCAAAGCGAGGCAAAAAACCTCCCTAAGTGAGTCAACGAATAAGATCGTTGGTTCCTGATTTAGTCATTCTGATTACGATGAATGTTGGTTAAGAGACTTCCCAAAGCGAGGCAAAAGACCTTCCAAAGAGAGGCACCCAATAAGATCGCCAGTGCCTGATTTACTTGGCCCGATTACAACGAATGTTGGGAAAAATACCTCCCAAAGCAAGGCAAAATACCTCCCTAAGCGAGGCACCCAATAAGATTGCCAGCGCCTGATTTACTCTGCCTGATTACGATGAATGTTGGGCAAAAATATAAGACCTCCCCAAGCGGGGGCCAACAAAAAGAGACATCCCCAAGAGGAGGCACTTGATCAGCTAATAAGGTTGGGTTTCCTAATGTATTGGCAAGCTCAGAAGCTTTAAACATGTTGGCAAAAACAAAAAAGATTTTGCCAACAAAGTTGAAACTTCTAGTGTGTCAATCAAGATCCAAGAAACTCGGCAAATTGATCACATTTAGCTTTTGCAGTATATGATGACCTGTGGTATGGGGTCAACACAACCACATTGGGATAGAACAATGCTAAGAAAACATACCACCAGCTCATCACAACATTACAATAAATAAAAAGACTTACGCTCATCAATGAAGTGAATACACTGGAAATACATGAGCTAATAGTTTAACAAACAAAGAGCATTTTCATTTCACTAAGCAAGGTTTACAAAGTTCAAAAGCAAGGACCGCCACTCAAAAAAAATACAGTCAAAAGAAACTACAGATAACAATGCTATATAAAGCAGAACAAGCGGTCAAAAGTCTCAATCCTTTTTCTTCCCGCCCTTAAAGAGCCACTCGATTTTAACTGGAGTTTACTGAGTATGGTCAAAGGAGTTGTTATGACGGATTGGCTCACATCTTTATGTTTTTCATCATCTTACGGAATGTCAGGAGGAGTCGAAACAAGTGACTTCTTACGAGCGCTATGTTTCCTCCTACGCCTTTTTGATAGAGACTTACCACCCGAAGATAGAATCTTTGAAGGGTCAGTAACGTCTCTCTCCGGGATATCTTCTTGATCTTCAACATCTTCTATTTCCCCTCCAGATAAGACAGTCGGATCATCTAAACCGTGAAGTGTAGCAATCTTCTCTGATTGTGACCAAGGCTGAGAAGCGAAAGAGGGGGTAGACTCGAGAGTTGATGAAGAGACACCTAGCGGAGGGGTGGCAGCCAAAGTGCTTGTCTACACCTGTATAGAAGGAGTGAAGATAGCTCCAATTCCCATCCCTTCAGGCATGGCAGGAGAAGGTTTCAGCGTGTCCAGACTTAATTCAAGTGAATAATAAGCAAGGAATTCATCTAAACAATATGGAATGGAAAAGTAGTCTAATAGGACTGAATCAATTCTGGTTTTACCTAAAATGAGAGCGCTTTTGGCATCTATCTCATAAACATTTGGGTCATCATCATTACCATCATTGCCTAATGAAGGTTCCTTAACAACTTCTTTCTTTTCGTTAGAAGTAGTGGCGGGCTCAACGGGAGGCACAACAGAAGGTTTGGGATCAGAAACGTTAGCATCAATGGAAGTAGTGTCGGCAGTGGTAACAGTTGGATCAGGGACATGCCCCCTAGAAGACTCGGCTTCGCCACTAAGGCATGCTCTTTCCTAAGCTCCTCCTTTCCCTGGCAAGGGCAGCATGGGATTCATCATCCAAATAGTGTCCCAAAAGCTCCTCTTCTTTATAATCGCCGCCCTCGAGCCGTGCGAGAATTACCTCCTAATCCTCAGCCAGAGTAATCGCATACTTATCTTCTAGGAAAGAAAGCTTCCTCACCCCATCACAGTGAGAACGTAAAACTCGAATAAAGTAGAGCTGAATCAGATTTAGTCTCAGCTTGAGCTTGTTCAATAGTCACCTTTTCTAAGAGAGCTTGATCCATTTCTCGCTCAACTTCTTCTATTTTGGCTTTCAGCAAAAAGATTTCCAGTGCTTGAGAATTAGTCTTTTCCTACAGACTGGCAGTGTTTTCTCGATAAGTTTTGATAGCTCTCTGTTCCATAGCCAATCTGTCTTCGACATTCTTCTGGGATGCGAGAGCATCCATAAGCTGGTTTCTTAACATGACTTACCTCTGCTTATTAGAGGAGGCAACAGTAGTAAGCCCATCCCAATTTCTTATTTTTAACCTCCAGTTCCTCATTATTCTTGGCAAGAAATTCAATGTCAGCATCGCGTGCCTTGAGTGTATTGCCCTATTTGGCCTTTTAATTCTCCATAGTCAGCAGGGCCTCATTATTAAGTTTGTTGATTCTCTGGTGTTCCCCAACAAGATTTTGCCAATTAGTCAGCCTCTCGACATCATTCTTCATCGTCTTGAGATTATTAAGCATCACTCTCTATCCATTGGATTTTTTCCAAGTCAAAGTGAACTCCTTTTAAGAACCAATAGTGAAATCCTATAGAGGGAGTAGTAGGCACTGACGGGAGAGAGTAGGGTGGCCTCTGAATGACTTTATGTATGTCAATAGGATGGGAAGAAACAATCTGAGGTGTAATTGGCTTAAGACATACGGAAGTCTGAACAGCAGGAACAAGATCCTCGTTTCTTTAGCACGTTTGTATGAATCATTGCCACCATGTTCCTTTTCCCTATCATCCCTTTCCTTCCTCTACTTCTGGTCATCTTCCTCCCATCTATCCCGGTCATGGCGATCATAATTGGCTTTCCTACTCCTATTTTCCCTATCTCGTCAGTCATGTTCCTCTTGGGCCTTTCTTGGCCTTATTTCTTCATTGGTCTCCCTATAAGAACGAGATGGTGCATAGCGCCGCTGATTTTAAGAACCCTTGTAATGGTTGAAGGCATCCAGATATGAATGGCTCATGGTTGTACCTGAGACATAGGAAAACAGGACTTAATGGTCAAACCAGGAAATACTGGGGCAAGACAGAAAGATACACATGCAAGATATCAAAAGTCCTAAGATATGAATGGCTCATGGATTTTCAAGATGGAGGAATAAGGGTCAAGTCAGAAGGCATTCCTAAAACTGATGTAGTAAATTCGGACATTGCAATGTGATCCTTGAAAAGTTAGCCTGAGGTTACAAAGAGGTCGCTCAAATTCCTATATATATCAGAAAATTGACTCTCAATTATGATTGGAAGCATGGGGTTGGCATCGCCTCTTCCAACATCGGAATCGTCTTTACCCGCGAGCTCTCCTCTTCAAACTGTTCACCAATCTTTGTGGGAGTTTTCCCCTCATGATGGGTAATTTCTTCCTCCTCGGTGATGGAAGACAGTTTAGAATGGGTAGACGATTTAGCTTCATCGGTAGGGCCCAAACACCTCTTCAGTACGGTCTCCTCGACGGAGGTTTTTGGTACAACATCCTCTTCGGAGGCTAGGGCATCTGATTCCTCGGTCGTAGAACGAGAAGCAAAAGGAATTTCTCTAGGAAGAAAAGATTAAGAGGGGTCGAGCAACCCAAACCGGTGAAGGAAATCTTCCTTGATCAAGAACTTTTTACTCCTCTCCTTGTTGCTAACAACCTTCAAAATTTCGAAAGTAGATTGACCGCTAGAGTCTTCGACAGGACATGGTAGTTCTACGAAGGAAAGGGAAAATTTAAGTGTAATGATCAAGACTTGGAAAAACTAGATGGAAAGCTTTGAACAGATATGTTCACCTCCTTCCATCTAAATTCGATAAAATCTCTCCGGACATCGAACCAAAAAGTAATGGTTCACTTATCCTGAAGCACTATCTTGTAAATCAAGAATAATCTGACAATTTCGACCTCCTTTAACAAATACAATAGATGGATGGTCTTTTCTTTTTTTAAATACACATAATTAGTAGATGCCCTGAAAAGTAGGCATACAGCGAATTGTTCTCATAAAAATAACGCATAGCCCCATTAAGATGGCATAACCACTAAGGTGCAGCTAAAAGAGGGCAATCACCAAGTGCCGAAGGACCATCCGCAGGAACGGGTTAAAATGAGGAATGGCTCCATTTATACACATGTGTCTACTAATTGCAACGAAGACAAATGGTGGACAATCGACAAAATCCTCTCTCCCCGGCAATTGCATGTCAATCTACAGAATGCCAAATGAATGCATGCTTGATTAAAAGCATGTTGAGATAGCATGGAGGGGCATCTCCCCGGTGGAAATCATGAGGACGGGGAACAAGAAAAGACTGATCTACTTCTGACCTTAAAGCTGCAGGTTCTCTAACTCTAAAACTTGAATATAAGCTCCAGTTTAAGCAGAAGTAGTTACCTTTTCAGAATGATGGTGAGTCATATGTCGAGCATCCATTCTACACAAGGAATCTCGTTTTTATATAACTTACAGGTGCACATTTCCTAAAGTGTGAAGTGTAGTGCAAAATTATATAAGTTATTAAAGACGAAGATTGAAATATATAGTCTGCGTGTGTCGATTAGCGGTTCCTAGGCATCATTGCAATTAGAATGTCGTGTATATGCAAACAATGTTCGATAAGTCATAACTGGTTAAACGAAACAACTTCGCTTAGATGCTTCATTCAAATCAAGAAATTCATTGTACTTCATTTTTAATAAACGAACTAATCTGTTGGCAATGTGGGAAATCGATAACAAAATAAATGCCCAAATCAGTGCAAAGTTTTCTTGTTATAGGACAATTAGAAAAGAAAATCAACTTTAGTTTATAAGAAGCAAGCTCAGATTGTTCAGTCATTTTTAAATCGAGTCAACATCAATAACTACAACGATCAATTTGAAGCCAACTCCAACGACTGAATTCGAATCGAGGTTGCTTTATGCAACGTTAGGTCAGGACTAGTGGTCCACAGTCAGAGCAAGCTCAACGACCGGAGATTCCTAGTCTCGATCCATCATGCAACCGAAGCATACGATCCACGAAAATTCATGATCCATTTAGCACACTATTCACAAGAAAATTGCGATCGAGTTCTATCTCTCTAAATCAGAAATCACCAAACCCAGTTTGAGGCACAATTCATCAAAACATGCAATTAACACAGGAATTCACACATCTTCCTAAAACCATAAGCAATCGATATACACAATTTGCCTCAACACGGTATTCAAAGAACCCCAACATCTACGGCGATCGACTACGGTCAGAGATGATTGGATCTCAATGTCGAAAGTTTGCAGGAGTTCGGTGAAGTTGAAGTGGCTCAAATTTGGAAGGAATAGCCAAAACTTGATTCATATTGGGTAAAATGGTGATGGTGATCGGAACTGAGTATGGGTAAAGGAGGTCTGACGGTCGACGGCGACGAAGGAGCGAGTTAGTCAACGATAAATCGGTAGATTCGGGTTAAAGTAATTTTCTCAAGAAAGCCATGAACCTTAAAAATTCATCTTTGGCTAATGAAGGTAGAAGGAGAAGGAGTAGATTTGTAAGGGAATACAAAGCATCCTTAAAGAGATGCTTGCGATCCCTAAGAATGGGTCGTCTATGGTCCAAGGGAAGCGGATCGAGCACAATCAAATAAAAAGCCACTGTTTTGATCTATATCCGAGCACACCTTCCTTTTGACAAAGTGAACTCTGAAGGGCAAATGTTAATCTGGTTAAAAACTCTCGTCCTGAATATGGTAAAGCATGCAATCCAAAAAGGTAAAAATTGTCCGCGTCGATGGATTGTTCCTGAACTAATGCTCATGGGTCGCCTGCAATCTACTATATTCGAGGAAATAGCTCTCAAGACCTCATATGACTTACCTCGACCCAATCACACAAATATTGGATTGGGTTGTGGGCTAAAAAGGAAAAGTGGCAGAGCAGAGGCATGGGTCGAGTCGAAATAAAGGCATGGTTCTGATCGTAAAGCCTATGGGTCGGTTGTGTAATATTCCACATGTAGCATGCTTGCATAAAGCATGGGTCGTTGCCCAATGTCGCTACCCAACCCATGGACATGGAACACCCATAATCCATGTAAGCAAAAATGCATTAAAGCTAATTGTTTATGGTCATGGAGCGTGAGTTACATAGGTCGCGGGTCACTGCATTTGAACCATGTACACTTCAATGCAAGCTCCAGAATGCTCTTAACTCCACCTATAAATACAAGACCACTTCCCACATAAAAGGGGTTAGATTTTCTCCCGCCAAAGCTCTGCTATTGAAATAAAAAATTATCACAACACTCGAAGATGTTTAGCACCACTTCACCAAAAGGTAGGATTTAAGATTGTGGAGCCACGAAATATAAAAGCAAGTAAAAACACGGGAATTTAGAGTGGTTTGACCATGAATCGGACTACGTCCACTATAGAAGCTATTTTCATTATCATTGCAGAATTCACAAAGTACATGACTTCATTCATTTCACTCATTTTACTCTTTATTCTCTCTTTTATGGTGATATTCTCGATTTCTATCTTTTCGCTCTAGATTTCACTTGAATTCATAAAGGAATGGATGAGATCTCTTGAATGGTGATGGTGGTTGTGTAGATTTGTGTAGATCTTCAACCACTTGAACACTTAGATGTTCTTCCTTGGTTCTATGATGATTTTGTGTTGAATCTAGGCTTGAGAGAGAACTAATGAAGATTGGAGAGAATTAATGGAGGTTGGAAAGGTTTAGAGTGGTAGAGAAGTGAAAATGGCAGCCCTTCGGGGTAGAAAAATTGGTCCTTTGTGGGGTATTTATAGGAGTGGTTTAGAGAGAGTGACAGAGTTGTAAATGTACGTGCGCGGCATGACTTGGACTTGGCGATTTACGGCATGCCCGATTTCAACGGTATGTGGTATGAATATTTGTGGCATGAATGGACATAACGACTTGAATGCTTTCGTGTTTGAACGGTCTGATTACTATGCAACGATCCATGCAAATGCATATGGTACCACTTCTATATTGATGCTACATGTGATATCTCTCAACCGACCTGCTTTTGATATAAGCCAAAATGACCTGGTAAGTTGTATCTTACGGTTCACGTGTTATATTCTTAACCAACATTCACTTCTCAGTAGCTGAGACATATATCCAGCTGGCGCCATGCTTTCTATTTAAATACCATGTCGTGGGACCGAATTAACATTATGTCATTATAACGACTTACATCATGTCGCCATGTTGTGAGAACGACTTATATCATGTCGCAGGAGTGACTCAAGACCAAGTTGTAGGAATGACTTTAAACCAAGTTGTGATAACAACCTGAGATGTCATTGACGACCTGGTGGTTGCGACGTGGTTTCCAATCCCTCTCTTGATAAGCATGGAAGTAGTTTATATGATAATGTTAGCAGGTCTTTATACCCACTTGCCTTATGAACTTTGTGCATTTTATATATACAAGTGAGTCATTGCCTTGTTTTAGCCCTGATACAACCCAACATGTAAGGTTGTTTCAAATCCATTCGAATGTGCAATACATACATTCTTTATATGAATGACATGCCCACTTTTCTTGTATACGACTCATGCACATAGAATATAAATGATCCTTCATGCCTTCAATAACCTTGTCCGACCCATTGTTCTTATCCAATTGGTCCATAAATGTAGAAGTGTATCTGTTCCATCGATTATAACAATTTTGACGGACCCATCACATATGCTTTTAACACATTGTTTCTGCACCATGTTTCTCAACGGGGTTAACATTTTCCCCTCGAAGCTTGTATTTTTTCTTGTGAAAAATGCAGGCATCAAAAATATTTTCATTTGCTCTAGCTTTACTCGGTCTCGAGTTAATCCAAACCCATCTTCCTCAGATCTGAATCTGGATTGGATATTTGTTTTAGCTTGCAGATCCGGGTTCAAATTGTTTATATACCATTATAACTCGTGATTTGGTTGGCGCTATAAACTTGGCACTAGCCGATGAAAGTTATCCATCAACAACGTGTTAGCAAAAATCGTGGCTTGAATCTGGCCTTTTGTTACAAATACCAATAATTCGATGTATTGACCTTGATTGCTAACTTGTTTTTTCCTTCGACCACTCCATTTATGATGATGCGTAAGCTTTAAAAATACTTTAGAATTTGTGGCATTATCAATCTTGAATCGTAGTTGCTGATGACCTTTGATTTGATGGCGACCCTCGTTTTAATACCAGTGCACGATCAGACGTTTAAATCAATGAGCGATCTGGATCTTTAAGTTGGGTCGGTGAACACATTTGGCTTCTAGGTCGTTTTAACGACTTGGGAATCCAGGTCGTTGGACACTCTGAACTATTGGGTTGTTCTAACGACCTGGGACTTTGGATCATAAGATGACCTGAGTCCTTGGGTCGTTTGAATGACCTTAGCTCTTAAGTCGTTTGAACGACCTGAGCTGTTGGGCATGCTTACTTGTCTTGTTGATTCCAAATGACCCAAGCACGGAACTTGTTAGTTAAATTTATGTGCTTCATGCCACCTGTTAGTCAATCAAAACAAGCACTTGCACGATTTTGGACTTATACTTTGTTATTGATCGTCCACATCAATAACAGATTAGTTAATCATTAAAAACGAATTACAACGGACTTTATAATTGGGACTGGAAAACGTGCCTGTGGAGAATTACTTTGTTGAACTATTTATAATTCATTAAACATTGTCTGCATACCGTGGGTCACCATAGACTGCAAAACTGGATGAGATCAACTTGCTGGATTTCCTTGATTGTAGTTGACGTGTTAGAAATTTGCACTTTGTCAGTAAAAGCTATTTGAGCTTGCCAACATGCGCAGAGCCTTTGAGCTCTGTCAAAACAATAGGAATTACAACTTTACTTGCTGGCTTGGCGCTTCTACTTGGAGTAGTTTTTATATCTTTGTGCCTCTGCTCGGGGAGCCCTTTGAATTTAGTGCCCTCACTAGGGGAGGACTTGTATTTTGCGCTCCCACCTGGGGAGGACTTTGAATTTGATGCCCCTGCTCGGGGAGGACTTATATTTTGTTCCTCCGCTAGGGGAGGACTTATATTTTGTGCCCTCGCTTGGGAAGGACTTTGGATTTAGTGCCCCCACTAGGGGAGGACTTGTATTTAGTGCCCCCACTAGGGGAGGACTTATATTTAGTACCCCCGCTAGGGGAGGTCTTATATTTAGTTCCCCTGCTCGGGGAAGTCTTCGGATTTAGTGCCTCTGCTCGGGGAAGTGTTTGGATTTAGTGCAACCGGTCGGGGAAGTCTTTGGATTTAGTGCCCCCGCTCGAGGAGGTCATTGGATTTCGTGCCCCCGCTCGGGGAGGTCATTGGATTTCGTGCCCCCGCTCGAGGAGGTCATTGGATTTCGTGCCCCCGCTCGGGGAGGTCTTATGATTTCACTAGGGAAAGCTGGTTCACTTGGGAAGAATTTCTGTTGTTGGATTGTTTCACAGGGAAGGTTTCATCTCCTTGATCAGACGCTTGACTCGGCAAGCTATCTTAGTTAAGGAACTAAAGCCTTAGACCTCTCACTCGGGAAGTTTCCTTAGTGAAATTTACAAACCCTGAGTTTGTTTGTTGCGACACTTGTTCGCTGTTTGAATCTTTACGACTCTTCCCATTCACTTTTCAAGGTGATGCTTTTCTATTTGTGCATGTTGATATTTACAGCATTTGGCGCTTAAACTAGTGTTGTTGGGGTTGCTATGTTTTGCCAGATTCTAGGGGATCAAGCGCTTCACAGTTAGCCTACAATATAAAATCATTTTTAAGCAAATTTTTATTTGACAATTTTTTTTGCAAGTAATTGATTTATTCAGGAAGATATGCTTTCAGTCATAGAGCTAATGTCTAGTACAATATTTATAAAATATTACAGACTGCTTTACAAGAATTCTTGAATATAGCAAGAAGTAAGGCACGAAGTAAATCACGAAAAAAGTTGTGGCGATGATGATCGCTTATTACGAGCCATTAAAATTGGAGCGCCACCATTAGTTATTAGTTGATCACTGGCCTTGCATTGGTTTGAGTGGGAGCTCCGTTGCTTGGACCGGATTGATCATTTGATGTTCCTTGCCCCTGAGAGTTGCACAAGGAATTGTAGCTTGTAGATTTTTCACATATTGCTGCAGTTTGTTTTTCCTGATCAACTCCTCAATTAAGTTATTCAAGTGATGGCATTCATTAGTATCATGCCTGGGTTGATTGTGAAAGTGACAGAATTTTCCAGAATTTGCGGCTCTCTTACAAATATTCAGGGATGGTGGTTCTGGATAGTGTTCTGCATCTTTGGTGGCGAAGTAAATATTCTCCGAAGTATTATTTAGAGGGTTAAATTCGGTGGGTGTAAAGAAGCCAGTCTTCTTGCCATCACGATTATCCTTCCCGTCATTTCCTCTCTTTTGACCTCTGGGATTTTTCTGATTATATTGAGCAGCAGCATTTTCGGGAGCTTCAAGAAGTTGGTTACCATCAATAATCTGAAGAGGCACAAGATTATTGTCCACTCTCATATACTCCTCTACTTTTTTATATAATTTCTCAAGCGTGTTTGGTTTTTTCATTTTAATCCATCTAACAAATTTGCTCTTCTCATTTATAGAGCCGATTAGAGGCATTAAGATCATGCGAGGCTTGGAATTCCCTACTTTGGACAAAGCAACGTTAAACCTCTTGAGGATAGCTTTAACAGACTCTCCTGGATTATGTTTCATTGATGTCAGAGAAATAACATCCTTAGCCTTTATAGCTTGTAGCCTAAATTATTCCTTGAATTTCAGAGTCAAATCAACAAATTAGTCGATGGATTTGGGTGGCAGCCTCATGAGCCATAATGATGCCACGCCTTCTAGGTAAAGAGGGAAGCACAGACATTTGATCTCGTCTGTCGCTTTGGTTGCATTCATATGCCATTCATATTTGTATAGTAAGTGATTCGGATCAGAAGTCCCATCATATGGAGGCAGGGTAGGATGAGTGAACTTTTAGGGAATTCTTCTTTGCACATCCTCTTGGTGAACGGGTTTTTTCTAGGAGAATAGTCCCATTCCCTTTCACTATCATTGCAAGCCATGCTATCTTTCATGATTTGCTTTACCATATCCGCGATATATTCCTCTGAGTTATGGCGTCCCACAGAGCGGACTTTGATCTCTTTACCAGATGCTCGTCTTGGCGAGCGATCGCGATTAGAGGGTCTAGGTGTTTTACCTCCACTATGGAGAGGCACCCCCTTGGCGGGACTAGCAACTCTACGTGTAACACCCCGTATTTTCTGTGAACATTAAAGTAACAAATTAAAGAATACTTAATATTAAAAGTGGAAATTAGGGGAAACGGGTTTTACCATTGCGTTCATCTCGGAATTCTTCTTGAGATAGAGTCAGAGTTTGAGTGAATCGGACTCCATATGAAGAAGTTATGGAGTTCAGAAGATTTCAAGTTTAAAAGGAAATTAAATATATATGATAATTAAATTAAAAAGCAGTTCAAATTCAAAAATTCTGAGAGAAGCGGCTGGGCGGGAAAATGCCCGCCCATAGGGGTCGACTCCCCCTAGGGGGGTCGACATAGGTGCCGACCACCCAAGAGGGGTGTCGATCCCCCTGTAGGGTCGACCCCCTCGGACAGATCTAGGCTGTTTTGCCCAATGACGTTTTTCTGAGTCATTAGGGCATATGTGGCGACTTCCGGTTGGCTCTGTTTGGTCTGGATGGCTCTGATTACTCCTAGGTTGATCTAACAGCTCTCATTAATCCGAAATTCTATATAAACAACCCCAACCCTCAACCCTAAAACCACATAAAATTTCTCTCTGAAGCCGTCATGCTGTCCATGGCCAAACTAGCGTAGCCTCCATTTTTCTCTAAACTACAAGTCAAGTTAGGAAGTCCCAAATCAAATCAAAACTAGAGAATCAATAGTCTACATCAAAGGATAGCTTTTCAGTTTTAGAAATCATATCCTAGAAAACAAGATTTTGTTCTTTTGTTTGTAAGTTCAGTTATTCTTTAGATTTGAACAAATAAAAGTCATGACTTGTAATGATGCAGAACTAGAACTGTGCCTAGTTGTAAGGTAATTGTATTCTGATTCATGTAGCAATTCTGAAATTACCTATGCCTACGTGACTATTGTGATTGATACAACCTATCATGTTGTATGTTAATTTGGTGATGAACCTATCATGTTGTATATTAATCTGGTAATGAACCAATCATGTTGTATATAAATTTGGTGATGAACCTATCATGTTGTATGTTAAATTGGTGATGGACTTATCATGTTGTATGTTAAATTGGTGATGAACCTATCATGTTGTATAATAATTTTGCAATGAACCAATCATGTTGTATATAAATTTGGGGACTCCTTATGTTATGTTATATGAAAGATCATAAGCTAAGTCGTGTTCATATATGCTTACATGTCTAAATCTATTTTCTTAGATGTTTAGATCTATGTTAATTTGATCCAACTCAAATGCAAGTTCACATTTACATGCTTAATTAAATTTGTGTAGTACTATGCCAAATTTATATAACACATGCTTAGTTGATCTAAACTGTTTTATGCCGTTGGAATGTTACATGTCCCTTTTATTTTTTTCCTCTTTGTTTATGAATTAGGCTAATTTGCGAGCCTAACGTTCTATGTAATTTATGTGAATGAATAACGGGGGATACGTTGGGAAAAATATTATATTATATGCCATAATCGTGTAAATGGTTAATGACATGAAATGGTATAATTTGTATACCTAAGAATTATGGACAAAATCTAGAAGGGTAGATGGGACATGACTTGACTTGACAACATTGGTGGATAATTTACATATAAACATAAATGGTAAATATGTAAATTAATTAAAAGACGAATGTGCCTAACCCGCGGTTAGATTGAGTTATGGTGTAAGACTACGCGAAGCCGCCCGGCATATCCAGCAACCGTAACAATACAGATCTAATGTGAGAGGTTAGCGCGTTAAGCCCAAAAACCCGAGGTTAGATTGAGTTGTGATGTAAGACTGCCCAGGACTGCACGTCACATCCAGCGACCGCAACAATATAGATCTAATGTGAGAGGTTGGTGGTTTAATGAATGAATTAAAGCTAAGGCAGGCAAGAATGGTATGGTTAAGTTAATTAAGGCAACACTTAACCAATACAACATGTTAACTAAACTGATGGGTGGGGTTAGGTTAATTTGAGAACACTTTACCATTTTAACATGTTGATTAGGAAACCCTAGTAATAGGGACCCATTTCAGCAGTAACCCACATAGATGTATCACGGTACCCTGAACTAGGCAGGGTGGGGCACGATTACTGGGTTGATTATAAGCGATCAAAATAACGGCAGGTGGTGCAGCAATGTAAGTTCCGACAGAGTATGGGCGTGCACGTACTCCGGCATGGACAAATCAAGCACTGGGTATTAGTAGTGTACACTGTGCATCTTGAATTTGTGTCGGGTTGCCACTACAGGAATTGATACGTCCCATGGTGGGACCAGCACATGTATCTACAATCGAGCGGTGCCGAATGACACAAGTCGTAAATGCATGCGAGTAGAAGCCGATCGATAAAGGGATCACTTTGTCATAAATACATGGTGCTAGTTGAAACACTTGTTAGTAGGTGTAGAGAAATAGAAATGAGTGCGATAGTATATTCAGTTTACCTTGCCTTATTTATCGTTATCTTGTTTCTAGGGTATTGTCCTAGGTTCAGTTTATTCATGTCATGATCCTTTTACCTGTTTACATGCTAAATAATCATCGGACTTACCAGGCTTATGTCTGACCCGTTTTCTTTCATCTTCTTGTCTTTCGTCCCCCCCCCAAGGTCCGCAGGGAGGAAATACTTCAACTTAGTCCAGACCTTTTCCAGCTTGAAGAAAGTAGACGTATTGCTTGGACTCTCTTTTCTTGGGCTATGGATGTGGTTACGCTCTTAATTGGGAATTTATGCTGCTTTATTATTGTTTATGCTTCTTTATGTTTTAGTCAAGACAGAGGCTTTACTGTAATGATTTTGGAAGTTAAGACAATTGTTGTAATGTTTTGACTGGACTACGTGCTTATGAAATAAAATTTAGTCTTTTTGCTTTTTATATGTCTGTCTTGTCAATTACTTGTACCTTTTACCTATAATACTCCACCAAAGTTAATGCATTCCCTTTGTGAGTGACCTTAACGGAGGTAGGGTGTTTACACTTGGTATCAAAGGAAAGGTTTACCATATTAGATAAAAGTCTTTGAAAACTATTTTTCAAAAAAAGAAGTTTAAAGAAGCATTTTCAAGAAAAGTGATGTTTTATTTTAAAAACCATAATCCCCAAAGCCATATGTGCTATCTTTCTATCCTTTGTTTTGAACCTTTTCTTTTCGTTTCAACATGTCTGGGGATCTTGATCTTCCTGAAGGCGTGCCGGTACCCGGTTGGTTCAGATGGTACCTGGAGGCTATGACAAATGACGTAGGCCCACCAGACGTTCCTCCTCCCCCAATTGCAGCTGTTCCTCCTCCTCCTCCTCCTCGTGTGAATGCTTTCTCGAAGATACGTAGAGACTTTCGAGCCATGGGTGGAAAGAACTTTAATGGAACTGAGTCATTTGTGGAAGCAAGAAACTGGCTCAAGGAAACAAAAGATTTATTCGTAATCTTCGAAGTGGATGATAGACAGAAGATACTATTGGCTGTGTGGTTACTTAAGGATGAAGCCTGTTATTGGTGGGAAGTTACTATTGCTGAGAGACCAGTTGAAACTTGGGAGGATTTCGGAATGAGTTTTGAAATGAAGTTCCTCTCGCAAGCTGAACGAAGCCTACAGATGGAAAAGTTTTTAGCTCTCAAACAGGGAAGCCTATCGGTCAAGGAATACGTCAACAAACTCAACCATCTGGCTAGATTCGGATTAGAGTTAGTGAACACTCCACATAAGAAGGCTCTCTGCTTCGTTAAAGGGTTGAACGAGCCACTGCACAGCCTAGCTATGTCACATATACCTATGGGTGCGACTTATGAGAGACTAGTGGACATGGCACGGTTACTGGAGGAAGACAAGAATGTCAAGAAAGAGACAAAGGTGGAAGTACCTCAAAACAAGAAAGTGGAGGGATCACAGAACAAGAAGGAAGATTCCAAGAAGGGCGGGAAGAATAACAAACCTTATGATAAGAGGAAGTGTAATTTTTGTGGCATACCTGGACATCTGATTAAGGACTGCAGAAAGAAGAAGAGGAAGATGGGTGGTTGTCTTCAGTGCAGCGAGACAGGACACATGGCTAAGGACTGCCCAAGAAAGCAAGGGCAAGGGAAGAGGACTGGATCTTCTTCTGAAGGGCAGGGGTTCACGCTCTCATAGCACCTCCGCAAGAACGAGGTAGAAATATTTCTGTTGAGAGTTTAGTTTATCTTTTTTATCATCCTATTCATATTCTCTTTGATTCTGGCACATCGCACTCTTTTATATCTACTGCTTTAGTTGAATCTCTGCACCTAGACACCAGTATAGTAGAGGATCCCTTGGTTGTTTCAAATCCAATTGGGGGTTTGGCTTATTTATCAATGATTTGCTTGGATTTGGAAATTTCTATACTAAGCGTTGGGTTTAGATGTAATGCCTATGTTTTGGGCTTCACGGGCTATGGGTTGATTCTAGGCATGGATTGGCTATCCAGTAATGGTGCCGTCCTCGATTGTGAAAAGAGACTAGTTAGACTTATGACTCACCTCGGTAACACTCTCAAAATCTCTTGTAATCCCATGAACTCTGTTATGCTTAGTTACCTAGAATCTCTTGATGCGTCTGTTGAGAACCTACAATCTATTAGAGTAGTCCGTGAATAATCGAATGTCTTTGAAGAGGTGAAGGGTTTACCTCTGAAGCGAGAGATAAACTTCCGCATATACCTTGTTGATAATGCAAAACCCATTGCTCTACCCGTTAGACACATGGCTCCAAGGGAAAGGAAATAATTCGCAAGCAAGTTAAAGAGTTGCTTGAAAAAGGGTTTATAAGGCGGAGTATTTCTGAATAGGGTGCTCCAGTAGTGTTTATAACCAAAGAGGATGGTTCACTTCGCCTATGCGTTGACTATAGGGAGCTAAACCAGCTGACCACGAAGAATAGGCACCCACTTCCAAGAATAGATGACTTGTTCGATTAGCTTGTAGGTGCATCGGTTTTCTCCCAACTAGATCTGGCTACCGGGTTTCATCAGCTAAGAGTGGCTGAGGATAGCATTGACAAGACCGCATTCAGGATCTCGGATGGTTTCCTTGAATGGCTCGTCATGCCTTTCGGCTTGACAAACGCACCTGCCTATTTTGTTGACTTGATGAGCTGGGTGTTCAGGGAATTCCATAATAAATTTGTAGTGGTCTTCGTGGACGACATTTTAATCTTCTCGCAAAGTGAGGAAGAACATGCTTTGCATTTAAGGGAAGTCATGGATACTCTTCATGCCCTTTAGCTGAAAGCAAAATTCTTCAATTGCCATTTTTGGAGAGAAGAAGTAAGGTTTCTTGGACATGTGGTGTCAGGGGATAGCTGCAGATCCCGCAAAGGTAGTTGCAGTGCAAGATTGGAAGATTCCACGGAATGCAACCGAAGTTCAAAGCTTTCTTGGACTAGCAGGCTTTTACAGAAAATTCATTAAGGACTTCGCGAAAATCTCAGCACCACTTACAAGATTGACGAAGAAGAACCTAACTTTCACTTGGGACTTGGATTGTGATGTTGCTTTCCAATGACTGAAAAGGGCTCTAACAACGGCCCCAGTTCTGACATTGCCTGATGGGAATAAAATGTTTACTGTATATACAGACGCATGAAGGACAGGATTGGGCGCTGTCTTGATGCAAGAGGGCAAAGTAGTTTATTACGGAGGAAGGCAGTTGAAGGTACATGAGAAGAACTACCCAACTCATGATTTGGAGCTAGCTGCCATTATTTTCGCTCTTAAGTCATGGAGTCATTACCTACTAGGAGAAAGGTTTGAATTGTTTACTGACCATAAATCGTTGAAGTACCTTTTCTCACAGAAAGATCTTAACTTAAGATAACAAAGGTGGATGGAATTTCTGGCCTCATATGATTTTGAGATTGCTTATACCCCTGGCAAAGGCAATGTGGTGGCAGACGCCTTGAGTAGGAAAAAGCTGACCTTAAGTCCTCTCTTTGTAGAAAGGCAAAGCTTGGATTACGTAGCAAACTTTGACTTTAGACCCTCCTTCGAATTTGCACCTGGTTTGTTAGCAACACTAGAGGTGCGACCTATGCTTTTGGACTCAATAAGAACCGCGCAACGTGAAGACCCTCAGCTAGTTGATGTGATGGATAAGCTAATGAGAGGTGAGACTTTTAGTCACCTCAATAGATACTCCATCGATGACAAGGGTTGGTTGAGACGAGATGGAAGACGATGCATCCCACAAGTAAGGGATTTGGTGAAAACCGTTCTCGAAGAAGCACACCATTCTAAATTGACCATACATCCAGGTGGGGACAAGATGTATAAAGACATAAAAAGGGTTTTCTTTTGGAATGGCATGAAGAAGGATGTAGCTGAGTTTGTCTCTAAATGCTTGATATGCCAGCAAGTCAAAGCAGAGGAGAAGAAGCCTGGTGGTCTGCTTCATCCTCTAGAGGTCCCACAGTGGAAATGGGATAGCATTTCGATGGACTTTATTGATGGGTTGCCTAGGTCAAGAAGGGGCAATACCAGTATTTGGGTAATAGTGGACAGGCTCACTAAAAGCGCTCACTTTATACCTGTTAAGAGTAGGAGGATTGCCTCATCGTTAGCATCCATTTATCTTAAAGAGGTGGTTCAACTGCATGGAATACCCTCTAGCATAATAAGTGATCGAGATCCTATCTTTACGAGCGAGTTTTGGAAGAGTGTGCAGGAAGCTGTAGGCACACAGCTATGCTTAAGCACTGCCTATCACCCTCAAACCGATGGTCAGACGGAAAGGGTGAACAGAGTATTAGAAGATCTTTTGAGATTATGCATTCTTGATTTTGGAGGGACATGGGAGGATCATCTTCCTTTGGTGGAGTTCGCCTACAACAATAGCCATCATAGGCATGGCACCCCTCAAGCCTTTATATGGAAGACCATGCAGATCAGCAACTTGTTAGTGGGAGTCTACAGACAAGCTCGTACTTGGTCCGGACATGATTAGAGAAACTTCAGAGAAGGTGGACTTTATACGAAGACGAATGAAGGCTGCACAAGATAGATAGAAGTTCTACACTGATAAAAGAAGGATCGACCTTGAGTTTGAGGTTGGAGACAGGGTTTTCCTTAAAGTATCTTCTTTGAGGAATGTCGTTCGCTTTGGGTCTACGGGAAAATTGGCACCAAGATTTGTAGGGCCATTTCCTATCATTGAGAGGATTGGGAAGATGGCTTATAGAGTAGAGCTTCCCAAAAGATTGGTTGGAGTTCATAATGTTTTCCATGTCTCTTATCTACGAAAGTGCTTACATGAGTCTGCTGAAGTTGTGGAGCCAAGCATATTAGAAGAAGTAGAAGTGGAACGAGAAGCGACGGTGAGGTGAATTCCAACTCGTATCTTAGGGACAGAAGTCAAAAAGCTACGCAACCATGAAGTCAAGCTTGTTAAAGTTCAATAGAGTGACGCTGAGGAAGAAGCGACTTGGAGACTGAGGACAAGATACGCGCAGCCTACCATTTTCTTTTTGAGGGTACATCCTTAATCTTTTTTCCATAAGTTTATGCATGCTTATATCTATCTCTTAATTATATCTCCCCGGTCCTATCCTTGATCTTTAGGTAGAAAACCAATGAATGTAAACATGTATTTGAAACATGTTATGATTGATGGTTGCAAGTGGTTGCTCGTGGGTGCATATATATACACACACATTAGGTACTAGATTGGCTCAGTCACTTTCATATTGCATATGCATATATGTATTTGTATATGGATTGAAACTTGGTGTGTTGTCATATGGATGTTGCACTTGTATGAATGTTTGTGCACTCATGTAGAAGTTATAAAGTACGATTAGGAATATTTTCATACATAATGGATTCATGGCACTATCATGATTTGCATTAAGGAGGTCAATTGAATCAGTAGACCGCCTGATTTTGCATTAGATAAAGACATATACACACTATGCATATGTTCATGAAAAGCATTAGATACCTTTTAAGGACAATGGATGCCTGTGATTGAATGGTTGAGTAGATGGATGTTGGATGGTAGGACATACATTCTTCTTGACTTGAAGATTTTGAGGACGAAACCCTTTAAGGAGGGGAGAATGTAACACCCCGTATTTTCTGTGAACATTAAAGTAACAAACAAAAGAATACTTAATTTCAAAAGTGTAAATTAGGGGAAACGGGTTTTGCCATTGCGTTCGTCTCGGAATTCTGCTTGAGATAGAGTCCGAGTTTGCGTGAATCAGACTCCGTATGAAGAAGTTATGGAGTTCGGAAGATTTCAAGTTTCGGAAATTAAATATAAATAATAATTAAATTAAAAAGTAGTTCAAATTCAAAAATTACGAGAGAAGCAGTTGGGTGGGAAAATTCCAGCCCACAGGGGTCGACTCCCCCCCCCCCCCCGTCGGGGGGGGGGGGGGTCGACATAGGTGTCGACCCCCTGGGCCAGATCTGGGCTATTTTGCCCAGTGACATTTTTCCGAGTCATTAGGGCATATGTGGAAACTTCCGGTTGGCTTTATTAGGTCTGGATGGCTCTGATTACTCCTAGGTTAATCTAACGGCTCTCATTAATCTAAACTTCTACATAAACAACCCCAACCCTAAAACCACATAAAATTTCTCTCTGAAGTCGTCATGCTGTCCATGGCCAAACTAGCGCAGCCTCCATTTTTCTCTAAACTACAAGTCAAGTTAGGAAGTCCTAAATTAAATCCAAACTAGGGAATCAATAGTCTACATCAAAGGATAGCTTTTCAGTTTCAGAAATCAGATCCCAGAAAACAAGATTTTGTTCTTTTGTTTGTAAGTTCAGTTATTCTTTAGATTTGAACAAATAAAAGTCATGACTTGTAATGATGTGGAATTAGAACTGTGCCTAGTTGCAAGATAATCGTATTCTGATTCATGTAGCAATTCTGAAATTACCTATGCCTATGTGACTATTGTGATTGATACAACCTATCATGTTGTATGTTAATTTGGTGATGAACCTATCATGTTGTATATTAATTTGGTGATGAACCAATCATGTTGTATATAAATTTGGTGATGAACCTATCATGTTGTATGTTAAATTGGTGATGGACTTATCATGTTGTATGTTAAATTGGTGATGAGCCTATCATGTTGTATAATAATTTGGCAATGAACCTATCATGTTGTATATAAATTTAGTGATTCCTAATGTTATGTTATAAGCAAGGTCATAAGCTAAGTCATGTTCATATATGCTTATATATCTAGATCTATATGCTTAGATGTTTAGATCTATGTTAATTTGATCCAACACAAATGCAAGTTCACATTTACATACTTAATTAAATTTGTGTAGTACAGTGCCAAATTTATATTACACATGCTTAGTTGATCTAAACTGTCTTATGCCGTTGGAATGTTACATGTCCCTTTTCTTTTTCCCTCTTTGTTTATGAGTTAGGCTAATTTGCGAGTCTAACGTTCTATGTAATTTATTCGAACGAATAATGGGGGATACGTTGGGAAAAATATTAAATTATATGCTATTGGCATAGGTTGGCTCATAATCATGTAAATGGTTAATGGCATGAAGTGGTATAATTTGTATACCTAAGAATTATGGACAAAATCTAGAAGGGTAAATGGGACATGACTTGAGTTGACAACATTGGTGGATAATTTACATATAAACATAAATGGTAAATATGTAAATTAATTAAAAGACGAATATGCCTAACCCGAGGTTAGATTGAGTTATGGTGTAAGACTGGCCAGAACCACCCGGCATATCCAGCAACCATAACAATACAGATCTAATGTGAGAGGTTAGCGAATTAAGCCCAAAAACCTGAGGTTAGATTGAGTTGCGGTGTAAGACTGCCCAGAACCGCCCGGCACATCCAGCGACCGCAACAATATAGATCTAATGTGAGAGGTTGGTGGTTTAATGAATGAATTAAAGCTAAGGCAGGCCAAGAATGGTAGGGTCAAGTTAATTAAGGCAACACTTAACCAATACAACATGTTAACTAAACTGATGGGTGGGGTTAGGTTAATTTGAAAACACTTAACCATTTTAACATGTTGATTAGGAAACCCTAGTAACGGGGACCCATTTCAGCAGTAACCCACATAAATGTATCATGGTACCCTGAACTAGGCAGGGTGAGGCACAATTACTGGGCTGATTATAAGCGGTCAAAATAATGGCTGGTGGTGCAGCAGTGTAGGTTCCGACGGAGTATGGGTGTGCACGTACTCCGGCATGGACAAATCAGGCACTGGGCATCAGTAGTATACACTGTGCATCTTGAATTTGTGTCGGGTTGCCACCATAGGAATTGATACACCCCATGGTGGGACCAGCACAAGTATCTACAATCGAGCGGGGCAAAATGACACAAGTCGTAAATGCATGCGAGTAGATGCTGATCGATAAAGGTATCATTTTGTCATGAACACATGGTGCTAGTTGAAACACTTGTTAGTAGGTGCAGAGAAATAGAAATGAGTGCGATAGTATATTCAGTTTACCTTGCCTTATTTATCGTTACCTTATTTCTAGGGTATTGTCCTAGGTTCGATTTATTCATGTCATGATCCTTTTACATGTTTACATGCTAAATAATCACTGAACTTACCAGGCTTATGTCTGACCTGTTTTCTTTCGTCTTCTTGTCTTCCGTCCCCCCTCCCCCCAAGGTCCGCAGGGAGGAAATGCTTCAACTTAGTCCCGACCTTTTCCAGCTTGAAGAAAGTAGACGTATTGCTTGGACTCACTTTTCTTGGGCTATGGCTGTGGTTACACTCTTAATTGGGGATTTATGCTGCTTTATTATTGTTTATGCTTCTTTATGTTTTAGTCAAGACAAAGGCTTTACTGTAATGATTTTGGAAGTTGGTTTTTAAGACAGTTGTTGTAATGTTTTGACTAGACCACGTGCTTATGAAATAAAATTTTGGTCTTTCCGTTGTTTATATGTCTGTCTTGTAAATTACTTATACCTTTTACCTATAATACTCCACCAAAGTTAATGCATTCCCTTTGTGAGTGAACTTAACAAAGGTGGGGTGTTTACACTATGGCTATTTCGATCGGAATGACTTTTATTCTTCAGCTTTGAATCTTAGACATCAGTGTCTCCTTTAACATTTTCATAGCCATCAAGCCCTTCCATGTTATCATTATGATGATGATAATCAGAAGCTGACGAATTTGCTTTATCCTCAAGGTTGGAGTGAACTCTTTGAGGAGGTGCGGGATTTACTTGCGCATTCAGAAGAGCATTCATCTTATCGATAAGAGCCCGATTAGCATTCATTAAAGCTTTATTGGAGGTCTCCATTCGTTGGTTTAAAATTGGTGATAGCGACATCCAATTCATTCCTAGTCACGCCGGCTCCACCTACCAAGCTTTTGCCAACTTCAAAGCGATTGGTTAGCGGTGTTTCCTCGTTAGCAACATTAGAGGTTCCTCCAACAGTTTTACTTACTGTTTTCTTTGACTTTACCATTATCTTGGACAAGGTTTTGATCTTTGAAGAGAATTCGTCAATTGGCCTGGATCTTAGATTTGGAGAATCTATCGTAGAAGCAGGCTTCAAATTTCGCTACCTCCGCAAATAACGTAATCTTAAGAATGTGATTGTGACCCCATGGTGGGGCCAAAATTGTTGAAATAAAAAATGATCACAACACTCTAAGGTGCTTAGCAACACTTCACCAAAAAGTAGAAATTAAGATGTCGGAGCCACAACATATAAAAGCACGTAAAAACATGGGAATTTAGAGTGGTTAGGCCATGAATCAGCCTACGTCCACTATAGAAGCTATTTTCATTATCATTATAGAATTTACAAAATACATAACTTCATTTATTTCACTAATTTTACTCTTTTCTCTCTTTTATGATGATATTTTCAATTTGGTCTCTTTTTGCTCTAGATTTCACTTGAATTCATAAAGGAATGGATGAGATCTCTGGAATGGTGATAGTGGTTGTTTAGATTTGTGTAGATCTTCAACCATTTGAGCACTTAGTTGATCTTCCTTGGTTCCATGATTATTTTGTGTTGGATCTAGGTTTGAGAGAGAATTAATGGAGATTGGAGAGAATTAATGGAGGTTGGAAAGGTTTAGAGTGGCAGAGAAGTGAAAATTGCAGCAGTTCAGGGTAGAAAAATCGGTCCCATGTGGGGTATTTATAGGAGTGGTTTGGAGAGAGTGGAAGAGTTGTAAATGTGTGTGCGCGGCATGACTTGGACTTGGCAGCATACGACATGCCTGATTTCAACGGTATGCGGCATGAATATTTGCGGCATGAATGGACATAACGACTTGAATGCTTTCGTATTTGAACTGTCTGATTAATATGCAACGATCCATGCAAATACATATGGTACGACCTCTGTATTGATGCCACATGTGAAATCTCTTGGCCGAATTTCTTTTGATATAAGCCAAAACAACCTGGTATGTTGTATCTTACGGTTCACGTGTTATATTCTTAACCGACATTCACTTCTCAGCAACTGCGACGTCTATCCAGTTGGCACCATGTTTTCTATTGAAATACAATGTCGCGGGACCGGTTTAACATTATGTCGTGAGAACGACTTACACCATGTCGCCATATCATGAGAACGACTTATATCATGTCGTAGGAATGACTCAAGACCAAGTTGTAGGAATGACTCAAGATCAAGTTGTAGGAATGACTTTAAACCAAGTCGTGATAACAACCTGAGATGTCATTGACGACCTGGTGGATGCGACATGGTTTCCAATCCCTCTCTTGATAAGCACGGAAGTAGTTTATATGATAATGTTAGCAGGTTGTTATACCCACTTGCCACATGTACCTTATGCATTTTATACATACAAGTGAGCCATTGCCAAGTTTTAGCCATGATACAACCCAATATATAAGGTTGTTTCAGATCCATTCGAATGCGCAATACATATATTCTTTATATGAACGACATGCTCACTTTTCTTATGTACGACTCATGCACATAGAATGTAAATGGTCCTTCGTGCCTTCGACAACCTTGTCCGACCCATTGTTCTTATCGAACCAGTCCATAAATGTAGAAGTGTATCTGATCCATCGATTATAACAATTTTGACGGACCCATCACATATGCTTTTAACATATTGTTTCTGCACCGCGTTTCTCAACGAGGTTAACATCTTCCATTGTCAATCATAAGCATTCTTGGACTCTAGAGGTTACCAAGCTTCTTCATTGAGCGTTATTATTGAGATTGACTCCGATAATCAAAGATATTCATGTAATTTGTGTGTGTTTCTACTATGAGTTTGTAAATCATTGCGAATCATTGTAATTGAAGATCAATCTTGTAATTCGATATGGAGAAATCAACAAAGTGTAGATTTGAAGTAGATGTGGGCCTAATCAGTGGATGAACCACTATAAACTTTGTTTTCTGTTGTATTTTTTTGTTAGTTACTTCTTTTAGCTTTGTTTTTCCACAATCAAGAGGTGTTTTCACACTTCTCTGGTTGCTAGCTCGTTTTTGGTGTTAACAAGGAGCTTTTCATTTCATTATTTTGCTTTTTTTTTCTTTCATTTTCCTTTGATTGTTTTACTGAGAAGAAGCAGAACGAAGGGAGAAAAGAAACACGACAATTAAAAAGAAAAGTGGCTCTGTTTTCTCTAAGCAGGCTACAGGAATAAACAAGTGGAATACTTGATCCAACAAATGTCATTTGAAATAAATTAAAATGTTACAAATGTGTGATTTGGATTATTAAATTCTTTACTTTATTTATTTTCCATTTTGAAACGATAAATAAACTAAATTCATGCAAATAGAAATACACATATAAGAACGTAGGCAAAAACACACATATAAAATGTCGTCTATATTGCAAGCATTAACTCAAGAAGATTTGGAGAAAGTAGTGGATTAAACATTATACACTATCATAACAACGGAAATAAGTGGATGATAACATTGTAGAATATTTAATCAATGACACCCTGCCTGTGGATAATACCAGGGCACAAAAGGTAAAGCGACAAGACCCAAACTTATGATCTCAAGTGGAACCCTTTATAAGGAGTATTCTCACCTGTACTTAAGATGTATAAGCTTAGAAGATGGATTGAAATTATTAATAGAGGCACACAAAGGGTTCCGCGGAGACAATTCAAATGGAATAAAACTAGCCAACAAGATAACAAAGCATGGATTCTATAAGCCACAAATTACTAATCAAGCAATGAAGTCAGTAAGGAGATATGACAAGTGCATTAACCATTCCAAGATTCCACGACTACCACCAATTTAATTGAATCCAATCATGATTCCATCGCCTTCGGACGTATGGGGAACTGACTTTATTGGCCTACTACCAATCTCAAAGGGAGGTGCAAAGTATGTCATAGTGCTAAATATCCTCTTACCAAATGGATAAAAGTGTAACCACTTCCGATGATCCTATTGGGAAATGTGTTTAAGATTTGTTATTAAAAACATTGTCACAAGATTTGGAATACCTCATAAGATCATTTTTGATAATGGAACACAATGGGAGAGTGAAGAATTCTCACACTTTTGTTATAAGAATGGAATTATCAAGAGTTTTTATTTAGTTGCACATCGAAAGTCCAATGATGTTGTTGAAGCCGCAAACAAAACCATATGACTATACTAAAGAATGGCTAAGCAGAGGCAAAGAAAATTATGTAAAAGAATTACCCTTAGTACTATAGGCATACCAAGCCTTTATCAAAACTACTACAAGTCACCCGCTTATTCATTCATGTATGGATATGAAGCTATGCTTTTGGTTGAAATTGAGGTACCATTGTATCGAAGACTTGCATAGGCATTTGATATGAACAGGGAACTAAGGAAAGAATATTTGGATTTAATTCCTAAGTTAAGAGGGGAAGCTGTCATTCAAACAATTGAATACCAAAGGAGAATGTCTAAGTACTATAACACGAAAGTGAAATCAAGGTTCTTCAGAGAAGTGAACTTAGCATTGAAGGGTAATGGCCAATTTCAAGGATCTTGAGGATGTTCACTAGGTCCAAATTAGGAAGGACCCCTAATTATATGCACTATAATTCCACTAGGATCGTATCATCTATGTCGACCCAATGGCAACATGGTTCCAAATACATGGGTAGTTAAGGCCATATTTTCCTATAATGGATGAGTAAAATAATCTTCGTTGGAAAACACTACATGTAATTATAAGCAAAATGATTTATTTTATTAAGAAATAAGGAAACTCTATCATATTGGATAAAGAAATTTTATAAGGAATATTCTACATAGTTAAATAAGTCAAAAAAAACTTTAACCTCAAGTTAGTTAAAAGATTCTACATGGTTGGGAGTGAAACGTCGTTTTATCATCGGAATAAGTCTTTGACACACTTAATACGCTTCCCGAAAATAAGGATGGGTAAGCCTAGGGACATGTGATCGACATCCATTAAAACCATTAATCCACCAAGATTACATTGCCAAGGCACCAGCATCAGGGAGGAGGGCTAAGTCATCAGTTTCGCCTATAATGTATGGTTAACGCACCCATAAGCCCTTGTAATGTGACGCTCTGGACTTCCCCGATCCCAGAAGAGATGGAGTAGCCCGGATTGTGTTGAGAACACGACTCATCAGAACACAAACAATATAACATTTCATTGCTATTACAACATTACATCAGAGCACAAGAATATATCAGAGTACGAATAAATATTACATAGCGGAAAATAATATCAGAGATTAAAATACATAGCAGCGGAAATTTAAAATGTAAAAATACATCAACTAACACAACTGAAAGGATTACACGGATTAAAAGCTTTCTGAATATAGCTCCAAATGTAATCCAGGATCCTGGGAAAAGAAATATCTACGAAAACCAAAACTATAAGCTGCCCGTGTGGAAAATATGGGCACCCAGAGTTTAGGTTAAAACAATAAACTCCGAGTCAATCATGGGACTGATGTGAGAACTAAAACAGTTATTAAACTTTACTTTAAAAGTTGGGAAATCATGGGACCACGCCGTATAACACGGTATGGGTTTACTCCACATGAATCTCAGTTTAAAATAAAACAACGCAATACTTTTTGGAAAATGAAGCTATTATATGACTCAAGTCCCATCACACAATGCAATGCAAGCAAGAGGATAGAGTTTTCCCTTATAATAGCCAAAAATACTTAGTACATTTAAAACAAATCATTTTGATATTACTATAAGTGCATAGTGTCAAAACCAACTTCAAATATAAGTGTACCAATCATAGATGGCATAATACCCCATCCTACTATGTAGCCATATAGGTTTACAACTAAAATAAAAAAGTGTCGTATTGGAAATTGGATTTACGTCTATGAGTTGAGGCAAAGGATGTTACTTACCGGTTCGGGCCATCTCTAGCGGAATGACCCAGGATCCCCCGTAGTGAACCCTTGGATCTTACAGGGCCGGTCCACACTTACTTTTTAGTGGACTAATTATTCCTGAATAATACGTTTTCCGGTCCTATCGGACCTCCAAATAGGCATTATGTCGACCCTATGAGCCTATAGCCCTATATCTGAGGCGCCTTGCAATCCATCATCCACATAAGTAAAAAATTTTGGGCTCCATACCATGACACTACTCTCAACTAGAAAGAAACGCATGCACTCCCTGCTGTCCCTAATCCCGTTTCAAACTCATGCCTAGGTGAGAGGCTCGCAAATTAATGCTATACACAAAGCTATTCTATTCAAAGCCTTGCTTTGATCATCAACCACAAGATTCTGCTTTTCAACAAAAGCCTTGATCATTTGCATCTCAGCATGCCACTATGGCAATTTACGCCATACAACTGATATCTATCAATATATTACCTATAAGCTCATACGTCTCAGAGAAGGGTGTTAAGCAAGAGAATAAATTCTCCGCCACCAAACAGATATATATTTAATAGAAATCAATCAATATATATGTCCTTATCCTATATTTGAAGATCCGGTCGATCTCCAAGTATAGGAGAGAGGTCCTCGTATATCCAGTTGATCTCCAAGTACGTCTGGACGATCACCATTTATTACCTTGTCTTGGGTGTACAACCCAATCAAGACATCAGTACTCATCCAAACGATGTGAAGATCTCTGGTCTTCAACCACCGTCTTCATCATCAACTTTTAGTCATCGTACCAGTTATTCAGGATGGGATAAACCCAGTCTTTCCGAATAATTTGCATATTTTATAATCAATAAACTAGTGCTATAAAAACACATCATATGCCTCAATCCAATTTAGAATATTCTTTTATTTAAATATTCACATCCTTAGGGAAAGGTTTCCATTAATTTTATCAAAGATAAATTCTTTTAAACTTGTTCTTTAATCTTCCTTTGGATATCAATTTCAAAAGATTTTATTTTATCCTTTAACAGTTTTAAATCAAATCAAGGTTTATAAAATTAGTCGGGATTATTGAGCCATACCAAAGTAATTATTTGTTATCCCAATCCCAACCTATTCATCCCATAGAGCAAAACTGGTAGTACTCCATATCTAACACGCACTTGTTATTGGTAAATTTAATTACCATTTCCATTTTAAATCTAATTAAAGATTCAACTATTTCCTGGAGTAAAACTGGTGGTACTCCATTCTCGATCATTTCATGAATTCGACAAATTTAATTATCCTATTCTCATTTCAATCTAATTAAAAATTTATTAACACTCCAATTGGTTTTAATCTGTAAAAATCATTATTTAATGATTATTCAAATTTAGGAAATAAACCTTGTATTTAACTGGGTTAAAGAACGAATGTCATTTAAAACACAGTTCATGATAAACCCAAATCATCTTCCATTTACTATGGAATCTTCACGGAAAACAGATCAGTATATAATCGATATAAATTTCCGTATCGGACTAATAATATAAATGGAATAACGGTAAAGCTTTTTAAATTCCACATATAGTAACAGTCTTCCTTCACATAAGCTCATCTCAATTATTATTAAATTGAATTCCATTCATTTCCAATTTCTTTTATTAAATTGGAAAACTTCATTTTGGAAATTTTCTATAAAATCTCAGTAAAAAGATTTATAAATTCCAAATCATATCTTCACTATTAATTGGGTTAAAGAAAAAATGTTGTTTAAAACATCATTCACAATGAACCCAAAATCATCTTCTAATTTTATTCCAATTTTAAAGACAAAATGTTGTTTAATTAATCAACTCTACGTTCGATCTGGCTTCCATTCTCCAACTTTTCAGCTTCTGAGAATTTTCAAATCTTCAAAAATTTGGCTAACACCCGGAATTTTCGAAAAATTTCGCCATAACCTCCTTTGTACGGGGAGAGGTTTGGAAATTTATTGGGCCGTATTAGGTACCCAATAAATCCTAATAAGCATACACATATTTATAGTGATATATTCTGGTGTTTACAGGGGAGCGTGTATTGATAATAACTCCAGAGAATAAATTCTCGTCACCCTGTCAAAGCCTGAGGGAGTGTGTATTTTAAATGCTCCAGAGGATAAATCCTCGTCACCTCATCCCGTGTGGGAAATAAATAGTCCATGTGCTGTATCTAATAACTAGAGAGATGTGATTATTGTCAACTCTAGACCCGTGTGGGGTTTTTATTAATCTGGCAATTTTATCGTTACAATTGAAATAGTCCATATCAGTCATCAGTTCAACCTGTAAAATATAGTCATCACCATACAAGCCTCTCGCTCGTATGACAAATCTTCCACCTCGTCACACAAGCTCCAAATGCTTATGTGGTATATGATGAAGTATGTCTATCTTCCAGAAGTATGCCATGTAATGTAGCTCAAAATTAATTGTTGCTATCCTATGGCGATGTTTATTATTTCACACAGAATAACCAGCACTCCGCACCCAATGACATTCACAGGAGTTGATATAATAATATTTCGCATCCAACTCATTAACGTTTACCTATTTGTCGGGCACGCAAATAAAATCTTTACTCAACAGCTATCCAATTTCCTGTTCAAATATATATAATGCACAAGTATATATTTCTAACTATTTTCTGATCAGTTCAATGTGTGATTTAATTGAATAAATTTGTTCTGGTTTTTATTGATGATATTCTAATCTTCTCTAAATCAAAGGCCGAAAAGGAACACAACAATGGAAGCCGAAAAGGAACGAAGCCGAAAGTTGTTTAACAAATCAACTCAACTTCCATTATTCTGACTACGGCTTAAGTTCTTCAACTTTTCAGTTTCTAAGAATTTTCAAATTTTCAAAAATTTGGCTAACACCCTAAATTTTCGGAAAATTTCACCATAACCTCCCCTGCACCGGGAGCAACGGGAAAATCCTGAAATTGCCATACAGGCCTTCTGATCTCAAAAAGAAAAAGAAAAAGCCAAGCGGCTAGCCAATAGGCTCATAAAATCATCATCACCCAAACAAGACAGTAAATTATAGTAAACATGTACCTATTTGTCGGGCAAACAAATTTTATTCTTTGCTCTAGCCTCCTTGCTATGACCTGTTCAATGTAAGTACATGTATATGCAAGCAAATGCGACATATTTTCAATACAATTCACTATTCGAACCTATTAGGCTAAATGGTTCAAAATTATCAAACAAATAAACAAACAACACAAACATCAATCAATTGGTGAATTAGAGTTTCAAATTCATAATTTTGATACATATACAGAAAAAGAGTCATGTTTTTGATGCCAAATCACAACAATGTATTCTAGCTATATTTTGGTTCTCACACCAGTCTGATGGAAATATATAGAAATCACACCTTCGTCACTCGAAAATAAATACTGGTAACGCTGCAGCATTATCAGAACCATCCCCGGGCAACTAGAGTGTGATCCTATATCTATCTAGTATATTAAAACTTCGAATATACGTTCATGACGCGTATACGCGAAATCTTTATATACTCGATTGTCCATATTCAAAATAAATAAATATTCAAATACGTATAAAGCGATTTAAATTTATAAAACAATATTGTTTTCATTTGAAAAATATACTCTTCACACTCATTCTAGGATACTACTGATCCTATCTCTAACGAGTCATTCTAATTGGATATTACTAATCCAATATCTGATGAATTCTTTCGTATGGTTCTAACGTGTCTTGTTCTCGAGCTCTGTAAACCAAAGCTCTGATACCAAACTGAGACGACCCGAACTTCCCCGTGAAGGAAAGTATGGATTGAATTAAGGACAAGACAAAATAGAACGCAAACGGAAGAACATTTCATTGTTATTACAACAATTCCATCAGATACAAGAATATACAGAATATAAATGAATAAATTACATTCGATAAATATCAGAGATTACAATAAATTACATAGCAGCGGAAAAATATACAAAACACAACTGAAAGTGATACACGGATACAGAGCTTTCCGAGCATCGTTCCAGCTGTAAATCAGGACCCTGTGGATATAAATATGCAAAACCAAAACTACTAGCTGCCCGTGTGGAAAATAGGGGCACCCAGAGTTTAGGTTAAAACAATAAACTCCAGGTCAGTCATGTGACTGGCGTGAGAACTAAAATAGTTATTAATCTTTATTTTTAAAGTTAGGTAAATCAAGGGACCACGCCGTATAACACGGAACGGGTTTCCTCCCAAGAATACCAGTGCATAAAACCAACATCGCAATGCTAAATAAAGAAAAATGAAGCTATTATAAGACCCAGGTCCCATCACACAATGCAACGCAAGCCGTAGGATAGGGTTTTCCCTTATAATAGCCAAATAATGCTTGATACGTTTAAAACAAATCATTTGATACTATCATAGGTGTATAGTGTCAAAAACATTTTCAATCATAAATATCAATCATAGACGGCATGGGTACCATATATCATGTCGCCATACTAGTTCTACAATTAAAACCGCAATATCACGTATTGGAAATTGGATTTCCGTCATGAGTCGAGGCAAGGGGCAAGCTCCTCTCCGCGTTCGAGACACTCTAGCAAATGTCCCAGGACACCACTTTGATCCTTGGAATCGGCTGGGCCGGTCCTCTCTTACTTTTGAGGATTAGTTATTCCTAAACACACGTTTCCCGGTGCTTACCGACCTATATCCGAGGCGCCTCGCATTCCAACAACCACACAGGTGAAAAGTATATAAATGTCAGGGCTGGTAGGTCACTGACACCACCCCAGCTAGAAAGAAACGTTGTGCTCTCCCAGCGGTCCGTCTCCCATTTTTGACTCATACCGAGGTGTGAGGCTCGCGAATTCACGTTATACACAAAGCTACGCCACACAGGCCGTGCTTTGATTATCAACCACAAGACTTTGCTTTTCAACAGAAGCCCTGATCAATTGCCACTTACGCGTGCCACACTGGCAATTCACTCCATGCAACTGATGTCCATCGATATACAACCTCTGAGCTCGTACGTCTCAGAGAAGGGCGTTAAGCAAGAGAATAAATTCTCCGCCGCCAAACAGATGTATATTTAATAGAGATCAATCAACACAGAATAAAATCCAATGTCAGACACACAATCCATTTACAAGTTCGTTCTGGGTCCGAACGAAACCGAAGGCACTTTCCTCGCATATCCATCAATCTCCAAGTACGTCTGGATGATCACCAACTGTTTCCTCATCTTGGGTGTACAGCCCAATCGAGATCATCAGTAATCACCCAAACGATGTGAAGACTTCCGGTCTTCAACCACCATCTTCCTCTTCGACATCTCGTTGAATCGGTTATTCAGAATGGGTATAAACCCGGCCTTTCTGAATAACCCACGTATATGATAAACAAATGTTACACAAACACAACAAACGCCTCATTCCAATTCAGAATATTCTTTTATTCACAAAATCACATTCTTAGGGGAAAGGTTTCCATTAATTTTATCAAAGATAAATTCTTCTAAATGTATTCTTTAATCTTCCTTTGGATATCATATCTAACCATATTATGGTTTTCCAAACTAGTCGGGATTAGCGAACCACACCGAAGTAATTATTTATTCTATTTCCCAATCCCAACCTATTAAACCCATGGGGAAAAACTGGTAATACTCCATATCTAACACCACGGTGTTATCGGTAAAATTAATTACCATTTCACGTTCAAATCTAATTAAAGATTTAACTATCGCTTTGGAGCAAAACTGGTGGTACTCCATTCTCGATCACCTTTCAGATTTGATAATTCAAATTATCAATTCCCATTTCAATCTAATTAAAGATTCATTAAAACTCCACTTAGTTTTAATCTTTTCAAAAATCAATATCCTGTCTTTAACTGGGTTAAAGAACCAACGTCATCTAAAACACGATTCACGACAAACCCAAATCACATTTTATATTAAATACAAGGCTTTGAATAGAAAATATATCGGCTTATATTCAATATCAAATTCTGAAACAAACAAATATCATATTGGAAATAACGATATGAATATATCTTTCAAATTCCCATAACAATTTCTGTATAATCACGGAATCCAACATCGAAACATTCCAAAGACAATTCCGATTCAAATCCATTCCAATTCACGTATTGGGAATATTGATTATTTTTAAAATCACTTTCAAATTCATTTTATTTATTTCAAAAATAAATTGATTTTAATTCTAGTTCAAAACTAGTTCATTTCGACAAAAATCTATTTTTATCTTTTCAAATGTGGAATTTTTCATCCCAGTTCTTTCCAATTCACATATTATGATTTTACACAAATTATTAATATTTGTAATAATTTTATCAAGGCCCGTACAGTCGATTTCCATCAACGGCCATCGAACTGCACTTACAGCGACCTTTTCCAAATTTGATTTGGACATAATTCCAAATCCAACCATTAGATTTCAAATTTCTAATATTCATTGGAAAGCTCTTTTCGATACGAACCCAACAGTTCCGGTTTTTAGGAGAATCCGACGGTCGGATCTCCCGTAATGTCAATTCGAAGTCAATGGTCGAAATTCACGAACTCCGCGGCGCGGCGCGTTCTATTCAGGCCATTATATATAATATATATATATATATTATATATTTCGTCGATTTTCTTTTTAAAACGTATTTTATAAATCGTTTTAACTTCGTTTTCAAAACCATTTCAACTCTATATTCAATTTCAAATCAAAATTGAATATTTCATATCATTACTATATAAACGAAAATATTCTCAAAACGTTATATTTTGAAATCACAACTTTTCTATATTCATTATAAAAACGAATATAATCGATATAAATCTCATTCACGTTAAAATAGTGCAACTCTAATCAACACGGCTTTATATATTTCAATAAATTCGTTATTCTATTCAACAAATGAATATTTATTCTATTCAACACATGAATCTATATTTCTATTCAACACATGAATTTTCTTTTATAATATTCATTATTCTCCCGATTGGAATGAGGCCCAATCAATCACCATATAATGTTAATTATATGGATTCCATACAACACATGTATATAATAGCAACGATAAACAATCAACCATCATCCAAGGTGCACCACACAACTGCATAAGCATCAAATATAAATAATCAACGCTTACACAGCCTGTCGACCGATCGATCGACATACAATTAAATAATTGGGATTAGTGTACGCCAAATATTATCCCAACACCCGTGTGGGGTTTCAAATCAACAAACACAGATTTTTATTTGTGCAGTTGGGCGATGTGTAAAATCTATCGACCCAATCAATATCAGTCAAATCAGTGTATATAAACAAATCGACCGATTTGGTTATAAATATTTATTTATTCACATTCACGTTAAAAATTATATTTTCAACGATAATTAATTTATTTCAACACATGAATATATTTCATTATCTATTTCACATCAACATCACAAACAATTTTCACAACACATCAATCAAACAAACAAGCCGTCCATGGTCTGTGGACGATGGGTGTCGGGTGCTGCTAAGCACCGTCTGCATCCTAGTATATATATATATAACTAGAAAAAGAAATTTAGAGTGAGAAGTTCTCACCAATAGCTATCCCAACTCCACGACACTTCCAATGTAGAAGTCTTCGCCGTTCTCGCCTTTCGTCACTTTCGTTACCCGTAGCCACTACATATATAAAAATCACATTTTTATATTGTTGCTATGTATATAAAAATCATATTTTTATAATCACTCCATATGGATAAAAATTCTATTTTTACACCGCTACTATATAGATAAGAATTCTATTTTTACATCGCTACTATATAGATAAAAATTCTATTTTTACATCGTTACTGTATAGATAAAAATTCTATTTTTACATCGTTATTCTCTATATAAAAATTTCGCCTTTTCTAATATAAAGATTTCGCCTTTTCTTTCATCACTATAAAAATCACATTTTTATTTCGTTATATCTTTAAAGATGAAATTTTTACTATCTTACCTATATAAAAATTATATTTTTATACTTCTACAATATAAAAGATTATATTTTTATACTTTACATATGCTAAAAATCATATTTTTATTCTTTTTATAATATAAAAATTATATCTTTAACTTTTCTATATAATAAAAATTTCATTTTTAATATTCCTACTATATAAAAATAACATCTTTCATATTTCTACTATATAAAAATAATTTCTAAAGCGATGGAAAATAAAAACTCACCTTAACCTATCGGAGGAGGGCGCTTGACGGTCGATGAGAGAGCTAGGCGATTTACGGTGGTTGGATTTGAGGTGGGCGGCTTTCACTGTCGCTTGTGACTCGCGGGAAGGGGTTCACTGTTGAAATTGGAGAGAGGAGGGAACGGATGGGGAGGGGATAGGGCTATCGCGCGAGGTACAGGAAGGGGGGGGGGCGGATGGTGGCTGCGTCTTACCAGGGGGGGTGCGATTGGGTTGTGGCTGCGGGGGAGAAGATGGAGGCGGGAGTGGCGATGGCGAGGCGCCCCGCCCTGAGCGGCGGCGGCGATTTGAGGGGGGGGGCTGCAGCGGCGACTCCCCCCCCCCCCCCCCCGCCCCCGTCGCTCTCCTCTTTTTTTTCGTTCTGAATGAAAAGATAAAAGGGGGGCCTGAGTAGTAAAGGAGGAGAGAGGGGTTTTTATTTTAATTATTTAATTTACAAAAAGTTGACTTTTACATACGACCTCTAAACGAGGCCCACCGACTGTCGTCCATAGCTAATTACCCCCATTCCGAACACAATGGGATATGTATCGTAAGCTGATTCGATTGTTTCGATCAGTTTTCGTCAAAATCAACATATAACTCTTGATATTGAATTTGAACGAGCATTTCAATTTACTGGGGTCACATACTAACTTTAAAAATTCCAGAAAAATATTTTCTAGCTTCGTATTGACGATACGGTCCTAACAAAACTAATTTCGTCGAATTCCGAGATCGTTGGAAAAATGGCCATTTTCCAGTCGATTAAAATCAACTGAAACTGGTCAAACGCGTTTTCCTTTGCCACGCTCACATATTGATTTAGAAAATTATGAAATTTGAAACCTAGCAATAACTTTACATCTCGGATCCAACAAAAGTGGTTTCGTCGAAATCCGAGGTCGTTTGCAAAATTTCCATTTTTAAGGGCCTGAATTCCATAGCGACTATTCAGAATTTTCAACTGGACATATCTTTTGATTCCCGCTACGAAATCTCAATTTTTCGGATTCGTTGGAAAGATATTATCAAATAGATCCTATTATTTTTGGTTTCGCTAAAATCCGGTTTATTTTGCACCCGGTACATTCATTTGAAGTTTGAAATCGAATTATCGAACTACCGCGCCATTTTCATTTCCTTTTATAATTATATATAATTATTTATATTCTAACGACGATGTATATAATATATACGTTCGAATTCTATTCAAAATAAATTTCTCGTCGATATTATTTAAAATAACATATTTTAAATGTTCAAAATTCGCTAAAATTGCCAAAATAAAATTTTTAAACTGGCTTGCATTTCTGGGTTGTTACAATCTCCCCCACTTAAAACTTTTCGTCCCCGAAAAGGAACAAATTCGAAAGTGGTTTAATTAATCAACTCTACGTTCGATCTGGCTTCCATTCTCCAACTTTTCAATTTCTGAGAATTTTCAAATTCTTCAAAAATTTGGCTAACACCCGAAATTTTCGAAAAATTTCGCCATAACCTCCTTTGTCCGGGGAGAGGTTTGGAAATTTATTGGGCCGTATTAGGTACCCAATAAATCCTAATAAGAATACACATATTTATAGTGGTATATTCTGGTGTTTACAGGGGAGCGTGTATTGATAATAACTCCAGAGAATAAATTCTCGTCACCCTGTCAAAGCATGAGGGAGTGTGTATTTTAAATGCTCCAGAGGATAAATCCTCGTCACCTCGTCCCGTGTGGGAAATAAATAGTCCATGTGCCGTATCTAATAACTAGAGAGACGTGATTATTGTCAACTCTAGACCCGTGTGGGGTTTTTATTAATCTGGCAATTTTATCGTTACAATTGAAATAGTCCATATCAGTCATCAGTTCAACCTGTAAAATATAGTCATCGCCATACAAGCCTCTCGCTCGTATGGCAAATCTTCCACCTCGTCACACAAGCTCCAAATGCTTATGTGGTATACGATGAAGTATGCCTATCTTCCAGAAGTATGCCATGAAATGTAGCTCAAAATTAATTGTTGCTATCCTATGGCGATGTTTATTATTTCACACAGAATAACCAGCACTCCGCATCCAATGGCATTCACGGGAGTTGATATAAAAATATTTCGCATCCAACTCATTAAGGTTTACCTATTTGTCGGGCACGCAAATAAAATCTTTACTCAACAGCTATCCAATGTCCTGTTCAAATATATATAATGCACAAGTATATATTTCTAACTATTTTCTAATCAGTTCAATGTGTGATTTAATTGAATAAATTTGTACTGGTTTTTATTGATGATATTCTAATTTCTCTAAATCAAAGGCCGAAAAGGAACACAACAATGGAAGCCGAAAAGGAACGAAGCCGAAAGTTGTTTAACAAATCAACTCAACTTCCATTATTCTGACTACGGCTTAAGTTCTTCAACTTTTCAGTTTCTAAGAACTTTTCAAATTTTCAAAAATTTGGCTAACACCCTAAATTTTCGGAAAATTTCGCCATAACCTCCCCTGCACCGGGAGCAACGGGAAAATCCCGAAATTTCCATACAGGCCTTCTGATCTCAAAAAGAAAAAGAAAAAGCCAAGCGGCTAGCCAATAGGCTCATAAAATCATCATCACCCAAACAAGACAGTAAATTATAGTAAACAAGTACCTATTTGTCGGGCAAACAAATTTTATTCTTTGCTCTAGCCTCCTTGCTATGACCTGTTCAATGTAAGTACATGTATATGCAAGCAAATGCGACATATTTTCAATACAATTCACTATTCGAACCTATTAGGCTAAATGGTTCAAAATTATCAAACAAATAAACAAACAACACAAACATCAGTCAATTAGTGAATTAGAGTTTCAAATTCATAATTTTGATACATATACAGAAAAAGAGTCATGTTTTGATGCCAAATCACAACAATGTATTCTAGCTATATTTTGGTTCTCACACCAGTCTGATGGAAATATATAGAAATCACACCTTCGTCACTCGAAAATAAATACTGGTAACGCTGCAGCATTATCAGAACCATCCCCGGGCAACTAGAGTGTGATCCTATATCTATCTAGTATATTAAAACTTCGACTATACGTTCATGACGCGTATACGCGAAATCATTATATACTCGATTGTCCATATTCAAAATAAATAAATATTCAAATACGTATAAAGCGATTTAAATTTTTAAAACAATATTGTTTTCATTTGAAAAATATACTCTTCACACTCGTTCTAGGATACTACTGATCCTATCTCTAATGAGTCATTCTAATTGGATATTACTAATCCAATATCTGATGAATTCTTTCGTATGGTTCTAACGTGTCTTGTTCTCGAGCTCTGTAAACCAAAGCTCTGATACCAAACTGAGACGACCCGAACTTCCCCGTGAAGGAAAGCACGGATTGAATTGAGGACAAGACAAAATAGAATGCAAACGGAAGAACATTTCATTGTTATTACAACAATTCCATCAGATACAAGAATATACATAATATAAATGAATAAATTACATTCGATAAATATCAGAGATTACAATAAATTACATAGCAGCGGAAAAATATACAAAACACAACTGAAAGTGACACACGGGTACAGAGCTTTCCGAGCATCGTTCCAGTTGTAAATCAGGACCCTATGGATATAAATCTGCAAAACCAAAACTACTAGCTGCCCGTGTGGAAAATAGGGGCACCCAGAGTTTAGGTTAAAACAATAAACTTCAGGTCAGTCATGTGACTGGTGTAAGAACTAAAACAGTTATTAATCTTTATTTTTAAAGTTAGGTAAATCAAGGGACCACGCCGTATAACACGGAACGGGTTTCCTCCCAAGAATACCAGTGCATAAAACCAACAGCGCAATGCTAAATAAAAAAAAATGAAGCTATTATAAGACCCAGGTCCCATCACACAATGCAACGCAAGCCGGAGGATAGGGTTTTCCCTTATAATAGCCAAATAATGCTTGATACGTTTAAAACAAATCATTTGATACTATCATAGGTGTATAGTGTCAAAACATTTTCAATCATAAGTATCGATCATAGACGGCATGGGTACCATATATCATGTCGCCATACTAGTTCTACAATTAAAACCGCAATATCACGTATTGGAAATTGGATTTCCGTCATGAGTCGAGGCAAGGGGCAAGCTCCTCTCCGCGTTCGAGACACTCTAGCAAATGTCCCGGGACCCCACTTTGATCCTTGGAATCGGCTGGGCCGGTCCTCTCTTACTTTTGAGGATTAGTTATTCCTGAACACACGTTTCCCGGTCCTTACAGACCTATATCCGAGGCGCCTCGCATTCCAACAACCACACAGGTGAAAAGTATATAAATGTCAGGGCTGGAAGGTCACTGACACCACCCTAGCTAGAAAGAAACGTCGTGCTCTCCCAGCGGTCCGTCTCCCGTTTTTGACTCTTACCGAGGTGTGAGGCTCGCGAATTCACGTTATACACAAAGCTACGCCACACAGGCCGTGCTTTGATCATCAACCACAAGACTTTGCTTTTCAACAGAAGCCCTGATCAATTGCCACTTACGCGTGCCACACTGGCAATTCACTCCATTCAACTGATGTCCATCGATATATAACCTCTGAGCTCGTTCGTCTCAGAGAAGGGCGTTAAGCAAGAGAATAAATTCTCCGCCGCCAAATAGATGTATATTTAATAGAGATCAATCAACACAAAATAAAATCCAATGTCAGACACACAATCCATTTACAAGCTCGTTCTGGGTCCGAACGAAACCTGAGGCACTTTCCTCGCATATCCATCGATCTCCAAGTACGTCTAGACGATCACCAACTGTTTCCCTCATCTTGGGTGTATAGCCCAATCGAGATCATCAGTAATCACCCAAACGATGTGAAGACTTCCGGTCTTCAACCACCGTCTTCCTCTTCGACATCTCGTCGAATCGGTTATTCAGAATGGGTATAAACCCGGCCTTTCTGAATAACCCACGTATATGATAAACAAATGTTACACAAACACAACAAACGCCTCATTCCAATTCAGAATATTCTTTTATTCACAAAATCACATTCTTAGGGGAAAGGTTTCCATTAATTTTATCAAAGATAAATTCTTCTAAATTTATTCTTTAATCTTCCTTTGGATATCATATCTAACCATATTATGGTTTTCCAAACTAGTCGGGATTAGCGAACCACACCGAAGTAATTATTTATTCTATTTCCCAATCCCAACCTATTAATCCCATGGGGTAAAACTGGTAATACTCCATATCTAACACCACGGTGTTATCGGTAAAATTAATTACCATTTCACGTTCAAATCTAATTAAAGATTTAACTATCGCTTTGGAGCAAAACTGGTGGTACTCCATTCTCGATCACCTTTCAGATTTGATAATTTAAATTATCAATTCCCATTTCAATCTAATTAAAGATTCATTAAAACTCCACTTAGTTTTAATCTTTTCAAAAATCAATATCCTGTCTTTAACTGGGTTAAAGAACCAATGTCATCTAAAACGCGATTCACGACAAACCCAAATCACATTTTATATTAAATACAAGGCTTTGAATAGAAAATATATTGGCTTATATTCAATATCAAATTCTGAAACAAACAAATATCGTATTGGAAATAACGATATGAATATATCTTTCAAATTCCCATAACAATATCTGTATAATCACGGAATCCAACATCGAAACATTCCAAAGACAATTCCGATTCAAATCCATTCCAATTCACGTATTGGGAATATTGATTATTTTTAAAATCACTTTCAAATTCATTTTATTTATTTCAAAAATAAATTGATTTTAATTCTAGTTCAAAACTAGTTCATTTCGACAAAAATCTATTTTTATCTTTTCAAATGTGGAATTTTTCATCCCAGTTCTTTCCAATTCACATATTATGATTTTACACAAATTATTAATATTTTTAATAATTTTATCAAGGCCCGTACAGTCGATTTCCATCAACGGCCATCGAACTGCACTTACAGCGACCTTTTCCAAATTTGATTTGGACATAATTCCAAATCCAACCATTAGATTTCAAATTTCTAATATTCATTGGAAAGCTCTTTTCGATACGAACCCAACGGTTCCGGTTTTTAGGAGAATCCGACGGTCGGATCTCCCGTAATGTCAATTCGAAGTCAATGGTCGAAATTCACGAACTGCCGCGGCGCGGCGCGTTCTATTCAGGCCATTATATATAGTATATATATATTATATATATTTCATCGATTTCCTTTTAAAAACGTATTTTATAAATCGTTTTAACTTCGTTTTCAAAACCATTTCAACTCTATATTCAATTTCAAATCAAAATTGAATATTTCATATCATTACTATATAAATGAAAATATTCTCAAAACGTTATATTTTGAAATCACCACTTTTCTATATTCATTATAAAAACGAATATAATCGATATAACTCTCGTTCACGTTAAAATAGTGCAACTCTAATAAACACGGCTTTATATATTTCAATAAATTCGTTATTCTATTCAACAAATGAATATTTATTCTATTCAACACATGAATCTATATTTCTATTCAACATATGAATTTTCTTTTATAATATTCATTATTCTCCCGATTGGAATGAGGCCCAATCAATCACCATATAATGTTAATTATATGGATTCCATACAACACATGTATATAATAGCAACGATAAACAATCAACCATCATCCAAGGTGCACCACACAACTGCATAAGCATCAAATATAAATAATCAACGCTTACACAGCCTGTCGACCGATCGATCGACATACAATTAAATAATTGGGATTAGTGTACGCCAAATATTATCCCAACACCCGTGTGGGGTTTCGAATCAACAAACACAGATTTTTATTTGTGCGGTTGAGCGATGTGTAAAATTTATCGACTCAATCAATATCAGTCAAATCAGTGTATATAAACAAATCGACCGATTTGGTTATAAATATTTAATTATTCACATTCACGTTAAAAATTATATTTTCAACGATAATTTATTTATTTCAACACATGAATATATTTCATTATCTATTTCACATCAACATCACAAACAATTTTCACAACACATCAATCAAACAAACAAGCCGTCCATGGTCTGTGGACGACGGGTGTCGGGTGCTGCTAAGCACCGTCTGCATCCTAGTATATATATATAACTAGAAAAAGAAATTTAGAGTGAGAAGTTCTCACCAATAGCTATCCCAACTCCACGACACTTCCAATGTAGAAGTCTTCGCCGTTCTCGCCTTTCGTCACTTTCGTTACCCGTAGCCACTACATATATAAAAATCACATTTTTATATTGTTGCTATGTATATAAAAATCATATTTTTATAATCACTCCATATGGATAAAAATTCTATTTTTACACCGGTACTATATAGATAAGAATTCTATTTTTACATCGCTGCTATATAGATAAAAATTCTATTTTTACATCGTTACTATATAGATAAAAATTCTATTTTTACATCGTTATTCTCTATATAAAAATTTCGCCTTTTCTAATATAAAGATTTCGCTTTTTCTTTCATCACTATAAAAATCACATTTTTATTTCGTTATATCTTTAAAGATGATATTTTTACTATCTTACCTATATAAAAATTATATTTTTATACTTCTACAATATAAAAGATTATATTTTTATACTTTACATATGCTAAAAATCATATTTTTATTCTTTTTATAATATAAAAATTATATCTTTAACTTTTCTATATAATAAAAATTTCATTTTTAATATTCCTACTATATAAAAATAACATCTTTCATATTTCTACTATATAAAAATAATTTCTAAAGCGATGGAAAATAAAAACTCACCTTAACCTATCGGAGGAGGGCGCTTGACAGTCGATGAGGGAGCTAGGCGATCTACGGTGGTTGGATTTGAGGTGGGCGACTTTCACTGTCGCTTGTGACTCGCGGGAAGGGGTTCACTGTTGAAATTGGAGAGAGGAGGGAACGGATGGGGAGGGGATAGGGCTGTCGCGTGAGGTACAGGAAGGGGGGGATGGTGGCTGCGTCTGACCAGGGGGGTGCGATTGGGTTGTGGCTGCGGGGGAGAATATGGAGGCGGGAGCGGCGAAGGCGGGGCGCCCTGCCCTGAGCGGCGGCGACGATTTGAGGGGGGGGGGGGCGATTGCAGCGGCGGCTTCCCCCGTCGCTCTCCTCTTTTTTTTTCGTTCTGAATGAAACGATAAAAGGGGGGCCTGAGTAGTAAAGGAGGAGAGAGGGGTTTTTATTTTAATTATTTAATTTACAAAAAGTTGACTTTTACATACGACCTCTAAACGAGGCCCACCGCCTGTCGTCCATAGCTAATTACCTCCATTCCGAACACAATGGGATATGTATCGTAAGCTGATTCAATCGTTTCGATCAGTTTTCGTCAAAATCAACATATAACTCTTGATATTGAATTTGAACGAGCATTTCAATTTACTGGGGTCACATACTAACTTTAAAAATTCCAGAAAAATATTTTCTAGCTTCGTATTGACGATACGGTCCTAACAAAACTAATTTCGTCGAATTCTGAGACCGTTGGAAAAATGGCCATTTTCCAGTCGATTAAAATCAACTGAAACTGGTCAAACGCGTTTTCCTTTGCCACGCTCACATATTGATTTGGAAAATTATGAAATTTGAAACCTAGCAATAACTTTACATCCCGGATCCAACAAAAGTGGTTTCGTCGAAATCCGAGGTCGTTTGCAAAATTTCCATTTTTAAGGGCCTGAATTTCATAGCGACTATTCAGAATTTTCAACTGGACATATCTTTTGATTCCCGCTATGAAATCTCATATTTTCGGATTCGTTGGAAAGATATTATCAAATAGATCCTATTATTTTTGGTTTCGCTAAAATCCGGTTTATTTTGCACCCGGTACATTCATTTGAAGTTTGAAATCGAATTATCGAACTACCGCGCCATTTTCAATTCCTTTTATAATTATATATAATTATTTATATTCTAACGACGACGTATATAATATATACGTTCGAATTCTATTCAAAATAAATTTCTCGTCGATATTATTTAAAATAACCTATTTTAAATGATCAAAATTCGCTAAAATTGCCAAAATAAAAATTTTAATCTGGCTCGCATTTCCGGGTTGTTACATAAACCAAAGCTTGATACCGTATGTAACGACCCTCCTTCTCGGTCGATCCAAATCGATCGTTAAACCGACTTAAAATCGAACCAAAAAGGCGGATATGCTAAATTTTGGTGCATAACACATCAGAACAAACAAAAAAAGACTTTTATATACATCATAGTAATGTTACATCAGAGTAAAGAATATCAGAGTATCGAAAATAATATACAGCGGAAAATAAATTTATAATAAATGTAATACAATACAATGCAGTGGAAACAAATAAACTAACACAACGGAAGATATCAATGCTCTGGACACAGCTTTAAGCTTCGATCCAGAATCATGTTAAATGAAATGATCTGCAAAACCAAAACTACTGACTGCCCGTGTGGAAAATATGGGCACCCAGAGTTTAGGTAGAAACAATAAACTTCAAGTCAGTCATGGGACTGGTGTGAGAACCAAAACTTAGATAGGGTTTATTGTTGTGATTTGGCATTAAAAATATAATAAACTAATTGACTATTGGTTGTGATATGTGATTTTTAGTTCAACTAATTAAAATATTGGAATGATAAAACCATATGAGAATGAATGATAAACAAGATCAAACCAAATATAATATTAAACTGAATTGAAATTGATTGGAATTGCATACATGTACATATATATGTGTGAACAGGTGATAGCATGGAAGCAAAGAAGAGGAATAAAATTGTATGCTCAACAAATAGGTAGATGTATACTGTATTTCTTGGGTTTTGATGACTTTAAGGGCTGATTGGCAAGCCGCTTAGCTTTTTATTTTTATTTTTGATTGATGAGGGTCCTGTGAGGCAAGTTGTGGTTTTATCGATTTACCCGTACAAAGGAGGTTATAGCGAAATTTTTCGAAAATTTAGGGTGTTAGCCAAATTTTTGAGAAATTAAAAATTTCTTAGAAAGTGAAAAGATAAGATAAAGAATGAAAGTTAGAATGAAAGTTGAGTTGGTTAGTTAAACAACTTTCAGCTCCGTTTCTTTTCGAGGATGAAAAGATTTTAAGTAGGGGAGATTGTAACAACCCGGAATTTCTGAACCAATTTAAATTTTTTATTTTAGCTATTTTAATGGATTTTGAAAATTCAAAATTATTTATTTTAAATAATAACGACTAAAAATTTATTTAAATCGAAGTTGGAATGTATAAATTTATTTTAATTATAAAACGAGCTTGAAATGGCATGGTAGTTTGAAAATTCGATTTCTAATTTCAGTTGAATGTATAAGATTCAGAATAAACCGTATTTCAGTGAAATAAGAAATATTTGAATCTGTTTAATAATATCTTTCTAACGAATATGAAAAATTCAGATTTCATAATATAAATTGAAAGTTATGTCCACTTTAAATTTTAAAATAGTCGCTATGGAATTTATATATATTTTTAATATTATATGGCCCTTAAAAATAGTCATTTTGCAAACGACCTCCGTTTTTGATGAAACCACTTTTGTTGGATCCGGAATGTCAAATTATTGCTAGATTCCAATTTTCATAATTTTTGGAATTAATATGTGAGCGCAGTGAATTCAAACGTGTTTGGTAATTTCAGTTTGAATTTAATCAACTGGAAAAAAGCCATTTTTCAAACGGTCTCCAAATTTGATGAAATTAGTTTCATTAGGATCGTATTGTCAAAACATAACTAGATTTGTTTTTCTGTAATTTTTGGAGTCAGTATGTGGCCCCGGTAAATTAAAATGTACGTTTGAATTCAATATATATTGATTTATATTTTAATTTTGATGAAAACTGATTGAAACAAGCAACTATGCTTACGAAACGTATTCCATTATGTCCAGAATAGGGGTATTTAGTTAGAGGTGATAGTCGTTGAGTTTGGTTTGGAGTTCGTATGCGAAATTTCATAATAAAGGAATTAAATAACAATATAAATGTATATATTCTTTATAAACCGGAAACCCTAGTTTTCTCGTTTCATTACAACGCGCCTCCATTTCTGTTCGGTGACCGTGATTCTCCCTATTTCTTCTAACAATTTCTCACAATCCACACATTAAAATCGAAAACCTAAAAAGCAAAAAATTTTGAGCTCGTCGAGCTCCATCGATTGAATGGTAGTGATTTGTTTCCATGCCCTAGATGGTCTGAATTTCCTTCTCAAAGTCAGTGCATTCAAGGCGTGTTTTGGGCCGCCGTAGGGGATCGCAACACATGTCGTTCAAGGGGGTGGCGCGACTAACATGGCCGGGCGTCGCAGCGTTCTCCGATGGGGTCCAAATCGACTATGGGTGGTGCACGAGATGGATTGGCGAAGTCAGCGATGTTGAGATGGGTTATTTGGTGTCTCTGATAAGATTAAACGCGCTGTTTAATTTAGTAAAACAATCGTTTATTTAATTATTTCTATCCGATCAATGTGAGAACTTCTCACTATGATTTTTGTATAGTTATTTATTTTATCACTACAGATATAGAACTGCTAGTATTGATTTTTATCAGTTTTAATCATTATAAATTGTATATGGTGCCGGTTAGCTCACCTCCCTCGTCCGCAGACCATGGACAATTTAATTGACTTTATTGTGTTGTGATTGTGATGTGAAATGGAGTAAATAAAATATATATGCGTTGTATGAAAAATATATATATGCGTTGTTTAAAATATATATGAGATGTGAATTAAATATATATATGAGATGTGAATAAAATATATGTGCATTGTATGAAAAAAAAAAATGCGTTGTTTAAAATATATACATGCGATGTGAATAAATCATATATATGCGATGTGAGTAATATATATATATATATATATATATATGCGATGTGAATAAAATATATATATATGAGATGTAAATGATATATATATATGAGATGTGAGTAAAATATATATATGCTATGAGAATTATATATATATATATATATGAGATATGAATAAAATATATATGCGTTGTATAGAAAAAAATATGCGATGTGAATAATATATATATATATATATGCGATGTGAATAAAATATATACATATGAGATATGAATAATATATATATGAGATGTGAATAAAATATAGATATATGTGATGAGAATAAAATATATATACGAGATGTGAATAAAATTATATGTGTTGTATAAATCATACATATGCGTTATATAAATTATATATATGCAATGTATAAATTAAATATGAGATATATAAAATGGTCATGAAATGGAATAATTATTGGATTGTTAAAAATATAGTTTTTAACATATATATGCAATGTATAAAATTGTCGTGTAATGTAATATTCAATTTTGATTTAAAATTGAAATGGAAGTAGAAATCGTTTTAAAAACGAATTTATAAATGAATTATAAAATACATTTTAAATGGAAATTGATGATATATATATTATATACATAATGGGTTGAATAGAATGCGTCGTGCAACGGCTGTTCGCGAATTTCAACCATTAACTTCAAATTGACGTAATGGGAGATCCGACCATCAGATTCTCCTAAAACATGAACCTTTGGGTTCGTACCAAAAAGAACTTTCCAATGAATATAAGAGATTTAATTTTGAACGGTTGGATTTTAAATCATGTCCAAATCAATTTCAGAAAAGGTCGCTATGGATGCAGTTCGGTGGCCGATATTGGAAACCGACTGTAAGGGCCTTAATAAAATTATTAAAAATTTGGAAAAACTGTGTAAAATAATAAAAAATGATTTTTGGATGAAAAATTCCAGTTTTGAAAAGATAAAAATATATTTTTATCTAAATGAACTAGTTAATAACTAGAATAATAATCCAATGTTTTTAAAATAAATAAATTGGATTTGTAAATGGAGTTAATATAACCAAAAAATTTCCAACATATGAATTGGAATGCATTTGAATGGAAATAATCTTCGGAATATTTCAATATTGGATTCCATGATTATATGGATATTTTGGAGCGATTTGGAAGATATATATATCGTTTTTCCCAATACGATGCCTGTTGGTTTCAGAATTTGATGTTGAATATAGATCGATATTATTTCTATTCAGAGCCTTATATTTAATATCAAATTGGATTTTGGGGTTTATTGCGAATAATGTTTTAAATAACATTGGTTCTTTAACCCAATGAACAGTGAAGTTATGATTTGGAATTTATAAATCTTTTTATTAATATTTAAGGGAGAATTTCCAAGGTAAAGTTTTCCAATTTAATAAAAGAAATTGGAATTGAATGGAATTCGATTTAGAGATAATCGAGATAAGGTTCTATGAAGGAAGATCGTTACTATATATGGAATTTAAAAGGCTTTGCCGTTATTCCATTTATAGTATTAGTTTGATATGGAAATTTATATCAATTACGATTGATTAGGTTTCCGTGAAGATTCCATTTTGGTGGGAGATGATTTTGGGTTTATCGTGAACTTTATTTTAAACGACATTGGTTCTTCAACCCAGTTAATGATATGATTAATTTTCCTAAAGTTGAACAATCATTAAATAATGATTTTTGGAGATTAAAACCAATTGGAGTTTTAATAAATCTTTAATTAGATTTGAATGGATAGATAGTAATTAAATTACCAAAATATGAGATGTGCTAGAACCAAATACACTTGGTTGTTGATATCCATTGTTGATGATTGATTGATTGTTTGGATTGTGCTCGACCAGTTTATGAGCAAAATATGCTTTTACATTTAGCATTGGGTTGGGTCGAAATATTTGTATGCTGACGTCTTGTGAAACACTTCACGATTTGACTATGAGATGGTTAGCGACGTGGTTGAGTTCATTTCAAATTTAATGAATGATTGTGAAATGATATTTTCTTAAGTGAAGAGAAATGTTTTCCCGATTTTGGATAGGGAATGTTTTACAAAAATGTTTTATAAAACAGAAAGGATTTCGAGGGCTAAACCCGATGATTTTGAAATGATTTGGAAATGTATTATGGTTTTACATTGTAGTTCAACACATAACCATTAGTTGCTAATGATGATGTATATGTTTGGTGGTGGAGAATTTATTCTCTTACTTAACACCCTTCTTTGAGACGTACGAGCTCAAAAGTTATGTGATTAATAGTGACTGATCATATGTGTGAATTTCTGATGTGAAATACTATAGTTTGAAAGTACTTGTGATTATTATGTTGCAAAATGATTTGGAAGTGAAAATCTATATAGATTTGATTATACTTGTGATTATTGGTGTGAATGATTTTTCCACTTCGGGATATAAAATGATTTAGTATGAGGCTAAAGATTCGGGTAACCCATGCGACTAAAAGTATGGGTATTAAAGCCTTAAATGGCTTTGGGCAGTGTATATTCCCCGAGGGCATAGGAGGTGCATTGTCAGTGTAGCCTGCTCCATCGTGGGAGGTGCACATGTATATCGAGTTGCTTAGGTAGTGCCCTTTGCATTGTTGATGGGAGAAACCTCCCATATTTGGTTGCAGACTTGTTTGTATGCATTGTGATGTTTAGGAATTCATATTTCCAAATGATATTGGTTTGAGATCCCGAAGTGAAATCTACTTTGATATAAAGCTAGATATGTATTTCAAATAATTTGAAATAGGAAATCGGGAAATAAAGTCCAAAGGAATAATTCTGTAAGTTGAATTGGATTTCGAAAAATCTAAATTTGGGATTAAGCCTAAATGGGTAGATTGAGGAATTACATGTTATATGATGCATAGTAGATCCATATTTCTATTATTAGTTATTCTTATGCTCTGGTATTTATGGGGGTAAACCCGTTCCGTGTTATACGGCATGGTCCCATGATTTACCATATTTTAAAGTAAAGTTAATAACTTTTTTAGTTCTTACACCAGTCCTATGACTGACTAGAAGTTTATTTTTTCTACCTAAACTCTGGGTGCCCATATTTTCTGCACGAGCAGTCAGTAGTTTTGGTTTTGCAGATCATTTCATTTAGTAGGACTCTGCATCGAAGCTTAAAGCTATGTCCAGAGTATTGATAGTCTTCCGCTGTGTTAGTTTATTTGTTTCCGCTGCATTGTATTACATTTATTGTAAATTTATTTTCCGCTGTATATTACTTTCGATACTCTGGTATTATGTACTCTAATGTAACATTATTATGATGTTTATAAAAGTCTTCTGTTGTTTGTTCTGATGTGTTGTGCGCCCAAAGTTAGCGTATCCACCTTTTTGGTTTGATTTTAAGTCGGTTTAACGGTCGATTTGGATCGACCGAGAAGGAGGGTCGTTACATGTTTCCACTACCAATGTGGCCCACTCAAGGCATCCTCTAGAGGAAGGATGGGTAAGAACAAAGACAAGCAACCAACTATAAATGAAACATTCTCTACCAATGTTATTTAAAAAAAAAGCCATGTCTCTGCTCTAAGTAATGAGCACACCTTACCTATGCTTATCCCTTGTCTCGTAGAATGGAATGAAATATCAAAGGGTGCACTTAAAGCATGTCCTTCCTATGTTCAAAAGAAGAACATACATAATGCCTTCTTTAAGGAGTGCCTAAAATGGGCTTTGCCTGAATCAGGCTCCGGATTTCATTTTCGAATGTTGAAAGAGGTTTTAGTCATCTACTATTTCCAAAAGTCAATTTTTGGGATTCTTTTATTTAAAATACCTAATTTTGTGTCTCAGGTCTTCTAATTATTACCAAGATTTTATCTTCTACTATTTTCAAAAGTATATTTCTGAACTTCTATTATTTAAAATACTCGAATCTAGGTTTCTGATCTTTTAATTATTTGCGCATGAGGTTTCGGTCTTCTATTATTACTAGAAATGGATTTTGAGACCTTAATAGTATAACATACCTAAATTTGGGTTCTAGATTTTCCAATTAGGGTCGAAAGAGGTTTTGATCTTTCGTGATTTCAAAAAGTGAATTACTGGACTTCTACTATTTAAAACACCCGAAGTTAAGTTTCAAGTCCCCCAATCATTGTTGAGAGAGGTCTAAGACTTCTATTTATTTCCAAAAGGGAAATTTGGGATTTCTATTATTTAAAAAACCCGAATCTGTGTTTCAGGTCCCCTAATTATTACCAAAAAGGTTTCAGTCTTTTATTGTTTTCAAAAGTAGGTTTATCGACTTCTAATATTTAAAATGCCCAAACCTTGGTTTTAAGTCTCCTAATTATTACAGAAATTTTTTTTGGTCTTCTATTACTTTCTAAAGTGGATTTCTGATTTTCTAGTATTTAACACCCAAATCTGGGTTTCCGTTTGACCATTTAAAGATGAATTTTAATATTCTGTTATAAGGAAGTCATCAAACATTGTTTCAGAACCATAAATATATTATAAGCTAAACGCAAAAAAAAAAATCCGGTGATCCTACACATATACACGCGCGCGCACACACACACACACACATATATATATATGATCATAAAGATTCTTTATAAATTAAAGGAAGTGCTAGTAGACATAAATTTGCAGGTGTATAAATTGGAGGCGCTTAAAAAAAAATTAGATAACAAAAGCTTCTTTTATACTAAGAGGATTAAATGTTAACCAAAAATATCTTCTAAGATATATGGCATGAAAGGAGGATAGCAAAGGCCAAAAGAGATAGCTTTTAGGAAGCAAGAAAGCAGCCTTCAATAATACTAGAGTAGCTGTAAAGATATTAAAGCGGGTGGTTGAATAAATAAGAAATATCCAACTTCAAAAGGATAGGCCTTAGAAAATCAACATAAAGATGAAAGCAAGGCTACCAAGAAAGAATAGAGGGAGCACAAGGTGTTCAGAGCAAATAAAAACATCCTGTCGTCTGTAAAAAATTCAAAAGAACAAAGCACTTCTTTTTAGCAAGGACAACCCCACTTGGCTCTACCAAAAGTCACACCTACGGAATCAATGAAAGTAACATTCTTTGTAACATCAATCAAGAAGAAACAATTCTATGCCTTTTGTACCAAATGCACTCTTTGATTCATTCAAAGGGGATGTCCCAACCATTTGATCGAAAATTTTCATTATACAAAGAAATCTTTCTCCTGTAAGAAGACACTATTTAGAATTTCAAAATAAGTTCTTTCAAAAGGGGTCTTTTAATAAGCAAGCTATATTCTTTGATTCAAGGTATGATTTACCCCTTAGAGAATTTTGGAGCCATTCTGCTAGTACAAGTCAGACTGATAATGGGATCTATTTCCACCCATGAATTTTGTCGAAAGTACCAAGATACAAAAGCACTAGAACCGTTCCACCAAGCCTTCATACTAGCATTTGTGGGATAAACAACATTAAAATAGCAAAGGTGGGAAGCAGGTCAACTCGCATCTATAAATATGACCGTAGTGGTTCTGAATCAGGATAGATTTTTCTTATTCCATAATTTGTTAAATAAATTACGGAGTGGAAAACCTAAATTAGGAATAAATTTCAGGATTTCTATTTCTTATAATCTCATTTGGCGAGAAATAATCTAGCAAAGTGGATAGATTATCATTGGCCTGAGAATACTATATTTGAGCAGAAAGAAATCAATCATTTTGGTCATTAGCAAGCCTAGTAACCAATTGCATGTGATTCATACTTTTATTTCTCTTAATTTGATATAATTCTAGTAATGCCATAAATCCTTCACAAGGAAAAGTCTCGATAACCATATTCTCAGTCTTGAGGGTCGATGAATACATTTATCAGAACACAACGGATCATCCCTTGAGAATGATTTGAGATGCTAATCTTTGATAGGCTTTATGACATGATAGAAATTACTGATCTTTACTTACATGATAGAATCACCCTTTAATGGGTAAATATCTTGATTGGTTTCTTTGTTGAAACCATCTATTTAGTAGCTTTCGATAGTCCGGCCCTCATCTATATCGAAGACTGAAATTATATGCAAAAACATAGAGGGTACCTCCGTATGATTTTCGGCTGGCCTCCGGCATTGACAAAGGCTAGAGAGGATGAGTTGGAACTCTTGTAAAAATTCTCATGCGTAGTGTGAGTCAAGAAAAAATGTTGATAAGTTCTGACAAGAGGTCAATTTATCTTAAATTATAAAAACGAAGTAAGCTGGAGGTCCTTAGCCATTCGGTCCACTCCCCATTCGATCAAGCTTATTTTTGTGGAATATGACACGACACCATACTGGACACATGCATGCATCATTTATATTGTCAAATTATGTTACTGATCATAATATAATACAAGTTTTAGACAATATGCCCATCTATCATATGGACATACTGTAATTTTCGCTTTGTAGACTAGAAAATAATAAATTGCCAATTTAACGCTCAATTTTTGATACAATATCATATATATTTTTGGTCAACTTAAAACGGTAAAAATTGTGTACCTTAATAGGGGAGCAAATCATTTGGACCTAAACATTAGTGTCCTAACATACCCAACCACTTAATGCTAGACATGTAATCATTTTTCTACAAACAAATCCTCAAACAAAAGCATACTATACTTCATTTTGCAAAATTTTAACCATTTCAATTAAAATGACACTTCTAAAAACCAATCTTTAGATCAACCTGATTTTATCCCAATAATAGAATATATATTTTGAAAACATCTAAACCTAACCTTTTAAGAAACAACTATATTAGACCTCTACAGCCAACACATTTAACAATTATATGAGTTTTGGAAGTTGAGAAAAGACATTAACGAAAAAACAAGAAAGCGAATATAAAAAGAAAATGTTACAACAATTTCCTTTTTTATTCACTAAGAAAATGTTATAAAAAGACATTAATGAAAAAACAAGCAACCTCTAGACCTTTAAGATATCTCGCCTGCATCAAAATCATCTGACAAAGGCTGCAAGAATATAGTAAGCAATTTCCTTTTTATTCACTTGTCTTTTCTTACATCTATTGCTCATCTCTCAAAACTCATATAATTGTAAATGTACTGATTCAGGAGCTTTGATTTATTCAATACTATAAGAAGAAAAAATTGTAAAAGTTCATTGTAATATAACATATATGAAAAAGTGAGAAATGACCAATCGTATACTTTTAAAGATATAAACATGTGAGTTGTCATCGCTTTTTTTAACTACATGATGAGTAATTTGTAGTTTTCTTAAGCAGAGCCTACGGTGTAGGAATAAAAGTTCACCTTTAGAAAAGGAAAAAAATAAGATAAACATTCAAGAAATTAGAATAATATGAGATGATCATGCAAAAATAAAAATTTAAAATATAATAGTGAGAAACTAACCCGAAGAGAAACTTATAATATCATCTACAGGCCAAGAAAAGAAGAAGCCGAAAGATATGTGTTAGAGCCTGAATATTTTTTACAAACACGTTGCTGAAAATTGATAGCCATAGAGGCATTTCAACAAACACATGATTAAAATCCTCCACCACCACCAAAAATCATCTAAGGCTGGAGATGATCCATCAGTGGTAGGGTGATGATGAGCTTGGAGAAGGGAATGAAATGGTACCAAGTGCAGGCACTGACAGAACTTGACTTGGATATGCACGTGCACAGCTGTGCATGTACACAGATTGTTCAGAAGAAGTAATAAGTTGCTGGGTTTTTGTAATTAGCATGGATTTTGATTGTTAACACCAAAAATTAGATAACACCCAGAGAAGTGTGAAAATACCTCTTGGTTGTTGTAATACAACGTTAAAAGCAGCAATTAACAGAAAAATACAACAGAAAATAAAGTTTATAGTGGTTCAGCCGCTGATTAGGCCTAAGTCCACAATAAATATGCAATTTATTAATTTCTCCAAATCAAATTACAAGATTGATCTTTAATAACAATGATTTACAAACTCCATAATAAAACACACATAAATTCCACGAATATCGTTGATTATCGGAGTCAATTTCGATAATCACGTTTGGTGAAGAAATTTGGTAGCCTCTGGAGTAGAAAAATGATTGAGATTGACAATGGCAAAGCTTTAGCGAGAAAAAAGCTAGCCTCTTTTATGCGGGAAGTGGTCTGGTATTTATAGGTGGAGGTAAGAGCATTCTGGAGCTTGCATTGAAGTGTACATGGTTCAAATGCAACGACTCGCAACCCATGCAACTAACGCTCCACGACCATAAGCAGCTGGCTTAATGCATTGTTGCTCACATGATCATGGGAGATCCATATCCATGGGTCGGGTCACGGCATAGGGCAACGACCCATGCTTAATTGAAGCATGCTTCGTATGGAATGGTACACGGCCAACCCACAAGCTCTGCAACCCAAGCCATGCTTTCATTTCGACTCGACCCACGCCTCTGCTCTGTTTCTTTTTCTTTTTAGCCCACGACCCAATCCAGTGTTTGTGTGGTTGGGCTGAGGTAACTCATATGAGGTCTTAAGAGCTATTTCCTCGAATATAATGCATCACAGGCAACCCATGAGCGTTTGTTCGGGAACGATCCATCAACGTGGGCAACCTTTACCATTTTGGACCGCATGCTTTCCTATATTCGGGTTAAAGGTTTTTTAATCAGATTAACATTTGCCTCTCAGAGTTCACTTTATCGAAGGGAAGGTGTGCTCTGATATGGATTGAAACTGGTGGCTTTTTATGGATCGTGCTCGACTCGCTTCGCTTGAACCGTGGACAACCCATTCTCATGGATCGCAAGCGTCTCTTTAAGGCTGCTTTATATTCCCTTTCGAACATACTTCTCGTTATACCTTCATTTGCCGATGACGAATTTTTAAGGACCGGAGCTATCTTGAGAAACTTACTTTAACCAGAATCTACTGCTTTATCGTTGACCAACTAGCTCCTTCGCCGCCATCGACTGTCAAAACTCCTAATTCATACTCGATTTTGGTCATCATCACCACATTACCCAATTTGAATCCATTTTTAGACGTTCCTTCCAGACCTCAGCCACTTTGAGTTCACCAACCTCCTGCAAACTTTCGACATCGAGATTCGATCATCTTTGACCATCGCTGATCGCCGTAGCTGTCGGTTTTCTTCGAATACCATGTTGAGTCGAATTTTAGTATATCGATTGCTTAGGGTTTTAGGACGATGTGTGAATTCCTGTGTTAACTGCATGTTTTGATGAATTGTACCTCAAATAGGGTTTGGTGATTTAGGATTCGGAGGGATATAACTCGGTCGCATTTTCTTGTAAATAGTGTGGTAAACGGATCATGACTTTTCATGGATAGTATGCTTCGGTTGCATGATGGATCGGGAATGGGAATCTTCGGTCGTTGAGGTTGTTCCGACTGTGGACCACTAGGCCAGACCCTGCGTTGCATCAAGCAGCCTCTTTCGAAAACGACCATTGGAATTGGCTTCAGATTGATCATTGTAGTTATTGATGTTGACTCGATCTAAAAATGACTCAACGATCTGAGCTTGCTTCTTGTAAACTGAACTTGCTTTTCTTTGCTAATTATTTTGTAACAAAAAAACTTTGCACCGATTTAGGCATTTATTTTGTCGTCGATTGCCTATGTCGATGACGGATTAGTTCGATTATTAAAAATGAAGTACAACGAATTTCTTGATTTGAATGGAGCATCTAAGCAAAGTTGTTTCGTTTAACCACTTTTGACTTGTCCAACATTATTTGCATAGACAGGACATTCTAATTTGAATTTGCAATGATGCTTGGGATCCGCAAATCGACACACGCCGACTACAGATTTCAAGCTTCATGTTTAATAACTTATATAATTTTGCACAACACTTCACATGTTAAGAAATGTGCACCTGTAAGTTATTTAAGAACGATATTCCTTGCATAGAATGGACACTCGACAGATGAATCACCATCATTCTAAAGAGGTAACTACTTCTGCTCAAACTGGAGCTTTTATTCAAGTTTCCGAGATTAAAGCGGCTTCAGCTTCAGGGTCGGAAGCAAATCAGTCTTTTCCTATTCCCCGCCCTCTTGACAATCCCCCGGGAATATTCCACTCGACGCTATCTTAACATGCTTTTAATCAAGCATGCATTTAATTTGGCATTCCTGAGACTGACGCGCAATTGCCGAGGAAAAAGGATTTTTTCAATCGTCCGCCCTTTGACTTTGCTCAAGTTAGTAGACACATGTGCATGAGTGGAGTCATACCCCATTTTAATCCGTTCTTGTAAATGGTCCTTCGGCACTTGCCGATTGCCCCCTTTCAGCTGCTCCCCAATGGTTATGCCATTTTAATGGGGATATGTGTACTTTTTATGAGAACAATTCGATGTATGCCAAATTTTCAGGACATCTGCTACTTATGCATATTTAAAAGGAGAAAAGACCATGCTTTTATTGTATTTGTTAAAGGATCTCAAAATTGTTGGCTTATTCTTGATTTACAAGATAGTGCTTCAGGATTTGTGAACCAATACTTTTTTGTTTGATGCCGGGAGAGCTTTTATGGAATTTGGATGGAAGAAGGTGAACATATTTGTTCAAAGATTTCCATCTAGTTTTTCTAAGTCTTGATCCTTACTCTTTAAATTTTCCTTTTCCTCCATAGAAATTCCATCTCTTGTCAAAGACTCTAGTGGTCAATCTACTTGCGAAACTTTGAAGGCTATTAACGACAAGGAGAGGAGTAAAAAGTTCTTGATCAAGGAAGAATTCCTTCACTAGTTTGGGTTGCTCGGCCCACTCGATCTTTTCTTCCTTGAGACATTCCTTCTGCTTCTCGTTCTACAGCCATGGCATCAGATGCCCCAGCCTCCGAAGAGGATCTTGTACCAAAAACTCTGTCGAGGACACCGTATTAAAGAAGTGTTCAGGCCTTTGTGAGGAAGCTAGATCGTATGCCCATTCTAAACTTCCTTTCATCACTGAGGTGGAAGAAATTACCCATCGTGGGGGTAAAACTTCCACAAAGATTGGTGAAGAGCTTGAAGAGGGAAAGCTCGTGAGTAAAGGAGATTCTAATGTTAGAAGAGGCGACGCCAACCCCATGCTTCCAATCACAACCGGGAGTGATTTTCCTGACATATATAGGAATTTGAGCGATCTCTTTGTAACCTCGGGCGAGCTTTTCAAAGATGACATTGCAATGTCCAAACTTACTACATCGGTTTCGGGGACGTCCTCCAACTTATCCCTTATTCCTCCATCTCGAAAATCAATCTCTACTATCGTGGCTACTTTGACTCCAAAAATGATGAAATATTCATTGTCTGATGCATGTTAGATCACACGTAACACACACTTACGACTTTTGACACCTTGCATGTGTATCTTTCGGTCTTGCCCTAGTATTTCTTGCTTTGACCACTTAACTCATGTTTTCCTTTGTTTCAAGTACAACCATGAACCGTTCATATCTGGATGATACAAGGCCGGTGAAGAAAGAAGCAAAATAAAGGCCTAAGAGGAACGGGGCTATAGGATAGTATGAGCGGAGTATGAAAGCCCGTGACAATCATCATGACTGGTACAGATAGGAGGAGGATGACCGAAAGAATTGAAAGGAAAGGGATGACAGGGAAAAGGATCATGGTGGCAATGATTCGCATAAATGTGTTGGAGAAAACGAGGATCATGTTCCAGTTGTTCAGACTTCCACAAGCCTTAAGCCAATTACACCTCCAATTGTTTCTTTCCCTTCTATTAACATACATCAAATCTTCAGAGGCCACCCTACTCTCTCCCATCAACGCCTACTACACTGCCTACACGATTACCCCATTAGTTCTTAAAAGGAGCCCGCTTCGACTTGGACAGAAATCCAATGGATAGAGAGGTAATGATTAAGAATCTCGAGACGATGAAGGATGATGTCGAAAGGCTGACTAATTGGCAAAAGCTAGTTGGGGAACTCTAGAGAATCAACAAACTTAATTATGAGGCCCTGCTGACTATGGAGAATGACAAGGCTGAATGGGACAATACACTCAAAGCACGCGATGTTGACATTGAATTTCTTGCCAAGAAGAATGAGGAGCTAGAGGCTAAAAAAGGATTAAGGATGAGCTTACTACTGTTACCTCTCCCTATAAGCAGAGCGAAGTCATGTTAAGCAACCAACTTAAGGATGCTCACACACCCCAGAAGAATGCCAAAGACAGATTGGTTGTGGAGCAGAAAGCTGTCGAAACTTATCGAGAAAACACAGTCAGTCTGCAGGAAAAGACTAATTCTCAAGAATTGGAAATCTCTTTGTTGAAGGCCAAAATGGAAGAAGTTGAGAAATAAAGGGATCAAGCTCTCTCAGATAAGGTGAATGCTGAACAAGCTCATGCTAAGACCAAAGCTGGATTCAGTTCTTCTTTATTCGAGTTTAACATTCTCAACGTCATAGGGCGAGGAAACCTTTCTTTCTTGGAAGATAAGTATGCGATTACTCTGGCTGAGGTTTGGGAGGCAATTCTTGCATGACTGGAGGGAAACAGTTATATAGAAGAGGAGATTTTAGGACACTATTTGGATAATGAATCCCACGCTGCCCTAGCCATGGGAAAGGAGGATATTAAGAAACAGCGTGGCTTAGCGGTCGGAGCCGAGTCTTCTATGGAACATGTCCCTGATCCACCTGTTACCACTGCCGACACTACTTCCATTGATGATAGCGTTTCTGATCCCAAGCCTCCTGGTGTGCGACCCGCTGAACCCAGAACTACTTCTAGCGAAAAGAAAGAGGCCGTTAAGGAACCTTCATTGGGAAATGATGGCAATGATGATGACCCAAATGCTTATGAGATAGATGTCAGAAGCTTTCTCATTTTAGGTAAAACGAATTAATCCGGTCCTATTGGAGTTCTTATCCACTCCGTATTGGTTCGATGAATTCCTTGCTTAGTACTCACTTAAATTAGGCCTGGACACCCCGAAGCCTTCTCCTGTCGTGCCTTCTTCACTCCTTCTATACAGGTGAGGACAAGCACTTTGGCTGTTACCCCTCCGCCAGGTGTCTCTTCTTCAGCTCTCAGTCTACCTTAGCTTCCTCTTCCCAGCCTGGGTCATAATCTGAGAAGGTTGTTGCACTTCATGGTTTAGATGACCCGACTGTCTTATCTGGAGAGGAAATAGAAGATAGAAAGGAGAGACACGTTACTGACCGTTCAGAGATTCCATCTTCGGGTGGCAAGTCTATGTTAAAAAGGCGGGGGAGGAAACGTAGCACTTGTAAGAAGACTCGAGTCTACCTTAGCTTCCGCTTCCCAGTCTGGGTCACAATATGAGAAGGTTGCTTCACTTCACGGTTTAGATGACCCGACTGTCAAATCTGGAGGGGAAATAGAAGACAAAAAGGAGAGACACGTTATTGACCGTTCAGAGATTCCATCTTCGGTTGGCAAGTCTATGTTAAAAAGGTGGGGAAGGAAACATAGCACTTGTAAGAAGACACTTGTTTAGAGACACGTTACTGACCGTTCAGAGATTCCATCTTCGGGTGGCAAGTCTATGTTAAAAAGGCGGGGGAGGAAACATAGCACTCGTAAGAAGACACTTGTTTCGACTCCTCCCAGCATTCCGTAGGATGATGAAAAAGATAAAGATGCGAGTCAGTCCGCTATCACAACTCCTTCAACCAGACACAGTAAACTCCCGTTAAAATAGAGAAGCTCTTATAAGGGAGGGAAGAAAAAGGATTGAGACTTTTGACCGCTTGTTCTGCTTTATGTAGCATTGTTGTCTGTAGTTTCTTTTGATCGGATTTTGTGCGAGTGCCGGTCCTTGCTTTTGAACTTTGTAAAACCTTGCTTAGTGAAATGAAATTGCTCTTTGTTTGTTGAACTTTTAGCTCATGTATTTCCATCTTTGTTGAGCACAAGTTTTTTTATTTATTGAATGTCATGATGAGTCTGTGGTATGTTTTCTAAGCATTGTTCTATCCCAGTGTGGTTGTATTACCCCCATACCACAGGTCATCATGTATTGCAAAAGCTAGATTTGATCAATTTGTCGAGTTTCTTGGATCTTGATTGACGCATTAGAAATTTCAACTTTGTCGGGCAAAATCTTTTATGTTTTTTCAACATGTTTAAAGCTCATGAGCTTGCTAATACATTAGGAAACCTGACCTTATTAGCTGATCAAGTGCCTCCTCTTGGTGAGGTTTCTAGTTTTTTGTGCCCCCGATTGTGAAGGTCTTATATTTTTGCCTAACATTCGTCGCAATCGGGCCGAATAAATCAGGCACTGGCGATCTTATTGGGTGCCTCGCTTAGGGTGGTATTTTGCCATGCTTTGGGAGGTCTTTTGTCCAACATTCGTCGCAATCGGGCCGAGTAAATCAGACACTGGAGATCTTGTTGGGTGTCTCGCTTAGGGAGGTCTTTTGCCCGACATTCATCGCAATCAGAACGAGTAAATCAGGCACTGGCGATCTTATTTGGTGACTCGCTTAGGTAGATCCTTTGACTCGCTTTGGGAGGTCTTTTGCTTAACATTCATCGCAATTAGGCCAAGTAAATCAAGCATTGGCAACTTCATTGGGTGCTCCCAGGGGAGGTCTTTGGTTTAGCCCAACGTTCGTCTCAATCTGACCGAGTAAATCAGGAGTCAGAGACTTTTTTAGGTGCCCCCAGAGGAGGTCCCCAACATTCGTCTCAATTTGGCCAAGTAAATTAGGCATCATAGACTTCATTAGGTTCACCAAGAGGAGGTCTTTGGTTTAGCCCAACGTTCGTCCCAATCCGGCCGAGTAAATCAGGCGTCGGAGACTTCATTGGGTTCCCCCAGGGGAGATCTTTAGTTTTGTGTTTACTTTCCTCGTTTTTCGCTGCTTAACTCTTAGTGAATCCCCTTTTCGATCTGCAAGGCGGTGCGCTACATCCTCACATATGTGCAAATTAATGTTTATGACACTCGACACTTGGGTCGTCTTTATCGAATAACATGTAGGAGTCAACATGACTTATTATATTGTGAGCAAGCAAACATCCTTTAGATATCCTGCAATGTTAAATTGATTTTTGGCAACTATTGAATTATCTAACAAAAACTTGCAAATATATGATCAAGATAAGAAGATGCAGACTTTTATTAATAGATATAATGCAACAAACGTTCAATTACAATAACCCTCTTAAGCATGGGCGGCCAATATTTGCAAGAAAAATTACAACAACTTTCAAAAGAATTGAACGATGCTTTAAGTAAAGTATTGACACAAATGGTCATATTCCATGCTCTCAGTATCTGAACTCCATCAACCGCTGTTAACTTGAATGTGGCATCCAAGAGCTTTTGGCTGATGATATACAGTCCTTTCCAGTTTTGCCCAAATACTCTAATGCCAGTCATCACCCGTTTTAATACGTGGTCTCCAACTTCAAAAGTTCTCAATCACACTTTGGTGTTGAAGTGCTTGGCTATCCTTTTTTGTGTGCTGCAATCCAAAGCTCGGCTTTGTCTCTTTTCACTTCAAGCTGATCAAGAGCTTCCAATTGTAGTTGCTCGTCTTCTGCTTGATTGAAGTGAATTTTCGATGAGTGGGAACTTCCAATTCTACGAGGATCATTTCTACGGGGTGAAATGCCAAAGAGAACGGTGTATGCCCAGTTGCAAATTTGTGAGTCGTCCGGTATGACCATAGTGAAAGCGGCAACTCATCTACGCAACCACCTTTAGCCTTTTCCAGTTGCTTTTTTATTATTGATTTGATAATTTTATTCACTGCCTTCACTTTCCCGTTCACCTACGGATGGGCCACAGCTGCGAAGCTCTTCTGAATTTTGTACTTTGCATAGAAATTCTTGAATTCCTCACTCTTAAAATGAGTTCCATTCTATGTTATTATCGTTTGAGGTACACCAAACCTATAAATAATATTTTTCAACAACACAAAGTTAATAACATTCTTTAAGGTAATGGTGGCAAGCTACTCTGCTTCGTCCCACTTAGTGAAGTAATCAACTACCATCCTACATGAGAAATAGAGTGGCCTTCCACAGTAGCTTCTTTCGTTTCTTTGGGTCTGTTGGGAGCACTTCGTTGAGGAGGTACTCTTTTATTAGATTCATCCATGATTCTTGCTCTTCAGCGATTTCCATGACCCAATCAACATCGATATCGTCAATGTTGGGATTGGATAGGACCTCCACGGGCACTAATCCCAACAACTGAGCATCTCCTGGCTGGCGTACTTGGTGAGTGAGTCTGCCTTTATGTTCTCTTCTCTGGGGATTTGAGTTATGGTGTAATAATCAAGGTTGTTCAGGAGTTCCCAAGACTTTGACAAATAATCATGTGGCTTTCCACCTTTGGCTTGAAACTCTCTTCGGACCTGACACACCACCAGTTGTGAATCGCTAAAAATCTGCAGTTTTCAAATTTAATTCCATGGCTATTCTCAGTCCAGCGATCAATGTTTCATATTCTGCTTCATTGTTTGTTGATGGAAATTCTAATCTAAATTCATAACACATTGACCGTCCTTCGAAAGTCTCTAGAACTACCCCTACCCCTGAACCGTATTCATTCATGACCCTATTGACAAACAACTTCCACTGGACCACCACATCTATAGGTTCTTCCTCTTCATTACCTCTATTTGTGAATTCGGAAATGAAATCTACCAAGGCTTGTCTGTTGATTGCTCTTCGGGGGTAATATGTGATATCATACTTGTTAAGCTCAATATTCCACTTCAACAACCGACCCAAAGTTTGGGGAGAAATTAGACTTGCTTTAGCGGCTGATCTGTAAGCGCTTTAATAGAATGGGCTTGAAAATATGGCCTGATCTTCTTTGAGGCGATGAGCAAACAATATGCGAGTTTCTCCAGCTTGGGATAGTTTAACTCATCCCCGGAGAGCCTTTTACTGATGTAATACATAGGCCGTTGAATCTTCGAATCCTCTCGCACCAAGGTCGCACTCAAAGCATGGGAAAATACTGCTATTATAGAAACAAATCCTCTCCATCGTTGGGCTTAGAAAGCATTGGAGGTGTCTTCATGTGTTTGATTAATTCGTCAAAGGCCGTCTAACAATTTGGAGTCCATTCGAAATCTTTCTTTCCCCTTTCAGTGCATCAAAGAATGGAATGCACCTATCAGTTGATTTCGAGATAAAGCGACTCAATGCAGCAATCGTCCCATTTAGACTTTGGATCTATTTCTTGGTTCTAGGAGCCTATATACTCCTCTTAATGCCAAAATCTGGGTAGGATTATCTTCAATGCTTCTGGCATTCACCATGAACCCTTGGAACTTTCCGGATTTGACTCTTAATTAACACTTAAGTGGATCAAGCATCATGCCATATCTTCCTAAAACAGTGAACATTTCAGCTAGATTCTCCATGTGACCGGTCGCCTCTTTCGACTTAACAATCATATCATCGACATAAACTTCCATGGTCTTGCCAACTTGTGACTTAAACAATACGTTAACAAGTCGCTAATAAGTTGCTCCTACGTTTTGCAATCCAAATGGCATGACCTTATGGCAATACAATCCTACATCTGTGATAAAGCTTGTGTTTTCTTGAGATCGTGCATCATTATTTGATTGTATTCCGAATAAGCATCCATAAACGACAACAATTCGTGCCCTACTCTCGAATCTACCAACTGATCAATTCTAGTCAATGAAAATCTATCCTTAGGTCATGACTTATTGAGATCTGGGTAATCTATGCATACGCGCTATTTTCCATTTGGATTCTTTATCAGGACAGGATTGGATACCCAATCCGGATACGTGGACTCTCTTATAAAACAATTTTCCATCAATCTATCCACTTTTTCTTTTAGAGCTATTGATCTTTCTAGGTCTTAAATTCTTCTCTTCTGCTTTATTGGTGCAACGCAGGGGTCTATATTCAACTCATGAATTGCCACTTTCGGGAATATACCATACATGTCAGCATGACTCCAGGTGATCACGTCCAAATTAGCCTTCAGAAAAACAGTTAATTCTTTTCGCGACTTTTGGCCCAATTAAGACCCGATATTCAAAACTCAATTAGGATCCCTTATTGAGGTTCGAGGATCCATTTCCTTTTGATCCCCATTATGCTCACCAGTGCAGGAGACATGCTTTAGTTGCTATAAGACTGGTTCCCAAATGCAGAGAGGGCTTTTCACACTCTTTCCTTTTTTCTTCTTCTTAGCTTCCCTCAATTTAGTGATGTAACATTCCCTAGCAGCATTTGATCTCCTCTTACCACACCAACACCTTTTTCTATGGGAAACTGTAACAGCCCGCATTATACGTATCGTAGGATTGTAAAATATTTTCTATTTAATTCCCTAAGGGTTGGATCATTCTCATATTTTGGTATGTTGGTTATGGGGATGTAATACAAATCCATGGTTTTTACCAATTTTATTTGTGACCATTTTGCCCCTATTAGCTTTGTATAGGGCATAACTTTTGACTGGAATCGAATCAGGTGCTGAGATCAATTTTATTGGAAAGGAAATAGTGTTGCCGATTTCGTAGAGTGGTCACAATAAATATTTGGTTCAGCGGTTTGGGAGGATTCGCCGTTTTAGTGTTTCACAATTTTCTATACAGGTTTTGTGCTGTTGATGGGCTGATTTGGGGTGGCCCATTAGTGGGCTGGTGGGAGGCTATAAATAGGGGGTTAGAGTCATGGATAATAGTTTACTTTCTTTATTCTCTCATTTGGTTGAGCTCGTGATCCTCCTTGCTCGATCAAATACTCCTTTCCACCATTAAAATCTAGATCTAAGGAAGAAGATTGAAGATATACATCAATCAAAGCTAGATCTACATCAAGTGAACAGAAATCGCATCAAATCGAGAGGTATGAGGGTTGTTCTTCGCTGTACGAATTCGCAAATCATCGTTTTTAAGCTTGTTTGAAGACTTAGTAAGGGATAAGCACCTCTCACATAGATTCAATCAAGTATATGGGTTGTTTAATCTTAATTTCATCATTTTAAGTTGTTTTCACCTAAATCTACATCATGGTAAGTATATTTTCATATGAATCACCATAGGATCTAATTTAGCAACTTAAAACCAGTAACTTATGTGTTAATTCATATGTTTATGAAAGTTAGATCCATTGTTTTAGTTTATGCATTGATTTATCATGATTTGGTGAATTTTATATGGTTATTGATGATAATTGTCATTTTGATGTCATCGATGATTTCATAAAGTATTTATGGTTGAATTGAATGAGTTGTTTGAATCGATGTTGTGGTTTGGCGATGATTTAGCCAAGTTTTGAGCTATTTTGACCAAACGTGGAGTTAGGTCCTTTTTGATGGGTCGTGGGTGACGTGGCATAGTTAGGACGAGTATCTTCTTCTCCAAGAAATAAACTTAGGTCGTTCGTGGCTCCAGCCCGTGGGAGATAAACTCCGGTCGTTCGGGCTTGGTTAATATTGAATCGTCCAGAAGCTATTAGGATGATGATAACAGAGGCGGCCTCGGGTCGTTCGAACGTTTCAGGTCGTTAACGACCTAGGAAATTAAGGTTGTTGAGATGTTAAGACGTGAAAGCAATGGAGTGTTTTAGTGAGTCGGGTCGTTGGATTATAGGTCGAGTGGCGACTTGGGGAAGGACAGCCTGGTGTGATGGACTAAGTGCTGATGAGCTAGGTCGGGCCTCAGGCCATAGGTTGTTGGATGGCCTAAGGGGGACGACCTAAGTTGGATGAACTAAATATTGATGTTGTTTTGGTTCAGCGATGAATGTGGCTTCGAGGTATATTCAAGTGGGAATGTCTGAAGCATTGTAAGGTGTTCGTTGATTGTCGTAATGCAAAGAATGTGAAGACGGCCCAAGGTGGTGAGTTCGTGGATAATAGTTGCTCGAGAAGGCGTTTGAGCTTATGAATAGTCATCAGGTTGGATGGCTAGAGATGTTGAAGGCCGAGAGATTTTCATTGTGGTAGGTTTTAGCTGACTCAAAGCAGAGGTAAAATGGGGCAGTCATGATGGACCTAAAGATACGAGTCACGATGACATATGGAGTTTTGCTAGAACCGAGGTTACCATTATCCATTAACAGACGGCAAGGTTGAGCCGGTCATACGGTTAACGATGGTTTCGAAATAGGATTGGCGGTGATAGCCAGAGTCATGGATGATGGTTGTTTTGATTATATCATCTTGTGTTGATTATTCGACGTCGAAGGAGATATCTCTTGAGTGCTTGTCTGATATTGGTTTAGGCCTTTGGGCTTGTGCTTGGGAGATGACAATGTCAATTAGAATGGTCTACGCTTGATAATTGATTATTATGAATGCAATGTTGTTTCTAAATGCTTGTTGTAAAGGCTATCACTGTCGGGTGTGGGGAAGACGGTTTGGGTTCTTCTCTTTTGTTGTTGGTAGATTAATTGATTAATCCGCATATTCTCATATACTTTATTGATGATGTGAGATTAAGACTATTGTCTGACTCAAAATTTTACGTTTCCCTCTTATTACCTTGGGCTGTTCATCTTGTTGTGGATGGGCAGACTGAGTAGCGGGTAACAGGTAATAGGTAGCAGATCTTGATGGATGATGTTGTAGATCAATAACGAGCTGGAGGCTAACATGCCAGTTCCTTACTGCTATCTAGTATTTCTATTTTCGTTGTTTGATGTTTACTCTGAGTGTTGTAGTGAAGCCAATTTATACAGACACTTATGTTATAATCCAAGGATGCATGGATATTCTTCCTAGTTGTTATGAAATTTCACGTTTCTACTCAAATATGCTTCGCTATAACTGCTTGTTGTATATGCTTTATTATATTTTATCCTTGCGTTGTGAGTTATACGACAGGTTCCTCTTGTGTTATCTTACCCTGATGGTCGTCCATAGCTGTCTAGCACATCTTTTAGCGCATTGGTTCTCTTGTTTAATGCAGAAGTTATGGGTGGTTGTCACAGAAACTTCATTGATAAACACTATGGTGCTAGCGCGACTTTGAAATCGGCCAAAGCGGACCTTCCCAGGAATGCATTATAAGTTGAAACTTCATTCATCAGCACAAAAGTTTTTTTCAACACAACTTTCCTCTCTCCTTCTCCTAATTCCACAAGCAAGTCAATCGTTCTAATCGGCTGCTTTAGCTCGCCTCTGAACCCTTCGATTTTTATTTGACAAGCTTGCACATCGGTCATTGAAAGATTCATAATGTTGAATGTCTTTTGGAAAAGGTCATTGACAGAAGCACCACAATCAAGCACTTTAAATGTCTTTCAGAAAAGGACATTGGCGGGTACACTTTGCCCTTGAGGAGATGAGAAGGATCTACTGGTTGTGGGTTTCTAACATACCGTTGCAACTTATTCTGCCTAATCAAATCCTCAATCAAGCACTTTAAATATCGACATTCATTAGTGCTATGACCAGGTTGGTTGTGAGAACGGAAAAATCTTTCAGAATTCGCTGCCTGATCTCCTACTCTCAATGGTGGTGGTTTCAGATAATATCCTGCATCCTTGGTGGCAAAAAAGATGTTCGCCAGGGTATCACTTAAAGGGGTCAACTCTTCGGATCTGAAAAACGAATCCTCTTGTTATTCTTCTTTTCTTTCCCTTCTTTTTCCTTTTTCTGCCCCCTGCATCCTTCTTATTCCCCAGAGCATCATCACCTTTCTCTTCTTCTACAGTATTTCCTTCAGCCATATTCTGGGTGGCAGAAGGGACTTCTACCAACCTAATGAACTCTTCAGCCTTTTTATAGAATTTTTTGAGTGTGTTGGGGTCTTTCATCTTTACCCATTTTCCAAACTCAGTTTTTTTATCCGCAGCCCGAACCAATGGCATTAGTTTTATCTTGGGCTCCGGATTACCAACCTCTATCATAGGAGTATTGAATATATTAAGAAAAGCCTTCGCCGACTCTCCTGGGTTCTGACTCAGTCCTGACAGTGACATGATATCATTGGCCTTTGAGGTATACAACCTAAATTGCTTCTTAAACTTCCTTGACAAATCAAAGAATTGATCTGCGGATTTCGATGGTAGCTTAAAGAACCATAACGAGGCTACTCCTTCTAGATAAATAGGAAAGAAAAGACACTTGAGCTCGTTTGTCGCCCTCGTACCATTCATATGCCATTCATATTTGAACAAAAATAGATTGGGATCACTGATTCCATTATATGCGGGCGTGGTCGGAGGGACGAACTTCTTCGAAAATTCAGCATACCGAATCCTTTTAGTGAAAGGAGTCTTGCTCGGAGCAAAGTCCCACGCACTTTCGTCTTCCTTCCTAACTAAACTTTCTTTCATAATTTGCTTGATCATTCCTGAAATATAACCCTCGTCATTGCATTGTTCCACGGGGCAGACGCTAGTCCTTTTCCCAGATGCTTGTCTAGGTAACCGATCACGGTTAGCGAACTAGGGCCTTGTGCCTCTAGCTTGGGGAGGTTCACTTTGGTGGGACATGCAATTTATTGAGAAGCATGCTTTTCGAAATGAGTTCCTCCTGACAAGGATTGTTTAAGCACATCAACATTCACCTTGGAGTCTTCAATATCGAAGCCATTCCTGGCACTTGACACTGACATTTTATCTAACTCATTTATTCCTCGACATGGAAACCACGATTCTCTTCTTCACTCCAGTTCCTTCCTTGACTGGGTTCGAGATTCCTCCTGGAGCGATCGAAAGTAGAGGGATGTGTATTTTCTTCTAAATCGATCTCAACTCTGCGATTTACGGGATTGGTTTGAGAGGCTAGAAGAACATCCATTTTATCCATCAAAATATTATTTGTAATTTTCATCTGCTTGTGCAAACCGGCTACAGTAGCATCAAATTCTCCCCGAGTTACACCATCTCTCGGAGTTTGAGTAATGGTTGGATTGTTAGTTAGAGGAGAGATTATGGTATCATCAACAGCATTCCCATAAAATCTTGCAAATTTACTGTTTTCTTCGAAGGTGCCATAATGTTAGATAATCTTCTAGTCTTTAGAGAAATCCTTTCAATGAACCTGCCTTTTAGACCTTGCAAATCCGGTGAAAGAACTGGCTTCAAGCCTTCCAAATCAAGGCTTTTAATCTTGTGGTCGTGGGTTCGAGGCCCATGGCAAGCGCTAAAATGTTAACACTAAAAATGATCTAACACCCAAAGAAGTGTGAAAACACCTCTTTATTGCTAAAAAAACAAAGCTAAAAGCAGTGATTAACAAAAAAATATAGCATAAAATAGAGTTTATAGTGGTTCAGCTACCTATTAGGCCTACATCCACTTTGAATATGCATTTTATTGATTTCTTCATACCAAATTACAAGATTGATCTTCAATTAGAATGATTCGCAATGATTTACAAACTCCACAGTAAAAACACACACAAATTCCACGAATATCATTGATTAACAGAGTCAATCTCGATAATCACGTTCGGTGAAGAAGTTTGGTAGCCTTTAGAGTAGAAGAATGCTTGAGATTGACAATAGAAGAGCTTTTGCAGGAGAAAATCTAGCCCCTTTTATGTGGAAAGTGGTCTGGTAGGTGGAGGTAAGTGCATTCTGGAGCTTGCATTGAAGTGTACATGGTTCGAATGCAACGAACCGTGACCTATGTAACTCACGCTCCACAACAATAAACAACTGGCTTAATGCATTGTTGCTTACATAGGTCGTGGGCGATCCATGACCATGAGTCAGGTCGGGACATTGAGCAACGACCCATGCTTTATGCAAGCATGCTTCGTATAGAATGGTACACGACCGACCCACGGGCTATCTGACCCGAACCATGCCTTCATTTCGACTCAACCCATGCCTCTGCTCCGCCTCTTTTGCTTTTAGCCCACGACCCAATCCAATGTTTGTGTGATTGGGTCGAGGTAAGTCATATGCGGTCTTAAGAGCTATTTCCTCGAATATAATGGATCGAAGGCAACCCATGAGCGTTGGTTCGGGAACGATCCATCCACGTGGACAACTTTTACGTTTTTGGACAGCATGCTTTACTATGTTTGGGTCGAGGTTTTTTTAGCTAGATTGGCATTGATGCTCTAGCCTTTAAGTTACGCATTCGAGAGTTATAAATAGAGGAGATTACTGAATGTAACCAATTATGAAAATCTCTTTTTTAATTCAATAGAATTATATTACTTCTCTCCTGCAATTCTCTCATTTTCTCTTCTAAATTTCTAAGCACTCTCCTCTCTGACTACACCTAAATTTTCTCCTCTAACACTAGTGTTGTTTCATTCTCAAATTCCCTTCTTTCTGCAACCCTTAATACCTTATTTCTATTGACCTTCTAATCCCATAATAACTAGTCCAAATATGAAAGAAAAGGACCCTAATGACACGAGAGACAAAAAATGACGCCGTCGTGTGGATAATACTCACGCTAAAGAAAAAAACATGACCTAAGGTTGAAAAATGGAAACTAAAAACTTAAGTAGTCGAACCCAATCATTTAAGAGAAAAATACCAGGATGATGATGATGAGCTAAGAAATTAGCAGTATTAACAATTCCATTCGAAAAAAGCTGCATTTCTAAATTGCAAATTGATGATAGTTTGAATTTATTTTATCAGCTAAGGCCTACAAAATAATAAGAATCAAAACCTAAAACCTACGAAACCAAACATAATTGCACTTTTAATTATTCCATATATTAATATATGTGCTAAAAATATATTTGGATACACATATGTATTTATGCATGAATTGAAAATTTTCATTATACATGAAGATAACATCTTGTTGAGGCTAATTAAAAAGTTATCAAAAATTCAGATAGTATATGATGTGCCCCATGTTTATTATACATGCTCACACATTCAAATTGTGGAATTAATAAGTAAAATTATTTAAAAAATAATTTAACTATTGCAAAGAAATTCAATAACAAAAAGACTGGGATGATATAAAAAGGAAGTTGGTAATGGCTACTGACTAACCAAAATATGCTTGGCAACTCAGCAAATCCCCTCTCCTCGATTTCCGACCCCCTTCTTCCACTCCTTCTGGCCAACATCCGTCGCAGCTTAAGCCTCCGGCTCACTTTTACCTTATTTCCCCATGAACTTCCTCACAATAGCCAATTGACGAAGAAGGTTTCCATCTCATCAATATCGCAAGAATCAAGCCCACTAGAAGATAAACGATGTCATCGGCACTACCTCCGAAACCTTTGCGACGCAGGCCCCGAACTCGAAAGCAACGAGGGAGGATAAAAAATGTCAGAAAGTTGATCAAATTGGGAATCAAACAAATCAAAATTAAATGCATCTTAACCCTAATTTTTATGACTCCTCAAGGACTCAAATATTTTCACGCAGAATGAATTGTTAAAAATTGAATAAACCGCAATGTTGGGATGGATAAAACAGTACTAGTCTGGAAAAGCAACTAGATGTGGCATCGCAATTGCCTCCTAACCATCCTTTGATGCTACCGCAAGTTCCACCTAATACTGGGAAATATGTCATGAGAAGTGGACTGTCTTGGAATGAGGTTGTATCAGGTAACCAAATTCTAGTTTTTACCCCTCTTAAATTTTATGAGCCTAGACAATTTAAAAATATGACTTATGCCAAGATTTACCTAGAATTGGTCCAAAAAGATTGACAACAGTGGGATAACGCCATAAGTATTCATGTAGTAGACTCTTGGCCGCGTTATCCCTTCTTTAAAGCTTATGTTCATAGGGTATTGAAGCCAATAGAAGAATTTATTATTTTCTCTGAGAAGACAGGTTTTATATTATCTATTTTGGGAGAAAACAGGAATGTGATCTGGTCTTGGAGGGTGGTCCTTACTTTTATAATAGAAAGCTAGCATGATGAAGCATTGGACGGTAGTTACTAAGCTTGATAAGGATATTTTGAGTCTATTCCTATTTAGGCATGTCTCCCTGACTTGCCTCTTGAATATTACACTGAAGAGGAAATTAGTCGTATTGTATCTATTCTTGAAAACCCTATAATGCTTGATAAGATTATAGAAAGAATCGAGAAGATTGCTTATTCTTGAGTATTGGTTAAAGTATCCAGTTCTTTTTCATACCCCAAATACATTCCAATATTGCCAGAGGAAGATCAATTGATTATGTAGAAAGTCGAGTACGAGTGGTTTCCACCTAAATGTTTGAACAGTCACAATTTTGGACATGTAGAGAATGTCTGTCGATTTACAAAAGTTATCTTTCCAAGCAAACAACTCCTCCATCTTATTCCAATAACTCTGCGTAAATGGATAACAATATTCCATGCCCTAACTTGCAAGACCATGCAAGCACAAATTCCCAAGTTATTGATTGTGCCATGGCTAAGTAGGATAACAATACAAAGAATCGGAATCAAATTTCTGAATCCCTTGGAGAAGACATGAATTTTTCTGAGCCAGATGATATGGATTCATGGATATTGCTGATGAAATGGATGCTTCTATTGGAAAGTATATAGATAACAAAACACTAAACCGTATTGTGATGAGATCGAAGACGATACGTAGAGTGTAACAACCCGGATTTCGACGGACTGATTTTTTTCTTCAAAATTCAATCCATCGAGACCCGAGTTGGTTACTCTGGTATCCTACAGAAAAGACAGAGAAAAGAGATATGTCAGAGTACAGAAAAATACCTCACAGCGAAAGGAATAAAATATAATATATTTTAAAATATAGCTTTACCTTAATCACAAAACTGCTAAATCAGTATTCCCAAAGCTATGAGTCTCTGTCTAACCTGCGAATGTTATGAGGAGGGGGTCAGAACATAAGTTCTGTGTGACTGAATTTAAACTACACTTCTTGAATAATCCTACATATACCGTTCAATTACACTTTCTTATTTATTAGGTTATACGTGTTATTAGCACTCAAAGCTTACACACACGTCACACCCATCTACCCCCTAGTAGATTAACCTAATATAGTGTATATGTAGCTACCCCCAAACTGAAGTACACCCCGTGATACCCCACTCGCACGGTCTCCTCCGTATCGCCACAGTAATATGTGCAGTCCCTCATCCTATGTCATAGTAACGTACAACACTACATCCGCATAGAACCACTATCGCAGTGCTACGTAAGCGTACTGACTGCTATCCTCGAACTATTCGATCGAGTTTGGTTCCATCACCGAATAAGGTCCTCTAGTCTACGATACACCACCCAGAGCAGACATGGTTGTACCTAGACTTTCCCACGTACGTATCATCAATCGTACTCGATGTTTCTACTGCACATAACCTCTACTTGTGCACCCAAGTTCCGTGGCAGGGCTACACCAGAAAACACGGAACTCGGTCGGAAGCTTTTCTATATCTGTATGGGTCCGCCTCTAAGAGTGTCCAGTGTAAAGATATCCCTCGGGTCTGGTTTTCTATGGTGGCTATGGCCCCACCTTAGCCCCTCCCTCAACTAGTAAAGACCACATGAGCTAAGCGACCACCCCTAACAAGCAAACAATCTAAACATCCATGTGTGGTCTCCCCGCACCCGTCCCTTGATAGCAAAGGTTAACGATCTCTAGGGGTTAGCTCTTGTCTTTTCGCATTCCTTAGGCTGCTGGTGACAGGCGTCCGACGATTTTGCTATCGTTTGGTCTTGACCCTCCACCTTCGCCTAAGGCAATCGCCAAACCACCCTTAATGCCACCGCGTACAGCATTCTGACTGCCCCCTACTTGTGCAGTCAAGGCCCACCCACCTGGTAGTTCCGCGCAGACCCAACCTCTGTAATCCTAGCCTGAAGCTAAACCACTACAGAGGACTACCAGGAGCACCTTTAACGTCTCAGGAAGCCACGTGCTTCCCCTTCCAGTCCGTTGGAGCCGCCAAAATAGCGAACATACGCTCTCCTCGTGCCTTATGACACCATCATGATCTACCTCATTGGGTTATTCATCCTACAATGTACAGACTGCTTCAAGCGCCTTAGTTTTATATGTCATTAGACCCTAAGTCTAACCATTTATTTCACGCTTGTGCCACCTCGTCAACTTTCTCATTTAACTTGGTTATTCACATTAGCTTCTTTTTTTCGTATTCACCAAGTTACCCTTGCTTATTAATTCAATTTATACTTAACCCACTTAAGTCCATTAATAAGCCCACAACATGTTATTTTCCAATTTCATAAATTATTCCCTTTTTGGGTTACAACAACATGTTATACTTAATTCATAGTTAAGTATGCCTTATCCCACATACATACTGATTAGGAGAATAACCCTCTAAACACCAGCCCCGAAGACCGAAATCAACATCAGACTGGCACCCAGAGAATTACTCAACCCAACCAACATATACGATTCTAATTTACTTCTTTTCCACTTATATAACTTATATCATTTTTAATTTCACATTTCTCCTTTCCAAACCACTTAATTTAAGTACACCTTTACATATAAGTTATCTCATCTTCCTTATCGTTTCCTATAACTTATCTTGTCCCATAAGTTATAATTTCCACCTATTATCCTTTCTTGCCTTATTCAGGTTTATTCATAATAGGTTATTTATCATTCCCCGTTACTTGTCATTAATTTTAGATTTGACTTATTTCATAGTATAAGTCGTCCTACCCTTCAAGTCTTGTATTACATCTTAATTCATAACCTTCCCTTGTCCCTATGACAAGTTTGCCTATTATTTAGTTTTACATCACCATAACTCAAGTTTATAATAGGTAATTATCATTCCCCCATTACTGTGTCATTAGTTTTAGATTTGACTTAACCCTTCCTTTTACTTAACCCGTTACTTAAACTTTTCCCAATTCAATTAATTTATGATACCGTTATGGGTCCCATTTGGTTAAGCATATCTAAATTCTGTTTCACATGTCACACGTGTCCCACTTAACCCCCTTTTTATTACAGTTTCCATATCTTACACATGTTTTACTACGGTTAAGTCTACCTTGGTTATGTCTTACATCACATGTCTCACAACGGTTAAGTCCACATTTGTTATGCTTTACATGTCATTTATATCGCCCACTTAACCCTCTAACCATACTCATGTCACCCACATGTCTTATTATGGTTAGTATTTCTTAATTTATTTATAATGTCGTAACGATGTATGACCTCTCACATTAGACGTCCGTTCGTGGCTGCTGGATTTGCCGGGCGGTTCCGGGCAGTCTTACACCACAAACGCGCCTAACCTCGTGTCATAAACCGTTACCCCTCTAGTTCTTGCCGTTGACCTCTCGCGTTAGACGTCCGCTTGTGGTTGTTGGATTTGTCGGGCGGTTCCGGGCAGTCTTACACCACAAACGCGTCTAACCTCGTGTCATAGGCGTTCATTAACAATCGTCTTTCACCTAAACCCCAAATTCATGTCATATGTTCCAAATTCAACTTAATTACATTTCATTTTATGCCTATTTCCAATTTGCCATTCACTACACCAATTACATAATAGTTAGCCAATTTTCATATTACCCAAATTATCCAATTATAGCCAAATTCACTAATTCCATGTTATTCATACCCAAACATGCCAATTTTCAGTATCCAATTATACCCAATTTTATATAATCAATATTTTCCCAATATATATACCCAACATTCCCACATTCGTACATGTAATCTAATTAACCCTCTAGGCTTACTTTTCAAGTCACGAATAAATTTCACCAATCCATGTTATCCAATTACATGTTGTTAATATTGAATTATACCAATTCCATATCCAATAACAATTATGTCATACTTACATAGATTCAATATTATAGATTATATTCCTCGACTGCATAAAATAGATTATGCCCAATATATGCAATAACAATTGTTATGCCACAAACCCCAAAATTACAGATTATATTCCAATATCCCCATATTCCAATCGTGCGTATTGTATAATAAGATTTCGTCTAGGTTCGAGATAACCTAGATCCAAAATAAAAAAGGGGAAAGGATAAAAGGAGATAACTCAAACGTAGGCATAAATAAAATAACAGATCTTATTAAATTAACATCATATTCATTATGGGGAATGGTAAACGATAGAAGCAACATTATGAAACAAATATAGTTCAAATCCACTCACTTTGAGTGGATTGGAGAAATAAGTGATTTGTCGTTGATGTAGAACACTGATTTAATCTTCTTATTTGATTATTGGTGAAGAGCATGAATTGTTGATGAAGAACTTTGCTACTTGATTTGATTAAACTCCAAAGTTGATGAAGAACTTGCAAATTAATTTAGGGTTTTGAGGCGGCGGCCACGTTTGGTTGAAGTTTAGCGGCATGGAAGCGTCAGAAGGAATTGTTTATGAATTAGGTTAGGTCTAGGCACTATTTTATAGGTCTAGAGAGTGTTTTAGAGCCATTAGATCGCCCTAGAAGCCATCCGGTCTATCCAGCACATCGAAAATCGTCACTGCCCAGATCTGGAAAAATCAGGGGGGAGGTCGACACTAAGGTCGACCCCTAGGTCGACATCCCTAGGTAGGTCGACCTCCAGGTCGACCTCCCTGGGAATGTCGACCCCCAGGTCGACCTGCCCAGGTATTTTTCTGATTTTTTGTTGAATCTTCCGCAGGCCATAACTCTTTCATACGGAATCCGATTTTCGAAAACTTGGACTCTATTCCAAGCAGAATTCCGAGACGAACGCAATGGTGATGTCCGTTTTACTTAATTCCTGATATTTAAATTAAGTATCCTTATTTTATTGTCTTCTCTGTTATGTACACTGTTATCGAATTAATTTTTCCTTCTCTTCCATATATTAATAAATTTTTCATTATACATCACCATTATTTACCTATCTATGCATATACACATATTTTTAATTATTAAAAATGCGGGTTGTTACATAGAGCTAGATCATAGGAGGGAGTTGATAATCGTCGGGAAGCTATGGATTCCAGAGTAATTGACAACCTTGAATGAATTAATATGGTAAACCAGATCAAGGGGAAGAAAAAGAAGCAAAGAAATTTAAGAAATTGGCAAGTTTATCAGTTGCTGGTCCAGGATCTTCTCTGGGTGCTTAGAGCTTGCCTCATTATGAAGAGGAGTTGCATGTTTATCTATTGGGATTAGTATTGACTGCTATTTGACTCTAGTTAAGCATAAATTAATGTGATCTTGTCTATGAGTCATATGGATAGTTTCATATATAGGTTGGTCTAGGTTTGACATTTATGTTGTATATGATTTTATATCTATATTTTATATAGTATCTCAGTACAAGTGAGTTTTTCAGAGTGTGTAGTCTGCCACTAATTTTGAGTTTATACAAATGGGGATGTAAAATTATATTTATACAAATATATAGTAAAGTCCTAAGTTTAATTTTTCTTAATAAAAAGTAACATCCAGATGTTTAAACAAGAAAGGAAAAACACTACCTCCCTAGCTATACAAACTTGCAACCGCCACAATCCTTAATTGTTATCATTAAGGATATTCACAGAGATCTGATACCCTCAGGCTACAAGTTCAATTCAAGATACACTCATAAATGACAATATACGATATAAGGGCCCAGCCACCAATAGTTAGTAGAAAATCATCTGGATCCGGACATTACATATTTATAATATAACTTACCGATTTCAACTAAATTAGATGTTTTTTTTATATCACTCAAAAACTTTCTATTTACCTAAGAAACATTTGTGTATTCGACTATAAAATAGGTGAGATGACAAGTAATGATAAGTAATAGCAGATAAATTTAACAATCAATAATTGAATGAACAAATCTATGTTAATATTCTCCGAAGAACATTAAATTACCTATATTTTCCATGTAAAATAGTTATAGTTACAAATTTTAAGGAATAAATTCCATTTTAAAAAGATTACATAAGAATATTATAAATATTCAAAGCTAGTTTTAAAAAAATGCCTTTAAAATTGTAGCTACTCTTCAAGTCTAGATAGTTAATAATCAATGCCTCAATGACCTGAAATTAATAATCGTTGGCGGTAACTGAAGTGAGAGATGAAGACAGAAATTTTGGCCTCATTAAAAAACGAAAATTTGCTTTCTGTCTCACATATCTCATGTTAATACACCAAATCCAAAATAAATATAAAATATCACCGTGACTCGATGAATCCCATCTCAAACCGTTGATAGATTTTTAGGAATGGGGGGACGGATTTGAATATAGTAAGTAGTTCTCTGCAGCATTAGTTTACTTTATTTTAGTGCCAAGGACACCTAGTTTTCTTCTTCTAATATAATTACATGAAAAATAATGTAAATTATTAGTTCATACTCTTCTTAATATAGAAAATTTTAAAGAGCTAGTTTTCTACGGTGAATAACCGTGAGTCAACCCCAATTTTTACGGCGTTTAACCACCAAACAATACTAGTACATGGTTGATAGCCATGGAAAATTGCGTTGATCAACGTTGTTTGCCATGCAAGAAAAATAATGTTTTTGGTAGCCCCTTAAAAAAAATTCAATCTAAAATATGGAATTAAATTCTTTTTACTTATCTCATTCACCATTATAAAAGTTCTCCAAACCTAACTTCAAAGAAACTTTATGTCTACCTCATCTATCCATCTAGTGGTCGAGCACGCCTTCCTAAACTCGATCAAAATTCAAATCAAATCGATAATTATTTAATAGAAACGATTTGACTAGCAATGTCAAATCGAGAAGTATTCCTAAGGAGGAGAACTCATCATTACCAAATGGACATAATGGCACTAGTTTTAGATAGATTTTTAGTTGATGTATGAATGTTATAAAACTTCTTGTTTCTTATGTGCATATATATAGATATATGTGTGTGTATTATCAGTTATGTGGGATTCCTTTAGGTATTGATATTATCACAATATTGATTGATTATATGCATAAATTCATCAAAATAATAAAAAAGCATTAAGAGACTGAAATACACTGTTGAAACTAAATTAATATGTAAACCAATTAATTTACATGATTTATATTGACATACACATAACTGTACTGCCCTAAAGTTTAATCTGATTACTTTTCAATTAATATTTACATTAATTATGATTATTTATAGTTAAAAATTATGATTTGCAAATTGTTGGATAAATTTTATTTTTATTTAACTGTAGTAAGAGCTAATTAGTTCATATGAAATAAATTATATTTCAAAAATAATTTTTGAATTTTCTATAGTTTATGATCATAACAACTCTCAGTCAAAACTTTGGATTTTTTAACCGTCTTTAACAGTTTTTAAGATTTTTTTAAAATCCAATTACCATTGGCACATAACAGATCGTTTATGTTAACTACTTCCTATCTTATTGCGTTAGTTCAACAAATGATGTAGTAAGGGTAAACTTGTTGCATGGGCTGTACTACAGAAGGAAAAGGTTGTTTCTTGGATTTGTTGTTATTAACAAATGATGCAAAAGGACTATATTTGCATTGTTATTTAGTAATAACTATTGTAGGGTTACTGGCTTGGAAAAGTTCTTTTACATTAGTTTTTCCTACATCAATTATTATCAATAACCAATACAAAAGAATGACCTTAAAAAAAACAAGTTTATATTCGAGTATTTTCGAAATTTACTAGGAGAGTTATTTTTTGCATTGGTTATTGCTAATGGCCGACGCAGGAACAACTAATGCAAAAGAACTTTTTTGCAAAGCCAATATCCCCATTTGCGTCGGCTGTTACAAACAACTGAAGCAAATACTACATTTTTGCATCATTTGTTAGTAACAACAAATGCAAAAACTATTTTTTCCTTCGATAGTACAATCCGTGGAATAATTTTAGCCCTACTACATCGTCTTGTTGAACAGAAACAACAAGGTGGCAAACAATAGACGCAAATTGTAATGTCCCTCCATTTTTGACCGCTTCAAATTGATATCTAAATCAACTTAAAACGTTTAAATTGACATATCGTTATTTAGCTTACAGAGTTTAAAATAAAATCAACACAGAAAATACAAAATAAATCGCACGGTATTGAACAGTAGAATAAACTTTTATTTGTTAATTAGAATTTTGAGTACAAGATGTTTATATACAGCGGAATTTGATAGGAAAAATTAAAAATAAGAAAAATCCTTACTGGTTTAAAACTTTAGAGTGCGCCTTTTCGGAATCCCATCTTTGTCAATCTTCATATCCTAAGATGTAACCTTCAAATCTGTAACACGCGGGATCTGACCCGAGCGTTCCATGCAAAAACATAAAATACTCGAGTCAGGATTAAATAATAGTTCAAGTAAATTGACTTCAATATAAACTAAATATAACAGTTAATCCGAACATCCAATATCATATGTAAAACAAACAGCTGTGTAGTATCTGGTTCTTTTCTATGTGCAGTGTTTGTTCTATATCAACTTCAAACTAGGTACAGATCTGGTGAAGTATCAATTAAAAATCATGTATAATCTCAGTGCTTTTCAGTTTTTTTTTTCATATCTATATAAACATACAAGGCTGGTAAGAAAGGGGTACACACTTACATGCAAACAAAGATACGAACTAACTCACACGCATAATTATAACACACGCATGCATAACACACACCCATCCAAATACCATGCCACATACACACACACACACACACACACACACACACACACACACATATATATATATATATATATATATATATATATATATATATATATATATATATATATATATATATAATCAATACATGCCCATATATATAGTACATACTCATGCGTGCATGCTGAAATGTGGGAAATGTGCTAGCTGGAGAAGTGAAATCATGCCTTTTGGTTGCGTGAGAAGTGTTTGCCAAGTAAAGAAAACGAGTTTTCCAGAAATTAGGAGTATGAAAACAAAAGAATAGAAACGAGAGGAGAAAACTTGAATGGTAGCATTGAATGCATACAGCAACATGCATATTTATGGTTAGTTATAATAAATAATTAAGTTGGATCAGCATCCCTTTGAATTTTCTTATCATTGAATGCATACAATAAGAAAGAGGTCAATTTTCGAAGATGTATAGGCACATTAATTTGCATGGTGGCAGTTACAAATGTAATAACATGTCCACTAAACTTGTATAAACAAAAAGCAAAGAACATAACTTTATTGTTAATGTAAGAGAATATTAAAGCTAATTTCAATGGTCAAATTAATGCATACATGCTAACGAGCAGTCAATGGAAATAAATGTAATGCTTCCATTTTGAATCTTTGACACATAATTAAATATTGGCAACTTTTATTCTAATCCACAATTTTAGTAAGTTAATCCACCCTATAAAACAGGATCGTTGACTTTTACTAAAATTTAAATTTTAATCAGTGTATCCACCTAAAAAAACGTACGTATTTTTCTTCCTCTCAGCCTTCTTCTCTACGTTTTGCGTCGTATTCTTGTTTCTGAAATCCTACCATCTAAATCCAAGTTTAAATGGAGTAATTCAACGTAATAACAGTAAGCAGTTTGTTTATTTTTTGTTTGAAGTTGATTAGCTGTATGCAAAATTGCTTTTTTTAATATCACCATTATCACATATAATTGATGTTAGCTATTTTCTGAAATCTTGAAAAATTGATAGAAACATGTCTGGTTTCCTTCTTTCGTATATGTTTGCTGCATTTGATTGTCCAATGAAATGAGGCGTTCTGTAATGTCATGGTAAAACAAGAAGCACAAAAATTGACTGTAAGATATATGATAGGGTGAAATCTTTAAGTTAATCCACCTGTGGATTAGCAAACAAAATAGTTGTGAATTAACTTATTAAAGTAAAATGGTCGATTAATTTGTTAAAACCTTGGATTAGAATAAAAATTACCTTAAATATTTATTGACTTAACTTTTGATGTGCATTCCTTTTTAACCTTCAACTTTTTCCTTTTCATATTAAAGATTACAAATTTGTACCACTTTCTTCTTATATGAGTTCATAGATATTTGTTCATGGTTGCATTTATTTATTTTATCGTTTCTATTTCTATTGCATTCTTCTTTTTATGCCCAGTCCTACTACATGATTTCCAATCTTCTACAAGTTGATACTTTTTGCTCAACCTTTCTTTTTAGAACAAAGCAGTTCAATTTTCCAGTCCTACTATATGCTGCACAATTAATTTAACTAACAAAGAGAACTGCACTGCACATATATTAAGAGTTATGGAACCTAGGCTATACATTTCTCTATGGGAACTCATGCCCTAGGAAATCAAACATGATCTACACATAATACAACTTATTTTACAAGTAGTTGATGCATGTTTTTAATACCAAGTGATTTTTTTTGGACTTACATTTTTCACTCAAAATTTATAGAATCAAGGCTGCCATTATAGAGAACAAACATTTATTACTCAGTATATTTCCAAAACTGTCAAGGTTAAATGCTATTTTAAAAATACCGTGTTCAAAGCTTTATTTGTTTTAGATAGACCAGACTGTAATGAACTTATATATGTCTAGGCATGAATCAAGTATGGTAAGCATGTAAATTCGAAATTTAATGACTGAACTATAACACTTTTGAACAGGTGCAAGGATCATCAAATGCTACCTAACTTCAAATTGTAGACTCATGACTCAAAGAAGTTAAAGCATGCACCCATATATTGTTCACACATATACAAGAAATGATAACTACTGTATAAAATGACAGTAAGTGGTGGAATGAGAATTTGTGCAATACGGTCTTTATCTGAAGCTCACAAAGTTTAAATATGCATTTGTATTGACATTTTTGTACTTACTTGTGATATCAATCATATGATCAAAAACATGTATTTTTACATGCATAAACAACTTTATGCGTTCGAATTTTTTTTTGGAGTACGAAAATTTCACTCTTAAAAACTCATGCATTGATTTCCCAAAACAAAATCTTTGAAATGAAATCAAGTAGAAAGTTTCTTGTTAATCGTTAATGCTACAACTAACTGGATGAGGAGTTGCAATTTTTTTAAGCCAATATCAGGTCAGGTTAGTAGTTCACGAACAAGTTCATGTAGTATATACATTTATGCACATATATATGCTAATGATGGCTGCATACACATACAAAACAGTATATGTATACATACACCAGCCACCGCCTGTGTGCACAAAACAGGTTATAGCGGCACAATTCACAAGTGCAATCATACTTCAGCAACGATGAGCAGCAAGCAAACAACGAAAATGAACAGATTTCATTTTCCAGGAAACAATCAAGTAGCAAGCAACCAACATCAACCAGTTCAAGTTAACTAGGCTTCATTTCCAGTTCAAATTTGCTAAAATTCATTTCCAGTTCAAGTTTGCTAAAATGCATGAGACAAATGACATGAATTTCTACATATATAGGACTGGTATGCATGTATCAGTTCATCCGTTTCAAGGGTCCTTTTTCCAGAGAACAATCAAGCAGCAAACAAACCAAACTTAACTACCATATTTAGTCTACTACTGAAGTTAATAAACTTGACCTAAAAATTAATCGTGAGCAATGCTCACCTGCAGTGACGATAAAAAGGCAGGCTCGGTTTTGACAGGGACACGGGTGCAGAGTGAACAGTAGCGCCAAGTTGATGATGGACAGCGGTGGCTCGTGTTGATGTGTCGGCGGTGGACTGGCTTCGAGCAAGGAACAACAGCGGCTCCAGGTGAGTCCAGGTGTTGTCTTCGGTTGGAGTTGATGTCCGTAAGCAAATTCGATTTGGGATTTATAGCTCTGATATTAGCGATGGAGAGGAGGAGGTTGATTTTGGTGGCTTGCGATTTTCAGAAGGCCATAGATACGAAATTTAGGAGGCTGCTAATTTGGTTTGCTGAGGAGATTAAATTCAGCTGCCATTATAATGAGTTTAGGAATGATTTTTAGCTGAGGGAAACGATTTTCTTTATTGATGGAATTTGGAAAAAATAAAAATATTGGGTTTCGGCTATTAGATAGAAGAGGGCTTTGATTTGGCAAATGAAATTTTTGGGGAGGAAGTTGATTTCGGCTAAAAGAAAATGAGACGAGCAATAAGATTTCTAGAAGGTAAAGAGGGATAAGAACAACGTAAAATCTATACGGTTTGGATAGCTGCGCGTAATTCAAACGTAGGTCTGCATATTGTATACTGAGGTAGGTAACATTTAGGTATAATTAAATATTGATTCCTACCGTGAATTATTACGTGACGCACTAAATTCGTACCACAACACAACCGCTAAACGCAACGAAATTTGACGTGCCGCGACATCTTGATGTTTTGAATCTAATAAAATCAGTTTTGTCATAATCCATCTCAACTTGTATACGATGTTATTCTAATTTTTAAATTATTTATCGGTTTACAAATTTTATATTGTTTGTCCACACAACAACTCTGTTTGTTCACTACAAAAAAATATTGATTTAAAGACTGAAAAAATCAGTCTTTACTGAAGCAAATCAGTCTTTAAACAACGTCTAAAGACCGATCAAAAACTGAAATCCTCAGTCTTTAAATTTCAAGTCTTAAAATAAAGTTAAGACCGACATTTCGGTTTCAAATTATAAAAACCAATATTTCAGTCCTAAATAACTTTTAGACTGAATTCTAAAGACCAAAATAAGGTCTGTAATCAGTCTTAAATTCAAAAATGAAAAAAAAAAAAAACTGCATTCGATCTCACATCGATTTGAATATGGTAAAAAAAATTGCTTATATGTATGTATATAAGATAGTAATGATATAAATTATCATGCAATACATATCAATACAGCTGACAAATGGAAACATGCAAACAAAGAGACAAGGTCTAAAAAATTTATACATCCAAAATGTAGAAACACAAGCACAACCCATTAAATAGACATATACGCATTAAACAAGCCTATGCTCCGCAACAAAGTAGACTCTTTCTTGAAGACCCATAACACACTGTGTTCTCCATCATTCAGTTATCTGAGTGGTTTCTCCGGACATCCGAGTAATTTCTCCATCATACAGAAGAAAGTCACATAGAAATGAACATGAATTTGTGTATAATCAGACTGTCACAGATCAAGCTCCACCATAATAAAAATTAAGTTGAGAATATAATCAACATTTGAGAGCTGCCATGAAACCCAAAACATAGTGGTAAATATCAAATGCAAACAATCAGGATTGAAAAGAATAAGCTACAATTTCCATCCTACATTAGCAAATCAGCTTGAAATATATAATAAATGAAATTGATAATACCACTTGATTTAAAAAATCTGATATCATTATGTCCATGAAGTTGCTCGAAGGGAATAAAGCTTCCATGCATCGTTCAGGGAGAGCTTGACATAAGCACAAGCTTGGGATTGGCAGAAAAGAAATATTGCGATCGAAAGAGCTATTCTGATTTCAGAGGAGCTTGGATTCGAAATATCCACGAGCCGCGACTGGCACTGAAAGATGCGGCAATCAAATTTTTGCTAAAACCCTATATATGATCCAAGCTAGGATAAATTGGGAATTACTAAGATAAAGTAATAAAAGATGACGTGCGTGGTGTAAGTAGATGGGAAGTAGAAATTTATTAGTATTTAACTAGAGATAGTGGCGTAAGGCCACGCGTGGAAAAAATGAATGAAATGATTTAGTTTCCCTCTTTATTTTAATTCTCACGATCTCCGAAGCTATAATATGGATCACCAACAATGACCGTACGATCCAAGGGAAATTAAGAATCTTAACCTTCAGATGTTTGTTTGTTTTAATACCGATTGCAGTCTCTGCTTCGGTCTGTGGAAAAAATTAAATTGCACAGACTGACTAATGACTACAATTCAGTTTTTAATTTCAAAAACTAAATACTGAAATTTTCAGTAACAAATATATTCCTAATCTAAGACTGAGAAAATTCAGTTTTTAATTACCTGTCTTTAATTGTAAGTTTTTTGGTAGTGATTTCCAAATTTGAAACGTTAAATTTCAATTTCTTTATATACACAAATACACTTATGTCTAGACCAATTTTCATATATTTCAACAAATAAAACCATCAATTTGTTTTAATTTTCATAACGTTTATTTAAATTTAACCACATACATTTATAAATTGAATTCCGAATCCAATTCGAATATTCAACCAAATTCGATTCAAATATTCAACAATAAATATTTGATTCTAAACCAACCATAATAAATTAAATATTGACTTCAATTCATCCACAAAACCATATATTTGATTATTAATCCCTGAATAAATATAAAATTTGATTGTTAATAGTTAAATCTTTAATTAATTCCACATTCCAGTTGTCTAAATTTCTGGGACGTTGCACAAGTTACCTGTTATGCGGTAGTGCCAACTTAATTTTAAAATAATCTTGAAAAATGTTAAAGATGGCTAAAAAAAATCTTAATTTTGGACCGAGAGCCGCTACGATCATAAACTATTTTTAGAAAAACTAAAGTTAATTTTTGAGACATAATTTATGTCATATGAACTTATGAACTCTTACTATGATTAGATAAATAAATATCTAATAAATTTAAAAAAAAAGCTATAAAAATCATAATTACTTCAAAATTATTACATTTGAATTTAGCGCAGTACAGCTGCACGTATGTTGATATAAATTGTATAAATATGATAGTTTACATATTAATATAGTTTCGATAGAGCTTTTCAGACTCTTGATTTTTTTTTATAATGAATTTATGTATATAACAAACCAATATTATGATAATATCATTACCTATAGGAGTCTCACATAACTGACAATATATATACATGCATATAGGAATAAGAAGTTATACAAAGTTCATACGTCAACTAAAAATTTACCCAAAACCAATGCCTTTATGTCCATTTGGTGTTGATGAGTTCATTCTCAATTCGACATTGCTAGTCCTTTAACTGGAAACTGTTTTCTATCAAATGATTATCGACTTGATTTGAATTTTTATTTGGTTTAGGAAAGCATATTCGACCACTAGAATGAGGTAAACACATTCTCTCTTTAAAGTTAGGTTTAGAGAACTTCTATTATATGGTTGAATGAGGTAAGTAAAAAAATTATAATCGGTCCAATTTGATCTTCCCTCAAAAGGTATGAAGTAATCAAAATTTTCTCAATTTTCCAATCAATGTACTAAAGGCTCAACGGGTGCAAATTAGGTAATTTCTAGAAGGATCCATAGGTATTAAGTGTCTGCATTAGAGTTCGCCTAGCGATAGGGTATTAAACAACGCCATGTGCATATCTAATGTCTGTCGATTCGAAGAAAAGTATTAAGTGATTTTAAGATACCTAATAATGTTAGCTATATAGTAACATATGGCTCCACCAAGGCGGAAAGGTCATAAATGGTGAGTGTTTTCTACCTATCTTGTAGATAATAAGAGACAACTTATCATGTCTTGCACTATTCATTATCGCATCTTATGAGTTTAGGATATGTGGATGACGGAAGCCTTAACTAGTAGCTAAATGATTCTGTAGTTAAGGTCCTCTAATTAGTGATGTTGTAGGAAACCTCCTTATGTTATATTTTGGGAAGGTATTAAGTGATCAACAAATCCGCTTTATATGTTACATTATAGGTAAGGTGGTAAGTGGTTTGGAGGCCCTTCTCTTTTGATATTGGAGTTAGAAATGTTATGTGGTTCAAAGGCTTCACGAAAAGGTAGTATATGGAGTATCGGTAGTTAGTTTATGGAAATGCTCTACTTGGGTATGGTAGTTAAATAGACATGCATGCAATGCAAGGGTAGACTAGAATTGGTAACCTTATTAGATATATAAATTAGATGAAATCAAACAGATAAATTTGATTATTGTGGATAGTTTATTTGTCTTGTACTCACCAAAACTTGTTTTTCTAACCTCCTCCTCTTTACAACTTTCAGAATAACACTAGGGAAAGCAGGTCATTGGAAGTGGACATGTTAGTCTTTTTCTTCTTGTTCTCTCATGCTATATATTTGGTATGACGACTTAGTTTCAAGGTAGTAGCTATAGTCAATACTTATTATCCTATCTTGCTTCCGCTATGAATTTGTCTTACTAATACTTCTATTATGCTCATGCTCATTATTGCAGGTAACAAATTAATATGATCCATATTCAAAAGGGTTTAGGTTCAGATTTTTGTCGAAATTCGAACTTTGAAAAGTACAGATTATTACATGTAACGACCCAAAAATCCATACTATCTGAGTTGACTAAAACAACACACGTCTAACTCAAATAACACAAGATTACGAGTCATTAGGGTTAAAGAAATAGAAACAAATAGAAGAAGAACTTAAAAAATATCAGAATCTCACAATGAAACTGAACAAAATATAATATCATATACCATAATTTTGAAATACAAATCTGTTTTGTATACACATACCATTTCGGAGAGCAATACATATACATCACAACAGAAATACTCTAAATAACTAACGAAGAAGCCTCCTACTTCAAGCTCCTCCAAGTGTATCTGTAAAATCCTGAAACACTTGATTGTCCGTACAAATTTGAGCACCAAAGAGTTTAGGGAAAAATAAACAAAATAAACTCTAGTCAGTTATGGGACTTGTAACAACCCGTATTTTGAATAATCTGTTATAACATAAATTAAGGCAGAATTAAATTATATAATGGGAATCAAGGGAAACGGGCTATGCCATTGCGTTCGTCTCGGAAAAATACGCGAAATAGAGTCCGAGTTTTCGAAAATCGGAGTCCGTATGACCCAGTTAAGGCCCATTGGAGTTTTCAGGAATTTCTATGCTAAAGACAGATTTAAATTTCAAATTAAACATAACGGATTAGGGCTAATCAGGGTTAGGCGGGAAAATTCCCGCCAGGGGGCCCATGTCGACAGGCAAGTCGACAGGGCACCCAGGGTGTCGACTGCCCTGTCGACAGCCCTGTCGACAGGGGGTGCCCAGGCAGTTCAGCCTGGTGCACCATTTCTGATTTGGGTTGGGTCAAGTAGGCTTGGTTCTGGAGAATTCTAAGATCTGACGGGCCAAACCTAATCTAGGGTTAATCCTAGGGCTTAAAACACTCTAATTCTCTATAAATATACCCCTAATCCTACCCTAAAGCCTCATTAATCAATCTTGTAACTAAACTATGTCAATTTGAATCCCCAAATGGCCTCCACCTAAAACCTAGCCTCCACCTCCCTCCTCAAAGTTAAATCCTATGAAGATATGATGATCATACAACCTTTTCTATGTTGTATGAATGCTTAATAACTTGCATACTTCATTAGGTAGCAAGTTTGATTTGCTAAGTTTGTGTTTTGGGATCTTGCAAAAGGGTTTTCTTATTTGAGGCTTTGTTTTGAGTTTTAAAAAGGGCTTCTTCATCTTATTTGGTGGATTTGTGGCTTGTTTATATTTGTAAGCCCTCTTACCTTCACTTTACAAACTCTAAAGTTAATGTTTGGTGAAAGTTGAGATTTATGTGAGTTTAGTTGATTATGCATGCTTATGCGAACTCACTATGTCATGTTTTATATGATTCATAAGTTATGCATGCATATGCGAGATTTCTATGCCATGTTTTACATGTTTCACAAGTTATGCATGCTCATACGAGCTCATTATGTCATGTTCTACAAGTTTAATGGATTATGCATGCTTATGCAAGCTCATCTTACCATGTTATGCAAGTTTAATGGATTATGCATGCTTATGCAAGCTCATCTTACCATGTTATGCAAGTTTAATGGATTATGCATGTTCACCTCACCATGTTATGCATATTTAAGAAGCTATGCATGTTTATGCGAATTCACCATGACATGATTTTGCAAGTTTAACATGTGTGCATATTTATTATGACATGTGAAGTTCACCATGTATGTTATGCCAAGTTACCTTTTATACCCTTATACGTTATGACGAATATGTAAGCGAGATAATGACGTTGGGAGGGTTTGGGTAAACTTAAAAATACATGAAACTAAAAGATTGGGAATTTACCTATTAAGTTAGGTCTACCCCTTGGGAATTTACCTATTAAGTTAGGTCTACCCAAGTATATGTTAACTTGTAAATATGTTCTGAAGTGGACATGACATTAGATAACATGATATGGCCAACTCGAGGTTAGACCTAGTTGTGGTGTAAATCTTCCCAGGTAACCACAACGTAGGGTCTAATGTGGGTAGTTGGTCATGTTGCACCATAAGACCCGAGGTTAGACCTAGACGTGGTGTAAATCTTCCCAGGTAACCACGGATGTCTAATGTGAGAGGTTGGGTGCATTAAGTAATTAATGCCTCATGATTAGGGTTAAGTCATGGCCCACTAATACTTAACCAATAATGGGGATGCGAGGATTAGATGGGGTTAAGTGGTTACACTTAACTAATTTAATCCAGGATTAGTGAAGGGTTAAAACCACACTTAACCCTCTTAGAAACCCTAGCAGCGTGGTCTGTTCCAGCAGTAATCCCAGTTTGGTATCATTCACAACCCTAGGGGCTAGGCTAGGGCGGGGCACGATTACTGGACTGATGTAAGCGACCAAAGCGACGGCTGAGTGGTACAGCGGTGCGGGTCCGGCGGACTACGGACGTGCACGTAGTCCGATGTTGGACAAACTCGAGGCACGGGTACCAGTAGGCTTAGACTGTGCATTATCGCTTAGGTGTCTGGGGTTGACACCCGAGGGCTTGATACACCCAAAGGTGGACCCAGCACAGTCTGACTACATCCATGTGGGCCGTATGAACACCAACACTCGACGTGTTAGGTTTATAGGGAGCCGATCGACTAGACCGTTGGGCTGGGCCTTATACTAAGGTCACTTCATGTTATTGGGCCAAAGTTTGGGCTAAGGGATCAAGATCTGTTTTGTGGGTTTGCTAGTACACTGTGGTGCAAAGTTTAATCTCGTCTATGTGATGTCACCTTTATCTATTGCCAGTATGTTCATCTCAGTTTCCATCATACTGTTAACTTTATTAGTTTATAGATTGATCGTAGTAGGGCTTACCAGTCTTTTTGACTGACCTGTTTTCTTTCGCTTCTTTTCTTCCGTTTCCCCCCCCCCCCCACAGGTTCTCAGGGAGGGACTACATCTGCTTAGTGGATCTTTGACTTGCTTGTTGGATAGCTCACGTATGGATCTGAGCTAGCTGTGGCTTATCTTTTATTTCTGGGGATTAGTACTGATGTTTTACCATGTATTTTGATATCACGTATCTAGACTTATGTTGTATTTTGGATTATGACATTTGGTAGTATGTACTTGACTATGTTGGTTTTCTGAGATGATGATGATGGGTTTTTATCTGCTACCGCTGCTTTATTTATATTTTTATATATTCTGTCTTGTGATATCTCTGTGCAAGTTTACCTTCACAATAACGCCCCTCCAAAGCTAGTACATTCTATGGAGTGATCCTAGTGGAGGTGGGGTGTTACATTTTGGTATCAGAGCACGAGGTTAACAAGATTGAACAAAACTTTTGAAAAAAAAAACCCTTTTCGAAAAACTATTTTCAAAAACCTACTAAGTATTTTCCAAAATAAAGTCTAGATTATTTTAAGGCTAATCCCCAAAAGCCATCAGCGTTATCCTTCGTTCCCTTGACCTAATCTTATCTTATCTCTTGTTTCAGTATGGCTGAGAATCTTGACATCCCAGATGGAGTGAACGTACCACTCTGGTATAGGAGACTCCTAGAAGCTAGGGCGGCAGCTGGTCCCGCCAACCCTACTCCCACTCCTCCTCCTGTAGTTGAGAATCCTATCCCTAATATCCCTCCTCCGGTGGTTCCTGCTCCCCCTCCTCCAGCAGTTAATATTCCCCCTCCCGTTGCTAATGTTCCTCCTCCTCCCGTTGCTGAGGCTCCTCTTCCTCCTCCTCCCCCTCAGCATCCTCAGATTGAGTTTACAAAGGTGTGTAAAGACTTCAAGGCAATGGGGGGCAAGAATTTCCTAGGCACAGAATCTTTCGTTGAAGCTAGGAATTGGTTGAAGGACACGGAGGACTTGTTTGCTATCTTTGGGATTGATGACGAGAGGAAAATCTTATTGACCGTATGGCTTTTGAAGGATGAGGCGGCCTATTGGTGGGAGGTCACCAATGGGACGAGCCCGTTGAGACTTGGGCCGATTTGAGGGCTAGATTTGTGACCAAGTTTCTATCTTCAGCTGAGGCGAATTTACAAATGGAGAAGTTTATTGCATTAAAGCAAGGGGATATGTCTGTCAAGGAGTATGTGAACAAGTTTAATCAGCTGGCCCGCTTTGGTTTGGATATAGTAAACACCCCGGAGAAGAAGGCTCTTCGATTTGCCAGAGGATTGAATGAGCCGCTACAGGGCTTGGCGATGTCACATATTCCGCATGGAGCCACTTTCGAGAGTTTGGTCAATATGGCTCTGCTCCAGGGAGAGGGAAAGAAGGAAGTCAAGTCGGGCGATACTCAAGCAAAGAAGGCTGATCCTCAAGGCAAAGGCAACCAGGGTCAAAGCAGTCAAGGAAATCAGAATAAGAACAAGAAGGGCAACAACAAAGGCAAGGGGAAGTGCAATTACTGTGGCATAGCTGGGCATTTTGCTAAGGATTGCAGGAAGAAGAAAAGGAAGCTTAATGGTGGATGCTTTTCTTGTGGAGAGACTGGGCACTTCAGCAAAGACTGCCCAAAGAAGAAAGGACAGGCTGGATCTTCAGGAGGGCAAGTTCATGCTCTCAATGCCGCTTCAGTTCCCGAGAGAGGTAGTGTTTCTGTTGAGAACCTTGTTTATATCTCTGATCTTCCAGTACGTACCTTGTTTGATTCCGGTGCATCGCATAGCTTTATTTCATCTGATCTTGTTGATAGCTTGCACCTCAGTACTAGCTTAGTAGATGATCCCGTTTGTGTTTCGAATCCCATTGGGGGTTCTGCTCATCTATCTATGATATGTGAGGATCTAAGGATCTCTATACTCAGCGTTGAGTTCTTGTGTAGTGCGTATGTTCTAGGTTTCAGGGGATACGGATTGATCTTGGGCATGGATTGGCTGTCTAGATATGGAGCCATTCTGGATTGTGAGCATAGGGTTGTAAGGCTTGTGACTCGCCTGGGCAACACCTTAGAGATTTCATGCAATCCGAAGAATCCCGTCATGTTATGCTATCTAGAATCTCTCGACTCATCAGAGGAGGCCCTTCAGTCTGTAAGGGTGGTCCGAGATTATCCAGATGTGTTTGAAGAAGTTAAGGGGTTGCCCCCTAAACGAGAGATTGACTTTCGCATCTATCTTGCAGACAATGCTAAGCCTGTTTCTTTGCCCGTTCGGCATATGGCTCCGCGAGAGAGACGGGAGCTGAGCAAGCAAGTGAAAGAATTGCTTGAGAAGGGCTTCATCAGAAGAAGTATATCCGAATGGGGAGCGCCTGTGGTGTTTGCAACTAAGGCAGATGGCTCTCTTCGACTCTGTGTGGATTATAGAGAATTAAATAAGCTGACTAAGAAGAACCGACACCCGTTACCAAGGATCGATGATCTCTTTGATCAACTGGTTGGTGCTTCTGTTTTCTCTCAGCTTGACCTTGCTACGGGTTTCCATCAGCTCAGAGTGGCTGAAGACAGTATAGACAAGACTGCATTCAGAACTCCAGACGGATTCTTTGAATGGCTTGTCATGCCGTTCGGTTTGACAAATGCACCCGCGTATTTTGTGGATTTGATGAGTAGGGTGTTTCGGGAGTTCTTGAATAAGTTTGTCGTGGTCTTTGTTGATGATATTATGGTCTTCTCCAAGGATGAGGAAGAGCATGTGAGGCACCTAGTAGAGGTGATGGACACACTCCGAGCACACCAGTTAAAAGCCAAGTTCTCCAAGTGCCACTTTTGGAGAAGGGAAGTCAGATTTCTTGGGCATATCGTATCCAAGCAAGGCTTAGCGGTGGATCCCGCTAAGGTGGTTGCAGTTCAGGATTGGAAGACTCCAAGGAATGCAACCGAGGTAAGAAGCTTTCTGGGTCTTGCGGGTTTCTATCGGAAGTTCATTAAAGACTTCGCAAAAATATCCGCTCCTCTTACTAAGTTGACGAAGAAGAACTTAGTCTTTGCTTGGGATATGGATTGTGAGCTTGCTTTTCAGAGACTCAAAAGAGCCCTTACCTCCGCACCAGTTCTAGCCTTACCCGATGGTGGTAAGATATTTACCGTGTACACTGATGCTTGTGGCACGGGATTGGGTGCCGTTCTGATGCAAGAGGGCAGAGTTATATGCTTTGGTGGGAGGCAACTTAAGGTGCATGAGAGGAATTATCCCACTCATGATCTAGAACTGGCAGCAATTGTATATGCGCTCAAAGCATGGCGTCATTATCTTCTGGGAGAGAGATTCGAGCTATATACCGATCATAAGTCTTTGAAGTATCTCTTTTCGCAGAAAGATCTGAACTTAAGACAGCAGAGATGGATGGAATTTTTGGCTTCCTATGATTTTGAGATATCCTATACCCCTGGCAAGGGGAATGTTGTAGCGGATGCGTTGAGTAGGAAAAGGTTGACACTAAGTCCTCTATTTGTTGAGATGAAGAATTTAGAGTTCTTAGCGACCTTTGATTTCTCTCTGGCAATGGAGTCGGTGACCGGTTCCTTGGCATCTTTAGAGCTCAGGCCTACCCTCCTAGATCAAGTTGGGGCTTCGCAAAAGGAAGACCCTCAGATAATTGAGATCTTGGATAAGCTGGTTCGAGGGGAGACATCTAGTCACCTTGCTCGACATTCTATAGACGATAGGGGTTGGCTGAGAAGAGATGGGAGGCTTTGTGTCCCGATGGTAGAAGACTTGGTGAGGAAAGTTCTCGAGGAAGCACATCGCTCCAAGATGACTATACATCCAGGGGGTGATAAGATGTATAAGGACATGAAGCGCGTTTTCTTCTGGCCTGGAATGAAGAAGGATGTAGCCGAATTTGTCTCGAGATGTGTTATTTGTCAAAGAGTAAAAGCTGAGTCGAAGAAGCCCGGTGGGCTATTACATCCGCTAGAGGTCCCGCTATGGAAGTGGGAGAGCATTTCTATGGACTTCATTGATGGGCTTCCAAGGTCCAGGAAGGGAAATACGAGCATATGGGTCATTGTGGATAGGCTCACGAAGAGTGCTCACTTTATCCCAGTAAAGAGCAAAAGAACAGCATCTGGACTAGCATCAGTATATCTTCGTGAGATAGTGCGATTACATGGAGTCCCTTCCAGCATAGTCAGTGACCGAGACCCCATCTTTACTAGTCAGTTCTGGAACAGTTTGCAGGAAGCTATGGGCACAAGGTTGAACCTGAGTACGGCCTATCACCCACAGACGGATGGCCAGACAGAAAGGGTGAATAGGGTACTTGAGGACTTGTTGAGGCTTTGCATTCTGGATTTTGGTGGTGCTTGGGAAGACCATCTTCCTCTTGTCGAGTTTGCATACAACAACAGTTATCAGGCGAGCATAGGGATGGCACCCTTTGAGGCTTTATATGGGAGGCCGTGCAAGTCACCTACATGTTGGTGGGAATCCACGGATAAGCTTATACTTGGACCCGACATGATTAGGGATACATCCGAGAAGGTTGAGTTGATTAGAAGACGGATGAAGGCAGCCCAAGACAGACAAAAATCTTATGCTGACAGGCGAAGGTCCGAATTGGAGTTTGAGGTTGGGGACAAGGTTTTCGTGAAGGTTTCTCCTTTGCGGAATGTGGTCCGATTTGGAGCTGTTGGGAAGCTAGCACCGAGATTTGTTGGACCTTTCCCCATCATTGAGAGAATTGGGAAGATGGCTTATAGAGTGCAATTGCCCGAGAAGTTGTCCGGAGTGCATAATGTCTTTCATGTCTCGCATCTCCGAAAGTGCCTGCATGAGTCCGCTGAGGTGGTTGAGCCTAGTATACTTGAAGACGTGGAGGTAGAGAAAGAAGCAACTTTAAGGAAAGCTCCGATTCGTATCTTGGGGACAGAGACCAAGAAGCTAAGGAATCGTGAGGTCAGATTGGTGAAAGTTCATTGGGGTGAAGCCGAAGAGGACGCGACTTGGGAAACCGAGGAGAAGATGCGTGGGCTTTATCCATTCCTGTTTGAGGGTACACTCTCAATCTCTTCCCTTTGCTAGTATGTCTTTCTCTTTGCTAATCCATATTTATCTAGTTATCGTGCTAAGCTTGTCATGAGAACCTTAGGTAGAAACCCTTTGGATGAAACATGTGTTTGAAGCATGTTATGGTTGATGGTTGCAAGTGGTTGCAAGTGTTTGCAAGTGGTTACTCGTGGATGCATGATACACATTAGGCACTAGATCGGCTCACACACTCCTCATATTGCATGTGCATGAGTGTTTATGCTTATTCTTGGATGAGATTTGTATGCAATCACATGGATGTTGCATATGGATGTATGATTGAGCACGCATATAGATATTATACATTATGTTAGGGATTTGCATACATATGGATACATTTCACTAACATATTTTGCATTGATCTCTGCATTAGATAGGTACATATACACACACTTCTGCATATGTTCATACGGCATTTAGAATCTTTTAAGGACAATGGTTGCTCGTGGATGATGCTTTGAGTAGATGGATGATTGGATGGTAGGATACGTTCTTCCTAACTTGAAGATTTCGGGGACGAAATCCTTTAAGGAGGGAAGAATGTAACAACCCGTATTTTGAATAATCTGTTATAACATAAATTGAGGCAGAATTAAATTATATAATGGGAATCAAGGGAAACGGGCTATGCCATTGCGTTCGTCTCGGAAAAATACGCGAAATAGAGTCCGAGTTTTCGAAAATCGGAGTCCGTATGACCCAGTTAAGGCCCATTGGAGTTTTCAGGAATTTCTATGCTAAAGACAGATTTAAATTTCAAATTAAACATAACGGATTAGGGCTAATCAGGGTTAGGCGGGAAAATTCCCGCCAGGGGGCCCATGTCGACAGGCAAGTCGACAGGGCACCCAGGGTGTCGACTGCCCTGTCGACAGCCCTGTCGACAGGGGGTGCCCAGGCAGTTCAGCCTGGTGCACCATTTCTGATTTGGGTTGGGTCAAGTAGGCTTGGTTCTGGAGAATTCTAAGATCTGACGGGCCAAACCTAATCTAGGGTTAATCCTAGGGCTTAAAACACTCTAATTCTCTATAAATATACCCCTAATCCTACCCTAAAGCCTCATTAATCAATCTTGTAACTAAACTATGTCAATTTGAATCCCCAAATGGCCTCCACCTAAAACCTAGCCTCCACCTCCCTCCTCAAAGTTAAATCCTATGAAGATATGATGATCATACAACCTTTTCTATGTTGTATGAATGCTTAATAACTTGCATACTTCATTAGGTAGCAAGTTTGATTTGCTAAGTTTGTGTTTTGGGATCTTGCAAAAGGGTTTTCTTATTTGAGGCTTTGTTTTGAGTTTTAAAAAGGGCTTCTTCATCTTATTTGGTGGATTTGTGGCTTGTTTATATTTGTAAGCCCTCTTACCTTCACTTTACAAACTCTAAAGTTAATGTTTGGTGAAAGTTGAGATTTATGTGAGTTTAGTTGATTATGCATGCTTATGCGAACTCACTATGTCATGTTTTATATGATTCATAAGTTATGCATGCATATGCGAGATTTCTATGCCATGTTTTACATGTTTCACAAGTTATGCATGCTCATACGAGCTCATTATGTCATGTTCTACAAGTTTAATGGATTATGCATGCTTATGCAAGCTCATCTTACCATGTTATGCAAGTTTAATGGATTATGCATGCTTATGCAAGCTCATCTTACCATGTTATGCAAGTTTAATGGATTATGCATGCTTATGCAAGCTCATCTTACCATGTTATGCAAGTTTAATGGATTATGCATGTTCACCTCACCATGTTATGCATATTTAAGAAGCTATGCATGTTTATGCGAATTCACCATGACATGATTTTGCAAGTTTAACATGTGTGCATATTTATTATGACATGTGAAGTTCACCATGTATGTTATGCCAAGTTACCTTTTATACCCTTATACGTTATGACGAATATGTAAGCGAGATAATGACGTTGGGAGGGTTTGGGTAAACTTAAAAATACATGAAACTAAAAGATTGGGAATTTACCTATTAAGTTAGGTCTACCCCTTGGGAATTTACCTATTAAGTTAGGTCTACCCAAGTATATGTTAACTTGTAAATATGTTCTGAAGTGGACATGACATTAGATAACATGATATGGCCAACTCGAGGTTAGACCTAGTTGTGGTGTAAATCTTCCCAGGTAACCACAACGTAGGGTCTAATGTGGGTAGTTGGTCATGTTGCACCATAAGACCCGAGGTTAGACCTAGACGTGGTGTAAATCTTCCCAGGTAACCACGGATGTCTAATGTGAGAGGTTGGGTGCATTAAGTAATTAATGCCTCATGATTAGGGTTAAGTCATGGCCCACTAATACTTAACCAATAATGGGGATGCGAGGATTAGATGGGGTTAAGTGGTTACACTTAACTAATTTAATCCAGGATTAGTGAAGGGTTAAAACCACACTTAACCCTCTTAGAAACCCTAGCAGCGTGGTCTGTTCCAGCAGTAATCCCAGTTTGGTATCATTCACAACCCTAGGGGCTAGGCTAGGGCGGGGCACGATTACTGGACTGATGTAAGCGACCAAAGCGACGGCTGAGTGGTACAGCGGTGCGGGTCCGGCGGACTACGGACGTGCACGTAGTCCGATGTTGGACAAACTCGAGGCACGGGTACCAGTAGGCTTAGACTGTGCATTATCGCTTAGGTGTCTGGGGTTGACACCCGAGGGCTTGATACACCCAAAGGTGGACCCAGCACAGTCTGACTACATCCATGTGGGCCGTATGAACACCAACACTCGACGTGTTAGGTTTATAGGGAGCCGATCGACTAGACCGTTGGGCTGGGCCTTATACTAAGGTCACTTCATGTTATTGGGCCAAAGTTTGGGCTAAGGGATCAAGATCTGTTTTGTGGGTTTGCTAGTACACTGTGGTGCAAAGTTTAATCTCGTCTATGTGATGTCACCTTTATCTATTGCCAGTATGTTCATCTCAGTTTCCATCATACTGTTAACTTTATTAGTTTATAGATTGATCGTAGTAGGGCTTACCAGTCTTTTTGACTGACCTGTTTTCTTTCGCTTCTTTTCTTCCGTTCCCCCCCCCCCCACAGGTTCTCAGGGAGGGACTACATCTGCTTAGTGGATCTTTGACTTGCTTGTTGGATAGCTCACGTATGGATCTGAGCTAGCTGTGGCTTATCTTTTATTTCTGGGGATTAGTACTGATGTTTTACCATGTATTTTGATATCACGTATCTAGACTTATGTTGTATTTTGGATTATGACATTTGGTAGTATGTACTTGACTATGTTGGTTTTCTGAGATGATGATGATGGGTTTTTATCTGCTACCGCTGCTTTATTTATATTTTTATATATTCTGTCTTGTGATATCTCTGTGCAAGTTTACCTTCACAATAACGCCCCTCCAAAGCTAGTACATTCTATGGAGTGATCCTAGTGGAGGTGGGGTGTTACAGGACTGGTGTGAGTAAACTCCAATCATATTGTTTAACTTTGAAAAAACATTTGAAAGAAAAAGATAATAGTCAGACCATCCCACACATAAACATGGACGGTTTTTACCTTACTATAACCCAAAACATTTTTATATCAAAATCCGGTGATATTATAATAATGTCTAATCAAATAAATAACCAAATAGAAGAACGCTTGTATCTCACGCTCCACATACATAGTATAAAATCAAAAACAGTAAGGCGCTTATTGGAGATTGGATTCCAACTATGACAAGAAATGGGACCACCTTCCGATCAGTGTACACTAGATGGGATACACTTAGGTTCAGCAAGAACATCTTGCAACCCGGCCACACATGACCGGCCACCCAATTAGCTTAAGTGTACTAAATATATTGTCACCCACGGTTGTCGGTCGTCCAACCGTTATCCGTAAGATACATAATCGAAAGAAATATAAATAATGAATTTTCTCTAGATCGGTGACAGATAAACCCTACTTGGGTATGACCCAACTAGCCATGCTGCCTACCCGATTTTTGTCATTTCCCGGTTGTGAGGCTTGAGGCTACGTTTATCTTTTTTGAACATCAGGCCACCATACACCTTGAATTCCACATCGTCAAGCCCGTCAAATCACTAGTTGATCTTTCCAAAAATATTACGGGTATAAAAGCTAAGAGAAACGAAATCCTCTACACCAGACGTAATAACTTGAAAAGATCGTCTTATGTGATCAGTTAGGAATACTCTGTCAGACATTCGTCCATACAAGTTGTCCTAAGACTAGACAACAAAACAACCCTTGCATTTTTCTCCATCTTCGATTATCTTCTGCATAATCTAATTCGCAATGCCTATGCCTATATAGAGTGGTTTTCGGATAATAAATCCAACCGGACTCTCCGTATTGACATCGATGGTCAATTTTTTTTTTATAGCCAATGATTTACTATCAAAGAAAAACAAACATCCATCAAACAATCACTGGCCCTTTTTAATTAATATTCATTCATTAACTATTTCCAAATTTCTTATTGAGTTATATATGTATATATCGATATATTGATTTCTAGTTATCAAAATTTCTTAAAAATATTCTAACTCCTTAAATTTCTTGAAATTTTTGCCAACACCTCATTTGTACTAGTCAGTAGCTCGAACCTCAGTTCGCCTCTCTCGGTCCTTTCCATTCAAAAAGAAAATCAAAAAGCCAAGCGGCTTGCCCAGTAGGCTCATAAAACCTTATATGGAATTGAAACATGTACCTTTTTGTTGGGCACTCAAAATATCATCTCTCTCTTCATAATCTTCGTCACATACCCATTAACATATATATGCCATTCCCAATTCATTTATGTCAATTAAACACCTTTTTACTTTAAATGCTTTCCATTTGCTAATTAAATTTTTAATTAGCTTCTTTGGTTAATCACGTTCAAATATACTTGCATACATAAATTAAACCCAACTCCTCCCTCGCTTCCAAATTCTAATCCAAGTTTCATATTTGAATTCCCAATTTTAATTAACAAGTCTAATTCACTTAAACAAAATTAAGTCTGATCCAAAATCTTGATTAACTGGTTTCCTTTGAAATTAGTTAACGTCTTTCGATAAGTAAAAATCGGATTTTCGTTCCAAGAATCAGTTCGTCTACTCCACTTGAGTTCATATTTATTTTATAACTTAAAACTGGATTTTTTTAGTGGAGATTGGATTTTTAACCAGTCAAAACCCTTTTATTTTATTTAATAAACCATTATGGTTTAAAAGCGATTATGGCGCTGTTTTTTTTCAAAAATTTGCTTTTAACGTAACTCAAAATCTAGAAGATGAAATCCATATTTTTTTCTTCCATTAAATAATTATTATCCAATAGGTTAGAACGATTCTTGTTTCATCGAATTCCGAGTTATATTGAGTTATTAATTATTCATAACTCAACTTCTATATTAAATTCCAATTTCGATAAATTATTTTATAAAAATTTAATATAATCAAATTCCAATTATAAATTTATTTTGTGGTAGTAACCAATTAATTCAATATCCATTACCCTTACAAACTCATATCATCCCTTGATAATAGTGAAGTTGTTCAAGTTGGTGTATTTTGTTTACCTCTCATACCTTGATCGACAACATTCTTACTTGAGATGGATAAGAGTTTGTAATAAAAACTGACACTACTTAACACACAAATACCCTCTTCTATCTCATTAACAATATGATTTTTAAATGTCGTCTCTTATATTTGGAAAAAGACTATTTCCGAATTTATCAAATGAAAATCACTTCATTATATTTATAAACATTTTTATAATTTAACTTCCTTATTTTATATCAAACAAACTTCCAAATTAATAATTGATTTGAAACGCTTATTCTCAAGTTTAGAGAATCTTTGGGTGTGGCGACAATTTTAGCTGTTAACACTAGAGGAAGGGGATTTGGAGACGATCTTCATGGTTATTTTTTTTATTGACTACGTTGATGTAAAAAGGTGCTATTCCAATTATAATAGAATGATATAATGGGCATATAATTATATAATTCGAGAAGAAAACATTTTATCCTAATCAAATCCCTTAATATGATAATAAAAAAATATGTACGAGAAGTATCAATGGTGATATTGATATTGGGATTAATTCCTGAAAAAGATTTTGGAATTAGATTAAATAAGAATTTAAATTTTAATATGGAAATAGATGTACTAAGTTTATATATATAAGTTATACTAATAAATATTCCAAAATGATAATAGAGTTTCAAATAGATTACTAATATGGAAGTTTGTTTAACTACCGATACTCCATGTGCTAAGTTTATATATATATAAGTTATGCTAATAAATATTCCAAAATGAGAACAGAGTTTCAATCAGATTATTAATATGGAAGAGGGGATTTGTGTGTTAAGTAATGTCAGCTTTTCTTACAAACTCTTATCCATCTCAAGATCGGAATGTTGTCGATCAAGGTCTGAGATGTCAACATGAACGACTTCACTATTATGAAGGGATGATATGAGTTTGATCGGTAAAGAATATTGAATTAATTGATTATTACAATAAAAGAAATTTATATGAGTAGCGGATGAACCTATGCCACCCATTTAGCTTGAGTGTATCGAATATATTGTCACCCACGGTTGTTAGTTGTCCAACCGTTATCCGTAAGATACATAATTGAAATAAGAATAAATAATGAATTTTCTCTAGATCGGTGACAAATATACCTTTCTTTGGTATGATCTAACTAGCCATGTTGCCTGCCCGATTTTCTTCATTTCTCGATTGTGACGCTCGAGGCTACGCTTATCTTTTTATAACATCTGGCCACCATTCATCTTGAATGTCATATCGTCAAACCCATCAAATCACTATTTGATCTTTCCAAAAATATTACGGGTATAAAAGCTAAGAGAAACAAATTCCTCCGCAACCAGACGTAATAACTTGAAAAGACTATCTTATGTGATCTGTTAGGAATTCTATGTCAGGCATTCGTCCATACAAGTTGTCCTGGGACCGGACAACAAAACAACAATTGCATTTTTCTCCATCTTCAATTATCTTCTGCATAATCTTATTCGCAACGCCTATGCCTGTACAGAGTGGTTTTCGGATAATAAATCCAACTGATCTCTCCGTATTGACAATGGTGGTCAAACAAATTTTGATAGCTGGTGATTAAACTATCAAAGAAAAAGAAACATCCATCAAAAAATCACTGCCCCATTTTAATTAATATTCATTCATTAATTATTTCCAAATTCCTTATCGATATATTGATTTATAGTTATCAAAACTTCTTAAAAATATTCTAACTCCTTAAATTTCTGGAAAATTTTGTCAGCAACTCCTTTGTACTGGTCAATGGCTTGTACCTTAACTCGCCTCTCTAGGCCCTTTCCATTTAAAAAAAAATCAAAAAGGCAAGCGGCTTGCCCAGTGGGCTCATAAAACCTCATATGGAATTGAAACATGTACATTTTTGTCAGGCACTCAAAATATCATCTTCATACTCTTCATCCCATACCTGTTAACATATATATGCCATTCCCAATTCATTTAAGTCAATTCAACACCTTTTTGCTTTAAACGCTTTCCATTTGCTAATTAAATTTTTAATTAGCTTCTTTGGTTAATCAAGTTCAAATATATTTGCATACATAAATTAAACTCAACTCCTCCCTCGCTTCCAAATTCTAAACCAAGTTCATATTCGAATTTCCAATTTTAATTAACAAGTCCAATTCACTTAAACAAAATTAAGTCTAATCCAAAATCTTGATTAACTGGTTTCCTTTGAAATTAGTTAACGTCATTCGATAATTAAAAATCTGATTTTTGTTCCAAGAATCAATCCATTTATTCCATTTGAGTTCACATTTATTTTATAACTTAAAACCGGATTTTTCTAGTGGGGATTCAGATTTTTAACCACTCAAAACCCTTTTATTTTATTTGATAAATCATTATGGTTTAAAAGTGATTATGGAACTGTTTTTTCGAAAATTTGCTTTTAACGTAACTCAAAATCTATAAGATGAAATCCTGATTTTTCTCTTCCACGACAAAATTATTATCCAATAGGTCTGAACATTTCTTGTTTCATTGACCGAGTTATATTGACTTCTATATACTCGATTGAAGTTTAAAAAGCTAAATTATGAATTATCGCACTGCGACAAGTTCGTTTTAATTAAATTAAATGTAAACGTTTAAAACCTTCGTTTATAAATAAACTCCAACTCCATTCCTTAATATTTCAATATAATTTAAAACCGTTTTCCAAATCTAACTTAAACATCTAGATTTTCCCAAAACCATTGATTATTTCATACCAATTTCATAACTCGGTTATTAATTATTTGTAACTCAACTTCTATATTAAATTCCAATTTCCATAAATTATTTTATAAAAATTCGATATAATCGAATTCCAATAATAAATTTCTTTTATGGTAGTAATCAATTAATTCAATATCCTTTACCCTTACAAACTCATATCATCCCTCGATAATAGTGAAGTCATTCAAGTTGTGGTATTTTATTTACCTCTCAGACCTTGATCGACAACATTCTTATCTTGAGATGGATAAGAGTTTGTAATAAATACTGACATTACTTAACACCCAAATCCCCTCTTCTATCTCATTAACAATATGATTTTTAAATCTCGTCTCTTATATTCGGAAAAAAAACTATTTCTGAGTTTATTAAATGAAAATCACTTCATTATATTTATAAACATTGATATAATTTAACTTCCTTATTTTATATTAAACAAACTTTCATATTAATAATCTATTTGAAACGCTTGTTCTCGAGTTTAGAGAATCTTTTGGTATGGCTACAATTTTAGCTGTTAACACTAGCGGAAGGGGATTTGTAGATGATCTTCATGGTTATTTTCTTTTTATCGACTGCGTTGTTGTAAAAAGGTGCTATTCCAATTATAATAAAATGGTATAATGGGCATATAATTATGATTCGAGAAGAAAACATTTTAACCTAATCAATTCCCTTCAAACATCATAATAAAAAATATGTACGAGAAGTATCTATGGTAATATGGATATTGGAATTATTTCCAGAAAAAGATATTGGAATTATATTAAATAGGAATTTAAATTTCTAAGTTTATATATATAAGTTAGATTATTAATATGGATGTCTGTTTAACTACCGATACTCTATGTGCTAAGTTTATTTATATAAGTTATATTAATAAATATTCCAAAATGAGAATAGAGTTTCAAATAGATTATTAATATGGAAGAGGGGATTTGTATGTTAAGTAATGTCAGCTTTTATAACAACCTCTTATCCATCTCAAGATAAAATGTTGTCGAACAAGGTTTGAGAGGTAAATAAAATACCCTAACTTGAACGACTTCACTATTATCAAGGGATAATACAAGTTTGTAAGGGTAAAGTATATTGATTAATAGATTACTACCATGAAAGAAATTTATATGAGTAGCGGATGACCCTATGCCACCCATTTAGCTTGAGTGTACCGAATATATAATCCACCTATGGTTGTCAGTCGTCCAACCGTTATTCGTAAGATACATAATTAAAAGAAGAATAAATAATGAATTTTCTCTAGATCGGTGATAAATACACCCTACTTGCGTATGACCCAACTAGCCATGCTACCTGCCTGATTTTCGTCATTTCCTGATTGTGAGGCCTGAGGCTACGTTTAACTTTTTAGAACATCTGGCCACCATACACCTTGAATGCCACATCATCAAACCCGCCAAATCACTAGTTGATCTTTCCAAAAATGTTACGGGTATAAAATCAAAGAGAAACGGATTCCTTCGTCACCATACGCAATAACTTGAAAAGACCGTCTTATGTGATCTATTAGGAATACTCTGTCAGACATTCATCCATAAAAGTTGTCCTGGGACTAGACAACAAAACAACCCTTGCATTTTTCTCCGTCTTCAATTATCTTCTACATAATCTTATTCGCAACGCCTATGCCTATACAGAGTGGTTTTCGGGTAATAAATCCAACTGATCTCTCCGTATTGACAACAATGGTCAAAAAAAAATTTTTAGAGCCCGTGAATTAGCTAGTGAAGAAAAACAAACATCCATCAAACAATCACTGGCCCTTTTCAATTAATATTCATTCATTAACTATTTCCAAATTCCTTATCGAATTCTATATATATCGATATATTGATTTCTGGTTATCAAAACTTCTTAAAAATATTCTAAAACCTTAAATTTCAAAAAAAAAAATTTGCCAGCACCTCCTTTGTATCGGTCAATAGCTCAAACCTCAACTCGCCTCTATTGGTCCTTTCCATTAAAAAAGAAAATCAAAAAGCCAAGCGGCTTGCCCAATAGGATCATAAAACCTCATATGGAATTGAAACATGTACCGTTTTGTAGGGCAATAAAAATATCATGTTCATACCCTCTTCATGCTCTTCATCCCGTACATGTTAACATATATATGCCATTCCCAATTCATTCAAGTCAATTCAACACCTTTCTGCTTTAAACGCTTTCCACTTGCTAATTAAATTTTTAATTGGCTTCTTTGGTTAATCATGTTCAAATATATTTGCATACATAAATTAAACTCAACTCCTCCCTCGCATCCAAATTCTAATCCAAGTTTCATATTCGAATTCCCAAATTTAATTAACAAGTCCAAATCACTTAAACAAAATTAAGTCCGATCCAAAATCTTGATTAACTGGTTCTTTTTTAAATTAGTTAACGTCATTCGATAATTAAAAATCTGATTTTTGTTCCAAGAATCAATACATTTACTCCACTTGAGTTCATGTTTATTTTATAACTTAAAACTGAATTTTTCTAGTAGGGATTCGGATTTTTAACCACCCAAAACCCTTTTATTTTATTCAATAAACCATTATGTTTAAAAGAGATTATGGCGCTGTTTTTTTTTTTGAAAATTTGCTTTTAACGTAACTCAAAATCTATAAGATGAAATCCAGATTTTTCTCTTCCACTAGAAAATTATTATCCGATAGGTCTGAACGTTACTTGTTTCATTGAGTTTCGAGTTATATTGGGTTATATATACTCGATTGAAGTACAACACGCCAAATTACGAACTACCGCGATGTGGCGAGCTCGTTTTAATTAAATTAAATAAAAATGTTGAAAAACTTCATTTATAAATAAACTCCAACTCCATTCCTTAATATTTCAATATAATTTAAAACCATATTCCAAATCTAACTTAAACATCTAGATTTTTCCAAAACCATTGATTATTTCATTCCAATTTCATAACTCGGTTATTAATTATTCATAACTCAACTTCTATATTAAATTCCAATTTCCATAAATTATTTTATAAAAATTCGATATAATCGAAATCCAATTATAAATTTCTTTTATGGTAGTAATCAATTAATTCAATATTGTAACGACCTGAATTTTTGACCGTTCAAATCGACAATAATCCACACATGTCGACCCAAATGTATCACAAATACAGGCAGTTATCGGGAAAAATAGAAAAAGAAGAAAGAAGAGAAAAATAATTACAGAATCTCACAGCGGAAGGACAACATATAATAAACAAATAATGGGTCAAAAGAATTTAAAAACATATACATTTGAGTTACAATTCTTTCAATCATCAGAGTTACACTAGTACAAGCATATACAGTAATGCAGCGGAAACAAAATATTACAATAGATATATATACCAAATCTTCATCTTCAATCTTCAAGGCAAAGTAATCTTCGTTAACTGCAAACTTCTGCAGACCCGAGCGTATTGCATAAAAGAAAACACAACAAACACTTGGATCAGCACTAAATCATTCTCATATTAGTCATATTAAAATACGAAATAACCTAAGTGTCATGGGTGCAGTAATGTTACAGGATTTCCATCTCTCAAGGATCCGTTAAACTAATACATACATAGTATAGTACGCTATTATAATAGTGTTTATCCAGTAAAATAAATATAATAAAAATAGCGTAAGCGGGATTACCAAATTATCCTTATGTCGTTTATAGGCATCACAGTCTATACAGTATCGTAAATTCACTGTACTGGTGTTGTTAGAGGGCACTCCATAAAAAGAAACACTAAATCAAAATCGTATGGCTCGATAAGAATACATATGACAAGGCACTCAAGGCAATACCCTGGGCAGGATTCTACCATTTGCACTCCCGGATCGGTGGTAACGCATAGCAGCCACTACCGCCTACCTCGGAACACAATCCCAAATAAAAGGGCCCAAATCATCATCATAGTCATAGAAATAGTATCGAAGAAGTGTCTCCGATAAGGGGTGCTACCTCAATTAGTCACGGTATATCTTCGGTTTTAGTCATTTTAATTAATACCCGAAGGTCAAGGCCATTTCGTCATCATTCGCCTTTCTCAATCCAGTCATTGCCTCCAAGTCATCATGCTTCGTAATGGATACTTCATCGTGTGCACAGTTGTTAAAGTGGTATCGGCACTGACAGAGAGTATGCCACTTACCGACTCCGGTCTCTTTAACAACCAACGCTTATATTTTTCACATCGGTCGGTTCTTTTACTTTTCACAAAGGTTCGCTTTCATATCCAAAATATCATGTTTGTTACAAACCCCATTTATATTCAAAATAGAATAAAATTCATACCAACATATTGCCATCATTCAAAACCAGTTATATTCCAAACTAGAATATATTTCCATATCAGTATATTATAATCATATAATATTTCAAATCGATTTATATTCAAGTGGAATGTACTTCATACCAAAGATCATAACTATTTCAAAATCGATTTATGGTTTGGGATCCATTCATATTCAAATAGAATATATATTTCCTATCAACTCGTTTTAATCATTTTGGTGATTCCATTTATATTCAAGTAGAATAAAACTTACAATTCCATATTACAATCACTTTTCAGTCGATTCGTATCCAGTAGAATGTAACTTTATATCTACTCCATTTGAACCAATGGTTTAAATCCAAACACTTTCCATTCAGAAGAAATTTACAATTCATAAAATATAATTATGAAAAATAGATGTTTATAAAGAAAACCTTTATAATATATATATAGAATATAGTAGTTAGAATAAAATAAGATAATTTAAATCGCTATGTACATACATAAATTAAAAATTTACTAAATAATTTTAAGTAATAAAATATAAGGGAAATTTATTAAAACAAAATAGTTTATAAGTTAAAAGTTTTAATAAATAAATTTTTAAGAAAAGGAATAGTTTATATGAAATCAAGTAGTGTGTGTATATATATATATATAAAATCTTTAGAAATAAAATTCTTTAAACCCTAATTGTTCCTTTCTTTCGAATTTCAAATACTTGAACCTATACTCCAGGCTCAATGGAGTTTACATAGTTTCAATATCTTGTTTCAAACACCATTCAAACCAACCATTCGATTTATAGGATTCAACCCAAATTCATATCAAATTCGAAGTAATTCCGAATATACTCAAATAACTTTCATTTTCAAAACTTAATTCATGGAGTATTTACCGATTTAACATTTTACCATAAATTTGTAACCCCAAGACATGCTTAAAATCCCATTTTTAAATTCTCAATTGTTTTGGATAATTCTCTTGAAAATTTCATAATCATTCAAAGTTTATGTTATAAAGGAAAATAAAATTCATCGAAATCAACACATTTCCTTTAAATAAAAATTCCATCGAATAGAACTTCGAATATTTAAAAATCACTTAACCAACCGATGTCTGTATATAATTTTCTATCCTATGGCCAAGTGGTATTAAATTTAATTTTTCAATATTCCAAGGATGGATATATATCATTTCAGTCCAAATCAGGGTCATAGATATTTATCATTTCAACCTGTGTTCCTAATTTATTTTAAATTGATAAATCCCGGGTTTATTAGATGCCCGTAACATAAAGGGTAAACTGGGATTAATCGTCACAATAAACATGAAATACAATATACTAATATGAAGCATTAGCAGTGTCAATCTCAATTCAGTAATCAATTTCAACCAAAACATCCATCACAACCATTCCATCCAATTGATAAGTATTAAACTATTTCACTGATTACAAGAGTCGGGTTTTCAACTAGAAATTAAATCAAATTTAAATAATTAATTATCACTTCCATTTGCGTGTTAATACACCCGCATGTCAATTTTAAGCAACCATTCACAATCGATCACAACCATGCAACCAAACTTATTTTGTAATTTAATTTAATAAATGCGGGAACAACTTAGTTAGTTGTGAGCAAGAAAATCACTCACCTTTGGGTCTTTAGTGGGTCGAACTTCCAACCAAAGCCCGAAAATTTTCAGTCTCCAAATGCAGCCAAATCAGTTCCAAATCGTTCGCAATTTCGCCACGATTCCAAAGCACCCAACCGCGTCCAAATCCGAGCTTGCATGTGAAAGTTATGGACGTGAGAACGTTCAATACACATATATATAATTAATTAAAACAAAAATGGACAAATAACAAGCAGACACATCACCTTCCTCCCTCTGCCAAATTCCCGCTCTGTTTTCTCCATGCTACAGTAACTTCAAACAAAAGGGAACCCAAACCGAGAACTTTGACCGCCTCAAACATCCAACTCCGGCCAGGAAACCGACCGAGACCAACTCCATCGTGAGCCTCATCGAAATCCACACCCAACCATCCCAATGCCATCACCTCTAGTGCCTCCAATCGACTGCGCCGCCACCTCTAACGAAGGCAAAATCGAACCATAAAACCCCAAATTCGCATACCCTAGTCACTTCCAAACGCTGTCGCTACCATAGTTGAAATTGTATGGACCTCCTCTACAAAACCCATATCTCCAATTCTTCGATTAGGTCACAAATTGAAAACCCCTAATTTTGAAATTAGGGTTCCGCAAATTCGAACTTTGACCATCGATTTCCGGCAACTTCAGGCACTGCATGTTGAAACTAATGGTACCCACAGCTTCGTATCGTCGAATGCTTCGATTTGATATATAATTTGCTATGGTTTGGGAAGATTTGATTTTCAAAGTTTGGATTTTTTTTTGCTGGGGTTTTGAAAATTAGTTTCAGCCATTAAAGAAATTTCTTGGAGAAGGAAAAAATACGTATAATGATAATGGGCCGATGAGGTGGACATGGAATTTTATTATCATGTATATAGAGAGTCTAATATGAGAAACAACCATTATCATATTACACTGATGCCTTTCACATTTTATCCCGAACGATCAATCGACAAGTTCGATTGTAACGCAGTTTGAAACTCCACAATAATTCACCGTCCTAGATCCGATGAAATTGATTTCGTCGAATTCTGAGACATTTGCTAAAATAGTTAATTTCGCAGTTAATTAATTAATAAAATATTCAATTATTCATTTAACTGTTTTAATTCGATTTAAATATTTACTAAATTCCATTTTAATTCAGTTATAGCTTAAATAAATTTTATAAATCGATTTCATAAAATCTTATTCCCCAAAATCATCTATTTACTATTAACATTTAATACCCGTTATACATTAAATAATACAAATCCCATTCGAATTCATAAATATTTAAATTCAAAATTCCAATTCTTAATCAACATAATTAAATTAAAATTTCATTTATATTCAAGGAAATTTACTTTATTATTATGATCATTAAAAATTAACTAAAAAAAATCAAGTTTACAAATAGATTTCAAGTAATTTAGTTTTTTAAATTTAATTAATGACAATGTAATGTCTAAATTTCCTTTATAAGCCAAACAAGTCAAATCTTATTTAATAATCCTAATAATAATTAAAAATTCAACCTTTTCGTGACATAAGCTAAATAAAAGTCTTATATATGTTCAATTCGCATTGTCATTATTCACAAAATCACCAAAATTTACATTTTTAACTATCATTGTTCAATTTATTTATACCAATGTAAATTTAAATATATGGAAATTTATGGGTTGTTACATTCTCCCCCACTCAAATCTTTTCTTCCTCGAAAAGAGATCGAAATAGAAAACTGAGCACATGCATACTTTCAAATGATACCAACTTGTAACGACCTGAATTTTTGATCGTTCAAATCGACAATAATCCACACATGTCGACCCAAATGAATCACAAATACAGGTAGTTATCAGGAAAAGTAGAAAATAAGAAAGAAGAGGAAAACAATTACAGGATCTCACAGCGGAAGGACAACATGTAATAAACAAATAATGGGTCAAAAGCATTTAAAAACATATGCATTTGAGTTAAACTTCTTCCAATCATCAGAGTTACACTAGAACAAGCATATATTGTAATGCAGTGGAAATAAAATATATACAATAGATATATATATATACTAAATCTTCGTCTTCGATCTTCGAGGCAAAGTAATCTTCGTTAACTGCAAACTTCTGCTGACCCGAGCGTATTGCATAAAAGAAAACACAACAAATACTCGGATCAGCACTAAATCATTCTCATATTAGTCAAATTAAAATACAAAATGACCTAAGTGTCATGGGTGCAGTAGCTCAAGAGATGTTACGAGATTTCCATCTCTCAAGGATCCTTAAACTAATACATAGTATAGTATGCTATTATGATAGTGTTTATCCAGTAAAATAAATATAATAAAAATAGCGTAAGCGGGATTACCATATTACCTTTATGCCGTTTATAGGCATCACAGTCTATACAGTACCGTAAATTCACCATAGTGGTGTTATCAGGGGGCACTCCATAAAAAGCGACAATAAATCAAAATCGTATGGCTCGATCAGGATACATATGACAAGGCACTCGAGGCAATACCTCAGGTAGGATTCTACTATTTGCACTCCCGGACCGGTGGTAATGCATAGCAGCCACTACCGTCGGAACACACTCCCAAATCAAAGGGCCTAAATCATCATCATGGTTATAGAAATAGTATCGAAGAAGTGCGTTCGATAAGAGGTGCTATCTCAATTAGTCACGATATAGCTCATGTTTTAATCATTTTAATTATGACCCGAATGTCAAGCCCATTTCGTCATCATTCGCCTTTCTCAATCCAGTCATCGCCTCCAAGTCATCATGCTTCGTACCAAATACTTCATCACGTGCATAGTTGTTAAAGTGGTATTGGCACTAACAGAGAGTATGCCACTTACTGACTCCAGTCTCTTTAACAACCAACGCTTACATTTTTCACATTGGTCGGTTCTTTTACTTTCCACAAAGGCTCGCTTTCATATCCAAAATATCATGTTCGTTCCGAACCCCAATTATATTCAAAATAGAATAAAATTCTTATCAACATATCGGCATCATTCCAAACCGATTATATTCTAAACTAGAATATATTTTCACATCAGTATATTATAATCATATAATATTTCAAATCGATTTATATTCAAGTGGAATGTACTTCATATCAAAGATCATAACTATTTCAAATTCGATTTATGGTTTGGAATCCATTCATATTCAAATAGAATATATGTATTTCCTATTAACTAATTTTAATCATTTTGGAGATTCCATTTATATTCAAGTAGAATAAAACTTACAATTCCATATTACAATCACTTTTTAGTCGATTCATATTCAATAGAATGTAACTTTATCTCAACTCCATTTGAACCAATGTTTTAAATCCAAACACTTTCCATTCGGAAGAAATTTACAATTCATAAAATATAATTATGAAAAATAGACGTTTATAAAGAAAATCTTTATATAAAATACATATATAAAATATAGTAGTTAGAACAAAATAAGATAATTTAAATCGCTATGTACATACATAAATTAAAAGTTTACTAAATAATTTTAAGTAATAAAATATAAGGGAAATTAATTTATAACAAAATAGTTTATAGGTTAAAAGTTTTAATAAATTAATTTTTAAGAAAAGGAATAGATTATTTAAAATCAAGCAGTGTGTATATATATTATCTTTATAAATAAAATTCTTTAAACTGTAGTTGTTCCTTTCTTCCGAATTTCAAATACTTGAATTTATACTCTAGGATCAATGGAGTTTACATAGTTTCAATATCTTGTTTCAAACACCATTCAAACCAACCATTCGATTTATAGGATTCAACCCAAATTCATATCAAATCGAAGTAATTCCAAATATACTCAAATAACTTTCATTTCCAAAACATAATTTATGGACAATTTACCAATTTCACATTTTAACCTAAATTTGTAACCCCAAGACATACTTAAAATCCCATTTTTAAATTCTCAATTTGTTTTGGATAATTCTCCTGAAAATTTCGTAACCATTCAAGGTTCATGTTCTAAAGGAAAATAAAATTCATCGAAATCAACACATTTCCTTTAAATAATAATTCCATCGAATAAAATTTCGAATATTTAAAAATCACTTAACCAACCGATGTTTGTATATAATTTTCTATCCTGTGGCCAAGTGGTATTAAATTTAATTTTTCAACATTCCAGGGATGGATATATATCATTTCAATCCAAATCAGGGTCACAGATATTTATCATTTTAGCCTGTGTTCTTCTTAATTTATTTTAAATCGATAACTCCCGGGTTTATTAGGTGGCCGTAACATCAAGGGTAAATTGGGATTAAGTCATAATAAACATGCAATACAATATGCTGAATATGAAGCATTAGCGTTGTAAGTATCAGTTCAATAATCAATTTCAACCAAAACATCCATCACAACCATTCCATCCAATTGATAAGTATTAAACTATTTCACTAATTACAAGAGTCGAGTATTCAATTAGAAATTAAACTAAATTTCAATAATTAATTATCGACTTCCATTTGCATGTTAACACACTCGCATGTCAATTTTAAGCAACCATTCACAATCAATCACAACCATGCAGCCAAACTTATTTCATAATTTAATAAATAAATAAGGGAACAATTCAATTAGTTGTGAGTGAGAAAATCACTCACCTTTGGGTCTTTAGTGGGTCGAACGTCCAACCAAAGCCCAAAAATTTTCAATCTCCAAATGCGGCCAAACCAGTTCCAAAACGTTCGCAATTTCTCCATGATTCCAACGCACTCAACCGCATCCAAATCCGAGCTTGCATGTGAAAGTTATGGACGTTAGAATGTTCGATACATACACACACACAAAAACACACACACATATATATAATTAAAACAAAAATGGAAAAATAACAAGCAGACATGTCACCTTCCTCCCTCCACCAAATTCCCGCTCTGTTTCCTCTGTGCTACAGTAACTTCAAACAAAAGGGAACCCAAACCGAGAACTTTGACTGCCTCAAACATCCAACTCCGGTCACGAAATCGACCAAGTCCAACTCCATCGTGATCCTCATCGAAATCCGCACCCAACCATCCCAATGCCATTACCTCCGGTGCCTCCAATCGACTGCGTCGCCGCCTCTAAGAAGGCAAAATCGAACAAAAAAACACCAAATTCGCATACCCTAGTCACTTCCAAACGCTGCCGCTACCACCTTTGAAATCGTATGGCCTTCCTCTACAAAACCCATATCTCCAATTCTTTAATTAGGTCACAAATCGAAAACCACTAATTTTGAAATTAGGGTTCCGCGAATCCGAACTTTGACCATCGATTTCCGGCAACTTCAGGCACTGCATGTCGAAACTAATGGTACCCCAGCTTCGTATCGTCGAGTGCTTCGATTTGATATATAATTTGCTATGGTTCGGGAAGATTTGATTTTCAAATTTTGGATTTTTTTTGCTGGGGTTTTGAAAATTAGTTTCAGCCATAAAAGAAATTTCTTGGAGAAGGAAAATATACGTAAAATGATAATGGGCTGATGAGGTGGATATGGAATTTTATTATCACGTATATAGATAGTCTAATATGAGAAACAACCATTATCATATTACATTGATGCCTTTCACATTTTATCCCGTACGATCAATCGACAAGTCCGATTGTAACGCAATTTGAAAATCTACAATAAGTCACTGTTCCGGATCCGATGAAACTGATTTCGTCTAATTCCGAGACAATTGCTAAAATACTTAATTTCGTAGTTAATTAATTAATAAAATATTCAATTATTCATCTAACTGTTTTAATTCAATTTAAATATTTACTAAATTCCATTTTAATTCCATTATAGCTTAAAATAATTTTATAAATTGATTTCATAAATTTTAAGTCCTTAAAATCATCTATTTACCATTAACATTCAATTCCGGTTATACATTAAATAATACAAATCCCATTCGAATTCATAAATATTTAAAAATTCCAATACTTAATCAACAAAATTAAATTAAAATTCCATTTATATTCAAGGAAATTTACTTTATTATTATGATTATTAAAAATTAAATAAAAAATCAAGTTTATAAATAGATTTCAAGTAATTTAGTTTTTCAAATTTAATTAATAACAATGCAATGTCAAAATTTCCTTTATAAGCCAAACAACTCAAATCTTATTTAATAATCCTAATAATAATTAAAATTTCAACCTTTTCCTAATATAAGCTAAATAAAAGTCCTATATATGTTCAATTCACATAGTCGTTATTCTCAAAATCACCAAAATTTACATTTTTAACTATCATTATTCAATTTATTTATTCTAATGTAAATTTAAATATATGGAAATTTATGGGTTGTTACAAATATCCTTTACCCTTACAAACTCATATCATCCCTTGATAATAGTGAAGTCGTTCAAGTTAGGGTATTTTATTTACCTCTCAGACGTTGATCGACAACATTCTTATCTTGAGATGGATAAGAGTTTGTAAGGAAAACTAACATTACTTAACACACAAATCCCCTCTTCTATCTCATTAACAATATGATTTTTAAATGTCATCTCCTATATTCGAAAAAAAACTATTTCCAAAATTATCAAATGGAAATCACTTCATTATATTTATAAACATTGTTATAATTTAACTTCCTTATTTTATATTAAACAAACTTCCATATTAATAATCTATTTGAAACGCGCATTCTTGAGTTTAGAGAATCTTTGGGTATGGCAACAATTTTAGCTGTTAACACTAGCGTAAGGGGATTTGTAGACCATCTTCATGGTTATTTTCTTTTTGTCGACTACATTGCTGTAAAAAGGTGCTATTCCAATTATAATAAAATGATATAATGGGCATATAATTATATGATTTGAGAAGAAAACATTTTAACCTAATCAAATCCCTTCAAACATCATAATAAAAAATATGTACGAGCAGTATCTATGGTAATATGGATACTGGAATTAATTCTAGAAAAAGATATTGGAATTATATTAAATAGGAATTTAAAGTTTAATACGGAAATAGATGTGCTAAGTTTATATATATAAGTTATACTAATAAATACTCCAAAATGAGAATAGAGTTTCAAATAGATTATTAATATAGGAGTTTGTTTTACTACCGATACTCCAAGTGCTAAGTTTATATATATATATATAAGTTATACTCATAAATATTCCAAAATGAGAATAGAGTTTCAAATAGATTATAAATATGGAAGAGGGGGTTTGTGTGTTAAGTAATGTCATCTTTTATTACAAACTCTTAACCATCTTAAGATAAGAATGTTGTCGATCAAGGTCTGAGAGGTATATAAAATATCCCAACTTGAACGACTTCACTATTATCAAGGGATGATATAAATTTGTAAGGGTAAAAGATATCGAATTAATTGATTACTACCATAAAAGAAATTTATATGAGTAGCGGATGACCCTATGCCACCCATTTATCTTGAGTGTACTGAATATATTATCACCCACAATTGTCATCGTCCAACCGTTATCCATAAGATACATAATCGGAAGAAGAATAAATAATGAATTTTCTCTAGATCAGTGACAAATATACCCTACTTGGGTATGACCCAACTAGCCATGCTGCCTGCCCGATTTTCATCATTTCCTGATTGTGGGGCTTGCGTCTACGTTTATCTTTTTAGAACATCTGGCCACCATAAACCTTGAATGCCACATCGTCAAACCCGTCAAATCACTAGTTGATCTTTCCAAAAATATTACGGGTATAAAAGCTAAGAGAAACATATTCCTATGCCACCAGACGTAATAACTTTAAAAGACCGTGATTTGTTAGGAATACTATGTCAGAAATTCGTTCATACAAGTTGTCCTGCGACTGGACGACAAAACAACCTTTGCATTTTTCTCCATCTTCAATTGTATTCAGCATAATCTAACTCGCAATGCCTATGCCTATACAGAATGGTTTTCGGATAATAAATCCAACTGGTCTCTCCGTATTGATAACGATGGTCAAAAAAAATTTGATAGCCGGTGATTTAACTATCAAAGAAAAATAAACATCCATCAAACAATCACTGGCCCTTTTTAATTAATGTTCATTCATTAACTATTTCCAAATTCCTTATTGAATTCTATATATATTGATTTCTAGTTATCAAAACTTCTTAAAAAAATTCTGACTCCTTAAATTTCTGGAAAATTTCGCCAGCACCTCCATTGTACCGGTCAATAGCTCAAACCTCAACTCTCCTCTCTAGGCCCTTTCATTTAAAATAGAAAATCAAAAAGCCAATTGGCTTGCCCAACAGGCTCATAAAACCTCATATGGAATTGAAACATGTACCTTTTTGTCGGGCACTCAGAATATAATCTTCATACTATCTTCATACTCTTTATCCCATACCTGTTAACATATATGTGACGGCCCGCCCCACACCAGCCGGCATTTCCTCCGAAAGTGCGCTGTACACGTGCCCGACTAGAATGGAACGGTCGCCAAAGAAAAGAAAGAAGAGAATGAACTAATCGAAAACCTGTAGAATTTCTCACAACGCATGGAACAAAATATAATAATAATAATATACTTGACATAAAACAGGTGAGATAGTGCATAAGCTGATAACTAAAACCAACATCAACATCATCATCAAAGCAGCGGAAATCCAAATACAGCTTATTACAACTTTCCAAATTACTGTCTCTAAACAAAAGAAAAAAAGGTACATCACTAATGCCCAAAGTAGTGACCGCAGCAACACAGGGAGAATGTCTATATATATATCATACGTGGAAGCCTCCTGCTCGTCTCCGGTACAGCTACTCGTGCATACCACCTAACTTGTCTCTAGTCTGCTCGTGAGAGCAACCAGAGTAATAAGAAGAGACATAAAACTCTAGGTCAAACCAAAAGTCTAGTATGAGCGATAAGCAGCTAAACGGAACAACAACAGGTATACTAAACCATACCTGAACCTGGACCTGCAACCGAAGAGTTAGCACCACATACCATACAATACTCTAAGGTGCCACTGAACAGATGGTGTAAAGATAATGGGGGGTGAGGGTGTACATGTCATAATGATGGCAAACAAATCAACCATGGAAACCATCCTTACATCTCTCACTTGGTGCGTAAAGCATACGATGTCCACCACCATCAATCACGAGACCCATCGAAGTAGTGACGGAGTTCGACTGGTACAACTACTGCTACTACCAAGCTTGCCCCATGGAGTCATGACCAAACCTTTACAAATGACCCCACTTCATTGGTCTATAGCTCTTTAGTCGTACCTAGGCCATTGTGGCCCTGAATCCGTTCACGTACCCCCTACATATAGTGACCCAAAGTTATAGACATCGACAACTCCATAGAACACGTCCCGCAGCAAAACCCAACTCATGAAGTCGACTCGTTGGTTCCCAACTGGACCCTGAGTACAAAATTCCCACTTGAACTACATTTGCATCTCGGGTTTTGGTTTTCTCCTTCGGATCGGTCTTCATTTAGTTCAGAAGCAAACTTCCTCTTGGACCGGTTCTCTTCTCCTTGTTCAGCTCCTGGTCATCACCCATGTCAACTCTTCTGGTTCGGATCGAAATACCCCATGCGGGTTGGGTCGTGGTGACCCTGTCGGATCGGGTCATGCTCCATGGCTCGTGACGCTCCCCTGGGATCATGATGCTCCTCCCCCTTCGGATCGTGGATGTGCTTCGGTTCAGAGTGGCACCCTGGTTCGGATCATGACGCATAGGTCAGCTCGTGGTTGGAGGCACAGCTCGAAGCATCAGTTCGTTCAAGCTCCACGGTTTGGGTCAGACTCCTTCTCTTGAGTGGTTCGGATCGGGTGCGAGAGGCAGTTCACAGTTGATGCTCATGGACCTCACACAGACGGTTCCGTTCGGAGGAGATGGCTTGGTTCGCGATGTGGCTTTGCGACCCCATAGGGCGATCCGATCCGGCCCTCAATCCCCCATCCGATCTGAATCCCTACACTTTGTCCAGCGAGCTGTTTTACGCCATTCGATGGCGTTTCCGACCATTCTAACTATTCTAAACAATCACAAAGCATATCATACAGTCATAACAACATATATAAGCGACCATAAACATCAAAACAACAACCATAGCATGTAAATTGGATCAAACATAGCCAAAACCCCATATTTTCCCTTAAGCCTATTTAGGCAAAACTAATCATAGGATTAACCAAACTTAACCAAATTAACCCAAACTTCTAACAGAGGCCTAAAACAATATTTCGAAATTTATCAATATTTTTCCAGATGTTTAACATGTTTAAATTCGCTAATTATCACTAATTACCCTTAATTAACCATAATTAGTGAGGAACTACGCAAATCACTCACCGTTGCCACAAATAAAGTACCAAATCTGAAATGAATCTCTATTTGGCGTGAATATCGATGTCTAACAGCAGCTCTAACCTTGCTTTGGTGCTAATCCTCTTTGATTTCATGTTGCTAAGCGTAATCCTTGATTAGAAAGTGATTAGAGGTGTATTTAGATGTTGGAGGCCATTGTTAGTTTGAAGAGAGGGTTTGTGGCGGCTGGAAAACTGAAATGAAATGAAAACCTAACTCGTTTCAGCCTCCCCATAACAATAATCCCGAAATGGGTTATGGGCCCATTTACTAATCACCTCATTTGGCCCGGTTAAGCAGTTTTTCACCTTCTGAAACTTGTTTCAGCCATACCTCCCAAACGGTGAGTCCGTTTGGCTAGTATGACCACTCTACCGAATTACAAACCATCATTCGGAGCCAATGGAAGTGGTTTCAGGTCAAAACTCCTTTTAAATCAAAATTTATGGCCAAAACAAGATCAGCTAGGGGCAAAACGGTCATTTAAAAATCAGCAAAAATGATGAACATGGGAAATGACCCCAATAGTCATCTCCCAAAGTTACATGACCATACGACTTCATATGTGAAAGAAATAAATATTCTACGATCCTATGATGCATAGAATGCAGGTCGTTACACTCTCCCCTCCCTTAAGAAATTTCGTCCTCGAAATTCCTTAACTCAAAACATACAGAGGATCCCGCATGCCTACCAGCCACAAACAACAATCAAACATGCAAAACAAACAAACAAGCCTATCCTAGCATGTGGAAAGACTAAATCGAAGTTAAAATCTCACCAGGCGAAGTGTTCTGGATACGTCTTCCTAATGCTCTCCTCTGTCTCCCAAATACAATCATTCTCATTCTCGCCCCGCTGAACTTTGACTAGATTCACCACTTTCCTTTGAAGTTGCTTCGAATCGTTCCAACAATACGCATAGGCTTGTGGTTCCCAACCGCCTCGGGTTCAACCTCGATATCATCCAACTGATCAGGTGAAATAGTCACATCTGGGTCGTGTATGAACTTCCTTAACTGGGAAACATGAAATACATTGTGAACTCCTGCCATCTTCTCTGGTAATTCAACTTTGTATGCCAAATTCCCAATTTTCTCAAGAACTGGGAATGGACCAACAAATCTTGGTGCTAACTTGCCTCTCCTGCCAAATCGTATCACGCTCTTCAACGGAGAAATCTTGACAAACACCAAGTCGCCAATGGAGAACTTTAAATCTCTTTTCCTTTTATCAGCATAACTCTTCTGCCTATCTTGGGCATCCTTCATTCTCTGTTGGATAACCTTAATCTTAGCTGAAGTTTCTCTTATCACATCTGGTCCAAGCACAAACTTCGCACCAGCTTCTACCCAACATGACGGTGAGTTGCACGGTCTTCCGTACAAAGCTTCAAATGGAGCCGTACCGATACTGGATTGATAACTATTATTGTATGCAAACTCTACTAGATGCAAATGGTCATCCCATGATCCACCAAAATCCAATACACAGGCTCTCAAGAGATCTTCTAAAATACGATTCACCCTCTCTGTTTGACCATCGGTTTGAGGATGATACGCGATACTGAGATGTAGTTCTGATCCTAACGCCTCTTGTAAGCTCTTCCAAAATCCACTAGTGAACAACGGATATCGGTCACTCACAATGCCTTTGGGTATTCCATGAAATCTCACTACCCACTTTATATACATTTCTGCTAACTTAGCTATCGTCCTGTTCGACTTGACGGGTATAAACCTTGCACTCTTAGTCAATCGGTCCACAATCACCCAAATGCTATCGTGGCCCGATCTAGTCCTTGGTAACCCATCAATGAAATCCATTGACACTTGTTCCAATTTCCATTCTGGAATTTCTAATGGTTGTAACAAACCACTAGGCTTCTTTTGCTCAGCTTTAACTAGCTGGCAATTCATGCATTTGGATATAAATTTCCCAACGTCTCTTTTCATCCCTTCCCAATAGTAGGTCTGCTTCATGTCTCGGTACATCTTGTTACCACCGGGGTGTATAGTCAGTTTTGAGTGATGACATTATCTAAGCACTTCATCTCTCAATCCATTGACATTGGGTACAACTAGTCTTCCATCCTTTCTAAGCCATCCATATCGATCAAGCCATACTTGTTCATCTCTTCGTCGATTCCCATCTCTAACTTTGAGATGATTTCCAATAGGTTAGGATCGTCCCTCTGACTGGAACCAATCCGCTCAATCAAAGTGGGTCTGATCGTCAAACTTGCTAACATTTATGGATCCAACTCGCACTTTGGTCTGAAATCATACCCAGCGATGTACACCAGTTGCTTCCATTCAAGAGACATAGCCCCTAAACTGGCGTGTCTTCTACTCAATGCATCAGCTACCGCATTGCCCTTTCCTGGTGCGTATGCGATATCGAAATCATAGGAAGCTAAGAATTCTAACCACCTTTGTTGTCGTAGATTTAGATCCTTCTGAGAGAAGAGATACTTTAATGATTTATGATCGGTAAACAACTCGAATCTTTCTCCCAAGAGATAATGTCTCCACATCTTCAGTGCAAACACGATCGCTGCCAATTCCAAATCATGGGTAAGGTATCTTTTATTAAGCGGTTTCAGTTGCCGGCTTGCATAAGCTACAACCCTACCTCCTTGCATCAATACAACACCTAGCCCTGCGCCACATGCATCCTTATATACAGTCATCTCTTCATTCCCCTTAGGAATGACTAACACTGGTGCACATGTCAACCTTTCCTTCAGGCTCTTGAATGCATTCTCGCACTTTTCGTCGCAGACGAAAGCTTGATTCTTCTTGGTCAACTGAGTCAGCGGTGCTGCTATCTTGGAAAAGTCATGGATAAACTTACAATAATATCCAGCTAACCCCAAGAAACTTCTTATGTCCTTTGCATTCTTGGGCATAGACCAATCTTGTACCGTAGCCACCTTCGCAGGATCCACGGCAATACCATTCTCTGAAACAACATGGCCCAAGAATCTCACTTCCCTCCTCCAGAAGTGACACTTAGAAAACTTTGCTTTCAGTTGGTGTTTTCTCAACACCTCCATTACTATCCTCAAATGTTCCTTGTGTTCTTCCTCTGTCCTCGAATAGACCAAAATATCATCCACAAACACAGGGACAAACTTATTCAACTGATCTCTGAATACGCTATTCATAAGATCCACAAAGTATGCTGGGGCATTGGTCAGCCCGAATGGCATGACCATCCACTCATAAAATCCAGACGGCGTCCGAAATGCCGTTTTAGCTATACCCTCAGCTTCCACTCTAAGCTGATGAAAACCTGTCGCGAGATCCAACTGAGAGAATACTCTCGCGCCACTCAACTGATCATCTATCCGCGGTAGAGGATACTTATTCTTCCTCGTCACTTTATTCAACTCGTGGTAGTCTACACACAAACGAAGGGAACCATCCGTCTTGGTAGCAAACACAACTGGTGCCCCCCATTCAAAAACACTCCTTCTGATAAATCCCTTCTTCAAAAGATCGCTGACTTGCACCCCGAGCTCTCGCTACTCCCTTGGTGCCATACGACGAAGTGGCATCACTATAGGTCTGGCATCTTTCACTAAATCAATACGGAACTCAATCTCTCGGTGTGGTGGAAGCCGGTCACTTCTTCGAAGACGTCCGGACACTGGCCAACCACGGGCAAACCTGACAACTCACTATGCGGGATGTCGAGGGAATTTAGAAAACTAGCCATTACCCCATCACTAGGTAGAACACCAAACACTACCCTCTACCCATCATCCGCACTAGCTGTCACCAAAAAACCCTAACAGTCTACCACCACCCTGTATCTTTGGAGCCAATCGACTCCCAAAATAATGCCAAACCCAGTAAAGCCCAAAACAAAGCAATCACAAACAAACATACATCCATGACTCGATAAGACCACATTACGACAAATAATGATAAGGTTAGTCGAAACGCTAATCGGGTTCGTCACTACTAAAGGTCTATCGACGATCTTGGGCTCCAATCCCAACCTATCTACCAGGTCACTAGATATGAAAGAACTGGAAGCCTCGGTATCAAACAAAACTCTAATAGGAACTTCATAAACAGAAAGCATACCTTGAATAACGACATTCTTTCCCTTCTCCGCCGCAGTTGGGGCATTCGACGGAGAAGGAACAACATTAAGGGCATATGCTTTCACCATCTGATTTTCTTTGGGGGGTTGCGGACACTTATCCTTGTAATGTCCCACTTGGCCACAGTTGAAGCACTTCCTATCCGCTGGCTTGTCCCGACAATTACTAGCATAATGGCCCTTCTTACGACAGCTGATGTAACACCCCGTATTTTCTGTGAACTTAAGAATTACAAATCTGAGTATAATTAAAATATAAAATCAGAATCAAGGGAAAAGGGCTGTGCCATTGCGTTCGTCTCGGAAAAATACGCGAAATAGAGTCCGAAATTTCGTAAATCGGAGTCCATATGACCAAGTTATGGCCTTCCAAAGTTCAGAAAAAAATTAAACAGCACAGACCAGGTCGACTGGGGAGTCGACCCTAGAGTCGACCTGCCCCCAGGGGTCGACCCTAGTGTCGACCTGCCCCCAGGGGGTCGACCCTAGAGTCGACCCTAGAGTCGACCTGCCCCCAGGGGGTCGACCCTAGAGTCGACCCTAGTGTCGACCTGGGGGTCGACCTGCCTCCGAATCTGCTTTTCTGCCTGGGTGCGTTCTGATGTATCTGGTCTCGTTTTCTGTCTAGATTCGTCTGCCTAAACCTATTTAAACAGCCCCAAACCCAGCCTCCTCTACACATAATTCTATTCTGCTTCTTCTCTTCCTCTGTTCTAATAAAAATAAAAATGGCGTCGCTACTCTGCTGGAATCAAAACTAGAAGCTAATCAACATCAACCTAAGCAATTCAATTCAAATTTGAGATAAAAGCTTCTGCAACAATTCTGCAACAACTAAAGTTCTTTCTTTAATCCAACCAAGGCAAGTACAGTTATTCTCCGCTATAAACGTTAATTTTGATTGTGACATGAATTCTAAATCTGAATCTGAGGTTATATCTGTTCTGTTCTGATTTGATTTATCTTATTCTGTACCTCTTTCCTCTTTCTGTTCTATAGCCAGGCTACCACGAGCCTGAGCCAATCTCATAAGAGATTAACATACGCTAAAATGTTTGGGACAGTAAAATGAATGATGCATGAATTTTGCATGGCCAATAGGTGACTGATTTGAGGAAAGAACATGGACTGTAGCTAGAACATAAATCTGAGATGATTTGACATGTTCCTTAGCTAATGCTAATGATCAGGCCTGAATAATCTTTCTAATGCAAAATATGTATAGTGCCATGAATCCAATATGTATGCAAATAGTCCTAGTCATATAGATACTATATGCGTGCACAATCATTCAACCATATGCAACATCCGCATGATAACACATTCGATTTCATCCATAAACAAGTATAAATACCCGTGCATATGCAATATGAAATGTGACCGAGTCGAGCTAGTATCTAATATGTATTCGCGCATCCACGAGCAACCACTTGCAACCACTTGCAACCATATCAATCATAACATGTTTCAAATACATGTTTACATCCATAGGGTTCTACCTAAGATTCCCTGAAACAGGGTCGAGAAGATAAACAAAACAAACTCCGTACAGGGTTTGTAACGGAGAATAGGACCGAGAGGATGTCCACAAAAGATAGCCTACAAGTAAGCTCTACAGAAAACAGGGATCAAGGATATACTCCCAAAAAGAGATATCATGCGCGTATCTAGTCTTTGACCATCAAAGTCGTCTTTTAACTTCGCGATTTTGTAGCTTCTTATTCCTGTTTTCATAACACGAGCTGGAACTCATTTCTTCGTCGCCTCTCGTTCCACTTGCACTTATCCTCCTTCTAGATTACTTGGCGCAAACAGGACTACGTACTCATGATCTCATGCAAGCTTTCCAAAATTCACTAGTGAATCTCGGACCTCGTACCATAAGGTATTCCACGTAGAAGAACTTTCTCTTGAAAGTAAACAGATGCCAACCAGGTTAAGCGCACTTACTAGGGTGATTTCCATCACCCATGCATAAGTGAAATAAATCATCCGTCTTATCGGCGAACACCCCTCGATCGGGCTTCAAATTTCCAATAAAGGTATCAAGGGATCCTAGGTAACTAATCATGACCGAACCCAAAAGGTTCCACGAGACTTCGAGGGTATTACCGAGGCTAGTCAAGAGTCTAACTACCCTCCTATCAAAACCGAGAGTGGCACCCCTTACTGGATAACCACTTCATCCCTAGAATCCATCCATAGCTTATAAACATAAGCATTATTTCCAAGCTCAACACTTGATATAGACATTCTCAAATCCAAACAAGCCATGAGTAAATGGACCGATCTTCCAATAGGACTTGAGACAAAAACGGGATCCTCTACTACGCTAGTACTAAGGTGCAGAGACTCAACTATCGAAGCGGACTTAAAAGATGCGGTGATCAAAACAAAGTCCCGACAGGATGATAGAGAAGAAAAGCTAAACCTTTAACAAGATCGTTACCCTCCTTCTGAGGTACCCTAGAAATGAGAGCATACTATTGCCCTCCGAATGATCTTGCCCCTGTTCCATGATACTTAACTATCCGTCCCGTTTCACCATGCCAAAGGTACTCTCTCGTCATGGGTTTCATTGTTCATCTTTCTCCCTCCTTTTAGGACTCAGCCATACCAACATGTTGCTTATCCCTAAGCTTGTATCTTTTCATGCATAACTCTGCAACGGTCTCTCGAGAACCACCTCCATCGTACGGGAAACACTTACGCAGCTAGAAAGACTAGTCGCAGTCAAAACCACTGTGACTACAGATGGAGGAAAGAAAGGAAAAGAGATTCAATCAAGGAAACAAGGATAATTCTAATGGCCTTTGGGGAATAGCCTTTTTCTTTTTAAAAGAAAATTTTCTCGAAAAATGCTTCTTTGTAAACGGTTTTTCAAATAATTTTCAGAAGGTCTTTAAAAACTTTTGCCCAGTCTAGTAACCTTCTGCTCTGATACCAAATGTAACACCCCGCCTCCGCTAGGGTCACTCGCAAAGGAATGCACTAGCTTTAGAGGGGCATTATTGGTAAACATGCACAGAAATATCACAAGACAGAACATATAAAATAGCGGAAGTAAAATCAATCTTTCATAACATGAATACATAAGGTCTAAAGCCTTTTACATCAGAGTACATCAAAACCTGCCTTGCAATAGTAAAGAAGCATAAAGACTTTTTTTTTTTCATAAATTATTCCCCAAGTAAAAACAGTAAAGTAGCCATAGCCAGGAAAAGTCCAAGCCATCCATGATGACCTTCAAGCAGAAGAAGTCCGAACTAAACAGCATTGTTTCCTCCCTGTAACCTGGGGGGGAAACGGAAGAAAAGAGGCGAAACAAAACGGGTCAGTCAAAAAGACTGAGTAAGTCCTATCTACTTCCAGTATAAAAACAGGTAAAGGTAACATGACATGCATAAACTGAAAGTAAACATAAGGATAACTACAAAATAGATAAACTAAACCAGGGCAGCCGGTTGAACTACTGTGGCAAGGTAAACTAAGGTATCATGATAAACTACGGTGTTATGATAAGTCAAGGTATCACATCGTCAGATTTCTATCGAGCACATTATCCCAAGGTATCTGCCCCGTCTAACATCCCACGGTATCTATTATGTATATTCTTCCTAGTTCTAACATGTATATTTGCTCTGCACCCTCCGTACTAGTATCCCAGCCTTGTTATGTGTTAACCATGAATGTCCCTTACTCAAAGTCGTATAATGGTCCATGTCAACCTAATATCGCATATATAGGTTACTCAAATCATATGTTTCTTTCCATGTATATAAGTCCAGTCCTTTGTCGTACCTCGTACGGGCTTCCTCATGTCGTATTATCCTTGAAATCGTTTGGACTGTCACCCTTGTTCTAGCTAGGCTCTTCCATATGAATCATCGTTTGAACTACTAGGACTTACGCCATCTAGCACCACTAGGGATTACGCTTACCTATCGCATGCTTTCGTATTTCGGTTTGGGTTAAGCCACCTAGGCCACTAGGGATTACGCTAACCCTCAACCGCGCCCTTTTTCCCACGCATTCATCGTGAATCGTTTTTCTATAACTGTATGCACATGCATCACATCGTGCCATCCGAGTCCTGTCACAGGGCAAAGCAAGAAATACAGGACTCGGTCGGGAGCTTTAGATTTATCTGCCGATGCAGATACTAAGGTCTGCTTTTCTACACGTGGCTATGGTCCCACGAGACCCCTCCCTCAACTAGTGAAAGGCAACACAAGAGAAAATCTTGCATGAGAACTACACTCCGGCCAGCCCACATCCTACGGCCTACCTCACCCATAATTAGATAGCAATTATGGTCTGTTGGGTGTTCCCTGCCTTTCCGCACGTACACGCTTGACTCAAGATGGTAGATGATCGACGAACTTGCTATCTCGGGCACCTTATGTATTCGTCGGCTCACTGCTATCCACCCCAGTCTTTAGGTCGCTCGCATAGCAACCAAGGCATATTCTTGGTTCTTCTACCGCAGACCTCAACCTCTCGTGAGCCTAGTATAATGACCTGGCAGCTCACAGAGGGATCCCAAGAATATCCTCACGTTCCCCGAAGCCGCTGCTTCGTTACCCCGTTCGTTGGAGCCTTTATCTAAATCAGATAGCCTGCTCCTACACGCATACTTAAACGTTGACCTAACGTATCGGGTTACTAATCTATCTAAGAAATGATCCAAATTTCCTTGACTAAGAATTATTACTTAGTTTCCCTTAACTAAGGTTTACCACTTAGCCTTATTTCCATAATCCTTGTTAACTATGGTTATTTACCTAATCCTCCGAATTAGGGTTTATCTAATGGGTTAAGTGTCACTTAAGTTCATAACTTAGCCCGTCTACAAACCATGTCAAAATTGGCTAAGTATCCAAGTCCAAGACTTAACCCTACAAACCATGTGTCAAGTTGGCTAAGTATATTAAGCAATCCATAACTTAACCTCGTCTAGTTATCATTTTAGATTGGTTAATTATATAAATTAACTTGACCCTGTCAAATTACCGAGTCAAATCGGTCAAGCGTATTCAAGTGATTCGTGACTTAGCCTTATCGTGTTTTCACGTTAGATTGGTTAAGTATAGGTCACTTAACCACATCAAACTAACGAGTTGGATTAGTTAAGTGTAAATTAACTTAACCCCGTCCAATTTCCATGTTTAGATTAGTTAGGTCTGAGTTGACTTAACCCCATCCATTAACTGTATTAAACGGTTAAGTGTTACTAAGAAAATTTACTTAACCTTATCAAGTTATCGTGTTGGATTGATTAAGTGTTGGCTAACTTAATCCCGTCCCCTCGTCGTATAAAAATGGTCAAGTGTCGTTAGGCAAATCAAGTTACTTAACCTACCCAACCCTGTCATGTTTTGTTAAGTATCATTAGCCTAATCAAATTACTTAACCCATTTGTCCATGTCATATTTGGTTAAGCCTCATTAATCAAATTAACTTAACCCTATTATATGGCCTTAATTATTTAATGCACCCCAACCTCTCACATTAGACTTTGTTGTGGTTACTAGTTAAGCCGGGCGGGTCCGGGTAGATTTACACCACAACTTGGTCCAACCTCGGGTTCAAGCACAACATGACCAACTTCTCACATTGAGTCCTATTGTTTGCAACTACTAGTTAGGCCGGTCGGTTCCGGGTAGTTTTACGTTGCAAACTCAACCCAACCTCGAGTTGGCCACTCTCATGTTTAGTCTAGTGTCATGTTCATAGTCAAGTTTTCAAGCAATTGGGTAGACCTAACTTAATAGGTAAATTCCCAATGGGTAGACCTAACTTAATAGGTAAATTCCCAAGCTTATGTTTTTATGCATACTTACATGTCAACTTCCATGTTACATTTCAAGTTATGTTTTCAAGTATAAACACATGTCATTTTTAACGTTACATGTTGTCATGTTATACCCATTTAACCCAAATCATGTTTCACATCATATTTTTATGAAACTTCAAGTTAAGTTTTTCATGTATATTCATGCTCGTCTAACCTAACCCCAAAACGTGTTCCCAACGTAAGTATAGACGAGTCAACATAGTAGGAATACTATGACTACAAATTGGCCTCGATCATGCATAGTGTCATAAAAAGGGGTTTTGGCCACAAACACACAAAATGTCACAAGGGAATTTGGCCACAAACATGCATATTATCAAAGAGGGTTTGGCCATAAACATGCACAACTTAAAAGAGGGGATTGGCCACAAGCATGCATAATCTCATAAAGGATTTGGCCACAAACTTGCATGATAACATAAGGGGTTTGGGTCCATAAACATGCATAAGCCCCAAAATCTTGCCTTAGCCAATGTTTCACAAGTAAAGTGGTTCCTAAAGGTTCATGCTAGCATTTCATGCATAAAGATCCAAACTTGCAAGTTAAACTAGGTTATGCATAGCATGAGAGGCATGATTAAGTCACTCACATGGCCTAAGATCATAAATATGAACACAAGAGGCATGGTAAGGTTCATATAGGTTCGCATAATCATGTTTAGCCTCATTTTATCCCATGTCATTATCAAAACTACCGTTTCCATCTAAAAGTAGCTAGAACTTACATAGTTAGGCCTAGGGAAAGAAGCATGAATCATCTTGGCTAAGAAAGGTGCCTCCTTTGTTGAAGAATCGTCATGAAACTCGCATAGCAATGTTGATTTGTCCTCTATTTGGTGTAGCAAGCTTGCATCTTTTGATTTGAACCCGATTTGAATGCATAGGCTCTAGGGATTGGAGATGGAGGCCATGATCAAAATTGATTTTGGCAGCACTTAGTTGCTAGGTTTGATTTTTATGGATTTAGGTTAGGTTTAGGGTCTTTTTATAGAGATTAGGATAGTTTTAGGCCCTTAGATTAACCCTAGGATAGATCAGGACCATCAGATCTCGGAAGCTTCCAGAACCAGCCCAAGAACAAGACCAGGTGAGACAAACAGGTGCGCCAGGCAAATTGCCCCGGCCACCCCCTGTCGACAGGCAAGTCGACAGGGCTGTCGACTTGGTCTGGGCCCAAGTCGACAGGCCTGTCGACAGCCCTGTCGACATGGCCTAGGCGGGGAAACTTCCCGCCTAGCCCCAGATCTGATTTCCAAAACTGTTTCCGAAATTCAAATTTCCAGAAATCTTCTTTGGGCCTTAACCGGGTCATACGGACTCCGATTTACAAAATTTCGGACTCTATTTCGCGTATTTTTCCGAGACGAACGCAATGGCAAAGCCCGTTTTACTTGATTCAGAATTTAAAATTAAATTCTGCCTTGATTCTCGTTTTAACATGTTATCGAAATACGAGTTGTTACATTCTCCCCACCTTTTAGGATTTCGTCCCCGAAATCTCCAAGTTAGGAAGAACATATCCTACCATCCATCATCCATCTACTCAAAACATCATTCACAAGCAATCATTGTCCTTAGATGATTTCTAATGCTATATGAATATATGCAAAACGTGTGTATACATGTTCCTTAGCTAATGCTAATGATCAGGCCTGAATAATCTTTCTAATGCAAAATATGTATAGTGCCATGAATCCAATATGTATGCAAATAGTCCTAGTCATATAGATACTATATGCGTGCACAATCATTCAACCATATGCAACATCCGCATGATAACACATTCGATTTCATCCATAAACAAGTATAAATACCCGTGCATATGCAATATGAAATGTGATCGAGTCGAGCTAGTATCTAATATGTATTCGCGCATCCACGAGCAACCACTTGCAACCACTTGCAACCATATCAATCATAACATGTTTCAAATACATGTTTACATCCATAGGGTTCTACCTAAGATTCCCTGAAACAGGGTCGAGAAGATAAACAAAACAAACTCCGTACAGGGTTTGTAACGGAGAATAGGACCGAGAGGATGTCCACAAAAGATAGCCTACAAGTAAGCTCTACAGAAAACAGGGATCAAGGATATACTCCCAAAAAGAGATATCATGCGCGTATCTAGTCTTTGACCATCAAAGTCGTCTTTTAACTTCGCGATTTTGTAGCTTCTTATTCCTGTTTTCATAACACGAGCTGGAACTCATTTCTTCGTCGCCTCTCGTTCCACTTGCACTTATCCTCCTTCTAGATTACTTGGCACAAACAGGACTACGTACTCATGATCTTATGCAAGCTTTCCAAAATTCACTAGTGAATCTCGGACCTCGTACCATAAGGTATTCCACGTAGAAGAACTTTCTCTTGAAAGTAAACAGATGCCAACCAGGTTAAGCGCACTTACTAGGGTGATTTCCATCACCCATGCATAAGTGAAATAAATCATCCGTCTTATCGGCGAACACCACTCGATCGGGCTTCAAATTTCCAATAAAGGTATCAAGGGATCCTAGGTAACTAATCATGACCGAACCCAAAAGGTTCCACGAGACTTCGAGGGTATTACCGAGGCTAGTCAAGAGTCTAACTACCCTCCTATCAAAACCGAGAGTGGCACCCCTTACTGGATAACCACTTCATCCCTAGAATCCATCCATAGCTTATAAACATAAGCATTATTTCCAAGCTCAACACTTGATATAGACATTCTCAAATCCAAACAAGCCATGAGTAAATGGACCGATCTTCCAATAGGACTTGAGACAAAAACGGGATCCTCTACTACGCTAGTACTAAGGTGCAGAGACTCAACTATCGAAGCGGACTTAAAAGATGCGGTGATCAAAACAAAGTCCCGACAGGATGATAGAGAAGAAAAGCTAAACCTTTAACAAGATCGTTACCCTCCTTCTGAGGTACCCTAGAAATGAGAGCATACTATTGCCCTCCGAATGATCTTGCCCCTGTTCCATGATACTTAACTATCCGTCCCGTTTCACCATGCCAAAGGTACTCTCTCGTCATGGGTTTCATTGTTCATCTTTCTCCCTCCTTTTAGGACTCAGCCATACCAACATGTTGCTTATCCCTAAGCTTGTATCTTTTCATGCATAACTCTGCAACGGTCTCTCGAGAACCACCTCCATCGTACGGGAAACACTTACGCAGCTAGAAAGACTAGTCGCAGTCAAAACCACTGTGACTACAGATGGAGGAAAGAAAGGAAAAGAGATTCAATCAAGGAAACAAGGATAATGCTAATGGCCTTTGGGGAATAGCCTTTTTCTTTTTAAAAGAAAATTTTCTTGAAAAATGCTTCTTTGTAAACGGTTTTTCAAATAATTTTCAGAAGGTCTTTAAAAACTTTTGCCCAGTCTAGTAACCTTCTGCTCTGATACCAAATGTAACACCCCGCCTCCGCTAGGGTCACTCGCAAAGGAATGCACTAGCTTTAGAGGGGCATTATTGGTAAACATGCACAGAAATATCACAAGACAGAACATATAAAATAGCGGAAGTAAAATCAATCTTTCATAACATGAATACATAAGGTCTAAAGCCTTTTACATCAGAGTACATCAAAACCTGCCTTGCAATAGTAAAGAAGCATAAAGACTTTTTTTTTCATAAATTATTCCCCAAGTAAAAACAGTAAAGTAGCCATAGCCAGGAAAAGTCCAAGCCATCCATGATGACCTTCAAGCAGAAGAAGTCCGAACTAAACATCATTGTTTCCTCCCTGTAACCTGGGGGGAAACGGAAGAAAAGAGGCGAAACAAAACGGGTCAGTCAAAAAGACTGAGTAAGTCCTATCTACTTCTAGTATAAAAACAGGTAAAGGTAACATGACATGCATAAACTGAAAGTAAACATAAGGATAACTACAAAATAGATAAACTAAACTAGGGCAGCCGGTTGAACTACTGTGGCAAGGTAAACTAAGGTATCATGATAAACTACGGTGTTATGATAAGTCAAGGTATCACATCGTCAGATTTCTATCGAGCACATTATCCCAAGGTATCTGCCCCGTCTAACATCCCACGGTATCTATTATGTATATTCTTCCTAGTTCTAACATGTATATTTGCTCTGCACCCTCCGTACTAGTATCCCAGCCTTGTTATGTGTTAACCATGAATGTCCCTTACTCAAAGTCGTATAATGGTCCATGTCAACCTAATATCGCATATATAGGTTACTCAAATCATATGTTTCTTTCCATGTATATAAGTCCAGTCCTTTGTCGTACCTCGTACGGGCTTCCTCATGTCGTATTATCCTTGAAATCGTTTGGACTGTCACCCTTGTTCTAGCTAGGCTCTTCCATATGAATCATCGTTTGAACTACTAGGACTTACGCCACCTAGCACCACTAGGGATTACGCTTACCTATCGCATGCTTTCGTATTTCGGTTTGGGTTAAGCCACCTAGGCCACTAGGGATTACGCTAACCCTCAACCGCGCCCTTTTTCCCACGCATTCATCGTGAATCGTTTTTCTATAACTGTATGCACATGCATCACATCGTGCCATCCGAGTCCTGTCACAGGGAAAAGCAAGAAATACAGGACTCGGTCGGGAGCTTTAGATTTATCTGCCGATGCAGATACTAAGGTCTGCTTTTCTACACGTGGCTATGGTCCCACGAGACCCCTCCCTCAACTAGTGAAAGGCAACACAAGAGAAAATCTTGCATGAGAACTACACTCCGGCCAGCCCACATCCTACGGCCTACCTCACCCATAATTAGATAGCAATTATGGTCTGTTGGGTGTTCCCTGCCTTTCCGCACGTACACGCTTGACTCAAGATGGTAGATGATCGACGAACTTGCTATCTCGGGCACCTTATGTATTCGTCGGCTCACTGCTATCCACCCCAGTCTTTAGGTCGCTCGCATAGCAACCAAGGCATATTCTTGGTTCTTCTACCGCAGACCTCAACCTCTCGTGAGCCTAGTATAATGACCTGGCAGCTCACAGAGGGATCCCAAGAATATCCTCACGTTCCCCGAAGCCGCTGCTTCGTTACCCCGTTCGTTGGAGCCTTTATCTAAATCAGATAGCCTGCTCCTACACGCATACTTAAACGTTGACCTAACGTATCGGGTTACTAATCTATCTAAGAAATGATCCAAATTTCCTTGACTAAGAATTATTACTTAGTTTCCCTTAACTAAGGTTTACCACTTAGCCTTATTTCCATAATCCTTGTTAACTATGGTTATTTACCTAATCCTCCGAATTAGGGTTTATCTAATGGGTTAAGTGTCACTTAAGTTCATAACTTAGCCCGTCTACAAACCATGTCAAAATTGGCTAAGTATCCAAGTCCAAGACTTAACCCTACAAACCATGTGTCAAGTTGGCTAAGTATATTAAGCAATCCATAACTTAACCTCGTCTAGTTATCATTTTAGATTGGTTAATTATATAAATTAACTTGACCCTGTCAAATTACCGAGTCAAATCGGTCAAGCGTATTCAAGTGATTCGTGACTTAGCCTTATCGTGTTTTCACGTTAGATTGGTTAAGTATAGGTCACTTAACCACATCAAACTAACGAGTTGGATTAGTTAAGTGTAAATTAACTTAACCCCGTCCAATTTCCATGTTTAGATTAGTTAGGTCTGAGTTGACTTAACCCCATCCATTAACTGTATTAAACGGTTAAGTGTTACTAAGAAAATTTACTTAACCTTATCAAGTTATCGTGTTGGATTGATTAAGTGTTGGCTAACTTAATCCCGTCCCCTCGTCGTATAAAAATGGTCAAGTGTCGTTAGGCAAATCAAGTTACTTAACCTACCCAACCCTGTCATGTTTTGTTAAGTATCATTAGCCTAATCAAATTACTTAACCCATTTGTCCATGTCATATTTGGTTAAGCCTCATTAATCAAATTAACTTAACCCTATTATATGGCATTAATTATTTAATGCACCCCAACCTCTCACATTAGACTTTGTTGTGGTTACTAGTTAAGCCGGGCGGGTCCGGGTAGATTTACACCACAACTTGGTCCAACCTCGGGTTCAAGCACAACATGACCAACTTCTCACATTGAGTCCTATTGTTTGCAACTACTAGTTAGGCCGGTCGGTTCCGGGTAGTTTTACGTTGCAAACTCAACCCAACCTCAAGTTGGCCACTCTCATGTTTAGTCTAGTGTCATGTTCATAGTCAAGTTTTCAAGCAATTGGGTAGACCTAACTTAATAGGTAAATTCCCAATGGGTAGACCTAACTTAATAGGTAAATTCCCAAGCTTATGTTTTTATGCATACTTACATGTCAACTTCCATGTTACATTTCAAGTATAAACACATGTCATTTTTAACGTTACATGTTGTCATGTTATACCCATTTAACCCAAATCATGTTTCACATCATATTTTTATGAAACTTCAAGTTAAGTTTTTCATGTATATTCATGCTCGTCTAACCTAACCCCAAAACGTGTTCCCAACGTAAGTATAGACGAGTCAACATAGTAGGAATACTATGACTACAAATTGGCCTCGATCATGCATAGTGTCATAAAAAGGGGTTTTGGCCACAAACACACAAAATGTCACAAGGGAATTTGGCCACAAACATGCATATTATCAAAGAGGGTTTGGCCATAAACATGCACAACTTAAAAGAGGGGATTGGCCACAAGCATGCATAATCTCATAAAGGATTTGGCCACAAACTTGCATGATAACATAAGGGGTTTGGGTTCATAAACATGCATAAGCCCCAAAATCTTGCCTTAGCCAATGTTTCACAAGTAAAGTGGTTCCTAAAGGTTCATGCTAGCATTTCATGCATAAAGATCCAAACTTGCAAGTTAAACTAGGTTATGCATAGCATGAGAGGCATGATTAAGTCACTCACATGGCCTAAGATCATAAATATGAACACAAGAGGCATGGTAAGGTTCATATAGGTTCGCATAATCATGTTTAGCCTCATTTTATCCCATGTCATTATCAAAACTACCGTTTCCATCTAAAAGTAGCTAGAACTTACATAGTTAGGCCTAGGGAAAGAAGCATGAATCATCTTGGCTAAGAAAGGTGCCTCCTTTGTTGAAGAATCGTCATGAAACTCGCATAGCAATGTTGATTTGTCCTCTATTTGGTGTAGCAAGCTTGCATCTTTTGATTTGAACCCGATTTGAATGCATAGGCTCTAGGGATTGGAGATGGAGGCCATGATCAAAATTGATTTTGGCAGCACTTAGTTGCTAGGTTTGATTTTTATGGATTTAGGTTAGGTTTAGGGTCTTTTTATAGAGATTAGGATAGTTTTAGGCCCTTAGATTAACCCTAGGATAGATCAGGACCATCAGATCTCGGAAGATTCCAGAACCAGCCCAAGAACAAGACCAGGTGAGACAAACAGGTGCGCCAGGCAAATTGCCCCGGCCACCCCCTGTCGACAGGCAAGTCGACAGGGCTGTCGACTTGGTCTGGGCCCAAATCGACAGGCCTGTCGACAGCCCTGTCGACATGGCCTAGGCGGGGAAACTTCCCGCCTAGCCCCAGATCTGATTTCCAAAACTGTTTCCGAAATTCAAATTTCCAGAAATCTTCTTTGGGCCTTAACCGGGTCATACGGACTCCGATTTACAAAATTTCGGACTCTATTTCGCGTATTTTTCCGAGACGAACGCAATGGCATAGCCCGTTTTACTTGATTCAGAATTTAAAATTAAATTCTGCCTTGATTCTCGTTTTAACATGTTATCGAAATACGAGTTGTTACACCACAGTTGAAGCAATTCCTATCCGCTGGCTTGTCCCGACAATTACTAGCATAATGGCCCTTCTTACGACAGCTGATGTAACACCCCGTATTTTCTGTGAACTTAATAATTACAAATCTGAGTATAATTAAAATATAAAATCAGAATCAAGAGAAAAGGGCTGTGCCATTGCGTTCGTCTCGGAAAAATACGCGAAATAGAGTCCGAAATTTCGTAAATCGGAGTCCATATGACCAAGTTATGGCCTTCCAAAGTTCAGAAAAAAATTAAACATCACAGACCAGGTCGACTGGGGAGTCGACCCTAGAGTCGGCCTGCCCCCAGGGGGTCGACCCTAGAGTCGACCCTAGAGTCGACCTGCCCCCAGGGGGTCGACCCTAGAGTCGACCCTAGTGTCGACCTGGGGGTCGACCTGCCTCCGAATCTGCTTTTCTGCCTGGGTGCGTTCTGATGTATCTGGTCTCGTTTTCTGTCTAGATTCGTCTGCCTAAACCTATTTAAACAGCCCCAAACCCAGCCTCCTCTACACATAATTCTATTCTGCTTCTTCTCTTCCTCTGTTCTAATAAAAATAAAAATGGCGTCGCTACTCTGCTGGAATCAAAACTAGAAGCTAATCAACATCAACCTAAGCAATTCAATTCAAATTTGAGATAAAAGCTTCTGCAACAATTCTGCAACAACTAAAGTTCTTTCTTTAATCCAACCAAGGCAAGTACAGTTATTCTCCGCTATAAACGTTAATTTTGATTGTGACATGAATTCTAAATCTGAATCTGAGGTTATATCTGTTCTGTTCTGATTTGATTTATCTTATTCTGTACCTCTTTCCTCTTTCTGTTCTATAGCCAGGCTACCACGAGCCTGAGCCAATCTCATAAGAGATTAACATACGCTAAAATGTTTGGGACAGTAAAATGAATGATGCATGAATTTTGCATGGCCAATAGGTGACTGATTTGAGGAAAGAACATGGACTGTAGCTAGAACATAAATCTGAGATGATTTGACATGTTATGGTATTGAACATATGATTTGTGGACACAACATAAAAAGGTATATAATTGAACCTATGACTTGAGTTTGTGGCATAAAGACTATTGAACATACGACTTGAGAAGTTGGTTAATCTGTGACTGATTTAAGAAAAAGGACATAGGTTGTAAACTAGATTTAGATCTATGCATATTCTGTGAATTGGAAGAAGAGGAACCATGGTATGTTAACATATGACTTGAGATAAGGAGAATATGGTTTAGGTATAAAGATTTACATTAAAGTAGGATATCTATCAAATATGAATAATACCTAAGTAGGAGATTTTTGTCAATAGCTATATTTGGTATAATTTATATGTGAATCTTTTATACTAGGCAAGTTGAACTAAATTGGGACATGTAAATTATGACCATAATCTGTGACATGCAAATTTAACGCAAACATGGGGTATATGAACATATTGTGAATCATGACTATTATTTATGCATGTGAACTTAGGCAAGATTTATAATTAGGCAAGATATGTTGTGAAACTTTAAGGAATGATTAAATCTGTTATATTTGCCTAATTTGCTAGTTCTGCTATATTTGCTTAATCGGCTAGTTCTGCCCTACTGCCTAGTCTGCTAGATCTGTTCATCTTCCAAATCTGTCATCTACTAATTCTGTTAAAAATGCCAACCTAAATCTGTTGAGATGTCTAATCTGTTATCTGCTAAATCTGCTAGTTGTTTAGTTTGATGAATCCGTTAAGTCGCCTAAACCAGTTATCTGCTATGTCTGTTAAGTTGATATATTCAGTCTGTTATTGACATAATCTGAATTAGCTATGAATAATTGACATGTATATTAGGCGTGGGTATAAATGGTAAATCATTAATTAATTGGCCGCAAAGATAAACATGGCTAACTCGAGGTTAGAATGAGTTTGCGGCGTAATTCTGCCCGGAACCGCCCGGCATATTCCAGTGGCCGCAAACAATAGGTTCTAATGTGAGAAGTTAGTCATAACGTGCTTGAAACCCGAGGTTAGACTCAGTTTGCGACAGAAATCTGCCCGGAACCAACCGGCCTAACTAGTAGCCGCAAACTGTCAGTCTAATGTGAGAGGTCTGAGCATTAATATTTATTTAATGAAAATCTGAGATAAATTTGATGTCAAAACCGTGTTGGGCGGATAGGATTAAACCCACTAGTCTGATGAATTTAATAAATCTGTTCTGTGAATCTGTAGGCCCAATTACAAAGTTAGACAAATCTGTAAGTCTGTTAATCTGTAACTGGTTAATCGGTAAGTCTGTTAAATCTGTATATCTGATCCGTTAGTCTGAAAACTTGTCTGTGAACTAGTTGATCTGAATTCTGTATGTTTGAACTTGTAAACAAGTTAATCTGAAATCTGTTAGTCTGGGGACACAAGGTTAGGAGGGGAATTACTTGTGTCATCTGTTGTTTGGGACCCATATTAGTCAGTAACCCTTTCTGGTATCAAAACTTTGACCCAACAGTAGGTAGGGTCCGGGCACGCTTACTGAACTAATTATAAGTGGTTCATTCTGATAATGGCGAGGGGTGTTGATGGTGCGTTCCAACCGGGTCATGTGCGTGCATGGATCCCGGTCTGCCTCTGAGGATGTAAGACGCCGTGACATCTGTAAATAGGTCTGTGCCAATTGGTTGTCACTTTAGGGAGTGATACACCCTACTGTGGGGCCGACACAGGATATTTATGTATTAGGGAGCCGATCGCTTGGGGTAGGGTTTTAGGGTACACTTAGTTCTGTCTGTTTCTGTTGGTACCGTCTGTTTCTGTTGGGTGGCAACACCCGTCTGTTTCTGCGTGGTACCGTCTGTTCGGGTGGTAAAGGCCCAATTACTAGTGTACACCTAATTCTACATTCTGTTTCCGTAGGGATTAATCTGACTGTTTCTGTTCGGGTGGTAAAGGCCCATTATCAGCATTCTGCTTCTGTCTGTTTCTGATCGGGTAGTAAAGGACCATTATTAGCATTCTGTTTCTGTTAAATTATTCTGTACCCGTTCCAGCTTCAGTTTGGACATTAGGGTGACACTTAATTCTGTTATACTAGTATTAGTGCAGAGAAGTGTAAAGCAATAATTTATATCATTCTGTTCTTCTGTTATATCTGCTACACCTGTTACAGTTATCCCTCATCCAGTTTTATGTTCATGTCGTATTATTATTATCTGTTCATATGCTGAAAGTCACTGGACTTGCCAGACTTTTTGTCTGACCCTTGTTGTTTCGCCTCCTTTCTTCCGTTCCCCCCCAGGTTATCCAAGGAGGGAATACTTTAGCTTGATCCGGATTTCTCTTTGCTTGAAGTGCTTAAAGTATGGCTTGGCTCTGTATAGCTTCCGTTCTATGGGGATTATGATTTTAAACCATGCATTTTGAAGGCTTTTGTATAAGACTGATATTTTGTACTTGAATTTTGAGATTTGAAAGGATGTAACCATATTGATTTCTGTTTCCGCTGTAATAAAGTTAAAAATTTTCAAGTACTGTTTTATCTGTCTTGTAAGTTTCTGTTCTGTTTACTAAAATGCTCCACCAAAGTTAAGGCATTCCCTTTGTGAGTGACCTTAACGGAGGTGGGGTGTTACACTTGGTATCAGAGCTGAAGATTACCGGATTTCATAAAGAATTTTTGAAAACTATTTTCAAAAAGGTTTTGAAAAGGAAGTATTTTCAAAAGTAAAGCTTATTTTGAAAAACATAGTCCCCTAAGCCATATATCTATCTTTAGATCCTCTGCGAATTCTTGTTTCCTTCTTTCTTGAGTCTCTGGGGCTCCCGGCTTTCTGGGAGGTAACCTCGTTGAAGGGCAAAGTAGTGCCCGACTTCCATCGATAGCTGTAGTAGTTTCACCTGCGGCTAGTTTTCTTTAGAGCTTTGAAGGATTTTTCCGGGCGATGGAGGCAGCTTTCGAGGGATTGGTCAACAAGGATAGTAAAGATGAGAATGATGAGGTTTGGCTAAGGAGCACAACCCAAAGGTGAGAAACTCATATAGACTTAGTTCACAATGGAGGCAAAAGGGAAACACAAAAGAAGGAAGGAAAGTTTGAAGATAAGGAGGAGGAAAGTGTTTTACTTATGGAAGCTCGACTCATCTGAATAAGGATTACCGAAAGAGGAAGGGGAGGGTGCTTGCTTCAACTGTGGTGAGATGGGGCACTTTACTAGGGACTGCCCGAAGAAACGAAGGCAAGGACAGAGGACAGGACCAACTTCTGGAGGGCAGGCAAACACTCTCAAGGCTAGTGGATAGGATAGAAATAGGGAAAATTTCTGTAGAAGGTTTAATTTTCTTATCTGATTATGGAGTTAAGACTCTTTCTGATTCTGTACTTGATACTCTGCACTTGAATACTAGTATTGTTTCTGATTCTGCTGTAGACTCAGACCCATAAAGGGTATGACTCATCCGTTTTAAGTTAAGGTTTGAGGGATATCTGTGTTAGGCGTCAAATATGACGCATATATTCTGAGTTTTTGTGGGATATGATTTTATCATGCTTAGCTTCCGAAGAATCATTAGGGAACCTGATCTGTACCAGTAGTCTGTAAATATCTGAATACTTCTGGTAAGATTTCCAGTTTTGACATTGTCTAAAGAGGGTAACCCTCTGGGTGTCAATCTGATGTTGATTTCGGTCTTCGGGGTTGACCCTTAGGGGAATTATTTTCTCAACCAATGTCTGATAGGAATCAAGTTTTTGTTTTATCTGTACTCGCTTCCATCACTCGACTGTATCCTATCGATCGAGTGTTCAACTTATAGATAGGAATCCTAATGGGTGTAAACATGTGTTTGAGACATGTTATGTTTGATGGTTGCAAGTGGATGCAAGTGGTTGCTAGTGGTTGCTCATGGACGCATAAACACACACTAGGCACTAGATCGGCTCGAAAACACTCTCATACTGCATATGGATGTGTGAGCATTTTAAATTTTTATGGATGCAATCAGCACATGGATGTTGCATATGAGTGGATGGTTGTGCACTCATATAGAAATGATATGTATCAAATAGGAAAATTGCATACATATTGGACTCATGGCACTGACATAATTCGCATTAAGGAGGTCAACTGAATCAGTAGACCGCCTGATCTTTGCATTAGATAAGGAACATATACACACACTTTTGCAAATGTTCATACAGCACTAGAAATTTCTAAGGACAATGGATGCTTGTGGATGATGACTGAGTAGATGAGTGATTGGATGGTAGGACACATTCTTCTTAACTTGAAGATTTCGGGGACAAAATCCTTTAAGGAGGGGAGAATGTAACACCCCGTATTTTCTGTGAACTTAAGAATTACAAATCTGAGTATAATTAAAATATAAAATCAGAATCAAGCGAAACGGGCTGTGCCATTGCGTTCGTCTCGGAAAAATACGCGAAATAGAGTCCGAAATTTCGTAAATCGGAGTCCATATGACCAAGTTATGGCCTTCCAAAGTTCAGAAAAAAATTAAACAGCACAGACCAGGTCGACTGGGGAGTCGACCCTAGAGTCGACCTGCCCCCAGGGGGTCGACCCTAGAGTCGACCTGCCCCCAAGGGGTCGACCCTAGAGTCGACCCTAGTGTCGACCTGGGGGTCGACCTGCCTCCGAATCTGCTTTTCTGCCTGGGTGCGTTCTGATGTATCTGGTCTCGTTTTCTGTCTAGATTCGTCTGCCTAAACCTATTTAAACAGCCCCAAACCCAGCCTCCTCTACACACAATTCTATTCTGCTTCTTCTCTTCCTCTGTTCTAATAAAAATAAAAATGGCGTCGCTACTCTGCTGGAATCAAAACTAGAAGCTAATCAACATCAACCTAAGCAATTCAATTCAAATTTGAGATAAAAGCTTCTGCAACAATTCTGCAACAACTAAAGTTATTTCTTTAATCCAACCAAGGCAAGTACAGTTATTCTCCGCTATAAACGTTAATTTTGATTGTGACATGAATTCTAAATCTGAATCTGAGGTTATATCTGTTCTGTTCTGATTTGATTTATCTTATTCTGTACCTCTTTCCTCTTTCTGTTCTATAGCCAGGCTACCACGAGCCTGAGCCAATCTCATAAGAGATTAACATACGCTAAAATGTTTGGGACAGTAAAATGAACGATGCATGAATTTTGCATGTCCAATAGGTGACTGATTTGAGGAAAGAACATGGACTGTAGCTAGAACATAAATCTGAGATGATTTGACATGTTATGGTATTGTACATATGATTTGTGGACACAACATAAAAAGGTATATAATTGAACCTATGACTTGAGTTTGTGGCATAAAGACTATTGAACATACGACTTGAGAAGTTGGTTAATCTGTGACTGATTTAAGAAAAAGGACATAGGTTGTAAACTAGATTTAGATCTATGCATATTCTGTGAATTGGAAGAAGAGGAACCATGGTATGTTAACATATGACTTGAGATAAAGAGAATATGGTTTAGGTATAAAGATTTACATTAAAGTAAGATATCTATCAAATATGAATAATACCTAAGTAGGAGATTTTTGTCAATAGCTATATTTGGTATAATTTATATGTGAATCTTTTGTACTAGGCAAGTTGAACTAAATTGGGACATGAAATTATGACCATAATCTGTGACATGCAAATTTAACGCAAACATGGGGTATATGAACATATTGTGAATCATGACTATTATTTATGCATGTGAACTTAGGCAAGATGTATAATTAGGCAAGATATGTTGTGAAACTTTAAGGAATGATTAAATCTGTTATATTTGCCTAATTTGCTAGTTCTGTTATATTTGCTTAATCGACTAGTTCTGCCCTACTGCCTAGTCTGCTAGATCTGTTCATCTGCCAAATCTGTCATCTGCTAATTCTGTTAAAAATGCCAACCTAAATCTGTTGAGATGCCTAATATGTTATCTGCTAAATCTGCTAGTTGTTTAATTTGCTGAATCCGTTAAGTCGCCTAAACCTGTTATCTGCTATGTCTGTTAAGTTGATATATTCAGTCTGTTATTGACATAATCTGAATTAGCTATGAATAATTGACATGTATATTAGGCGTGGGTATAAATGGTAAATCATTAATTAATTGGCCGCAAAGATAAACATGGCTAACTCGAGGTTAGAATGAGTTTGCGGCGTAATTCTACCCGGAACCGCCCGGCATATTCCAGTGGCCGCAAACAATAGGTTCTAATGTGAGAAGTTAGTCATAACGTGCTTGAAACCCGAGGTTAGACTCAGTTTGCGACAGAAATCTGCCCGGAACCAACCGGCCTAACTAGTAGCCGCAAACTGTCAGTCTAATGTGAGAGGTCTGGGCATTAATATTTAATTAATGAAAATCTGAGATAAATATGATGTCTAAACCGTGTTGGGCGGATAGGATTAAACCCACTAGTCTGATGAATTTAATAAATCTGTTCTGTGAATCTGTAGGCCCAATTACAAAGTTAGACAAATCTGTAAGTCTGTTAATCTGTAACTGGTTAATCGGTAAGTCTGTTAAATCTGTATATCTGATCCGTTAGTCTGAAAACTTGTCTGTGAACTAGTTGATCTGAATTCTGTATGTTTGAACTTGTAAACAAGTTAATCTGAAATATGTTAGTCTGGCGACACAAGGTTAGGAGGGGAATTACTTGTGTCATCTGTTGTTTGGGACCCATATTAGTCAGTAACCCTTTCTGGTATCAAAACTTTGACCCAACAGTAGGTAGGGTCCGGGCACGCTTACTGAACTAATTATAAGTGGTTCATTCTGATAATGGCGAGGGGTGTTGATGGTGCGTTCCAACCGGGTCATGTGCATGCATGGATCCCGGTCTGCCTCTGAGGATGTAAGACGCCGTGACATCTATAAATAGGTCTGTGCCAATTGGTTGTCACTTTAGGGAGTGATACACCCTACCGTGGGGCCGACACAGGATATTTATGTATTAGGGAGCCGATCGCTTGGGGTAGGGTTTTAGGGTACACTTAGTTCTGTCTGTTTCTGTTGGTACCGTCTGTTTCTTTTGGGTGGCAACACCCGTCTGTTTTTGCGTGGTACCGTCTGTTCGGGTGGTAAAGGCCCAATTACTAGTGTACACCTAATTCTACATTCTGTTTCCGTAGGGATTAATCTGACTATTTCTGTTCGGGTGGTAAAGGCCCATTATCAGCATTCTGCTTCTGTCTGTTTCTGATCGGGTAGTAAAGGCCCATTATTAGCATTCTGTTTCTGTTAAATTATTCTGTACCCGTTCCTGCTTCAGTTTAGACATTAGGGTGACACCTAATTCTGTTATACTAGTATTAGTGCAGAGAAGTGTAAAGCAATAATTTATGTCATTCTGTTCTTCTGTTATATCTGCTACACCTGTTACAGTTATCCCTCATCCAGTTTTATGTTCATGTCATATTATTATTATCTGTTCATATGCTGAAAGTCACTGGACTTGCCAGACTTTTTGTCTGACCCTTGTTGTTTCGCCTCCTTTCTTCCATTCCCCCCCAGGTTATCCAAGGAGGGAATACTTTAGCTTGATCCGGATTTCTCTTTGCTTGAAGTGCTTAAAGTATGGCTTGGCTCTGTATAGCTTCCGTTCTATGGGGATTATGATTTTAAACCATGCATTTTGAAGGCTTTTGTACAAGACTGATATTTTGTACTTGAATTCTGAGATTTGAAAGGATGTAACCATATTGATTTTTGTTTCCACTGTAATAAAGTTAAAAATTTTCAAGTACTGTTTTATCTGTCTTGTAAGTTTCTGTTCTGTTTACTAAAATGCTCCACCAAAGTTAAGGCATTACCTTTGTGAGTGACCTTAACGGAGGTGGGGTGTTACAGCTGAAGCACTCAACATATTTCTTATTCTTTTTCTGGCCATCCTTATTCTGGTTCTGCTTCCTCTTATTCTGAGGACCACTCTTGCCTCCACCACTTGCTTGTGGTTTTGGCTCCTCTGCAGATGCAACCTCAGTCTTCGACTTAGGGTAAAGACTCTCAGACCTCAATGCTTTTCCCACAATCGACTCAAACGTCTCATCGATGTGGTTAATAAGTCTTTCCTCTAAGTATCCAATCCAAGCCAGTTATGAACTTCTCATTCTTCTTCTCGGCAGTATCAATAAGAGATAGTCCATACTTCGATCAAGTATCGAATTCTGCAATATACTCCGAGACAGCTTTGTCATTCTGCTTGTGCTCCAAGAATTTCTTAAACAGCACTGACTTCTGAGCAGCTGGAATGAACTTATCGCTAAAACGAACCTTAAACTGATCCCAAGTAATCTGATCTTCGGGAGTAGCTGCCTTTATAACATTCCACCAATTCATTGCCCGTCCTTGCAGCTGATGGGATGCTAGCCTTCTCTTCATCGCATCCTCGATACCCAAGTCTTCGAAGATACGCTCGCATCTATCCAACCAATCCTGAACATCCGTAGCTGACTCCGTTCCATGGAACGGCTTCCCACCAAGACTAGTATAATTCTTATTCAGCTTGGCGAAATCGGCCCTAGGCGCCGGCACTATTGGACCACCACCATTACCATTATTGGGAGCTGCCCTCTGCACATCCTTAAACATCTCTCTCATGAGGTCAGTAAACATCGTCCTCATGTCAGCAGCATTCTCATTATTGGCTCCTCTACCGGCACCTCTTGCGTATCGGCTCATCGTTCAATCTGTAAAGAGAAAACGATTAACCATCTCCATAGTGGTGCTAGTGCAGTGCGACTTCATCCTTAGCTATACTAATAGTGTATATATAAAGCTTTTGAAAACAAAAATAATCACAAATACGCACTCTCATATACGTATACTATCTCTCCCTGATGACTTCCCTAGGTTAACTACGCAACCTAGAGCTCTGATACCAAGTGTGACGGCCCGCCCCGCACCAGCCGGCATTTTCTCCGAAAGTGTGCTGTACACGTGCCCAACTAGCACGGAACGGTCGCCAAAGAAAAGAAAGAAGAGAATGAACTAATTGAAAACCTGTATAATGTCTCACAGCGCATGGAACAAAATATAATAATAATATACTTGACATAAAACAGGTGAGACAGTGCATAAGCTAGTAACTAAAACCAACATCATCATCAGAGCAGCGGAAATCCAAATACAGCTTATTACAACTTTCCAAATTACTGTCTCTAAACAAAAGAAAGAAAGGTACGCCACTAATGCCTAAAGTAGTGACCGCAGCAACACAGGGAGAATGTCTATATATATATCATATGTGGAAGCCTCCTGCTCATCTCCGGTACAACTACTCGTGCATACCACCTAACCTGTCTCTAGTCTGCTCGTGAGAGCACCCGGAGTAATAAGAAGAGACATAAAACTCTGGGTCAGACAAAAAGTTTGGTATGAGCGACAAGCAGCTAAATAGAACAATAACAGGTATACTAAACCATACCTGAACCTGGACCTGCAACCAAAGAGTTAGCACCACATACCATACAATACTCTAAGGTGCCACTGAACAGATGGTGTAAAGATAACGGGGGGTGGGGGTGTACATGTCATAATGATGGCAAACAAATCAACCATGGAAACCATCCTCACATCTCTCACTCGGTGCGTAAATCATACGGTGTCCACCACCGTCAATCACTAGACTCATCGAACTAGTGACGGAGTTCGACTAGTACAACTATTGCTACAACCAAGCTTGCCCCATGGAGTCATGACCAAACCTTTACAAATGACCCCACTTCATTGGTCTATAGCTCTTTAGTGGTTCAGATCATGGATGTGCTTCAGTTCAGAGTGTCACCCTGGTTCGAATCATGACGCATAGGTCAGCTCGTGGTTGGAGGCACAGCTCGAAGCATCAGTCCGTTCAAGCTCCACGATTCGGGTCAGACTCCTTCTCTTGAGTGGTTCGGATGGGGTACGAGAGGCAGTTCACAATTGATGCTCGTGGACCTTACACAGACGGTTCGGTTCGGAGGAGATGGCTTGGTTCGTGATGTGGCTCTGCGATCCCATAGGGCGATCCGATCCGGCCCTCAATCTCCCATCCGATCCGAATCCCTGCACTTTGCCCATCGAGCTGTTTTACGCCATTTGACGGCGTTTTCGACCATTCTAACTATTCTAAACAATCACAAAGCATATCATACAGTCATAGCAACATATAGAAGTGGCCATAAACATCAAAACAACAACCATAACATGTAAATTGGATAAAACATAGCCAAAACCCCATATTTTCCCTTAAGCCTGTTTAGGCAAAACTAATCATAGGATTAACAAAACTTAACCCAATCTTCTAACAGAGGCCTAAAACAATATTTTGAAATTTTTCAATATTTTTCCGGATTTTTAACATGTATAAATTCGCTAATTATCACTAATTACCCTTAATTAACCATAATTAGTGAGGAACTATGCAAACCACTCAACGTTGCCACAAATAAAGTACCAAATCTGAAATGAATCTCTGTTTGGCGTGAATACTGATGTCTAACAGCGGCTCTAACCTTGCTTTGGTGCTAATCCTCTTTGAATTGATGTTGCTAAGCTTAATCCTTGATTAGAAAGTGATTAGAAGTGTATTTAGATGTTGGAGGCCATTGTTAGGTTGAAGAAAGGGTTTGTGGCGGCTGGAAAACTGAAACGAAATGAAAACCTAACTCATTTCAGCCTCCCCATAACCCTAATCCCGAAATGAGTTATGGGCCCATTTACTAATCACCTCATTTGGCCCGATTAAGCAGTTTTTCACCTTCTGAAACTTGTTTCAGCCATATTTCCCAAACGGTGAGTCCGTTTGGCTAGTATGACCACTCTACGGAATTGTAAACCATCATCTGGAGCCAATGGAAGTGGTTTCAGGTCAGAAATCCTTTCAAATCAAAAGTTATGGCCAAAACAAGATCAGCTAGGGGCAAAACGGTCATTTAAAAATCAGCAAAAATCATGAACATGGGAAATGACCCCAATAGTCGTCTCCCAAAGTTACATGACCATACGACTTCGTATTGAAATAAATAAATATTCTACGATCCTATGATACGTAGAATGCGGGTCGTTACACTATATATGCCATTCTTAATTCATTTAAGTCAATTCAACACCTTTTTGCTTTACACTCTTTCCATTTGCTAATTAAATTTTTAATTAGCTTCTTTGGTTAATCACGTTCAAATATATTTGCATACATAAACTAGACTCAACTCCTCCCTCGCTCCCAAATTATAATCCAAGTTTCATATTCAAATTCCCAATTTTAATTAACAAGTCCAATTCAATTAAACAAAATTAAGTCCGATCAAAAATCTTGATTAACTGGTTTCCTTTGAAATCAGTTAACATCATTCGATAATTAAAAGTCTGATTTTTGTTTCAAAAATCAATCCATTTACTCCATTGAATTTTTATTTATTTCTAACTTAAAAATGGATTTTTCTTGTGGAGATTCGGATTTTTAACCACTCAAATCCCTTTTATTTTATTTGATAAACCATTATGGTTTAAAAGCGATTATGGCGCTTTTCTCTGAAAATTTGCATTTAACGTAACTCAAAATCTAGAAGATGAAATTCATATTTTTCTCTTCCACTATAATTTTTTTATCCAATAGGTCAGAACGGTTCTTGTTTCATTGAATTCCGAGTTATATTGAGTTATGTATACTCGATTGAAGTTCAAAACGCTAAATTACGAACTATCGCATTGCAGCGAGTTCGTTTTAATTAAATTAAATATAAACGTTTAAAAACTTCGTTTATAAATAAACTACAACTCCATTCCTTAATATTTAAATATAATTTAAAACTGTTATCAAAATCTAGAAATCTAACTTAAACATCTAGATTTTTCGAAAACCTTTGATTATTTCATTCAAATTTCATAACTTGGTTATTAATTATTCATAACTGAACTTCTATATTAAATTCCAATTTCCATAAATTATTTTATAAAATTCGATATAATCGAACTCCAATTATAAATTTCTTTTATGGTAGCAATCAATTAATTCAATATCCTTTACCCATACAAACTCATATCATCCCTTGATAATAGTGAAGTCATTCCACTACAACAAAAACATCATATTACAACGGTGGGAAAAGTTGTAAAAGAATTTTTACAATGGTGGAGCCACCGTCGTCTATTAAGAAGTTGTAATAGGCTAAAATCTTTTACAACTTTTTTGCACCGTTGCAACACCATTGTAAAATGTATATTTTATAACTGTTTTCCATGGTTGTAATAAACTTTATTACAACTATTTATAACTGTTGTAATATATTTTATTAGAAGTATAATTTAAAGTTGTAATATATGAAAAAATTACATACATATTATTAATAAAAGAATTCGTTTCAGACCATATTATCTACAAAACTGAAGATATCAAACAAACTTGAAACATGAACCAAAACAATATATTAGAATTTTCAAACTCTCATCATTTTTTTATAAATCATACAAGTATCTCAAGTACATAAAGCAACTACAAAGTTCATTATCCAAGACTCCAAAATCCAAACGACTTGAAGTCATCTTTCATAAATATACATCACTACGAGTAATACAAACATAATGAAATTGATATTTGCTCGAAAAGCTGCAGGTCTTGCAATGATCTTCATTCTTGAGTTGACTTCCAATGAATTTCAGAATTTCTTGCAATGTTGCTGGTGTTCTTGAATTAAACTCAATGAATACTCAACCTTTACTACAAAACCTGTCTAAATTAAGAATGCCTGGTGTTATGTAGTCTCGGATAAACGGACACGGGTAATAAAAATCAAACATTTTGAGTTTGGTCCAACATATGCTTTCCAGATTAACATGTAACCTGCGCCATCCTCTGAAATAAGCATGTAACCTGCTAGGACAAAAATCACTAATAAAAATGTATATTGTTTCTTCTCTTAAATGATAGAGAAAATAAACATGTAATCGGAACAAAGTTTTGCAAGGAAAACCAATATTGCCATCATTTTAAAAAAAATCCAAAACCAACCTATTAATCATTGTAAACATGTCAATTCATTTACATACACCATTCAACATGTAAATTAATTATCAATTTTAACACAGAAATGATTCGCTATTAAAATCTGAAATCCCTAAGATTGACAGTAGAAACTCAATGAGCTGAGAAAAAAACAATAGCTCAAATCCTAAAATTTTACTAATTGCAATATTCTTACCATTGTAGATCAATCAAAAACCAAAATGATTGCAGATCCAATTTGTAGCAAGGATCGATTGGGTGAATACGAGATATTCAGATTTGGGATGTTGTTCTTTTCAATTTTTCATGTGCTTTCAGATTTGCAGCAAGGATCTGTGGAGCGAAGACTAATTAGTGCCCAAATTTTTTGCAAACATAAATGGGTGAAAATAGATATTCATGGAAGGAATTCCAACATCCAAGGCTTCGGCTTCAAGAAAATGTTTTGCGGATGCTAGATCGGATTTTTTAAGAACATCGCCTACAAATTATCTGTAAAATGTTTGACAAAACAAAAAGAAAATAAAGAGGAAAAATGGAAGGCGAGAAAGTTCTAGGGCTAAAGGGTACGAGCAGCAAGTGTTGCTTTAATGAATTTAGCAAAAAGTTAATCACGTGACGCATTTGGGCGGGATGTATGGAGGGAATTGCGGGAGCTAAAATTTTCATGGTGGAGGGAAAAATTTCAGAGTGGTGGGAAAATTGTAGATTGGAGCCGGTGTTTGAATAAATAATATAACTAGTAAAACGAGGGGTTGCTAAATACATACGCCTATTACAACTTCTGGAACAAAAAAGTTGTAAAAATACAATTGTAAAAAAAAAGTATTTTTTTGTTGTAGTGATGGTACTTATTAATATTTAATCAAAATTACTTTTGTCTTATGTGCTAAATATTAATTTTACATTGATTATTAATTAATACTATTTTATTTAATTATTTATTGTTTTTATATTTATTTTAATTATTTAATAATTATTTTAACTTTTATATATTATTTAATATTGATTATTAAATTTTAATTATTATTTAAATAATTATTGTCTAAAAAAAAGAATTTATTATATATTAATTATTAGTTCTATTATTTAAAAGTAACTATTATCTATAATTAATTATTTTGCAATTATTTATAATTTATTCACAATTAACTGACAAGGAAAAAGACTTGTTAGAAATAAAATTATTAATTATTTAATAATAATTAATGAATATTATTGATTCCTAAGTTTATTATTAATTATAATTAAATATTTATATAATTAGTTATTGAATATAAATATTATAAACATGAAGTTTGTAATGGGCATCTATTACAACTAACAAAATGAAAAGTTGTTAAAAATACGTTTACTACAACACTAGGGAATGGACAGTTGTAAAAAACATCTATTACAACTGTGCTTTTACAGCCCTTGTAAAATTAAAGTTGTACTATGGTGTTTTTGTTGTACTGTTCATGTTGGGTATTTTATTTATCTCTAAGACCTTGATCGACAACTTTCTTATCTTAAGACGGATAAGAGTTTGTAATAAAAACTAATATTACTTAACACAAAAATCCCCTCTTCTATCTTATTAAAAATATGATTTTTAAATTCCTTCTCTTATATTTGGGAAAAATACTATTTTTGAATTTATCAAATGAAAATCACTTCATTACATTTATAAACATTGCTATAATTTAACTTCCTTATTTTATATTAAACAAACTTCCATATTAATAATCTATTTGAAATTCTATTCTCATTTTGGAATATTTATAAGTATAACTTATATACATATAATATAAATTTAGCACATCTATTTCCATAATAATGTTTAAAATCCTATTCAATATAATTCCAACTTCTTTTTCTGGAATTAATTATTTTTATAAACTCGACATAGTCGAATATTAATTATAAATCCATACAGTTTATTCCAATTCAATTCATATTCCGAACATCAGAACAAATCCATTGTTTTTCATTTTTAGTAATTCCAATCTCCTTCTTAAATTCATACTTGAATTTAAATTTAAAAATTATCCAATGATAATTTCTCTCTTTTATTTATAAATATAGTTTATATATTACACTTCTTGTTTTAATTGTTCAAAACAAGTTTCTATCTCATATTCCATTTGAAACCAAATTCCACTTCGAAAAATAAAATTTCCTTCTTTAAAGTGATACTTGAAACTAAAATGTAATATTATCAAATGATAGTATTTCTTTCTATTTATAAACATCGTTTATAAATTCAATTACTTGTTCTTATTATTTAAACAAGTAAATATTTCCTAACCCGTTTGAAATTCCATTTCTATTTCGAAGATTAAATTTTCCTTTTTAAATCTAAAAATCCCTTTGTAATATTTTTAAATATCAATATCTAGGGCCAGTGGTATTCAAATATCCAAATACACAAACCATCAATCCCATTCAATACATCACACATGTAACACCCCACCTCCGCCAATGCCACTCTTGCAAGGGCACTGGCTTTGGAGGGGCGTTAAACAAGGTAAACATGCATGCAGATATCACAAGACATAACATATAAGTAAAAACAGAGTAAATAGAGCAGCGGATAAAACTAACATTTCAAAACCATAGTCAAGTTACATCAAAGTACTTGGTCATTATTTTCCACAAAACATAGTCTAGAAACATCAACTGAAAACTGGAAAGAAAATCATAAAGTAACTATCCCCAAGGTGGAAGAAAGCCATAGCGAGCTCAAGTCCAAACCGTACATGAGCTATCCAAAAAAGCAGCTAAAGATCCAAGCTAGGTACTAGTGTTCCCACCTTGTAAACCTGGGGGGGGGGGGGAACGGAAGAAAAGAGGCGAAAGAAAATGGGTCAGTCAAAAAGACTGGTAAGTCCTATCTACTATTAGTATAAAAACTAGTAAAGTTAACTGAACATGTAAAACAGAGATGAGATGTAGGGTGATAACTGGCATGGTGAAAAGTTAACAAGATAGATCAAGTGTGGCATCGCATATACAAGGTTAAGTTGCACCAGGTGTGTACTAGTATTCCAATCCATGTCAAGTATAAACAAGAAATGATCCCTTGGCCCAAAGCTGGCCCAATATCATGAGATGACCTAAATCGAGGTCCAACTACTCGGTCTAGTCGATCGGCTCCCTATAAGCCTAACTCGTCGTGTATCGGTGTCATACGGCTTAATCGTGGAATGTAGTTAACTGTGCTAGGTCCACCCCAGGGTGTATCCAGCCCTAAGGTGTAAACCACAGACACAATTCAAGCACGCACAGTCTAAACCTACTAGTGCCCATGTTCAACTCCGGACTTAATGTGCACGACCAAGGTCCGCCTGAACAACCGGTGCACCCTTCAGCCGTCTCTTTTGGTCTCTTACAATCAGTCCAGTAATCGTGCCCCACCCCAGCCTAGTCCAGGGTACCCATGATACTTACAAGTTGGTTACTGCTGAAAAGGACCACGTAACTAGGATTTCAAGTGGGTTAAGTGTGGTTAACCCTATCCTAACCATGTATTGAGTTGGTTAAGTGTATTCAAGCAGTTCATGACTTGACCCTATCAATACATCGGGTTTAATTGGTTAAGTATATTCAAGTAGTCCATGACTTAACCCTACCAATCCATCGTGTTTAATTGGTTAAGTATATTCAAGTAGTCCATGACTTAACCCTACCATGTGGCATTGATTAACTTAATGCACCCCAACCTCTCACATTAGACTTTGTTGTGGTTACTAGTTAAACCGACCGGGTCCGGGTAGCTTTACACCACAACCTAGTCTAACCTCGGGTTTTAAGTGCGACATGACCAACTACTCACATTGGGTCCTATTGCTTGTAGCCACTAGTTAAGCCGGTCGGTTCCGGGTAGATTTATGCTACAAACTCAACCCAACCTCGAGTTGGCCATTCTCATGTTTTCTAAGTGTCATGTCCATCATTATGTTTACAAACATAATCACAAGTCAATGTTCATGTCATATTTTAAAACCATGTTTTCATGTCATTAATATTACCCAAACCCAACGCATTCCCATCGCATGTACGTTTCGCATAACATAACATAGATCAAAAGAGGGAACTTGGCAAAGCATGACAAAAGGGCATAAGGTAATAAGGTTGGCCACAAGTTAAACATGGTGGCATATGAGGCATAAATATGTTCATTTAAACTTGCATGTTACATGCATAACATTCAAACTTAGCGAATAGGTGATACATGGTCCTAGATGACATAGGATGATGACTAGAAGTTCGCATATAACATTATATGCAAGTTATCATAAAGGTTATGAGAGTTCTCATGTTGCATAATGCAACATTCCAAATCAAAGGTCATAGCTTTCTATGCACAAAGTCAAGGTGATAGCTTTACAAACTTGCATAGGGTAAATCTATGCATAACATGATAGGATCAAAGCACAAATCATACTTAGGCCCAAACTCAAACTTGCAACATGTCATATTTAACTTCATAGTTAGAATCTAAGAGTAGTATAGGGCTTACAATGCTATGAAGACTTATAAAATAAAATAAGATTGAGACGAAGCCACGCTAGCAACACTAAAAGCCCCAAATGAATATAAGCTCCAAGTTGTCTTGAAAAAAAAAGAAGCTCCTTTGATTTGTATGAAGAAAGATCCTTATTTTGATGAAGAAAGGTGGATCTTTTACTAGCTTAGGACACTCAAATTTTCATGAAGAGGATGGAGGCCATGATATGAAAGTGGAGGCCATGATCAAGAAGAATTTTGGCAGCACTTAGTTACTAGATTGATTTGTGTGAGTTTAGGGTAGGTCTAGGGGTATTTTTATAGGATTTAGGATTAGTTTTAGCCATAGGATTAACCCTAAATCAAATCTAAGCCATCAAATCACGTCAGAAACCAACAAACAGGGCCAGAAAACACAAGGAGGTGCACCAGGCCAAAATGGTGCACCAGAAAAATTGGTCCGACCGGGGGGGTCGACCTCTGGGTCGACACGGGTGTCGACCCCTGGGTCGACATGGGTGTCGACCCATTGGGGGGGTCGACACTGGTGTCGACACCTATGTCGACCCTGCCTGGGCGGGAAAATTCCCGCCCAGTCTGCTTTAGCTGAAATTCGATTCTGAATTCGAATTTGAACTGTTTTCGGGCTTAGAATTTTCTGAAAACTTCATTGGGCCATAACTTGGTCACACGGAGTCCGTTTTTCGAAAACTCGGACTCTATTTCGCGTATTTTTCCGAGACGAACGCAATGGCACAGCCTGTTTCCCTTGATTCAGATTTTAGAATTTAATTCTGCCTTGATTTACATTCTAACATGTTATTCAAAAATACGGGTTGTTACATCCTCCCCAACTTAAAGGATTTCGTCCCCGAAATCTTCAAGTTAGGAAGAACGTATCCTACCATCCATCATCCATCTACTTAAAACATCATCCACAAGTAATCATTGTCCTTAAAAGATTTCTAATGCTGTATGAACATATGCAAAAGTGTGTGTATATGCACCTATCTAATGCGAAGATCAGGTGGTTACTGATTCAGTAAACCTCCTTAATGCAAAATGTTTGTGCAATGCGTCCATATGTATGCAAACTACTAACATAACTTATAGTCTCTACATGAGTGCACATAACATCCGTCCATATGCAACATCCATGTGATAGCATACAAGTTTCATCCATGAATAAGCATAAACACTCATGCATATGCGGTATGAAAGTGTGTGAACCGATCTTAGTGCCTAACGTGTATCTTGCATCCACGAGTATCCACTTGCAAACACTTGCAACCACTGGCAAACATCAAGCATAACATGTTTCAAATACATGTTTCAACCAAGGGTTTCTACCTAAGGTTCTCATGACAAGATTTACGAAACAAGATAAACTAGATAAACATGGATAGTGAAAGAATGATATGCTGGCTAGGAAAAAGAGATCGAGAATGTACCCTCAAAAAAGAAATGGGTGAAGCACGCGCATCTTCTCCTCGGTTTCCCGAGTTGCATCCTCTTCGGCTTCACTTTACTAACTTGACTTCTCGATTCCTCGGCTTCTTGATCTCCGTTCCCAAGATACGAATCAGAGCTCGCCTCAAGGTCGCCTCTTTCTATACCTCCGTGTCGTCAAGAATGCTAGGCTCAACTACCTCGGCTGACTCATGTGGGCACTTTCGGAGATGCGAGTCGTGAAAAACATTATGCACTCCGGCCAGCTTCTCGGGCAATTCCACCTTATAGGTCGTCTTTCCAATTCTCTCTATGATAGGGAAGGGTCCTACGAACCTTGGTGCTATCTTTCCAACTGCTCCAAAATGAACCATGATTCTCAAAGGAGAAACCTTCATAAAGACCATATTTCCAACTTTAAATTCTAAGTCTGTCCTTCGCTTGTCTGCATAGGATTTCTGTCTGTTTTGGGCCGTCTTCATCCGCCTTCGAATCAACTCAACCTTCTCGGATGTGTTCCTTATCATGTCGGGCCCAAGTATAAGCTTATCCATCGTTTCCCACCAACATGTTGGTGACTTGCTTGGCCTCCCCTACAAAGCTTCGAATGGTGCCATCCCTACGCTAGCTTGATAGCTATTATTATAAGCAAACTCTACAAGAGGGAGGTGGTCTTCCCAAGTACCACCGAAGTCAAGAATGCATAGCTTCAACAGATCTTCTAGTACTCTATTCACCCTCTTGGTTTGGTCATCCGTCTGGGGGTGATAGGCTGCACTTAGATTCAATCGCGTACCCCTCGCTTCTTGCAAACTATTCCATAACTGGATGGTGAAGATTGGGTCACGACCGCTAACTATGCTGGAAGGAACTCCATGCAATCGCACTATCTCTCGAAGATAAACAGATGCTAAACCTGATACAGTCCTCTTGTTCTTTACTGGAATGAAATGGGTGCTCTTCGTAAGTCTATCAACTATGACCCATATCCCATAAAGCCCAAATAGTTTGGTCATCTTAATGGACATCTTCACCCTAACTACAAATCACAAACAGGCGAGTCATACTCCTTATGGGGTTTGCAACAGAACTAAGATTGAGAATAGGACCGAGAGGATATACTTAAAAGATAGCATGCGAGTAAGCTCTATAGAATAGTAGGGGTCAAGGACATATAATGCGCGTATCTAGTCTTCAATCTTCTAGGCCGTATTTTCTTGTGCTTAATCCCATCGTGCCTTGACCGTCTTTTAACTTCACAATTTCGTAGCTCTTAATTCTTATTTCCAAAATATGAGTTAGAACTCATTTCACTGTTGCCTCTCGTTCCACTTCCACTTATTCTTTTCCTAAAAATATTTGGCTACAACTGCGTGCTCATGGTTTCATGCAAGCTTTACAAAATTCGTTAGTGGATCCTGGATCTTGTTTTCATACCATATGGTATTCCACGCAGAAAAACTCTCCCTTGAAAACAACTGCCACTCCACGTTGCCAAATGTTCTTACTAGGGTGATTTCTATAACCCATGCTTAAGCGGAATGGACTATTTGCCTTAGTGGCGAACACTACTCGATTGGATTACAAATTTCCAATAAAAGTGCCAAGGGATTCTAGATAAATAATCATGACGGAACCCTAAAGGTCACACGATATTTTCGAGGGTATTACCGAGGCGAGTCATGAGCCTCGCAACCCTATGTTCAAAGTCAAGAATGGCTCCATATCTGGACAACCAACCCATGCCCAACATCAACCCGTGTCCCATAAACCCGAGAACATAAGCATTACACATGAATTCTACGCTCAAGCTAGATATTTTCAAATCCTTACAAATCACAGGTAGATGGGCGGAACCCCTAATTGGATTTGAAATACTAACGGGATTCTCAACTAGAATAGTACTTAGGTGCAAACTTTCAACAAGATCAGAAATAAAACTATGCGATGTGCCAGAATCAAATAAGGTATGAACAGGGAAATCAGAAATGTAAACATGACCTTTTATAGAAACACTACCTCGATCAAGAGCTGGAAGAGCGAGGAGAGCCTGCAACTGCCCTCCAGAGGGTCCTGCTTGCTGAATTTGCCTTTTCCCTTGTCCTCGCTTTTTCGGACAATCCTTACTATAGTGTCCAGACTTTCTGCAATGAAAGCATACGCCCAGCTTCCTCTTCTTCTTCTTACAGTCTTTGGTTATGTGCCCAGTGATCCTACAGAAGTTGCACTTTCTTGTCTCTCTTGCCTTGTTGTTGTTGGCCTTGTTTCCCTTCTTGTTGTTCTTGTCTCCTTTCTCGGAATCTTCCTTCTTGCCTTGAGACTCATTTATCTTGACCCCCTTCTTGCCACTCTTATCTTCCTCTTGAAGCAGGGCCATATTCACCAAACCCTCGAAGGTCGCCCCCATGGGTATATGAGACATGGCCAAACTGCGCAATGGATCATTCAATCCTAGAGCAAAGCGTAGGGCCTTTTTCTGAGCTGTGTTAATCAAGTCTAGATCGAACCGAGCAAGTTGATTAAACGTATCCACGTATTCCCTAACTGTCATGTCCCCTTGCTTTAGAGATAGGAACCTCTCCATCTGAAGGTTCTCTTCTGTCGATGATAGAAACCTCAATCTGAACCTTCTCCTAAAGTCATCCCAAGTCTGAATTGGTCTAGTAGTGGTGGTGACTACCCACCAATATGCAGCTTCCCCTTTCAACAGCCATACCGCTAACAGAACTTTCCTACGGTCTTTTATATCAAAGATAGCAAAGAGGTCTTCAGTTTCCTTCAACCAGTTTCTTGCCTCAACAAAAGTCTCCGTCCCTACAAAATTCTTGCCACCCATCGCCTTAAAGTCCTTGCAAATCTTTGCGAAATCCTCTTGCGGATGCTGAAGAGGAGGAGGAGGAACCTCAGCTACGGGAGGAGGAGAAATGTTAGCCAAAGGGGAAGGAGGAGGAATGTTCGCGGGGCCGGCTTCATTCGCCCTTGCTTCCATGTACCTTCTAAACCAAATAGGTACTGGTACGCCCTCCAGAACGGCAAAATTATCGGCCATACTGAAACGAAGAAAAAGATAGATTGAGAACGAGGAAACAAAGGATAGTGCTAATGGCTTTTGGGGAATAGCCTTTTTTTTTAAAATAAACTAGACTTTTCTTGGAAAATACTTAATTGGTTTTGAAAATAGTTTTTCAAAAGGTAAGTTTTAAAAACCTTTTGCTCAGATCTTGTAAACCTTATGCTCTGATACCAAATGTAACACCCCACCTCCGCCAATGCCACTCTTGCAAGGGCACTGGCTTTGGAGGGGTGTTAAACAAGGTAAACATGCATGCAGATATCACAAGACAGAACATATAAGTAAAAACAGAGTAAATAGAGCAACGGATAAAACTAACATTTCAAAACCATAGTCAAGTTACATCAAAGTACTTGGTCATTATTTTCCACAAAACATAGTCTAGAAACATCAACTGAAAACTGGAAAGAAAATCATAAAGTAACTATCCCCAAGGTGGAAGAAAGCCATAGCGAGATCAAGTCCAAACCGTACATGAGCTATCCAGAAAAGCAGCTAAAGATCCAAGCTAGGTACTGTTGTTCCCACCCTGTAAACCTGGGGGGGGGGGGACGGAAGAAAAGAGGCAAAAGAAAATGGGTCAGTCAAAAAGACTGGTAAGTCCTATCTACTATTAGTATAAAAACTAGTAAAGTTAACTGAACATGTAAAACAGAGATGAGATGTAGGGTGATAACTGGCATGGTGAAAAGTTAACAAGATAGATCAAGTGTGGCATCGCATATACAAGGTTAAGTTGCACCAGGTGTGTACTAGTATTCCAATCCATGTCAAGTATAAACAAGAAATGATCCCTTGGCCCAAAGCTGGCCCAATATCATGAGATGACCTAAATAGAGGTCCAACTACTCGGTCTAGTCGATCGGCTCTCTATAAGCCTAACTCGTCGTGTATCGGTGTCATACGGCTTAATCGTGGAATGTAGTTAACTGTGCTAGGTCCACCCCAGGGTGTATCCAGCCCTAAGGTGTAAACCACAGACACAATTCAAGCACGCACAGTCTAAACCTACTGGTGCCCATGTTCAACTCCGGACTTAATGTGAACGACCAAGGTCCGCCTGAACAACCGGTGCACCCTTCAGCCGTCTCTTTTGGTCTCTTACAATCAGTCCAGTAATCGTGCCCCACCCCAGCCTAGTCCAGGGTACCCATGATACTTCCAAGTTGGTTACTGCTGAAAAGGACCATGTAACTAGGATTTCAAGTGGGTTAAGTGTGGTTAACCCTATCCTAACCATGTATTGAGTTGGTTAAGTGTATTCAAGCAGTTCATGACTTAACCCTATCAATACATCGGGTTTATTTGGTTAAGTATATTCAAGTAGTCCATGACTTAACCCTACCAATCCATCGTGTTTAATTGGTTAAGTATATTCATGTAGTCCATGACTTAACCCTACCATGTGGCATTGATTAACTTAATGCACCCCAACCTCTCACATTAGACTTTGTTGTGGTTACTAGTTAAGCCGGCCGGGTCCGGGTAGCTTTACACCACAACCTAGTCTAACCTCGGGTTTTAAGTGCGACATGACCAACTACTCACATTGGGTCCTATTGCTTGTAGCCACTAGTTAAGCCGGTCGGTTCCGGGTAGATTTATGCTACAAACTCAACCCAACCTCGAGTTGGCCATTCTCATGTTTTCTAAGTGTCATGTCCATCATTATGTTTACAAACATAATCACAAGTCAATGTTCATGTCATATTTTAAAACCATGTTTTCATGTCATTAATATTACCCAAACCCAACGCATTCCCATCGCATGTACGTTTCGCATAACATAACATAGATCAAAAGAGGGAACTTGGCAAAAGCATGACAAAAGGGCATAAGGTAATAAGGTTGGCCACAAGTTAAACATGGTGGCATATGAGGCATAAATATGTTCATTTAAACTTGCATGTTACATGCATAACATTCAAACTTAGCGAATAGGTGATACATGGTCCTAGATGACATAGGATGATGACTAGAAGTTCGCATATAACATTATATGCAAGTTATCATAAAGGTTATGAGAGTTCTCATGTTGCATAATGCAACATTCCAAATCAAAGGTCATAGCTTTCTATGCACAAAGTCAAGGTGATAGCTTTACAAACTTGCATAGGGTAAATCTATGCATAACATGATAGGATCAAAGCACAAATCATACTTAGGCCCAAACTCAAACTTGCAACATGTCATATTTAACTTCATAGTTAGAATCTAAGAGTAGTATAGGGCTTACAATGCTATGAAGACTTATAAAATAAAATAAGATTGAGACGAAGCCACGCTAGCAACACTAAAAGCCCAAATGAATATAAGCTCCAAGTTGTCTTGAAAAAAAAAAAGCTCCTTTGATTTGTATGAAGAAAGATCCTTATTTTGATGAAGAAAGGTGGATCTTTTACTAGCTTAGGACACTCAAATTTTCATGAAGAGGATGGAGGCCATGATATGAAAGTGGAGGCCATGATCAAGAAGAATTTTGGCAGCACTTAGTTACTAGATTGATTTGTGTGAGTTTAGGGTAGGTCTAGGGGTGTTTTTATAGGATTTAGGATTAGTTTTAGCCATAGGATTAACCCTAAATCAAATCTAAGCCATCAAATCACGTCAGAAACCAACAAACAGGGCCAGAAAACACAAGCAGGTGCACCAGGCCAAAATGGTGCACCAGAAAAATTGGGCCGACCGGGGGGGTCGACCCCTGGGTCGACACGGGTGTCGACCCCTGGGTCGACATGGGTGTCGACCAATTGGGGGGGGGGGCGACACTGGTGTCGACACCTATGTCGACCTTGCCTGGGCGGGAAAATTCCCGCCCAGTCTGCTTTGGCTGAAATTCGATTCTGAATTCGAATTTGAACTGTTTTCGGGCTTAGAATTTTCTGAAAAATTCATTGGGCCATAACTTGGTCATACGGACTCCGTTTTTCGAAAACTCGGACTTTATTTCGCGTATTTTTCCGAGACGAATGCAATGGCACAGCCCGTTTCCCTTAATTCAGATTTTAGAATTTAATTCTGTCTTTATTTACATTATAACATGTTATTCAAAAATACGGGTTGTTACAATACACGTATAAATATGTGAACAATAATAAATAAATTTGAAGAATCCAGTTGGATTCCTCCAACCTGTTTTCCCTGCATCCACAGATGTTAAACAACATAAATAATACCAATCCTGCTTCAAGGTAGGATATCACGATATGGAGGTCATCCACTATAATATATTGTGGGGCGCATAGGGTCATCCGCTAATGATACTGCGGGTATCCGCTAATGGTACTGCGGGAAATATCCAATATATATATATATATATAGCCACAACCACCAAGCCTAAATAACTAATATATATATATATATAATAACCAAAATTTATCAATAAACAGCAATGCAACCAATCACCCAATAAACAACGTATAAATATTTGTATTAAATAAAGGTTTGATTATAATAAATTATAATCGTACCAAAGAGTGAGTTTACTCACCTTGATTTTTATTTTGCATTAGCAACAATTTCAATGTTTTTTCATCGATTTCCTAGGCTTCGAACTCCACACGAATAATTTTTTGGTTTATCGTCGCCTAAGAAAAAATCCGAATTTTATAAATGAGATCATGAATTGCTTTAACAAGATTAAATGCTAAAAACATACTAAAAAAATGAATTTCTAAACTTCCTAGTTTTTAAAAAGCTAAAGGTTTCAAGTTTAATATAATTTTTTCACTTATCTAATTTACAATTCATATAGTGTTTACTAAATATATATTTTTTCTTTTCAGTTTCCAAATAATAGATTAACGGTTAATGACATTTTCCCATAACAGTATAAATTTCAGTTTTAACTTATATACTAAATAAATAAAAATCAAATTCTAATAAGAATTCACCTCATGTTAGTTCAACTAGAATCTACTCGCATCCCTAGCCTTTCTATCCTCCTCATTTTCAGAAAATCGCGACTCAGACACCCTTGTTTCTCCATTAAATCAAGAACTAAATGCATTGTTGAACTTAATTGTTTTCCCCTAAATTGTGACTACCTCTACCCTATAGACCTCACCCTTCCAACTTGCTAGCGCCTCACCTGAAATCTTCCAGAAATTATCGCGACTTCGAAGGATTGTTCTTGCTCTACATCGGTAGTTGCTCGAAGTTGCCTTCAAGTCCATACCCTAACTTTGCTACCTAACTCGCGATGCTTGAGTTCTTAGCATTGAACAGTGTTGCCTCTATTAATCATTTTGACTAAAGGAGATTTCATAGTGGCTCTAGGTGACTTCGACCGTCGCTAGAAGGACGCGTTCAGTGATGGGGAGGGTCACGCGTATTAGAGCTAGCGGAGAAGGCGCAGGATCAGAGTGGAGGAAAAATCTGTGCTTCTTTAATTTTGTGAAGAGGATTTGTCTTATAGTTGATTTCAGTTTAAAGAATGGAAAGGTGGGTATGGTTTGATTTAAAATCGAATTAGGAAGCTTCCCATTTTAATAATGAGAGTGATTTGCGATTTTTATTCGAATAACGTGATCGATTTTGAAGGATCGAAGAATAGGTGTAATACCCCATAATTTTGTCGACATTAAAGAGGATAATTAAATAATAAATAATTCAATATTCAGAATTAAGGGAAACAGACTGCGCCATTGCGTCCGCCTCGAAATTCTAATCAAGTTATACAATTGGTTTGCGTAAAACGAACACCGTATGAAGAAGTCATGAAGGTTTGAAGTTTGTATACACGCATATATATATATAGGGACCAAGAAATCAAAATTCAGTTCAAATTACAAAAATTACATTGGCGGCAAAATTCCCGCCCCGGGGGTGTCGACCCCTAAGCAGGGGTCGAACCCTTAAGGGGGGGTCCACCCCGGGGTCTACCCCATAAGGGGGGGTCGACCCCCCTAGGGCTGAGGTGGCAGTCGGTTTCAGAGGGGTTGGTAGCTATATATAGAGGTCCATTTGTCTTATTTTCTTCATTTGAGAATCCATGGGGGCCAAACTTTGCCGGTGACTGAACCGAACCGAATTATCTTCTACAACAATCAGCTAAAGCAAATCAATTGGAGATTCATGCGTAGATCTACAACCCAACAAGCTTCTTTTCTAGTTCTCTCTTCTTAATCCTAACACTGTGAGTTCTAGGTTACTTTTAGATTTAAATGATTATAAGTAAAACGTGATAGTACCGTGATTTGGATCTGTCTTGAATCATGAATCTATGTTATCCTTGGATCTCAAACTTTATTATGCTAGATCTATTTTGATAGATCTAATTCACCTGTGGTTAGTTTATCATGTCACCTTTGTGGATCTGAACCTTTGTCAAACCTGTGTTTAATTTAGAACTATCATTATTGGGACAATTAAATCTTTGTCTAGATCTAGATCATCTTGTTGTGGTAAATTTCTATCATTTATTGGACATATGAATCTACTCATGCTTCTTATGACACCCTTATTATGTTAGATCTAGTTTAACTATCACAAGTTCATGGATCTACCCTTATATGTCCACCTTATCACCATGTCAATGTGTATACATTTGTTTATGCCAGTTACGTTGGAATTATCACTATTGTCATCTTCCCATCACCTTTCCCTTGTTTTGTTTATGGCCAGGCTACTTTATAGCCTAGGCATGCCGCCAAAATTATGTGAATGTGTTAGTTAGGGAACGGGGGAAGTTATTAGAATTGGCATAGCTACGTTAATGAAATTGAATATGGACATATAATTTACTTTGTACAAAATAGGGTAAAAAGGAGCATTAAACCTATAACCTATTACGACATAGGTAAAAATTGGATAAGAATGAAATGCTTAGGATAACAATTAGAAATTGTAATTGCACTTATGACACGAGGTTAGGTTGCATTAGTAGTGGAAGTCTTCCCGGACCTGACTGGCATATCCAACAACCACTAACATTGAACCTAATGTGAGAGGTCTAAGTGCGCAAATACGAGACGGGCTTAGACACGAGGTTAGGCCCAACTTGTGGGATAAGTCTGTCCGGACCCGACCGACATATCCAGCATCCACAAGTTGTAGGCCTAATGTGGGAGGTCTAGCCCATTATAAATCATAAATGGACATGGTAACGAATTGGACTACTTAACCAAGTTTAATCGATAGGGATTGTATGATTATGAACTAAAGTTAGGGTTAAGTAAAATTGGTTGAACAGTGGGTGGGTTATGTAAATCTGAGGGGGTGAGTAATATTTACATGTAGGCCCACAAACTTAGCTGGATAAGGTTATTTAATTAAAGACACCTAGTGTAAGCATAACCGGTAGAAAGACTGGGGTTATATAATAAAAACACCTCTTAGGGTAAATATAACCTGAGGAAAACCTAGTGGGGGGTACAAGATAAGGGGGAGAGCTTGTATCATATTGTGTGGGACCTGTTTCAATGAGTAACCCAGAGTAGGTATCGAGTAAAGTACTCCGAACTAGGTCGGAGAAGGGGCACGCTTACTGAACTGATTGTAAGAGATCCAAACGTGGAGTTCCGTGTGGGCGGCCCAAACCGACCGGGACATGTGCGTGCATGAGCCGGGCAGAAGGGGATAAGATGACCGTGACACCTGCAGATATGGGGCTGTGCATATCAGTGGAGGGTTGACACTTTAGGACATGATACATCCTACGGTTGGGCCGACATAGAGTATCTACGCGGATTAGGGAGCCGATCGATTAAGGGTAGTAGTTAGGATACTTTTGGATGTATGCCTAAGTCTACCACCTTATAGTGGAAGGGATCGTCTCATTCTGGATATACTAGTAATAGTGCAGAGTAATCATTAGAAGTGTATACACCCTATCCTGTTTACCTTGTCATATCTGCCTATTATGTAGTTATCTCTCTCTTATCCACTTTATATGCCTATCATGCTACTTTTATTTATTTACTTGCTAAAAGTAACTGGACTCACCAGACTTTATGTTTGACCCTTTTTGTTTCCTCTTCTTTCTTCCGTTCCCTCCCCCCAAGGTTCTCAGGGCGGGAATACTCAGGCTTGAATGTGATTTTGCTTACTTTTGTTGGAGCTGCTGAGATGTATGGCTTAAACTCCTATCCATATTGCTATGGCTATATTTTGTTTTTGGAGAATTATATTTCTTTTATGTACTCGGATATTTTTGAAGTACAAGACAGTAGCTTTTATGTTGTAATGGGCTTTTGTATTTCCGACGTGTGATGTTTTTAGACCACAGTATCTTATGATAAATAAAATTTTTTTCCGCTGTTATTTTATATGTCTATCTTGTAATATTTTTGTTCTATTTACTATAACGCTTAGCGAAACTTAATGCATTCCTTTTGTGAGTGGCATTAACAGACGTGGGGTACCACACTTGGTATTAGAGCTGAAGGTTACCAGATTAGATAAAAGTTTCTGAAAGCTATTTTTGAAAAGGTTTTAAAAGAAAGCATTTTCAAAAAGAAAAGTCTGTTTTGAAAAACATTCCCCAAAAAGCCATAAGTAATATCTTTCAATGCCTTGTATGAACATCTTTCCTTTTCTTTTTCAACATGTCTAGGGAACCCAACATTCCAGAGGGCATTACGATACCAGGATGGTTCTGTAAGTATCTGGAGGCCACGGCTCCTGCCGAAGGCCAAGGAAACGTTCCTCCCCCAGTTGCACCCGTTGCTCCTCCTCTTCCACGTGCAGACAACTTTTCAAAGATCTGCAAAGATTTCCGTGCTATGGGAGGGAAGCCATTCCATGGAACCGAGACGTTTGTGGAGGCAAGGAACTGGCTCAAGGAAACCGAGGACTTGTTTGTAATATTTGAAGTAGAGGATCGAAGAAAGATCCAGTTAGTTGCTTGGCTATTGAAGGATGAAGCTTCATTTTGGTGGGAGGTAACCCAAGCAGGCGGTTCGGTGGAAACTTTGAATGACTTTAGACAGAGGTTTGAGATGAAATTCCTTTCCTAAGCAGAGAAGAGCATGCATATGGAGAGGTTCTTAGCACTCAAACAAGGGAACCTGACGGTTAAAGAGTATGTGAAAAAATTTAACCAGATGGAAAGATTTGGACTGGAACTGCTAGACACTCCGCATAAGAAGACTTTGCGTTTTGTTAAAGGGATAAACAAATTCCTTCATGGTTTAGCCATGTCTTATATCCCAATGGGATCCACCTTTGAAAGACTTGTTGATATGGTCTTGATGTATCGGAAGAGAAAGCGGAAAAGAAGGAGGTTAAAGCTGAGGAAACAACGCAATATAAGAAGTCATGGCCCAAGAAAGGACAACAACAACAACAACAGCAACAGAAGAAAGGATGAAAGAATAACAAGGGTAAGGAGAAGATGAAGTGTCACAGTTGTGGGCGTGAGGATCATTTGGCAAAAGACTACAAAAGAAGGAAGAATTCCTGCTTCAACTGTGGAGAGGACGGATACTTTGTTAGGGAGTTCCCGAAGAAACAGGGACAGGGTCAGAGGGAAGATGCATGCTCTCGCGATCAGTTCTCATGAATAAGGTAGAAAAATTTCTATGGAAGGTTTAATTTCTCTTTCAAACCATTCTATTAGAACACTTTTTGATTCTAGCACTTCACATTCATTTATATCTAGTACTGTGGTTGAATCTCTACACTTAATTACTAGCATGGTAGTGGCTCCCGTAGTCGTCTCAAACCCCATTGGTGGTTCGGCTCATTTATCTATGATTTGTCGGGGTTTAAGAATATCGGTGTTAGGCGTCGAGTTTGAATGCGACGCCTATGCTCGGTTTTATGGTCTATGGTTTGATTTTAGGGATGGATTGGTTAACCACATATGGTGTCATCCTAGATTGTGAGAGGAGGGTCGTTAGACTTTTGAATTGTCATGGGAGGACCCTTGAGATTTCTTGTGACCCCCAAGGGTCTGTTATGCTTAGCTTCCTAGAGTCTTTTGATGCATCCATATATGATTTGCAATCTGTTCCGGTAATCCGAGATTATTCTGATGTTTTTGAGGAGGTCCGGGGCTTACCTCCGAGGCATGTGGTCGATTTTCGTATATAAATAGTGGACAATGCAAAGCTAGTTTCATTATCAGTGCGCCATATGGCTCCGAGGGAAAGGAAGGAGTTGAGTAAGCAAGTAGAGGAGCTGCTTGAGAAATGATTTATCAAACGAAGCATATCTGAATGGGGTGCTCCAGTTGTATTTGCAACTAAGGAGGATGGATCGCTTCATTTGTGTGTGGACTATAGAGAATTGAACAAACTCACAAAGAAGAATAGGCACTCACTTCCGAGGATAGACGACTTGTTTGACCAACTTATCGGTGCCTCGGTATTCTCTCAGTTAGACCTGGCCACGGGGTTTCATCAGTTGAGGGTGACTGAGGACAGTATAGACAAGACTGCTTTTAGGACTCCGGATGGTTTCTTTGAATGGCTAGTTATGGCTTTTGGGCTAACGAATGCACCTGCCTATATTGTCGAACTGATGAGTAGGGTGTTTCGGAGTTCCTAAATAAATTTGTCGTAGTCTTTGTTGATGATATTTTGATCTTCTCCAAAAGTAAAGAAGAGCATGCCCAGCATTTGAGAAAGTTTTGAAGACTCTCCGTGACTATCAGCTTAAGGCAAAGTTCTCCAAATGCCATTTTTGGAGAAAGGTGGCGAGATTCTTAGGGCATGTAGTCTCCAAAGAAGGGATAGTTGTGGATCTCGCGAAAGTAGTTGCAGTGAAAGATTGGCAGATTGCTAAAAATGCAACAGAGGTGAGGAGATTTCTTGGATTGGCAGGTTATTATAGGAAGTTCATTAGGGACTTCACAAAGATATCAGCCCCTCTCACCAGGCTGACGAAGAAGAACTTGGCATTTTCATGGGATATAGATTGTGATGTTGCTTTCCAACTTTTGAAGAGGGCTCTTACAACAGCCCCAGTTTTGACTTTGCCTGATGGGAACAAAGTGTTTACGGTGTACACTGATGCATGTGGTACAGGGCTAGGTGCGGTTCTGATGCAAGAAGGAAAGGTAGTATGTTATGGGGGTAGACAATTGAGAGTTAATGAGAAGAACTACCCCACCCATGATCTAGAACTAGCTGCCATAGTATTCGCACTAAAGATGTGGCGTCATTATTTACTTGGAGAGAAGTTCGAGTTATACACCAATCATAAATCTCTCAAGTATCTGTTCTCGCGAAAGGATCTCAATTTAAGGCAACAAAGGTGGATGGAGTTCTTAGCTTCTTATGATTTTGAAATTGCTTATACCCCTGACAAGGGAATGTGGTGGCTGACGCGCTAAGTAGGCAGAGGATAGCCTTAAGTCCTCTGTTTGTGGAGAGGAAGAGCTTGGAGTTCATATCAACCTTTGACTTTAGACCCTCCATCGAGATTTTTCCTGAATTGTTTGCATCGCTAAAAATACGACCGACTCTTATGGATCAGATAGGAGCTTCACAGCAAGGTGACCCATAGATTTTAGACATCATGGATAAGCTCTGAAAAGGGGAGACTTCTAGTCACCTCAGTCGATATACCATATATGAAAAGGGGTGGTTGCGATGAGATGGAAGTCTTTGTGTCCCTCAAACCGGAAGCTTGATAAGGGCATTCCTAGAAGAACCCAACCATTCTAAGATGACTATTCATCCAGGCAGTGACAAGATGTACAAAGACATGAAGAGGGTTTTCTTTTGGGCTGGGATGAAGAAAGATGTGGCCGAATTTGTTTCCCAATGTTTAGTTTGCCAGCAAGTTAAAGTTGAGCAAAAGAAACCCAGTGGTTTACTTCATTGTTTGGAGGTTCCACAATGGAAAAGGGAAAGCATCTCCATGGACTTTATAGATGGTTTTCCTAGATCAAATAAGGGCAACACCAGTAATTGGGTAATAGTGGACAGATTGACTAAGAGCGCTCATTTCATTCCAGTGAAGAGTAAGAGGAGGCATCATGGTTGGCAGCAATATATGTTCGTGAGATAGTTCATCTTCATGGAGTACCTTCCAGCATCATAAGCGATCGCGGCCCCATCTTTACCAGCGAATTTTGGAGGAGCTTGCAAGAAGCATTAGGTACACAATTGTGTTTGAGCACCGCAGACTGATGGAAAGACGGAGAGGGTGAACAGAATTCTGGAGTCTTTTAAGGCTGTGTATCCTAGACTTTAGAGGGACTCAGGAAGAGCACCTTCCTTTAATATAGTTTTCCTATAACAACAGTTATCAAGCCAGCATTGGCATGGCACCCTTCGAAGCGTTGTACGGGCGGCCCTGTAGATCACCAACTTGTTGGTGGGAATCTATAGAAAGACTATTACTTGGACCAGATATGGTTAAAGAAACATCCGAGAAGATTGACCTTATTCGACGGCGGATGAAGACAACTCAAGATAGCCAGAAATCCTATGCAGACAAGAGGAGGACTGACATCGAATTTGAAGTGGGATGCTTAGTTTTTATTAAAATATCACCTCTGAGGAATGTGGTTCGCTTCAGATCTGTAGGGAAGTTAGCACCCAGATTTGTGGGACCATTTCCCATAACTGGAAGGATCAGCCAAATGGCCTATAGAGTGAAGCTCCCAGAAAATCTATCCGATGTTCATGATGTTTTCCACGTTTCTCATCTGCGGAAGTGCTTGCATGACACCGTGGAGGTTGTTGAGCCAAGTATATTAGAGGAGGTAGAAGTGGAACGAGAGGCGACACTCAGATGAGTCCCTACCCGTATTCTTGGATCAGAAGTTAAGAGGCTCCGCAATAATCAAGTTGATAAAGGTTCAATAGGGAGATAGCCCAGAGGACACGACTTGGGAGACCGAAGACAAGATTCGTACTTTGTACCCTTTCCTTTTCGAGGGTATGTTCTTAACTCCTTTTTCAAAGTTTTATCTATGCTTGCTTCTATCATTTGAGTCTGTCCTATCAATAGTATTCTCGACCTTTAGATAAGAATCATATGGATGTAAACATGTATTTGGGACATGTTATGTTTGATGGATGCAAGTGATTGCTAGTGGTTGCCTGTGGATGCATATACACACACATTAGGCACTAGATCGGCTCAATCACTCTCATATTGCATATGGATGTGTGTGCATTTTTATTTTCTTTTAATAGGTGAAAATGGATGTATTATCAAATGGATGTTGCATTTGGGCGAATGAGTGTGCACACATATAGAACTTAAATGTTATATACGGTTATTTGCATACATATTGGATTCATGGCACTAACATACACTACATTAAGGAGGTCAACTGAATCAGTAGACTGCCTGATCTTTGCATTAGTATACAGACATATACACGACTTTGCATATGTTCGTATAAGCATTAGAAATCCTTAAGGACAATGGATGCCTGTGATTGATGGATCAGTAGATGGGTTATGGATGGTAGGATATATATTCTTCTTAACTTAGAGATTTCGGGGACGAAATACTTTAAGTAGAGGGGAATGTAACACCCCGTAATTTTGTCAGCATTAAAGAGGATAAATTAAATAATAATTAATTCAATAATCAGAATTAAGGGAAACAGACTACGCCATTGCGTCCCTCTCGAAATTCTGGTCAAGATAGACATTTGGTTTGCGTAAAACAGACACCGGATGAAGAAGTTATAAAGGTTTGAAGTTTGTATACGCGCAAGAGAATTATATATATATATATATATATATATATATATATATATATATATATATATATATATGGACTAAGAAACTAAAATTCAGTTTAAATTTCAAAAGTTACGTTGGTGGCAAAATTCCTGCCCCACGGGTGTCGACCCCTAAGCAGGGGCGTCGAACGCATAAGGGGGGTCGACCCCCCTAGGGCTTAGGTGGCAGTCGGTTTCAGAGGGGCTGACAGCTATATATAGATGTCCATTTCTCTTATTTAATGCATTTGAGAATTCGTTGGGGCCAAACTTTGCCGGTGACTGAACTGAACCGAATTATCTTCTACAACAATCAACTAAAGCAAATCAATTAGAGATTCCCGCGTAGATCTACAACCTAACAAGCTTCTTTTCTAGTTCTCTCTTCTTAATCCTAACAATGTGAGTTCTAGGTTACTTTTATATTTAAATGATTATAAGTAAAATGTGACAGTACCATGATTTGGATCTGTCTTGAATCATGAATCTATGTTATTCTTGGATCTCAAACTTTATTATGCTAGATCTATTTGATAGATCTAATTCACCTGTGGTTAGTTATCATGTCACCTTTGTGGATCTGAACCTTTGTCAAACTTGTGGTTAATTTGGAACTATCATTATTAGGACAGTTAAATCTTTGTCTAAATCTAGATCATCTTGTTTTGGTAAATTTCTGTCATTTATTGGACATATGAATCTACTCATGCTTCTTATGACACCCTTGTTATGTTAGATCTAGTTTAATTATCACAAGTTCATGGATCGACCCTTATATGTCCACCTTATCACCATGTCAGTATGTATACATTTGTTTATGCCAGTTACGTTGGAATTATCACTATTGTCATCTTCCCATCACCTTTCCTTTATTTTGTTTATGGCCAGACTACATTATAGCCTAGGCATGCTGCCAAAATTATGTGAATGCGTTAGTTAGGGAACGAGGGAAATTATTAGAATTGGCATAACTAGATTAATGAAATTGAATACGGACATATAATTGCAATTAGAAATGAAATTGGATAAGAATGAAATGCTTAGGATTATAATTAGAAATTGTAATTGCACTTATGACATGAGGTTAGGTTGCATTAGTGGTGCAAGTCTGCCCGGACCTGACCGGCATATCCAGCAACCACTAATGTTAAACCTAATGTGAGAAGTCTAAGTGCGCAAATATGAGATGGTCTCAGACATGAGGTTAGGCCCAACTTGTGGGATAAGTCTGCCCAGACCCGATCGGCATATCCAGCATCCATATGTTGTAGGCATAATGTGGGAGGTCTAGTCCATTATAAACCATAAATGGACATGGTAACGAACTGGTGTACTTAACCAAATTTAATCCATAGGGATTGTATGATTATGAACTAAAGTTAGGGTTAAGTAAAATTAGTTGAACAGTGGGTGGGTTAAGTAAATCTGAGGGGGTGAGTAATATTTAAATATAGGCCCACAAACTTAGCCCGATAAGCTTATTTAATTAAAGACACCAAGTGGTAAGCATAACCGGTAGAAAGATTGGGGTTATATAATTAAAGACACCTCTTAGCGTAAACATAACCTGCGGAAAACCTAGTGGGGGATACAAGATAAGGGGGAGAGCTTGTATCATATTGTATAGGACCCGTTTCAGTGAGTAACCAAAAGTAGTTATCGAGTAAAGTACTCCGAACTAGGTCGGATAAGAGGCACGCTTACTGAACTGATTGTAAGAGATCCAAACGTGGAGTTCGGTGTGGGCAACGCAAACCGACCGGGCCATGTGCGTGCATGAGCCGGGCAGAAGGGGATAAGATGACCGTGACACCTGTAGATATGGGGCTGTGCATATCAGTGGAGGGTTGTCACTTTAGGATGTGATACATCCTACGGTGTGGCCGGCATAGAGTATCTACGCGGATTAGTGAGCCGATCCATTAAGGGTAGTAGTTAAGATACTTTTGGACGTATGCCTAAGTTTACCCCCATCTCATTCTGGATATACTAGTAATAGTGCAGAGTAATCATTACAAGCGTATACACCCTATCCTGTTTACCTTGTCATATCTGCCTTTTATGTAGTTATCTCTCTCTTATCCACTTTATATGCCTATCATGCTACTTTTATTTATTTACTTGCTAAAAGTAACTAGAATCGGCAGACTTTATGTCTGACCATTTTTGTTTCCTCTTCTTTCTTCCGTTCTCCCCCTCCCTCTCAGGTTCTCAGGGTGGGAACACTCAAACTTGACCGTGATTCTGCTTACTTTTGCTGGAGTTGCTGAGATGTATGGCTCAAGCTACTATCCTTGTTGTTATGGCTATATTTTGTTTTTGGGGAATTTTATTTCTTTTATGTACTCTGATGTTTTTGAAGTACAAGACAGTAGCTTTTATGTTGTAATGGGCTTTTGTATTTCAGACATGTGATGTTTTTGGACCGCGCTATCTTATGATAAATAAAGTTTTTATTCCACTGCTATTTTATATGTCTGTCTTATAATATTTCTGTTCTGTTTACTATAACGCTTCACGAAACTTAATGCATTCCCTTTGTGAGTGACATTAATGTACGTGGGGTGCCACAATGGGTATCGATTTTGTATATTAGAGAAAAATGAATGAAGGAAGGGGTATCGGCTGAGTTATAAAATAGAGTTAGGCAAGCTTCCAAAGGAAGATTACATAAGTGTGCATAACAAGCTAATAGATTTTTTTATTACATTATCATGAAACTTACGTCTGAAGCTTCATGCTAAAACTACCACAGATGAGCTCCGATCGCGATGGAAATTAACAGCTTGTTATAACTTAATATTTCAGACACGATCGAACTTGTTTCGTCGAATTCCGAGGTCGTTTGAAAATTAATTCGTTTCACATATCCTATTTAATCGAGAAAATATAAACTGAATTCAAACCAATCAGTTTCTCGATAATAAATTATTATTATTACCGTTTATAATCAGATAGAAATTTATATTGATCGAATGAGTCATTTAGATTTAATTTTTAAATCCAATTATTGTAAGTTTCATTTTTCGGTAATTCGATATATTCCAAATTAAATTGTATATCGATTGTTAAATCGATAAATTCAATATAAAATCCATTTTTGATTTCTAATTCAACATTTAAAATAAATTTAAATCATCATTATAAAACAGTTAAAAATCGGGGATGTTAAATTACATGTACCAAAAACCCCTCATACCACTGGTGTTATTAATTATACAGACAATTGTGGTCCGTTACGTTGGAAGAATTTTCTTAATGCTCTCTGTGACATCAAATTTTATTTACCTCTATGCATTATTCTTAAATTACTACGCATATTTGACTAAAACTGTGTACCTATGTTATATATCAATTGTTGTAAATTTTCACATCTGTTATCGACCGTGTCCTCCATTAAGGTGTCGTTCGTAGGTAAAAATAGACTATTATCGTGTGGGATGTGTCTAACGTGTCATAGGTGTCCAAAACGGTAATTGTCAATTTTTTTCAATTTTCCCATTGAGGAAAATCGAACCATTGACATCCGACATGTCGAACACCAGAAGTTTATTGTTTATGCTAATAAAACACGCCTCCGTCACTTTCCTCCTCATCCCCTACAAAAGTCTCCTTCTCCCCCTTTGTATTTTCGAACACTTTGAACTTGTTTGGAATATTTTTTTACAGGAATCCTTCTCCTCTGATATGCATATTTTTATCGTGTCTAGCACATTTTTTTCTTCTGATTTTTTAAACGATGTCGAAATTTTATCTTTTTAGTGTTATGGCGTAGTCATCTAGCTCTGGTTCTGCTGATTCTTTATTCATGTCAAACATAATTAGGAGCGTTAATGCGCTATAGCGTTTGTTTGCACATGCGTCAGTCACGTTAATCTAAGAGTAAGTACGAGCTATCAATTAAATAATAGTAAAGCAGAAGAATTTCTAGCTTTCTCCTTGATTCTCTCAATTTTTCTCAATTCTCCTTAATTCTCTCAATTCTCCTTAAAATTATAGAGATATGTTTATTAAATCAAGCTAATAAGTTATCTTTGCTTTCCTTAAAAGTCTCCTGATATTTTATACTAAAATATACTATTATTATCTATTTCACAAGCTTACGGCCTATCTCATAAATTTTAAAACCCAATCGTATTCATCCGCATCTTTTGTTCTGCCCTCCTTTTCTTTCTCCTTCTGAGTATTCTTCCGCCTCTGATTTCTGCCTCTTCCTTCCCATCGATGTCTAGATCTCCAACGATTATTATTTTTAGATTCAACTTTGTGAACGGGGTATTTCCCTATTTCTATTTACAGGTTTTCTTGCTCTTGATTGAATTAGCTGGTAAATTTTTCTATATTATATTTTCAGATCGTTTTGTACTTTTAATTTTTTGAATTTCATGCATAACAATTTACGGAATCTTCTGGATCTATGCTCAGTCAGGTATATCCTCAACGAATATGTGATTTTACTACTATTTGGCGAACTCCAGTTCTCAATCGGGTATATTTTCAACGACTATGTGATTTTACTACTATTTTCGAATTTTTCAGTTCTTACTCAAATCATCGGGTATCCGCTTGCGCTGTTTCTTTTTCAGAACGTCAAAGGCGGAAGATACAAGGAAAACGTGAGACAGGGCAATTGTCTGATGAGATTTTAGACCATATATTACGGTAGAAGAATCCATCAATTGTTGAATTACTGGCTTAGGTACATAAGATTACTCAACTATACTTATTTCTTTTCAAAGCATCGAGCTATATTTTATATACAATGTAAGTTTCTGATTTCAATTATAAAGTTGTTCTATTGGACTAATTGTTGATATTCAATAAGATTTTGAATTATACCTCACTTACCACAAGCTTTTGGACTAACTCTACTCAATTATGCTGCTATAGTTTAATAACTTCATCTAATGGTTTAGCTTAACACAATTACTTTTAATAACAGAATAATACTTCATCATTTTCTGTCACAGTATTATGAACATAAAAAATGATCTGAAATGTTGTTTTTGGTACAAGTTGTTTGTATTAGGTTAATCAAATGATGTCCTAAACATTATGTAATAAGCAGTCAAGTTTAAATCTTAGCTATGATAGTAAAAGTTGCATAATGATAAAGTTTGCTACTGTTAATGTGACAAAATATGAAGATGATCTTAATTGAATCATATACACATACATGTAGGAAGTTTTCATTTTAGTTCTACTCATTTCCATATCGGTTTACTTTCTTAATTGAGTAACTGTTATGATATTAATAATGTATTTTTACACAGCGTTTTCCTGCATTCGATATATAATCTTAATACATTACAGTGTATAGATACTTTCAGTTTCATGAGCAAGTGTTTTGAGTTCGAAGTCAAATGAACTCTCTTGGTACCGATCCATTTTTATCCAACTCATACTTCATCTTAGAAAGAAGTATAAGCATTCAAAAGGATCAACAAGTAATCTGCCTATTTGTTTTTCATATTTTTAATTTTTTATTCATGTTTTTGTTTTGCTAAGTGTTTTTCCAATATCAGACCCACTATATTTAACAGATGTCTACTCATATTTATGCTTTATATATTATATTTATATAGTTTAATAAACCTTTTTCCACTTTTCCTTCTCTTCAATTGAGTTATAGCTGCTCTGAGTTATTGTTTTGCTTTTGTTTTAAAGTTGATAATTATGTTCAAATCACTTAGCCAACCTCAATCCAGTTCGAGGTACTCACAAACTTTGAGGACTGCTAATTTGTGTGTTTCCTATGTCATGTACGAAGTTCTGCAATTATTTGAGAATCTTTAACATCTATTGTCCTAAAAATTGATATTAGAGTTTAAGTTCAGCATAGATCTTTGTTGTTGGATCCCCTTAAAAAAAATTGAAGTGACATAAACATGTAATATACATCTCTGCTTAAAATTTTAAATCTTCTTATTATAGTTCGCTTTACTTTAGTTCGCTTAAAATTTTAAATCTTCTTTAATACCCCTACGATTAATTTTTGCACTATAGTTCGCTTTACTTTGAAATAAGTTTGTGCAATTATTTCTTCACCTTCAATTCAGTTATTGATAACGGTATACATTTATCACTTTGAAAAGTACATCAAGTTCAAATAATTGTTCTCTGTATAATTTCAGTTTTCAGTGTCTTCGTGTATATGACTGAATATTGCGTTGCTTACATCATCCAAAATCAGTTTGTGTATGAGAGAGAGTTATTTTAAGGATTTTATATTTTGAGGATGTGAGTGGTGTTTTTTGTTGAAAGAAAAATTAAACTGAGACTGATAATCAATTGCCACTTTTCCCTACAATTGATGCATGATGATATTCTGACATTATTGTCTTGTGCGAATGCTTTCATTTCGATTACATTAAGAAATCTATAAAATAATAGTAAAGCAGAAGAATTTCTAGCCCTCTCTTTAATTCTTTCAGTTTCCCTTGATTCTCTCAATTCTCCCAGTTCTCCTTAAAACTCTAAAGATACTATTATTAAATCAAAATAATACAACAATCTTTATTAATTATTTATTAATAATTCTCCCAAAATGAGCAATTCAACCATATCTGCGTGTAGACTTGAGAACAAGTCCAATGCCCTCAAGTCAAAATATCTTTCAAGATAATTCCATTGCATCAGTATAGATATGAGCTTCCCCTTTATCAGTTATCGCTTTCTTTATTCTATGCCCATTTATCAAAAACTGACTCAATTCCTCCGTTCTTGGGCTGCAACAATGGAAGAACTAAGATTTTTTTTTATTGGTGTCAGAATTTAAAAAAAGAGTAAGTTTAGTAGTCAATTTATATAATTTGATCATTTTTACTATTTGTGCACTGTATGTTTTGTATTTTTGCGTTAACAATTTTCAAATTCCCTTTTTTAGTATTATTTTTTTATTCCAGAAGGACGTTCTTCTTAGTTTTGGATGGTGAAGTAAGAACTGACTGTTTTCTGAATGTCATTTGTTGTTGCCTTTTTTTTTCATCCTTGCAGATCTTTTATATATTTGAATTTGTTGCAGCCATGTTTGTCTGCCCGGACTATCTTATTCGAATGTCTGACGGAGTATGAGTGCAAAATATACACTTTAATGAGTTTTAAGACCTTAAATGAGCTTTATTTTCAAATATGTGTAAATATTCAGTGCAGGTTGTAGCAAAGCTTTTTGACAAGTTAAAGCAAAAGATCAGAGATCTGATAGTATTAGGTACATGTTGCTCCTATGCTTCTTTATCAATTGTTAACAAAGTTTGTATGATCATGTACTAATATCTAGCTGATAGCTCAGCTGTCCAATAATTCGGTAACAAGCAAAAATCCTCTTAACGGTTGTTCCATTGAATCGTTGAGCATAAAAAGCTTAAATTTAGACTTATCTTTCACATAAAAGAAGAAATACAAGTACACAACCAAGTCCGTTTCATACTCCTATATGAAACAGCGCTTAATTCTCAGTGAATTGTTTTATGATGGTAAACTTTTCCTTGAATCATGCATGAGCATTTCATCAGTTATTAAACAAATGCTATTCAGTTAAGTAGCTAGATGGGAAATCAATGCCTGCATGTATGCCTAATTAACCCTTTATTGGCAATTAATTTACTGGAAACTAACGTGAAGCCAGTTTAATTAGTGAAATAAATTGATAGGTTATTTATTTAGCGGGTTCCTTCAACTTGCATGGATGCAACTAATAACATCCTGAAGCTAAAATGCCAGCCATCCTATAACCTCTGTATTTTTGTTTGCATGAGTTATATAGTTAATATTACACAGATGAAGCACCATTTTATCGCCATTAGTGCTCCTATGGACATTCGTGTGCAATATCTTTATTTGTTATAAACATGAAAATGTTACAGAAGCTTAAATGGCGTAGCAGGTATAACTATGAAAGGAACAACATTGGATTAATCTACAAAATAAGTGAAAGACATAATATATTCTTATTAGGCCGGTTGCTATCCATTTACAGTAAAATGCAGAGGATACTTTTTTTAATGCTTTAACATGCATGTTGGCCATGTATCTATATTTTTTAATAAACCATGGATGATATACGATAGTTAAATCATATATGTTTGGCATGATTATGTAAATGCCAATCAGTAAAGTAGACGCAAATCAGTGTCCGCATGTATACCTAATTAACTCCCTGCTGCCAATTAATTTACAGTCAATTAATTTGCAATCAATTTAAAGAAATATAGAGGCAAATAACTTATGTTAGTGGATTCCTCTACAGTTAACATGTATTACATTTGCACAACATATTTTGGTATTGTTTGGTAAAGAGGTAGATATCCTTCAATTTTTTTAACATTATTTTAAACAATTCTAATAAATATCTTTATCGTCGTTCCATCAAGTAAAGCATTCACCATAAGGGTATCAATCAACCAATGGATAGTGAACTGTATGATAAGCATAGATTGACTCAACAAGAAGATATATCTCAAAAATCATTGGAATGAAAGATAGTCAGAAATCCACAGAATGATAGATGATGATGAAAGATCTCGATCAAACGATGATTTTATTTGGAATGCTAAATTTACCTCAGCAATCGTAAGTGATATACAAATCAAAAATTTAATTAAAATTTTATACTTCCATCTTATCTCATTAGCTTTCTCCTTCTATTTTTTACAGGTGGACTTCATGGTAAAAAATGGATGGTGAAAAATTGATGTGTCGCTATCTTCAAAAGGAGAAATTTGATATTATTTTGGTTAATTACTTCTTTCTGTGATGTGTCGCAATTTGGAATCTACAGTAAAAAAAAATTTGTATACAACGTTTATTTTTAGTTCTTTTTTTTTTCAATACTGCAAGCTTGTGAGATAACTATTTTACTCATTCTATGCAAAATCAATCTTTATCTTCAATTCAAATTGATTTGAATTTCTAGCTACATCAATTAACCTTCCTTTCATACTATTGAATTAATGGAAATTTCGTAAACGCTAATTGAGAATAAAATCAATAAAGAAATCGTTGTTACTTCAAATCTACGTAAGGTTCCATTTTAATTGACCATTAAATATGGTAATTCATTAACATAAATCAAGTTATATATTTGATATGGCATTATTTTTATAGTTTAAATTTACAATCGCCTAATCAAGCTATTTGTAATACCAAAAATAAATAAATCAATATTAAACATATACACATTACGGTATTAAAAGGAAACTCTGATATGTACAAATATATCAATCACATAACATAAATCATATACATAAAAATATACCAACTTTAATCCAAAAAAATCCATATGTTAATTATACATTGCACTGTAAAATTCATTGCATCTTCCTGTTCTTTCGTTACTTTACATTTTGATGTGGACATTTTAAAGGCTACACGATTGTTTACATATAATTTAATTATTAGCTCCTAAACTTTTATATTTAACTTCACACATTTTAATTAATAACAAAAATCAAAATTAAATAAGTTTAGTTAACTAATATTTCTTTCAAACACTAAAAATGACCCAAAAAATATATTTTTTGGGCTCAAAATACCTACACTCCAAATTTCCTATGATAATTTAAGTCTTTCACAATTCCTTTTGGATGTTATACATTTAGTACCATAATTTATAATTAATTGCATAGTATTAAAACTAATTAAGCAACTTTAGCAAACTATTGTTCATTGATTCGCCTAATAAATCGCATCAATATTAATTATATTCACATTAAAAAAATGAGAAAAATAGTAATTCAAATATATAAACACATCAATCGCATAACATAAATTATATACATGATAACAATCAATATTAACTATTTTCCTGTTGTTGTGGGGTGTATGTTGTTTAAGGGGTGAGGGGGCGGCAAAATACTCCACAATATCACTTGACATTGTATATTTAAGGCAATATGTTTAAATTAATTATATGGTTTTGAATTTACCAAATAAATTCAATCAGTAAACGTTGTTTCATCTAATTAACGCCGAATATGATGTTTTAAAATGTATATCATATTCATATAAAGAAAGAAGGCGAAATCGGTTTTCCTTTTAAATATAAAGTTAAAAAAGCTAGACGATTTATACAATATGTAAACAATGATAGTAACTTAATATGTTATACATTTATCTCAGTAAATTTTTCATTAATTGAAGAAAACAATTATAGCTTCAAATATCCACATTTTAACACTTCCACAATTATTTACGGAGCCAACTTAATTCTTTCATTATATTTTATATTTAAATCCATATGTTTAAACTACCTATGAAATCTTAAATTATAGGGTATGTTTGGCACAGGTCCCTATTAAGTTTTAAAATTAAGCTCACATCCGGTCATAAACTTATTGTAATTTTAGTCTCTATTTTTCGATAAAACAGTAAAAAAATAAAAAAATAATATAAAAAAATCACGTGAATTCGTATTTAATTAAAATAGGTAAACGCAAAAAAATTCAGCCCAAAAAAACATCAAAATCCACGTCAAAACCAAAAAAACAGAAAAATAGCAAAAACATCAGTTAAATGCATACTAATATGCACATATTTCGATTTACATGCATACATTTGTGCAAGAATCTCAGTTATGCATCTGTGTTGAAAATACTTAGTTGCATACATCTGTGCAAGTATAGCATAATTTTTGCATGAAAATATGCAATAATTCACACATTTGCAAATCAGTTTGAATTTATTTGCATTCAGATAAAACATAAAAGTAGCACGAATGCATGCAACAATCCACAGACAAAAATTCAGTTAACTTTTCTTCATGAAATACTTGCATTCAAGTGTGCAAGTATTTCAGAATAATCGCACACATGTATGCAAGTTTTCGTCTAGATTTTTCAACACAAACAGTGTATGCAATAGTTGCATACATGTGTGTAACTATTGGTAAAAGTTGCACACATGTATGCAACTTTTTTTTTATTTGCGTGGACTTCTCCGGACGTTTCCAGAATATAGTCTTTTTTTTTTTACCTGATAGCGCATTTTTTTTGGGCTAGAAAAACATAAAGGCAGAAGTGTTCAAAACAGCAGGCGGAAGTTTGGAAAACAGGGACCAAAAATGCATTGAAACTTAGACAAGGACGAGAGTTATGTTTAAAACAAAAAGAAGGGGAGGAGCCTTATTTCCACTAAATTATAACTATTCAAATAATCTTAACAAATAATTAGTACATTTCTCTAATAGATCTTAAAAATATACGTCAATTTTACTACGTATATTCATATTAACAAAAGTGTATCCTTCCATTCAACTATATATATGTATGAATCACATAATATAAATTATGTATGTCAATGACAATAATAAAGTTAATTTGTAAATCAATTATGATTCGTTTATACCAAAAATTTTCCATTTATTATATCACAAAAATATTTTTTAATTCAATTACTCCGCAGGAAATTTATTTTTAAACAAATTTCTTTTGATTCATTCTACTATACTATTTATTTAAACTAAGTTCATAATTTTACATTTAACTTATTTAACTAATTCTATTAAATAATATTTCCCAATCCACAGAATAAATTAGTAACATACATCAGTTTCAACATGTATAGTATATTCATATTAACGAAATGATAAAAAATTCTCAAATACATACACATACATATTATTTATGTAAGCTACAAAACATAAATTACAAATAATAATAATTGTAATTTTAATTATGTCACACAATGCATACTCACATTGTTTGAAAAATATTTTGCTTACTCAAACATAAAGTGTAAGATGTATAACATAAAATTATACACCATATTTTAAAAAAATTATACCCAAAATCATTTACTTATTTTTCAGATAATTTTTTCAGTTAAACTGCCAGATAATGTATGTTCAGTTGAATTATCAGATAATGCTTAATAAGCTCCTTTTTTAATCGCAAACAGTAAATATGTTATTTTTTTTACAATCACGTGTGCAACGCACGGGTTACACACTAGTTTTTCATTAGTTATAACAGTAGATTTCAGTGAAATGTTCAATTTTAATTAGTCAAGATACAGATAATTAAATTGAACGGGCCTTGCGATTTAAGAGGGTGAATGGGATGTTCGAAATGATTTGTTTGACAGACCGGGGTTGATTTCACTTCTCTTATTTTTGTTGTTACTCGCGTTCAAAAATGGAAGATTTTGCAGATTTTTCCCACCAGCCCCTTAAGTCCTGGATATGCGGAGGCTCTATTTGATGAATAGTTTCTTACATACGTTAGTTATTGATTGAACGGGTTCCATGATCATCAATAGTAATATATTTTTAGTTTGTTCGATTTGGTGTAGTTTGTTTTTCTAACTTGACTAGTGTGTTTTTCTAATTTTGTTTGGCTCGCTTTGAAATAAAAATATATTATTGTGACTGAATGAAATATCAAGCTTATTTTGGTGTGTTTATTTGCAAATATCAAACGCCTATTACAATACAAAAATAATAAATGATCAACTAGAAATCAATAAAATAAGAAAAATCAAATTAAAATAATTCATTTAAATGTCTGCCTGAAGCCACAAACGCCTGAAGCCACAAACGCAAACCTCAAATAACTTTCAACACCATTTATGTTACTATTACATGCAATTGCACCTTCAATATTATAATTTGATAAGAATACCTTCGGATACGTTCACTTAAGTATTTTTTGCACTCAAGAAATATCAAGTATCACCACGTAGTTACATCTAAGTGAACGTATCGAATAGGAAATGCCTATGGAAACGAGTGTAGCGGTACATACATTACATGCATACGCCTGCCTGGTTAGCATAGGAGAAAACTCATGCATAACGTAGGTCTGAAAGTTGACAAGTACTGATTGGTTGACAATAATTTGCAGTAGGTATATTTTCGATAAACACGAATGAATTTCATGTGAAAAACACAGAATTGTTTTACCTATATTTACTTGTAATGAATCAATTCCTATATAATGGTGTATTAGACACATGGTAAAGAATCAATCCTTGTATAACCCATAGCAGTGACTTAACCCTATATCTGAAACCATTCTACAAAGTAAGCGAATCGCCAAAATATCATAACTGTTATTGAACACTCAGAGCACGACATTCGAAATATTATACATATTTGTCAAACAAATAAGTATTACGTGCAACCAAAATCCAAATAGGGCATCTAATTTCAATCGTTCGTCACTCCACGAAAAGCTTGCAATGCCTGAATGATGAAATTCTCTTCAAAGCCTTAAACAACATCTAAAATTTCTTTAAACATATTGTTCAACAACAAAGTTTATATGTTGTGCTTTGCCAAAAAAAAGTTTATATGTTGGAAAACGAAAATATCCTCTCGTATGTGTATATTAATAAAAAAACATCTAAAATTGCTTTTAAGATACCGCTCAGCACCAAAATTAATCAACAGAAGGCTACAACGATTTTCTACTGCAACATCCGCCAGCCCTTCATCTTTCGATATTTTGCTTATCTTCCGGCTTACCCTATCTCCATTCCTTTGAGAAAAAATAATGAAATGGGTGCGTCTATTAACACCCCATGTTTTACTCTTCACCCCCCGTTATTCAAAAAATAAATGGCACACCCCGTTTTTTTCTCAACGCACCCCGGTTTTTCCCAAAATAACTCTAATATTTATTTATGCTACTTTTCCTTTCCCTCATGCTACGTTTTCTTTTCCTCAAGGCTTTACTTCTCCTGCATGTTTATTTATGTCTGTGCATATAACGTCAATATTCAATCCAAAATAACCCGTTTTCTCTTATTCAACGTCATTTTATGGTTAACTGTAATCAATTATTGGAGCAAAAATAACTCTAGTTCACACTTTAACGTCAAAACACTTTAGTTGAATGAGAGCTAAAGTGTACATTGAGAATGCTTTTAGCTTTTTTTTGTATTGTATGAAACCTATCAGTTATGTTCTTTCTCTAGGCAACATAGCTCATGGGGTACAAATCATTTTGAATAATCATTTTGAATAAGGTATCTAATTAGTTGTAGGGGCATAATTGGAACTAAAATTTTAAAAAAATTAATGGGGGTGAAGAGTAAAACAAGGGGTGTTAATAGACGCACCCTAATGAAATAGAGGAAATTTTACTCCGTAAGTGCGAACAACTAAGGTTTTTGGTAATTAAGCTGATGAGTCATAATTTTTGTTAGAAATTTACTTTGTCAATACATGATTGTATTACAAAGTTAAATCTTTTGTCAATACATGATTGTATTGCAAATTAAACATTAACAACAAATTGTTAGAACTTTTGTCAATACACGATTGTATTACAATGTTAAATATTTTGTCAATACATTGTTGTATTGCAAATTAAACGGTAACAACAAACAATGTTGTTCAATAATTGTAACAAATTCAATGTTACTAATTTATTCAACAATTGTCACGTCAAACTGTGTTCATAGTAACCACGGAAAGCGCAACCGATTGTACAACAAATTGAAGCAGTACAGAACCGTCTTCAATAGAAAAGAAGAAGGAAGTAATGTCCGAGTCCAGAGATGTTTCTGTTTCCTTGAAACATTATTGCCGTCGTATGCACCAAAAGACGTTGTTGCAATTTGTTTCCCAGGATAAAACGGACCAACTCCGTAGCGTAGTGCCAGCAGACGGAGCTCTGGCGAACTGAAAAGTTATAGAAACTAGATCAGAGAAATTACGTTGGAGAAGAAGAAGTAATTCGAGCAGAAAAGGTCAATTCTGTCTTGTTTTGGGTAGTGTATATATAGGCAAGGAGGAGTGCCTGTTCACATGCATTAGTAACCGCCTGAATAGGAAAGGTTGCGACCCTTTAACCGCCCGGTTATTAATATGCGTACGTTGAGAATTATAATGGTTGCACTCATTCAGCTAACAGGCATTCCTTTCGAATTCTGGACTGAACGGACACACCTTTAAAATTCTGAGAAAAATTATTCTCATGTCAGTGCACTAGCCCAATCAGCAAACGTCGGCCATATCCAATCAAGAGACCCAAGGCCCAAGGCCCTTATCTTTGACATTTTAATATATTTATTATGTCATGGCCAAGCCCACATTCATATCATCCCTCTCCTTTCTATTTTACATAAGCCTATTTGGCTTCTAGTATATTAAGAGAGATTGTGCTAATATTTCTATGATGTGGGACTTTAAATGTTGCTATCTCTTCCTCTTCCTTATCTCTTCTTCTTCCCACTTTCCTCTTTCTTTGCTCATTCATTTCCAACAATTTTTTCTATAACTTTGTAAGACATGAATGGATAAAGTCATAATCGCAGACATCAAATCGTCATAGTGATGAAGTGTGCGATACTATGTGTTAGATTGTGGAGGATATTTTTAAGTCTGGAGGATATTTTCAGATCTGGAGGATATTTCGGATACAGAGGAAATTTTGGGAATTTCCATATACTTCCCTATGCCTATATAAGCTACATCGGATCCAAATGGAGGATAGACAACAAATTCAAGAGATTAGATTAAGGTTTATTCTAATTAGGGTTTAGGCAATCCTAATCTTCTTCAATTCCTTTCTCCACAAAATCAATTTTTTCTACTAAATTTGATTATTGTAATCAATCTCTTGTACTCTTCTATTGATATTAATAAAACTTTCTCTCTCAAAGTGGACGTATACTGAAAAAACGTCGGTGGAACCACTATAAATCCCTGTGTGATTTAGTTTCTCGTTATTGCTATATTATTTCAATTGTTTGGTGATTGTGATTGGCTTGGATAAGATTGAGGTTGTTTTGATATATCGATTGGTTGTTTTTGCACTATTACCACGATCTCGTTTTCCGCGGCGTTGGGGATTTTTGATTTGAGCGGTCTTAAATCAAAATTTCTCCACAACATTTGGTATCAGAGCATTGGTGTTGGTAGATAGCTGTAAAAAATGCCGGAATCAGATTCAAACAGCGCCTCAACAGTTGGTCCAAGTGGTGTAGCTCCTTATGTACGTGGGTCGTATGCAGCTGCTGGTTCACAATTGGTTATCGACAAATGGAATGGCGATAATGATTTCGAAAAGTGGCAATGGAAGATGAAAGCGGTTCTTAGGCGGAAATGGGTACATCGGATGGTGTTTGATACACATTTATTGCTAAAGAACATCTCAGATGTGGAGAGAGAAGAAATGGAAGAGTGAGCATTCACTACACTTCAACTTGCCATAGGAGAGAATGTTATTTTCAAAATTAGTGGTGAGACGACTGCTAAAGGTATTTGGAACAAGTTGGAGGAGTTGTATATGAAGAAATCACTCACAAATCGACTGATCTTGTTGTGGACTTTCTTTACCTACACTACTACAAAACAGGTCTGTTGCTTCGCCTCATTTACAACAAAAACACCATATTACAACGGTGGAAAACAGTTGTAACACTACAAGAAATTTGACCTTTACCTACCAATATTTTACCTACCAATAAATATGGGTAGGTAAAGAGAACTTTTATCTACCAATATTTAATGGTAAAATTTATTGGTAGGTAAATATTGTCAATGATACAAAATTATTTAAGGATGATTATCTACTAATAGTTATATGTAGGTAAAATGTATTATCTACACATATACATTAGGAGATGTTTTTTGCAATTAGCCCCTAAATTTTTCTGATATCATTTTAAACTTTCGTTAACAATAATACTGAGGTGTGTGATGATGTGTCAAAAAGGTATATTCTAGCAAAAATTTTGAATTGAAGATTTTGTTTACATATCCTAGAAATGTTTTTTGTAAAATCTTTTCTTTATTAATTATTAATAATTATTTTGAAAAATGAAATAATTAACAGTTAGTGAGTTGATAAACAATAATTAAATTGTAAATAATTAATATTAAATAATCATTCGTTAATAACTTATTATACATTGATATTTTTTCCCAAAAAATTCACTGCAAAAGTTTTAACTTTAATTTTTTTTAAATGTTTCACAATTTCACACTAATAAACCATCATCTGAAATAACTAAAATATATTTTCTCAAGTTTATTGCAGAAACGCAATCTATGCCATCCTCTCTAACTATAAATTTGACAGCTTATTTTAAATCAAATCTAACGGTACAAATCTCAATCCGCGTGATCTCTTTTGTGGCTTCAATCCACGTAGTCTCTTTTGATTGGCCACATGTAGAATATGATACTAAAAACAAAGATGACATAAAATTTCATTAATAATGAAAAATCAAATTTGGACATATTTCAAATATATTTCTCATGTCAGCTAATCATAGAACAATTACCTTAAGCATCCTAACATAGCATGATTATATTTCTTTGTCAATTTCAATATATTCCATTTAATCAAACCGACTTTTTCGGTTTTTCTTAATTCTACTGAGCCTTCAATAACTTCCGTCCGATTGAAGCGTTTTAACAATACCCATTTTGTCCTCCTTCGAACGATGCATTAATTACAATGTCAGATGCATTAATTACATTACTGCAATATCATACTTATATATATATTTTACATTACTGCATAATACATAGTAATTTTGATATATATGCTCATAAATGCTTGAATAAACATAGAAGAATACTCAACATTAGGATTGTATATTTACTTATTTAATCATTGTTACATACATTATCTGCCTTGTGTTTTATTTAATGACAACATTATGGAATTTTTATTATGGAAATTGAAATTTAACAGTAGATCTAATTTATTTAAATTAAAATAAACATACACCATCCATTTTAAATTCAATAATTAAATTTAATTCAACAAATTAATTGATCGGAATTTCCAGGATGTTACAATATAAATGATTAGTTCTTAATTCTAGCTATTGTTTGTTAAATATACAATTTGTTCATTCTATTTAATTATAATTTATTTCATCTAGAATGTGTACATTATTTTCAATCAAACTTTCTGTAGAAATTAACAAAATTTTATTAATAATTTATTTGAATAACTTAAACATTTTATTATGTGTGTAATTAAGAGACTATAGAAATTTGGGAATAACACCCTTGTTGTTAAGGGTCCGATTAAGGCAACATTTTAATTTTTTTTACTCTCTGTATATTTAGTATGTGCATTAAACAGGTTCCTAAATAAATGATGTCAAGCTGCAACATCAAACATATATATATTTTACATTACTGCATAATACATAGTAATTTTGATATATATGCTCATAAATGCTTGAATAAATGCATAGATGAATACTAAACATTAGGATTGTATATTTACTTATTTAATTATTGTTACATACCATATCCGCCTTGTGTTTTATTTAATGACAACATTATGTAATTTTTATTATGAAAATTGAAATTTAACAGTAGATCTAATTTTTTTAAATTAAAATAAACACACACCATCCATTTTAAATTCAATAATTAAATTTAATTCAACAAATTAAATGATCGGAATTAACAAACAATAAATGTAAATTTAATTCAACAAATTTAATCTTGGCGCTTGCATGATTGGTTAACATAATTATTTTTGCTTTCTAACAATAGACGTAAATTTTCTTTTGTACATTTTTATTTGTATATAATTTTAAATAATTAAAAAATTACCACAAAATAATTTTTTTTTATCAATTATATGCTATTACAAAGTCGGTTATTCTCACCGTTATGCGGTAATACTAGTGTAATTCTTTTGGTTGATAATATATAAGTCATACCTTTTTGTAATTTCAACATTGATATAGTTATTATACTCATTGATTTTCTATGCTCATGGAAATACCATTCATAGATTCATTTGTTAGGTTATGCGCTTCAAGTAAATGATGAATGATTGTAAGGGAAAGATCTTAATATATACCATTTATTAACCTATTTTCGACCTAGTTTTTTCTAAAATAAATTAAAAAAAATTTGGATTTTTAACCCACTCTTTTATGTGGTGGATTTTTTCTATTTTTTAGTATTTAAATAAATGGAATATTCCAATTCATTTCCATCTATGGCCTCAATCAACGCATCATTTTTGTTGTTTCTTATCTCTGCATTCCCTTTTCATTTATTTTATTCCCAACCGTTACCCTTACTCCTTTCCACGTTTATTCTCCCATTATTTGTCCTTAATTCCTTTTCCTCCTCGCAGATTCTGCTAAAACTTTTATTTTCACAGTTACTTCAATCCTACAATTCATCAATTCTCCAATCGTCAGTTTTCCCTAAATCATCTACCCACCTCCGATCGTCTACCCTCCTCTAATCATCAGTTTTTCCCTAAATGGAAGTCCTAAATTACTTTCCGCTCAATCCAATCTAGATGAGACTATTATACATATCAGGTACTAGCTGTTTTTATTTGTAATATCACGTGATCTCTACGAAATTACTGATTTTTGGGCTTGTTGCTTCTAATATCAAAAACGGCTTTCCTGATGTATTTCCGAAGATGTTTTACGGACTTTATTGCTGAATCCTGAATGTAGTATCAAAGTTCAAATTAATTTCACTGGATATGAAATTGGTTTCATTCTGGCTTTAAGATTTGATTTCAGTCCAATTGAAGATGAACGAGAGACTGAATATGGTTAAAGCAATGTTCTGTTGTTTTTGGCCATTTGCCAAAAGTAAAGAATTAGGTTCTGTTTTACAGACTCAATTGTTTGTTAAAGGGGAAGATATGGTGATAATTCTTCCTATTTAGTTCCCTAAGATACCTAAAACGATTTTTTTTTAACATTAAGTTATTTTGTCATTTAACTAATGGGAATATGAAGTACTCCAAATATTAATAGTAATGAATCAATGATGCGTAATTTTTTGTAGGCATAAGTCTAGAGGCGTTGGGTGCACGAAGGACACAAAACAAAGTAAGGTTTCCACTCTGTTCATCAGGCCTTCGCATTGTACATTAATAATATTGTACACTACATACTGAAGAGTCTTAATAGCCACACACCTCCAAATTTCAATGCATGAACAATGATATGTGCTAGATTTAGGGAAATGCACCCACCTTCATTGAACTGGAATCCAAAACGGTCATAGACTCACTGCCCTGATTCATCGTTCTTGCTTTAGAACTGAAAAAGATAACTTGCAGGGTTGGGAGGGAATATGTGTGACTTATCGGGTCTTGCTTTGTTTTATTTCTAAGTTAACTATTGTTGTATTTTTAGTTTAAACATTTTTATGTTTTTCTTCAGTTTGCTTTCGGTTCAGCAGGTTGGTATGTTAACCTAGCAATGTAATGTTTATTTCAGTAGTTAATAATGCGTACCCTTGCACCGCTTTATGTTAATCATAATTTTAAAAGGCTGCAAATTTGTTCATATTGCAAATGCAGGGAATTTGGTATGGGATGTTACCAGGGACTGTGGTGCAGTCGTGCAGACATTTATTCTAATATGTATGATATGCATAACAGATTGGAACAAAGAAGTAAGTTTGTCAACTAGTTTTAATAAACCATCGTTATAAATTCAGGGGCCATCCATAAGCAATTAGTCTCTTGCTATTTTTTGTTGCTCAAATAAAAACTTACATGGACCTTCTAACTCTATATTGCAGGTAACAATTGCAATGGAAACGGTCAAGCACTGGGGAGAATCAGAGAGGCTAACTGTAACGAGGTGGAAAATCTTAAATAAAACATTAACGTTGGTAGAATTGTACCTTTTGAGAAAATTATTGTACTTATGGAGTATAATTATGAAGGCAAAATTTATTTTTGGTAAATTGAAGTAAAATCTTCAATGATCCACGGCAGTTTAGTTGGAGCATATATATATATACACACACACATACGCACTCGTTTGACCTTGTATAAAAATGTGATGAGAAACATCCCAACTTATCGTGGCAAATAATATTTAAATCAAATTCATTTTTGTGAATTAAATTGTTTTTTATTTTACCACGCTATTTTATTATGGCAGGTACGACAGAAGACTAGACAAGTTATGGAGCAAGAAGCCGATGACTAAAACTAGAGTTAGAATGTGAGCAACTGTATATGAGTGAATGAGTATGTAGAATGAGCCAATGTATACGAGTGAAATGTTGCAAGGAAGTGTATGCATAAGCGATTGTGTAATAGTGAGGAAATAATATGTGTACTATTCGAAAGTGTAATAAATATTAATTTGAATAAATATTTGTTATTTGTTTAAAATTAAATTTTGTGCAAATTTTAAATTCTTGTAAATATTTATTTATAGTAAATAATGTCATCTGGTCTAAAAAATGATGGCATATGCACTAATCAAATGATTACACATGGACAAATTATTGTTTGACACATGAACTAACCATTAAATGCCAAGTGTCGGCATTTATACATGCCATGTGTATATCACTATGACAACCATGTCAGCAGCCATGTAGGATGACACATCATCAGCCATGTAGGATGACACATCATTAGACACATTAGATGATGACTCATCATTTGAGTCATAACATAGTGGAGTCCATTGATTCTTTTACCTACCAATACCAATAAGTGTAGGTAAAGCTCTTTCTCTACTAAGCTTTACCTACCAATTTCTACCAATTCAATATTGGTAGCTAAAATATATTACCTACCATTATGCTAGTTTTACCTACGCTTACAATTGGTAGGTAAAGACCCCATTTTCTTGTAGTGTAATTACAACTGTGGAGCCACCGTCGTCTATGAAGAAGTTGTAATAGACTAAAATCTTTTACAACTTTTATACACCGTTGCGGCACCGTTGTGAAATGTATATTTTACAACTGTTTTCCAGCGTTGTAGTAATACATATTACAACATTTTTGCACTGTTGTAGTAATACATATTACAACTTTTTTTCACCGTTGTAGTAATTCCTTCTATAATTAATTATAACAATATGATTTTTGTTTCGTTATACATTACATTTCATATAAAAATGAATATTTATATTGAATAAAATGATACTACACTGAACTGAAATAATCAATTAAATATATTATTTCAATATTTGAATTAGTACAACTTTCTGATCCACTGTCATACAACTTACTTTTACATAATACAGTCATAACAATACATACATTCCTCACTACAAACTGATTACTCAATACACTCAGTTACATACACACTTTCGTATAAATATACATACACACTGACATACACCGAGTCTTTATGCTCTAGCATCCAATCGATCATCCATTTCAACATCATGCTCAGCATCAGTGAGCAACCCACCGCATATTTCAAGCGACTTAAAATTCTTGAAACCTGATAATATCAGGTAAGAACTCAGTTTGTAAGTAAAGAAGAAGACAAAGTAGAAGAGAAAGAGTACTTAAAACATCAAATGAATAGTAATTTGCAAAAAGTTATCACCTTTACTGTTTCCCAGGAAATGACCAAGGCATGTTTGCTGGTTTCCCAGGAAATCAAATGAACGCTTAAAACATCAAAAAAAATGGAAGGCAAAAACTTGTGATATGTGCTTTGCCCTCTAACGTAACAGTGGACTTTTTTTAATGTAGGATATATAATATGGTTTCTGTTACAATTAACTTTTTTGGCTTACTACCTTCTTGCTGAATCCTTGTTTTCTCACAAGCTTACATTGTTAACTAGGTTTTACGGATTTTAGTTGTAATATCATCTTTATTTCGAAACTACTAGTACTTATTTGAAGATTTTGAATGGTAGTAAATTGCTTTCAATGTGTCGGTTAATTGGTCGCATTTGACTTGCTGAACCATATGTGCATCTATTGGTGTTTGAATGCTTAACCCATGATCATAACATGGCAGATAGAAAGCAAACATATGGTTCTAAGTTCTAACCGCACTAGAATGCATTTCTGTTTATTGTACGTGTTGCTCCATCTTGTCATTCCAATGCCAAGTTGTGATATAGGTTATATATTTGGGAACTGTATGCATACAATGGTATAAATGGTTTCTGAATCAATCAACAATCAGTTATCTTGTCTATTTTGAGTAACATAAATTTGACAAAATATGTTGTTTAAGTTACATTTCAAGCAAATAATGATATTTGTTTCCTACCACGGTACTTGTACATAGTAATGGATGTAAAACTGCATTAACTTTTGGAATTACAAGCCAGAAACACTTATTAAGTAACTGTTATAACACTAATCCGACAGATCAGGAACTTTAAAATGAATCTGCTTTAAAATTTTGATGGTAACGCTGCAGACTATAACTTGACAGCCTCTGGCATAATTATTACTTACCAGCTTGGCTACAAAAAGTTTATTTTTATCGTCAAGTTTATCCTTCAAACTATATCTATATTTAGCACAACCAATGATATTTGGAACCTTATATATGTGAACACTGTTTACATTTCATTAAAGAAATTCATTTTTGCCGTGATTCTATTAATCCCAAAGAAGTCAAATTTGTTTCCCTAATATTTCATCTTGTGGAACAGATAAAATGTCTAATTCAATAATAATCACGATTGTATCTCAAATATTTTTTCCTGTTGATAAGATAAAAAGGATATCAGAAATTCGACAAAAAATTTAGTTGATGGAGCTTGCCCAAGCAGGTCAGTTAGTAACATTTGTGGCTAGTATATTGATGTAACTAGATATACTACAAGAAAAAGTACCATTGACAGCTTTTATTGTCAGCGTTCTTAGGCTAATTGCGGTTAATGAAATTTTTGGCGGAGATATTTACATGTGTAAACGCTGACCAAAGCTAAATACTAGAATATTCCCGCTTATATTTTCATTTCCCCCAGTTACTCTTTTCAGCCTTCAATCTCTTTCACCACTTAAAATTAAAGCACATCTCTCTTCTAATCAACTTCTAATCAATGAAATTCGCCTTCATCACTGTCGCTCCATCTCTCTTCTAATCAATGAAATTCGCCTTCGTCGCTGTCGCTCCATCGTTCAGACACATCCTTTCATCGTGCAATATCTCCGTAGATAGGTATTATTTTCAATACGTTGAATTTATTTTGGTTTAAAATTGGTTCTTTAGTTTTATTTTCGTTTGAAATGTCCGTTTGATTTTCAGTGTATTTTCAACATGGCTCACACATCATTCATCGATCTCGATTTTCTAATTTCAGTATTCCAGTATTTTGTTTCATCTTTTTTCTATTTATCGTTCTTCGATTTTCTAACCTCATTCAAGCACTTTGTTTATATGAAAAGACCGATATTAGCAATGTCTATGTGAAAAGCCTGGTTTAAGCACCTTTTTTTTTATTTTAACAGATATTTAAATTGCCTAGTTTATTGATCTGAATCATAATTCATGATCTAGATAAACTTTTGTCTTTGAGTTAATTAATCTGAAATTGTTGGGAAAAAATTAAGTTGCAGAATCAACCATCAAATTGAGTTAATTTCAATATCAGGCTCAAACTGCACAAAAATTGAAAGAAGAGATTTGTGGTGAGCCTCATGGATTTGCGTTTGTGGAGTTTATGGACCATTATGATGCAGTGGAGGGTCAATATCATATGAATGGCTAGCATTTTAGAGGAAGAGAAATAACTGTGGTTGTGGCTTCTAAAATCAGTAAATGGCCTGATGACATGTGCAATAAAGCCAAAGTGAGGTATTCATGGTATTCTTTAGGTTTCATTATGCTGCTTTGTTAATTGGCTTAGTTGTACTCGTTTAAAAACGCCATTTCACTATAATGGCTAACCCTTATTTTGTAACTATTGCTGACCTTTATTTTGTAAATATTTTGCTGTTCCAAAACAAGTGTTTTTACCGGTTTATTGTTTTGCATGAACTATCCTTGAATTATCTGATTTTAAATTAGCTAATCAAAGTACTATGTTATTTTCTGAACCAGAAAATAATAATCATATTGATGTTAATTATGCTTGTTTTTTCTGCTAATTGCCATTGTGCTGTGCTTGTAATAACAACTTGGCAAGTACACTTCACAATGACTATGTACTTCTAGGTAAATTAACATGTACATCTAGCCTGACCAGAAAAATTGGAATATTACTACATACGTATGCATTTATGCTTGGCTTTGTAACTAACATGCTTGTGAAACCCAAGCTGTTAAGTACTTTTCCTTTCTTTTTTTGAAATATCAATGGTGCCTTCAACATATTCAATGAAACATGTAATATAGATGTAATTACTTGATCCGTTGACATTTACATACAAGTGTTAGCAATAAAAATTAAGAATAAACATTGATTCTCTCTCTCCCCCCAATTTTTTGGGTGAATTTATTACGTGTGTGTTGGAAATAAACTTGGTTTTTAGGAAAATATTAATTGTGCAATAAAGTTAATTATTGTATTAAGGGAAGGTTAAAATATATGGTAAGAAATTTTAGATTTATCAAATGGAGAATTCTAGAATTGATTTGTTGAGGAAAGTAGAAATTAGAGAATAAATGAAAACTGTAGAATAAGAAGACTCTAGATAATTGGCTATGTTATAAAAGAGTTGTACTCTCTCATTTGTAATCAAGTTGAATGAAAAAAAAGTGAATCAATAACAATGTAGTCATTCAATTATTCTACGTTTAATCTCTCGTCTCCTCTTTATATCAAATTCCAACAGTGTGAGCATTATTATATATCTTTGTATGCTTGCTGCTCCATCATCTACTACTGCCATGTAATTTTTGTTTTTTAACCCATAATTTTTTAGAGATTATAATTTGTGATTTGATGGTTCTTATGCAGAGTACTAAGTGCATGGTTATAGGTAGATTAGAATCTAGTTCCTAATATACAGGAACATCTTGTTGTTTGAGCATCTTATATTTGAGATTGTGCTATTTTTGACTTTCTCAAGCTTAGGTTTTCCTTTGAATCAGATAAAAAAGAAACTATAACTTTAGATTAATAAGTATAAAGATTTTACTCGTGCATGTTGTCACCGTGTTTCCAACTTTGGAGCACTCAAACCAGTCATGCTTCCTCCCTTTTTCCACAACCGATCATGCTTGGCTCCTATGGCTTTTATTTTATATGCATATATGAAATCGGCTCCTTTTGACATACACATGTAAACTTTTTGCATTGTCTATAAAAGATGATGATACTCGTTAACAATTGTACACATATTAAACTTTTATCTATAAAAGTCTTTAATATTAAAATGATTTATATGTAAAATTAATCAACATATATTCAAAGCTAAATATAACGTGTACATATGGAATCTATGAGTTTCTGCAACTTCTATATACACTAAAACTGGATGTAGTCATGTTTATTGAAGCTCATATCGTTATATATTCAAAACCGTATATACTAAAATTTTACAAATATCCGGAATTATTGAAGTCCTTATCCGTAATAACTACAAATGGCATATACATGAAAATATGTTTATGCATATTAACACCTGTAGCCACTCAATTTTGTGATATAACGTACTTAAAATCTTTTTTTGGGAGGTGTTGATGCATAAATTAGTTTTCTTGCAGATGCATCTACATAGATACATGTATAATGTAATGTATTGATATAAGATTCGAGGATATAAGTGAGATTTGGTATGGGATATAGCTATTGGATATTTAATATTTCTGAATGTCAACCAGCAGAATTAACAGTTGTACAGCAGCTTATATTCTGCAAAAGCCACTCATGCACATGTAAACTTAAAATGTTCATGATTTTGAACTTTTATAATGAATTTTAAGGAAATGCTCACAGATCATAGGACAAATCGTTTTCTTGCTTCCAATAGAAATATAAGTTCATTGTTTGTCGTCTTCAGTTTTGTAATTTATTATGGTCAGCGGGTTAAATTAGAGCGCAATTAAGTTAATTAGTATGTACCAAGTACCTAGTAGAGCATTTGAAAAGCTGGATAAAAACTTGCTCTCTAATGCAATGTTTCGGTATCATTTAAAATATTTAGTTTAGACTAATTGTTTAATTCAATAGCTTTCATGCGTTTTGATTGTTGGACAATATTTTCGCTCTTAGTTTCTTATGTAATACATTAGCCTAAGGTCGTAATCATCTAACTTACATATTAGGTCTGGAAATGTAGAAATATATCATAACAGGAAAACAACAAAGAATGTCTATATATTCAATACCTGGGATATAAAGAGTAAAAATCAAGCTAAGGGCATGGAACCGTTAATCTTGCCTTTTCCACAACTAAAGTTTCACGAGTATAATTTCCTTAACAATACATTAAAACCACAAACACATATTCCAGACAATTCACCTACATGCAAACCGAAGCAACTCAAAATATAAAAGTAAATACCGTGCTTTTATCATATAGGCTGGCAGAGTTGAATTTTTGTAACGCGGCCTGGACTAAGTAAAATAGCCAGTAGGAATTTAGATGAATGGGGATTCAAAATGACACAATAAAATCAACAGTATCAGCAGGGAGTCATTTTACTTTGTATGCAATGAAGGTGGTGGATAGGGAGGCACTAGCGTTCAAGAAGAAGCTACAGAGAGCTGAGACAGAGAAGGAGATTTTGAGGACCTTTGATCATCCAGTTTTTCCTACTTCTTATGCTGATTTCGATGCTTCTCACTGTTCTTGTTTGGTGATGGAGTTTTGCTCTAGAGGCAACCTACATGTAGCCAGGAAACGCAGCCTGGTAATTTCTTCTGCAAAGTAAGTTTTTTTTTCTGCATACATTGTTTGCAAACAAATTTTCTTAGTATCTCCTTTGATATTTTTGTCAAAATGTTCAAAGTTATTGCAAGTTTAACTATGTTGTAAGGCATAATACCCAGTTTCTAACAGCTGTGTAAAATGACTAATATGCAGTGGTGCAGTTACAATTACTGTATATATTTTTTATTTTTTATTTCAGTGAGGCCTTTGTGAAAAATGTATTATTTTGTTTCAAATACTGTATATATTTTGTTCTCAATGTTTTTTTTTTTCATTATTATGATGATCCATTTTCAAAGTTATGTATATCCACTGTTTACCAATATGATTGCATGTGAACTGCAGTATAGGTAGGGGAAGCAAAACATGTTAACCTGAAACTTCCAAAGGATAAAGCTTTTAGTTTAAGCACACTAAACTGGAGAATGCAACCAGTGGCTCCATTTTCATTCACATATTATTTTCTCCATAATTTCAACGATGATAACTTACCAGTTAAGTCTTTTCTTTCTTGTTCAACCCAGTTCATTTTAAGCACAGTTAGAGGTGTACAAGATTACAAACACTTTAATGCATCCAATTTTATGTAAAGTTGTAGATTATTGTAAACTAAATGGAATGCATGCATTGAATTTATACAATTCAAACCTTCTGAAATTGCCTCAATAGCAGCAATATCGGCATTAGGAGAAATTCTAACTATTGATATTGAGAAGGCTGTAAATTGTTGTAACATTGTTGATAAGGTGATCAAATTTTATCTTATTTTTACTAGCATCAATAAATCATATATTATTATTATTATTATTATTATTATTATTACTACTATTATTATTATTTTGTCTAGTAATGGTTATCAACTTGGTTATGGTTTTTCATATATCTGTACGTAGGAAAGAGTGCCGAGATATTATGAAGATATACAAGAAATGAACGGGATCCAAATGCTACAAGCACATCATGGGTCAGTTATAATGTGCCTCAAAGCCATAATAGGGTCTTCGATGTTTTAGACTTTAGCTACGAAAGTGATGATGCACATCTGAATCTACATGACCATTCTCCATATAACAAGAGAAGAAAATTAAGCAACCCATGTATGTTAATATATATATATATATATATATATATATATATATATATATATATATATATATAACTTCCTGGTAAAAGGTCGATGGTTCGATTCCTACCATGCGCTTCCCCATCCTTCATAAATTTACCCGGGGGTATGGGGGCTTGGATTAGCGGACGGCTTTACTGTACCCTCCTCAGGAGTTTACCGGACCGCCGGGTTCTCCTGGGTTTTCAAATATATATATATATATATATATATATATATATATATATATATGTGTGTGTGTGTGTGTGTGTGTGTGTGTGTGTGTATGTATGTGTATATATATAGCTTTGCATTTTTCTTCCCTAAGTTAACTTGCTTTTTGCTTTGTTAGTGATAGCTTTGGCCTGCTCGTTTTGGCAATGAATGTGCATGATTTAGTAGTTGATGCTAATAAGAAGAATGGGACAATGGAAAAAAGAGAGTTAAAGGTGTTGTATTTTGCTTTTTTTAATATTTGTAAAAAAACGAAAAAAAATCCATACAAAGATAGTAGAAGAGGCTTGATCTTGAATTAAAATGGATGACCATATAGGCTAAAATTTTGAGTAAATCATATCTGCATTTGTTATGACTTTTTGCCATCTGTAGTCGATGATGATATTTAATGATATTAGAGAAAATATACTCTATCTTTTGAAATGTATGTACCTAAAATATCCAATGTGCAAATATTACACATTTTATAAGAAATGCATGTTATGTCCTTTCTTCGTTATAAGAAACTAAATTTTAGGTTGGTAATGTCAGAATTTGCCTGACAAAGATCAAACTAAACAATAATCGGAAATTGGTAATTGTTATTCTAGAAAGTTTAAGTGGAAAAAACATAGTAAGATCATGGTTCTTGCCTTGGTAACATCCCCTCCGTTATATAAATTGTGTCAATGTAGTATGACTCTACTTCTTAAAGTAGTTGATCTGTATATGTATGTTTCTGGCATAAGTAGTTGGTAACATAGGAAGAAACAGCCGCCAACTACATATTATCTGTTTGTTCATTAATGGTCAATATTTGGTAGCTTCTAAAATAATTTATGCTTAATTGACACCAGCCACGTAGAGGAGGCTTCGCTAAGGATAGGAACAAGCATAGCTTCCAACTTTTGGAACAATCCTACTAATTATAAAAGAGTGTGTGTGTGTGTGTGTGTTTTCAATATATGTGTTAGAAATCAGGCATCAAAAATATTAACCTGCTAGTAGCATGTTTATCACGAATTGCAAGCATTGAGGATATTTAGGCTAGCAACATTTAAGTGAAATTTACTGCTTATTTTAGCTATCTTTAATGATTTAAGAAAAGGTAGGATGCATGGTGTTATAGCAGTTATGAGATATGGAGTAAACTTGTGATCCAATATTTCAATTTAGTAATACAAATTTGAATAGGTACTATCAGTCTATCACAATATTACATCAAATACTTTAAGAATTCTAGAGGCAATGGGAGCTCATGGTGTTAAGATGCTCATATATATTCAAGTACTTGTGCAGCTTCTGGAGGGCCCAAGAAAATGCCAATTACAAAGCAAACATCTCAGGTTTACTTTTATTACTACGTCCACATAGTTCTGAATCGCAAAGGATTATTTGTTACAAAAGCCTTTTACAGGCAACAAGAACAGAAATACTTTCATCGAAGTACCAAATCAAACGTTGTTGGGAACATTTGGCATCCACATAGTTCTCTTGTTTATTTAATGCATCAGAACCACCAGTTACCTTTTTTTTCTAATTTCAATTGCAGTTCCGATCAATCCATATGGAAAAGGACAAGAAAATGGCAGAAGATATGATTTTGGATTACTCGAAGACAAACAACATGGCTATAATGATACTTAGGTTTACCTCATATTCACATTGAAAAAACACTAAAAACAAGTTAGCAAATATTCGTAGTTTACCATCTAATCCTTTTTCATATATTTCAATGTTGTTTGTTCGGACCGAGAAGGGATATTGGGTGAAGCTCCTAGGCCTAAACTACGTGAACATGGGCGTATTTCTGGTGCTTGTTTTGTTGCAGCATTAGGAATCAATCCAGGTCTTAAGGTACCTTTGTTTAGTTTTCAGAGCACATTATATCATACAATCGACATCAATACGATATAATGCTTTTCTATTAAATGCGAGCCTGGCTATAAGGGAAACCAAAGCATACAATATGTTATATTCCTTATTAGTAAATACTCAAACTTTTACGTAATTGTTTTCACCGGGCATGTTAATAGATTACAGTCTGATGTTAGAAATGAGGTCCCGACATATGTTCTACTAAAATAATTGGCCTATGCATTTGGTTTTAATAGGTCAAAGGAACTGATTATCCAACTGTTGATGGAACTTGCGTAAGAGATTATATAAATGTCACTGACTTGTTGATACACGTGTCAAAGCCCTCAATCATGTTGGTACTGGAAAAGGTAATTTACATGCATCTGGACATATGCACATACACAAACACTCTATTAATTGTACTCTTTCAATTAACAAGAATGAGATTATGGCATGTATTCAGAAAATTTATAAGCTATGTAATCTATGCAGAATTTGAGCTTTATGCATTTATGACCTGGTGGTGTGGTGGTGTTTTTGTGTGACATGTTGGTGATGTTTTTTCGATAATATGGATAGCTACAAAGGCAACATTGATATATATTAAAGGTGGGTCCTTCTATTATCTCTGGAAATTTTTTGAATAGTGACATTGTAAGTATAATTCGTTTGCTTAATTTTTTGAATAGTGTTATTTGCATCTGTTCTTTAGAGGCCGAAACAACTACAAATAAATTGTGTCACCAATTTGTGTCCTAATAGACTTTCCCAATAATTATTCTTGATAATCACTAACACACACATAACAATTTGTTTTTAGTAATTAATATTGGAATACAATAGAGAAATAATAAGCAATAACTAATAATTCATAATTCATAAAAGTAAAGTTTAATAATTATTCTTTAATAATTAATAGTTATAAACTACTTTTAATAATTAAGACTATTATTTAATAATTATGAAATAATATTTATTACTTATTACTAAATAATAGTTATATCTAGTTATTTAAAAAAATTGAGTATATTTAGGAATATTTGATAATTAATACGGATGTGGACAATTCATATGTCATCTATGTAACTAAGTGTTCATTTTTTATTTCCAGGTTATCCTTAAATCTTATGCCTTATAAACAAAATTAAGTAATCATAAAATCATGTATATTTTTAACCATTAGATGTATGGTACCAACAAGCATCCTGCCGTTCTTCTCTGTACTTAACCCTAAATATAATCACCCTTACATGCACCATCCAACAGCCGCCACATTTTTTTAGGGTCCGTCTATTTCCACCCAAGTAATTTCTCTTCACACCCCGTTAAAATTTTTAAAAAATTAAATACCAATTATGCCCTTTACATCATTATTTACGGGTTACTTTAGAGTACAGGAAACGTTGGAAATCGCTTAAGCAACAGATACTTGCAACTTCCACTTTGCAATTTAGATGTTACGAACAAAAATAAAGTTCATGAAATTGATATTGCAACTTCGTAGAATCAGATCGGATGAACTAATTTGTGTGCTTTATTGTGTTGTACATTCATCACTTACGAAGCAAAGTGATAGACGCCACATGGAGTATACAGTCTCCTTAAAGTCCACACGTAACCTAAGCACCATCTTCATCATCTTCCAATTTTATGCTAAAGCGCAGATTTTACAACTCACGATCTTATTTTCTTACTCTCGGATCTTTTTTCTCCCTCTTTTTGTTTGTCTCCTCTCATCATCTCGCAAATCGGCTTAACTGTCTTGGAATCGTTTTTTTTTTTTTTTGAAATTTAGGGTTTTGAAAAAGAGGAGCTGTATTGGAGAAGAAATGGGCAATTCGGGTATAAACGGGGTGGGATGAGTAAAAGGAGGGGGTCACTTTTTTTTCTAAATTACTGGGGTGGGAAGAGTAAATGTCGGGGTGAATAGATGGACCCATTTTTTTATTCCTCACTTCAATTTCTCCTCCAAATCCATTTTATCCCAATCCCAAACTATTAATTCCCAAATTCGAAATCACAGTCGCTCCTCCTGTCTCCATCGCAACCATGCCTGTTCCACCTACCTCGTTCCATGCGCACCACCAGAGTCGCTGTTTTGATAGCCATCCAACAGACCTCTCGTCTGAACCGGTCCACCACTGTCCTTCCCTTCTCCGTAGTCGAGAAACGCACCAGTCAGCACCGCTGTTGTTCTCTCTGTTATTCAGTTCTTGAACCCTGTAGCCATCTCGGAAGTCGCAGCGCCTCCGCAAGCCGCCACTGACCGATGACGTGTTCTGCCACAATCGAAGCCCATCGACAGCAACCTACTGAAACCGCCGCGTCGCCAACTTAAGGTAAGTTTACTTACGATGGGGGTTATTTCTAGTGTGTTCATTTCGGGTTCACTTAAGTATAGGTAGTTGCGTCCTATTGGTTGTACTTTCGATTGGGATGTTTCCATGTTTACAAACCAGCTTACGTGATTTCTAGTGTTGTTTGCCCTCACATGATACCCAGGATCTACATGTTTTCATCATGCTTGAGCACCCTACCACTGTAACCATTTCGACTTGTTACTAATATTTTTCCTTTGCCTGTTCCTTTGTTGAGAACCCTTGTAGTATGGTATTGGTTACTCAGACACAAATCTTATGATAGCCTGTATTGCATTTCTCCTGTTTCTATGGATTTATTGGAAACACAAGCTTTTACTTTGATTTCACGAAATATAATTGTTTGTGGCCACTGTAGTAGTCTCGCTGTTTCACTAGTGGTTGGGTGGTATACACTGTTTTCACAATATTCATCGTCGTACACTAGGCAAGGACCTTTTCAATAACCAATATTGCATATGACTTTTCATTGACATAATCATATTTTCTGTCCTTTTCCCCCCGTAAGAGCCTTACACATATTTACAATAACAAATAAACTAATGTTCGATATACCTAAATAAAATAGTTTCTATATTACAATCGCTAATCAGCAAACATGTTGCAATCAATGTTCATTTCAGATTTATCATTAAAGTAACTAAAATTTGGTATTAAAATTGAAGACTGGTACAAATACAAATGCATATATAGCTGTGAAAGCATTCAAGTAATGAATCAATTTTTTTGCAATACTTTTAAATCTAACCATCTAAAAATATGAATACCGGATATATATATATATATATATATATATATATATATATATATATATATGTGTGTGTGTGTGTGTGTGTGTGTGTGTGTGTGTGTGTGTCTGTGTATTAGTCTGTGAATTCAGCAAGTAACTAAGAGAATTTTTTTCACCAGCGAATAATTATAAATCTGTCTTTCTCAATGGAATTGTGAGCAAATCATTATTGTATACCTACATTTTACTGTGTTCCCTTCACCTCTAGGTTGTACTCAAATAGCAAAATGCAAATAATATTAATGTACACGAGCTGATGTATAAGTCTGCTAATTATTATGATAGCTTAGGTTACTAAACGACTTTGAAGTGCTTGAATCGAACATAAACCCCGAGTGAAGGGGAACCAAGAGACCACGTAGACTACACCAAACCTTCAAACAACTATAAAGTTACAAATTAAAGAAAATGAAAGATGAAGACGTACCAAATTGGAAACTACATTTCTTCAATTTCAGATCTCTCGAGCTCTCGGCTTTACAAATCCGTGATTTAGTATTGTTTTCCCTTTTTTGCATCAGCGCAGGTTTCAATGCTAAAGAAAATTCTGTAAAGTTCCTTTTGCGCTCTAACTTGGCAAATAATATTTTTTCCCTACGTTTAAACCAAACTCAATACAAACATGATGGGTGAAGGTGCAAAAATTTAATTCTTTTTCAGTGATGTTGTGTTTCAAATTTTGTAATCCCCATTGTATGTTTTAACAAAGTTTAATCTTAAGCTTGACCTATTAAAATCTTTCGTATTAGGGATTGTTGGGCGTACGCTTTTGCTTTGCTCTTTTTAACCTTATTTCCAAAAGTACGTAGTAGAGACAAAAAATTTATGCCATTCTTGGACTTTTAATTACGTCTGCAACATTTAATATAACAACCCAACAATTCTCATATTTTTAACATAATTTGTTAGGACTATTATATTTTATTCCATAAATTTAATTTTAACCCATTTTGTGGTTTCCAATTAAGGTTGTAGTTGATCATAGTTTTTGTCTCTCTCTCTCTCATAGTTCTGTTTGGCTTTGACTAACTATGTATGCATTTTACAATAATGTTTTCTACCCTAAAATCGTTATCCTTTCATTTATTAATCATGTTTGTTTGATGAGTATTTTGTATTAACTGAAAACAAGGCATGATATATGCGTTTTATTGAAGAAACGGAATTGTATTTGAACATATATTTTGGGAAACTAGAACTAAACTCAGATCCTATCATTTTTAGTGCAGGTCTACTTTGTACATGGTTCAACCATGTCATAAAAAGCTCTAATTAGCATTGCTCTAGCACATCTACAAGTTAATCCATGATTTATACCAAACCATTCTCTTAACTCCCGTTGTCATCGAATGCGGATAATCTAAGCAACTCAATCCACCGACCTTCCCACTTTAGAACTATAAAATAATGTTGTTGCCCATCCCATTGAATGAATGTGCTTAAAATACTTCTAATGCTATAGTCGGCGTCGCCTTTACCCCATTCGTACCTATTGCAAAAGATCAAATTGTGACTATGACAAAATGTAGACGATGCTTCCACCTTAGAATAAGTTTTGTGCTATCGTTTCATGTCTTGAGTTCTTCGGCTTTTGGGTGTGTCCCTCAGCAACTAATAAAACTGCTATTTGTAGATGTTTCTAGCTATTTTGTAATATGTTTTAGATGTTTAATTTGTAACTGTTACCTTATACTATGATATATTAGTTTGTGTATCAACTATGACACTGTTGAATCATGTTTAGAAATTAATTAATTTATACTGAACTAGATATATTATACGTGGAAAACGTATTAAACCGAAACAGTTTCATTTATGTTTTACTCCTTTTGTTCACAAGGAAATATTTGGTTGCAGTCTTATTTAGCAGAACTAAAAATACATATATTAATGCAGTAAAAAACAACATTATAATTCATGCTAAAGCTGTGTAAAAAAAAAAAAAAAAAAACCTAACCATCAAATCTGTGCGCATGATGATACAGTGCAGTATGATTGAAGTTACCATTTTTGCTATTTGTCATTTTTGTTAGGACTGGCAAGCTTGCAAAATTCATATTTGTATAATATTAAGCAAACCAAACTACAGTGAAAAAATAGAATTTGTAGCTATGCACTACATATTTTTTTCAGAGTCAATAATCTATTTCGGAATACAAATGTGCATTTGTTTGACATAATGAAACATTGGTTAATATAAGAGGTCCAAGCAATAGATGGAGCTAATTTATAGACAATTCATGCAGTGATTATTGTTCAGGGCAAATAGAGGATGATAGCCTTTTATATTTTATTTCAAGTAGTAAAAACTTTTTTAGAATATTTTAACTGACAAAATATATAGTGCTGTACACTTTTACATTTGTACTGTGTTTTTTTAAATCCAGTTTGAATAGTGTTATGTAATTACACTCACTGCCAAATCTGTGAAATCCCTACCGAGCTAGAGTATCGATCATGCATAAATCATTGGGTGACATACAACTTTACAACTATTTATTATAAGTAATATACGTATCAAATGATTAGAGATTTATTTCTTATGCACATATAGTTTCATGGCTACCTATAAAAAGTAGTGTTTAACTGAAATTCAAATATTTTGGGTATATGTATCTTTCTTACAATTTGGAACATGGATGGTATATTTGTTAGCTCCATTATGCAGATATGCTATCGTATTCTACTACTAATATATCCACAAATGTAACTATACTACAACTATAATGTACATAGAAATAAAATCAGATTTAGTAATTATGGTTCTCCTTATCAATTGGACTAGACCAATAAGTTTATTTACTTTAGTGATTGGCATCATTCTTAGTATACATCTTACTAAGAAGTAAATTTTGTATTTCCTGCAAAATGCGTCTTGAGGCAGAATCAGCTGCAGTTACTGGAACCACAAGTGAATGAAATATATCCTGACACTAGCAGGAATATGTATGGCTGAATTTATTAGTTTCAAATGCTTGGACGTGCAGGATAACACGTATAACATAAGTGCTTGGCTGTGTTCAATGTCAATGAAGAAGGATAAATCTATTTGCTTGATTAACATAATATATTACCCATGACGGATGAACACCCAATCAGTGAACTCCGCATGTTAACAAGAGCGGTGAACTGATTTATAACAATGCAGAAATAAAATCCGATGCTTATTTCAATTTTTTATTTCCGTAACCCACTTTTAATTTGTTATACAAATCTGTAAAATTAAATGTTAAACCACGAATTGAGTGTGCACATTGTGTGCATTCCAATGACTAATCCATACATGACTTGAACAAAACTACAGTATTACTCCTATCCACACATCGTCGTGACTGCCATTTACCATGTTTGTAAACTAAATGTTCATGTTAACATGGAAAACAGATATTATATCTTACGTACGCTATATATATATATATCTCTCTTTACGCTACACATATCTACAAGGAATTTTATAACAATCGACTTTGTTTTCTTTCATACTGAATTTATATTCAAAAAATTTATTACCCCAACTTGCTTACCACATTTGCCAATGCATCCAGCACAGGTCAACTACTATTAAATATAGTAAAATTTACATACAACTGCCAAACTACTATTACCAATACCAACATAATTTGCAAATATGAGATTTTAAAAATATGTTCAGACGACATCCATAACAAATTTTAACACTCATCTACATTTAAATCCAGTCTAAGATCATACACACTACCTGTTTGCGAAGCACGGGTCCCGCCCTAGTTTGATTATTTAATTTTGGTGCATTTGTTTGTTTTCTTATTGTGTTGAAATGTGAAATTTGTACATATATAATATATTTGCTTCTTCTTACCCACTGATATTTTCATTTGTCAGGATATGGTTAGAAGGTTCCCTGTTGCTCCAACTGGAAAATGTGGATAATGCAAATTTGATCTTTAAATGAGTACAAAACTTATGCTCCAACTTGAAAAGGTGGACAGTGCAGATTTGATCTTTAATTGAATTACAAACGTCTACTTATGTATTCAATGTATGAATATATTGTTTGATATTTAATTATGAGACACATATTATTGTAATTCGGTATTTTGAAGTATATATTACTGTAAACATTTAGTGTGCTAATAATACATGTTTTTGTGGTCATTGTATCTGTCATTGTGCTTTGATATCGTTTCAGGATTTGAATCTGGAAATGGTGCCATTTTTTTATTTACTTTGGTTAGCATTTGCTTCAGTTGTTTCACTACTAGAAAACAGCCCAATTTCCTACCTGAAATTTCCTACGTCTTTCCGACGCCTTAAGGCGGGGTGTAGGAATGACGTAGGAAATAAGTAGAAATAGTTCACGGCGTAGGAAAGGCGTCAACCATTTCTTACGTCTTATCTACGTCAGAAAAGGCGTATAAATCTCCTACGCCATTTCTACGTCATTGTTGGTTTTCTACATAAGAAGTACTTGAAATTTCCCACGCTTTAATGCCGGGCGTAGGAATGACGTAGGAAATTAACAAGAATAGTTCACGGCGTAGGAAAGGCGTCAACCATTTCCACGTCATTGTTGGTTTTCTACAAATTTAGATTGGCACAAAAAGTAAAACCTACCTTGTAGAAAATTAATGTCGACGTTATAAATTCATAAAATTTCTCTTATGTCATTTCTACATCAATGTCGATTTTCTACAAAAAAGGGGGCGTAGAATATCTACATCTTTTTTGCAAAAGAAGCATAAAACATACATAAGAAAGGCGTAAAAAGTCTAAAATAAACATCATTAAATAACGGTTCATTTCTGCTTTGAAAGAACTAATTTTATTAAGAAAAGAAAGCTAAATAGCCATTTTCGTTTTTGGGGCCAATTATTCAATATATAAAAGACCATTTTTAACTTACAAATTAACACGTGAAAATAAATACATTATTGCACTCCTCTGAAGAAAAGCAGCAACTCTGTTTTACCCGCATATTGACACTTAAAAATCACGGTGCATATGGTTCAGTAATTTACACAATTAATCAGATTGCTAATGTCAGAACGCTTAAAGCACAGAGAGCCAAATATATGCGAGAATAATATCAGTTGTACAATTTTCAGCATAAGCCGAATTCTACTTGTCAAATTATTAATAGCACATTTAGACATCTTAATTTTTGCAAAAACTCAAAGAAATAATTTGTAAGTTGTATTCAATTTTGTACAAAAAAAATTCTACGTCTTCCCTACGCCATAATGCGGGGCATAGGAAAGACGTATGAAAACTCTTATGGAGAATATTGGAATGATAGAGCATAGGTAAGACGTAGGATTCTCCTATGCGTATCCTATGCCTTTCCTACGACAAAATTTTTGATGTATGAAAAGCAATCCAACCCAACATTCTAAATCAATATCCAACCATTCGTTTGACATTAAAATAAATGGTCTAAATAACCAATCCATTTGCTCTTTTCTGACTTTTCTGGTTGGTAGGGAAAATGCCACCTCTGATTTTGTAGCCCAACAATTTTTCTAGACTAATCCCCAAATCAGTCAGATCTTCGTTATCTCTTCCTGACCTAGCTTTTCTCACCGCAATCTCCTTTCCCTAATTAGCACTTCTCCATTTCCAAGCGTTTTCAATTTCAGACCTTCTTTTCTAGATCTGGCAATTATATTTCGGTTGGGGCAGCTGTGCTTTTAGGGTATGACATCTATTTTTTCTGGGTTTGGACAATCGCGACTTTGGTTTCGACATTCTTTTTGCTAGAATGAATCTAGGGTTTTGAGAAAATGAAGGAAGGGCCTCCATTGTAATTGAATGTGGAGGTGGAGACCAAATTACGATGATACCGATCAACGAGCCCCGGCGACGAGGTGTTCAGCGGCGGTGGACGTTAGGTGAGAACAGTTGGTTTTTATGCTTTAGATGATGAGGAGGCTGAAGATGAAAGTGAAGAGTTGACAAATCAGGTTTCATTCTTTCTTCTTTTACATATCGTAAGGTTGCAGGTTATAGATGAAATTGGCATTGATATTGAATAACAGCGGCACCCACATTTAGCTTGCTTAAGATTGTTACAGTTTTCTCTCATTGCATTGGAAAACTAAAAATAATAATCATATTGCTTTCTTTTGTTCTTCAATTCCTAAAGTTCACCTGTATTCGTGTTTACTGAATAGCCTTTTGCTATATCTAGAAGCAAAATTGGAGTAAAAAATCGATAAAGCACAAAAAGGCATCAAAATTAAAAATCAATCCAAATATTTCTGCTGTTATACTTTTCTTCTTTTAAGTGAACTTTTGGTGTAATTTATCTTGTTTTCATCGGCATAATTGTCTATACTTATTTACTTTTATGATTAATAATTAAGAACTGATTTTCAGTCTTTACAAGTAGAATCCAGAGACTGCGTTTTCAGTCTTTGTTTAGCCTTTAGGTGAAAACTAAAAGAAATCGATTTTTAATTTCACAATTTTTTTGTAGCGTGCAAAAGCTAGGGAAATGAGGTTGGCTTTAAAATTAGATTTCTTCATTGATGTTTTATGTGGGACGTGAACAATATATGGTTAGTTCTCACTTCTCAGGTAGGAATCATACCCTAAGTAAGCTAGATGTCAGCAAAATAGTCACCCATAATTTATGTAGTACCCTTGTGCATGGTTATTACGGCGGCAAGTCGAGTCGAGTCGATAGAGGTCTAACTAGTCGGACTAGTTGTAGATTAGTCGTAGACTAGTCGATAAATAAATAAATATGTATATATTAATACATAACTGCAATATATAAATAAATACATACATACATCTTTGCAGTGTATTAATAAATAATTGCAGTTTATAAAACATTTATATACCACTTCGTATTCGACTTGCAGTGTATTCAACTAGTTAAATTTGAATTGCAGTTATTTTTCACTGTAGTGTATTAATTAATAAATAAACACTTCGTATTGCAGGTTTCTTTGATCTAAAACATTTATTTATCTGCAACTTGTTAAATAAACATTTATCTAGTTAAATTCGAATTGTAGTTATTTTTCAATCATTATTCGTTGCCATCATGGTTCGACTTTGTACTCGGCTTCGATTTCATGATTTGGGGTCGATTTCGTGATTTAGGATTCAAGTTCGTGATTTCGACTTCGATTTCGTGATTTAGGGCTTCGACTCCGTGATTTCGGGTTATAGTTCGACTTCATGATTTAAGGTTCAAGCTCGACTAATGACAAGTCGACTCTTCCAGTCGATGCTCCAATGTCGACTAATCGACTAGTCGACGACTAATCGTGACTAGTCGAGCGCCGTAATAACAGTGCCCTTGTGTAAAATGTGCTTTTGTTCTTTGTTTGACTTCATTATTGAGTTAAAAAAACAAGTGCCGAAAGAATGCCAAGAATGCTATGGGCTACAGTGCCAGTTACCTAAACAATATTATCTGGTTTTAACATAAACACATATGACATGGGCTACAGTACCATTAGGACCACAATAGATATGTAATAACTGAACATTAATTCAGTATTTGATTGGCAACATCCTGTATGTTCAACTTTTTATTGTTTCATATTTTCCATAAAATATCGGTGGAATTGTAAACCTGATCGCTACAAATAACTGTGTATTTGATTAAGTTTGTACAATAGTAATCTTAGAGATAATATCAAGTGCAAGTTGCGTATTAATAATTTATAATAGTTTGAGTCTTGATGGTATGTTCATATAAATACGTTGGTTCAGCAAATGCACATAGTTAGAAACTGATATAAATTTGAATGAACTAGTCTGTTGAAAAGTAAAATGTAACGCACACACGAACCATGTTTGCCACGCCGCAGTTCACATTACACATACGTATACATATACATGTATGTATATATAAAGAGGGAGGACATGTAAGGCGCGGTCTTGTCTGAGATCTATACCAATAAAGACCATTCCAGTAAAGAATAAGATGCTAATAACATGGATAAAATTAAATTTGCTTACTGTACTTAAACACCCACCATATTTTAATATATATTTTAATATTTATATCATCATTTTAGTCATAGGCCAGTTCATTGACCATGGTGTCAATGGCTATAGTGTCAGCATGATCACGGATTGTGCTGGGCTAACTTTAACCATGTTGCCTCTGGACAAATGAAATATTAATTAACTCTAATATATATGGAAATAAATAAAACGAGTTAGCTTACCAAACCCACTCTATTAGCTTCGTCTTGATGCTGTAGTAATTATTTCAAGTTAACTCTTGGTTTTAGATTTTGCAGTTTCTTGGCGTGCTTAATCACTTCATTTTACATGGTGCTTATTTTTGATTTCTGGTAGTTTAGTTGGCTGAGCATCATCTAGAGATGTTTTGACTGAGGTAGTAATGGTTTGGAATACCACGAGTCGTCTTGGCTATAGATTTCGGTGGATGATGGTAATTCTATTTATGCATGTTTTTGTTTTTGTTTTAATGGTAGAAAGTGTGATTTGCTGTTCTCGTATATCCGTTTGGTTTAGAGACAGTGACTAATATCTAGTAGTTTAGGCTTGTGTATATCCTGATTTTCTAACTCCGATGCTAGCTCATGCAATGTGGTCTCTGTTCAACTATTTTGAGTCACAACTCCAAGTCAATGTCCAACTATTTTGAGTCACATCAAGTAGCCTACTGCAGGCTACTAGAGAACTAAAAACATATATACTAGTGTGTCTTACTCGACTGCCATCCAGGTTGGGCCCTAGACACCCCATGCTCTCCATGGCACTTCACGTTAGCTCCAGGCCAATTCACCCGGAAGTCATGACAACAGCCAGCTTGTCAAGCAAAGCAAGACATCTCTGGTACCCATCGTTTGCCCACTCTTATAAGTAGTTGGCTCTCAAAAAGCCCATATACTTGAGCTTCTTTCCACACATGTTGGCCTTGTAGCTCGTATCTTGCTGAGATTCAGGTCCAGTTTTAGCTCGTATATAATGCCCATGAGATTGAATCTTTGTATAATTTAAATTTTATCCCTACCAAGTTTAAAAAGAGAAATAGTTTACAACACGGGCAACTATATTTAAGTGTGCACTTAAAGAAGAAAATTGTGCATGCTCACTAAACCTACTTTTTGGATCATAGTTATTGAGTCATTGTCGTTTACACATGACTAACAAACATTTTCTTAAATAACTAGACCCGATAGTTAATTACTTTCATTGGCAATCCTTAGGTTGAACCTTCATATTTGTGTCTGAAAAATAATTATAATTTTATGGATTTGTGTCATTTATTCATTTACATGATGCAGTTATGTAAAATTTTGTGTAGTGTTGTACAGATTTACAAATGTCTAACAATTTATTTTATTACACCGATTCCTTAATTTTGCCAGCGTTGCATGTAAACATAATTTGAATTTTCTGTTTCCACTTTGACTTGCTTATCGCTTTTGGTTAATTGTTTTATTTTTTTCCTCCTTGCATTTCAAATATCAACAAATTTAGATAACGAAAAAAAGTATCCTTAGATTCTTTCAGATCAAATGGTTCTACTATAGCGGGTATCTTTTTACCATCAACATTTTGTCATTTTTACAGAATCATTGCAACTTATAAAAATTCATTCATTTTTTTACAAATAAGTTTTTGTATACTGATTTTGGTCCATCAATACGATACTCATTTGAGCTGTTAAATAAAACTGTTTATTAGAGCTTTGCTACTATACTCGAAATCAAGGAACCCGAAATATGCGAAATAAAGATTGCACCCGAAATACTCAAGATAAAGATCGAATGATGGATTTCAGAGTGGAAATAATTTGACTTTGAGACGATTTTGGATAATAAGTCAGTTGGTTGTTTTGGGTATAAGAATGTTTATGCTTTACTTGTGCATCCATTAACATATTTATTAAACTGGAACGAATCTGTAGACTTTCGGGCCACGTATATGCCAACATGTGCGAAGAGAAGCTCAAGTAGATGGGCTTAATTTTAGGAACTTTGTAACTGAATGTGCATATTGAGAGACAAATCGTGGACTTGGATACTTGATTTCATTGTGTATGTGCTAGCATGGTCCATTCTCCGAGGTTTATCTGTGTCTTGCTTTGGATGTGCAGTTTGTAACATGACAAATATGTTGTAGAGAATACAAAGAAATATGCAGATATTTACTAATAAAAGGAACTCAGGGATAGCAGCTATATAGTTGGATAGATATGCTAAATACCCTTGAGCGTATGGTCTGAGCTTGCTATAAAGAGTTAAGAAAAAAGTTGATATTGGATTTCATGCTTAAGATACGGTGCATGTGAAATGAAATAAATTGGCTGGGATCTATGGGATACAATATTACTTGTATGGCTCATGTTTTTAATTTTCTTTCCAGGTTTATGGGTTGGTTTGTTTTGTTTGTGTAGAGGTTCATGGGTTTGTGTTTTGAAAGGGAAGTGCACAAGTGTTTGTAGTATGTTGTACACAAGTTAGTTAAACGCATTGCTCTATTGTGAATCGTAGTTAGGCAAATGCCTTGGTGCGTGTTAGCTAATGTTTTTGTTTGTTACATGTTAATTGTGTTTAACTAAGGGATTACAGGTTTGTTTAGTCTTTTCATTTACTAATTTGATTTGAGTATCTTTTGATGCTTATATACTATATTTTTTGTGTTCTCCTTGCTTATAGAGGATGGGCTGAAAATATTAAAATAATAAAGTTGGTAAGTTTGACCTGTAGAGAAGCTTTACGGTTTGGTCAATTGTTATTAGTCCTGTTTTGCTCAGTATGTAGGTTTACATTTGTTTCATTCTGTGTACAATGGTTTATCACCTGGTACTGGCTTGTAATGGATTGGATTACTACGATTACAATATTGGTTTATGTTAATGTTTAATGAAATGCATTACTACGATTACAATATTGGTTTATGTTAATGTTTAATGAAATGCAGAGATATAAAGATGTTACCTATAGCATAAGCGAGACTGATGCACAAGAGATAACTCAGTTGAAGGAAGAACTGAAGCACGCTAAAAACGAGCTGCAAGAACTTAAACATTCTTTTTCGGAGTTCAAAAATCTTGTGTCTCAACATTGCAATGGAGATGCAGGCCAAAATCAACTGGAGCAGTCTTGAAGTTATTCATTTTATGTTATGCATGTGTTTAACATTTAAGCATTTTATGTATCGTTATTGATGTTAGTTTAAACTCATGGATGCTGCAACATATTTTCCTAAATAGATGATATTATAGAGTATTGTTTATCATAGTTATTGATTATGGAATTGTTTTTTGTTGGTGTAATTTAGTATTATTGTTGATTATGTTATATATAAGTTTATCGAATTGATTTATGCTGGGTTAAAATATGAGCAGTAATAATATGGCAGAAAATATTTAATATGGCGTAGGAAAAAGGTAGGAAAAATTTAAATTGTATTTATTGAAGTTGAGTATGTATGGCGTAACTAACGAGTAGTAAATATTAGTCGTAACATCGGCGTAGGAGACTTTTCGGGCGTAGCTATGGCGTAGGAAATAGTAAGGCACAGGAAATATTCTTGGCGTAAGGAGACCGTAACAATACTTAAGGCATATGAATGACATAGGAAATATGGCGCAGGAAATGGAAGGCACAGGAAATATTTTTGGCGTAGGAAGACCGTAAGAATTATTAAGGCATAGGAATGGCGTAGGAAATGTGGCGTAGGAATGACGTAGGGAACTGTACTACGCATGGAGTTGGAACGACATAGGAAATATTTTTGCTACGCTTGAATTTTTGACGTTATATTTGGCGTAGGGCAGGCGTAGGAAACTGTAGTTTTCTACGCCATTCCTACGCCAATTAGGCATAGGAAAATCTGAAAATTCTTGTAGTGTTTACACCATGTTGCTTCTGTTTAACAACGGAAGCAAAAACACTCTGTTGCTCCGTTTCAACAACAGAAGCAATAAATATTGGTATGTTGCATCGTCTTCAATTGCTTCGGTTATAGAACCGAAGCAATAGGGGTAAAGAAACCGAAGCAAAATGTGTTTCTATCTTCGGTTTTCCAACCGAAGCAACACATTTTGGCTTATTGTGTCGTCTGCAGTTGCTTCGGTTGTACCGAAGCAACAGGAGGTAAACAATAGAAGCAACAGATCAGTTTTGTAGTAGTGCTACAAGATGAAGGAAGGAACTTCGCTAAAGGCGCACTTAAATGTGTTTGATGATTTTCTAATGAAGATGAAGGCGGTAGATTTGAAGATTGAGGAGGAGCAGAAGGCGATGATATTGCTATGTTCGTTGCTTGAGCGCTATACTGGGTTCTCAAACAGCTTGATCTATGGACGGGATACATTGACTCTAAATGATGTCAAGACGGGTCTTCTTAGTGAGGAATTGCGAGATCAGATGAAGGAGCTAAGTGATGGTAGTAGTGGTGCTGGTAACGGTCAAGGTTTATTTGCGGAGAAAGAAAAGTCAGATAAAAAGGGAAACCGGGGGCGTTCTAAGTCTAGGAAGCCCGGTGGAAGAGGAAAGTCAAAGGAAAGAAATGGCATGTAAGAAATCTGGTCACTGGAAGAATGATTGTCCAGGCAAGGGGATGAAGGAAGTAGCATCTTCATCAGTTGTGGTGGAGAGAGATGTTGGTGAGGAAAACGTAGATATTTTGTCGGTTGTAGTATCGGATGTTTCAGGCAGCGAATGGGTGCTTGATTCGGGGGCTTCATATCAAATGACGCCTAATAGGAATTATTTTTCTTCTTATGTTGATCGGGAAGGAAAATCAATTGTTATGGGAAATGGTGCAGTTTGCAAGTCGAAAGGCATTGGAACCGTTCAAATTCGGATGTTTGACGGAGTGGTTCGTACTCTCACTAATGTGTGCTATGTTCTGGGACTACAGAAGTCACTTATCTCTTTGGGACAGTTGGATTCTTTAGGTTGCAAGATCACTATTGAGAGTGATAGCTTGATGGTTTCGAAGGGTGCACTTGTGGTTATGAAGAGTGCTAGAACTCATGGTATTTATTTGCTTCAAGGAGTGACCGTGGAAGGCGAAACTTGTATCAGTGTTGATAGTTCTCGTGGCTTAGATGCGACACAGCTGTGGCATTTGAGATTGGGTCATGTCTCGGAGAAGAGTTTAGATGTTCTTCGTCGAAGGGAGATGATTGATGGTGAGAGTTTCAACAAGTTGGTGTTTTGCGAGGAATGTGTCATGGGGAAGCAAACTAGAGTGTTATTCGGTGAAGGAAAACATGATTCGAGAAAGATTCTTAAGTATGTGCACACGAATGTTTGGGGACCAGCACCTATAGCTTCTTTGAGAGGAGCAAGTTATTGTATCTCTTTCATTGATGATTTTTCTCGGAAGGTTTGGGTGTATGTAATGAAGGCCAAGTCAGAGGCATTTGCAAGATTCAAAGAATGGAAGGCTCTTGTCGAGAATGAGAGTGGAAAGACTTTGAAGGTTCTTAGGTCCGATAATGGTGGCGTATAGTTTCCAGAGAATTTCCGAATTTTTGCAAGCATCATGGTATTCGGAGGTATTTTACTACACCGGGAGATCCGCAATCTAATGGAGTGGCGGAAAGAATTTACCGAACTCTACTAGAGAAAGCTCGATGCTTGAGATTGACATCGGGTTTGTCTAAGGAATTTTGGGCCGTAGCTTTGTCAACCGCGGTGCATATTATTAATCGAATTCCATGCTCGGCTATTGATAACAAAATTCCGGAGGAAGTGTGGAAAGGGAAGAGCATTGACTTGAGTTTTCTTCGTGTGGTTGGAAGTCCTGTTTATGTACATGATCCCGGGAATGATAAGCTCTCACCTAGAGCTTTTAAAGAAGTTTTTCTCGGTTATATGGATGGGATCAAAGGTTATCGGATTTGGAATACGGAAATGAAGAAGGCTATGGTTTCTCGTCATGTTACTTTTGATGAGTCAGCTATGTTCAAGGAGAATGACGGCTCATCAAATATTCTAGATTTGGTTCATGATGAATCAAAGGAGAAGGAAGTTATTCTCACTTTCAGGCCTAGAGAGAGTAGAGTTGTCGGAGGTGCTTGCGAGGTGAATGCGGTTGATGTTACATCACGTAGTCCACAGGGTTCCTCTAGTAGTGTCGGTGATGTGCACGAGCCTAGAGAAGATTCAGTTCAAGGTGGAGCTGAAGGAAGACCGAGTGATGGTATTGCTACTCGGGTTGGTCGCCGTTCTATAAGGCCACCCGAAAGATATATTGATTGGAACTATCTTAGCTTTTTTGAGAATTTAGACTATGCTCTTCATGTAGTCCAAGATGAGCCGATGGACCTTGATGACGTTATGGATTCAAGTGATAGCTCGAAGTGGATTGGCGCCATGGAGGAAGAGATGTAATCGCTGATGAAGAACCGGACTTGGAAGTTGGTTCCACTTCCTCAAGGAAACCGTGCTATTGGGTGCAAGTGGATATATAAGGTGAAGGACGATGAAAGATACAAAACTAGGCTAGTGGCTAAGGGGTTTGCACAGAGGAAGGGAAAGAAGTATGATGAGATCTTCGCACCGGTTGTGAGGCATACTTCTATCCGGATATTACTTGCATTAGCTGCTATTTACGACTTGGAATTGGAGCAACTAGATGTGAAAACCGCCTTCTTGCATGGAGACTTGGATGAAGACATCTACATGGAGCAACCGAAAGGGTTTGTTGTAGAAGGTAAGTCAGAACTAGTTTGCAAGTTGAAGAAATCACTGTATGGTTTGAACCAATCACCAAGGCAATGGTACAAGAGGTTTGATCATTTCATGCTTGAAAGTGGCTTCCATCGAAGCATCAAGGATGCTTGCTTATTTCAAGAGGTTAGAAAATGATTGTTGGATGTATTTACTCTTGTATGTGGACGATATGCTCATTGCTTCTAAGGACAAGGCAGAAATCAACAAGTTGAAAGAGAAATTAAAGGCGGAGTTCGAGATGAAAGACCTTGGAGAAGCAGAGAAAATTTTGGGCATGGAAATTGAAAGAGATCGAAAGCATCTTAAGTTGAAATTAACTCAAAAGGAGTACATTAAGAAAGTGCTTTGCCGGTTTAGCATGGAGGGAGCAAAGGCGTCAAATACACCTTTACCTTTGCATATAAAGTTTCAGAGTAAGGGATCACCTATCGAGGAGAAAGATATGGCTTACATGGCAAATATGCCATATGCTAGTGCGGTTGGAAGTTTGATGTATGCCATGGTATGTACAGGACCCGATATTGTAATTGCCGTCGGGATGATTAGTCGGTTCATGGCTAATCCGGGGAAATCGCATTGGGAAGCAGTGAAGCTTATCTTGAGATACTTGAAAGGTACATCATCTCATGGCCTTGTTTTTAGGGGTAGTAAAGAGAAGAATTGCATGTTGGTTGGTTACTGTGATTCAGACTACGCTGGTGTTAGGGATCGAAGAAAATCAACTTCAGCATATGTTTTCACTCTTGGCGGTACAGCCATAAGTTGGAAATCGAGATTGGCAGCAAAGAAAGCACTCTATTTGAAGCGATTGTTATGTGACTTGGGGTTTGAACATGACATTGTTGATGTTCAATGTGATAGCCAAAATGTTATCCATTTGGCGAAGATTTGGCGTTTAGCTCACGAACGAAGCATATTGAAGTGAGGGAGTCATTTCTAGTAGCCATGGACGAAAACAAGCAAGTATCCCTTCGGAAAGTACACACAAAGGATAACGCGGCGGACATGTTCACTAAGACATTTCCGGTTGGGAAGTTCGAGCATTGCTCGAACTTAATTCGCTTGGAGAGATGCTAGGTGCCACGGGGTGGCACAGTTGAGAGAGAAACTTGAATGTAGAAGAGTATCGGTGAGAGATTGGTGTTCTATCTTCATGGTAACTACTCGTTTTCACTCCCGAGTACATTGTCTTTTGGTAAGACTGGTTTAGGAGTTGGATGTTTCAACACTTCACTGACGAGTAGGGGCTATGCCTGAACTCATTAGTGAAGTGCAATGGGCGGTGGCTATGCCGGAGTTCATTGGGGAAATATTCAAGCTTTCTTGATTGAAGATAGAAGGAAATGCTGGGGTGCGTTGAAGTTTGTGATGTAGATGGATATAGTATCGAGGTGGAGTGTTGAAGTATGTGATACTGTGTATTAGATTATGGAGGATATTTTCGGATCTGGAGGATATTTTTTATCTGGAGGATATTTCAGATATTTCGGATCTAGAGGAAATTTTGGGAATTTTCATATACTTCTCTATGCCTATATAAGCTACATCGGATCGAAAAGGAGGATGGACAAAAAAATTAGGAGATTAGATCAAGGTTTATTCTAATTAAGGTTTAGGCAATCCTAATCTTCTTCAATTCCTTTCTCCATAAAATCAAAATTTTCTACTAAATTTGATCATTGTAATCAATTTCTTGTACCCTTCTATTGATATTAATAAAAGTTTCTCTTTCAAAGTGGACGTACACTGACAAGACATCGGTGGAACCACTATAAATCCCTGTATGATTTAGTTTCTCGTTACTGCTTTATTATTTCCATTGTTTGGTGATTATGATTGGCTTGGATAAGATCGAGATTGTTTTGATATATCGATTGATTGTTTTTGCACTATTACCATGATCTCGTTTTCCGCGGCATTGGGAATTTTTGATTTGAGCGGTCTTGAATCAAAATTTCTCCACAACATTAGGAATATATTCCACCATTTGCAGTATAGTCACCTGAATTAAAATAAACTTATGCAAAATATTATCTGTGATCCACAAGAGATGCGGGTATTAGTTATGCATAATGAATTGTAGAACTTTATGATCAACATAAATTTCAAACACAATAGACATAGTTCGTGCAAGTCAAATCAATATAAAGTTAAGGAAAATGTATATGGCTACAAATAACAATATGATGACCTACACAAGCAGAACAATTATTACATAAGCCACCACCATATACACTATTATATTTCACCTTTTTATCTTCCAAGTAGAAATAAGGCCATCATATCCGGGATGAATTCTTCTGTACCCAACTCCGGTGTTTCCATGTGCTGGATCAATCTTATCCATTGATTTACACAAAATCTAATGGTTTTGAGTGGATTGTAGGATTGTTCATTAGATTAGTAATAATATGTGTGGTTGATGTGTGGTGGTGATTTGTCGGACACACGGGAACACTGGAGTTGGGTACAGAAGAATTGATCTCATCATATCCGATTAGTAGTTTAACATCAGCCAGTGTGCTACCTAATAGTTAATTTCATCGATGTATTATGTTTGCCTATCAAACATGATTTGAGATCGGAGAACCATAAAATTTATGCACATTAATAATACCGAAGAGCTATGGTTTTTATTATATTTAATTTCTGCATAATATATAAACTGCACTTGTCATTCAATTGTAAATAATCATTTCAACTCTTGGCACACAAATAAAAATTTAAAGGCGCGCACTATCTGTAATCTTGGCTTAATGACAACACAGAAATCATCTTCGATATGAAAAGAAAACGAACACATTAGCGTAATCGACATGGCACACCAAAATAACGCATGATGGAATTACACACTCAAGTGCCTGGTGGTTCGGATTTAGTTCTGAAGCAAAAAAAAATTATGAAAATCACAGTAGAATGAGATAACCCTAGTCGATTAAATCGTTAAATTTCAACCTATTACGCGTAAAGGATCGAATAGTAGTAATGCCCATCCAGGGTTAGCATTGCTGATCAGGAAAGGACATGTGAACTAATTGTAATGGATCATCTTTCTATCCATAGTCATTGATCGCATGAATGCTAGAGAAAACGGCAGACGGGGAACTAATTGTAATGGATCATCTTACTATCGGTCGGTCGTGTTAGAAGGTGCTGGAAAGGCGATTGATCTTGAATCTCTTGGATGTGAGACAGATATGTGTCTTTCCAAGGGATATTTGCGAGTCTTAGGCATTTAGGTTTTCTTACTTTGAGGAAAACCATGCAAAGAGAAGGACGTGATATCACAGAACTGAGAACAAGATGCGATGCAAAAAAAAGGTATTTCATGTATTCCAAAAAGACACTATTGAAAGTAAATGGATGGACATTATTAATTGTAGAGATGTGTTAATAAAAGATCAGATTATTGTTATAATCGAAACAATGACCAGGTAACTTAATTATTACATGGATAACTAGCACACGTGGGCTTGGCACTGTTTCATAATATGCATGAAGTTTGTTGACGTTGAAAGAAATATTTCACGTTGATATAAACAAATGGTGGAACGACAATATTAAGACAGCTATCGATTTCCATATTTTGTATTATATGTCGCTAAAACATTATAGCTTATAGTCTGGACTCTATGGTTCTAAAGCTGTGCTAATGGGCCACGTATGTTTAAAATTGCTATTTTCAAACATTATTCAAGGGAAAAGTTTCGGCACATCTAACGAGGAATGCATTTTAGTAATGAAACTATTCGATTGTGATCGCAGCATTTACGGAATATACTATGCATTTGGAATTCAAGCTGGATGGATTTATTTCGTGAGGTTACTACCATTTTATGTTGAATTGTTGTATTTTGATGTTTGTTATGTATTGTCAGTTGTGAAGTTGCTTTAGAAAACATTCATCGTAAATAACAAACATAAAAAATGTCATAATTTAACAAATAATGGTATCAAGTTTAACAAAATAGATCCGTCAAGAATGACTTCTAAGCGCACAACCAACAATGACTTGTTCAATTACTAAACAAGGCACGAAACAACCAGTTATGGCTTGTTCAGTCATCCGTGACTAGTCTATGGCTGGTTTGGAGCTGAGTGGTGGCTTGTTCACTGAACATGGGTAGGAAATAGTTTGTTGTTATATGTTTATAATGGCAAACACTTTGCCGTTATAAACATATAACGTCAAACTGTTTGCTGTTATATTTTATTGGTTGTTTTGGAGCTGAGTGGTGGCTGGTTCACTGAACATGGGTTGGAAATAGTTTGTCGTTATATGTTTATAACGGCAAACTCTTTGCCATTATAAACATATAACGTCAAACTGTTTGCTGTTATATTTTATAGCCATTGCACCACAACGGTTAGAGCAACGGTAGCTTCTCCTAATCATTTCAGCAATCTGTCTTTCTTTTGTACCTTGTAACTTATCTTGTTATTTTAATACTCGTATAGTTGATTTCTAATCAGTACAAGTTATTTTTAATGGACGTGTGTAACAACTTACGAAACGCATAAAAATATAACAGTTTATAAACATAAGGATACAATAATAGCACCAATAGATCGAACAATAAGAATTAAGATACATCAGTTTATAAAGATACAACAACTTACGATAGTACATGCGAACTAAAATATCAAAGCATGAAGTAGGAAATAGTAACTTAAGTAAACTACATTTTACGTTTAGTCTTAAGGGAGTCTCATAATGTTCAATCGCAACTGGTCATTATCACTTTGAATACGTTTAATATCTCGTTCGAGTTCGTTAGCATATGTTATTCTCCGTGGACACAAAGGTTGGTGTATACATTCCGTGTAATTGCAACAATTTGGATAGGATGGACATTTCTGCATGCGCCGACCTATATTGTTGCCCTCTGCTCGAACCACAACTTCAACCGCATACCCACAGTAGCAACGAACTGGATAGGAATCAGCTACATGATGATGCAGTGGTACTCGATAGAACTCTACTTCTTGCGTTGATTGAGCGACCGACTGTTCAGATGATACTTAAACAGGTGGCACTTGCGTTTCATGTAAGTTGAACGTTCACCTGTTGGTGTGGCGGTTCAGTTTGAGGTCTGATTTGGTTTAGAAACTGGAATTCATCCTCAAGCTGCTGTAGCCTCATCTCTTCATATGCCTGTTCTTCGGAATCTGTAGCTGATGACCACGAAAACATTTTCAATGAGTGCTAATAGAAGGAGGTGCTCTAAGAATGGGAACAAAATTGTTTGAGTGAGGTAAGTTGTGAGTAAGTTAACATATATATATATAGTTGCAAGATTGGTAATGGTGTGAACCGTCACTACCTGCACTATGATTTATGTTTTGTGATTTTCAAAGCTTATGTCGGCAGTAAAAAAATACTGATGTAACCAGTCACTGATACGACAATATGGAATCTGCTTTTGATTGATAACGTATATCGAGGACGACCAAAACAGGATAACGGACTAAGGACTGCACTATAATCCAAAAACTCTCAAAAAAGAGTGATATGACTCCACTCTGCTATAAAACATGACTGCACTATGGGAACTGCGCAAATCTTGACCAGTCAACGCGCATCACTTACTACAGGCTACTAATACACTATAGCACCAATATATAATCGACTTCGAAGATGTACTTATATGCCTAAGTTTTATGCTCTGTAAGCTCATAATTCAATTACTACACATTCACAATTTGGGTTGTGGACAACTGGGAAAATGACGATGATGCTTCCGTTAATCAATGACCTGGAAAAGAAATTGTACTTAAAGGGCGGGGTTCCGAGCCGCTACGTACGATTGGATCCAACTCTATCTGCCGTTGTGGACAAGAATCGGTCGTGGTTGTTGCCAATACTGGAAAAAATGTCGGTCGTCGATTTTTCGCTTGTGAAGCGTACAAGGACCACAAGGTTTTTCCTGATGAAATTGATTGTCGTAACTTTAAGCAGTGGGTTGACCCTCCCATATGCGAACGTGGACATCAATATACACTGGAAGCGCAACCCGAAATCGGACGCTTGAGTAAGATTGTTTCCAATAAACCTAGAGCTGGACCTTTCCCAAGGCCGTGGTAAATGTATGTGTTTACTATATTTTTAATTTTTATTGTACTTTGAATTTGATGTTTGCGTGTTCAGTTGTTGTAGTTTGTATGATTGTGGTTTGGTCGTAAGCTTTTAAGTTGTTGTTGTTGTAGTTTGTATGATTGTTGTTGTAGTTTTTATAATTGTCGTTGTTGTAAGCTTCTAAGCTCCATTGTTGTTGTACTTTGGATTTGATGTTTGTGTTGTACTTTGAGCCTGGGGTCTTAGTTGGTTTAGAAACTGTAATTCGTCTTCCATCTCCTGAAGTTTCCTCTGTTTGTACGCCTCTTCCTCAGAGTCAGTAGCTGGATGGCCACGAAGGCATGGCTGTAGAAATGAAAAGAGGAGTTGGAAACATGCACCCGGGGACGACCCCTGTTTTTTAACTCCTACATGTATACAAACTTGATACGGTGACAATAAAACTAATCACCATATCGTTTCCAAAGCCTACTACTATCATTTAAATGACTTGACATAGAGACATATTTCGTAATCAATGTAGAAAGGAAGCAGAAGAGCTCACATGTTAACTTAAAGAATTAACCACAACTGAGACATAACACAAAACATTGACACGACTACACACTGGGACACTGACAAGCCTACTACAATCTTTGACAATAATACACACTGATACATAGTACACGAACATTGTTGAAAGAGAGTACGATACAGCTAATGTTGTTACACAGACTAACATGAATAGAGCACAAACACCTCTACTAATCATAACCGAAGCGCGTTAGCCAGCTGTAATGAAGTTCATATGCTTCCAGCTACTTTGTAATATCTTGTTAATATTTAAGTTGTATGCAAACAGTATATAGCAACCAACACACAAATTTGTTAACAAAATATAACATACAGACATGATAAAAGTCTTGCAAACATAAACTAGCAACTAATGATTCTGATTGTTCCTTCCTTTATGCGCCCACAAATGTTCCACTAACTTGTCCCGCAATTGGAAGTGCGCAGATTGATCTTCAATATGTTGAACCATAACAACATATTCTCCCATTGAGTTTATATCTTTATGGGGTCTTGCATTAGACCCCTTAAACATGTCAGGATAATTAGACTTTTGATTCTTATATCCGCCTCTTTCAGACTCCACAATCATGTTATGTATTATTATACAAGCATACATGATTTTTGAAAGAACTCTTGCATCATGAAAACGAGCAGGATTTTGTAAAATATGAAATCTGGCTTGTAAAAGACCAAACGTACGTTCGATGTCCTTTCTGTAGCTAGCTATTTTTTCAGTGAAATAACTTTCTTTGTCATTTGATGGTACTCTGAATCCTTGCATCAAAGTTCTCTATTTTGGACATATTCCATCCACTAGGCAGTATCCAGTATTGTGTTCGATATTACCAACGTTAAATGAAACATCTGTTGACAGTCCATTAGCATGTTCTGTGAAAAGGTATGATTTTTTTAAAACATTTATATCATTTAATGAACCTGAGACTCCAAAAAAAATGCCAAACCCATAAATCGTCTGTTGCTACTGCTTCAAGGATCATTGACGGCACTTTTTTATGTCCGGTGAACATTCCTTTCCATCATGTTGGGTAGTTTTCCATGGCCAATGAATGCAATCTAAACTTCCAATCATACCTGGAAATCCTCTAGCTTTTCCCCTACGTAGTATCCTGCTTATATCGTTTGGTCCAAGTGTTCATAGATACTCTTCCCGAACTCTTTAACAACTGTTTTACAGAATTCTTTCAGACACTCTATTGCTGTTGATGCTGCGATTCTGAAATATTCACCCATTTGGTCACCAGATGTTCCATAGCTTAACATCCTCAATGCTGATGAAATTTGATGTGGGGTGAGTGGCCGAATTCTTGTGCTCCGTTCATTCTATAAGTGAAATATGGGTTTGATTGATGAAGTTTAAGATAAATTTTTGAGAAAATAACCGGACTCATACAAAACCGACGGCGGAACAAAGTTATATCGTAGGTCGGATTATCGATGAAGTAATCCCTCATTAGTCTTTCATGTCCATCCTTGTAGTCTCTCTTATACCACCCGTCAATCCGGCCATGTATACTACCTCGATGGTTGTTCATTGAGCCTTCAGCAAAAAAATTGGAATACCCAACCATTGCTTGCTGTTCCAGCTCCTCTTCTGTCTCTTCCTCCGTTTCTAGTTCGGCATCGTCGGTTTGATTCATGACTTCGTAGTACTGGTAGTATAGGTTTGGATCCATTTATTTCTACAACTTTAAGTTAATTTTTTATATGTGCTTCTTGAAATGATGCGTTGGAGATGTGGTTGGTGCTAATATATATAGTTCAAAGACACCAGCATGACCACAGTGCACGCATTAAGAGGTAGTAGTTGTCACATCATATATTTTAAGCACAACATCATAGCTACAGCGTATGCAATAAGAGATAGTAGTTGTCACATTAATTATTCTGAAGACAATATCATAGCTACAGTGTATGCCATCATGGTTACAGTGTATGCTACAGGAGAGAAATTTGTCACATTAGTTACTTTAAGGATACCATCATGGCTACAGTGTACGCTACAGGAGAGTAATTTGTCATATTAAAAACATCATATTTATACAGCTTAGTTGGAAGATTGTTTCATCATTATCCATATGGAAAGTTTGGCTTGGAGTCCCCATGATTACTGGGTGTGGGATTATAACGGCAAACTCTTTGCCATTATAACTTTATAACGGCAAAGAGTTTGCCGTTATAAAGTTACAACAACAAAGAGTTTGCCATTGTAATTTTATAACGGCGGACTCTTTGCTGTTATAAACCCCCCTGTGGCTAGCCCCATGGCTGCTTCCCCCCTTCTGGTTGCTCGACTTGTTTGATCAGTTGTAAAACAAGAGAGAGAATAAGTGAACATAACAGATTGTTGGTTAAGATCTAATGTATAATGAATTCCATAAACACACACTTGATGATCAAACTCTCAATCAATCAAGTTCATCACGAATATGCTTGCACCATCAAACGTAGGGCGAAACTTTACCCCAAAACAAAACTTCAAAATAACAACTAAGGAAAAAAAGGTTACATATCAGATCCTACAAATAAACCACATAATATATTGACTTGTTCAAACAACATGAAACCAAAACCTAGGCACGCATATCAAATTTTAATACTAACATTGATAGTTTTGTGCAATTAAAGGAAGCAGAAAATATTTTACAATTCTGTATGTCATGGCACAGACTAAATATGAGCAAATCAGTAGATATAATATTTTCTTAGCAAGATATCTGTTAACGATCACAAACTTAGGCACACTGGCGGAGCCACATCATGGTTGTGGTGGGCACATGCCCACCCCAGAAAAATAGAAAAAAAAAACTTAGCCTTACAGGATTGCAAAGAGAAAAGGAAGAAAGAAACGAAAAACAGCTGCTACTTCTTTTTGTGCTGCTACTACTTCTTTCTCCTGCCGCTTCCATTTGCCGTCACTGCCCTACCGCCTCCATTTGTCGTCGCCGTCCCTCCTCTTTCTACGGCCATTGACGAGCTAACAGCCTACCACCGCCTACCTGACAGCCCCAAGTCCCGATTCCCGACCATGTGAGTTATTCTGAATATTTGATTTAGGGTCGCTTACTGATTTGGGGTTAGAATAATTTATGGTTATGATTATTTTATTTGTTACTGATTTGTAAGATGGCCGATAATTCTGCACATTTGAATAAAAAAAGGAATTAGGTCCACTTGTTTGAGATTGTTAATTTGTTTTATTTTTTTAAGTTAACGTCACTTCATGTAGTATAAACTCAGCAACCTACTCGATTTGTCTTGCATTAACGCTATTATTCCCCTTTATATTATATCATGCTTCTAAGCAGTATGTGTAATGTAAAGATCACTAGTGCAGATTTTCACTCGTGGACATGGTAGCCATGTAGAATGCATTCTTGTTATTTGTTGTTTATTTAGTATGTTTTAATCGAAGCCAACCGCAATTTAGGCGAGAACTCCTTCGTTTTGACTTAAAGATTTTAGATTTACATGTTTCTGGTTTTCTGAAAGTAGAAGTAAAAAAAAATTAAACATTTTGCTTGGGAATCGAATTAGCAAACGATGTAAACTAAAAAAATGTTCGTTTTTAGTATAGATTACACTAAAGATAGTCTGAAGTCCTTTCTTGTTATATACAGTTTGAAATCATTAAAGGACAACGAACAACTAGGTTTTCATCGAATTTCAGCATGCTTAAAACCTTAATTCAAGTATATGAACATGGTCGTTACATGAAAATAGGATTTTTTGTGAATAAATCGTGATTTTTAGTATTCCAAATTGTGAGAAATCGAAAGATGATCAAATTTCGGTCAGGAATTAATTTTCTGGGAGCCGGTTGATGAGGTGAGCAGTAGAAATTTACAGGAGGCATCAAAAACGGGCACAACTATTTTAAATGTATTTTCAATTGTTAATGCTTATTGGAGATTATTATGTCTCTTACGTATAATAAAATGCTCTGCATGGTGAAAATAAAATTCTGAGGCCCCCGAGCCCCCTTACTTAATTTCTCCCACCCCCTCCCCCCTCCAAACCTTCCCAGTTTAATTTTTCTGGCTACGCCGCTGCTTATGCAGTAGAAAATTATCACGGAGCGAGCCAACTAGTAATATTTATAGTTCCGTTTGAAACTGCAAATGAAAATGTAAACTGTTGGGGTTTTGTGCGCAGCGGAAGTTTTGACAAAACACCCAAAAACAAAATGAATCTTTTTCACCCAATCACTTGAAGATGAATGTGATTGAATAACAAACAACAACACAAAAAAAATATCAGAAATATGAACACACGATATTCCACTCAACCACCCTCTTTATTGATTCACCAAAATATTGTTTACAACCGATCTCAACTATCGTTAAACAAACACAACTTGAATCAATAACCTTATTGAGAAATAGGTAGAGAATATCTAATGGCTAAACAATTTGAGGAGAAAGATAATGAAGAACAATGACAAATTTTTCCACCACATATAATGAAGATATCAACTAGGCCTTTTATAGAGTGAATTGCTTCATACCCAAGTTTCCTTGGCATCCAAGTAACTTGCCACCCAAAATATCCTCATATATCTCAAATATCTATTTGGATAAGCACCAAATAATCCTTGCCTTCATTTTCAAATATCCCACAAAAGTAGCAACAAATATCTCCACCAAAAATGGATCCACATAGAAAATTTGTTGCCTACAATTTTGTGATATGCGTATCACAAATCTCAACACTCCACCTTGATACCAAATCACAACATCTCCTCCACTCAACACTAGCCAACTTAGCTCTCACTTTCAACCTTCTTTTCTCAATTAACATCATTACAAACCTCCACCATCGCCCACTAATGGTGCACCTCCCTCATCCGTGCACCACGCCAATAGCGATCTTCAAAAGCGTTTGTAATACCACAAAGACCTCCATCTTGTCTTTGTGGATTTCACAACTCGACATCCATCTTCCGCTTGACATGATCTCTTCATCTCCGGGATCCCTCGAGCATCATCAACATCTAGACCCTTGTCGATACCATGATCCTCCACCTTAGGACCATCAGCAGTGACCATATTAACCTCTCCACCTTGCTGTGGACTAGGTTCTTCAACCGTCACCCGCCTTCCACTATTGACCACTGAACTGACCAAACTATATACGTTCCCCTCCTCCAAAACTCCTCGCATCATCACACGACCACCCTTCTTCACTCTCAGAACTCCACCTCGAGTCTCATAAGTGCAACCGCGGCGATCTAACTGACCGAGAGATATGAGGTTATGCGAACAAGTGGGTATGTGCCTCACACCGGTAACTTCTCTCTCCACTCCATCATGCATCCGAAACCTAACAGCTCCAACTCCACAAATTGGTAGCTCTACTCCATGTGCCGTCTTTATCATGCCAACACTCTTCTCATATGAAGAAAAACTTTTCACATCTCGACATACGTGAAAACTGGGTCCTGAATCCATCTTCCAAGGCTCCACAACACTAAGTAGGACATCACATGAAGAATTGCCTTCGGTACCTTCAGCAAAGCCTGCCTGTGCCTCATCACTATTATTGTCACCTTGCGCCTTCTTCTTCTTCATATCTCGTATATATGAATAGCAATCATTGCGCTTGTGGCCTTTCTTACCACAATAATGACAAAAGATAGCACCTTTCTTCTTCCTTGTATCTTTACCCGAGTCCCTTGCTACCATCGCCTCAGTTTGAACCGATTTCAACTCCGACCCTTTTCTCCTTAGCTCCTCATTCAAAAGACTGCTTCGAACCGTTTCCAAAGAGATAGTTCCATTAGCATTGGAATTACTCAATGAAACAACCAAAGTCTCCCAGCTTTCCGAAAGAGAACTCATCAACAAAAGAGCCTGCAACTCATCATCAAAATTGACCTTCATGTTTGCCAATTGATTGATGACATCTTGAAACTCGTTCAAATGCTCTGCAACAGACTTCTCCTCATCCAATCGAAGTTGCACCAACTTTTGAACCAGAAAAGCCTTGCTTGTAGCACTCTTTGACTCATACAACGATACTAATTTGTCCCACGACGCCTTTACGGATTCACAACTAGCCACATGGTGGAACACAGAATCATCCAAATATTGGCGAATCAATGCAATCGCCTTTTTGTCCATTTTCTTCCACTTTCCCTCATCCATATTCGAGGGCTTCTCCCCATTTCCATCAATGTGATCATGCAAATCATTGAGATATAGAACGTCCTCCATCTTCGGCTTCCATATACCCCAATTCCTCCCATTCAAAATAGCCATCTTCGACAACGTCATCATCTCCGACATCAAAAAATCAATTTTTTTCAAACAAAAAATCAATTTTTTTTTTCAATCCAACAAACACTCCAAGCTATGCGGTGATCTGAGCTCCGATACCAACTGTTGAGGTTTTGTGCGCAGCGGAAGTTTTAACAAAACACCCAAAAACAAAATGAATCCTTTTCACCCAATCACTTGAAGATGAATGTGATTGAATAACAAACAACAACACAAAAAAAATATCGGAAATATGAACACACGATATTCCACCCAACCACCCTCTTTATTGATTCACCAAAATATTGTTTACAACCGATCTCAACTATCGTTAAACAAACACAACTTGAATCAATAACCTTATTGAGAAATAGGTAGAGAATATCTAATGGTTAAACAATTTGAGGAGAAAGATAATGAAGAACAATGACAAATTTTTCCACCACATATAATGAAGATATCAACTAGGCCTTTTATAGAGTGAATTGCTTCATACCCAAGTTTCCTTGGCATCCAAGTAACTTGCCACCCAAAATATCCTCATATATCTCAAATATCTATTTGGATAAGCACCAAATAATCCTTGTCTTCATTTTCAAATATCCCACAAAAATAGCAATAAATATCTCCATCAAAAATGGATCCACATAGAAAATTTGTTGTCTACAATTTTGTGATTTGCGTATCACAAATCTCAACATAAACAAAATCCTCGTTGTGGTATTATGAATTTACTTTATCAGCCAAAGTTTGATGCAGTAAGAACTAAACCTGACCAACGTACAATTCAATTTTTTGTTTTTCTTTTCCCACAGAGATAATTGCATTTTTAGTTACTCCAAATATTAACATTAATGTATGCGTTAAAAATTTCATAGATACAAATACAAATATGTATTTCTGAATGCGTACTATATTTTTGGCATACGTGAAAACAAGATCTTGCTGAGGTTGATTATAAAAATTATGTAGAACCCTGACCGTATCTGGTATGCTTTTGTACCCCCTGTATATTATATATCCACTAATTCAAAATTGCAGATTTGATCTTTACAATAAAGTGCAAAAACAAAACTGACTACCAAGTAACAATTCAGTGATAAAAAACCCAGGATGCTATTTATATAAATAACCATCTACTGTTTTAAATAGCAAATGTAAAACGCTGTCTTCCTAACTATACAAATTTACGACCACTGGGGGTATCTAATTAATCTCATAAAGGATCTTTACAAAAATTTGATACACTTAGGCTAATTGATAGCATTAAGTTCAATCAAAGATATATGTACTTATAAATGACAATATATGGCAGGAGCTCAGACCATCAATAATAGAAAGGCTGCGAAGGAAACCACAACCTAATTTGATAAGTCTATAGCGCAACCCAAAAAAAAACTACATTTATAATAGGAAAAATATATCAAACGCATGATATCAACCATCAAGTTTTAATAAAAAAAATCCAGCTTGCTCTTAAATGACAATGGCATAAAATTATATTCTAATGTGGTAATTTATGGTAAATTGCATAAGCTTCCCATAATTATCATGCCATTTCAACAAAATAGTTTATTTATTTTCAAATTGAAGATGCAGTGGATGCATTTTAGGATGCAACGACAATATATTCTAGCATTGATTTGGTCATAATAAAAAATAAATGGTGCAACAACTTGTAAATCTTTTATCTATTTATATTATAATTCACACTAATATTTAATGATTACTAATTGATCCAACCGTAAAATACCCAAATTGCCAATATTTATCAAGGTCATTTAATTATTCTAACCTTTGATCCGACCTTGAATTATTCCCACTAATCTTTAGTTATTCCAACTTTGTAATGTTATACAATTGATTAAAAAAATTATTTTATTGTAGTTTTTTAAATTATTTGAAACTACATACGAATGACAATATATTAAAAAATTACGTGTATTGTTACAAATTAGGAATAATTATTCTAACTAATCAAGCACATGCAAATATTAAATACATAAATAAATATTCAACAAAAAAATCTAAAAGGTTTGATATAATGATTCAAATTATTTAACCGTTAATCTATTTATTTAATTAAATCATATTAGTTTCAAATTTTATCTTATATACGTTACTTATGTTATCCTAAACAAATTAAAATAACATAACATATATCGATATAATTATTAATTAATCTAGATTCATTCAGAACTTTTCTAAGTTTCATTTAAATAAAAGCAATATTTTATTTAGTTTCACAAATAAATTGTTATTATAGTTTAATTGACAATTTTTATTGTAATTTCACAAATAAAATTTTATTACAGTTTAATGTGTATATAAATTTAAGAAACGAAAATTTTCGTTTTCTTCACCTAACTTATTTCAAACTGACAAGGATGGCAAATGATATTAATAATTGGAGATATAAAACTTTACATTTCCTTCCCTTTAATTAAATTGACTAATTGATTAACGATCGATTTATATGAGACATGAAATGTCCGTTAATCTATTTATTTAATTAAATCATAATAGTTCCAAATTTTATCTTATATACGTTACTTACGCTATCCTTTCTACATTTCTAAATTGTCAATTAGTCTTTCCTAATTCCCTCTCAATTAAATTGTCAATTAACCTTTCTAAATTGTCAATTAAATTTTATGTATGATAATTTAGTGATAAATTGTCAATTTAGTGATAATTTAGTGATAATTTTATGTATGATAATTTAGTGGTAATTTATGTATGATAATTTAGTGATGATTTTATGTATGATAATTGTCAATTAAATTTTATGTATGATAAACTGACAATTAACCTTTCTATGCTTCTAAATTCTCTCTCTATTAAATGTATTATTCATGTTATATTAGTCGACCAACATAGGGCTGTTATGGTAACGGTAAATTTACCATTACCATACCATTACCAGTCGATCGGTAACCATTTTCGATTGAAATCGGTATACCAGTTAAAATGGTATGTAATGGTAAATTTACCATTTTTAACGGTAAATTATCGGTAACATTTTTTCAATACCAGCGGTAACAGTAATTTTACCAGTTAATTTAAAACATGCATATATTCATTTGATATGCTTTATTACATGCAGTTAGTACTAAATAATGATTGTATTTAGTTCAATAATCAGGTGAAATAATTCAAAGTACGCTTATTTTTCTTTCTTATTTATATTTTTCATAAACCAACACTACGTATAGTATAATAAAGATGCACTACGTACGTAAAACATGTCAAGTTATAAACCTTTATGGACAAACGGTAGTTTACCATTACCAGTGTAACGGTTACCAGACTATCGGTATATCAGTCTTCGGTATATCAGTCGATCGGTAACGGTAACAGTAAGCAATTTTGGCTTACCAGAAAAAACGGTACGGTAACGGTATTTGCCAAATGGTAACGGTAACCGTTACCATAACAGCCCTAGACCAACATGTAGATGTTCATATTAAATTGTCAATTAAATCATCCAGATTTAATTCTATATTAGTGGACCAACATGTAGATGTTCATATTGTGTACTATCATTGTATTACACACACATACATATAAATATATATATATATATATATATATATATATATATACATAAATATATCATTGTATTACACACACGCATAAATATATATATACACATAATATTATGTATAATAAATGTATTGTCTAATTTTATTGAACTATTGCCTAAAATGTAATGATAAAATAACCTAACATGCATAATTTTTATGTTCTTTGAAAAGGCTAATTGTAAGAGATTGTAAGGAAAATAGTTTTAGCGGGTACCTTCTATTTCTTTACTTAAATGTAATTTGGATATCTTCTGTTTCTTTCCTTAAAAGAAATTTGGAAATTTAATTGACAATTTTTGCATTCTTACTCCATTTTTCCCTGTACTTCAACTTTTGATACTCAAATTTAAATGTGGTATACTTTTAATATTTTAATGACTTAATTATACGGATCTCTTATTTATTTTGTGATTGTTTTCCTTTTTAATTCTTTGTGAATATTCATCACGTCTGGTAAAATTATCTAGGCACATTAAATCCTTTTTAAGATTCAAAACTGTAATCGCCATCAGGTAGTGCATTAATAATACAAAAATAATCAAGGATTTTATCCTTGAACAGCATGGTGAGGTAATCTAGCTCTTTTACTTATTTTGTTAATTATTAAATACCCAATTTGATGCTTTCTTAGATAATAAATTCAAATTAATTCTCTTCTCACTATTTCTTTCTTTAATGACTGGATTAGACCTACTACAGAAAATAAATGTCCCGGTCTTCTTTTGTGGGTCATTTTTAAGGTTGAAAGACAATGCAAATTTTATTTCTATCCTCATTGTTGAATATCTGGTATTTTTGGATCTACTAAGACTTATAATATGATCTTTTCTCTTACAATTTTTTTTTTTGGCCTGCAACGTCTGATAACATTGCTACTCTAAGCTTTTTGGCATGAAATCACTTGGAAGATTTAGATGAAGGAAACGAATAGATTGCAGAGTTAGTATTTATGATAGTTTGTTTACAGTAAGTTAAAGAATATTAGATGCAAACCGAGCTTAGACTATTGGCTAATGTTGCTAAGTTGTTATGTTCCTACTAACTATTTACTTGCATTCTGACAGGTAGATATTCCACTCAACTGCTTCATTTCTGTCCAATTTTACAATCCTAATAATGGACATCTCAAGATTTTCTATTTCTAAATTCAAGTATCTTTGTTTTACGTTGTTTCAGTCTTGCTTTAAGTAAATTAAATGCCAAACATTTGACTTTTTTGTAAGAAAACTTTTTATTTTTCCTTTTTTATACTGGGATAATGCTTTAACTATTTGTGTGTTTTGGTGATTGATGGCAGGCGCTTTTTTTTAATTCCGTATTTATTGAATATTTTTTTGTTTTTAAACCAACGTGTGAACCTACCTAATTTTATTATGTTGGATACAAAAACAAAGGTCACTACTCAACACTACAAGATTTGTAGCTTCAGATTCCCAAGTGTTTAATGTTGTGTCATTGATATTGTTTTTAACTGTTATAGTGGCTTTTATATGGTTATTAATTATATTGCCTAAAATGTAATGATAAAATACCCTAACATATGCATAATTTTTTTGTACTTTGAAAAGGCTAATTGTAAGAGATTTTAAGGCAAATAGTTTTAGTGGGTACCTTCTATTTCTTTACTTAAATTTAATTTGGGTATCTTCTGTTTCTTTCCTTAAAAGAAATTTGAAAATTTTCTATTATAATTATTGCATTCTTACTCCATTTTTCCTTGTACTTCAACTTTTGAAACTCAAATTTAAATGTGGTTGTTTTATACATTGATTATGTTACATAATCCTTTTTGAGAATAATAATAATAAACTGTATTTTTTCTTCAATGATTTTGCCAACTTTCATGCTACTAACCTTGATGTGTCCTATTATCTGCCTTTTAGAAGGAAATAAATATTAAATGCATACAGATAGTTATGTAATTAATTACTTTTTCCTTATTATGCCTCATCAGCTTATTGATTTAATTTATGGATTTAATTACTAATCTTTATTTTAATTTATGAATTTTGAGTAGACAGGATGCATTTGTAGTTTTTTCTTTTCTTTTCTTTTCAGCTCCCCCGAGATACGAACCTAATACCAGCTTGAATTTAAGGGTGTTTGAATATAATCGGTGGACATTCACTACAACAGATTTACCTTTTAATAGCACGTGAAAAACGCTATAATAGGCTACCATAGCATTTGTGACGACGCTATATAACGACATGCAATAATAGCCCCGTTATATCTTATAGCTCAAATCTAAACACTATAGTATTATACATTTTATAGCGCACGTTCACCAGCATGAAATGTTTTACATAACGCTCAGACCTTGCAATTATATTTGTTTACTAAAATCTCAGCTTTTTTTATAGCATTATCGATAATTTCATAGCACATATTCATAGCTATGAGAAAAGTTTTCTATTTTGTTTTTTTTTTTTAAAAATTCGCTATTATTGAATTTCCCATTGGTATATAGCATTTGGACCTTACTATGTTTAAATACTCGTTTTTTTATAGCATTATAACTGTTTTCATAGCTCATATTCAATGATATGAAAAGTTTTCCACATGGTTTACATTTTATATAGCATTTCACATTTTGTTTCCATAAAAGGAGTTTTCTGCTATGAATATAGCGTTTTCGGTGTTTTCGTAACATACGTTCAATGATATGAAAAGGATTTCCACACTATTTAATTTTTTAACATAGCATTTCACATTTTATTTCCATAAGTCCAATTTTCCGCTATTAATATTTTTAATACATAACACATATTTTAGCTATGATCTTTATATAGCAAATCTATTATTTAATTTGTGCACAGTTCAAACAACTAAGCAGTAAATTCACAAAATAAAAATGTCAATAGCAAAAAACTAATACCAAAAGCATATTTGATTCATATTACAAAGTTATAGTTAATAAATCTACTAATAAATATAGAAATAAGTCAACATACATGTTCCAACATCGTTTCAAAACAAGATTACATGAAAAATCACTTAGTCTTCAGCTTGTAAGCTCGTCCAACTTCTAGAACCTGCATTTCACAAGCACAAATTACAGTTTTATAACAACAACCATCTCCAAAACTCACAAAACCTACGGGTTACTACCAACAAGCCATCACACTTATCACACCACTTCAATACACTCAAATTCGTATAATACATCAACTACTCGACTGACTGACATGCAACCATGTATGATATAAAATGTGCATGTTGCAAATTTCTTTTCCAATCAACAATCAGAATACAACAAAATATTTGTATTATTGTTTCAACAATTCATGTTATCGATAATAGATGGATGCATCTGTAACGCCACACATCGGAATCTACACAAACAATGATAAAAAAATCATTTGGATGGTAATTTCAAGAACAAAGATGTCCAAATCTTTTTATCACTAACAGGTTGAGAAGGAATTATAAGAAATCTATTCACATTTTCCTGAGCTACAGTAAAATACTAGTGGATTTGTGGGCCCTAGAAATATTTGAAGGCAAAATAACAAAAAATGCGAATTTTTTCCACGTTACACCAGATTAACCTTCATGCCTTCTCATGTGCACCGCATCATAGGTGCAAAGGATGTAATAAAACGATAAGAAAGGGAACAACTTTTGCAGTATATTTGAACTGAGTCTACATATGAACTAAATGGGGGAAATGACTAAGAATCTAGAGGAAATGTACTTCTGATTTCTGACACTGACTAGTGATACCTTTTTACAGTGCAACAAAACTTCCATCATCATATTATAGACATAATCGTAGCCTAAAGTAATAAATAAAGATTTCACTATGTCACATGCACCTGAAGTATGTGTTTGACAGGCACATACTTCCCTAGAGTAAACAATCGTTCTCTTGGTAATTCAATAAGAAAAAAAAAAGATTTCGCTATTAAAATCATGGAAATGTAATAGCCAGATTTGAAAGCCATTAAATAGCATAACTTAATAACCAGAGAAAAATAAAAGGATTGAGCATATAATAAAGTAGAACTTGCAGATAAGAAAAGGTTCACCCCAGACACCAACGATTGAGGAGCATTCGCTATACAATCAATTGATGGTTTCCCCTCATAGACAATAACTTTATCAGCCAAATATGTTGCCATTAGAAAATCGTTCTCAACCACAAAAGTAGTTTTATTTGCATGAAGTATGAACCTCTTAATAAACTTTGAAGCAACAATACTCTACTCCGAATCAAGGTAAGCGCTCGGTCCATCAATAAGATATATATATCTGCAGGCTGCACATAAGAATTTAAAGCTTCAAACCTTGTGTAATAACCCAGAAATCTGAGCCAATTTAAAAATTTTATTTTGGCAATTTTGATGAATTTTGAATATTTAAAATGAATTATTTTAAATAAAAACAACGAGAAATTTATTTTGAATAGAATTCGAATGTATATATTTATTTGAATCGTCTTTAGAATATAAATAATTATTTATAATTATAAAAGGAATTGAAAATGGCGCGGTATTTCGAAAATTCGATTTCAAATTTCAAATGAATGTACAGGATTCAAAATAAACCGGATTTTGGCGAAACCAAAAATATTAGAATCTATTTGAGAATATCATTCCAACGAATCCGAAAAATTGAAATTTCATAGCGGGGATAAAAAGTTACGCCCAGTTGAAAATTTAGAATAGTCGCTATGGAATTCTGGCATTTGAAAGTGGGAATTTTGCAAACGACCTCGGTTTTTGACGAAACCACTTTTGTTGGATCCGTGATGTCAAATTATTGCTAGATTCCAAAATTCGTAATTTTTCGAATCGATATGTGAGTGTGGCGAAGGAAAACGTGTTTTGACAGTTTCAGTCAATTTCGATCGACCAGAAAATGACAATTTTTCAAACGGTCTTCCAATTTGATGAAATTAGTTTTGTTAGGACCGTATCGTCAATACGAAGCTAGAAATAATTTTTCTGGAATTTTTAGAGTTCGTATGTGGCCCCGGTAAATTGAAATGTACGTTTGAATTGAATATATATAGATTTATATTTTAAATTTAACTGAAACTGATCGAAACAGCCGAACTGGCTTACGATACATATCAAATTGTGTTCGGAATGGGGGTAATTAGCTATGGATAACAGTCGGTTGGTTTGATTTCGAGTTCAAAATAAAAACTAACCTTTTGGAGAATAAAATAATTAATATATAATATATAAGCTTACCCCCTCCTTCCTTTTTCTCTTCCACGACTCAGTCAAAATAAAACAAAGAAATAAAAAAAAATCATCGTGTCCTAACCCAATCCCGTCGCCCACCATGGCTGCCACCACCGGAGCTGGCGCCGCACCCCCTAACCCCGTCATCCTCCTCCCCTCGTTCTCCTCTCCTCCGCCGTTCCCTCGATGGCCACTCATCGAAAACCGCCGCCGCACCAATTCAGTCGCGCCCTAGCCATAAGCCGCCACCACCAGACCCTGCGCACACATCCCCTGACCCCCTCCGACTCCAGTAGCCTCCACCACTCCCTTTTTGCACGCTGTAAGTTCTTTTTACTTTATTTAATTATTTATTTGTATTGATTTAAAGTAACCAGTGTATAAAAAAATAGGATTTTTCAGTTTATAGAAATAGGGATTTAACTATATAAAAATCTGATTTTTATTTATTTGAAAGGTTTGTTTTTTTATAAATGTAAAGATTAGTTTTTTTATATGAAAAAGGTAGGATTTTTCTAAAGAAAAGGTTAGGATTTTTCTAAAGAAAAGGTTAGGATTTTTAGAAAGGTAAAAATACGATTTTAATTCATGAAAGATTATATTTTTAGAAGGGTAAAAATACGATTTTTAATATATAAAAATATGATATATATATATATATATATATATTGGCGAAATAAAAATATGATTTTTATATATGTGACGAATTAAAAATAGGATTTTTAATATAAAATCGCATGAAACAGATCTCGTTGAAAGCACGGAAGATTTCCTACATTAGAAGAGTCGCGGTGTTTGGTTAAGCTTATGGGTGAGAACTCCTCACTTTTATTTTGTTTTCTAGTTAAAATATATACTAGGATGCAGACGGTGCTTAGTAGCACCCGACACCCGTCGTCCAGAGACCATGGATGACTTGTTTGTGTTGTGAAATTTGATTGCTGATTATGATGTGTTGAAATAAAATATATATTCATTTACAAATCGAACGATTTGTTTATGTACACCGATTTAATTAATATTGATTAAGACTATAAATTTTACACATCGCCCAACTGCAATTTGAAATTCCACACGGGTGTTGGGATGAAATTGGACATACGCTAATCCCACTAATTAACTGTATGTCGATCGATTTATTGACTGGCTGTTATAAGCGTTGAATATTTTTATTTGATGCTTATACAGTGTAGAATGCACTCTGGATGATGGTTGATGATTTATCGTTGCTATTACATACATGTGTTGTAGGGAATCCATATAATTAACATTATATGGTAATTGATTGGGCCTCATTCCAATTTGGAAAATAAGGAATATTATAAAAATAAATTCATGTGTTGAATAGAAATAAATTCATGTGTTGAATAGAAAATAAATTCATGTGTTGAATAGAAAATATATTCATGTGTTGAATAGAAATAAATTCATGTGTTGAATAGAAAATATATTCATGTGTTGAATAGAAATAAATTCATGTGTTGAATAGAAAATAAATTCATGTGTTGAATAGAAAATATATTCATGTGTTGAATAGAAATAAATTTATGTGTTGAATAGAAAATAAATTCATGTGTTGAATAGAAAATATATTCATGTGTTGAATGAAAATAAATTCATGTGTTGAATAGAAAATGAATTCATGTGTTGAATAGAAAATGAATTCATGTGTTGAATAGAAAATATATTCATGTGTTGAATAGAAATAAATTCATGTGCTGAATAGAAATGAATTCATGTGTTGAATAGAAATAAAAATTCATGTATAGAATAAATATTCATGTGTTGAATAAAATCAACATTCATGTGTTGAATAAAAGCCGTGTTGACTAGATTGACGCCATTTTGACGTGAACGATATTTATATCGATTTTATTCATTTTTATAATTAATATAGAAAAGAAAGTGATTTCAAAATATAATGTTTTGAAAATATTATCATTTGTATATCGATGATGTGGAATATTCAATTTTGATTCGAAATTGAATACGAAGTTGAAATCGTTTCGAAAACGAATTTAAAACGATTTATAAATACGTTTTGAAAGGAAATCGACGAAATATATATAATACGTATTATATATATATATATATATATAATGGCCTGAATAGAACGCGCCGCGGCAGTTCGCGAATTTCGACCATTGACTTCGAATGGATACTACGGGAGATCCGACCGTCGGATTCTCCTAAAACTGGAACCATTGGGTTCGTATCGAAAAGAGATTTCTAACAAATATTAGAGATTTTAAATCTAACAGTTGGATTTGGAATTATGTCCAAATCAAATTTGGAAAAGGTCGCTGTAAGTGCAGTTCGATGGCCGTTGATGGAAGTCGACTGTACGGGCCTTGATAAAATTATTAAAAATAGTAATAATTTGTGTAAAATCAAAAGAAATGATTTGTGAAGAATTGGGATGAAAATTTCCAAATTTGAAAAGATAAAAATAGTTTTTTATCGAAATGAAATAGTTTTGAACTAGAATAATAATTTATTTATTTTTGAAATAAATAAATTGGATTTGAAAGGGTTTTAAAAGTAACCAGAAGCTTCAATAATTGAATTGGAATGGAATGTGATTTTGGGTTTATAGTGAACCGTGTTTTAAATGACATTGGTTCTTTAACCCAGTTAAAAACAGGATATGATTTCCCAAGTTAAACAGTCATTGATATTGATTTTTAGGAAGATTAAAACCAAGTGGAGTTTTAATGAATCTTTAATTAGATTGAAGTGATCAAGAATAGGGTATCACTAGTTTTGCTCTAGGCGATAGTTAAATCTTTAATTTGATTTGAACGTGAAATGATAATTGAATTTACCGATAACACCATGGTGTTAGATATGAAGTATGACCAGATTTACTTCATGGGATGAATAGGTTGGAATTGGGAAATAAAATAAATGATTACTTCGTTGTGGTTCGCTAATCCCGACTAGTTAGAATTGACATTCCAAAGAAGATTAAAGAATAAATTTAAAGGATTTATCTTTGATAAAATTAATGGGAACCTTTCCCAAAGTGTAAGAATATTTGAATAAAAGAATATTCTAAATTGGAATGAGGCGTATGTTGTGTTTGTGTAACACTTATTTATTATATACGCGAGTTATTCAGAAAGACCGGGTTTATCCCATTCTGAATAACTGATTCGACGTGGTGTCGAGGATGAAGACAGTGTTGTAGACCGGAGGTCTTCACATCGCTTGGGTGATTACTGATGATCTTAATTGGGCTGTACACCCAAGAGGAGGGAATCAGTTAGTGATCGTCCTGACGTACTTGGAGATCGATGGATATGCGAGGTACAAGATGCCTCCGGTTTCTTTCAGACCCAGAACGAACTTGTAAATGGACTATGTGGCTGCCATTGGATTTTATTTTGTGTTATTGATTTTTATTAAATATATATCTGTTTGGCGACGCAGAATTTATTCTCTTGCTTAACGCCCTTCTCTGAGACGTACGAGCTCAGGGGTTATATATTGATGGATATCAATCGCATGGAGTGAATTTCCTGTGTTGCATGCCTAAATGGCAATTGATCAAGGCTTCTGTTGAAAAGCAAAGTCTTGTGGTTGATGATCAAAGCACTGCCTGTGTGGCATAGCTTTGTGTAACGTTGATTCGCGAGCCTCGCACCCCAGTTGTGAACCAAAAACGGGAGAGGACATCAGGGAGGGCTTGTGTTTCCTTCTAGCTAGGGTGGTGTCAGTGACCTACCAGCCCTGACATTTATATTATTTTCACCTGTGTGGTTATTGCGGTTGCAAGGCGCCTCAGATATATCAGTGACTGTGTGGAGCCGATGAAGTCAGTTGGCTCATTTACGCCCCAAAGGGCGGGGAAATGTAGTGTTCAGGCATAAAAATCCACATCGGTGGACCGGCCCTGATGATCCAAGGGGCAGTTGCGGCTGTTCCTAAGGGACGGGCTAGATGCTCTCGATTCGGTTGAGGACTATCTTTTTCCTTGGTTCACAGATGGAAATCCAACTTCCAATACGTGACTTTGCGGTTTTATTCGTAGAGCCTAATATGGTGACATAGTGGTATGGGGCACTTATGCCGTCTATGATTGATACTTATGATTGAAATTGTTTTATACACTACGCACTTATAATAGTATCAAATGATTTGTTTTTAGCGTATCAAGAATTCTTTGGCTATTATAAGGTAAAAACCCTATTCTCCGGCTTGCGTTACATTGTGTGATGGGACCTGGGTCTTATAATAGCCTCATTTTTCCTTATTTAGCATTGCGCTGTTTGTTTTATGCACTGGTATTCTTGGGAGGAAACCCGTTCTGTGTTATGCGGCGTGGTCCCTTGATTTACCTAACTTTAAAATAAAGATTAATAACTGTTTTAGTTCTCACACCAGTCACATGACTGACCTGGAGTTTATTGTTTTAACGTAAACTCAGGGTGCCCTTGTTTTGACACGGGCTGCTAGTAGTTTTGGTTTTGCAAATTTATATTTACAGGATCTTGGTTTACAGCTGGAACGATACTCGAAAAGCTCTGTATCCGTGTATTACTTTCAGTTGTGTATTGTATTATTTTTCCGTTGCTATGTAATTTATTGTAATCTCTGATATTTTCTGTTGTATAATATTTGTTTATACTCTGTATATTCTTGTATTCTGATGGAATGTTGTAATAAGCAATGAAATGTTCTTCTGTTTGAGTTCCGATGTGTCTTCTCCTCAACGTATCCGCTCTTTCCTTCACGCGGAAGTTACGGGTCTTTACATTTGGTATCGGAGCTTTGGTTTACAAATCTCGAGAACAAGACACATTAGAACCATACGAAAGAATTCATCAGAGATTGGATTAGTAATATCCAATGGGAATGACTCGTTAGAGATGGGATCAGTAGTATCCTAGAACGAGTGTGAAGTGTATATTTTTAAAATGAAAACAATTTTTGTTTTGAAAATTTAAATCAATTAATCGTATTTGATTATATATTTTGTATTGAATTTGGACAGTCTAGTATATAAAGATTTTGTGTATACGTCTGATCCACGTGTATTCGAAGTTTTAATATACTGGATAGATATCGAATCACACTCTAGCCACTCGAGGATAATTCTGATGATGTCCGGACATCATCAGTATTTATGTTCGTGTTTCGAAGGTGGGATTTCTATATGATTCCAATTGACTGGTGTGAGAACCAAAATTAGATAGGGCTTATTGTTGTGATTTGGCATCAAAAATCTGATTTTTTGGACTATGTATCAAAATTATGAATTTAAAACGTTAATCAACTAATTGATTGCTGGTTGTGTTGTTTGATTAATTAAATGTTGAACCTTCAGCCAAATTGTACAAAATAGTGAATTGTATTGAAAATTTATCGCATTTGCATGCATGTACATGTACTTACATTGAACAGGTCATATCAAGGAGGCTAGAGAAGAGGAATAAAATTGTTTGTCCGACAAATAGGTACATGTTTACTAATTTATTGGGTTTTGGATGATTTTATGAGCCGATTGGCTAGCCGCTTGGATGTTTCTTTTTCTTTTTGGATTGGTGAGGGCCATGGGAGGCTATTTGAAATATCCCGAAGCTCCCGGTGCAGGGGAGGTTATGGTGAAATTTTTCGAAAATTTAGGGTGTTAGCCAAATTTTTGAAAATTTTGAAAAGTTTTTAGAAACTGAAAAGTTGAAGAACTTACGCCGTGATGAAAAGAAAGAAAGTTGAGTTGATTTTTGAAACAACTTTCGGCTTCGTTCCTTTTCGGGAACGAAAAGTTTTATGTGGGGGAGAATGTAATAACCCGGAAATCTGAGCCAATTTAAAATTTTTATTTTGGCAATTTTGATGAATTTTGAATATTTAAAATGAATTATTTTAAATAAAAACGACGAGAAATTTATTTTGAATAGAATTTGAATGTATATATTTATTTGAAACGCCGTTAAAATATAAATAATTGTTTATAATTATAAAAGGAATTGAAAATGGCGCTGTAGTTCGAAAATTCGATTTCAAATTTCAAATGAATGTACAGGATTCAAAATAAACCGGATTTTGGCGAAACCAAAAATATTAGAATCTATTTGAGAATATATTTCCAATGAATCTGAAAAATTGAAATTTCATAGCGAGGATAAAAAGTTACGCCCAGTTGAAAATTCAGAATAGTCGCTATGGAATTCTGGCCTTTGAAAATGGGAATTTTGCAAACGATCTCAATTTTCGACGAAACCACTTTTGTTGGATCTGGGATGTCAAATTATTGCTAGATTCCAAAATTCGTAATTTTTCGAATCAATATGTGAGCGTGGCGAAGGAACACGTGTTTTGACAGTTTCAGTCAATTTCGATCGACCAGAAAATGACATTTTTTCAAACGGTCTTCAAATTTGATGAAATTAGTTTTGTTAGGATGGAATCGTCAATACGAAGCTAGAAATAAATTTTTTGGAATTTTTAGAGTTCGTATGTGGCCCCGGTAAATTAAAATGTATGTTTCAATTGAATATATATAGATTTATATTTTAAATTTAACGGAAACTGATCGAAACAGCCGAACTGGCTTGCGATACATATCCCATTGTGTTCGGAATGGGGGTAATTAGCTATGGACGACAGTCGGTGGGTTTGATTTCGAGTTCAAAATAAAAACTAACCTTTTGGAGAATAAAATAATAAAATAACTAATATATAATATATAACCTTACCCCCTCCTTCCTTTTTCTCTTCCACGACTCAATCAAAATAAAACAAAGAAATAAAAAAGAATCATCGTGCCCTAACCCAACCCGTTCGCCCCACCACGGCTGCCACCACCGGAGCTGGCGCCACACCCCCTAACTCCGTCATCCTCCTCCCCTCGTTCTCCTCTCCTCCACCGTTCCCTCGATGGCCACCCATCAAAAACCGCCACCGCACCAATTTAGTCGCGCCCTAGCCAGAAGCCGCCACCACCAGACCCTGCGCACACATCCCCCCGACCCCCTTAGACTCCAGTAGCCTCCACCGCTCCCTTTTTGCACGCTGTAAGTTCTTTTTACTTTATTTAATAATTTATTTGTGTTGATTTAAAGTAATCAGTGTATAAAAAAAGATAGGATTTTTCAGTTTATAGAAATAGGGTTTTAACTATATAAAAATATGATTTTTATTTATTTAAAAGGTTTGTTTTTTTATAAATGTAAAGATTAGTTTTTTTATATGAAAAGTTAGGATTTTTCTAAAGAAAAGGTTAGGATTTTTAGAAAGGTAAAAATACGATTTTAATTCATGAAAGATTATATTTTTAGAAGGGTAAAAATACGATTTTTAATATATAAAAATATGATATATATATATATATATTGGCAAAATAAAAATATGATTTTTATATATGTGATGAATTAAAAATAGGATTTTTAATATAAAATCGCATGAAACAGGTCTCGTTGAAAGCACGGAAGATTTCCTACATTAGAAGAGTCGCGGTGTTTGGTTAAGCTTATGGGTGAGAACTCCTCACTTTTATTTTGTTTTCTAGTTAAAATATATAATAGGATGCAGACGGTGCTTAGTAGCACCCGACACCCGTCGTCCACAGACCATGGATGACTTGTTTGTGTGATTGTTTGTGTTGTGAAATTTGACTGCTGATTATGATGTGTTGAAATAAAATATATATTCATTTACAAATCGAACGATTTATTTATGTACACCGATTTGACTGATATTGATTGGGACGATAAATTTTACACATCGCCCAACTGCACAAATAAAATCTGTGTTTGATTGTTTGAAACCCCACACAGGTGTTGGGATGAAATTGGACATACGCTAATCCCAATAATTAACTATATGTCGATCGATTTATTGACTGGCTGTTATAAGCGGTGAATATTTATATTTGATGCTTATACAGTGCAGAATGCACTCTGGATGATGGTTGATGATTTATCGTTGCTATTATATACATGTGTTGTAGAGAATCCATATAATTAACGTTATATGGTAATTAATTGGGCCTCATTCCAATTTGGAAAATAAGGAATATTATAAAAATAAATTCATGTGTTGAATAGAAATAAATTCATGTGTTGAATAGAAAATAAATTCATGTGTTGAATAGAAAATAAATTCATGTGTTGAATAGAAAATATATTCATGTGTTTAATAGAAACAAATTCATGTGTTGAATAGAAAATAAATTCATGTGTTGAATAGAAAATATATTCATGTGTTGCATAGAAATAAATTCATGTGTTGCATAGAAAATAAATTCATGTGTTGAATAGAAATTATATTCGTGTGTTAAATAGAAATAAATTCATGTGTTGATTAGAAAATGAATTCATGTGCTGAATAGAAAATGAATTCATGTGTTGAATAGAAAATATATTCATGTGTTGAATAGAAATAAATTCATGTGTTGAATAGAAGTGAATTCATGTGTTGAATAGAAATAAAAATTCATGTGTTGAACAGAATAAATATTCATGTGTTGAATAGAACAAACATTCATGTATTGAATAAAAGCCATGTTGACTAGATTGATGCCATTTTGACGTGAACGATATTTATATCGATTTTATTCGTTTTTATAATGAATATAGAAAAGAAAGTGATTTCAAAATATAACATTTTGAAAATAGTATCATTTGTATATCGATGATGTGGAATATTCAATTTTGATTCGAAATTGAATATGAAGTTGAAATCGTTTCGAAAACGAATTTAAAATGATTTATAAAATACGTTTTGAAAGGAAATCGACGAAATATATATAATATATATTATATATATAATGGCTTGAATAGAACGCGCAGCGCCACGACAGTTCGCGAATTTCGACCATTGACTTCGAATGGATATTACGAGAGATTCGACCGTCAGATTCTCCTAAAACCGGAACCATTGGGTTCATATCGAAAAGAGCTTTCTAATGAATATTAGAGATTTGAAATCTGACGGTTGGATTTGGAATTATGTCCAAATCAAATTTGGAAAAGGTCGTTGTAAGTGCAGTTCGATGGCCGTTGATGGAAATCGACTATACGGGCCTTGATAAAATTATTAAAAATAGTAATAATTTGTGTAAAATCATAAGAAATGATTTGTGAAGAATTGGGATGAAAATTTCCAAATTTGAGATGATAAAAATAGATTTTTATCGAAATGAACTAGTTTTGAACTAGAATAATAATTTACTTATTTTTGAAATAAATAAATTGGATTTGAAAGGGTTTTAAAAGTAACCAGAAGCTTCAATAATTGAATTGGAATGTAATGTGATTTTGGGTTTATAGTGAACCGTGTTTTAAATGACATTGGTTCTTTAACCCTGTTAAAAACAGGATATGATTCCCCAAGTTAAACAATCATCGATATTGATTTTTGGGAAGATTAAAACCAAGTGGAGTTTTAATGAATCTTTAATTAGATTGAAGTGATCGAGAATGGGGTATCACCAGTTTTGCTCCAGGCGATAGTTAAATCTTTAATTAGATTTGAACGTGAAATGGTAATTGAATTTACCGATAACACCGTGGTATTAGATATGAAGTATGACAAGTTTTACATCATGGGATGAATAGGTTGGAATTGGGAAATAAAATAAATGATTACTTCGTTGTGGTTCGCTAATCCCGACTAGTTTGAATTGAAATTCAAAAGAAGATTAAAGAGTAAATTTAAAGGATTTATCTTTGATAAAATTAATGGGAATCTTTCCCAAAGTGAAACACCCCACCTCCGTTAAGGTCACTCACAAAGGGAATGCCTTAATTTTGGTGGAGGTTTATAAGTAAAAGACACAGATAGAACACAAGACAGATATAAACACATATAAATAAGCAGCGGAAAAACCAATAGACTTTTATTATCATAAATACGTGTTCATATAGAACATTTCCAACATTGTCTCAAAACAAACTTCCAATTATTACAACCATAATACTGTCTTGATTTTAAAAGTTAAAGAAGCATGAAACATAAATAAAGCTGCATAATTCCCATAAATGATATCCAAAGCCATGGTCCAAATGAAAGAAATCCAAGCAATACATTCTCTCTCTTCAAGCTGGATGAAAAACTGAATAAGCTGCGGTGTTTCCTCCCTGTGGACCTGGTGGGGAAAACGGAAGAAAAGAAGACGAAAGGAAAATGGGTCAGACCTAAGTCTGGTAAGTCTAGCTATATTCCTAGAATGTTAATAATAAAAAGATCATGACTTGCATAAAGTGAGAACATGACGATATCAGGATAATAGACTATCCTAGAACTAGATAAGGTGTCCTAAAACGAACATCCCTTCGCACCCTATTTTAAATCTCTATTTCTGCACCTACTAATTCTTATACCAACAGGCACCCCGTGATTGGGGTGAAGTGATCCCTTTCTCTTTCTTTGAAAGATCAGCTCCTACTCGTATATTCACATGTGTCCTACGGCCCTATATGGTAGATACCTATGCTGGTCCCACCATGGGGTGTATCCCCATGGTGGCGGCCCCGACACAATTCTAGCATGCATAGGGTATACTACTGATGCTCCAGTGCCCTGACTTGTCTGCTCCAGAGTGTGTGCACGCCCGCACTCTGTTAGAACCCACACTGTGCACCAACCGTCGTCGCTTTTGACCGCTTACAATCAGCCCAGTAATCGTGCCCCACCCTGCCTAGTTCAGGGTACCATGATACCTAATTGGGTTACTGCTGAAACGGGTCCCCGTTACTAGGTTTTCTAGTCAAACATGTTAAGTGTCTGAATGAACCTAACCCCCACCCATCCAAATTATTTAACATGTTGAATTTGGTTAAGTATTTATTAAATTGACTTAACCCTATCAGTCCTAACTCAGCTCTAATTGTCTTATTAGAGCACCAACCTCTCAGATTAGACAGATATTGTTGTGGCTACCTGTATGCCGGTTGGGTCTAGGCAGTCTTACGCCACAACTCAGTTTAACCTCGGGTCTTTATTGGGCCCCATGCCTTAACCTCTCACATTGGATAGCTATTGTTGTGACAACTGGACAGCCGGGCGGGTCCGGGCAGGTTTACGTCACAACTCAATCCAACCTCGGGTTAAGCGCGTTCGTATTTTCTAATTTACATTTTAATTATGTAAATTATTCAAATTCAAATTACTGTCACATTCATTTCCAATTAATCTCATTAATTAAGGTAATTAATGCATTTTAATGCCATAAATCACTTATGTGATTAATGACCAATATGTAAATTAGAAAATATTCAAATTACTGTCACATTCATTTCCAATTAATCTCATTAATTAAGGTAATTAATGCCTTTTTATGTCATAAATCACTTATGTGATTAATGACCAATTTATGGCAAGTTTTCCTAAAATTATCATTTTAACCCAACGTTACCCCGTCCAATATTAGGCTAACCATCTCAGCCTAATTTACGTTCGCATGATTTTTGGTGTAAAGTATTAGGCTAAAAACTTAGCCTAATTTAATATACGCAAATTGGCATAAATTAGCATAAACATGACAAGGGTATAACTTTGGTATTGATGGCATAATCAATATGAACATAATAGGGTGTACTTGCAAAATTACTAACATGAACATTTTAGCGGTGAACTTGCAAAATAACTAACATGAACATTATAATGTCATAGGTACAAACTTGCAAAAAGACTAACATAAACATTATAATGTCATAGGTGCACTTATAGACTAACTCAACATATATGTGTTTTTAACATAGGCCATATTAACAACATACATACACTACAACAAATTCACCCTATTACAACGGTGCAACACTGTTGTAATATCATTTTACAACGGTGCCTCCACCGTCGTGTATGCAGACGTGGTAATATATTAGTTTCTTTTACAACTTTTCTGCACCGTTGCAACACCGTTGTAAAAGGGTTATCTAACAACAGTTTTATACCGTTGTAATAAAATTTATTACAACTATAATTCTCCGTTGTTGTATATACCATAGTAAAGTTAGAGTATACGTATAACAACTTTTGTCACCATTGTAATAAACTATATTACAACTTTTATCCCCGTTGTTGTAGATATTGTAATATGTTGTGTTCATTTATATAACAACATGTCTACACCGTTGTGATTTCATTGATATTACAACATTTTTACACCGTTGTGAATTTCTTTATATTACAACATTTTCTCACCGTTGTAACATGACTTATTACAACTTTTTTTTTCTGTTGTAATTTACATGGACCTGACTAGTAAAACGAATTCATATATATTAATGATAATATGATTCACATTTCAATGCAACAAATATTAGTACACGGAATCATTCATATATATTACTTAACATAATATTCGATCAACATAAAACACAAGTACGTAGTACATCACCAACTTAACCCGTCACCAAAAACATAACCGTTTCATAATACATGCATGATTTAACCCAATATATACATAAGAAAGATGGAATGTATACAAAAGCATACCCTACGAAAGAACTCTAGCTGAAGGCAACGTAATTTTTATTCCAGGCCACAGTTGATCCAACGGCTTCTCCAATAGTAGTCATTGCGGAATTCGGCTTCCACAAGAATGCTTCTGGATCCACCGCCGCATCAATCCAAACTTTCCAGCCTTGCGATCCAAGTTTTTTAAAGTGTACCAAAGCTTCTGGATCAGTGGATGCCAATCTTCCTTCCGCAACTACTTGTTTTTCCCAATTCAATATCTTACACTTTCTGCCCTCATTTTCATCAGCTTTCACTACTGTTTTTCTGCCCGAATTTTTCTGTTTAGACTGTTTTTCTGTTTTGCTCCCGTCAATTTCAGATGGATGCTTTTCATTTTCAGCTGATTGCTTTTCATTTTCAGGTGCATGCTTTCCATTTTGTTTAGACAGTTGAACTGCCAAGGTATTGCTTCCACGGTGTGACTGCAAACAAAAAAAATCTAGAAAATCTGAACTGGAAACTAAAAACAGAAAGTGAGGCAAATAAAAACATGGAACTAAATACAAAAGACAGTAAGCACTTATGTGAGTAAATCACCCATAAGTAATATTCTAATATAAGTTAAATCGCTTGTTGTTTGGATACAGTAAATATTTCTTCTATTTATAAGCCTTGAATGAGCATTCCATACCTGAGTAAATGTTGAATGAATGCCTCCTTTCTTTTATAAATGTTGTGTAAATTTTTCACGAAAGTATTATGTGTTTGATGCTTGGTTATACTTCTATTGACAGGTTCATTCATTTTTTTTCAAATATAGAATTCTTTATTAGCAATCTAGAGACCATGGATGAATAAACTGATTAAATCAGAGCACAAGGTATTTTCAAACCAGTAAAATAACAGCTGAAACGTGAAGGAAAACAATGGATCTTTTGTGAATAAACTCTGTGCAAACTCTCTGAATTTAATCTAGTGTGGGTATAGATATTGGTACTTTGATAGATTATTAGTTGACTACACTTATATATGACTGGAAGTGATTAACTATGTGAAGTAAGATCTAGAAATGAGAATTTCCTTTACTGTTGTATGAATACAATAATATAATAATAAAAGATGAACACCTCACTTTAAAAAATAAAGTACCCCAATTTTAGCATGTTTTAGATAATAGTATAAACACAAAGGTTATTCCAAATTGAATTTAGTTTACGTTAAAATTTTCTTCAGCTTCTAATGCGCAGGAATTCAGTTTAACAGTACCCACTCCCCCTCCATTTACTGTCCTTAAAATCACCCTAAAATTTCACAGTTCCGGTAAAAGCATTTCAATGTTCACCAAACATTGTACCAAAGAATTAAACTTGCATTGTCAAAAAAAAGTTGATGCATTTTAACAGCAATATTCCAATCACGTAGATCATGAAATATTACATCTTTTTATCAATTATACCAATAAAAAGGGTACCTGAGGCGTATTAGGATCAGGAGTTGCTGGATTTCCCGCATTAGCTTGCTTTTCTTTTAGATCCTGTAAAGATTGCATATACATAGGTCATATAAAATTAGCACAAAATATGATTATGGTCATATAAAACTAGCACAATTGGGAAGCCGTAAATTTGAGAATAGTTCATTTCCCTTTCACATGATGGTTTACTACAGGTATGGTTCATTGTATATTGCTTGCGTGAAACTAATGGGAAAGTCGGACTGCCAGCTAAAAACAGCTATACAATTACCACATAAATTAGAGTATTTATAAAACAGGATGAATTTTGGATAAAGGAGAAACCAGGAAAAAAAATCTGTTGAGTGGGAGATCAATTTTGGATAAAATAATGAAATTTGGGCCAAGGTTCGAAATCCCGGTTTTCGATTCCGTTCCGGTCACGTAGAAAATTTAAAATTTCGGTCCCGGTCCAGAAATTCCGGTTTATTTCCTGTTTGTCAATTTCGGTACCTTTTTTAATAAATATAGAAACAAATATGCAAACATTTAATTATTTAATATTTTAATAATTTAACATTTAATTTCAATTCATATTTTCCTACTCATGACAATATCAGATTTTGAATAATAGCAGATTAACAGGGGACTAAATTCCCTGTTTTTATAACTTTGGCATATTTAATTAATATTCACTCATGTAACAATATAATGGTTTATAATCAAACATCAGTCTCATTTTGGTTGCCTGCGGTTTATATCAATAACCCGTAATATTACATGACCTGCTATACACACATCACCTGTAATATTACCCATTATTTCCACTTAGCTTCTGCATCTTTCAGAATAAAACCTAGCCGAAATTTGACCTGCTAATCCGTTCAAACCAAGAAGACCCCAAAAGGCTCTGATGTCTATAACATGCCGAAACTTGTGTCGAGCCATGAGAGAGAACGAGGATAAACCGCAGCCACACAAGAACGAACAAGAGAGAAGACAAATTTAGGTCGCGTGCAAGAAGGAGCATCCTAATCAGGAGCCACCTTCAATTTCATTGAATTTTTGTATCCGTATTATTAATGAAACTATAGGACCTTAATCTTGTCATATTATATACACAAGGAATTCATGGTATTTACAAGTTGAGTATCTAATTTCACTAACTTATTTCCTTCAATCTTAGGAGTGTGATAGATCTTTACAGAAAGCCAAAACGAAAAATCATATTCATCATTAAACGACAAACTTCGTGGGTTTTCTAATGATAAGTAATATGCTAAACACAGATCAAAATTTTAAGAACATCCAAATTTATGTGCAAAAGTCGAAAGGATTACGTGAGTCTGTGTTATTTCAAAGCTTTTTATAAATAATAATCAACATATGTAATAATAATTTTTACTAAAAAAAAATTCACACTCCTATATGATTTTTCGGTAACTTGTATTTCCTACAAAATAATTAATGGTCTCATTAAAGAATCCAAATGAAACATTGTTTGGTTCGCTCACAAATGGTAATGAAACACGAAATTATGCACAATACAAAAAAGCTCAGCCACTCTATTAGTAGAATTAAGCACATCAAAAAATAACTAGTCAAGTTGGTGCCCAAAAAAAAGGCATTTTGCTTTGCTCTCTTTTTTTTTTTTGCAATTGTAGAGACATAATGGGTTATGTCCAAGAACAAACATTTAAACATTCTATTGAATACATGATACACATTATGAGGAAAAAATTGCAAACCTTGCCTATATATTGCATTATGCTTTTAGATCTCAAAATTTCAGGCAACCGTTCATTATGTGATATGAAACATGAAACTTCATACAAATCTGATCTTTAATCGAGATGTCATCTAAAGTATTGACTGGAGCCATACATATTGATTGCAGTCTTTAGCAAATTGGCAAGCATTTTCTTTTAAAAGGACACACAATTTTTAATGCAGAATTTTTGATGCATGTTTATTTGTGTATTTATAAAACATCTTTGTTATGTACATCTTTATATCAAAACACATATTCTGTGTATAACCGAAAATAAATCAGAAAACAAAATTTTAAATCTTGATTAGTAATGTTTATTTGCATATTTATAAAAAACCGCACCGGAATTATCAAACCGTAAATTTACCGGAAATTCCGAAATATCCGGAACGGAACCGGAAACCGACAATAACTTGGTTTCTAATTAACAGGAAAACAGGAAAAATCGCCGTTAAAATAAATTTCTAATTAACACTTACTATCAACATCGAAGTAAGCTCCTGTACTTTGGTCTCCAATCCACTAACTTGGTTTTGCAATGCATGTACTTCACCTGATGAGCTACCCCGAATACGAAGCTGAGATGATACAACCCCAAAACCAAGCCCTCTTACACGTCCTCCATGCTCCTGACCAAAAAGCTTCGACACGCCATCTTGAGTAACTGATGTTGCTCCATGAGAATCCTGACTTGCGGCATTATGATGCTCGTTTATCTTAGACTACAAATTCAAAAACAACCAATATTCATAAATTAAAATTAAAACTACTTTAACAATAGAAACAGTTTCTGATATTGTATATTTGAACTTATTCTTACTATGCATTCGGTAGCAATTGAATTCGGAGGTTTTCCATCTTTTCTAGTGTGGCCTTTGCACCACAATTCGTCTCTAGTGATAGTAGATGTTGACTTTTCCTTTTTCTGCAAAAATAGCTTAACTGCTTCAGAATGTTCAAGTGATAACAAATAATAGTTGCTTTAACAATATTTTTTTTACCATTTCTTCTTCCAATCTTGCATAACCTTTTCAGCTCATGGTGTGTGGAACTTTATTCTTTTCTCTAATACTTTTGAATCTTTGGCTTGTTGCCTATAAGATCAATTCAATAAATATGATATAGGAAAATGTAATATATTTAACAGTTAAAATCAGTAAGACAAAAATAACCACCTCAAACTTTTCGGACAATTTTTCAGTTACAAAAGCATTCGACTCGTCATCGCTCTTTATATTTAATGGTTTTAGGCCTGCTAAAGTATCGGTAGAGTCGGGATTTTGAGACGCTTTTTTGATAGCTGCAACTAACCTTGATTTCGACTCCTTCCACCGCTGTCCTATTATCATTAACAAGTAATACTTATACACCATATCTACCTTGAATCTTGACTGCACACATACACAAAAAAAAACCCGCAGATTAGTCTCTAATAGTATTGCAAAATGCAATGTTGTACCACAGTAGGTATATAATATGTTGCTTTGAATATTGAGACATATAATATGTAACAGTATTGCAAAATGCAATGTGCATAATGCATATGTCATTATAAAGAGAACTATAGCAGGTATATAATATGTTGCTTTTAATATTGAGACATATAAGTACTCTAACATAAATAACATAGAATCAGTAAAATTAAATACAACTGAAAGCCAGAATTTATTATTCACTTGCTCATGTTATCGCCAACATATGGTATACAAGTCAAATATCAGTACGTACCTCTATACAAGTCCACAGATCATCCCTCAAATCGTCACCGACGTTCCTCCATGTGCTAATGGTAAAAGGCACCATCTCCCTTGCTAGAGTACCAATATATGACGACAAATGTTTGGAATTAGCACCTATTGCTTGTCCGCGTTCATTAAATTCAACTTCCGGCTTCTCATCCGGTATCATAGCTAATGATTTCATCATCGTTCTGCCTCTCTTTCTTCTAGCTTGCGTCAATCTTTGACCTTCAGTAGAATCGGGTTGAATTTCGTTTGGACTGGAATCATCGTTGGCTGAAGTTTCCTGGAAGTGTAGTTGACGGGCAGGGGGCTGTGCTGGGTTTGTATTGTCAAAGGGGCTGTTACTAGAAGGAGGGGGCTGAATCTGGTTTGTAGTGTCGACGGGGATGCTACTGGAAGGAGGAGGGGGATGCATACCTTTTGTAGTGCGGCCAAGGTTGCTTCCAGGTTTGCGAGTAGTGCGTATTGGGTATTCAACATGTTTTCGAGGAGATCTTCTTATAGCAATATTTAAATCACGAAGCAACGGAAGTGGTCCATCTACGTGTTCGTTGATTCTAATCCCAACCGGTCTTTCAGCAGCAGCACGAACAACTGCAAGTGCAGCTAAACTTTGCTTTTTTGCTCTTTTGTTTGCAATTTTTGAGCTCTAAAAAATAAAAAATTTTAGTCAGTTTTCAATAGCGATAAAAACTGACAAGTAGCGATAAAAACTGACAAGTAGCGATAAAAGAGTTATAAGACCAGTTAAGCAATGAATAAGTGCATGACTATAACACAATATGTTTATACATGATCATGTTGGCACTAACATGTAATCTACAGTTATACATGTTTCATGTAAACCCCAATTTCATGTTACTAAATTTTATCCACATCCTTGCTTAATGATCTGCTAAAAAAGTTGTAGTCCAAGTTTAACTATGGTGTGTTACTATAAAATATATATATGATTTTACTGAATACGTAAGAGCACTACAGTTTTAATACGCTCTTCTACATGCTTGATTTTTTAGTGAAAGCATAACACTGTGTATAGATATGTATGATTGTTTGTTTCTACGACAGAGTTTGAATGTTATTTGATTTAATAAGCACTATTTCCTTTGAATAATGTAACTGCAAAAATTTCGCTTAAAAAATAGCGGTCCTATCAGAACATATGATTAAATCACAAATTATGTCTTAGACTACTCCAGGTGAGCAGAGTACGAAAGCTGCTGACAGTTTAGCCGTTAACGGTAGGACAACGCATCTGCCTCAGACTGATACAGAAAGAGATTTATAAGTTTGACTCGAAATTTTCATGATTTTCTATGTCAATTTATATAATTCGTTATATAAATCAATCTTAATACTGACAATAAAATTTTTTTTGCCTGCTCAGCAACACTACACTTAAAATGGAAGGAAGAAGAGATTTTTTTTACCGGAGTTCAGCGCTTGTGACCACCAAACATACTCATCGTTTTATACTTATTCTCGCTATTGATTTATATCACTATGTGGATGTGTTCACAAATGATTTTTCCGATTTCAAAACTGCTTTTACAATCATAGTCTGTTAATGGTTGTAAAAATATTTTAGTGTGCGCTTTTTTTCTTTAACCAGTCTACTTATAAGAGTGCAAAAATAAACATATTCTTAAAAAATACAACAATTAACAAGAGCATGACAAAGGTGCAACTCATTCTGACCCGTTACGCAACAAGAACCAAGACAAGTGAAGGAAAAAGAAACCGACCGATGAGGGAACCAAAATTTGCTGACATCAAGTAAACAACCAGTGCATGGCCGAATTGCCAGAATTAGTTCTCTTTCCAGGTCTTAACTCTCTTTCCTTTTCCAAAAATTTTGTCTAACTTTCTTCATTAAACGTATGACTATATGTTACCCTGATAGATAAAATCCAATGCATCCTCCATCATGAAAGAGCATTTGAATGGGCTGACATCTTCATAATGGTCACATCTAATGCAGGTATTTTAGTTGTTTGTAACTCTGCTATTATTTAAACATGGATTAGAAAAATACAAGTGACTTTTAGTTGTATTCCGAACTTGGTTGTATTATATGTATCTTTTTCTATCCACCAAGTATTCTCTCCAAAATTCTTTGTTAGCATACGCTGTTTGAACATTTATACACATTCAATTTCAAATGAAAATAATGGTTGAATTATTCTAAATAGATGTAATCGCGTTGAAAGTAAATCTGGAAACAATGAAATAAAATTGAAATATTTTAACATACGTGTTGTACTAAAAATACGAGTACTAGGGCACATACTTGAGGCAAATTAAGCTTTGTGCCTCGATTACAAAATGTTTGAAGGCAGAATTACGATGATTCCGGTCCAAAAGAAATTCACTTGTAGTTTTATACAGTGAAATGATTTTTGGCCTAAAAAGATGATATATGACAACATGCTAGTGTATAGATATTCGTATAACTTGTATGGAATAAATAGTTGATTTTTTAACAAAACATTTTCTGATCACATTAATAATATTTACTTAAAGTATATACATTTGTAAACACATTTCAGGAGTATGTTTTCAGTCGTACTAAAAGAAACAAAATAAGGCTAAAGTAAAAAAACATGTGGTAAAAAATGCAATATGTAACTTGAATACCTCTCCTTTGTCTAGCACCATCTTCCTCGTCGATAATACAAGATCAATCTTCCTCGTCGACCTATAAAAAAACAAAACGATTTACAAAGGATTAGAACATCACACTAAATATAGCACTACTTTGTAACAACCACATACAAAATAAAATACACATGCAAAGAACATACAATAGAAAATAAAGTTATTTTGATACACGCTAAGATGTCAATCTTATATCAGATTTTTTTTCTTTTTTTTCATTCTAACAACACATTTTATGGTATATATGAACAACACATTTTATGGTATATATGAACATGCATAAAATAAAAAATCAATAAAATATGCTTATAACATACCAAAATACCGTTACAACCCTCCCTTACGTAACTTTCATCCCCATTATCTACGTCTCTATCATCAAGTTGTGACTCATCCAATGGTTTACTAGTTGATTCTTCATCCTCGTCGTATTTTTCCAATTCATGAAACCCTCTAGAGGGCGCTCTCAACACAACATACCAATTTGAAGAACTACCTTATCTAGAGAAGAACACTTGAACTTCTTGTGTTGCTAAGATAAACGGGTCGCTTTCAAACTTATTTTGAAATTGATGCAAATTGACCAATGTAAATCCATCTTCAACTTTGACTCCACGATACATATTTGCCCAATCACACTTAAACAAGGCAACTTGAAATTGACGATAATCCAACAAGAAAATCTCACGCAAGACCCCATAATATATTATTTTTTCAATAGACCCATCTACACAAACAGTACTTGACTCAATGGAAACACCACTATTTTGTGTCGCCTTCTCAAAGTCTTTCGTATGAAAACGTCGACCATTAACAATATAGCCAGAATAAGAAATTATTTGCGAACGAGGTCCGTATGAAAGCCATTTTATTATGTTGCTGACATTGGATATACGTCTATCATCTCTAACCTGGACAAATACAATATATTAAATAAAGATTTATGTTGATCTATTACTTTCATCATTAATAGTTTTTTAAGATATAGCTATCAACCTTTTTTCTGAACCAAAAACTAAAAGTCTTCGATTGCAATTTTGACAGTTCCAAATCGTCTTGTGCAAGATGAGGATGCAAACATTTTAGCTCCTCTTTGTGCATTCTGCATACATAAATGTAATTAAGGATCTAATTTATTTTGTATGTCATAGTTAAGTTGGACTTATACTTACTCTATATACGGCTCTACTTCTTCCGTATTAAACAAAACGTATCGATGAGCAGCATTAATCACCTCCTCATCGACTGTAGTAGGTTTTCCTTTGGAAATAGGACGCCCCTCAAGTATAAAATCATTTTGTTCCACTTCATTTCGGTTTTTCCTCTCTCCAATTTGTAATGCATCTTTAATATATCTAGAGCAATATTTCATACATTCTTCGGCAACATAGCGCTCAGCAATGCACCCTTCAGGCCGTGCTTGATTTTTAACGTACCCTTTTAATATTTTCATATATCTATAACCAAAATGAATAAACAAGTTACTTTCATAACTATAGATACTTTTAACCGTCTATTATTATAATAAATATTACCTCTCAAATGGATACATCCATCGATATTGGACCGGCCCACAAATTCTTGCTTCTCTCCCTAAATGTATTGTTAAGTGAATCATGATATCGAAAAAGGAAGGGGGAAAGAACCTCTCTAGATCACATAGTGTTAATGCAACTTGATACTCCATTAATTCTAATTTATCCCTATCAAGCACTCTTTGGCATATGTCATTATAAAATGAACATAGTCGTAGTAGTGCATTCCTTATCCCTGTAGGTAGAAGTCCTCTTAATGCAACGGACAATAGTTGTTGCATCAAAACATGATAATCATGAGACTTAAGGTTTGATATCTTGTCTTCTTTTGCAAAACATTTTCCAATATTTGAGCTATATCCATCAGGCACTTTCAAGTTCTTCATTCTACTATAAAAGATCTCTTTTTCTTGATCGGATAAGGTGCACGGTGCGGCTAGGAGCAATACTTTATTTCCAATGTCTATAGGATGCAATTTTTTTTCTAATGCCCACTGCTTCTAGATCTTGGCGTGAATTGAGGCCATCTTTTGATTTTCCTTTGATATCAAGCAATGTACCAATAATACTTTCACCAATATTTTTCTCAATATGCATCACATCTATATTATGCCGCAAAGGAAGTGCCTAAAAATTGACAAAACACAACTAATTAAGTACTAAGTAGCAAACATGAATAGAAAATGAAAAGCAATGTGTTTCTAGTTAAATTTCACCTTCCAGTAAGGCAAGTCAAAGAAAATGGACCTCTTCTTCCACATTGTACATCCTTTTTTGATCATACTTTTCCTTTTCCTTTCACCTTTCTCTTCCTTTTTTAATTTTTTCCCCCAATCATTAATAATATCTTGAACATCATCAAAGATTTGAACACCAGTTTGTATTTGAGGCCTTTCTCTATTCTCTATAGTTCCATCAAATAAGTTTTTCCGTTGACGATACTCATGGTTAGGTTCAAGGAATCGTCTATGACCCATGTATGCACACTTTTTACTAAATGGTAGAAATATTGAGCAGGTATTGACACCACAAACTGGACATGCTCTCTTACCTTTTACAGGGCAACCAGCTAAATTTCCGTAAGCTGGAAAATCATTGATTGTCCACATAAGAATAGCATGTAATCTAAATTCACTACGACTCTAAGCGTCGTACGCTTTCACCCCTTTATCCCACATTTTTTTCAAATCTTCAATAAGTGGTTGCAAGTATACATCAATGTCATTTCCCGGTTGTCGTGGCCCGGGAATTAACAAAGATAGCATCATATTATCTTTGTGCATACAAAGCCACGGAGGAAAGTTGTAAGCAACAAGAAACACTGGCCAACAACTATATCCAAAATTCCAATCACCAAAAGGATTAAAGCCATCAGATGCAATGCCAAGCCTTAAATTTCGTGGATCGGAAGCAAAAGAATGATACATTCTATCAATCGTAGCCCACTGAGTAGAATCCACTGGATGACGCAATTTACCATCTTCACTCTTATGATTGCTATGCCATCTTAGTTGTTCTGATGTTTCTGGGGATGCAAACATTCTTTTCAGTCTTGGTATCAGTGGGAAGTATCTCAAAACCTTCATAGGTATTTTGGTTTGCTTCCCATCTTTAGTAGACTTATTTTTTTTCCAGCGAGACTTACCACACTTAGGACAGAAATCACTATTTGCAAGCTCTTTTCTAAATAAACAACAATCATTTACACATGCATGTATCTGCTTATAGCCTAAACCAAATGACTTAAGCAACTTCTTTGTTGCATATGTAGAATTAGGAAGCATGTTTTCTTTAGGCAACATATCCTTTAGAAGTTTAAGAAGCTCTGTAAAAGCCGTGTCTGATATACCATTTCGCGCTTTGTGCTTGAATAGAAGTACTGTAGCAGACAACTTTGTGTGGCTTGCACAACCGGGAAACAAAGGAATTTCGGCATTCTCCATCATTTCCTCAATACCTTCCCCATGTCTTGCTTCAACATTGGCTTCTACCTCCTCATCATAGATTTGCGCATCAACATACATTCTATAAGTATCTGTCTCACTTTTATTTTGTGATGGCCGTTTTTCTCCATGAAAAATCCATATATCATAGGTTGGGTCCACTACAAAACAAATCAAGTGTGACACAACTTCCCTTGATGTTTGCCAAATTAGATTCCTACAATCATGACATGGGCATCTAATTTTTTCGGGATTCCCTTCACTCGCAACATGCCCATATACAAAATTTTCAACAGCTTGCCTATATTCGCTTGTCATTCTACAAAACAAAAATGTATTAATACTCATTCTTAAATACTTATAGTGTGATGCAAGGGCACCTCGTTTTCTTCTTGCTAATACCAAAATTTTATACTACATTCTTCCTAACACCAAACTCATTCATAAATACTTATATTTGTTTATAATGGTATTAGGAAGTACATAAAATTTATTGTACTTATTATTTTTATTCGTGGTATTAGTAAGATGAAAATGACGTGCCCTTAGCATCACACTACTTATAACTATGGAAGTAATAGCCAAAATGATGAAACCTTGGTAGATTGACCCATGCTTTGTCCATCTTGGTAAAACAACGCCTCTAATTTTCGGACCTACTATAAAGAATTATGCCTAACATTATTGTACAACTTGGTTATACGCACCCACCTTGGTAGATTACCCCTCTTATGTAACAAATATTAACTTATATATTTGTTAGAATTTTATATCCCAAATGATCATATATGGTTCAACAGTTCAACACATACTAGAGATAACTCCATGTCAACCAACCCATTGACCTACTGGAAAGTGTACGCAACGTACATCACATACTAGAGATAACTCCATGGCAACCAACCCATTGATCACCCTATCACCACCAAGATGACCAGCTCCAAGGGAACTAAACCAAAACTGCTCCGCCAGATCAGCATACAAACCAACACACTGCCTATCTAATATATTTATTATTTATTTTGTTTATCAATTTTAGCTTTTTATATATGAGAAGGAACTGGAGCCAGTATCAAACAAATAAAAAGTGTGATGAAATATCGATTTAGGTATAATGAAGCAAAATATTCTGAGAACGAAGATCCGGTTTCAGAAATAATGAAGCAAGATACTGGTCAGAACGAAGATCCGGTTTCAGAAATAATGAAGCAAAATATTCTGAGAAGAAAGAAGAAAATTACAATCACGATTGAGCAGGCAAGTGTGTATGCATCACCTATCATACTTCGACCCACCCTCTAAAACAACGTATTTGCATAATAATATATATATCATCAAAATAAACACAAATAAAAGACCATCACACATGGCAACATGTATTTATTTGCATGAATCAGGCATGTTCATAATAGAGAATGGAATGACACATCAGTAACTGGAATGCAAGAAGACTGGAAAATTTTATGTGCACAAGTAGATTCGGCAATGACATGAGCATGGAGAATTTCATCTCGCATGGCATCTTGCATTTTATTCCCAGGAATTCAACCAATTATTTATTTCAAAGGGGGCAACTCACGGCAAGAAAAATATTGCCAGGAAAACAGTAAGCAATTTTAGACAACAAAAGAACCCATTTATTATTTCAAGAATTTAAAGAAAGACTCATGGTTTAAGAAAAATATTACAAGTATAACATAGGAAACTATGGATTTAATCAGAGTATATTTCGCTCAAGCTGGTAATTGAAATGTAATTTATTTATCACTTAGCAATTATTTATCACTAGCAAGGGAAACTTCCTTTCAGGTTTACTTCTAAAACTATAAGTGGGGGCACATCTGTGCAAACATTTTTGGTTTGTATATCTACTAACATACGGTTTCAGATAAGGTACAACATGTTCAAAACTCACATACTCAAGGTGCAAGAACAGGGTTTCCAGTTTTGTAACATAGCGGAGGTAAGGATAAATGGCTGAAAGCTATTCATTAAATGAACACTAAATTAACTGGGTGTATACAAATTATATGTGTTCCCAAATACACATCTCCACTTCAGATTTTAATAGTGTAACAGTAGGGCACGAGATGAATCAAATGTGTTTAAGATTTATCAACAGTGTAGGGTAGCTAGCATGGTTTCAATTCAGGGGAAATCGAAAAGAAAAAAACGAGCATGTATCCTTTATTTTCTTCAAAACAAAGCAACGTAAACCTGAATACAAAGTGGATTGAAGAAAAATATTCTGAGAAGAAAGAAGAAAATTACAATCACGACTGAGCAGGCAAGAGCGACGATCGAGCAGCGGCGATTGAGACCGAAGGCAAGAGCGGCGATCGAGCAGCGGCGATTGAGCAGCAGCGGCCTGATTATCGAAAGGGGAATTAGGGTTTCGGTGGAATACGATGGAAAAGGAATACTATGGAACGATGGAAAAGGAAATGTGAATGGATGGAAAAGGCATACGATGGAATACGATTGAAATGTTTGTGAACCGATGTCAAAAGGCACAACGTTTCAACCAGTGGGAAGAATAATTGAAACATGGAAATTGTTAAGTGTAGGGGTGTGAAATCACTAAGTTTTCAACATTATGCTTTAAATTGTGCCACATTTCAAATTAATAATTATTATTTAGTCTTAGTTATTAATTATTATATATTTGTATTTAATTTTTATTGTTAACATTATGCTTAGAACCGTTTACAAAAATCCACTAAACGGAGATACGACACGAGTCGAGTACATAAAGAGATGACAAGAGGTATAGCTAGGTGGCGGCTTATTGGCATACTTGTCTCTCGATGGTAGCTCTAAATTCTCTTATGGGTTTTCGAATTGCAGACATATACTATGAGGCCTTTCCACTTTGACGACTATGGGGTACCCCTCTCGTGGGTCAGTGATAAGTCTTAGAGCAATTTAAATAGGACCAGAAAATGATGGTAGTTGAGGCCCCCGTATGAACAGAAAATGATGGCATGGAAGAATAAGACTCTGTTTTAAATAAGAAAACCCTCAATTTCGAGATTGTAAATAGAAGGAACATCGCAAAACCATTCTATACAGGGAAACTTGTGTTTAAAACAGGTAGGTACATTCAATTCCTAGGTGTCCACTTGGCGGTATAACGTTCGAAATTCAAAGGAAATTAACATGAGTTGACCAACCGAATTGAATTCCAAACGCTAACCATGGAAACTATAGTGCTTTATTTAAGCAACTAAATTCGAATCAGCCTCGAGCGTTGAAAAGGGACCATCTCGCAAAGGTAGCCCAATTGAAACAAAATTAGAAGCACGTACTATTTCTTTTTTTTTTTGTTCAAATTTACCTATTGCGAATTTTAAAAAATCAACAATAGTTATGTTGCCCAAAAGGATGCGGGAAGCTCTTTGTTTCAGGATCCTTGAAGTGAAAATGAATCCTAAAGGAACCATTGGGGAGCTAAAGAGCACAGACTTGATCTATTACAACGGTGCTTTTGCACCATTGTAAAATTAAAGTTGTAATATGATAATATATATGTTCTTTACAACAGTGATTATTGCACCGTTGTAAAAAAGAATCTATTACAACAATGCTTAATGCACCGTTGTAAAATTAAAGTTGTGATATGGTAATATATATGTTCTTTACAACAGTGATTATTTTACCGTTGTAAAAACATTTATTACAACAGTGCGTTTTGCACCGTTGTAAAAAAGGATCTATTACAACAGTGCTTTATGCACCGTTGTAAAATTAAAGTTGTAATATGGTGTTTTTGTTGTAGCATGAGGATTAGCAATATGAACTAATCCATATACATATGTTAATTTGCAACATAAGCAAATCAACATACGTATATGCGAGTTAGCAACATAGGCTAATCAATATACACATGTGTTAATTAGTAACATAGATTTAAACATACTTGCAAATTAATCCCAACATATGATAAGTGTGAACATGGCATAAGTTTTGCATAAACATGAATATATAGATTTGACAATTGGTCGCATAACTTCACTACATAAACTTGCATAATAAACTACACAATTCTCATAAGATGTTACAATCCAAGTCCATGCTTATACAAATAATCTAATCCAATAATCCCAAATTTAACATGATAATAGAATCAAGTCACTGGCATAGATTAATATTATAAAACATAATAAACATCATACTTAATAATTCTCAATTCAACATGATAATAGAATCAAATCACAAACGTATATTAATAACATAACGAGTATCGTACTATTATCATTTCATCGCAACACATGATATTCATATTAATTCGCATTCTAAAAATGTAGCTAAACTTACAATCGTAGACAGTCTTGTTTTCTGAGTTCTGAAATTCTTAATTTGCAAAGCTTTCCTTTGGGAAGACATTGCTTTGATTCTAATTTGTTGTTGCTTTTTAATCTTTTAGTTTGTATTCACTATGTTGTTCGTCTCTTTCAAGTGGAGGCTCCCTCCAGTTCTCAGCAGACAGCATGGTGGATCCAATTCTTATTCTTTTTTTTTGTGAATTTTTAGTTTGAGACCTAGGGTCTTTTTATAGAGTTGCAAGTTAATTTGAGCCATCGATGAAGCTAGGGTTAACCAGAGTCATCCATTGTAAAGAGAAGCCAATTAAGTTCACCATTTCTTTCTTAATGTACATTTACTATTATTTGTCAATCCATATAAATACGTACGCATTAGATACATCTCCCCTTTAAACATTTATTATTATTCTTGTATGCACATTAGATACATCTTCCCTTTACACATTTATTTTTGTATTAGCAACTTTAGTGTTAACAGAAATACGGGGTGTTACATTCTCCCCTCCTTAAAGGATTTCGTCCCCGAAATCTCCAAGTCTAGGAGAACATATATCCTACCATCCAAATGTCCATTTACTCAATCATCAAACACGAGCGTCCATTGTCCTTAAAAGACTTCTAATGCTTCATGATCATATGCATCGTGTGTGTACATGTCCTTATATAATGCAAAAATCAGGCGGTCTACTGATTCAGTTGACCTCCTTAATGCAAATTATGTAAGTGTCATGAATCCATTATGTATGCAAACTTTTTCCTATTCATAATTCTACATGAGTGCGCAATCATTCAAACAAATGCGACATCCATATGACAACATATTAAGCTTCAACCATATACAAACATAAACACATATATGCATATGCAATATGAAGTGACTGAGCCGATCTAAAACCCTAGATTGTGTGTGTATATGCATCCACGAGCAACCACTAGCAAACATTTGCAACCACTTGTGACCATCATCCATAACATGTTTCAATTACATGTTTACATCCAAAGGGGTTTCCACCTAAGGATAAAAGGGTAAGGTCGGGGAGATATATCTAAAAAGATAGATACTAACATGACTTTAAGGAAAAAGAGAGATCAAAAATGTACCCTCAAAAAGAAAAGTGTAGGTTGCGCGTATTCTATCCTCAGTTTCCCAAGTCGCGTCTTCCTCGGTGTCGCTCCACTGAACTTTGACGAGTTTGACTTCGCGGTTGCGTAGCGTTTTCACTTCAGTTCCTAAGATGCGAGTTGGAACTTTCCTCACAGTTTCTTCGCGTTCTACTTCAGCTTCTTCTAGAATGTTTGGCTCTACCACTTCCGCTGACTCATGTAGATACTTCCGGAGGTGAGAAACATGAAAGACGTTGTGAACTCCGGCCAGTCTCTCGGGTAACTCTAACCTGTAAGCCATCTTCCCAATCTTCTCGATGATATGAAACGGCCCTACAAATCTTGGTGCTAGCTTCCCTGTGGATCCAAAGCGAACGACGTTCCTTAAAGGAGATACCTTAAGGAAAACCCTGTCCCCAACCTCAAATTCAAGGTCGGTCCTTCTCTTGTCTGCGTAGGATTTTTGTCTGTCTTGGGCTGTCTTCATTCTTCTCCGTATTAAGTCTACTTTCTCTGAAGTCTCTCGGATCATATCTGGTCCAAGTATGAGCTTGTCAGTAGACTTCCACCAACAAGTGGGCGATCGGCACGGTCTTCCATATAAAGCTTCGAAGGGCGCCATTCCGATGGTGGCTTGGTAGCTGTTGTTGTAGGCAAATTCCACCAAAGGAAGATGGTCCTCCCAAGTCCCTCCAAAGTCAAGGACGCAAAGTCTCAAAAGGTCTTCCAAAATCCTGTTCACCCTTTCCGTCTGACCATCGCTTTGGGGGTGATAGGCCGTGCTCAAACATAACTGTGTGCCTACAGCTTCTTGCAGACTCCGCCAAAACTCGCTTGTGAAGATAGGATCTCTGTCGCTAATAATGCTGGAAGGTATTCCATGGAGTCGAACTATCTCCTTTAGATAAAGAGATGCTAGAGACGAGGCAGTCCTTCTACTCTTGACAGGTAAAAAGTGGGCGCTTTTAGTAAGCCTATCCACTATTACCCAAATGCTAGTGTTGCCTCTTCTAGACCTAGGCAGCCCATCAATGAAGTCCATTGAAATGCTATCCCACTTCCACTGTGGGACCTCTAGAGGATGGAGCCGACCGCCAGGCTTCTTCTGCTCCGCCTTGACTTGTTGGCAAATCATGCACTTAGAAACAAAATCTGCCACGTCCTTCTTCATGCCACTCCAAAAGAAAATCTCTTTAAGTCCTTGTACATTTTGTCCCCGCCTGGATGTATTGTCATCTTGGAATGATGTGCCTCCTCAAGAACTTTCTTCACCAACTCCTTTGCCTGTGGGACGCATAGTCTTCCATCCCGTCTTAACCACCCTTTGTCGTCGATGGTGTATCTATCGAGGTGACTAGAAGTCTCACCCCTAACGAGCTTATCAACCACTTCTACAAGTTGAGGGTCTTCTCGTTGTGCGGTCCCTATTGAGTCTAAGAGAGTGGGCCGCACTTCTAGCGATGCTAACAGACCGGGTACAAAATTAGAGGAGGGCCTAAAGTAAAAACTGGCTATAAACTCTAGGCTTCGCCTTTCAACAAATAGCGGGCTCAACGTTAGCTTCTTTCTACTCAAGGCATCTGCGACTACGTTGCCCTTGCCAGGAGTGTAGGAAATCTCGAAATCATACGAGGCAAGAAACTCCATCCACCTTTGTTGCCTTAAGTTAAGGTCCTTCTGCGAGAAGAGATACTTCAAAGATTTATGGTCAGTATACAGTTCAAATTTCTCACCTAGGAGATAGTGGCGCCAAGACTTAAGCGCAAAGACGATGGCGGCCAACTCAAGGTCATGGGTTGGGTAGTTCCTTTCATGAACTTTCAACCGTCTTCCGCCATAAGCTACTACCCTTCCTTCTTGCATTAGGACAGCGCCTAGTCCTGTCCCGCATGCATCCGTGTATACTGTAAACATTTTGCTTCCATCCGGCAAGGTCAGAACTGGGGTTGTTGTAAGAGCCCTTTTTAAGCGTTGGAAAGCAAACTCGCAATCCAAATCCCAAGAGAAAACTAGATTCTTCTTTGTTAGACTTGTAAGAGGAGCTGAGATTTTTGCAAAATCTCTGATGAACTTCCGATAAAAGCCTGCAAGCCCGAGGAAGCTTCGAACCTCGGTTGCATTCCTTGGTGCCTTCCAATCTTGCACCGCTATTACTTTTGCGGGGTCTACAGCTAACCCCTCTTTGGACACTATATGCCCAAGAAATCTCACTTCTTCTCTCTAAAAGTGGCACTTGGAGAATGTAGCTTTTAACTGATGTGTTCTAAGAGTCTCCATGATTGCCTTTAGGTGCTGAGCATGCTCTTCCTCGTTTTTTGAGAAGATCAAAATATCGTCTACGAAGACCACCACGAATTTATTGAGGAAATCTCTGAACACCCTACTCATTAGGTCCACGAAGTAAGCGGGTGCGTTTGTCAAGCCAAAAGGCATGACAAGCCACTCAAAGAATCTGTCTGGGGTTCTGAAAGCTGTCTTATCGATGCTATCATCAGCTACCCTTAGCTGATGAAATCCGGTCGCCAAATCAAGTTGGGAGAAAACCGACGCTCCTGCAAGCTGGTCAAACAAATCGTCAATTCTGGGGAGAGGGTGCCTATTCTTTTTAGTCAGCTTGTTTAGCTCCCTATAGTCAACACATAGACGGAGTGAACCATCCGCCTTTGTAGCGAACACCACTGGAGCGCCCCATTCTGAAATGCTCCGCCTAATGAACCCCTTTTCTAAAAGCTCTTTAATATGCTTACTGAGCTCTTTCCTTTCCCTAGGAGCCATGTGCCTAACAGGCAAAGAAACGGGCTTCGCATTGTCAACAAGATAGATGCGGAAGTCTATTTCCCGTTTTGGAGGTAAGCCCTTAACCTCATTAAAGACATCCGAATATTCTCGGACCACCTTAACTGACTGCAATTTCTCAACAGAAGCGTCAAGCGATTCAAGATAACTAAGCATAACCACATTCGAGGGATTACAAGTAATTTCCAGAGTGTTACCGAGTTGGGTTAAGAGCCTAACCACTCTTTTCTCACAATCAAGGATGGCACCATTACTGGATAGCCAGTCCATGCCCAAAATCAATCCATATCCCGAGAAGCCCAAAACAAAGGTACTACATCTAAATTCTACACTTAGAATAGAGATTTTCAAATTTATACAGATCATTGACAAATAAGCTGGGCCTCCAATTGGATTGGAGACAACCAAGGGATCCTCTACCATACTAGTTTCTAGGTGCAGAGATTCTACTAAAGCAGATGAAATAAAGGAGTGTGATGCACCAGAATCAAATAAAGTGCGAACTGGGTGATCATAAAGATAAACTACACTTTCTACAGAAGTATTTCTACCTCGCTGTTGCAGAGGAGGTGCCTCCAGTGCATGAACTTGTCCACCCGAAGTGGATGCAGCTTTCTGCGCCTGCCCTCGCCTCTTAGGGCAGTCCTTAGCTATGTGTCCTGTTTCTCCACAATGAAAGCAACCACCATTCATCTTTGCCTTCTTCTTCCTGCAGTCTTTCACCACATGTCCAACCACACCACAGAAATTACACTTTCTTGTTTCGCGAGCTTTGTTGTTTTTCCCGCCCTTCTTAAAGTCTGTTTTCTTAGGTTGTAAAGCTTCTTTCTTTCCCTGAGACCCTTCTGCCTTTGTCTCCTTCTTGCCTTTATCCTCCTCATGTAGTAACGCCATCTGTACCAGCCTTTCATATGTAGCTCCCATAGGTATATGGGTCATGGCCAGGCTATGAAGCGGCTCATTCAGTCCCTTGACAAAGCGGAGAGCCTTCTTGTGTTGGGTGTTGACTAGGTCCAGTCCGAACCTAGCCATCTGATCAAACTGGTTGACGTACTCTTTGACGGTCATACTTCCTTGCTTAAGGGATAGGAACCTCTCCATTTGAAGACTTCTCTCAGCTTCTGAAAGGAACTTCAGCTCAAATCTAAATCTGAAATCTTCCCACGTTTCTACTGGTCTTTCTGCATTGGTGACTTCCCACCAGTAGGAAGCCTCTCCTTTGAGCAACCACACTGCCAGTCTTACCTTATGCCTGTCTTCTACCTCGAAGATAACGAAAAGATCTTCGGTCTCTTTCAGCTAGTTCCTGGCTGCTACGAAGGACTCGGTTCCATGAAAGTCTTTCCCACCCATAGCTTTAAAATCTCTACAAGTCTTGGCAAAAGCATTTCCTCTCGGAGGAGGAGGAGGAGGGGGAAATTCAGCAACTGGGGGAGGAGGAGGAGGAATTGTTGCAGCTGGGGGAGGAAGATTCGCTGGGCCTGCCTCATTGGCCCTAGCTTCCAAGTACCTTCTAAACCAACCAGGTACAGTCACACCTTCTGGAAGGTTAAATTCTCCCGACATGCTGAAATGAAAAAGGAAAGATTCAAAACGAAGGATAGATAATTCACATGGCTTTGGGGGATTATGCCTTTCTAAAACTATAAAACAATTCTTTTTCCTGAAAAATGCTTCTTTAAATTTTAATTTGAATATAGTTTCAAAAACTTTTTATCTGGTCTGGTAAACCTATGCTCTGATACCAAGTGAAACACCCCACCTCCGTTAAGGTCACTCACAAAGGGAATGCCTTAATTTTGGTGGAGGTTTATAAGTAAAAGACACAGATAAAACACAAGACAAATATAAACACATATAAATAAGCAGCGGAAAAACCAACAGACTTTTATTATCATAAATACATGTTCATACAGAACATTTCCAACATTGTCTCAAAACAAACTTCCAATTATTACAACCATAATACTATCTTGATTTTAAAAGTTAAAGAAGCATGAAACATAAATAAAGCTGCATAATCCCCATAAATGATATCCAAAGCCATGGTCCAAATGAAAGAAATCCAAGCAATACATTCTCTCTCTTCAAGTTGGATGAAAAACTAACTAAGCTGCGGTGTTTCCTCCCTGTGGACCTTGGGGGGGGGGGAGGAAACGGAAGAAAAGAAGACGAAAGGAAAATGGGTCAGACCTAAGTCTGGTAAGTCTAGCTATATTCCTAGAATGTTAATAATAAAAAGATCATGACTTGCATAAAGTGAGAACAGGACGATATCAGGATAATAGACTATCCTAGAACTAGATAGGGTGTCCTAAAACGAACATCCCTTCGCACCCTATTTTAAATCTCTATCTCTGCACCTACTAATTCTTATACCAACAGGCACCCCGTGATTGGGGTGAAGTGATCCCTTTCTCTTTCTTTAAAAGATCGGCTCCTACTCGTATATTCACATGTGTCCTACGGCCCTATATGGTAGATACCTATGCTGGTCCCACCATAGGGTGTATCAAGTCCCATGGTGGCGGCCCCGGCACAATTCTAGCATGCATAGGGTATACTACTTCTGCTCCAGTGCCCTGACTTGTCTGCTCCAGAGTGTGTGCACGCCCGCACTCTGTTAGAACCCACAGTGTGCACCAACCGCCGTCGCTTTTGACCACTTACAATCAGCCCAGTAATCGTGCCCCACCCTGCCTAGTTCAGGGTACCATGATACCTAATTGGATTACTGCTGAAACGGGTCCCCGTTACTAGGTTTTCTAGTCAAACATGTTAAGTGGTTAAGTGTCTGAATGAACCTAACCCCCACCCATCCAAATTATTTAACATGTTGAATTTGGTTAAGTATTTATTAAATTGACTTAACCCTATCAGTCCTAACTCAGCTCTAATTGTCTTATTAGAGCACCAACCTCTCAGATTAGACAGATATTGTTGTGGCTGCCTGTATGCCGGTTGGGTCCGGGCAGTCTTACGCCACAACTCAGTTTAACCTCGGGTCTTTATTGGGCCCCATGCCTTAACATCTCACATTGGATAGCTATTGTTGTGACAACTGGACAGCCGGGCGGGTCTGGGCAGGTTTACGTCACAACTCAATCCAACCTCGGGTTAAGCGCGTTCGTATTTTCTAATTTACATTTTAATTATGTAAATTATTCAAATTCAAATTACTGTCACATTCATTTCCAATTAATCTCATTAATTAAGGTAATTAATGCCTTTTTATGCCATAAATCACTTATGTGATTAATGACCAATATGTAAATTAGAAAATATTCAAATTACTATCACATTCATTTCCAATTAATCTCATTAATTAAGGTAATTAATGCCTTTTTATGCCATAAATCACTTATGTGATTAATGACCAATTTATGGCAAGTTTTCCTAAAATTATCATTTTAACCCAACGTTACCCCGTCCAATATTAGGCTAACCATCTCAGCCTAATTTATGTTCGCATGATTTTTGATGTAAAGTATTAGGCTAAAAACTTAGCCTAATTTAATATACGCAAATTGGCATAAATTAGCATAAACATGACATGGATATAACTTTGGTATTGATGGCATAATCAATATGAACATAATAGGGTGTACTTGCAAAATAACTAACATGAACATTTTAGGGGTGAACTTGCAAAATAACTAACATGAACATTATAATGTCATAGGTACAAACTTGCAAAAAGACTAACATAAACATTATAATGTCATAGGTATGAACTTGCACTTATAGACTAACTCAACATATATGTGTTTTTAACACAGGCCATATTAACAACATACATGAGAATTAGCAATATGAACTAATCCATATACATATGTTAATTTGCAACATAGGAAAATCAACATACGTATATGTGAGTTAGCAACATAGGCTAATTAACATACACATGTGTTAATTAGTAACATAGATTTAAACATACTTGCAAATTAATCCCAACATATGATAAGTGTGAACATGGCATAAGTTTTGCATTAACATGAACATATAGATTTGACAATTGGTCGCATAACTTCACTACATAAACTTGCATAATAAACTGCACAATTCTCATAAGATGTTACAATCCAAGTCCATGCTTATACAAATAATCTAATCCAATAATCCCAAATTTAACATGATAATAGAATCAAGTCACTGGCATAGATTAATATTATAAAACATAATAAACATCATACTTAATAATTCTCAATTCAACATGATAATAGAATCAAATCACAAACGTATATTAATAACATAACGAGTATCGTACTATTATCATTTCATCGCAACACATGATATTCATATTAATTCGCATTCTAAAAATGTAGCTAAACTTAAAATCGTAGACGGTCTTGTTTTCTGAGTTCTGAATTTCTGAATTTGCAAAGCTTTCCTTTGGGAAGACGTTGCTTTGATTCTAATTTGTTGTTGCTTTTTAATCTTTTAGTTTGTATTCGCTATGTTGTTCGTCTCTTTCAAGTGGAGGCTCCCTCTAGTTCTCAGCAGACAACATGGTGGCTCCAATTCTTATTCTTTTTTATTGTGAATTTTTAGTTTGAGACCTAGGGTCTTTTTATAGAGTTGCAAGTAAATTTGAGCCGTCGATGAAGCTAGGGTTAACCAGAGCCGTCCGTTGTAAAGAGAAGCCAATTATGTTCACCATTTCTTTCTTAATGTACATTTACTATTATTTGTCAATCCATATAAATACGTACGCATTAGATACATCTCCCTTTTACACATTTATTATTATTCTTGTATGCACATTAGATACATCTCCCCTTTACACATTTATTTTTGTATTAGCAACTTTAGTATTAACAGAAATACGGGGTGTTACACAAAGTGTAGAATATTTGAATAAAAGAATATTCTGAATTGGAATGAGGCGTATGTTGTGTTTGTGTAACACTTGTTTATTATATACGCGAGTTATTCAGAAAGACCGGGTTTATCCCATTCTGAATAACTGATTCGACGTGGTGTCGAGGATGAAGACAGTGGTTGAAGATCGGAGGTCTTCACATTGTTTGGGTGATTACTGATGATCTTGATTGGGCTGTACACCCAAGAGGAGGGAATCAGTTGGTGATCGTCCAGACGTACTTTGAGATCGATGGATATGCGAGGTACAAGGTGCCTCCGGTTTCGTTCAGACCCAGAACGAACTTGTAAATGGACTGTGTGTCTGACATTGGATTTTATTCTGTGTGATTGATTTTTATTAAATATATATCTGTTTGGCGGTGGAGAATTTATTCTCTTGCTTAACGTCCTTCTCTGAGACGTACGAGCTCAGGGGTTATATATTGATGGATATCAATCGCTTGGAGTGAATTGCCTGTGTGGCATGCCTAAGTGGCAATTGATCAAGGCTTCTGTTGAAAAGCAAAGTCTTATGATTGATGATCAAAGCACCGCCTGTGTTGCATAGCTTTGTGTAACTTTGATTCGCGAGCCTCACACCCCAGTTGTGAACCAGAAACGGGAGAGGACATCAGGGAGGGCATGCGTTTCCTTCTAGCTAGGGTGGTGTCAGTGACCTACCATCCCTGACATTTATATTATTTTCACCTGTGTGGTTGTTGCGGTTGCGAGGCGCCTCGGATATATCGGTGACTGTGTGGAGCCGATGGAGTCATTTGGCTCATTTACTCCCCAAAGGGCGGGGAAATGTAGTGTTCAGGCATAAAAATCCACATCGGTGGACCGGCCCTGACGATCTAAGAGGCAGTTGCGGCTGTTCCTGAGGGGCGGGCTAGAGGCTCTCGAATCGGTTGAGGACTATCTTTTGCCTCGGTTCGCAGATGGAAATCCAACTTCCAATACGTGACTTTGCGGTTTTATTTGTAGAGCCTAGTATGGCGACATAGTGGTATGGGGCACTTATGTCGTCTATGATTGATACTTATGATTGAAATTGTTTTATACACTATGCACTTATAATAGTATCAAATGACTTGTTTTTAGCGTATCAAGCATTCTTTGGCTATTATAAGGTAAAAACCCTATCCTCCGGCTTGCGTTTCATTGTGTGATGGGACCTGGGTCTTATAATAGCTTCATTTTTCTTTATTTAGCATTGCGCTGTTTGTTTTATGCACTGGTATTCTTGGGAGGAAACCCGTTCCGTGTTATACTGCGTGGTCCCTTGATTTACCTAACTTTAAAATAAAGATTAATAACTGTTTTAGTTCTCACACCAGTCACATGACTGACCTGAAGTTTATTGTTTTAACCTAAACTCTGGGTGCCCTTATTTTGACACGGGCATATAGTAGTTTTGGTTTTGCAGATTTATATTCACAGGATCCTGGTTTACAGTTGGGACGATACTCGGAAAGCTCTGTATCCGTTTATTACTTTCAGTTGTGTATTGTATTATTTTTTCGCTACTTTGTAATTTATTATAATCTCTGATATTTTCTGTTGTATAATATTTGTTTATACTCTGTATATTCTTGTATTCTGATGGATTGTTGTAATAAGCAATGAAATGTTCTTCTGTTTGAGTTCCGACGTGTCCGCTCTTTCCTTCACGGGGAAGTTACGGGTCTTTACACCTTGTGACTAGCAGTATGCCACATGTTAATCAAAAACAATTTTATAATAGACCAGCACATTTGAAACAAAAAAGACACTAAGTATCTAGAGTTGCCAGATATTTTCAATTCAGCAGTACTAGAGCCTTCTAAACTGCAGGATTAAGAAAGTGGGATGACAAAGAAATACTTAAATTCCGGTACCTTTCCCTGGCAAAGGCATAAAGCAATTCTTTCCAACTCTCCACCAGAGGGATTGATAACTTCTTGGTCCATTAGTTGTTCGATTTGTACAGGCTTTCATGACATCAGATACAAACTGCGGATGCATATAGGAAAATCTAATTTTTTGATGCAGCAAGTGTCTAACCATATTTTGAAATTTAGGGCTTATCTTCTGCGGTTTGTATGAAACATTAAATTTAGGTATCTCAACATCTTTTGCACCTTCAACCACAATAGGTTTCAACAATCCAGCCTGCAATCATCAAATTTTAATATGGTAAAGGCATGCTACAGCATTAAGTTTTAAATTCACATCAAAAAAACAGTAAGATGGACCAAAAAAAATCTTTGGGATAAATAAATAAAGAGCAGCGAGTCCTAGGTCACGATAACTGGGGAAGCTCGAGTAGAATTCAATCACAAATACGTTCCAAACAAGTTGTAAAATATCAAAGAGACAGTCCTTACCATTCATATAAATACTATCTTAAAACCAAAAAATATGGTTAGCTACAAAATGATAATTGCACTTATCATTTTCACACAAATCCGACCTAAAGTCAAACTTTGAGCCATAATACAGAGCCCCAAGAAAATTCAAGAAGCTTACACCTAGGGCTGTTTTGGATGGCCTTGAGCGAGCATACATATATAGCTATAAGATCAGGATAGCTCGCAAGTCGGAATTAAAGTTGTCAAGGCAAAAAAGCCCTAAGAAACATGCACCTAGGGCTTTTTTGGATGGCCTTGAGCATTCCGTTTTCTAAATTCAAGGGGAAAAAATGCACTTCAAAAGTGCTGCTAAATTAATTTTCACACTTCAAAAAAATTGCACATACATGAGATATCAAAAATAAAATCATGCATTTATTTCAAACCAAATCAAGTAAGGCACAAGCTCAAATCTACAACAACAAATATTTAGTGACTACTATAACATTCATTTCACTTTGTTTATTAGACTAAAACTTTAAACTTTAAATTCAAATTAAAGAATTTAACTTACTAAACTTCAAACATAAAATTCAACTTAAATTAAAATCTAAATTTTTATCATGAAACTTTAAAGTTATAATTCAACTTAAAATTATAATTTTAAACTCAGCTTAACCTAAATTTAAACTGAATTAGACTTAAAATTTAAACTAAACTAATTTTAAAGCTGACTTAAATTTAAAATTTTAATCAGTTCATAATTTTATATTTTGTATGTCAGAGTCTCAGAGTTCAGAGTAAAAAAGAAAGTACATCTCGTTCGAAGATTGGTCTGGAAATTGTCGTTCAATAGAGGTGAAGGAGCGAGACTATACAGACTGCAGGGTCATCGATCAGTGGTGGATGTGAGCCAACAGCAGCAGCAGAACACTGGTTGATATTGATCAACAGTACAAGATCAAGTTCAATTTTTTTTTAGGTTGTGCGAATTGATAACCTGAACTGTTCAAGAATGCTAAAACATGCCATTATCAGGCTCTATTTGGGGCAGAAGCACTATTTTTTTTACCAATAATAAGCACGCTTCTATAAAGGCCTCGGTCTTTTAAAATGTCTTTCGCGCACTGTGCATCATCGGCGATTTAAGGAAGAGAAAAGCCATAGTTCGGTGCCTAGTTCAACGCCTAGGCAAGCAGTTGGATAACATGGTCTGAATATAATAATCCAATCGTATATGTTCCAGCTAAATCATATAATATCAAAGAGCCAATTTGTACTGCTCATATAAATACACTTTTGAAACAACAAAATATGATTTGCTAAAAATCACACATAAAACTATAATTGCAGTGTAAATCATTTTCGCATGTAAATACAACCATAAGTTAAAACCTATGTGTGACATGTATTGTTACAACACTTCACTCCATAAATTTGTAGTATATGCATCAACAGTGGATCACAAGTTTCAGAAATTCAAAAATGAAAGCAAAACCATACCAGGATACAAATAAACGTGGTGTTCCCAGTTCCATTCTCTCCCAACATCACAATAATATGAGAATAGGTAAATTCCCCATCACAGATAGTTAGCTTAAAATTTCCTTGGGTTTTACTCATGCTAGGATATTTTTAACGCTGGAATGTTTCAACTTCTTTCGCGCTTTCTTGACATGTCTCAGATAACTATAATAAATAGATTCATTAATATCTAAAGATGAAAACTTAATGCACTAGAAAATTTACTTAAACGTGAGCGATTCTTCTCAGAACCTCATATTTTCAGTTGGCACAAAATCAGCTACAAAAATGTTAATTCCTTCCCTAACCGAGAAAGGTAACGTAACCACCCCATAAGCCCCCGATTTGCCATATAAACAGCAAATAAAATTTGATAAGTAATCCAGGACACTAAGATCATGCTCCACAACAATTACATAACTGCAGATAAATAAGAATAAACAACAAATATGAACTACAAATAAAATGTGAATTTATGGAGATTTGCATACATAAAAACTTTCGCTGACAAAAAATTGGAGTAAGCAGTAATTTTTCTTCGTGTGTGCGTATGTGTGTAACTTGTGCAACTAAAGTTTTCTTATTTGCAAAATAAAGTTATAGAAATTCTATAGAAATACTCAACTCGCCAAAGGCAACAAAAAAACATTGGAGATACTTAGAACTTTATGTTCGCAAAATTTGCTCTACAGACTCCTGTAATGAGAAGATTAATCTAGCAAAATACCAAAAGAGCAGAGATACAAAATAACCTTTGTGATCTGAGTAATGAACGAATAACCTTCGCTGCATTCAGTCACTTTTTTACATCAAGATAACTTGATGGTTCATCAAACATATATATCTCTGCATTTTGTATAGCAATTGCAAAACTCTGCAACTCACCACATGACAGATCTCTAACATTACTTCCAGTAACTTGATTCAATTCAAGATCAACACAAAGTTCTTCCTTTCTCTCAGTTTCATCTTTTTAATCAAGCACCTGGCCCACATTCTCTTGTACTGCTTTGCGGATGCGATCAACATATTATGGCTTGATAAGAGCCTGTCAATTGTCAAATCAGTTAATCTTAAAAATGATTGATCACTGATGTAATCGTTATGTTACAACACCCAAAAAAATAATTATGAAACAATCAATTTATAGTAAGGTAAAAAGGAAATGGATATTTACACTATGGCCAGCTTTTAGATTTATCATGAAAAATTACTAATCGCTGGAGATCTTTCAAAACAGTCCAATAACATAGTCAATGTAATGCAAAAATCTTAACCTTGAGATTGTCCTTCAGTATACAAGTGAAATAGTTTTGAAGCTCAGACCCTCTGAAATGCATCAAAATTTCCTGCCATTCTGGTAGATTCTACAAGAAGAGAACTCAAAATATGTAAGAAGTGTCGTACACTAAATGAACAAATAATCTTTGGTGAGATTAATTACATTAAAACGGCCCAAATTTGGTTTCAACATCCCAGCTAACACTTTAAGTGCAATGGATTTCCTAATACCATTTATTCCTATAAGACCAAGAACTTGTCAAGCCTTGGAGAAGGTAGCCTTTACCAAAAATACATATGTCAGGAATATTAAAAACAATAATAATATATGAATATGATATGCTATACATTTTTCGAACTAGTACAACTTAAAGGTATTTGGTCCAAAACAATGTGTGGTATCTTTATCCAAATTTTTGGGGAGATTGATAACTTGGACAACCTATGGGCATTTCTGCTAACAAAATTCATATTGTTTATGACATAAGTAACTGTATATCATGCCAAGATACCAACGAGAACTACAAATACCTTTACACATATACCACATCCGATGCATAGCTTCGCAGAGATTTAAGCAACCTTAGCAACTGAAGTAACCTCAATACAAAGCTTACATGACATAAATTTTTGAAAAGATCTATTAAAATGAATTTGGCATGAGAAATATTATACAACAATTAAATGTATACAACACAGGAGCATAACAATATAAATAAAAGAACAATTATACTTCATAATACATTTTGAGAAGAAAAAAAAACAGATCTCATGGGCAGAAGCTCTAAATCACATATGCAACCAGGTTAAAATTTATTACAAGTTATACCATATAGGCAAATAGATCAAGACTGAGCACGTTAACATTTTGATAATTTCAATCCAACTACAGTAAATTAGCACCAACCTCATTGTTTGAATGGTAAAATACGTTGGACGCTATGTGTTTTTTCCTACTCGAATAGTCATATATAGATACAACAGCATTCAGATACTCAACAATAGAAGTAACGGTGCTGTCAATTTAGCAAGACAAATCAGTAAAGCTCACCATGTGCGGCAAGCTATTCGTTTCAAAGTGTTATACATATTACTTGTCAGCTAGATAGTCCTCGCAATACATATCGCATTTTGACGGAAAAGGATAAAATCCCTCAAGCTTAAAATATCAAGTACAAAAATCACTCTGAAGGTTTAAAACCTAAAATGATAAAAGATACTACTCATAAAATGGAAACTAAGACATGTCCAACAAACCAAAATTAAGTTATCGCTCATAAATTTGCTAATTTGATTTGTAAGGAAGTGAAATAAAATCCCTCAAGCACAAGCATTGAACATTTAGTGCATAAACCATTTTAGTGGTTAAGAATCCAAAATAATAAAAGATATTACCCACAAACTAGAAACTGATACATGTCCAATCTATACCCAACCTAATTTTCTTATCAAACCAAAATATGATATGTAGCAGAATGTAATTTGTTCATTACTCAAAGAAAGTGATTAGTATTATTACCCATACAAGATTGATATTATATAATATAAGAAAATGATAAAGTTTTCAAGCAAAGGAAATCTATTAAATAGTATTAAAGCACAAGAATTTCTAACTTAATTCTAGGAGTTTTCTCCATCCTTGTTAATTCTCTTCATACATCTCATTTCCAATTTTTTTTTTATAATTGATCGCTTTTTAGTAATTCTACTAAAGCTCCTCACACAATTTACTACTCAAATACATACTTCAAGAAAAATACAATCATTTACAAATCTCTTCTCAGTTCTCTTCTATAATAACACGGAAATCCGAGCCAATTTAAAATTTATATTTTGGCAATTTTAGTGAATTTTGAATATTTAAAATGATTTATTTTAAATAATAACGACGAGAAATTTATTTTGAATAGAATTAGAATGAATATATTTATTTGAATCGACGTTAGAATATAAATATTATATTTTAATTATAAAAGGAATTGAAAATGGAGCGGTAGTTTGAAAATTCGGATTCAAAGTTCAATTGAATGTACAAGATTCAAAATAAACCGGATTTTGGCGAAACAAAAAATATTAGAATCTATTTGAGAATATATTTTCAACGAATCCGGAAAATCAAAATTTCATAGCAGGAATCAAAAGTTACGTCCAGTTGAAAATACAGAATAGTGGCTATGGAATTTTGGCCCTTAAAAATGGAAATTTTGCAAATGACCTTGGTTTTCGACGAAACCACTTTTGTTGGATCCAGGATGTTAATTTATTGCTAGATTCCAAAATTCATAATTTTCTGAATCAATATGTGAGCGTGGCGAAGGAAAACGTGTTTTGACAGTTTCAATCAATTTCGATCGACCAGAAAATGGCCATTTTTCAAAGGGTCTCAGAATTTGACCAAATTAGTCTTGTTAGAACCGTATCGTCAATACAAAGCTAGAAAATATTTTTCGAGAATTTATAGAGTCCGTATGTGGTCCCGGTAAATTGAAATGTGCATTCAAACTCAATATATAGATTTATATATAGATTTTGACGGAAACTGATCGAAACGATTGAATCAGCTTACAAAACATATCCCATTGTGTTCGGAATGGCGGTATTTAGCTAGAGGCGATAGTCGTTGGGACTGATTTGGTGTTCAAATCGAAAAGCAACTTTTTGGAGTAAATAAAATAATTAAAAATATTATAATTAGAAATTCCCTTCCCCTTTTCTCTATACTTAGTCAACCCCTCCCTTATACCTCTCCCTTCGTTCAGAAATCATAAAGCAAATATAAAAAACGCGCAACAGCCACGATCGCACCTCCAGGCGGATCCAAGCCGCCACCGCCGGGCTGGCGTCTTCCCCCTCCACCGCCTCTTCACCTCTATCTCCTCCTTCCGTGAAAACCCTAGCCTAAGCCCCCTTCGAAAACCCGCTGCCAAGCCCTGATAGCGCCACCGCCGGGCCCCAATAGCGCCTCCCCAACCACCTCGATCCGCGGAGCTCCCCCTTTGCCGCCTCAGCACCCTCCTCCGGCAATGGCCCTTCCTTCATCAGCAAAATTCGATTTTTTTTACGTGGAAAAAGGGGTGATTTTTATTAATATAATGTTGTTTTAAAAATGTAGTTTTTATGTGAATAAAAATGTAGTTTTTATACATATAAAGTTATCATTTTTATGATAAGAAAAGGTTTGATTTTTAAACAATAAAAGGTTTGATTTTTAAATAATAAAAGGGTTTGATTTTTATGTGAAGTAAAGTTTGATTTTTATATATTAATATAGAGTAATAAAAATATGATTTTTATTAATGTAGAGTAATAAAAATATGATTTTTATTAAGGTAGAGAAGAAAAATATGATTTTTATATAAGTAGAGATATAAAAATATAATTTTTATATATGAAGAGAAATAAAAATTCGATCTTTATATAAGAAGTAGAGATACAAAAATATAATTTTTATATAGAAAGAAATGTGGTAAAAATATGATTTTTATATAGTAGAGATTATAAAAATATGATTTTTATATACTAGAGAATATAAAAATGTGATTTTTATATAAGTAGCGAATTAAAAATATAATTTTTATATACTAGAGAATATAGAAATGTGATTTTTATATATGTAGTGAACACGGACGAGGAAAGTGACAAAAGGCGAGCACGGCGAAGATTTCCTACATGTGAGAGTCGCGGCGTTTGGTTTAGCTTATGGGTGAGAACTTCTCACTTTTAATTTATTTTCTAGTTGAAGTATACACTAGGATGCAGACGGTGCTTAGCAGCACCCGACACCCGTCGTCCACAGACCATGGATGACTTGTTTGTTTGATTGATGTGTTATGAAAATTGATTGTATGATGTGGGATGAATAAATATTTTATAGTTAAAGATATAATTTTTAACTTGTATATAAAATAAATATTTATAAACAAATCGGACGATTCATTTATGTACACCCATTTGACTGATATTGATTGGGACGATAAATTTTACACATCACACAACTGAACAAATAAAAATCTGTGTTTGTTGATTGGAAACCCCACACGGGTGTTGGGATGATATTTGGCGTACACTAATCCCAATTATTTAGTTGTATGTCGATCGATTGGTTGACAGACTGTGTAAGCGTTAATTATTTATATTTTTTGCTTATGCAGTTGTGTGGTGCACTCTGGATGATGGTTGGTGATTTATCGTTGCTATTATATACATGTGTTGTAGGGAATCCATATAATTAACATTATATGGTAATTGATTGGGCCTCATTCCAATTTGGAAAATAAAGAATAAAAGAAAATTCATGTGTTAAATAAAATATATATTCATGTGTTGAATAAAAGAAAATTCATGTGTTGAATAAAATATATATTGATGTGTTGAATAAAAGAAAATTCATATGTTGAATAAAATATATATTCATGTGTCGAATAAAAGAAAATTGATGTGTTGAATAAAATATGTATTCATGTGTTGAATAAAAAGGAATTCATGTGTTGAACGAAATATTTATACAATAAAGTTCACATTTTTATTGTTAGTAAGAATTAATAAATATTCATGTGTTGAATAAAGTATATATTCATGTGTTGAAGAAAATATTCATTTGTTGAATAGAATAACGAAGTTATTGAAATATATAAAGCCGTGTTGGTTAGATTGACGCCATTTTGAACGTGAACGGTATTTATATCAATTTTATTCATTTTTATAATGAATATCGAAAAAGAATTGATTTCAAAATTTAATGTTTTGTAAATATTATCATTTATATATTGATGACATGGAATATTCTATTTTGATTAGAAATTGAATAGGAAGATGAAATCGTTTTGAAAACGAATTTAAAACGATTTATAAAATATGTTTTGAAAGGAAATCAACGAAATATAATATATATATATATATATATATATATATTATATATATAATGGCCTGAATAGAACGTGCCACGGCAGTTCGCTAATTTCGACCATTGACTTCGAATGGATATTACGGGAGATCCGACCGTCGGATTATCCTAAAACCAGAACCGTTGGGTTCGTATCGAAAAGAGCTTTCTAACGAATATTAGAGATTTGAAATCTAACGGTTGAATTTGAAATTACGTCCAAATCAAATTTGGAAAAGGTTGTTGTAAGTGCAGATCGATGGCCGTTTATGGAAATCGACTGTACGGGCCTTGATAAAATTATTAAAAATAGTAATAATTTGTTTAAAATCATAAGAAATTATTTGGAAAGAATTGGGATGAAAAATTCCATATTTGAAAATATAAAAATAGATTTTTCTCGAAATGAACTAGTTTTAAACTAGAATTATAATCCATTTTTTTTTGAAATAAATAAATTGGATTTGAAAGGGTTTTAAAAGTAACCATAATTTCCAATAATTGAATTGGAATGGATTTGAATCGAAATTGTCTTTGGAATATTTTGATGTTGGATTTCGTGATTATACAGATATTGTCATGGAAATTCGAAAGATGTATTTATATCGTTATTTTCAATACGATATTTTTGGTCGTAGAATTTGATATTGAATATAAGCCAATATATTTTCTATTCAGAGCCTTGTATTTAATATCAAATGGGATTTGGGTTTGTCGTGAATGGTGTCTTCATTAACACTGTTCTTAAACCCAGTTGAGAAAAAGATTAAATCTTTTTATTTAGATTTAATGACGTATACCAATTAAATGGAATTTAATTGGAATTGAATTTGAATTGATTTTTGGGTTTATCGTGAACGGTGTTTTAAATAACACTTGTTCTTTAACCCGATAATTAAAGGAATGTGAATTGGGTTTATCGTGAACTGTGTTTTAACGACATTCGTTCTTTAACCCGATTTACAGTGAAATGTGATTTGGAATTTATAAATCTTTTGTTAAGATTTAAAGGAGATTTTCCAAAGTTAAGTTTTCCAATTTAATAAAATAAACTGGAATGGAATGGAATTCGATTTGGTAATAATCGAACTGAATTTCTGTGGAGGAAGACAACTAATATATCTGGAATTTAAAAGTCTTTGTCGTTATTCCATTTATATTATTAGTCGGATATGGAAGTTTATATCGATTTGTTTTCCATGAAGATTCCATTGTAAATGGAATGTGATTTTGGTTTTATCGCGAACCGTGTTTTAAATGACATTGGATCTTTAACCCAGTTAAAGACAGGATATGACTTCCCAAATTAAATAATCATTGATAGTGATTTTTGGGAAGATTAAAACCAAGTGGAGTTTTAATGAATCTTTAATTAGATTGAAATGATCGAGAAGGGAGTATCACCAGTTTTGCTCCAGGCGATAGTTAAATCTTTAATTAGATTTGAACGTTAAATGGTAATTGAATTTACCGATAACACCGTGGTGTTAGATATGAAGTATTACCAGTTTTACTTCATGGGATGAATAGGTTGGGATTGGGAAATTAAAACAAATTATTAATTCGGTAAGGTTCGTTAATCCCGGATAGTTTGGATAAACCATAATATGGTTTGAATTGATATGCAAAGGAAGATTAAAGAATAAATTTAAAGAATTTATCTTTGATAAAATTAATGGGAACCTTTCCCAAAATATAAGAATATTTGAGTAAAAGAATATTTTGAATTGGAATGAGGTGTATGTTGTGTTTGTGTAACACTTGTTTATTATATACGCGAGTTATTAAGAAAGGCCGGGTTTATCCCATTCTGAATAACTGATTCGACGATGTGTCGAGGACGAATACGGTGGTCGAAGACCGGAGGTCTTCACATCGTTTGGATAATTATTGATGATCTTAATTGGGCTGTACACCCAAGAGGAGGGAATCAGTTGGTGATCGTCCAGACGTACTTGGAGATCGATGGATATGCGAGGTACAAGGTGCCTCCGGTTTCGTTCAGACCCAGAACGGACTTGTAAATGGACTGTGTGTCTGACATTGGATATCATTATGTGTAATTGATGGTTATCGGTTGCATGGAGTGGTTTGCCTGTGTGGCATGCTAAGATGCAAATGATCAAGGCTTCTGTTGAAAAGCAGAGTCTTGTAGTTGATGATCAAAGCACAGCCTTTGTGGCATAGCTTTGTGTAGCGTTAATTCGCGAGCCTCACACCCTGGTGTGAACCAGAAACGGGAGAGGACCTCAGGGAGGACATGCGTTTCCTTCTAGCTAGGGTGGTGTTAGTGACCTACCAGCCCTGACAGTTATATTATTTTCACCTGTATGGTTGTTGGATTGCGAGGCGTCTCAGATATATCGGTGACTATGTGGAGCCGATGGAGTCATTTGGCTCATTTACGTCCCAAAGGGCGGGGAAACGCAATGTTTAGGCATAATAATCCACATCGGTGGACCGACCTTGATGATCCAAGGCTTGCCAGCGCGCTTGCCTGAGGCTCGGGCTAGTGAGTCTCGAAACGGTGATGACGATCCCTGGCCTCGGTTCACAGATGGAAATCCAACTTCCAATACGTGACATTTGCGGTTTTGATTGTAAACCTATATATGGCGGCACAGTGGTATGAGGCACTTATGCCGTCTATGATTGATACTTATGATTGAAATTGTTTTGACACTATACACTTATAGTAATAATAAAAGATGAAATTTAGCATATCAAGCATTCTTTGGCTATTATAAGGTAAAACCCTATCCTCCGGCTTGTGTTGCAATGTGTGATGGGACCTGGGTCTTATAATAGCTTCATTGTTCTTTATTTAGCATTGCGCTGTTGTTTTATGCACTGGTATTCTTGGGAGGAAACCCGTTCTGTGTTATACGGCGTGGTCCCTTGATTTACCTAACTTTAAAATAAAGATTAATAACTATTTTAGTTCTCACACCAGTCACATGACTGACCTGGAGTTTATTGTTTTAACCTAAACTATGGGTGCCCCCTATTTTCCACACGGGTAGCTAGTAGTTTTGGTTTTGCAGATTTATATTCACAGGAACCTGGTTTACAGCTGGAATGATATCCGGAAAGCTCTGTATCTGTATATCTCTTTCAGTTGTGTATTGTATTATTTTCCCACTGCAGTAATGTTTTAAATCTCTGATATTTCTCTGATGTATTATATTTGTTTATACTCTGTATATTCTTGTATTCTGATTGAATTGTTGTAATAAGAAATGAAATGTTCTTCTGTTTGTGTTCCGATTCGTCTTGTCCTCAATTCAATCCGTGCTTTCCTTCACGGGAAAGTTCGGGTCGTCTCAGCTGGTATCAGAGCTTTGGTTTACAGAGCTCGAGAACAGGACATATTAGAACCGAACGAAAGAATTCATCAGAGATTGTATTAGTAATATCCAATGGGAATGACTCGTTAGAGATGGGATCAGTAGTATCCTAGAATGAGTGTGAAGTGTATATTTTTAGAAATGAAAACTAGTTTGGTTTTGAAAATTTAAACTTTATTATTCGTATTTGAATATTTATTTGTATTGAATTTGGACAATCCAATATATAAAGATTTTGCATATACGTCTGATCCACGTGTATTCGAAGTTTTAATATACTGGATAGATATAGAATCACACTCTAGTCGCCCGGAGATGATTCTGATGATTGTAGCTACATCATCAGAATTTGTGTTCGAGTTTCGAAGGTGTGATATTTATATATTTCCAACTGACCGGTGTAAGAACCAAAACTAGATAGGGCCATTGTTGTGACTTGGCATCAAAAACAGGATTTCTGTATATGTATCAAAATCATGAATTTGAAACGTTAATCAACTAATAGATTGATGGTTGTGTTGTATGATTATTCATTTAAACCATTTTGTGAATGAATGGTAAATTTAGTCAAATTATATCGAATGTTGAATAAGATTGAAAATTGTTTGGAAATGCATGCATGTACATATATATGTGTGAATAGGTCATAGCAAGGAGGCTAAAGGAGAGGAATAAAATTGTTAGGCCGACAAATAGGTACATGTTTATCACATTTCTTGGGGTTTTTTTATGATTTTATGAGCCGATTGGCTAGCCACTTGGCTGTTTCTTTTTCTTTTTGGATTGGAGAGGCCTGTATGGCAATTTCGGGATTTTCCCGGTTTTCTCGTGCAGGGGAGGTTATGGCGAATTTTTTCAAAAATTTAGGGTGTTAGCCAAATTTTTGAAAAATTTGAAAAGTTCTTAGAAACTGAAAAGTTGAAGAACTTAAGCCATAATGAAAATAATGAAAGTTGAGTTGATTAGTTAAACAACTTTCAGCTTCGTTCCTTTTCGGGGATGAAAAGTTTTAAGTGGGGGAGATTGTAATAAATCGAAAATCCGAGCCAATTTAAAATTTTTATTTTTGGCAATTTTAGTGAATTTTGAATATTTAAAATGATTTTTTTAAATAATAATGACGAGAAATTTACTTTGAATAGAATTAGAATGAATATATTTATTTGAATCGACGTTAGAATATAAATATTTTATTTTAATTATAAAAGGAATTGAAAATGGCGTGGTAGTTTGAAAATTCGATTTCAAAGTTCAATTGAATGTACATGATTCAAAATAAACCGAACTTTGGCGAAATGAAAAAAATATTAGAATCTATTTGATAATATCTTTCAAACGAATCCGAAAAATCAAAATTTCATTGCGGGAATCAAAAGTTATGTCCAGTTGAAAATTCAGAATAGTTGCTATGGAATTTTGGCCCTTAAAAATGGAAATTTTGCAAACGACCTAGGTTTTCAACGAAACCACTTTTGTTGGATCCGGATGTCAAGTTATTGCTAGATTCCAAAATTCATAATTTTCTGAATCAATATGTGAGCGTAGCGAAGGAAAACGTGTTTTGACAGTTTCAGTCAATTTCGATCGACCAGAAAATGACCATTTTTCAAATGGTCTCAGAATTTGACGAAATTAGTCTTGTTAGAACCGTGTCGTCAATACGAAGCTAGAAAATATTTTTCAGGAATTTTTAGAGTCCGTATGTGGTCCCAGTAAATTGAAATGTGCGTTCAAATTCAATATATAGATTTATATTTTGATTTTGAACTGATCAAAACGATCGAATCAGCTTACGAAATATATCCCATTGTGTTCGGAATTAGGGTATTTAGTAAGGGGCGACAGTCCTTGGGCCTGATTTGGTGTTCGAATTGAAAAACAACTTTTTGGATTAAATTAAATAATTAAAAATATTATAATTAGACCTTCCCTTCCCCTTTTTCTCTGTACTTAGTCAACCCCTCCCTTATACCTCTCCCTTTATTCATAAATCATAAGCAAATAAATAAAAATGCGCAGCAGCATCGATCGCGCCTCTAGGCGGATCCAAGCCGCCACCGCCGGAGCTGGCGTCTTCCCCCTCCACCGCCTCTTCACCTCTCTCTCCTCCTTCCGTGAAAACCCTAGCCCAAGCCCCCTTCGAAAACCCGCCGCCAAGCCCTGATAGCGCCGCCGCCGGGCCCCAATAGTGCCTCCCCAACTACCTCCATTCGTGCAGCTCCCCCTTGCCACCTCAGCACCCTCCTCCGGCAATGGCCCTTCCTCCACCAGCAAAATTCGATTTTTTTAAATGGAAAAAGGGGTGAGTTTTATTCATATAATGTTGTTTTAAAAATGTAGTTTTTATGTGAATAAAAATATAGTATTTATACATATAAAGTTATCATTTTTATGGTAAGAAAAGTTGATTTTTAAACAATAAAAGGTTTGATTTTTAAATAATAAAAGGGTTTGATTTTTATGTGAAGTAAAGTTTGATTTTTATATATTAATGTAGAGTAATAAAAATATGATTTTTATTAATGTAGAGTAATAAAAATATGTTTTTTATTAATGTAAAGTAATAAAAATATGATTTTTATTAAGGCAGAGAAGTAAAAATATGATTTTTATATAAGTAGAGATATAAAAATATAATTTTTATATATTAAGCGAAATAAAAATTCGATCTTTATATAAGAAGTAGAGATACAAAAATATAATTTTTATATAGAAAGAAACGTGGTAAAAATATGATTTTTATATAGTAGAGATTATAAAAATATGATTTTTATATACTAGAGAATATAAAAATGTGATTTTTATATATGTAGCGAATAAAAAATATGATTTTTATATACTAGAGAATATAAAAATGTGATTTTTATATATGTAGTGAACACGGACGACGAAAGTGACAAAAGGCGAACACATCGAAGATTTCCTACATCTGAAGAGTCGCGGCGTTTGGTTTAGCTTATGGGTGAGAACTTCTCACTTTTAATTTATTTTCTAGTTGAAATATATACTAGGATGCAGACGGTACTTAGCAGCACCCGACACCCGTCGTCCACAGACCATGGATGACTTGTTTGTTTGATTGATGTGTTGTGAAAATTGATTGTGTGATATGGAATGAATAAATATTTTATAGTTAAAGATATAATTTTTAACTTGTATATAAAATAAATATTTATAAACAAATCGGACGATTTGTTTATGTACACCCATTTGACTGATATTGATTGGGACGATAAATTTTACACATCGCCCAACTGCACAAATAAAAATTTGTGTTTGTTGATTGGAAACCCCACACGGGTGTTGGGATGATATTTGGCGTACACTAATCCCAATTATTTAGCTGTATGTCGATCGATTGGTTGACAGACTGTATAAACGTTAATTATTTATATTTAATGCTTATGCAGTTGTGTGGTGCACTCTGGATGATGGTTGGTGATTTATCGTTGCTATTATATACACGTGTTGTAGGGAATCCACATAATTAACATTATATGGTAATTGATTGGGCCTCATTCCAATTTGGGAAATAAAGAATAAAAGAAAATTCATGTGTTGAATAAAATATATATTCGTGTGTTGAATAGAAGGAAATTCATGTGTTGAATAAAATATATATTGATATGTTGAATAAAAGAAAATTCATGGGTTGAATAAAATATATATTCATGTGTTGAATAAAAGAAAATTCATGTGTTGAATAAAATATATATTCATGTGTTGAATAAAAGAAAATTCATGTGTTGAATAAAATATATATTCATGTGTTAAATAAAAGGGAATTCATGTGTTGAATGAAATATTTATACAATAAAGTTCACATTTTTATTGTAAGTAAGAATTAATAAATATTCATGTGTTGAATAAAGTATATATTCATGTGTTGAAGAAAATATTCATTTGTTGAATAGAATAATGAAGTTATTGAAATATATAAAGCTGTGTTGGTTAGATTGACGCCATTTTGAACGTGAACATATTTATATCCATTTTATTCATTTTTATAATGAATATCGAAAAAGAATTGATTTCAAAATCTAATGTTTTGAAAATATTATCATTTATATATCGATGATATGGAATATTCAATTTTGATTAGAAATTTAATAGGAAGTTGAAATCGTTTTGAAAACGAATTTAAAACGATTTATAAAATACGCTTTGAAAGGAAATCGACGAAATATATAATATATATATTATATATATATATATATTATATATAATGGCCTGAATAGTACGAACCACGCCGCGGCGGTTCGCGAATTTCGACCATTGACTTCAAATGGATATTACGGGAGATCCGACCGTCGGATTCTCCTAAAACCAGAACCATTGTGTTCGTATCGAAAAGAGCTTTCTAAGGAATATTAGAGATTTGAAATCTAACAGTTGGTTTTGGAATTATGTCCAAATCAAATTTGGAAAAGGTCGTTGTAAGTGCAGATCGATGGCCGTTTATGGAAATCGACTGTACGGGCCTTAATAAAATTATTAAAAATAGTAATAATTTGTGTAAAATCATAAGAAATGATTTGGAAAGAATTGGGATGAAAAATTCCATATTTGAAAAGATAAAAGTAGATTTTTATCGAAATGAACTAGTTTTAAACTAGAATTATAATCCATTTATTTTTGAAATAAATAAATTGGATTTGAAAGGGTTTTAAAAGTAACCAGAATTTCCAATAATTGAATTGGAATGGATTTGAATCGAAATTATCTTTGGAATATTTCGATGTTGGATTTCGTGATTATACAGATATTGTAATGGAAATTCGAAAGATATATTTATAGCGTTATTTTCAATACGATATTTGTTGGTCGTAGAATTTGATACTGAATATAAGCCGATATATTTTCTATTCAGAGCCTTGTATTTAATATCAAATGGGATTTGGGTTTGTCGTGAATGGTGTTAATGATAACACTGTTCTTAAACCCAGTTGAGAAAAAGATTAAATCTTTTTATTTAGATTTAATGAAGTATACCAATTAAATGGAATTTAATTGGAATTGAATTTGAATTGATTTTTGGGTTTATCGTGAACGGTGTTTTAAATAACACTTGTTCTTTAACCTGATAATTAATGGAATGTGAATTGGATTTATCGTGAACTGTGTTTTAATGACATTCGTTCTTTAACCCGATTTACAGTGAAATGTGATTTGGAATTTATAAATCTTTTGTTAAGATTTAAAGGAGATTTTCCAAAGTAAAGTTTTCCAATTTAATAAAATAAATTGGAATAGAATGGAATTTGATTTGGTAATAATCGAAGTAAATTTCTGTGGAGGAAGACAACTAATATATCTGGAACTTAAAAGGCTTTGTCATTATTCCATTTATATTATTAGTCGGATATGGAAGTTTATATCGATTATATGTATCGATTTGTTTTCCATGAAGATTCCATTGTAAATGGAATGTGATTTTGGGTTTATCGTGAACCGTGTTTCAAATGACATCGGTTCTTTAACCCAGTTAAAGACAGGATATGATTTCCCAAGTTAAATAATCATTGATAGTGATTTTTGGGAAGATTAAAACCAAGTGGAGTTTTAATGAATCTTTAATTAGATTGAAATGATCGAGAAGGGAGTATCACCAGTTTTGCTCCAGGCGATAGTTAAATCTTTAATTAGATTTGAACGTGAAATGGTAATTGAATTTACAGATAACACCGTGGTGTTAGAGATGAAGTATTACCAGTTTTACTTCATGGGATGAATAGGTTGGGATTGGGAAATTAAAACAAATGATTACTTCGGTAAGGTTCGTTAATCCCGACTAGTTTGGATAAACCATAATATGGTTTGAATTGACATTCAAAGGAAGATTAAAGAATAAATTTAATGAATTTATCTTTGATAAAATTAATGGGAACCTTTCCCAAAGTATAAGAATATTTGAATAAAAGAATATTCTGAATTGGAAAGAGGCGTATGTTGTGTTTGTGTAACACTTGTTTATTATATACGCGAGTTATTCAGAAAGACCGGGTTTATCCCATTCTGAATAGCTGATTTGACGATGTGTCGAGGATAAAGACGGTGGTCGAAGACTGGAGGTCTTCACATTGTTTGGATAATTACTGATGATCTTGATTAGGCTGTACACATAAGAGGAGGGAATCAGTTGGTGATCGTCCAGATGTACTTGGAGATCGATGGATATGCGAGGTACAAGGTGCCTCCGGTTTCGTTCAGACCCAGAACGGACTTGTAAACGGACTGTGTGTCTGACATTGGATATCATTCTGTGTGATTGATGGTTATCGGTTGCATGGAGTGGTTTGCCTGTGTGGCATGCTAATATGCAAATGATCAAGGCTTCTGTTGAAAAGTAGAGTCTTATAGTTGATGATCAAAGCACAGCCTTTGTGGCATAGCTTTGTGTAGCGTTAATTCGCGACCCTCACACCCTGGTGTGAACCAGAAACGGGAGAGGACCTCAGGGAGGATATGCGTTTCCTTCTAGCTAGGGTGGTGTCAGTGACCTACCAGCCCTGATATTTATATTATTTTCACTTGTGTGGTTGTTGGATTGCGAGGCGTCTCAGATATATCGGTGACTATGTGGAGCCGATGGAGTCATTTGGCTCATTTACGCCCCAAAGGGCGGGGAAACGCAGTGTTTAGGCATAATAATCCACATCGGTGGACCGACCTTGACGATCCAAGGCTTGCTAGGGCACTTGCCTGAGGCTCGAGCTAGAGAGTCTCGAAACGGTGAGGACGATCCCTGGCCTCGGTTCACAGATGAAAATCCAACTTCCAATACATGACATTTGCGGTTTTGATTGTAAACCTATATATGGCAACATAGTGGTATGGGGCACTTATGCCGTCTATGATTGATACTTATGATTGAAATTGTTTTGACACTATACACTTATAGTAATAATAAAAGATGAAATTTAGCATATCAAGCATTCTTTGGCTATTATAAGGTAAAATCCTATCCTCCGGCTTTTGTTGCAATGTGTGATGGTACCTGGGTCTTATAATAGCTTCACTGTTCTGTATTTAGCATTGCGCTGTTGTTTTATGCACTGGTATTCTTGGGAGGAAACCCGTTCTGTGTTATACGGCGTGGTCCCTTGATTTACCTAACTTTAAAATAAAGATTAATAACTGTTTTAGTTCTCACACCAGTCACATGACTGACCTGGAGTTTATTGTTTTAACCTAAACTCTGGGTGCCCCCTATTTTCCACACGGGCAGCTAGTAGTTTTGGTTTTGCAGATTTATATTCATAGGAACCTGGTTTACAGCTGGAATGATATCCAGAAAGCTCTGTATCCGTATATCTCTTTCAGTTGTGTGTTGTATTATTTTTCCGCTGCAGTAATGTATTTAAATCTCTGTTATTTCTCTGATGTGTTATATTTGTTTATACTCTGTATATTCTTGTATTCTGACGGAATTGTTGTAATAAGCAATGAAATGTTCTTCTGTTTGTGTTCCGATTCGTCTTGTCCTCAATTCAATCTGTGCTTTCCTTCGCGGGGAAGTTCGGGTCGTCTCAGCTTCTAATACTTTACACAAAAACCCATTATATTGATTAAGTAATCCAAAATTCCAACTGTTTGTTTGCCTCGGTTAGCTGACAATTTATATGTCAAATAAATCCTTTAAGATGATAATACCGATTTGTATACCATAGCCACATCAAAAATTGATAAAATTATCATGCGTTGCACTGAGAAAAAACTATTTTTAGTTTCAAATATTGGCATTTTATTATTTAAACAGCTAGATACAAATCCTTATCAATTCTCTCCTAATATTTTATATTCAAACACATACATTGGAATACCTATGTAACCTTAAATCTAAATTATTAAAATAGATTCAATGAGCTAATATTCATTAATCAATCTAGTAAGTCCAAGCAAGACCATTTGAATAAGCATACAATATATGAGAGAAAAATGGTAAACTTGTCATTTTTATTTAGATGTACAAGTTTACAAATCACATTACATAGAATTGATAACTGTACTAGTACATTTGTTATAAACTATAAATAGAGTTTGTGTAAATTTTGTTCAACATCACAAGCCACACTATTTAGGCTACAATTTTTTTTAAAAGAAATTGTTTAACATACTAACAATAGTATTATTGAATATTGATTAGCATATTTTAAAAGAAAAGGTACCAAAACGCAACCGAAGCGGGACTTTCGGAATACCCGAAACAGAACAGAAATTTCAAATTTTTCCAATGAACAGAATGGAAACGGAAAGCGAGATTTCAAACCTTTATATAAACAGTCCCATTGTCAACATGGTATTAAACCTAACCCAACTCAACTAAATGCTACATCATCAAACTTGTAAACATCACCTTCTTACGATAATACGAGATTTACGAGTAATGGCAAAGTTGAAATGGTTTAATAATTGACATTTAAGGGATAAACATTTACATGTAGAAGCTGATCATAAGATGCTTATCCTATCTATAATTGCAAAAATTTCTCCTACTTTTTTATTTCAACTTGTTATATTTAACTAGTTGAGTAAATCATGAATTAAAATTACTTGAATATATAAATTCAATCATGTAATATTCATCAATTTATGAAGAAATCATTAGCAAAATAATAATCCCATATATGCACATAGACATGCACAATATTCATACTAAAGGAGATGGTGAAGTTATTTTATCATTCACATATAAGAACTGTACATATCACATAATATCGACCATTTACATTGGCATATTTTTATTTTATTTTATTGAGTTAGGATGCTAATTCTTACATCTAAGGTTGCACCTCCTCTAACTTATAAATCTATCTCAATAAATTTATCATACATATTGCATAATAAAATTCTATTTTCAACAATAATTAGAATAATTTTTAATAACAGGTGCAATGCACGGGGTTACACGCTAGTTATGTAACAAAATACTCGTGCATTTATAAGCCCTGGAAATATTAGAAGGCAAAATAACAAAAAGCGTGCATTTGTTCCATATTATGCCAGATTAGCCTTCATGCCTTCTCATGTTCACCGCATCATAGTTGCAAAAGGATGTGATAAAAAAGTAAGAAAGTGACCTGCTTTTGCAATATATTTGAACTGAGTCTACATATGATCGAAATGGGGAAATGGCTAGGAATCTGGAGGGGGAAATGTACTTCCGATTTCCGACATTGACTAGTGATACTTTTTTACAGTGCAACAAAACTATCATCATCAAATCATAGACATAATCGTAGCCTAATTTACAAGGATATAATAGTTTTGTATGCTCTAAACTCAAATATGTTCAGATATTATTAAGAAATACTACTCTATGTAAAAAAATTCAAACGCATCAAATATAATGTTATATTATATTAATAAATATAATGTTATAAAAACAATGTTAAATCTGATCATGGTAGGGTGGTTAAGGTGTGTGGCTTCTCTTTCAGGAGGTCTAAGGTTCAATTATATTATTTTATATGACGCCTTGGAAAAAATTCTTTCTCTTACTTTTCCCCGCCCAGCATTAATCACAAATGGGTAATACTACATTAATTAATATACAATTTCACCTCATATTCGAAAAAACCAAAATTATGACCCATAAGAAGAAGACAATTCAAAGCAGTAATTTCTAATGAATACCTGATAACAAAATAAACTATACAAGACGTAACTAACTAATTGGACAACGATAAAAAAACATTTTCAAATATATCATCTTATTATCTACATAACTAAACTGATAAACACACTGCGAATAGAGAAATTGACGAACAAAGTAGAGAGAAATCTGTAGATTCCGGCCATGTGAACATTACGAAAAAAACTGATAAATATTCAAAGCAACAATCTTTACATCGATTTTGGGTTCTAGGGATTGAAATAGGGGTCGAACGACGTTACCGTAGACTGTTGTTGTGAGCGAAGGCGGAATTGACGATGGTTGCTGGTGAATTGAATAGCCACGATGTGATGATAGCTACTAATGGCTGCTGTAATGAATATAATATATGCAGTTATGGATATTCGATTGGAGAAGGGAATCGATGCGATGAATCGATGCATTAGGCGGGGAATCGATGTGAGAGGTAAGACAATAAAGTGAAAGTGAAAAGGGGAAGATGAAGAAAAGGGGGGATTTCACTTTTGACGGCTTAAATTTTCTTACTCACTAAAAACATGCCGCCTTTTTTTCCCCTCCCGCGTTGGTAAGGACTAGGGAGCTATTAAAATATAGCTAATGTACAGTTTTCATAGCTCAATTCATAGTAAATTTTGTTTAGTAAATCATTTTATATAGCACTCTGATTATAAGGCTATAATATAATGCTATATAAACCATATTTTCTTGTAGTGATTTTTACCAAGTATGATAGAACCTACACTGAACTATGGTGATCTATTGCTTGCTTATTTATTGCTTAACTCGGCTATTATTGTAGTTAAATGATTTATAGTTATAATGTAATATTAATAATCAAACGATATTTATTTTTCAGATAGCAATGAACCAAAGATGAATAATCAAAGGAGATAAAATAGAAGTTCAAACATTTTAAATGATGAACAAAGAGAAATGCGCTGTATGAGGGATAGAGAAAGAAGAAGAGGTATGAATCAAGAACAACAAGAAAGTTACCTAGCTCGGCGTCGTGAAACATATCGACAAAGAAGGGAAAGATCTCAAAATCCATCTTTAGAAGCACAACCAAATATTACAGCCCATGAATCTCATACTTATCAACAAGAAAGAAACCCAAGAATAGAGATTGAACAAATTGAAAACGTTCCTGCTGCCATTATGAAAGTATATTCAACTAACTTGCAATCATCTATGGTTGAAAAACAATATACTACTGAAGTTGAAGAAAATACTTATTATATAGGTTTGTTTTCTTATTTCCTTCTCAAATTTGTTATAAGTATTGAAAAATACATTTAAAAATTTGTGTGTGTATACTGAATAAATTTGTATTGTTATATTATTATTTGTTTCATAGTACAACATAAAATTTTGAACTTCAAAAGTGGTTTTGAAGTTATATTCTGGTTGCTAGATTACTTATACAAAATTTTATTTGTTGCTTTAAAGGTGGAAGTTCTGGTCCGTTTCGAAGTGGAAAACGTGGAAGGCCACCAAAATTAAAAGCAAATTCAATATTTGGTACTTGGTCCATATATAACGACATCATATTGTGTAGCATTTTGGTTCTTTATATTCACTCAAAGTTGTTAATTTACATACTCATGTATCAATTTGTAAGAAATGAAGTGGAAGAGCTCTTGGACATAACATTATTCCTATTACTGTTCAAGACATAATTAATAGAGAAAATATACAAATGTCACCTGAGGTCAAGCACAGCATGGGAGATGGCCATTATAGGATCAATTTGCTACTTTTCACATAGTAAAATAAGAAATGAAAGTGTCACCAACTTTGATCATCATGTTACAAAACTTAAATCTCAATTTGCTACCTTTCACGTAGTAAAATAAGAAATGAAAGTGTCCAACTTTGATCATCATGTTAAAAAACTTAGATCTCAATTTGCTACCTTTCACGTAGTAAAATAAGAAATGAAAGTGTCACCAACTTTGATCATCATATTACAAAACATAGATCTTAATTTGCTTTAATATATCAAATAGGTATTGAGTACATATATTGTTTAATATAACATCATAGATAACGGACATGCCCATTACAGGAAGTTCTTCCACAGATCACCCCACGATATTTAATATATCAAAATGGTGTAGTGGTTGTGTTGAAAAGAATGATACAAATGCAAAATCAAAACAACCTCTTGGTGATATTACTAACACTCCAGGTATACTACATTTAAGATGTTTCAAAATATTATGGGTGTTATTTTTAAAATATACACTCAATTTACTTATCTTACAGGCAATGTATTAAGAATCATTGGTGATGTAATATCCCGGAAAATGTGAACCAATTTAAAAATTTTAAAAATTGGGTATTACCAAAGAATTTGAATAATTGAAATAGCTTATTTCAATAAAATAATGAATTGGGCTAGTATGGCAGTTTGAAATTTTGGATACAAACTTTGTCTGACTGTACCGGGTGGAAAATATAACGGATTTTAGCGAAACTAAAAATATTTAAATCTGTTTATGAATACCTTTCTAACGAATCTGAAAAATCGAAGTTTCATAACGGGGATCAAAAGTTATGGCCGAATGAATTTTCAGAAAGGTCGCTATATAGCATATATAGCCCTTGAAAATAGATATTTTGCATACGACCTCGGAATTCGACGAAACCACTTTTGTTGGGTCCGGGATGTCAAACTATTGTTAGGTTTCAAATTTCATAATTTTTGAAGCTAGTATGTGAGCGGGGCAAAAGAAAATGTGATTGGTCAATTTCTGCTAAAATGGATCGACCTGAAAATGAACATTTTGCATATGAGCTCAGAATTCGACGAAACTGGTTTTGTTGGGACCGTATCGTCAAAACAAAGCTAGATTTATTTTTCTGGAATTTTTCGATTCAGTTTGTGGCCCTGGCAAATTGAAATGTACGTTCAAATTAAATATTGAATGTTTTATATTTTAATTTGAAAAATAACTGACTGTAATAGTCGAAATGGCTAACGAAACATATTCCATTGTGTCCGGAATGAGGGTATTTAGCTAGGGGCGACAGTCATTGGGTTCGGATTGGTGTTCGTTTGTAAAAACACTATTTAAAATTTTCTATAAATCCTCGGCCAATAGGATTTTTTCTTTCAAAAAAATAAAATAAAATAAAACAACAGAAACCCAAGCCGCCCCCCTCCCATCGACGATTCACGTCGTTCAAACCTTCCCTCCCCTTTTCCGGCCTCCACCGCCACCTACAGCCAACGCCACCACCACCATTCGACTTGCCTTCTCCCCCTCTTCAAATCCAACCCCAACATGACCTCCACCATCACCTCCTCCGCCTGAATCGAGCCCCCAAACTTTGAGACTTCCCAGCACTGCCGACGACACCACAGGTCACCGGAGAGGACCGAACCACCGTCGACAGGAAGCCCCCACCCCCCTCTTTCACGTCAGCACCGCCGATCATCCCAATACTCCACCGATTTCGCGAAAATCCCAAACCTAGTTCTGAACGAAATATAAAGGTTCGACCTTTATTATTCTGAATTGAAAATAACACTTTTAAGTGTTGCAAAACTTTGAAAAATCATATCTTTTTTGTTCTTTAACGAAATTCGATGAAACAGGAAACATCACAACCACAAGGAGGCTCTCTACCACATAGAAGAAGCCGTGGATTTTTCTGATCTTCCTACGATTTTTAGCACAACAAAAACCAATGTGAGGAATATAAACTAAATTGTGTGAATGGAATCGTGTTGTATAAATTATATAAGCGAAGTGTAAATTATATACGCATTGTATACCCCATGTACATGTGTTGTATAAGTTATATTAGCGATGTATAAATTATACAAGCGTTGTATGAAACATATATGCTTTGAATTGTGATGAAATGCAAGTGAATTATAGAAATAATATATATATATATATATATATATACTCCCCTCGTCCATAGACCATGGACGATATTTATTGCTTGTGATTGACGTGATATTATATGGTATGACGAATGGTTGGAAATAATTGTTTGTGGTTGATATTGTGGTTGAAAAATACCTTTGTGGTTGAAAAATACCCCCTTGTGGTTGAAACAAATTAGAATAGGATTGTGGAATTGAAAATAAAACATGCCGCTTGCGGGCGAACTAGATGCATGATCCCCATTGTCAAAAACCGCGGGGTTTTAAGGTAGAGCGAGGAGCCGTACTAGGGACGGTCCCGGTTTTAACTACCCTGCCGTTATGCTACCGAAATTTTCTGAAATATTCATGTGTTAGAATAATTTTCATTCGTTGAAATAAATTACATATGTTGAAACCAATATTCATGTGTTGAGTTGAAATTCATTCGTTGAATCGAAATTCTTGTGTTGAATATTATTTGAATTTAAACAAATAACTTTAGCGATAAAAACCACATTTTTATATATATACAAACTATAGAAAATATTCATGTGTTGAGTTGAAAGTGATTCGTTGAATCGAAATTCATGTGTTGAATATTATTTGAATTTAAACAAATAGCTTTAGCGATAAAAACCACATTTTTATATATATACAAACTATAGAAAATATTCATGTGTTGAGTTGAAATTCATTCGTTGAATCGAAACTCATGTGTTGAATATTATTTGAATTTAAACAAATAGCTTTAGCGATAAAAACCACATTTTTATATATATAAAAACTATAGAGAATATTCATGTGTTGAATTGAAATTCATTAGTTGAATTGAAATTCATGTGTTGAAGGTTATCGTATTTTAAAATAAAATGAATAGACAATAAAAACTACATCTTTATTGTGAATATGAAGTGTTAAAAACATTCACGTGTTGAATAAATATTTTTGATGATAAAAATATTTCTTTTATCATGTATACGCTTTGATAAAAATACACACGTGTTGAAATAAATAATAGTTTGCTAGAAATGTTATTATTAGCTTTGTTCTGCATATATATACATGTGTTGAACAGGGAAAATGGATTAGTTGTAGAGTAAAGAAATTATTTGCGTGCCCGACAAATAGGTAAACCTTGATGAGTTGGCTGCGCAATTTTATTTTTATATCAACTCCTGTGAATGCCATTGGATGCGGAGTGCTGGTTATTCTGTGTGAAATAATAAACATCGCCATAAGATAGTAACAATTAATTTTGAACTACACTACATGGCATACTTCTTGCTGATAGGCATACTTCATCATATTCCACATAAGAAATTGGAGCTTGTGTGACGAGGTGGAAGATTTACCATACGAGCGAGAGGCTTGTATGGCGATGATTTTATACTACAGGTTGAACTTATGACTGATATGGACTATATAAAATATAACGATAAATTGCCAGATTAATAAAAACCCCACACGGGTCTGGAGTTGACAATAATCACGTCTCTCTAGTCATTAGATACGGCACATGGACTATTTATCTCCACACGGAACGGGGTGACGAGAATTTATTCTCTGGAGTTATTATCTATACACGCTCCCCCGTAAACACCAGAATATATCACTATAAATATGTGGATGCTTTTTAGGATTTATTGGGTACATAACACGGCCCAATAAATTTCCAAACCCCTCCCCGTACAAAGGAGGTTATGGCGAAATTTTTCGAAATATTTAGGCGTTAGTGAAATATTTGAAGTGAAAACGAAGTTGAAATTAATGAATAAACTATATTTGAAATTATAGAATGAACTATATTTATATATATAAATATAAATATAATTAAAAGGAATCGAAGCCGTGCAGTTCGTGTTTTGGAATCATAATTTGAAACGATTAGTACGAGAAATCCGACCATCGGATTTTCCCGAAACCGCCACCGCCGGGTTCGCCTTGGAAATATCTTTCCAACGGCACCAACCTTGTAAAAATCCAACGGTTGGATTGTCTGGAATGTTTAATTCAAATCTGAAGAAAAACAGCTCCAGAATCGTTTATATTTATATATAAATATAAATATAATTAAATTAAATCGAATAACGACGCTGTAGTTCGAATTTTGAAACCGTAACTTCAAACGACTTGTGTGGAAGATCCGACCGTCGGATTTTCACGAAACTGGAACCGTTGGGTCCGCTTTGGGAATATCTTCCCACTGATGTAGACTTTGTGGAAATCCAACGGTTAGATTTTCCGATATGTGTAAAACAAATTAGGGGGAAAACAGCGCCAGTGCCACGGCACGACCTGAAACGTCGTTTAATTAAATATGGCCCTTTTTAAATAAATAAAAATGGCGAAAAATCATTATAAAATATTCTAAGCAACATAGATTGGAAATAAACCAATTTGGCTTGATCTGTTTGATATTTGATGGTTGTATGTGTTTGACACGAAAATAAAACTAAAGAACTGAAATATGGATGTCGAATAATATAACCATAGAAAGAATTGATTTGAATTCTAATTACGTGAATTATTTGAAAAGGCCGAGCTAGCCCTCATTTCAAATAATTAATCGAGCGATTCGAATTGGAAAATACAAAGACGATTCAAGACCGACGATCTTCGTATCGGTTGGATGGGCGCTGCTGAGGTTCCTGACTGGAGTAGCTACCGTGAAGGAACAGAAGTAGTAGCCGTCTGAACGTATGTGTTGATTGTACGGATATACGAGGAATTTGACGCCTCTGGTTTCGTTCAAACCCAGAACGGACTTGTAAATGGACAGTGTGTCTGACATTGGATTTTGTTCTATACTGATTGATCTCCGTTAAATATATATCTGTTTGGCGGCGGAGAATTTATTCTTTTGCTTAACGCCCTTCTCTGAGACGTACGAGCTCAGAGGTTATATATCGATAGAAATCAATCGTATGGAGTGGATTGCCTATGTGGCATGCCAAGATGCTGTGATCAAGGCTTCTGTTGCAAAGCAAAGTCTTGTGGTTGATGATCAAAGCACGACCTACGTGGCCTGGCTTTGTGTATAGCGTGGATTCGCGAGCCTCACACCTCGGTATGAGTTAAAAACGGAATAAGGACTGCAGGGAGAGCACGACGTTTCTTTCTAGCTATGGTGGTGTCAGTGACTTACCAGCCCTGACATTTATATCTATTTTTCACCTATGTGGTTGTTGGAATGCGAGGCACCTCGATTATAGGTCTGTAAGGACCGGGAAACGTGTGTTCTGGAATAACTAATCCTCAAACATAAGAGAGGACCGGCCCTGAAGCATCCAGGGGTTACCCAGAGTGTGTAGTCCTGAGGCATTTGCTAGAATGTCTCGAAGCGGAGAGGAGCCTGCCCCTTGCCTCGACTCATGACGGAAATCCAATTTCCAATACGAAATAACGGACTTGATTGTAGAACTAGTATGGCGACATAGTAGATGGTAGCTATGCCGCCTATGATTGATATTTATGATGCTATTCATTTTGAAACATATATGCACTAGTAATAATATCAAATGATTTTGCTTTACACGTATCAAGCATATTTGGCCATTATAAGGTAAAACTCTATCCTCCGGCTTGCGTTGCATTGTATGATGGGACTTGAGTCTTATAATGGCTTCATTCTTTTTAAAAGCATTGCGTTGTTTTAAAGAATTTACTTTGTTTTAAATGCACGAGCAATCACTGGAGTAAACCCGTTCCGCGAAAGTGGCGTGGTCCTATGATTTGCTTATTACTATTGTTTAAATTGTTAAATAGATTTCTCATACCAGTCCCCATGACTGACTCGTTGTTTGTTTCACTTTGCAAACGTGGGTGCCCTTATTTTCACACGGGCAGCCTAGTTCACAGGTGATAGGTTGTTTTTGGCTCTGCACTGTTGCATAGAGTGCATTTTGGCTCATGGCGAGGCTGACTTCACAAAGATGACTTTGACATTTTCCGCCATTATTGTACTTATATTATGATTCCGCCACTGGCGATGCAGACTGCTTTACTTTCAGTACTTATTATCGTATGTATATGTACCGCCTTCGGCGATGTAGACTGATACACATATTATGTCTCACTGTAGGTGTATATTCCGCCTCTGGCGATGGTGACTGATCATTTCTCTTTTATTTACTAAGTGATATCCTACATTGTGCTATTCTGATGTCGTTACATGTTATGATTCCGCGGTCATATCTATGCAAAATTATTCTATTTATTGTTTTTGCTATTATCTGTTCTCTGCTATGATGATTGATGTGTTATATTCCAATGATTATCCTTAATACCGCACCTCGGATTTTGGGATCGTCACAGTTGGTATCAGAGCTTTGGTTAACCTTAGTTCTGGGATCTAACACATTAAACACCTCATCAGAATAGAATCAGTAGTGTTCTAAGGCGAGTAGCTCATTAGAGATAGGATTAGCAATGTCCTAGAATGAGCTAAGCAGATTAGCAAAACAATTTGATCAGTACATCATTACCTTTCCTTATGTTCCCCTGCTTTATCATATATGAAAATTATCAAATCTGTGAGCTTGACTCTTTTCTTGCTTATACAGTACTCTCTTTGATGGCTACACGAGCAGCAACAGCTAGAGGAGGCCGTGGAGGCCGAGCAGGAGTAGCAGAAGGACGGGGGAATATCCCCATAGTAGAGGAAGGCCCTATTATTCAGCCACCAGCACCCCAGGACTTTGAGCTAGACAGAGTAGCGAAGAGGTATAGGAACCTGGGGGGAAAACCCTTTTCTGGCCTTGGTACAGTGACAGAGGCTATTGCTTGGTTGAAGACCTGTGAAAAGATTTTCGAAGGCATGGGTTTGGGGACCAACAACAAAGCACGACTAGGTATCTGGCTCTTACAGGAGGAAGCTGAGTTGTGGTGGGATGCCATCACCTCAGAAGATGCAGTAGGTACTGTTAGGACCTGGGAGCAATTCAAGACCATGTTCAACGAGAAGTTTGTACCTGACCAGGCCTTAGAGAGGATGTGAGGGCAGTTTGCTAATCTCCAGCAGGGAGATCTCTCTATCTAGGATTACCTCAATAAATTCACTCAGTTGTCGCGCTATGCTCCAGAGCTTATTATGACTAACAAAGCTAAGAACAAGAGGTTTATATTTGGGCTACGGCGCAAGTACCATGACAGAGCCATGAGCAACATCAAACTCTCCTTCTCAGAATTAGTAGAAATGGCTTGCAATTATGAAGATATGGATGAAAGACACTCCAACCAAGACCGCGCCAAAAGCCAAGCTGGAAATAAGCGCAAAGCTTCAGCAGATCAACCCGAGTCTAGCATTACAGCGGCCGCTACTCAGAAACCTGGAAAGATACCGAAAGGGAATTGCTACAACTGCGGGAAGCCAGGTCATTTTTCTAATGTGTGCAAAGCCCCGAAGAAGCCAAAGGCAAATCCAGACCACATCTCAGTCGAATGCTACAACTACCATAAGAAAGGGCACTATAGCAGGAATTGTCCTCTGAAGCAGAATGCACAAGTAGCTCATGTGTATGACGGGGAGACCCCGCCAGCTATCACCGATGGATCAGGTAAACCCGACGTCTTGGGAGGTACCCTTACCATTAAAAATATTCCTGTTTCTGTACTTTTTTATACTGGTGCATCACGTAGCTTCATTTCTAGTAACATTGTTCACAAGTTAAAATTGAAACAAAGAAAGCTTAAAGAACCAATTAAAGTTCAAAACCCGATAGGAGGTTCTGTTAGTCTCAGTTCGTATTGTAGAGTGCCTGTCTCTTATTCTTGCTACAAGTTCTCTTTTAAAGTGATTGTCATGGACCTTTCCGAATTTGATATTATACTGGGGCTGGACTGGTTGACAAAATATAAGGCCGAAGTTAGATGTGCCGAACGAATCGTGAAAGTTAAAACGAAGCTTGGACCTATATATATACCATGCCATGGCTCAGAAATTAATAGAACAGAATTTTGGTCTTCTTTAGAAGTTACTCCCCCTTCATTAGAAAAGATACCGGTCGTTAAAAACTATGCGGATGTGTTTGAAGAAGTAGAAAACTTACCGCCGCAAAGAGAAATTGAATTCAGGATAGATCTAGTTCCTAACGCCCGACCAGTGGTACATCCAATTAGAAGAATGGCCCCGAAAGAAAAAGAAGATATAGGTAGTCAGACAAGAGAATTGCTTTGGAAAGGTCTGATCAGACCGAGCTTTTCAGCTTGGGGAGCAGCAGCAGTATTTGTCCCGAAATCAGACGGTACTCTAATACTTTGTGTTGATTACCGAGATCTCAATAAGCAGACACTGAAGAACAAATATCCCTTGCCACGTATAGACGATCTGTTAGATCAATTAAATGGGGCAACAGTATTCTCCAGAATGGACCTAGCTACAGGTTTCCATCAACTACGTATAGCCGAAGACTGTGTTCCTTTGACAGCCTTCAGGGGTCCCGATTCATTCTACGAATGGTTAGTAATGCCGTTCGGCTTGTGTAATGCTCCGGCATACTTCGTCGATCTTATGAACAGAGTGTTCCGTGGTGTATTGAATAAATTTGTTCTAGTCTTCATCGATGACATTTTAATTTACTCCAAGTTGGAAGGCGAGCATGCAAAACATTTAGAACAAGTGTTGAAAATTCTGAGGAGAAATGTCTTGAAAGCTAAATTTTCTAAGTGTGTCTTCTGGCAGGATGAAGTTAAGTTCCTAGGCCATGTCGTATCAAAAGAAGGGATTGCTGTAGATCCAAGCAAAATTACAGCGATTCAGAACTGGAAGCAACCTACTACCCCCACAGAAGTTCGAAGTTTCCTTGGATTGGCTAGTTACTATCGGAAATTCGTTCAGGATTTTTCAAAGATATATGGTGTATTGACGAAGCTCACAAAGAAGCATGAGAAATTCAAATGGACTCCCGAATGTGAATAAGCTTTCCAGGAGCTGAAACTGAGGTTGACAACTGCTCCAGTATTGACAATTATAGAAGGCAACCAAGACTTGACTATATGGATAGACGCTTCTATTAGAGGGCTAGGCGCAGTATTAATGCAAAAAGGCCAAGTGGTCGCTTATGCCAGCCGTCAGCTGAAGCCGCATGAAAGAAACTATGCAACTCATGACCTTGAGTTATTAGCTATCGTGTTTGCTTTAAGAATCTGGAGGCATTATTTATTGGGCGAGAAATTCGAACTATTTACCGATCATCAATCCTTGAAATATCTATTCACTTAGAAAGATCTAAACTTGAGACAACAGTGTTGGTTAGAATTCCTAGCAGCATATGATTTTGAGATTCTATACACTCCAGGGAAAGTCAATGTTGTCGCAGATGCGCTTAGCAGAAAGAATGAAATCATCGCCAGTTTTGTCATCACGTCTTCATTAATTGACAGGATCTTGACCTTACAGAAAGACGATGAATTTATTCAAAGAATCAGTCAGAGAGTCAAGGGAGGTGAATCCACAAGCTTCCGACTCGATGACAATGGAGTTCTTAGGTTAAAGGGCAGAATTTGCATCCCAAATCTTCCAGAGCTTCGAAGAGAAATACTTGACGAGTGCCACAAGTCCAAACTAAGTATCCATCCCAGTGTGAGCAAAATGTATAACGATATCAAACGCACATTCTGGTGGAGGGCTTTGAAAAGAGATATTTCATTATATGTTAGCAGGTGCTCCACTTGTCAGCTAGTTAAGAGCGACCAACAGAAATTGGCTGGATTATTACAACCATTAGAAATTCCAGGATGGAAGTGGGAACAAATTTCGATGGACTTCATTGATGGTTTGCCTCGAACTAAGAAAGGAAACGACAGTATATGGGTGATCGTAGATCGCTTCACGAAGACTGCCCATTTCATACCTGTCCGATCCAACAGAACGGCTCAAAGTTTAGCACATATTTACTTCAAAGAAATAGTTATACATGGAGTGCCGCTCAATATAGTCAGTGATAGAGATCCCCTATTTACTAGCAAATTCTGGGAGGCATTCCAGAATGAATTGGGAACCAAATTGAATCTAAGCACCGCTTATCACCCACAGACAGACGGCCAAACTGAGCGGGTGAATAGAATTCTAGAAGATTTACTGCGGGCTTGCGTTATCGACTTTGGAGGCTCATGGGAAGATCACTTACATTTAGCCAAATTCTCTTATAACAATAGCTATCAAGCAAGTTTGGGAATGTCTCCATTTGAAGCATTATACGGTACACCGTGCAGATATCCCGCATGTTGAGTAGAACCTGGCAACAGACTTGTGTTAGGGCCCGATATGATTCGAGAAGCATCAGATAAAGTCGATTTCATTAAGAAGTGATTGAAAACCGCACAGAGCCGACAGAAAAGTTATGCTGATGCGAGTAGAAGAGTCTTATCATTTGCCGTTGGCGATTATGTTTATTTAAGAGTTTCTCCAATGCGGGGAGTAATCAGATTTGGCAAGACAGGGAAGTCGGCACCGAGATTTATTGGTCCCTTTCCTATACTTGAACGGATTGGAACTCTTGCATATAGAGTTTCATTACCTGATTGGTTGCCTGGTGTACATGACGTGTTCCACGTGTCTCAACTCAGAAAACATGTTCATGATCCGGATCTTGTTGTAGAAGAAGCAGCGCAACAGGATATAGACATAACTCCAGAATTAGCGCTCAGAAGAGAGCCATTAAAGATTGTTGGCAAAGAAACTAGAGAGCTAAGGAGCAAAAAGATTCATTCAGTCAAAGTGCAGTGGAGTAGTGATCCTAGAGACTGTACTTGTGAGACTGAGGAACGCATTAAACAAGCCTACCCCAAATGCAGAGTGGACATCTCTGACTAACTCCGGTGCAAGGTACCTTTACAATACTTTGCATTTACATTTTGTTTTCTACTTTGCTGCTATTTCCTTTTCGAGGACGAAAAGTTTTAAGTGGGGGAGATTGTAATAACCCGGAAAATGTGAACCAATTTAAAATTTTTAAAAATTGGGTATTACCAAAGAATTTGAATAATTGAAATAGCTTATTTCAATAAAATAATGAATTGGGCTAGTATGGCAATTTGAAATTTTGGATACAAACTTTGTCTGACTGTACCGGGTGGAAAATATAACGGATTTTAGCGAAACTAAAAATATTTAAATCTGTTTATGAATACCTTTCTAACAAATCTGAAAAATCGAAGTTTCATAACGGGGATCAAAAGTTATGGCTGAATGAATTTTCAGAAAGGTCGCTATATAGCATATATAGCCCTTGGAAATAGATATTTTGCATACGACCTCGGAATTTGACGAAACCACTTTTGTTGGGTCCGGGATGTCAAACTATTGCTAGGTTTCAAATTTCATAATTTTGGAAGCTAGTATGTGAGCGGGGCAAAAGAAATTGTGATTGGTCAATTTCTGCTAAAATGGATTGACCTGAAAATGGACATTTTGCATATGAGCTCAGAATTCGACGAAACTGGTTTTGTTGGGACCGTATCGTCAAAACAAAGCTAGATTTATTTTTCTGGAATTTTTCGATTCAGTTTGTGGCCCTGGCAAATTGAAATGTACGTTCAAATTAAATATTGAATGTTTTATATTTTAATTTGAAAAATAACTGACTGTAACAGTCGAAATGGCTAACGAAACATATCCCATTGTGTCCGGAATGGGGGTATTTAGCTAGGGGCGACAGTCGTTGGGTTCGGATTGGTGTTCGTTTGTAAAAACACTATTTAAAATTTTCTATAAATCCTCAGCCAATAGGATTTTTTCTTTTAAAAAAAAAACAACAGAAACCCTAGCCGCCCCCCTCCCATCGACGATTCACATCGTTCAAACCTTCCCTCCCCTTTTCCGGCCACCACCGCCACCTACAGCCAACGCCACCACCACCATACGACTCGCCTTCTCCCCCTTTTCAGATCCGACCCCAACACGACCTCCACCATCACCTCCTCCGCCTGAATCGAGCCCCCAAACTTCGAGACTTCCCAGCGCCGCCGCCGACGCCACAGGCCACCGGAGAGGACCGGACCACCGTCGACAGGAAGCCCCCACCCCCCTCTTTCACGTCAGCACCGCCGATCATCCCAATACTCCACCGATTTCGCGAAAATCCCAAACCTAGTTCTGAACGAAATATAAAGGTTCGACCTTCATTATTCTAAATTGAAAATAACACTTTTAAGTGTTGCAAAACTTTGAAAAATCATATCTTTTTCGTTCGTTAACGAAATTCGATGAAACAGGAAACATCTCGACCGCAAGGAGGCTCTCTACCACATAGAAGAAGCCGTGGATTTTTCTGATCTTGCTACGATTTTTAGCACAACAAAAACCAATGTGAGGAATCTAAACTAAATTGTGTGAATGGAATCGTATTGTATAAATTAAATAAGCGAAGTGTAAATTATATACGCATTGTATACCCCATGTACATGTGTTGTATAAGTTATATTAGCGATGTATAAATTATACAAGCGTTGTATGAAACATATATGCTTTGAATTGTGATGAAATGCAAGTGAATTATAGAAATAATATATATATATATATACTCCCCACGTCCACAGACCATGGACAATATTTATTGCTTGTGATTGACGTGATATTATATGGTATGACGACTGGTTGGAAATAATTGTTTGTGGTTGATATTGTGGTTGAAAAATACCTTTGTGGTTGAAAAATACCCTCTTGTGGTTGAAATAAATTAGAATAGGATTGTGGAATTGAAAATAAAACATGCCGCCTACGTGCGAACTAGATGCATGATCCCCATTGTCAAAAACCGCGAGGTTTTAAGGTAGAGCGAGGAGCCGTACTAGGGACGGTCCCTGTTTTAACTACCCTGCCGTTATACTGCCGAAATTTTCTGAAGTATTCATGTGTTAGAATAATTTTCATTCGTTGAAATAAATTACATATGTTGAAACCAATATTCATGTGTTGAGTTGAAATTCATTCGTTGAATCGAAATTCATGTGTTGAATATTATTTGAATTTAAACAAATAGCTTTAGCGATAAAAACCACATTTTTATATATATACAAACTATAGAAAATATTCATGTGTTGAGTTGAAATTCATTCGTTGAATCGAAACTCATGTGTTGAATATTATTTGAATTTAAACAAATAGCTTTAGCGATAAAAACCACATTTTTATATATATACAAACTATAGAAAATATTCATGTGTTGAGTTGAAATTCATTCGTTGAATCGAAACTCATGTGTTGAATATTATTTGAATTTAAACAAATAGCTTTAGCGATAAAAACCACATTTTTATATATATATATAAACTATAGAGAATATTCATGTGTTGAATTGAAATTCATTAGTTGAATTGAAATTCATGTGTTGAAGGTTATCGTATTTTAAAATAAAATGAATAGACAATAAAAACTACATCTTTATTGTGAATATGAAGTGTTAAAAACATTCACGTGTTGAATAAATATTTTTGATGATAAAAATATTTCTTTTATCATGTATACGCTTTGATAAAAATACACACGTGTTGAAATAAATAATAGTTTGCTAGAAATGTTATTATTAGCTTTGTTCTGCATATATATACATGTGTTGAACAGGGAAAATGGATTAGCTGTAGAGTAAAGAAATTATTTGCGTGCCCGACAAATAGGTAAACCTTGATGAGTTGGCTGCGCAATTTTATTTTTATATCAACTCCTGTGAATGCCATTGGATGCGGAGTGCTGGTTATTCTGTGTGAAATAATAAACATCGCCATAGGATGGTAACAATTAATTTTGAACTACACTACATGGCATACTTCTTGACGATAGGCATACTTCATCATATTCCACATAAGCAATTGGAGCTTGTGTGACGAGGTGGAAGATTTACCATACGAGCGAGAGGCTTGTATGGCGATGATTTTATACTACAGGTTGAACTGATGACTGATATGGACTATATAAAATATAACGATAAATTGCCAGATTAATAAAAACCCCACACGGGTCTGGAGTTGACAATAATCACGTCTCTCTAGTCATTAGATACGGCACATGGACTATTTATCTCCACACGGAACGGAGTGTCGATAATTTATTCTCTGGAGTTATTATCTATACACGCTCCCCCATAAACACCAGAATATATCACTATAAATATGTGGATGCTTTTTAGGAATTATTGGGTACCTAACACGGCCCAATAAATTTCCAAACTCCTCCCCGTACAAAGGAGGTTATGGCGAAATCTTTCAAAATATTAAGGCGTTAGTGAAATATTTGAAGTGAAAACAAAGTTGAAATTAATGAATAAACTATATTTGAAATTATAGAATGAACTATATTTATATATATAAATATAAATATAATTAAAAGGAATCGAAGCCGTGCAGTTCGTGTTTTGGAATCATAATTTGAAACGATTAGTACGAGAAATCCGACCATCGGATTTTCCCGAAACCGCCACCGCCGGGTTCGCCTTGGAAATATCTTTCCAACGGCACCAACCTTATAAAAATCCAACGATTGGATTGTCTGGAATGTTTAATTCAAATCTGAAGAAAAACAGCGCCAGAATCGTTCATATTTATATATAAATATAAATATAATTAAATTAAATCGAATAACGACGCTGCAGTTCGAATTTTGAAACCGTAACTTCAAACGACTAGTGTGGAAGATCCGACCGTCGGATTTTCACGAAACTGGAACCGTTGGGTCCGCTTTGGGAATATCTTCCCACTGATATAGACTTTGTGGAAATCCAACGGTTAGATTTTCCGATATGTGTAAAAAATTTTGGGGAAAAACAGCGCTAGTGCCACGGCACGACCTGAAACGTCGTTTAATTAAATATGGCCATTTTTAAATAAATAAAAATGGCGAAAAATCATTATAAAATATTCTAAGCAACATAGATTGGAAATAAACCAATTTGGCTTGATCCGTTTGATATTTGATGGTTGTATGTGTTTGACACGAAAATAACACTAAAGAACTGAAATATGGATGTCGAATAATATAACCATAGAAAGAATTGATTTGAATTCTAATTACGTGAATTATTTGAAAAGGCCGAGCTAACGCTCATTTCAAATAATTAATCGAGCGATTCGAATTGGAAAATACAAAGACGATTCAAGACCGACGATCTTCGTATCGGTTGGATGGGCGCTGCTGAGGTTCCTGACTGGAGTAGCTACCGTGAAGGAACGGAAGTAGTAGCCGTCTGAACGTATGTGTTGATTGTACGGATATACGAGGAATTTGACGCCTCTGGTTTCGTTCAAACCCAGAACGGACTTGTAAATGGACAGTGTGTCTGATATTGGATTTTGTTCTATACTGATTGATCTCTGTTAAATATATATCTGTTTGGCGGCGGAGAATTTATTCTTTTGCTTAACGCCCTTCTCTGAGACGTACGAGCTCAGAGGTTATATATCGATAGAAATCAATCGTATGGAGTGGATTGCCTATGTGGCATGCCAAGATGCTGTGATCAAGGCTTCTGTTGCAAAGCAAAGTCTTGTGGTTGATGATCAAAGCACGACCTACGTGGCCTGGCTTTGTGTATAGCGTGGATTCGCGAGCCTCACACCTCGGTATGAGTTAAAAACAGGATAAGGACTGTAGGGAGAGCACGACGTTTCTTTCTAGCTATGGTGGTGTCAGTGACTTACCAGCCCTGACATTTATATCTATTTTTCACCTATGTGGCTGTTGGAATGCGAGGCGCCTCGATTATAGGTCTGTAAGGACCGGGAAACGTGTGTTCAGGAATAACTAATCCTCAAACGTAAGAGAGGACCGGCCCTGAAGCATCCAGGGGTTACCCAGAGTGTGTAGTCCTGAGGCATTTGCTAGAATGTCTCGAAGTGGAGAGGAGCTTGCCCCTTGCCTCGACTCATGACGGAAATCCAATTTCCAATACGAAATAACAAACTCGATTGTAGAACAAGTATGGCGACATAGTAGATGGTAGCTATGCCGCCTATGATTGATATTTATGACGCTATTCATTTTGAAACATATATGCACTAGTAATAATATCAAATGATTTTTCTTTACACGTATCAAGCATATTTGGCCATTATAAGGTAAAACTCTATCCTCTGGCTTGCGTTGCATTGTATGATGGGACTTGAGTCTTATAATGGCTTCATTCTTTTTAAAAGCATTGCATTGTTTTAAAGAATTTACTTTGTTTTAAATGCACGAGCAATCACTGGAGTAAACCCGTTCCGCGAAAGTGGCGTGGTCCTATGATTTGCTTATTACTATTGTTTAAACTGTTAAATAGATTTCTCATACCAGTCCCCATAGCTGACTCGTTGTTTGTTTCACTTTGCAAACGCGGGTGCCCTTATTTTCACACGGGCAGCCTAGTTCACAGGTGACAGGTTGATTTTGGCTCTGCACTGTTGCATAGAGTGCATTTTGGCTTATGGCGAGGCTGACTTCACAGAGATGACTTTGACATTTTCCGCAATTATTTTACTTATATTATGATTCCGCCACTAGCGATGCAGACTGCTTTACTTTCAGTACTTAATATCGTATGTATATGTACCGCCATCGGCGATGTAGACTGATACCCATATTATGTCTCACTGTATGTGTATATTCCGCCACTGGCGATGGTGACTGATCATATCTCTTTTATTTACTAAGTTATATCCTATGTTGTGCTATTCTGATGTCGTTACATGTTATGATTCTGCGGTCATATCTATGCAAAATTATTCTATTTATTGTTTTTGCTATTATCTGTTCTCTGCTATGATGATTGATGTGTTATATTCCAATGATTATCCTTAATACCGCACCCCGGATTTTGGGATCGTCACAGGTGATATCAATTCCCAATCTCAGTATACTCCAGGTATTATGAGTGTAATATTTTTACCATAAATTTTTTTTTCGTGTTTTTATTTTGTTATTTTAATAAAATTCTCATGGGATATGTCTTTGTATGAACTTATTTTTTGAATCAAACCAGGAGATCTAGCATCCCAGAATGTAGTAGTGGTTGTGTTTATAAAAATAATGTAAATACAAAAACAAAACAACCTCTAGGTGATATTAGTACTAGTCCAGGTATATTAAGAACACGAGTTTCCAATCTCAATTCCCTACATGTGTTATGAGTATGTATTATATTTACTATAATTTCTTTATCCACATGCTTTTGTTAATTAATTTAACAAAGTTCTCATATTATATGTTTCCTCTATATTTTAGTTAATTATATTTACTATAATTTCTTTATCCATATGCGAAATAAGTTAAAATCCTCTGTATTTTAATTTTTATAACATGCATACAATTTAGATATGTTATATCACTACGCCATAGATTGCCTATCGCAACGAAAACCCATGTTGTTGCTAGCTACAACGTTGCCATTGCTATAATGTTTTTTGTCTATTGCAACGCACGCTTCGATGTGTTAGCATAGATATTAGAAGTGCGTTGCGATAGCTATAGATATATTCTAAGTAAAAAAATAAAGATAAAAATTACACCTCAGCGATCCGCACAATTAGTTAAAATCAAATCTCAACCGTGTAACACCGCACCTCCGTCAAGATCACTCACAAAGGGAATGCCTTGACTTTGATGGAGCGTTTTAGTAGACAGAACAAAATATTACAAGAATAGATACGTAAAGCAGTACTTGAAAATTTTATAACTTTATTTCAGTGGAAAACAGAAATCAGTTTTGGTTACATCTTTCAAAATCACTTTACCAAAACTCAAGTACATATATATATCAGCCTTGTTCAAAAGGCCCTCAGAGTACAAAACTTTAAAATCATAATTCCCACAGAAGTTGCCATAAGAAGTCAAGCCACACTTTAAGCACTTCAAGTACTTCAAGTAGAAGAAATCCGGATCAAGCTAAAGTATTCCCTCCTTGAAACCTGGGGGGGAACGGAAAGAAAAGGGGCGAAAAACAAACGAGGTCAGACATAAAGTCTGGCGAGTCCAGTGATTTCCAGCGTATGAACAGATAATAATAATCATGGCATGCAAATAAAACTGGATGCGAGATAACTGTAACAGGAGTAGCAGATACACTTAGGTTAAACAAAAAAAAAACAGAATGATGTAAGCTATTACTTTTCACCTCTCTGCAATAATACTAGTATAACAGGATTAGGTGTCACCCCAATGTCTAAACTGAAATAGAAACGGGAACAGAATAATTTCCACAGAAGAGAATGCTAGTAATGGGCCTTTACCACCCCAACAGAAACAGACAGAAACAAAATGCTAATAATGGGCCTTTACCACCCGAACAGAAGGTACAGAAACAGAGACAGATTAATCCCTATGGAAACAGAATGTAGAATTAGATGTACACTAGTAAATGGGCCTATACCACCCGAACAGACGGTACCACGTAGAAACAGACAGGTGTTACCACCCAACCGAAACAGACAGTACCAACAGAAACAGACAGAACTAAGTGTACCCTAAAACCCTACCCCAAGCGATCGGCTCCCTAATACATAAATACCCTGTGTCGGCCCCACAGTAGGGTGTAACACTCCCTAAAGTAACAACCAATTGGTACAGACCTATTTACAGATGTCACGGCGTCTTACATCCTCAGAGGCAGACCGGGATCCATGCACGCACATGACCTAGTTGGAACGCACCATCAACACCCCTCACCATTATCAGAATGAACCGCTTATAATTAGTTCAGTAAGCGTGCCCAGACCCTACCTACTGTTGGGTCATAGTTTTGAAACCAGAAAGGGTTACTGACTAGTATGGGTCCCAAACAACAGATGACACAAGTATTTTCCCTCCTAACCTTGTGTCCCCAGACTAATAGATTTCAGATTAACTTGTTTACAAGTTTTCAGACATACAGAGTTCAAGTCAACTAGTTCACAGATCAGAAAATCAAGTTAACGGGTTTTAAGACCAACGGATCAGATGTACAGTTCTTATCATACTTACAGATTGTCTAACTTTGTATTGGGCATACAGATTCACGAAACAGGTTTTATTAAATTCATCAGTCCGGTTGGTTTAACCCTATTTACCCAAAACGTCTTAGACATCATATTTATCCCAGATTTGCATTAATTAAATATTAATGCACAGACCTCTCACATTAGGTCGGAGCTTGTGGCCGCTAGATATGCCGGGCGGTTCCAGGCAGACTTCTGCCACAAGCCAGACCTAACATCGTGTCTAAGCATATTTTAGTTATGCCTACGACCTCTCACATTAGACTGACAGTTTGCGGTTGCTGGTTAAGCCGGTGGGTTCCGGGTAGGCTTCTACCACAAACGGAGCCTAACCTCGTGTCATAGCCAATTCATTCCAATACATATTTTTCAGATATCAGACTAATTCTGCTTATTTAACAGATTAAACTTCTTCATAGGATACAACAGATTAATCAAATTTCCATGTTTTACTTAATCTTAGGTCGAGCCTACGGTATTCCGTACCCAGATTACCATTATCTAGTTTTCAACAGATCAGACAATTCAACAGGTAGCAGATCTAGCAGTTTAAGCGATTCAACAGATTTAGCAGATAACAGATTTAGCAGTTTAGGCAATTCAACAGATTTAGCAGATAACGGATTAGGCAATTTAATGAATTTAGCAGATAACAGATTTAGAAGATTATATATATCTAAAACTCTATTTACATATCTTGCCTAATCATAAATTTAGCCTAAACTTACATGCCCAAATCAAGGTCATAATTCATAATACAATATATGCCCCCAAATCTTAGCCTTAATATTCCCATTTACAGTTCATGTCAAAACTAGATTTAATATTCTAGTTTACCATTTTTGTCCAAGACTAATACACATGTAAATCATTCTCTATTATAGCCAATTCAGATTATGCCAACATATTTGTTATGCCAAAGTAACTTAATTAAGCTATGCCCAATCCCCGTATAACATGTTTCCACAAGTCCTCTAAATACTCATGAAATGGCCCTAGCAAAAGGAATAGGGGATAAGCACAAGAAAGAATAGGCATGCAATAATTAAACAAATACAATGATAATGGCCCCACTAGGCAACTAACCACAATAGTCATGGGAGACTAATCACAATAGTTTCTTATTCAATGTCATAGGCAATAGTCTCATAGTCATGAATCATAGTCATAGGCAATAGTCTCATAGGCGTGAATCATAGTCATAGGCAATAGTCTCATAGGCATGAATCATAGTCATAGGCAGTAGTCTCATAGGCAACAGTTTCATGTTCAATTATGCATTATTCATTATTTGTCCCAAAATTTAGCGTTCGTGCGTTAATCTCTTATGAGATTCGGCGCAGGCTCGTAGTAGCCTGGCTATAGAACAGAAAGAAGAAAGAGGTACAGAATAGTCACAGAAAAACAGATCTGACAGATAAGAATATACATAACCTCAGATTCATATTTATAACCATGTCAAGATCATAATTAAAGTTCATATCTGAAAATAACTGTACTCACAATCAAAAAGGAAAGTCTTGATTTCTGGTTTCTGAGTTCTGACACTAAATAGCATTCCTTTGGCGTAGACTATCGATTAGATTAGAAAATAGTTTTTCCCTTTTAAACTTTATTCAGATTGGAAGAAGATTCTAGTTTTGATTCCAACAGAGTAACGACGCCATTATTTTATTTAATAAGAACGGAGGCAGAGTATAGGAATGAAATTGTGCAGCATAAGGTTAGAGAAGAATGGTGTAAAGAGAATGGGGCTAGGGGGCTGTTTATATAGGGTTTTAAACTAATTAGAGTCGTCGATGAAGCTAGAGTTAATCAAGGCCATCCATCTCAAGAGAAGCCAATCAGAAAGTGACAAGTTAGCCCTAGTGACACAGCAGAGCTCAGAAATTCAACCAGAACCCGACCAGGCCAGCCAGGGTCAAACCAGAAAGCTGTGCAGGCCTGCTGCTCGACCTGGGCGCACCTGCCAAGTGCGCCAATGCAAAATTGCATGGGCGCACTTCCCAAGTGCGCCAGTGCAATTTTGCCCTGGCGTGCTTCCCAAGTGCTCCAGTGCATTCTGACCGGTTTCTGTTTTTTCTGCCTAACTTCTTTCGTCCATATCTTCTTCGTACGGTATCCGTTTTACGTAAGCTCGGACTCTATTTCAAGCAGAATTCCGAGATGAACGCAATGGCGTAACCCTTTTCCCTTGATTCTTATTTTAAAAATTAATTATTCTTTGATTTGTTACTTATACGTTCATAGAAAATACGGGGTGTTACATTCTCCGCTCCTTAAAGGATTTCGTCCCCGAAATCTTCAAGTTAAGAAGAATGTGTCCTACCATCCAGTCATCCATCTACTCAACCATCATCCACAAGCATCCATTGTCCTTAGAAAACTTCTAATGTTGTATGAACATATGCAAAAGTGTGTGTATATGTTCCTTATCTAATGCAAAGATCAGGCGGTCCACTGATTCAGTTGACCTCCTTAATGCGAACTATGTCAGTGTCATGAGTCCAACATGTATGCGATTTTCCTGTTTGATACATATCATTCTTATATGAGTGACAACCATTCATTCATATGCAACATCCATGTGATGAGTCAATCATTTTGCATCCACATAAATTGAGAATGCTCACACATCCATATGCAGTATGAGAGTGTTTTCGAGCCGATCTAGTGCCTAGTGTGTGTATATGCATCCACGAGCAACCACTAACAACCACTTGCATCCACTTGCAACCATCAAACATAACATGTCTCAAACACATGTTTACATCCATAGGATTCCTATCTATAGGTCGAAGACTCGATCGATAGGATACAGTCGAGTGATGGGAGCGAGTGCAGATAAACGAAAACTTGGTTTCCATTAGACATTGGTTGAGAGACTAATTACCCTAAGTATCAACCCCGAAGACCGAAATCAACATCGGATTGACACCCAAAGGATTACCCTCTTTAGACAATGTCAAAACTGGAAATCTTAAACTTATCAGAAATATTCAGATATTTACAGACTACTAGTACAGATCAGATTATCGAATGATTCTTAGAAAACTAAGCATGGGAAAATCCCACCATATCCCTCAAAACCGCAGAATGTATGCATTACAATCGATTTCACGCCTAACACAGATACCTTCAAACCCCAACCTACCACCAACAGAAGAGTCGTAACCCCTATGGGGTTTGAGACTATAACCAGATCAGAAACAAGACTAGTATTAAAGTGCAGAGACTCGACTACAGAATCAGAATGCCATAATCGGAAAGAGTTCTAACTCAATAATCTAGTAAGGAAACTAAACTCTCTACGGAAATTTTCCTACTTCTATCCTATCCACCAACTATAAGAGCATTCGCCTGCCTTCCCGAAGTAGGTCATGTCCTCTGTCCTTGCCCCTGTTTCTTCGGGCAGTCCTTAATGAAGTGTCCCATCTCACCACAGTTGAGTGAGTGTCCTTCCTCTTTCGGCAATCCATGTCCAGATGAGTCAAGCTTCCATAAGTAAAGCACTTTTCTCCTCCTTTTTCTTCAAACTTTTCTTCCTTCTTTTGTGTTTCCTTTTTGCCTCCTTTTTGAACCAAGTCCATATCCATGAGTTTCTCATCCTTGGGTTGTGCTCCTTAACTAATCTCCATCATTCTCATCTTTACTATCTATGTGTAACACGTTGACAAGTCCCTCGAAAGCTGCCTCCGTCGCACTGAAAATCCTACAAAGCTCGAAAGAAAATTAGCCGTAGGTGAGACTACTGCGGCTAAAAATGGAAGTCGGGCGCTTATTTGCCCTTTGACCTGTGTCGTAGTTTTATCAAGCCTACAGAACCATGCCGCGATGAGGTTACCTCCCAGAAAGTCGGGAGCCCCGGAGAAAGAAGGAAACAAAGATTCAAACAGAGGATCAAAAGATAGATATATGGCTTTTGGGGATTATGTTTTTCAAAAATAAGCTTTACTTTTGAAAATACTTCCATTTAAAACCTTTTTTAAATAGTTTTCAAAAACTTTACCCAATCTGGTAACCTTCAGCTCTAATACCAAGTGTAACACCCCACCTCTGTCAAGATCACTCACAAAGGGAATGCATTGACTTTGATGGAGCATTTTAGTAGACATAACAGAATATTACAAGAACAGATACGTAAAGCAGTATTTGAAAATTTTATAACTTTATTTCAGCGGAAAACAGAAATCAGTTTGGTTACATCTTTCAAAATCACTTTACCAAAACTCAAGTACATATATATATCAGCCTTGTTCAAAAAGCCCTCAGAGTACAAAACTTTAAAATCATAATTCCCACAGAAGATGCCATAAGAAGTCAAGCCACACTTTAAGCACTTCAAGTACTTCAAGCAGAAGAAATCCGGATCAAGCTAAAGTATTCCCTCCTTGGAAACCTGGGGGGGAACGGAAAGAAAAGGGGCGAAAGACAAACGAGGTCAAACATAAAGTCTGGCGAGTCCAGTGATTTCCAGCATATGAACAGATAATAATAATCATGGCATGCAAATAAAACTGGATGCGAGATAACAGTAACAGGAGTAGCAGATACACTTAGGTTAAACAGAAAAAAACAGAATGATGTAAGCTATTACTTTTCACCTCTCTGCAATAATACTAGTATAACAGGATTAGGTGTCACCCCAATGTCTAAACTGAAATAGAAACGGGAACAGAATAATTTCCACAGAAGAGAATGCTAGTAATAGGCCTTTACCACCCCCAACAGAAGCAGACAGAAATAGAATGCTAGTAACGGGCCTTTACCACCCGAACAGAAGGTACAGAAACAGAAACAGATTAAACCCTGTGAAAACAGAATGTAGAATTAGGTGTACACTAGTAAATGGGCCTTTACCACCCGAACAGACGGTACCACGCAGAAACAGACAGATGTTACCACCCAACCGAAACAGACGGTACCAACAGAAACAAACAGAACTAAGTGTACCCTAAAACCCTGCCCCAAGCGATCGGCTCCCTAATACATAAATACCCTGTGTCGGCCCCACAGTAGGGTGTATCACTCCCAAAAGTGACAACCAATTGGCACAGACCTATTTACAGATGTCACGGCGTCTTACATCCTCAGAGGCAGATCGGGATCCATGCACGCACATGACCCAGTTGGAACGCACCATCAACACCCCTCGCCATTATCAGAATGAACCGCTTATAATTAGTTCAGTAAGCGTGCCCGGACCCTACCTACTGTTGGGTCATAGTTTTGATACCAGAAAGGGTTACTGACTAATATGGGTCCCAAACAATAGATGACACAAGTATTTTCCCTCCTAACCTTGTGTCCCCAGACTAATAGATTTTAGATTAACTTGTTTACAAGTTTTTAGACATACAGAGTTCAAGTCAACTAGTTCACAGATCAGAAAATCAAGTTAACGGGTTTTCTGACCAACGGATCAGATGTACAGTTCTTATCAGACTTACAGATTGTCCAACTTTGTATTGGGCCTACAGATTCACGAAACATGTTTTATTAAATTCATCAGTCCGGTTGGTTTAACCCTATTTACCCAAAACGTCTTAGACATCATATTTATCCCAGATTTGCATTAATTAAATATTAATGCACAGACCTCTCACATTAGGTCGGCAGCTTGTGGCCGCTGGATATGCCGGGCGGTTCCGGGCAGACTTCTGCCACAAGCCAGACCTAATCTCGTGTCTAAGCATATTTTAGTTATGCCTACGACCTTTCACATTAGACTGACAGTTTGCGGTCGCTGGTTAAGCCGGTTGGTTCCGGGCAGGCTTCTACCGCAAACAGAGCCTAACCTCTTGTCATAGCCAATTCATTCCAATACAGATTTTTCAGATATCAGACTAATTCTGTTTATTTAACAGATTAAACTTCTTCATAGGATACAACAGATTAATCAAATTTCCATGTTTTACTAAATCTTAGGTCGAGCCTATGGATTTCCATACCCAGATTACCATTATCTAGTTTTCAACAGATCAGACAATTCAACAGGTAGCAAATCTAGTAGTTTAAGCGATTCAACAGATAACAGATTTAGCAGTTTAGGCAATTCAACAGATTTAGCAGGTAACGGATTAGGCAATTTAACGAATTTAGCAGATAACAGATTTAGCAGATTATATATATCTAAAACTCTATTTACATATCTTGCCTAATCATAAATTTAGCCTAAACTTACATGCCCAAATCAAGGTCATAATTCATAATACAATATATGCCCCAAATCTTAGCCTTAATATTCCCATTTACAGTTCATGTCAAAACTAGATTTAATATTCTAGTTTACCATTTTTTTCCAAGACTAATACACATGTAAATCATTCTCTATTATAGCCAATTCAGATTATGCCAACATATTTGTTATGCGAAAGTAACTTAATTAAGCTATGCCCAATCCCCGTATAACATGTTTCCACAAGTTCTCTAAATACTCATGAAATGGCCCTAGCAAAAGGAATAGGGGATAAGCACAAGAAAGAATAGGCATGCAATAATGAACCAAATACAATGATAATGGCCCCACTAGGCTTGATGTACATAACAGTGAATGGGAATAAACTAACAAAGTTACATACTACATATGAGATCTAACATCATTAAGGGAATAGGCATAAGAAACTAACTACAATAGTTATAGGCAACTAACCACAATAGTCATGGGCGACTAATCACAATAGTTTCTTATTCAATGTCATAGGCAATAGTCTCATAGTCATGAATCATAGTCATAGGCAATAGTCTCATAGGCGTGAATCATAGTCATAGGCAATAGTCTCATAGGCATGAATCATAGTCATAGGCAGTAGCCTCATAGGCAACAGTTTCATGTCCAACTATGCATTATTCATTATTTGTCCCAAAATTTAGCGTTCGTGCGTTAATCTCTTATGAGATTCGGCGTAGGCTCGTAGTAGCCTGGCTATAGAACAGAAAGAAGAAAGAGGTACAGAATAGTCACAGAAAAACAGATCTGACAGATAAGAATATACATAACCTCAGATTCAGATTTATAACCACGTCAAGATCATAATTAAAGTTCATATCTGAGAATAACTGTACTCACAATCAAAAAGGAAAGTCTTGATTTCCGGTTTCTGAGTTCTGACACTGAATAGCGTTCCTTTGGCGTAGACTATCGATTTGATTAGAAAATAGTTGTTCCCTTTTTAACTTTATTCAGATTGGAAGAAGATTCTAGTTTTGATTCCAGCATAGTAACGACGCCATTATTTTATTTAATAAGAACGGAGGCAGAGTATAGGAATGAAATTGTGCTGCATAAGGTTAGAGAAGAATGGTGTAAAGAGAATGGGGCTAGGGGGCTGTTTATATAGGGTTTCAAACTAATTAGAGCCGTCGATGAAGCTAGAGTTAATCAAGGCCATCCATCTCAAGAGAAGCCAATCAGAAAGTAACAAGTTAGCCCTAGTGACACAGCAGAGCTCAAAAATTCGACCAGAACCTGACCAGGCTAGCCAGGGTCAAACCAGAAAGCTGTGCAGGCCTGCTGCTCGGGCTGGGCGCACCTGCCAAGTGCGCCAATGCAAAATTGCATGGGCGCACTTCCCAAGTGTGCCAGTGCATTTTTGTCCTGGCGCACTTCCCAAGTGCGCCAGTGCATTCTGGCTGGTTTCTGGTTTTTCTGCCTAACTTCGTTCGTCCATATCTTCTTCGTACGGTATCCGTTTTACGCAAAATCGGACTCTATTTCAAGCAGAATTCCGAGACGAACGCAATGGAGTAACCCGTTTCCCTTGATTCTTAATTTAAAAATTAATTATTCTTTTATTTGTTACTTATACGTTCACAGAAAATACGGGGTGTTACAGTTCATCCACACCATCAACCACACCTCATTCATCTCTATTTCTTACTTTTATTTTCATTCTCCCGCTTTTCTTTTCATTCCCTTCCCGCCTCCAAAACTTCGCAAATATTCAAAATCCATAATTTTCATTTTCTGCCTCTTTTCATCCCCTTTCCATCTATCCCCAACCCTAAATTATCAAATCGAAACCTACAGAAATCCCTAAATAAGAAAAAAGGGTATTTGAAAACCCTCGTCATCGTCATTAGATTCAGATCTAGATTCAGATTCAGGATGCCGTCGGTTCTTCTTCCCTCTGCAGCTATTTTGCATGCGCTCGTTCCCTTGTCGATCGATCCACTTATGCATCAGTCTGACTTCCAGAATCAAACTTCAACGCTTTCTCACAATAGAAATAGGAAGCCAAATCGTGGAATCGAAGGCTGTCTCCTCACAAAAAAAAAGTGCGGACGGAATCGAGATGAAGCCAGTAGCTCCTTCGAGAACCAAGGCCGAGTTGAGAATGAAGAAGAGCGACACCGAGAGTTTAGGTGAGTATTCTCACGTTCTATTTGGCATTAAGCCCTAATTATAGGTAGCCTTAATTCTTCTAGTAACTGGCATGTCTATTTTGTTTAGTGCTATGCTTGATTGTGTTGGATGAATTGGATGATTGGCTATGATGATTGAGTTAAACATTTTGGTGATGGGTATGCAATGGTTGCAAATGCTATGCTACGACTGTTATTTGTGCTTGTATATATGTTTTTTTATTGCTGAAAGAAATGAGTATGGGAAAACTGATAAGCACCCACACGTCCTATATCATGACTGTGCCATGTGAAACAAGTACATAGAAACTGCCAATACCCCTGTATATATACATATAGGTAACACCTAATTTAACAACCTCAATGTCATGTATTAAGTGAATTTACTCACACCAGGCAATAGTCTGACTATATCATGCTCTGTTTTAAGTGCATTAATGTGTGATAAATGATTCCTGTATATCTTAGAGAAACTGCCTTGGTTAATTTGTTATGACTGAAGAATTGAATGAATCTGAATTGCAGCAAAAGCTCTCTTAAGTTGAATGCTCTTTACATGGGTCATGCTAAATAATTACCTGAGAGCAATTGCGTAAAAGTTTTAGGAATCGGGTAGTAGTCCCGGGATATATATACTGCTAGTTTTTGATGTTACTTCTCATTGCTGGTATATGTGTATATATAAGTATGGCCGAATTCAGGTGCTTTATAGCTAGTGCAAACTAGGCAATATGACAGACCCATCCATGTTTATAGAACTGATGCCCAAAGAAGAAGGGTACAAACCATATTTTAATTCTAAAAGCTGTATGATTCTAAGACTTAGTTTGGCTTTCATAGAAAATGGATGAATAAGAAGAGCCCTGTTTTGTATAAAAATAAGTGTTGTGTCTAAGTGAGTGGCGTGTTACTTCTTTTGAGAAGTAATATTCTGTTTTCCAATGTACTAGAATCATAAAATGAGGCATACAGTTTGTTTAAATTCCTTTGATGATATCACCTTGTTTTGGTGTAACATTTGTATTAAAATTTTGTATATCTACTGAAATAATAGCACAGTAATATGACAATGTAGCAATGTACATATGATATGTACCTAAGTGCGAGTAAACCAATATAAGATTTTTCCCTGTATAAAGCATTTAACTGAGTACATATGCAGACTTTGAAGTTTCACTTAACTACGGAAGTGCAAATGAATTGCCACCTTAGGTTTCTTCTACCCAATTTGCAAAATATTTGGTAGCTGGTCTCTTGGAAACTTAGGGGGTATGCATTCTTATCATTCATGAAAATTCAACCAAGAAATGGTTTGTTTTATTTTATTTTTCTATTTGTGATTGTGATAACCCTGTTTTTTGTTACTTTTGCAGCCTTGCAGGACATGTGAAGATGCTGTGGAGACATTTAATGACTTTCTTATTAAGGTAAAACTAAAGTTACATTCAAGTAATCTTTCTTCTATATTCAATTTCATGCTTTATCGATAACATTTTTGATTGCTTAAAAAAAAGAATCAGGTGACTTAGGATTTAGGAAATGAGTAATAGAAAAATAGAGCATGAAAATTATGTTATAAGAAAGACTTCACGTAAACACCCTAAAGAGTACCCTAATGCTAAGAACCATACTCATGTGCAGGTAAATATTTCTTGCGATGTTTAGTTGATATATAAATGGAACTTGCATCTTATTTCTTCATTAATATCTTGTTTTGCCATCACACCGGTTGCACTTAAATTAGAGCAACATGATCACACAGTCTGCACCCTTAGGGATATAATTCCTTGTGTCATTTGTTGTCAGTAGGATACAATCCTCATTTTATAAGTCAAGGGAAATAGAGATTCTAGCTCTGATAGTTTGTTTCAGTAGATGGAGATATACAACCTAAAGGCTACGGTCGTATTAGTGAGTTTGATTGCCTTTCAGTTGAGACAACGGTCGTTATTCGTTCATCGACTTTTCTTATGTTTTTTAATTACTAGTTAGATAATTATTATCTATTTTAAAATAATCAAATCTAGTTTTAGTCTTTAACTCTTCTCATATTACAGTTATAAGGGTCCTGCTCATTTATGATTGAACTAGAGAAGTTGAGCATAATTTGCGAGCAAATCATCCAAAAGGAAAAAATAAAGGTAGTAGTTTACGTAATCATTTTCGTGTATTTTTTCTTGCTTATGATTGTATGTGTGAGTCTGTATATGAATGAATTGAGTAAATAGTGGAGTCAAAAATTTTATACTATTTGAAATGTTGAAGTAAAATATTTATTTGGATAAAATATTGTGTTATAACAATATTTATTATAATATTATGAAAATTTTAATTAATAGCAGTTGAGATATAATTGCTTTTACCAGTTGTAAAACAAAATTTAACAACTGCTAGAAACAATTGTAAAAAAGGTTGACTTTGTTATGATTGCAATATAACTAGTGATGCATGCCAGCTGTAATAGACATATTACAACTGTTTTTGGCAGTTGTGAAAGGGTATTTTGTTGTATTGGTACCTGTGGCAACACCTGTACCGATATTGCCATAGGGTCGCAAAGGTGTTGCCTTTGACTCTAAGGCAACGCGGCAAAAGGCAAACCCAAAAAAGTGTTGCCACAGATAATTTTTTTGTATATAGCAACACTTTTTGGCACCTACTGCGTCACTTCTCTGGGGTTGTCGTAGGCCATCTATGGCGGAGTGTATTTAGTGCATATAACACATTAAAATTGGTTGATTATCTATTATTTTAGTATATTATTATTTGATTTTTGGTATCATATTGTATGACTTTCATATTTTACAGGTAGCATATAAAGAAATGTGAAGCTGGTAAGAAATGTGAAGCCAATGAGATTACAAGCTCAATTTGATGGAGGCATTTGGTTTATCTCAAGAAACTAGGTTTTATTTTTATAATTTTTGGAGTGCTTTGTAATTCATCTCCTGCTTTTCTCCAGAAAGTAGTTCTAATGCCTACACCTGCAATGGTTACTTATCAAATAAGTCTCACCAGGTAGAGGAGTTTGAGAATAATAGTACTGTATTTAAAATATTTTTGTTCAAGTAATGCTGTTTCATTTCATCTTTCTTCATTTTAAAATTTTAACAATATTTAATACATTCTACAGAGAGTGTGGGAACTTATATCTCGAGCTCAGAAGATGACATTTCTGATTATGATCCAAATGAAAACATGATCTTTGACGATGTGGTTTATGACATGCAAAATATTTCTTCTACTCAAGTTGAGCATGCAGGTAAGAAGAATATACCACTTTGTCCTGAGTACAGATCTCTTGGGTTTCCATCAAAAACATGTAAATATTGTGGAGCAACTATGTGGAATGAAGAAAGAGAAAATAAGAAAAATATGAAAGAGGAGCCAGTATTTCCAATCTTTTGTGCCAAATGAAAATCAAGCTTGAAAAGAATCAACCTACTCCTGATTATCTACATCGTGTGTATTTTGACAAAGAGAAAGGACCTACATTCCGCAAATCACAACGATCATATAATTGTGCCTTATCCATGACATCTACTGGTGAAAAGATTGATCATTCTATCAATAAGTCAAGGGGTCCATCTATTTATAGGTCAGGTGGACTTGATCATTATGAGATTGGAAGTCTATTTCCGTCCGAGGGCGAAGTACCAAAATTTTGTCAGCTATACATATATGACACGGAAGATGAAATTTCTAAATGTATGAAAGTTATTAATGCCCAAAATTATAAAGAGATTGATCCGGTGATTTTAGAAGGTCTGGTGAAAATGTTGGATGAAATTAATACCTTGGTTAAATATTTTCGCAAGGCGCGTGATCGTTTTAAGAATGATAATATTGTTGATATGAAGATCCTGTTCGAAGAGTCAAGAGCACAAAATGGCCGTGAGAATCATGTCACAAATTCAGATGATCAAGTTGCTACACTAATTGTGGGAGATGAGGGATATACATGTAGACAACGTGACATCCTTATTACAAGCAAGAGTGGAGATCTGCAAATGATTACATTCATGCATCCAAAACTGATGGCATTGCAATATCCATTTTTATTCCCAAACAGTGAAGATGGCTTTCATGATGAAATGTACTTTATCAATTCAGATAATGGGAATACAAATAAAAGGGATCTAAATCGAGCTGGGACAAACCAGGGTTAAGTAATAGTATTCTTTTCCATTGTTTTTAAGTATTTAAATGTTCGTTATATATATACATATACTATATATTCTTTTACAACTACTTTATCATAATTAATTGCTTGAACTTTAATTATAATATCTTTTTTAATTCTTAAGTTGTTGAACAGTGTGAGATGGATTTCATGAAAAGTTATATTCTGTCAATTCAGATAATGAGATAAAAAAGAAAAGGGATAAGATTTCAATGAAGGAATTTTATTCATATCAGAATCAAGTTAGAACTAATCAAGGTTGAAGCATATTATTTTTTTCCCTTTCTATTTTTATTTAGAAATTTACTACATACACCCACACGCACACTCTACATTCCTTGAAAATACTCTAATATACTTTTTTTTTTTGATATTTTATATGTAAAAGATGATATAAAGAGGATTGGAGGAAAATTATATCAGTAATTCATTGTGGACGCATTCTCCACCATTGAACAATCGAGATTGTGGTGGTTTCGTCGTCACCAACAACTTCGAAATGAACTGTATCATAATTTATGTGACATGCTTTTAAGTTCTGACTCTGTAGATCCTTCAAAAGTCGGTAAAAGATATATTCTTCCAGCTTCTTTTATTGGATCTGCAAGATATATGCAATAAAGTTTTTTGGATTCACTGGCTTTGTGTCGAAAGATTGGTTATCCAGATATATTTTTAACCATGACTTTTAACCCTATGTGTGATGACATCTTACAAATGATGTCATTTTTGTCGGCAACAACTCCAGCGGATTGCCTAGATATAATTGCCAGAGTTTTTAAGTTGAAACTTGATCAATTATATGATGATATCAAAAATAAATAAAAAATTGGACCATGTGCAGCAAGTTTTTTTTTCCTCTAAATACATTATCACGTATTTCATAATTTAAAATTATTTATCATGATGGCTATTATTTCCTTTCAATTCATATTAATAATGTTTTGGAAAATTTTAATTTTCAGTTATGTATGTTGTTGAGTATCAAAAAAAAGGACTCCCCCATGCGCATATGTTAATATGGTTGGAAGAAAGTGGTAAGAAGGATTTGAAGAGTAATATTGATAAGTATGTATGTGCAGAGATCCCTGATGAATAGAAAGATCCATATGGATATGCGGTTGTTAAACAATTTATGATACATGGTCCTTGCGGACCTGGATTTCAATCACCTTGCATGAAGGGTTCTAAATGTACAAGAAAATTCCCAAAAAAGTGTGATCAAAAACTTTATTCAACTCTAAATTTTTTTTTTTTTTGTATTTAACTCTAATTTTTCTTTTTCTTTTTCAGGTATTGTTCAAGTACAATGTTTGATGATTGCGGATTTCCAATTTACAGGAGAAGAAAAACCAAACATACTGTCAGAGTTAGAAATACAGATTTAGATAACCAGTGGGTGGTTCCTTATAATAGGGATCTTTTGGTTCGATACCAGTGTCACATTAATGTTGAGATCTGCAATCACGGGTGTTGCATGAAATATCTTTTCAAATATTGTCTGAAGGTCCATGATCGTGCCACTGTGTTAGTACAGTCCGAAAAAAGAAAAGATCAACAATCTGGGGAGAAGAAAACAGTAAATGAGATTAAAACATACTTAGATGGGAGGTAATTTATCCTAAAAGAATTGTATTTTAATTTTTTATTTTGCATATTTGTTACAGATAAAATGCTATTAAATGACATGTTAACCTAAATGTAGGTACGTATATGGACCAGAGGCTGCTCATAGAATCTTTGGATTTGATGTGCACCATCGTAGTATGTCTGTAGAGAGACTACCTTTCCATTTAGAAAATGAGAAGTATCTTACTTTTAAATCAATAGACAACTTAGATCATGTTATTAAACAAGCAGCTGAAAAAAGTTCCAAGTTGGAAGCATTCTTTAAACTTTGTCAGGAAAATGTAGATGCGAGAATATACACTTACCAAGAAATACCAGAAAAATTTGTTTGGGATTCATACATTTATAAATGGAGACCTAGAAAAAGAGGACGGATGGTAGGTAGATTAAATTCATCACATTATGCCGACGGAGAAGTATGGTACTTACGTATGCTACTCACAAGGATAATTAGACCTACATGTTTTGAAGATTTACGTCGGGTTGGAGATACCATCCACAATACCTATCGTGAAACTTGTGATGCACTAGGCTTATTGAACGATGATAATGAGTGGCATAAGGCTTTTGCGGAAAATAAGTCAACTACATTCCCATGGCAATTGCGCTCATTATTCGTCCATATTATCACAAACTGTCAGGTGACCCATGTTTATAAGTTGTGGATTTCTCAATGAGAATGCATGGCAGATGATATCTTACATAAACAGAAGGTGCTTACTGGAAATCCTAATTTAAAACTGACTGATGAACCATTACAAAATTATGCTTTGACTGGTATGTTATGTTTTATCCAATATATTATGTATATTTCATTATTAAATTTTAATGTTGTTTATTGAGTTACCATTACATTCTTACATAAGTTACTATATTCAAAATATTGTATCCTGATGTTACAATCTTAACTAAAACATAATATTTTTTCTATATAGAAATTGAGATAATATTGAACACAATTGGTAAATCACTGAAGGATTTTCCCACTATTCCAATGCCATCCAGCCTCTATTTGGATAAGTTCAATAACAGATTGATTTTAGAAGAAAGGAGTTATGACACAAATCAAATGTATAATGAACACAAGGATTTGTTTTCAAAGTTAAATGTTGAACAAAAGTGTGTTTACGATGCAGTCATGAATTCTGTTTGTAACAATAATGGAGGTATCTTCTTTGTGTATGGAAATGGAGGTTGTGGAAAGACTTTTCTTTGGAGGACTATAATTTCTTGCCTAAGATCAGAGCCTCTAATTGTTCTACCTGTGGCTTCATCCGGAATTGCTGCTACTTTGTTGCCGAGAGGTAGAACCGCGCACTCGAGATTCAAAATCCCACTAAAGCTAGATGATTCTTCTACATGTTCAATCTCTATGAATTCTGATTTTGCAGAACTCCTTAGGCAAACAAAGCTTATTATTTGGGATGAAGCTCCAATGCAACACAGGTTCGCATTTGAAGCTATAGACCGTTCATTACGCGATATTATGAAGTCAGTTAGTAGTGAAAATTTTGATAAACCTTTCAGTGAGATAACTGTGGTATTGGGGGGTGACTTCAGACAGATTTTGCCTGTAATTTATAAGGGTAATAGAAGTGACATTGTTAGCGCGTGTATTTTTAGATCTCAACTTTGGTCCATATGTCGGATTTTTAAATTAACACACAACATGAGGCTAAATGAAGGAAATAATGATGGTGAAAGACGTCATATAGAAGCATTTAGTAAATGAATACTAGATATTGGTGAGCGTAAAGTTCCTGTGGTTCAAAATGATTGTTTAATTGATATTCCACCAAAATTTTGTATTCAATCAGAGTCAAATAACATTGATGAATTTATAAATACTGTTTTTCCAAACTTGGAGACATCGTACACCAATGATGAGTATTTACGTGAAAGATCAATATTGACTCCCAGAAATAAGGTGGTTGATCATGTTAACACCCTGATTCTTAATAAGATATCTGGTGAGGCATTCACATATTTGATTTCTGATTCAGTTAAATGTCGTGCTGGTGATAATGATCAACTCAGTGCCTCTTTTATGTTGAATATCTAAATTCCATTAAAGTTTCTGGTATTTCTCCCCTTAAGCTGGTTTTGAAAGAGGGTGTTGTTGTAATGTTGTTGCACAATTTGAGCCAGGCTATTGGATTGTGTAATGGTACTCCCTTGGTTGTTAGGAGGTGTTTAAACACACAGTGGTATGTGAAATTATTAGTGGCAGTCACGCACACACAATACACTTGATACCCAGAATTGAAATGTCTTCAAGTGATTCAAATTTACCATTTGACTTGGTCCGAGTTTAGTTCCCGTTGCAGCTTTGTTTTGCTATGATAATCAACAAAGCACAAAGTTAATCTCTAGAGCGTGTAGGTTTATATTTGCCAGAGCCTGTATTTTGTCATGGCCAATTGTATGTTGCTATCAGTCGGGTAACATCTCCTGCTGGTTTAGTTATTTTCATTGAGAAAGAAGGAGGAACTACAACAATTACTGATAATGTGGTGTATGAAGAAGTTTTTATAGTTTGTAAGATATGTGTTAATTTTGTTGTACTTTATTGCCTATAAAGACATCTAAATAATGTGATATCTCAATGTTACGTTCTTCCGGTTCTAAGTATTTTATGTGGATAATCGTTTTGATATTTCCAGGAGATTTTAGATACTTCTACTCAGGATCTTATATTTATTTTGCTCTGATTTTCATATTTATTTTGTTTGGAATGAAAACTACTCGTGTTCTTATATTTATTTTGCTCTAAAAACTACTATTGATTAATGTATTTTTCTGATATGGATGTTTGTTTTTATGTTGTAATTTGATTTTTTTTTTTTAAATTGGAATGCTTCTTATACATAAAAAATCTATTTAAAACTTATTAACAAATCATACATCGAGCAACAACTACTCATACATTGTTTAGAATACTATATATATATATATATATATATATATATATATATATATATATATATATATATAACTATTTAATATTAATTACAATACTTTATTTTTCTTTTATTTTTGATATTTAATCATTATAATTTTTTTTAATAACATAAATTTTAATGCCCAGCAAAGCGGACAAAAAATACTAGTTAATTATAATTTGTTGTCGTCGGCATAGAATAAAACCATAAACCTTACCTAAATAAATGGTTGTGCTTATGATAAATCAACTTTATGTTAAACCTGGTGATGTTTTGACATGTCACTAATGTTTAGAAACACTTGACTTTTTTGCTTTCTAGCCACACTGCTAGAAAGAAATAAACTACGTTACATGCTGCTTAACATTTCTTCTTACTGTTGTGTATGCTCTGAGTATAGAATCATGTTACTGCCCAATTGACAAATAACATAGAAACACGACATCGGTCAAATATGCGCCCTTGGTGAGGAATTTCAATAAGCATTCATAGTTATAATTAAACATTCATAGCTGAAAATAAGGTTAAAGTTAAACATCAAATATTTATCTAAACCTACCGGTTTAGGTACAGATAGATGATTTTGGTTTTTAAATATCACCCTCATAACCTTTCTGTTTACCTTAAAAACTTGAATGTTTTCAACTATAATTTTTTGATTTTCTCAGGTTTAGGGGATAAATTAAGATAAATAATGACAGATCAATTCATAAATCCGTAACTGAATGACGAATTCTAAGTCAATATTCTGTAAGGAATATTAAACTGCTATATTCTCTATGTAGAATTAGTCATACCTAAAAAAAAAAAAAGGAAAAATACCCTTAAAATTGCAACCATAGTTCACGTCTACATGACTGGCAATCTCCGCTCCAGCCAGTTGTAGAATTGGTGACCGACGCCGGTTCTGAGGCAAGAGATGAACAATGGGAACTTGAAGTCGTTAAAAATGCCAGATTTACTTTCCTTCTCATGCGTATCTCCGATTAAAACCCTAATTTAAATAGAAAAATATCAAGTCTCGACGCAATTTGATGAATACCATCTCAAATCCACTAGAAATCGAAAATAATATCTTGGATGGCAGATTTTAGCGAAGTTGGGAAGGATAAGAATTCAAAACCTAGTTCTTCTACGGATGATGTTCATTGATCTGTCGATGAACAAATTTCAAATCGTCTGGAGGATCATTTATATCCCGTTAGCTGTGACACGTCAATGCAGGGTAGGTTACCATTAAATTATATATTTTTTGAAAAAGGGTACTTATATTACATGCTAGGGTAAACTGTGTCTTTGCGGAAGCGTTCAGGATCTTATTCACCCAATTACTTAAAAGATAATTTCTATGGAAACAAACACACATATGAAATCACACGCGCAAACACAAAATATTCCACCCAACCACCCTCTTTATTGATTCTCAAAACGAATTTTGTTTACATGCACTGGTTCAACAACCAACAATAAACAAACTACAAGAATCAATAATCTTATTGAGAAAGGAAAAGAATATCTAGATGACTACAACTCTTGTTGAAGAGGGAGAACAATGAAGAACGACGGCTAACCCTTGGATTAATTGGAGGCACCAATCCTCTCTAGGGCACCAAGCCCTAGAGGTACGCAGCCGCCACTCTATTCGGTCATGATCTCATCTTTTAATCCAACCCTAGATGCTGCTTTTATAGGAGAATAGAAGGCCTAGGCAAATACCCAATTTGCCCCTTCATTACTTGCAGAATAAGTCACAGAAAGACCAAGTCAAAGCCGCAGAAAAACCGCTCAGACGTCTGACCAATATATGTCAGACGTCTGTCCATGCTCTCGGTTTACCAAACCCTGACAACAGACGTTTGACCAAGTGCTATCAGACGTCTGTGCTGAAGCTAGACACAGAATTGCTCCTCCTTGCCTTCTTTCTGCTTCTACACCATCTCCACTATCGCCAAACACATCCACGTCTCGTCTCCATCAACATATGTGATTTCATGTCACAAATCACAACATTACATAGAGAAAATTACAAGAAAAAGACCGAGCTGTGAACAATTAACAACACACTACAACTGAATACTTTACAAAACAAAAGAAAATAACAGCTCGATCTAAACCACACAGAATACGCTACAAAGACCACCAAAAAACTAAACAAAGATTGTAAGAAAAAACCACCAACACCCAAAAAAAACCATCAGAGCAAAGAAGCTTCGATCTGACATGCCCAGCAAACCTTCAATCTTCAACAACTTCAAAACACAACAGCATAGACAACAAAGCTCCAAAAAGAAGCCCACTTAGAAACATACTCAGCAAATTACATAAGCATCTCAGCTACAAAACACAACTACTACAAATAAACTCCATCTAGCACAACTACAACACCACGATGATCAGCAAAATGACCACCACTCAATAGCAAGAGCTAAACATCTTTAGAAAAAGCCCAAAAACCTCATCTGCCAGCAAAAAAGGAATAGCCATTTAAACATGAGCTTCATCAAAGAGAAGCAAAGAACATCACAACAGCAATCCCATGTTGGAATATTTCGACAATTGGGTCACATATGTAAAATAAAATGTTTTGTGCTATTTTGGTGTAAAGCCTAATTAAAGTGATCTAATTTTAGATTAGAATTAATAGGCTTAAAGTTTAAGTTGTCATGGGCCTAATATGTAGATATCAGGGCATTTTATAATTTGTTGAAGGGACGAATTGCAAAATGCCAACTCTATAAATAAGGGGTTATGGTCCCCGAATTACACAAGCCTTAGCAACTCTCTAACCTCTTCTACGGATAGCTGATTTCAAATCTAGGGTTTGTGTCAATTTGGAAGCCCAAACCAAATTATATCTTCTTCTTAGCAACCAAATATGGATTCAGGTATTGTCATGATTAACTACGGATTCAGGTACGCTTCCGCTAATCTATTTCTGTTTTGTTCTCAATTAAATCAATATGGGTTACATATTTGGATGTAGGATTTCACAATTGGATATTGTTAATGTATATTGAAATCTTAACAAGTGGTATCAGAGCCACCATAGTTGCTTTTATTGAGAAAATTTTCTGTTTTGTTTTAAGATCTGAATAATAGACATTGAAACATAGTCCACTCGCATGTAATTTATTCAGATCCATCAACAATTCATATTTTTTTTATTATTGATTTCGAAACATCGGAACTCTCCACGCAGGGCCTCACTAGTAGCTTTTCTCATTTTTTAACCAAAAGAATCACTGTTTAATGCTTATAAGTGTTTTAATGTAGATCTGATTCAGGTTCCGGAACATATATATACATACATACATATATATATATATATATACATATATATATATATATATATATATATATATATATATATATTAAAAGCTATCTTTGGTCAAAGGGTATATATCACGGTGCAGTTTTTCTATTAGATTGTGGTAAGAAACTAAACAAACCTGAATTAAATATATCTACATATTGCTACTATTCGGTATGCAGTTTCCATTTGGCTTCAGGACATATTACATTGTATTGCTGCATTAATTGATGAGGTTCCTGCACTTTCGTGAATATAAGTATTAAAATAAACTTGCATTGGTAAATATTCTTAATTATGTAAAGACTATGTTCCTAATATAGAGAAAGTTTGGCCTTGTTATCAGGACGTTGACCAACTTTATAACCTTTATTTTAAAAGTGTAGATATTTTACAGTATAGATTTTGTCATTTTGTAAGCTTGTACATATGCATTAGTATTAAATAGTACAATTTAAATTTAAAATGCTCAATTTAAGGTTTGATTTTTCAACCGTTCTTATCTTATTACATGTGTGCACAATTTGAGGGTTGATTTTTTCAAAAGGGATTCATTTATTTTCCAGTTATCTTCCATAATATATAAGCTTTTGGCTATGTTAACTTCTCAAAAATATGCACATGAACCTACACAGCTATGTTGACTTAAGAATGAATCAATGCTAACATGTTAGACTTAAATATCTACCATCGCATTTTTTTTCCAGCTAGCGTTGAATAAGGTGTGTTGGGTTCGGTAATAGGTCATCAGTTAGGATAAATAACATATATACATCATAGTTGCTACATTCCTTCATGGTATTCAGTTCGATATCTGTTATGTCATTTACACATAATTTTATGTGGTACTTGATCATGACATTCATCTATGATATCGTGTTTTATTTATGATGTCTTGTGTTATAGTTGTTACGACTATGACTTAATCTTGTTATGTCGCTGTTATAGTTTTTGAGATTTGCAGATATTATATAGACATAAAGCATTTTTGAAGTGTTTATAGCACTCAAAATATATTGCACATATATTAAGGATAAATTCAAATATAATTTTGGTGTTTTTTTATAACGTAAATATCCTACATACATAGTGAATTAACTGAAATAATATGTCACAAAAGTGACCTCTATATTTTGGTGGTTCATGAAAATATTTGGTATTTGTGTGTAGTTGTTCATGCGAGTATTAGTCGGCCCAAAGGAAGACTAATATTTGGCTGAATTGCTTACACATGTGTGATGATAAATACGTGACAATTATAAGGTTTTTCGAGTGAATAATTAATCGACCCAAACGAAGGTTGTTATTTGACTTGAATTTATTGTCAGTATTTGATTATTACAACAAGAGTACCACTTACAGTTAATATTACTGTCCAAAGACTTGATATTAATGTGTACTTGGTATCTTGAAAAGAGACTTACCAATTATTTGAATTTACTATGGTTGATATTTGGCTATGAGCATATACGGTCAATCTTCATTTTATTTTTTTGTTTATTTTCAGCTAATTTAACTATATTATCTGTCAATTTAAAGAATATTTCCATCTTGTTTTGGGATAAATATAAGGATTTGTATGAGAGCATGTAATTTGTTCTTGACTTTATAGATTTAACTCTTGTAACTAAGAGGGTTACAGCCAACCCTACTACGGTTATATATTCTTATAATGTTATGAAGAATATTGAAAGGTGATATAATTCAAAGGCAAGAGTTAAATGATCATTAAGTAAATACTTCAGAAGTTTTCAAGGATGTGCTATAGTAACGATAACTAATTTTGTATAAGTTATCTACTGAGAATAGAAACGATTTTTGTGAAAACAATAAGGGAAATCAAGCACTCTTAGTGGTGCTTGATTGCATAAAGTCAAAGTAAAAGAAATATAAATGAGTACTATATGGAAAAAAGATATTGCTTCAAAAGCTAAAGACGCTCAAGTTATTGTTATTTTTGGTGCTATCTTCAGTATATTCATTTAAAGATTAAAATTGTTTTAAGAATAATATGTTATCTTGTTGGGCTAATTTAGCGCTTTGGTAATTAAAATAGAGATTGAAGTTTTTATGATTGAAAAGTACTCATTTGATATACATTGTAAATAAATGTATGAATAAGGATTAAGAAGTCGCTAAGGATCTCAAAGAAAAGAAATAACATATGGATATTTTTTTATAGTTGTTTCTTTAGTGAGATATACAGACATATAAAGTAAAATATACTTGATATTTTATAGTTATTATTGGGATTTAAGTCAATTTTTGGATTTATTTGATATATTTTTTATTCTGTCATTTAGACAGATTTCGTTTTTATTTTTCTAACGTGAACATATTAGGTTATTATTGTTCATCAAGAAATAGTAATGTTAATTTGTAAAAAAATTCAAAATCTTATGTAATTGAAGCTTATATAAGTTATGGCTACCTATGCTAAATAACTTATGTAATGATATCTCAAATTTTGTTTTGGTGACTAATATAATTTTTGTTTTAGTTTACTAAGGAATTATAGATTGAGATATCATAAAGATAGAAAATGCTTTATTGATATTCTAAGGGATTTAAAGTTTATATTTTTTTATGAACCCACATTAAGGAAAAGTTTTAAAGCGGGAATTGCAATAGTTATTTTGAGGATGTTGAGTTTGGGGGGGAAATCAAGTAATATCATTGTCTTTAAAGAGAATCATTACCTTTGATTCAACTGTGGTTGCTTCTTCGCTTAAAGTTTAAGATTTGTTTTCTTTTATTAAGAAGAAGTAAATTAAGAACCATAATAAGACGATGTTGAAGATAATTTTTTCTATAAGCTAAGCTTACTGTTTCAAGAAAATAAACTCAACAACCTCAAAATGCAAGATCACTATGGAAATCCACCTAAATGGGAAGAAATGCTATTTTAGATTATTATGTGGTATTTCTTCATAAAGATAAATAATGGATTGATAAAGATGATGCTATGGACTTACATCAATCCATGTAAGGTATTAATTTAAAATGTGGATTTAAGAAATGAACATATAACATAAATCTATATGGATAATAAAGTTTGAAATCTCCCTCTAACTTAAGTAATAAGATCATTGGTTATGTATAACTATTCAAAGCCAAAAAGGATCAAGTGGGTAATATTGAATTTTATAAGGCACTTTAATTGAAATCACTATTATTAAAAGGAAAATTTATTTTCTTTAAAGAATGTTTCATTTTCGACTTAGTAAACGATTCTTTAGATTCGATCGCTTTGGAGCTTACTACATTTTGTACTTTTGAGCATTATCTGATGGAGATTAAAGTTATGTTTCTCAATGGAGACATTAGTGAAACTACTTAAGAAACTCATTTATGGATTAGTCTTTTGTATTTGGGATTCAAATACACCATTATTGTTCATGGGGGTGATATTTGGATTATTACAAAAGAACCAGGAAGATAAATGCTTAAAAGATTTGGTATGTAAACCGCGATTCAGTTGTTTTTCTTTTACCAAACAGATAAATGCTACCATCCTTGAAATTAAAGAAATGCAAAAGATTTCTCATGCATTTGCAGTGAGAATTCTAATGCATACTAATGTATATCCACATATGGATATGCGTGTGTTATTTGGCAGATACCTTACTGATATTAAAAGTGGATCAATGATTTAGTAGCCAAAATGGTTATGATATATATGATATATCTTTAAAAGACAAAATATAAGATTATATGCTCATAGATAAAAGATCAGATCGGGTGGAGATCATAAAGAATTACGATCCGGATATTCTGGATGTCATTACTGTAAAAGATCCACTTCTAGCAATGATAATATATTTTATGGGTGAAACTATATAAGGGAAAAGTGTCATTTAGGCACTTATAGTTTTCGCCATTTTGAAAATATCGTCTTTGGTTAATTATAAGACATCCAAATATGGAAAATAATAATGAAATTTTGTCACAAGACTCCAGTTATAGATAAAGAATTGAAAGACCAAGTAATATTGTGATAGTAAAGAATATATTATTTTCCAATAAGGGAAGAGTGCAAAATATATTGTAGTTCATAGAGCACACTTAGACAAACTACATTATGGCGGATCCGCTTACCAAAAGGTTATCACCTAAGGTCTTTCATGAGCATGTAGCTCAATTGGTGTAACTTTTATGTAAGGATATTTTGGTTCAGGGGGAGTTTGTATTTGGTATTGTCATTATGACTCATTGCTCTATACTTCAGTTACAGATATATACATATCAAGTTCTTTTTTTTATCAGAAATAAAGTAATGAATTTTTCTTTGCACTCAGGTTGTTTAAACATTAAACATTTGATCTCACTAAAGAAGGACCAGTTGGAAATAGACATGTATAGATCACATTTCATGTAATTTCCATTCTACGCATCCATGATTGATCTATGTCGCTTGATTGTATTGATATATGTGACCATTGATGGGTTTAGTTACGATAAATGTAACGAATACCGCTTTGATCCTTTGTCAACACAATTAATGGACGAGATTGTTTCAGATACACCATATGTTATAAATAGCAAATTTTGGAGCTCATAAAGTTAAACACATTTTAAGGTTATTTCGTATGTGGCCCAGGGGGAGATTGTTGGAATATTTCGACAATTGGGTCACATATGTAAAATAAAATGTGTTGTGCTATTTTGGTGTAAAGCCTAATTAAAGTGATCTAATATTAGATTAGAATTAATAGGCTTAAAGTTTAAGTTGTCATGGGCCTAATGTGTAGATACCAGGGCATTTTATAATTTGTTGAAGGGCCAAATTGCAAAATGCCAACTCTATAAATAAGGGGTTATGGTCCCCCAATTACACAAGCCTTAGCAACTCTCTAACCTCTTCTACGGAGAGCTGATTTCAAATCTAGGGTTTGTTTCAATTTGGAAGCCCAAACCAAATTATATCTTCTTCTTAGCAACCAAATATGGATTCAGGTATTGTCATGATTAACTGCGGATTCAGGTACGCTTCCGCTAATCTATTTCTGTTTTTTTCTCAATTAAATCAATATGGGTTACATATTTGGATCTAGAGTTTCACAATTGGATATTGTTAAAGTATACTGAAATCCTAACATCCCAAACCATCACTACTACTGCTCACAAAATATACATCAAGATAAACTAACATCAAGCCCAAACTCGCCATTCAACACCACATTAAATCCACACCAGAATATCAATAGACAAAACCCACATCGAAGCAAACCATTAAAAGAAATGGAACATCAAATCCAGTTAACTACTTTTGTTACAAATTCCTCCATTCTTAATTCCACCCACTATATCACCTATCTCTCTCATTTTCTTTGTTTTAGATCTGGATTTGAATTGAGATACTGATTTTTGCCACTCAGGATTATCTTCCACCAAGGGTTCTTCTCCAACAAAAACATTCTCAGCTTTAAACTTTGCACCCTTCAGTTTACTGCTTCGTCTTCTTTTAAAGCTACTGGGGAAGAACTATCTGATTCATCCATAAAACTGTCATGTAGGTCATTAATATCCTCTAGTTTCTAGGCAAATATTGAATCTGTACCAAACTCAGAATTAACTGAAATGCCTACACTATTAACAACAGAAGTGTTAGAATGTCACCATTCTTACTAATTTGTTTACTTCTAACTCTACTACCACCTAAGCCATCTCCAACTACATCCTCATTACTATTATCAAGTTTCGCATATTGATTACCAACTTCATTTGTTTCAAAACTTATAGCATTCTCGCTGTTATTTTTCTTAGCTACTTGCATGTCAACATTGACTACATTTTTATCTTCATTCAGCCCAGAGTTGTGAAAATCTTCCTTCAAGTCATCACATATGTTCTTATTACTGACATTATTTCCATTAGCCTTATCCCGAGACGAATTATGAACCTCGCTATCATCTATAATCATCATTGCAGTTTTATTGTTATCATTTAACATAACATTCACCGCTTCAACATCTGTAATCTTATTTTTCCTTATATTTTTATCATCAATATCCATCGCACAACTTATATTATTATTTTCTTATGTACCCAAACTCTATTAAACTTACAAGCATTAGTAGAATGTTCAAAAACCCTACAATTAGAGCATATTGTAGGCTTCCATTCATAGTATATTTTTTGCCAAACTATATTACCATTGTGACATAGTATGGGAACAGATTCAGGAAATTTAAAGTCGATACTAACTTCCACCAATATCCTTCCATATGCAATACAAAATAGTCCTTCAGTTACGTTATCTAGTCTAATAGGTTGACCTAAAATAAATGCAATCCTACTTATGGCTTCCATTGACCAAAACTCTAACCCTAAATTAGGTAACCTAATCCAAAGAGGAATTGAATTCAGAAATTCGCGCACTAACTTCATACCAGCCAGCTACTTCTTCATAAAAATTAATCTTTTGTTATAAAAATACGGCCCTCCAGATAAAATTCTATCACAATCCTTAGTTAATTCACATTTGATGATGTATATGCCACTTTCTCTCGAAAATAACTGATATGAACCTTTTAAACCCCAATTTCTATCTATGTAACTTTCCAGATAATTATAATAGGGCTTACCACCATAAACGTAGAAAACAATAGAATTTACCCATTTATCACTCGCTTTGTTGTCCAAATTTTCACTGATTACTGCAACTTTCAAACTGTCTTTAATGTCTGACTCGTAGTACTTGAGTTTAACCGAATTGTGATGAACTTTATTCCCCATGATAATATCCATCCATGATTTTACTTGAATAGCTTTGATTTTGGACAGATTTACTTTAGAATTCGAAACTAGATCAGGAAAATCCAATTCGAATCTAAAACAGGATCTCGAAGATTCCTCTGAGAAGAAATATAATTTAAGTGTACTCGGATGGCAATGGGGCGGATCAAGGGTCCAACCCCGCTTGACCCACCGATGTTTTGACCCATTTGGACCCATCTTATAGGGTCTTCAGGGAGGATAGGCCCGCGACCCGCGACCCGCTTTTGTAGGTATGGGTCTAGGGTCGGGTCTGGGGCGTGGCTAACCTAAAATGGGAACTTTGTCATGCAATATATGATAAATTTTAATGTTAAATACATAAACTATTAATTTTATTATTACTTGTATGTAATTTATATTTTTTAGCTTACACATATAAATGTGTGTATTTGAGGGTTTTTTAATCATTTATGGTAACATAGATATACATGATGAAATTTATATATGTTAGTAATTTATTCGATGAATTAGCAAATATTATGTAATAGAATTGGTTTAAATAAATTAGCCGTAAAATTACGAAGTTAGTTTAACTATATAACACAGCATAAAAAGTTAAAAAGAAATTTGCAAAAGCATATATAAATTTTTATGGAGTTATTGGTTCAAAAAGAATTTTACGATATAATATATGGTAAATTCTTGATATAAAGGAACATAACTAATTTACAAAAGTAACAATGTCATTATTGCTGATATACAAAGTTCATGTTATGTGGTTTATACATCTCTATATTGCATAGAAAACTACTTTTTTTTTTAAATATGACCGCATATAGTAAATTGACGTATATTTAAGAGCTATTAGAAAAGTTGACTAAATACTCTCTGAGACTATTCAAATAATTAGAATTTAAGATTTCATGAATAGTTTAAGCATATTGATTGAAATATAAAATATCATGAAAGAATTAATGAAGTTCAACAAATAACTGTAGAAATGTTAAAATGCAGGTATAAAAATTGGAAATTGTTTGCTTTAATTTATGATAAATTTATCGAGATAAATGTATAATATATATATATATATATATATTATTGTTTACATATATTATATAATCTGCGCGACTTATTTAACTTTATACTCGAAAGAAAAACTTATATATATATATATATATATATATATATATTTATATTGTTAACATGAACATGGTGTACATTTAAAACATCACACTTAGCGTTATTTGGATGAATTAACAAAAAATTATTGATTGACTTCATTTGTTAAATTCAAAACCACATAATTAATTCAAACATATTGACTTAAATGTACAATGTTAAGTAATATTATATAGTATTTTGTAAATAACTTAATAAAATTTTAAAATGTAGGCGTTTGACATTAACATTACAATGTAATACATGGTAAATATATTGACATAAATAAGTTCAAATTTGAACTTTTTGATGGTTATTTATGTGTATAATTTATGTTGTGTGGTTGTCATGTTTATATATTTGATTTTTTTTCTAATTTTGTTAATATGAATATGGTTAGTCTTGATGTAATGTATCAAGCGAATCAATGAATAAATGATTGTTAAAGCTATTTATATAATTTTAAAATTATGTAATTAATTATAAAATATGGTACTCATTGTAAAATGTTAGAAAAGAATTGAGAGACATAAATGATTATAGAATATTTGAAGTGTAGGAGCCAAAAGCAAAATTTTGTCATTTTTAGTATTTAAAAGAAATATTAGTTAAATAATTTAATTAAAATACTTAATTTTGGGTTTTGTAATTAGTTTAAATATGTGGACTTAAATATAAAATATTAGGAGCTAGCTATTAAAAAATAATTATGCAAATTTTGAAATGTCCATATCAACTAATAAAATGGCAGAAGAGGTAACATAATAAGAGCGAAATTGTAAATAAGTGTAAAGTGATAAATTAATTTAAAAATAAAATATCCCGAGAGGATTAGGAAAAAATGATAAAACTCCTAGAACAAATAAAGAAGTTTTAAAAGTTCAATTTTATTGTTGTTCAATCAAATTGGCCGTTAAAATGATAAAATATAATCTATCATGAAAGAATTGGGGGGGTTTAGCAAATAATTAGAAAAATGTTAAAAAGCAGGTATTTAAAATGGAAATTACTTTCTTTAATTTATAATAAATTTATTGAGATAAATGTATGATATATTAAATTTTTCATTATTGTTATGTAACGACACAAATTTTTAGCTGTTAATTTTAAAATCTATAAATTGATTTTAAATGTTGTATTGATAATTTAAAAGTGTTTTATAAGGAGTTTATTTATAAAACAAACGTCGCGGTAGTTCGTAATATTACGTTTTGAACTTGAATTGAATATACAAAATCCAATATAAGTCGGATTTCTTTGAAACAAGGAACGTTTGAATATATTTGATTATATTTTTCTAATGAAAGTGAAAAATTGAGATTTTGTCTTGTAGATGGTGAACTATATCCAAATCAAAATTTCAAATAATTGCTATGGAATGATTTATAAATTATAACGATTTATTTTATATATAAATCAATTTTATATAATCCGAACATCGTTTTAATTTAAAATATCGAGTTATAAATCCAAATATTTTTGTTTTAGAGCTATATGATGTTCTAGTCAGATATATACGATAATAATAATTTATTATTATTAAATTGAATTGTTTTTGGATTTATTTATGATTTATTTAAGCTTTAAAAATAGCTTTATGCAAACAACCTCGGTTTTTGATGGAATCAGTTTCGTTGGATCCGTAATGTTAAATTATTGTATGAGAATAAATTTCGTGACGATTCGATATTGTATGTGACCGTGGTAATCATAATTAAATGCCTAGATCTTTATTTAATCATTTTATCGATTTAATATTAGATTTTAAGAAAAACCAATTTTCAAACGAGCTCGGATTTCAACGAAATGAATTTTATTAAATCCATAATGATTAATTATTATAAGATTTCCAGTTTGGGGTCAATTGGAGTTATTTTGATTATCGTGCGCAATATAAATACGTATTGGTTTACGTTGTGAATTTAAAAGGAAGTTATATCAAATGATCTCGGAATTTGACGAAATCAGTTCCATTGTGTCCGAAATATTTAATTATTGTGAGATTTCAAGTTTTGAGCCATTTGGAATTATTTTGTGGACGTGAGGAGAATAAATGTAAATCAATTGACGAGTTTAATATTCAAAATTTAGTTATTATTCCAAACAGACTCGGATTTTAACGAAACAAGTTTTGTTGGGACCGTAATGACAAACTGTAGCGCGATGTCATCGCCATTGAAATTCGTATATGGTCATATTAAAACGTCATATTAGAAAAGGCGATAGGCATGAACTTATAAAATTAAATAAAAAGACCATTTCTATTTTCCCCCGTTATTTACTGTCCTTCCCCCATTAATTTTTTTTCGTTTAAATTACTGAGATGCCCCCGTGAATTTAGCTTGCGAAGTGAGGTGGAAAGGAAAAAAGTGGGGTGAAACGGGAAAAGTGAATCGGTAGGGCGTGTAAGAGCATCTCCAACAGTGTTACAGGCCGTAACGTTACGGCCCGTAACATTACGGGAGATATCTTTGATATCTCCAACCGGGCACGAGCCGATTTTATCGGCTCGCGAGCTCGCGAGCCGATAAAATCGGCTCGCGCCTATATATGGCTCGGGAGGGGGGGGGGGGTGGGGTTTGGTATATTAGTTTAATTTTAATTTCCTCCTTTTTAATTTCTTTTTTAATCGTTCCAACGTCGGGATGCCGCCACGCGTGACGAAGAGCGGGAGACGCACAGTTAGAGTTATGCCAGACGACATGTCTGGTCCAGTACACCTTCCTCCACCAGCGGGGACGACGATTGAGGACTTACGTATCCTCCACGAGATGCCACAGGGATTCACCCATCGATCAGTTGCCGCGCTGGCCGCCGTTCAGGTATTAGTTTTACTTTTTATAATATTCGCAGTTAGTTAACTATTAAAAAGTATGATCTGGTCGTTTTACGTTATAGTTTAGTGTATGTACGTTATATGGTTTAGTAGGTTGAACGTCAATAGTCATTTAAATAGTATAAATTATTGCATGTACTAGTTAAATAGTCATTTAGCTGTTAAATAGTCATTTAACTGTTAAAACTTTATTAGTGCATTTACCATGTAGTAGTTTGTTATACGTTAGTAGTACGAACTTTAATACTCATTTAACTGGTATTATTTTAATATACTCGGTACATCTTCGTTTGAGGGAGTTGGGCGAAGTTTGTATCATCAGCCTTAGACATATTACCTCTGGATATTCGAGAGAGGCTATTTGGCAGTCCATTCGGACATTTTTTTACGTATTATACCTCCTCAGTCCTTCGATCGACCTTTGGTCGAAGCCTTATCAGAGAGATGGTGGCCTACGACACACACCTTTCACTTCCCGGATTTTGAGCTAGGTATCACCCCAGCCGATTTTTACATGCTTTCGGGGATTGAGATAGGCCTTCCAGATAGAGTCATACCTCCATTTGATTCCCAGTTTGAGTCACCCGAGTCCTACATACAGTATTTGCCAGGTTTGGATGCGGCTCGTATAGCTAATGGTGCTGTTCCCTGCACATATTTACTTGAGTATATTACAGCGCATGTAGATGTGATAGATTTCCATGACATAGTGTACAGGGCTACCATTTTATACCTCCTTGGTTGGACGTTCTTTACGAACCAACAGAGTTCGATTAGGCTTGGCTACCTAGCAGCACTAGTCGATTTAGATCAGCTGCATATGTTTGATTGGGGCTCTGCCATACTGGGTTATCTATACACCGCTCTTAACTCCTATGTTTTTAGAGAGGTTCAGCAGATGTATGGTTTTTGGTACATGTTGCCGTGCTGGTACTACGAGTACACGGACAACATGCACCCACACATACAGCACACCGCCAGTCATGCTGCTGAGACCTTTTTCCCACGGATGCATAGATGGGAGAGTATTCACGTAGTTCAGCGTTCTCCTTCTGGTGTGAGACACGACTAGATGGAGGCTCGTACCCAGTTGGATATGAGGGAGAGGGGGAACATATTACGAGCACCTTGGGCTTCTTATTGGATGTTACTTGCAGCCGGTGGCCCAGTACCTGATGCCCATCCATTAGCCATTGCATGCAGCTTATCTACTCGACGTGTCCTCTTCTTCCCACCGGCCCACCTTTCTGTTTGGTACTTGGAGGGGGCGACGTTGTTGGAGGGGGCGACGTTGCTGGAGGGGGCGACGTTGTTGGAGGGGATGACGTTGATGGAGGGGATGACGTGGTTGGAGGTAGTGATGACGATATTCCGTATTATGACCCGTCTGATAGCGGAGACGACATGTCTTTGGATGGTGATGATGATGATGCCGCAGATTTATCATGATTTATATTTCTGTATGTCGCGGTGTATATATGTATGGCTCAATGTATGTATGTGTATGTCTCGATGTTTTGGACTGTATGTTATTTTTCTATGTGTTCTGCGATATGTGCCATTTCATATGTTCTGTGTACTGTTTGCGCGTGTCCTATGTTCTGTGTAATGTTTGCTCCTTTCATATGTTCTGTGTAATGTATGCTTGTTTTATTGCAAACCGTTACCTTGCCAAGTTTTGGTACTTTGCCAAGCGCCAAACCTGGTACTTAAATGTTTACATGTTTAAATAATGAGGGTAAGTGGACGACCCTCCTTATAAAATCCTTTTTAACTCCTTTGTATATACGTTTAAATAACACGGGTTAGTGGACGACCCTAGTTTTAAACTCCTTTATAACTCCTTTTTAACTCCTTCGGGTGCTTAAATGTTTACATTATGAGGATAAGTGGACGACCCTCCTTTTAAACTCCTTTTGAACTCCTTTTTATATACGTGTAAATATCACGGGTTAGTGGACGACCCTAGTTTTAAACTCCTTTATAACTCCTTCGGGTTAGTGGACGACCATTATCTGAGTTTATTTTTTTCGGAGTTTATTTTATAAAAAAATTAATGGGTTTGGTTTTGTATATGGTAAAATATGGTAAAAATAGTTGGAAAAAAAAAACAAATAGCCACGAGCCGATTTTATCGGCTCCTGAAGTCGCGAGCCGATAAAATCGGCTCGCGACATCACGAGCCGATAAAATCGGCTCGCGCGCCCCATTCAGGACTCTGAATTGAGCCCGTAACATTTCCCTTTATATTACACCCCGTAACAACTGTTGGGTGCAAAAATAAGCAAAATTACACCCCTTAACATGAATTTCCTCCACTGTTGGAGATGCTCTAAGGAGGAAAGCGGGGGGAGAATAGAAATAGCTAAATAAAAAAACTAGATAAAATATCAATTCCTTAGACATATTTAATAAACCATGCTGAACCCCTAATTCCCAAATCTCCCCTACCATTTCCCCGTTCATCATTCTTTCAGTATAATAAACGAGAGAGAAAAAAACGCGAGATTCAGATTAAATTAAAATTCATACAAAGAATCCTATTATTTCAAAACGAACTGATTTGAGTTCGGTGGAGTCAGGGCTTCAATATACGTGAGGATGGTTGGGTTTGTGAGTACTGCGGAGAATCTGGAGTTTGACAGCGTGTTTAGAGCTGGGGATTGTGGTGATTTGAGGAGATTGTGAGAGGAAAGAGGGATGTTGTGGTGTTTGCAGGTGCTAGGCGCATCGTTGAGGGGAAATTAGTGGAGTTCGATTGGTATACTGTGACGAGGAACGATTTTGACTTCTGTCGCTCATCTGTAGCGAGGTGGAAGGCGTCGCTGCCTTACTAGACAGCGATGGAGGATGTTCGATATGAAGAGGAGGAAAGGTTTGAAAGTTTGAGTTGGGTCTGTGTATTGAAATGGCTCTTATGTGTGAAGGGGAGATCGCGGATTTGTTCTGGAGGGTGGTTGCGGGTGTCAAGGCGATGGGA